>JAKCOX010000004.1:40617500-42031227 GCA_022605575.1 Laterallus jamaicensis coturniculus | reverse complement strand
TCACTTGCTAGTTGTGACATGTCTGACAGATTATTTCTGTTCTAGAATGATTCTTTGATGAGGCAGCTAAACCCCTTTTCTAGATGGTTTATGTACTGTTAGAAAGAGAGACCTGAATTTCTGTTTTTTACAAGTTTTGTTAAATGTTTGGGTCTTTCTGGCTTCTGCATTTAGTATCTGCTGTAATAGTCCCAGAAATGGCACAACTCTGCTGTTTGTTCCTCTAAGTTACTGTTCTTCACTGCCTGTAACATCTCTACAGAGTTTCTGCCTTATAGCAGAATATCTGATTTATAATTTAATCCACTAAATTACATGGTGTGAAGGGTATGCAACTGGTACGACATTTATAAAAAAAAAAAAAACAAACAAAACTCACACAGACAATAAACACCACTAGTCCACTGCCCTCACTAAAAATAAATTAACACCACCCCCCCACCCCCCAAAATCAAAATACCATAGAGAATTCATAAAGCCAGTCTGGAGAAACTTTACTGTTCCACTCACTTGTTTTGTCTGTTCGGAGCCATTGCAGTGTTTTACCCAAGGCTTCTCTTTCTTTTAACTACTGGAGAGGGTAATGAAGTACTCCCTTAATAGAGAAGTAACTTCTTAAAAGTACACCTTCTGTTACATGTTCCAAAGGTATGTGCCTGCCTGTCCTGTCTCTGGCCAGGCTAGAGTTAACCTTCCCAAGCAGCCAGCACAGGTGAGCTGCCTTATCCAAGAGCAGGTATGCTAGACACTGGTTATGGGTACTAAACAGCAAAGTGATGAGAACCAGCAGTTTTCAATTATTGCTTTCACAAAGTTCCTAGACACAATGTTTCAGTCTTCTTTTGAAGGGAGAAACTACTGTAGTATGTCAACCCAAACTAGCCAAGTTAGACATGTGTTCTTCCTCTTATCGTTAAGTAAGAGTTAGAAACTTGAGTCAGTTAAGTCCTTCCTGTATGCTTCTGTCACAATTAAGGGAAACTAGAAAAAAAATTACAGGGGAAGAGATTGCTGAATGTGTTTTCATTGCTTTTACTGTCTACTTCTCAATCCATGGATAAATGTGTACTTACTATGCTTTTGAAAGCTACAATACTGAAAGTGACTTTAAGAATTACTATGGCAGGATTTGTTATGCTTTCTTTATTCCTAACACCCATTTACTTTACCTGTTCCTAAAGATTTCATGTTAGAGATGATGTCTGTGTCATTTGTGTTGGTAAAGAAAGTGAAAGGCTTAATTAGCCTTACTTTCTGCAGAGGAAATTGAATCCTTATTATTTCAGCTTAAGTTTTTCTTATCCTATAGACCACAGAAACAGACATGTTAATCACTTGTTATACAAGACACTTTTGCATATTTATGGACAATCATCATAACTTTTCTTATTTTCTGAGTGGAAGAATTTCAAAGACTTCTGTCTGTCTTAATAGGTAATAGGCCCTGGCTGGTTGATTGCCCTTGTTTTATTTTATCCAATTCATCTATGCTTCTTGGAAATCAAAGCTAAGAGCTGGACAGCGTGCTCCAGCCAAAGCTTTATCCATTCTGTCTGTAGGGAAAGATTGCCTGATGAATTTTGACTCTTTCACTTGCAGCTGTCTGAGGGGGTATTTAGCTTTTACTCAACAGTGTAATATTGTTGACTTATGTTCATCATTGATGCAAAACAAACCTCACATACTTTTCTGTAAAACCACTAGCTACTTGATCCACATCCTACATTTGCATAGCTAATTATTCATGCTTAGGTGCAGAACCTTGCCTTTGTCCCCACTGAATAAACATCCTATGCTTTTTCATCTGCTTAGGTTCATTTGAATTCCTAGCTTGTCTTCCATCTTATTTGTAGTCCCTACAAGATTTGTTATCTGCAAATTTAAAAACTCATTGAGATTTCATAATTCTACACTGAAGACAAAGGTCTTAGTATTTGGTGCCCATCCAGATCTTGAAATGCAGTGTAATCAGGGAAGGCACTCAGTCCCTAAACAATAGCCTTTCTCATTGCCAAATTGGGAGTTCTCTATTCCCATGTGATGGGACTGCTTGGAGACTGTTAGTTCAAGATGATGACAGAAGAATGCCCACTATGTTCCATAACTTACACTAAAAGATATCTGTGAAATAACTGGTGACTTTTGACCAGTTTCTTGAAAGAGAAAAATGGTAACAGGTTTTACTGCAGTAAGAAGTCACACTTTAAGCAGAGAGGTGAGAAATCTATTAATTTTCAAAATTACATCCATTTGCTTATTTGAATCTTTCTGGTAACACAGAATTTTCAGGTTGACTTACTATCTCTCTACAATGCATCTGTCTTACTAATGACAAGACAAGCTCTTGAAGATATATTTTAAAAGGTTATTTCTATCAAAGCTTTTTTTTTAACCATTTAAATCATATTGGAAATTATTTCTTCATGCCCAGGGAAAGTTACTGGAGTATCTCTGCTCTCTTAATGCTGATTCAGTTGAGTTAGCTTCTTGGACGTTTTTTGAATTATGAGGTCTAGTACCAGGATGGCTACTGTTTTTTAGCTGGCCTGAAATGAAAAGATACATGTGAAGTTATGTTTTTGTTTTGCCTCTTTTTTTAAGGCCCCATCAGCTTATGGAGGCTTTTATTTGTGTTTTTAAACAACAGCCTTAGCCAGGATTTGAGATGAGTATGAGAAATGTTTTCAGTAAGGTCAACATGGGGGACAGTCCACAGAGCTCCTGAGACAACTGTTAAAAGATACTGCGTTGAGCAGTCTTCCCAGCATGCATGTGACAAACAGATAGGGATAAGTCTTGTTATGGGTTCATAATAAAGTTCAAAGTAATTGTCACTGGCAGTAATGCTTTTAATTACTGAGGTACGAGTGAATAAGGCCATTATCTAGAACTTGTATTGCAGGAATTTTGTGTTTATTAAACATCTTTGTGGTATTTTTGCTCTGAGAAACACATCTGTATGTGCTGAAGGGCAGGAAATTCTATTCCAGAGTGTATATTCTTTTCTACATGGCGCAGTTTCAGCACCATCTCTAGCTTTGGAAGGTTTTGGAAAGGTGCATTGTAATTTAGAACCAGAGTATGACTCCACACCATTGTACAGAATGGCTGTACTTTTAAGAACACTGTAAGGGAGAAAGTAGCCCCAAGGAACTCTGTTTATTCATGTGAATGTTAATATGCTTACTGAATACATCAGTTGCAAAATTATCATGGATCCTGGATTAACTGTCTTAACTTTCTGGGAGTATACAGAAAATAAATCCAAGCCACTCAATACACCCCTCTTCCAAAGCATGTGCTGATGTATTGCCTTAAACCAGAGTACAAATAATACTAGAGGAAGGTCGGATCTATCATGTGAGAATTGAAATCTACATGAAAAACTTTGCAAGAAAATAAATTGCCAATTTGAATCAAAAAACATGAGGAAGGCAAGCATATGAAATATTCTTAAACGTTGTGGAGTGTCAATGCCCAGTTATAGGGCTGTAATGGAGGGATAAGGAAGGAGGAGGTGTAACTTCACCAGCCATTGAGATGTGAGACAGGAAATTAATGGCAAAATTAGCATTAGAAAGGCAGTCCATACTTCATATGCATGCTCTCAATCCACCAAAACCATAAACAGAACAAGTTTTTATTAATCTCAGAGTAGAAGTTCACACAATTGCTTTACAAGAATGAAGCCCTTCCGCCTCTAAGCACGTAGTGGTGAATAAACATAACTAAAGAACTCTAATTTAGGCTGAAACCTGTTGAATTCTGCTGTTCCACAGCTGAAAACTTGTCACAGTTTATTTCCTATGGGGAAAAGTCCTGCACAGTAGGGGAAAAAAATTTGCATAAATGCTGCTCCACTTTTAAGGTGCATACAAAATGAAGAAATCAAACTGCTCCTTATGCTTTTGTAGAAGGGTTCTTCAAAGGAAAATGAATTGTCACTTAAAACTATATAATGGCTTTCAGTTTCTAAAAATGCAAGTGGAGTTGTTAGAGTATCTGTTTCAAGTGTTTAGTAATATTAAATGCAGTGAGTGAGGCTTGCAACTGTGGTAGTGCACAGATAAATACTTAAGAATAATGGGATCATCTCCATCTTGGCTAAATCTTTTTAAAGTTTCATTAACAGCAGGAGTTCAGCCATCAGTCTCTTAACTGGTTTTGGCAAAACCAGACTGGATATCTTGGAGGAGGCTCAGCAGCACTGAAAATGGTCTCAGCCTTGTGTAAGGAGAGGGGTAATGTTGTTACCGATGGACCTGTATCATTGCTATCTTTATTTCCTGTTATGTACGGAGATGGGGTGTGTCAACCACAAAGTTCTTTTCACCCTTTTCAAAAGAAAATAATAAAAGGGGAAAGCATTAATGGCAGATGTGAAGAATGAGATGCTCTGCTTGGAAAATAAGTGGAGCACAGATCATGCATGGTGATGTTTAATGTTTACCTGGAAGAGATCAGTCAGTAATAGGAGGGTCTGGGATGGGTTCAGTGACTGAAACCAGTGGAACACAAGCAATGTGAATCCGCTGTAATCAAGAAAACTCACTTCACTTTAGCTTTTGGAAATCTTTTTCTTGCTTGTGTCTGTCTCTTTTTATAAGTAGATGAATGAAACTTTCTTAGAAATATTTACTTTCTGTATTATGGAGCAGCCCACTTCAAACTTTAACAGCACTTTGCTGCTTGGTACCCTTCTAAACACTTGGTTGCCTTTAACAAGATGATCTTCTTATGCCCTCAGTTCAATTGTGAATTGCTATTGGTCACCCAACCCATTAGTGAAGGCAAAACACACAGCAATTCAGCTTGACATACTTAATGAGAATTCTGAGGCTGTTTAATTTATCAGCCTTTACATTAGGATGCTTCAGCAAAGCTTCAGTGTTATGAATGTTATGTGCTGAATCTTTTGACAATACATAATGATCCTCATCATTGTGAGGCCTGTGAATAGAATAATCTGATCAGTTCATTAAGACCAGAGAGGTCTGAACACACTTATAATGCCATTGTTTATGCTCCAAACACTGAAGACCTAATTAATTTCTGAGGTAATTCCATGAACTTTAATAGAGTGGCTCCATGGATACTTTTGACCTAGGGATAATAAGTCCTTTCTTTCTAGGACTGCTGAAACTATAGCCTGGCAGTCCTCTCTTGTAATTATCCCCTTTGTTGAGGTGTATACTACTGGACTCTTGTATAGAATGAGTTGTGAATACAACTTTGTCATATAATGCTGGTTTTGCATCTCTTAAATACTGAGGGGGAGAATACATGGGTCATCCCTATTGAGCTTGGCTGGCATTACACCAGCAATTATTTTGCCAACATGACTTTACCTGGGAAACTTCTGATCAATGTTAGCTTATTAGTTTTCCATGCTGTTGGAAACAAATTGTTAAGGTTGGCAAGAGAGATACTTGGAAAATCTGTTTTGACCTAGTGAATCTAATCTCCTTTAGGATGCGCTCCTGTGCGAGGCTCATCAGAACAGCTACATTTGGGTTCTGCTCCTAACTTCCATTTAAGAAACGTGTGTCTCTGACTGTAGAGAAGGTATGTGGCTGCTAAGCTAGCTTTAGTCAACACACCTGTGTCACTTCAAACTTGGTGACTTCCTACCTGAAGAAAGAGTTGCAGTTTGAGGACCTGGCTGAGACACACAGGATGCTTCACAGACCAGGATAACATTTTAATCGCTTGAGGATGCTAACTGCTTTATGAAGCTTTATTTGTAAACTTGTTTGGAGGCCATCATGTGGTTCTTCTGCCAAACTGTACAGCTGTTGGCAGCAATAATAACAAAATTCTGCACTCTTGGATAATTTGCTGCAGTTACTCTACAAGTGATACAACTGATTACCTGACTAAGCACCTTGTGATATTTTAGGGAAATTAACATCCTGATCAATGTTCCTGGAGTAATTATCAAGGGGTAAATGAAATGTGAGTGATAAGTAGCTTTCACTTGAAGATCTTAAATCTTTTATTATAGCATCAGGCACCACAGTGTATCCATTTCTGAGAATTCTGTGGCTTTTTATCTTATCAAAAGGGTCACAAAATTTTAAAAGCTCTGTTTATGAGTAACTACCACTATTTTAAGTTATTCTCCAAAGAAATGTAACTCTGGCCTTTAAGGCTATTTGACAGAAGAGAGCTTTAGACAGACTTTTCCACCCAGTGTGTTGAAGTTACATTTCTCTACAGAGGTCAGTGGAGCTCTGACAATTCCTGTGCCAGTATAGAGGAAAAAAGTGCTGAAGTCCACTGGTCCTTAGTGGTGGTCCTTCCTTTCGGCACTTCTGCCAGTTGCAGTACAACTTCTGGGCTACTTGCTTCCACACCCATTCAGTTAGAATCAATACAGACCTGGAGCCATGCCTGAATTTAGCAAGGTCTGTAAAGCTTTCATTTTGGAAGAATAAATATTTGTCTGCCTGTCTATTCATGTCTGTATCAATAAGCAACTTTTTCATCAAATCACTGAAGCTGGAGCTTAACTGAGTTTGTTAACCAAATTGCTAAACTTTTTCAATAAACTAATACAAAATCTCTCCCATTTCCCAATATTGAAATGCATCTGGGACCAACTGCACTTGACACTTAGAAATGTAGAATAAGTAATGTGATTTTATGCAAGAGTATACAGCAATGGATTTGTGATTTTATTGCTTGCCTATTGTCATTACTATCTCCTCTAGAAATAATTGACAAGAGCACTTCTTCCTTATCTGAAAAGAATAAAAATTCCAATGACTCTTCTTTAAAAGCTACTGTTGATTGTACTCCCTAGAAATCTGTAGACTTAAGGTGAGGAAGGGTTGTTTTCATAGCACTTAGAATTACTTTTTATTGTTCCTAGTAAATTATCTCAGTGCTCTAACTTGTTATACAGATTGTGAGGAATCAAAACAAGGTACATCAACCACTATCATGTTTAAGAATTACCTTCCTTTGCCAAGTTTTATAGAAAACACTTCTTGTAGAAGTGAGATATAAGCAACAGATGTATCTAAATTGGACTTTGCTGATTATCCCTGCCATCAGTCTTTTCTCATCAACTTGTTGCTGACACTGGTAACAGTAGTTCTCTCAAAACTATTTCACTTGTAAATGAAATCTATAGCATACAGGTTTAATACCCTAGCCCACTCTCTGAGTGTGGCTTTATGCAGTGGTTGCACCTGATCATGAAATACCTCTGGAACTATGTCAGACTTGGAGCTAGTTACTTGCTCAAATAGTTCTTTTGTGACATCCAGTGATAGTTGTGATGAAATATTTTGTTGTTTGGAGGTTTTAATCATAATTATAGGCATAACTTGAAGATCTAGAGTTCTTAGCTGCTTTCAAGTGGATTAAATACTGTGAATGAGGTATGACAAGGCCAAGTGCAGAGTGCTGCACATGGGACATAACAACCCCATGCAGTGCTGCAGCATTGGGGGAGACTGGCTGGAGAGCTGTCAGGCAGAGAATGACCTGGGGGTGTTGGTTGACTGCAGGCTGAATATGAGCCAGCAGTGTGCCCAGGCGGCCAAAAAGGCCAATGGCATCCTGGCTTGTATCAAAAACAGTGTGGCCAGTAGGTCTGGGGAAGTTATTGTGCCCCTGTACTGGGCATTGGTGAGGCTGCACCACGTGTGCTGGGTCCAGTTCTGGGCTCCTCACCATAAGAAGGACATGGAGGTCCTGGAGCAAGCCCAGAGAAGGGCAGCCAGGCTGGGGAAGGGGCTGGAGGGCAAATCCTGTGAGGAACGGCTCAGGGAGCTGGGGGTTTTTAGCTGGGAGAAGAGGAGGCTGAGGGGAGACCTTATCCCCACCTACAACTACCTGAAGGGAGGTTGTGGAGAGGTGGGTGATGGTCTCTTCAGGCAGGTGACAGGAGATAGGACAAGGGGAAATGGCAAGAAGCTGTGCCAGGGCAGGGGCAGATTAGACATTAGAGAAACATTTTGTACTGACAGAGTTGTGAGGGCCTGGCACAGGCTGCCCAGGGAGGGGCTGAGTCACCTGCCCTGGGTGTGTTCAAAAAAAGGGTAGATGAGGTACTTAGGGATCTGGTTTAGGTTAGGATGGGATTGGTTGGACTTGATGATCTTCAAAGGTCTTTCCCAACCTTGTGATTCTGTGAATGCAGGTAGGCTTCTGAGAAGCTTGATTGTCATGCTGCAATGCCCTTCTTTCTTAGATTGCTGCTGAAGGGTGAGATGGTTTCTACTTTGACTACTTGAAGTCCTTTGCTAGTTTTTTAGCACTTCCTAGCAAACATTTGTCACCTATGATCTATGGAGAAATAAGTGTAGTGGATATTGTGAAAAACCTGCCTTATTTCTGGTATAATCAGTGTTAAGTATGAAAGAAACAATTTTGTTCTCACTACTTCGGAATTTACTAATTTTATGCAAAAATAAGATGCCTGTCCAAACTAAGTAAAATACCTTTTTATTTTTCATAAGTGTGAAAGTGGTCATTAGAGAGTTTTTCTAATTCCTCTTTCCTTGAATCTATCATGAACACATCAGTCAAGCTTCTCCTACCCTGTTAGAGTATGTGCTCATTCAGATATTTCATTCTTGACAGATAGAAATTAAAATGTCAATCTCTGCTGTTATTTTCCTCTTCCCCTCAAAAAGTGACATAGATGGAAGTCTAACCACAATCCAAATGAAATATGTAAGGGATTTTTCTTAAGTGAAACAAAGAAAAAAGAAATGGCTTTAAAGATTGGTGATTTGTCTTTTTTTAGAAGTAAGGAATGAGAATTAGATCCCTTTTCCTTATTGGGCTTTTTCCCCTCTGGAATACTGTTGTAACAGGCTTTGCCCAAGAGAGTATGCCTACTGCCCACAAGCAAAATGGGAATATTAAAACATGGAAGTTGACATGTTGCTTCCTCATTGCACAGGGTTGAGAGAGGTAAAAGCTGTTACCTGAAATGGAATTCCTTATGTGAGAGTTCTTTGCTTTCACATTAAGACCAGAATCAAATCACATATTCAAAAGCCATGTGTTGAATCTTCTTTCTTCTGTATAAATTAGCAGTTTTATTAGTGTTTTCATTAGATAGCACATCCTCGTTCCAGTGAAGCAGCGTTCTAACAATGCATGAATATTTTGATTCCTAATTAATTTTTTTTTTCTGGAAAAAAAATGTAGTCTTTTTTTTTCCCCTGCTAGGCAAAGTCTACTTTTCAGCAAAGACTTTTTCCCTGGGAAATCATTCTAGATATATTAATGTATGCTAAAAGTTGCCTTTTAAACATGCTGTATGCATTTTCCAGTGCAATATGCTAGATGAATGCCTATTTAATTTTTATCATATTTTATATGAAACATTATCATAATCTGTTCTGATATTATACAAATGTCACCAATTGCTCACTTATAATATGTTTGTCATTGTATGCTACATATTTAGGTCAGATTAAATAGCAAGGAAAATAATGACTCAAATATCAGCAAGCACACTGCTCTACACAAAGTGGAAGACTTCATTCTAGAATCAACTTTAAATACAGGAAGAGTTTGAAGTTACAATTCATTTACAACTATGCAACAGAAAAAGTTAACAATATGACTACAGTTTTGGTTCTGATTTAAAATAACTTTGTTGTAGAGCTACTAAATGAGTCTTGACTTGTCTTTGGACACTGCTTTTAGTGTGTATACTTTATAGGATGTTTGGCATGCCATCCTTTCTCTGTAGAATTATAGAGGCTGGAAGGGATACCTAGAGGTTATCAATTCATTTAACATAACTTATCTGTTTGGGACTGAATTATATATAATCTCTTCAGTATCATGATCCACTAAAGACTTTACATGTCTCCACTTTGTTCTTTAAATGGTGTTACTCACTTGTAGAATTTGCAGTATGGCTTTTATTAGTGCTGGGATTATGTTGCCTTAGGGTGGCTCTCATACTTTATAACACATTGACACCAACAAAACATGGAAACTTAGAGTACTTTTGAGAACAGTTAATACCAGCTAGGATGGGAGTAAGATCAGTTTCATAGCTTTTTCTCCCCTTGAAAGAGCAAACATAGAATTCATTTTAGTTAATCACTGAGTTAGAGTTTATTTTTTTTATGCACTGATACACCAATGGAGTCTTCAGGAGTTACAAAGGATAAATCAACATAAATATTTGGTCTATGGGCTTCATGTTTTCAGTAAACATGAAGATAAATTTTTCCTTCAGTGTAACTATTGACCTCTTTGCTTTGGTCAATACTTTGTTCTTGACTTGGTCTCAGTAGATACCCAGAGACCAGTATTTATTTAGTTACTGGAATTGGTGGCAATTACATGTATATGGGGAGAAAATAATGCCTTTTCAAGGCTATTTGGTTAATGGTTTAGATATCTAAAACCCCAATATTTCTCATCAGAGTAACTTGAGCCTTGTTAGTGATATTTAAACATCTGAAATTTTCCATATTATTTTGTTTAAATGTCACTTTATTTGGTTTTTGTGCTCTTAAAAACACAAATAAGCTTATGAAGGCTACTTAGGAGATGAGAGAAGGGGTCCTTGGCAGATATCTTGGTTGCCTATTTCAAGATGGGAAATTAATGTGTTCCCAGCATAGTCATGCATAGGGCATGCTGTACATGAGTGAGGCTCATCAAAGACGTTCTGAAAGATTGGTCTGTCTAAGACTGAATTTTGCCTCTGCCTCACCTTTTCTCTCCTTTCTGTTTTCTTATACTTTTAGTAGAAGTAGTGGAAAGAGAATAAATGAACTGAAATAGAGTCTACTAATAATGACATGCATTTATCTCCATTAAATATGGATAGAATCAGATTAATATCTTTTTAAAATGTGAAAAAATACGAATTAGAGGCTGATTGTTGGTTGGGTTTGTTAGCCTCTCTCAATTCAGTTTCCCTAAGCATCCCTCTTTGTTGGAGGAGAACTGTTTGCACTGTTTTCCAGATGTACTTCTTCAGCTGCACATTTCGATGTGTAGATCTTCAATATATCTTCAGAATGGGGAGGGGCAAAAAAAAATATATAATCAAAAGCCCCACAACAAAAAGCAGTTGAGGTTGTAGTCATCTCTAACCAGATAGTTGAAATCCAGTTAGAGACTCATCACTTGCTTCAGTTGCAAGTAATAAATATTGAAGGAAAGCTGAAAACAAACTACTTGGGGAAAAGTTCACTAACTAAACTTATCCAGCAAAATATGAGCAAATGCTTGAAATATTTTTTCATGTTAACAGGCTGAATTCATTGGTTAAATTACTTGTTGCTGAATGTGTTGCTTAATGATCCAAAGAGCAATTAACCTGTCACTTTGCACACTAATTTACTAAATCCTTTCCAATCTCCCTCTATATTTAGCCCTTCTTGTTAATTTGAAGAGATTAGGCATTTATTTAAATATTTACTATTTACTGGTAGAATGTTTAAAATTTCATAATCATTAATACTAGAGAAATTAATCAGATGTTACTAATGAAAGTCCTCTTGGAATAAAGGAACCTCTGGAGAACTAGTCCAACCCCCTGATAAGAGCAGTGTCAGCTAAAGTAGAGATTTCCCAGGACCATGTCCATCTGGGTTTTAAATATGCTCTAAGATGGACACTCCACCGTTTCCTTGGGCAAACTGCTGACACTTAATGATTCTCACACTTTAAAAAGTACTTATGTTTTTCTTTTTTTCAAAGAGAGAATTTTAAGTATTTTAGTTTGTGCCTATTCTCTTTACTCACACTAGTATTTATGCACATTGAGGTTCCCCTGAGTCTTATCTCTTTTCAAGGCTGAGCAGTCCCAGCTCTGAGTTTTTTCTTGTCTGTCAGATGCTTCAATCACTTCAGCATCTTTGCAGCCTTTTGCTATACTTGCTCCAACATGCCTTTTTTTCTCTCTTCTACTGTGGAGCTGATAACTGGGTGCTGCACTCTAGGTGTCTCGGTAGTGCCAAGTCAAGGGCAAGGCTTGCCTCCCTTGGCCTTCTGGCTGTACTCTCCTGAATGCAGCCTGGAATCCTGTTGGGTGCCTTCTCAACTCCTTTGAAGAATAACACCAAATAACCATATCTTACTCTCCTGCTTGTACTGCAACAGAAGTATGTGCTTATTGGTTCTCTATGGGTCTTATTTCATGACTAAAACAACAGCAGTACAGTAAATGATGATTAATACTTTGCTAAACTTTGGTACAGAGCCTACAACACTGGATGTTTTCTCATCAGTAACTGTACACTGTCAGACACAGAACCAAACTTCTCCAGGTGGGTTGTATGCTTGCTAACTATATCTCAGCCATTAGCTGAATTTTAAATATTGTAAAAGAAGTCAGACTTGGCATTTTAATCAAAAGGAACAAGTTGATAGGAAGAAACCCATTTGACTCTTTCACACAATATTTGGGGCTTTCAGAAGCTGTGGTGATGCCTGCTTGTTAAGAAATCACAGAAGCCTGAATTTCACATGACATTCCACATAAAAATAATAACAACCTTCTGATGTGATAAAGGTGCCTATTCCTCAAATAGATCTTTTCCAAAAGCTAGATGATTAAAAGGTTTAAGATAAGATTCTGTCATCCCCATTTACCCAACTAACCAGTCAGGCTTTAGTATTGCTGCTCCTAAACACAGTGCAACACCATGAGGGCATTTCTGACTTAACATGAATCATGGTCGCGCTTTTTGAAGTAAACCTCTGCATTGCCCCCATTTACTGTTCCCAGGTCCATGTTATGGAACACTCTCCAACTGTCATGTGGATTGCTTTCAGCTGAAACAAAACTGGAAGATACACCCTGAGATAATGCCTAATGTAATCCATATCTAGAAGATAGTCAGTTCATGGGACCAGATCAGAGGTGGTCCAGAGTTTTAAAACAGACAGTCACTGTTGCCAATCTGTTGCTTGTGACTAGAGTGTGAAAGATCTAAGTTTGAAAATCAGAAATCCTTGTCTTCTGTTTTGCTCTAAATGCAGGGAGATTAACAGCAGCACTACAAAACCCAAAGAACTGAAAGATTTAACAGCTAGTAAATTATCTGTCTTTAAATAATGCGCTTTGGGCTCATTCTTTTAAGGAGCTACCATAGAATGAAGATATCCAAATAAAATACGGGAACTTTGTGGACCCAAGTAAATACATGTTAAGTATGTTAACTTTCTTTAGATGGTTGCTTTTGAATTGATCTGTTTAAATTCTCTTCAGACAGCAATTAGTCATAGACTGTCAACAAGTAAAAACAAGACTGTAATTATTAACTCACAGGGATATGTTGCTGTTCATAATCAGATACAGATATGATATTCAACTTTATAATTCCATAAAAATGTTCAAGCAAATTACAGTCTTGTAATAACTTGATGGCAGCCTTATCTTTGATATTATCTTTGTTTCTAATTAATATTGGCATAACATCTTGTAAAACTGGTTGTCTTTCTTATCAAATGTAGTACATGGTAGGAAGAAAATGTGTGCTAATGAAGAAGCAATGTGTAGTAGAAGTGTTTTTGAACAGTCTTGCTTCCAATTTTAAAACACCCAATGAACCAAAAGCACCCACTGGACCCATTGTTAGTCTGAAGCTATTCATGGGCAAGCATCTGGCCACCTACATACCAGTCCTCTTCTGGCATTTATTTCTGATGCTGAATAAGTACTGTTACAAAGGGGGTTTTATCAGAGCTGCTGGTATCACAGGTACTGAATGTTCCTGTGGCACTATGACTGCAAGCAGATGGTATGAGTGCAGCAAGAGAAAGTGGGATGAAAATCCCATCCAGATAGTGGGCTGGGGACACTACTGAAGGCTAATGCTAGGCTTGTATGTTTTGGAGGAGATGTGAAGGACAGATATCTGAAGGCACTCACAGGGTCTGGTTTTTTTTCTTTAACATCTATCCTTTTCTTCTGTGCCAACCAGACACTATCACAGTGCTTACTAGTATCCACTTTGCTACAATATCCCCGCTTGCTGCTTTTTGTTTAAATTGGATGGCTGGGTCTGGTTCCCAGAAAGGGCAACCCTTTGCTCTGGGAACCAGGCATGGCAGTATCCCTCCTATGTCTGGGCAGGCTTTGCACTGATATCCCTTCATGAAAGGATATGGAAAAGCTCTGGTTCTAACTTTCATTTGTGTCACTTAAATATTTATTCTCAAGCAGCAAGTATGATGGAAGTGTCTTGGCAATTCTGAATATATAGAATGTCAGGTATGTCTTCTGCTTTTTCTGGTTTCTCTTCAGTGGGTTGCTTCTGGAGTTGTCAGAGGAGGGGAAATCCAATAAAAACCCCAAACAAACCAAAGAGGCTGTTCCAGACTTCCTCTAATTACGCCAAATGCAAAGCATGTAGTAAAGAAAACTTTACGAGTTTTTAATTAATTTCTTACCAGTTAATTGTTGAGGTATGCTGCAAGTGACACCCCTTCTGTAGGTCCGAAGGGATGCCATTAGGTGATGGTAGAAAAAAGCCTAGCAAGGGTTCCAAGCACAGTAATCCCACTAACAGTCCAGAAGAGCAAAGCAAAGGATGACACAGAGAACATGGCAATTTAAAACTCGAAAAATATCAATTGAATAAGAGATGCCATTGCATCATGGGCCTTTCCCTCATTCTTGTGATTATTCAGTATTTGTTCTGCATCCTTAACTTTCTTAAATAGCAGCAGTACTGGGGTTAACAGGATCTCCCAATGCACTTTATTTGTGGGTCAAAACCCACCATGGGTATTTGCACCTGAATTCCACTAGCTTTGACTTTCAGCTGGCCCTCCAACCAAGCCATTCATGGCCTCAGCTTTTAGAACTGGGTAAGACTAGGTATGTACACCACAGCTGTGTCAGACAACACAGAAGCATTTCATCACTAAAAACCAGGTTACAATGGCAAAGGATAAAAGCTATACAGTCTCCAACTGTTGATTATTGATGTGTTATTTAGTGCTTGTTCCTGCTATTCTGAAGCCATGATTCTCAATGTTGAATGTGTTTGTAAGAACAGAAATATGGAGAAAAATGGTCTGGGAAGAAGCCAGTTGAATTAAATTTATTGGCATGATTATATCAGATAATGACTTAGATTTGTATAACCTGTGACTAAGAGAAGGTAATTACTATTCCAGCCGGGAAAAATAACTAAGTATTCAGCAATATTTTTCAGACGCTCACACTGAAAGACCCATTGTATGGCCACCACAGAAAAATCTGAATAAATATTGTCCCATTCTGTTAAAAATGAAAGAGGGTAATATGCTGTAAAATGGGGAAACAACACAGCATTGAGAAACAGAAAGAAAGAGACAGCAGATGCTGTTTTCCAGACTAAATCTCCTCTGATGCACTCCAGGGACCTCATTTAATCAAGCATCATTCTCACACTTCATCACGTATATTATTCAGAAATGATGAAGAATTCTGGGAATAAATTAGTCATTTATTTCAGGATAAATGGTTTTTAAAATTTATTATTATTCAGGCTATTTTGAAAAATTTAGTTTTTCCTTTATTTCTCCCAGAGGCTCCCAGCTCAGCTTAATCAGAAACTGCTACGTGCAGGGTCCTGAAGATCAGGACCCCGACCGCCTTGGTAAAAGTCATTTTTCTGGGACATACCTTCCTCTGTTATTGCATTCTGATTATCAGATTTAAAAATGCTTCTGTCAGTGCACTTTGACTTTGGAGAATGTCTGTAACAATCCTACGATGGAGTATTTTTTTTCCCTCTGGCTGTGTGCATTAAAGTGACTTAACACACAGAGGACTCTTGCCACCAAAATCCTTTCCTTCTTTCCTTAAGTTTTGTTGACTGTTGGTTTTCCCTGCCCTCTTATGTGATCTGCTGCTGTTTACTTTTAGCACTTGTCAGTTTTATAATAACAATATGGCAGGTAAATATATTCAGCACTTTCTTCAAGAGCTTATACAAGCTGATACTTCTCCAGGAAGGATTCTGTTATATTTAATCACCCAGAGTGGTGCCGTATCTCACGTGTTAGAGGGACAACCATGAGCAGCTACCCAGCTGCTATAAAGTATCAGAATACAGCTTTCATGAGTGGATCACATATTAGTAAACAGTATCTCTCTTGTTCAATTATCTTTGATAGAGAGATTTTGATTAGGTTAATATAATTTATACAACCTCCATTCCTGGCAATGTCTGGGTGATAAATGGGACAGCCAGATGATGAACTGCATTCCTCCTGTACAGCACCTCTCCTCCCTGTATGCTCATCTGCCCCTGGGCACTGCAGGCCTTTGCCAAGTGCTCTATAGTCAACGAGTAAAGCATGCATTAGAAGTACTAAATGAAGTTTAGTTGAGCTTGAAAATGTAAGGGTAAAGAAAGGTTATTACAGGAAAAAAAACCTGTTCTGTATGCATCTTGTACAGACCTGTACATATGTAATTCAAATGACAATTTTTTGCTAAAAATTATCTAGCCTCATCAGAAATCAAGGAGCACTGTGTCTAAACATAACAATTTTAACTAGAATTAGTAAAAAGCTGGAAAGAATAAGAAATCCACTGACTTAATTTTCTAACAGAAGAAAAATCTATGCTTTTTTCTATCACGTCATTGAATCTTGAAGGAAGTTGAAGGAATGCATTACAGTAACTCAGTGATGCAAGAAGAGGACCTTTCCTATGGACTATAAAGGTGCTTTGCAGTCCACCTCTGTCACACAGACACTTAGCTGGATGTTCATCTCCCAGCAATTTGTCTGGGAGATGGTGTGGGTCCACTGCAGCTTGTCAGCCCTGGTTTCCTTCCTGAGGATACAGAAGAGCAGGAATGAGGAACTTCATTATTATTTGCTCTCAAGCTTTTTCCCAGGAGCACTGCCTGTGGCTAAAGCAGGTGTCTGATGGGACAACCCGAAAAGCTAAAGAGCCAATTGAAAATAGCAAACAATTGGAGAAGCTGTTTTGAAAATCATTGTAGAATTGCAGAACTAGTTGCTTTCTTATGCTCAAATGTGGTGACCGGCAGAGAGCAACACGCAATTCAATATGGATTTTAGGTGAAGCCATTTTATTGGGTGAAATCACCCAGATTCTATACCTTTATTACTGCAAACGTGGCAAGCTAAATAACTGCTCATTGGTTACACACACTGTTCACACCGTATCTATTGGTTAGTAATCATAAGTAGTTCTGATAAGCCTATCTTATAGCTAAACATCCTTAGTTTACCTTTAATACCTAAAAGCATCCGCACACCTGCTGTTTTGACCCTCTTGTTATGGTTGGTTCCTAACATGTTCCGTTACCCCAAATCCCTTCCCATAACTGCTTCTTGGGTTAGGGCAGCCTGTACCCCTATCAACAAGGCCACTGTGTTTTGAGAATGTGATTACTTGGATCCTCTCAGCATGAGGAACTTTTCCTGTCTCATGGGAACAGAAGGATATTGTTAGGGCCTAAATCTTGGGAGAAGAGCGCTAGGCCGTTAGCAGGCCTGCTGTCTTCCCTGACACTCAACTACTGTAAAAATAACCCCACTAAATCTATTTCTGGTGAGCCCTGGAAGGGACTAGGGAAGGTAGCTTCAAGTTGTGTTTCCTAAGTTTTCTTTTTTGTGATGCTTGTTTCCTTATCCTTTCTTTCTCTGTCATCTTCTAGACAATGGAAGAGTCTCACCCTTACAAATGCCGTAATTGTGTATGCAGTATTGTGGGAACAGGAACTTTAGAGTGGCAAACTTTGCATACAATACTGTAATGATTCATCATAAAACAAGTTCCACTCCTTAAAAACAAGCCTAGATCTCTTTAATGGGCTTTCTCTTTGTTTCAGAACAGCACTCTGAAAAGTCAGTGTGAGCACCCAATGGGGACTGCACTGCAGAGACTCAGGAGGAGTCTGTATTGCCTCCCAGTTACTCATGTGTGCTGTGATTCACTGCAGTGAACTTCACGAAGAAGAGATTTGTGTAGGTGATAGTGTTTTAATGAACTAAGTGATCACATTAAAAGATCACAGTTCAAATCCTCATTAAACCTACGTTCTAGAAGCAAAATGAGAAGGTATTTAACAATATGTGCTGTGATACTGTAAAAGTTCACTCCAACAGGAAGGCTAGGCTTAGGAAATATTAGCACCAATTTGTATAGTGCATGATGGGATGTTTAATGCCTTTGTACACCATGCTTCTCCAGCAAGCATCTAATATCTAATGAAATGCAAAATGTAGGGGAGTCTGAAAGCCTTCCAGCTGCCAGGCTTTTCCTGCCTGGAATCCAAAGCAGAAAGAGGAGAGGTGCGAGGTGGCTTTCTTTAAACAATATTCTAGTGCTTCTAGGCAGAAAGAGCAATTTGGTTTCCTTTTCAGACCCAAGAGTTTCAAATCTTCATTTTTTCAAGCAATAAGCCAACTCCTTAGTCATAGTGCAAGACTCTAGAGAAGTATTCTCTCTTCCTCCTGTGAAAATGTGCTGCTAGGATGGACACTTCAGATATCATGCAGTGGGAAAAATAATCCCAGGAGCAGACAGTTACACTACCTACTAAACAGAGAACAGTGAGCTGGGAGGTGCCAATCTGCTCCAAACATGCTACACATGCATTTAAACTTATGTTTAGTGAGAAACTGATATACAACTTTCAGGCTAGGAGTCTAAATTAAGAGTTGTAGTCTTAACAGTGTTGGTATAGGACAAAGTATATTACAGTCAGAAAAACAATGAAAACATTCTGGGTCAAATTAAGTGTACACAGTAAATGCAACTTCTCTTGTATATGACTTTCTCCATCTTTCTCTGAACACAGTACTTCTAAGAAAAATCAAAGTTATTCTTCTTGTATATTTTTAGAACCCTGCTGCTTAAAAAAACTTGATTAAAAAGTATACATTCTGAGGAGTGCCTAGGATCCAATGGCTTCAGGAGGTTGCAAGGGGCTAAAGATTTTTCAGGAATGAGTGCTTTACCTCTGGCCTCAAGATGTGAACAGTGACTTTCAGATGAGTGCTTCCATTTTTGAATACTTATTTCTGAGCCTTCTATTTGCAATTGTGAGAAGTAGGAAAGGGAGGGATTTAATGCCTGTTTAGCTAAGTTAGTCTGTGGTGAAAATTTTACTACTTCTTTAGATATTCTGAGTTTCCTTAACTTCAGGAGATATTGTTTTGAGAACAAATTTATTTTTTCATGGAGAAGAAAAAATACTTTTTTGCTAATGTTTCATGCTCTCTAGCTAGCTATACAAGTACAGCATCATGAGTATTGGACCCATACAACTTAAGCTTTTTTTAATTAGAAATAAGTCTTTGGCTTCCCTAAAGGCTTTTCAGCTGTCCTAGAAATATAAAGCAAAAATGTATTGCCACATAGCAGAAGAAAATAAATACAAAGGGTGAGGTGATGATGGCTAGTGTTGAGTAAAAAGGAATGGAATTGATTGGTTTAGGAAGCTATCTGTTTAGGTTCTGTCTAGAAGACCTGAATGCACAATCAAACCTCTTCACACTGACATATTAAAACAATGAAGATTACTGTGCTTATATTTATTAGACTTCGTGCTTCTGATTTCCAGTGGGATTAGGTCACCTTTTTGTTCCATAAGCTAAGCAGTTAACATAGATTTCATCACACTGTTCTTTGTTACAATTTGAAAAAGTGAAAGATATCATCCTTCTGATCTGTGGCTATCTGTGAGCTCTGTGGAGAAGGACCTGGGGGTCCTGGTTGATGACAGGTTGGCCATGAGCCAGCAGTGTGCCCTGGGGGCTAAGACAGCCAATGGGATCCTGGGGGGCGTCAGAAGGAGTGTGGCCAGCAGGACAAAGGAGGGGATCCTCCCCCTCTGCTCTGCCCTGGTCAGGCCCCACCTGGAGTATTGTGTCCAGTTCTGGGCTCCCTGGGATAAAAAGGACAGGGATCTCCTGGAGAGAGTCCAGAGAAGGGCTGCAAAGATGATGAAGGGCCTGGAACATCTATCCTATGAGGAAAGGCTGGGAGAGCTGGGGCTGTTCAGCCTGGAGAAAAGACTGAGGGGGGAACCTAATCAATGTTTATAAATATCTGAAGTATGGGGTGCAGGGGGAATTGGCCAGCCCCTTTTCAGTGTCTGTGGGGACAGGACAAGGGGCAATGGCTGCAAGTTGGAGCACAGGAAGTTCCACACCAACATGGGGAAGAACTTCTCCCCAGTGAGGGTGACAGAGCACTGGAATAGGCTGCCCAGGGGGTGTGGAGTCTCCTCCTCTGGGGATACTCAAGACTCGTCTGGATACCGACCTGTGCAGTATGAGCTGGGGAGCTGCTTTGGCATGAGCTCTTGAGGTCCCTTCCAGCCCCTACAACTCTGTGATTCTGTGATCTATTTGCATGCTTATAAGTATTTTATCTTGTTCTTTCTGAATACATGAGTGCCAGGTAGCTTTACCATCGAAGATGCAGGAGTGTTCATCGAAGCTACCATTATAGCAAGTGCTCATTTGTGTTTTGTTAAACCTTCAACTGGCTGCATCATGCAAAGAGGGAAAACCTCATTATTGTCTTGCTGCAATGGCTTATCTGAGTCTTCATTGCTGGTTTCTCATGAATAGTGACATTGTCTCTGGGAATGCAATGCAGTACTGTGGCTTGCAGTCTGCCAAATACTGACTTGACATGATTACAGCCTGGACTCAAGACTTACTCCTTCCTGATGTGGCGTTCATCCTTTTCCATCCTTAAGAAATCAGTTTACAGCAATTTAAGCTTTAGCTAATATTATGACTCTGACTGATATTCTTTAAATGGTGAAGTGTTAAACTTAATGCCAAAGTTTGTGCTCGTATTGCATTAAGGAAAAGAATATGTAAACTGGAGTAACTTTTAATTCTAGATCATGTAAGAAAGCAGGTTGCTGCCATAGGTACAACAGGCTGTTCAGATGATTGTCAAACTGTTTTGAAGTATTTCTGGGAATGAAGGATAATGGTTATACTATTTTTTTCTATGGTTAAAGCAAGGGGAGAGAATCTTGCCATGAGCATATTGTTTTCTTAGTATTATTGCCATGTACAGTCAAGGCTGGGGATTGCTGATTTGGAATTTGTCCACTAGAACTTATGATGGCATACAAGAGAGTTGCAATACACTGATCTGAAGGGAAAACAGAATGAGCCTGTCAGAATACTAACATTCTGCTTTTCTTAGACTTTTATTTCTGATCCTCATTTGACAAGCTCCAATGGAAACATAGAGAACATACTGATAAAATTAATATTAGGAATTTATAAGAAAATAAAATGGGCATTTTCTCAATGCAGGGCCCTTTCTGTGCAAAGCTCCTCTTGCTTATCACTGCCCACTCAAACATACCAAACACATAAATTGCCTACTATATTTAAAATCCTGTATGACAGTGTTGTGGATATCCAAAACTTCTTTTTTTTTCTGTTCCAAACGATGTGTCATGCTGAGTATAATTATTAAATGTAAGAATTACTAGCACTGCATACACCTAATGCTCTATCACTTAACAGATGGCTTATGAATATCTGGGACGACTTAGTAGCCCTGAAATGATTCATACCTCAGCTATCTGAACACATGGCTACTTTTCATCACTTGTGTCGAGTCTAAGAGCTAGTTTAATAACCTAGTTTTTAAAATATTTTCTGTTCTTTAAGCAGCATATGCCACCAGAATATTTTTCAGTAAGGTATGAAAACCACAAATGGAGACTGTACTTTGAGCTTCCAGTGGCCAGCCTGTTTTCTTAGCTCAAACCTTTGTATAACTTTAGTTACATTGCTTGTTTAATCAATATAATTCGTTTGGTGCAGTATGACATCCTGTTTTAAGTCTAAAAATGCATCAGAATTTCCACAATGTGAATCCATTTGTGCCTAGTATTCCCATCTTTTTATGTGCATGTTTGGGGTGGATTACTTCCTGCTTACCTGTCTTCTATTTCTTGTTTTCTCTCTTCTTTTCTCACTTTTATTTCTTGTATTCTCCTTCCTCCTTAGATGCTTTGAAAATGCTGAAGAATTTTCTTTCCATTAGCTAGTTCTAGATACACATGGATTCTTTGTTATTAATAATTAACAGTTGGGCAACAGAAAACGGAAGCAAAGCAGAAGGATCAATCTTCAGCTGGTGTAAACTTGCTCAGTTAATAGGAATTCAAGAAATTTTCCAAATTTACAGTGACCAAAGGTCCAGCTCCTTGTTTAAAAATCTCATAGCTTTTTGCTTATGCCAAAACAGATTCCAAGAACTCAGTAATGAGGGTATGGGAGCTCCAGAAATGCTTGTTCAGTCTGGATGGAATTTTAGATTTCAGTTGCACACAAGTACCTGATGTTCTTTGCCTTTCTCTCATGATGATCACCTAAAATTCCAGAAGGGGAAAGAGAGGATTATCCACAGAGCAAGGAAGAATAAGTATGTCTTAGGAGCAAGAATACCAGCCTAAAATTAAGACACTAAACTGAAAGTTACTTGGGCTTAGCTGTAGGTATGAAAACCCCAATTGAGGTATGTGTGCTTCTAATAGGAATTTGGTCACATGTGTTGCAGATCTGTTATTACAGTGAGTTCTAATGTTTCTCTGGAGAGATCGATTATTTACTCTACTTACCTAGGTTAATGGTGTGTCAATGTAATTTATGCCATCCAAGCACCAAATTGCAGGGAGGTGTGGTAATGCACAGTAAGTTGTCTGAAGTTGGCAAGCGACACTAGATATGAGGTCTGCATTTCAGTTGCAATCCCAGTTCCCTTCTGAGATGTGAATGCTCATGGGAGCATCTCCAGCTTCATCAGTCAAATGTTTCTGGCTATGAACAAAAGTAGGAAACGGGGCTTCTGCTATCTGTACTTTTTGAAAGATAAAGGAGCAAATCTTTGGCTGGTGTAAGTTGTTATACATCCACTGATTTCTACAAACCTATTCCATATGAAATCAGCCAAAATGTCCTCTTAAAGGCAAATTATGACTTAGTATTAGAGTCAGGCTAGTAACTGAAAATCTCAAGATAAATATTCCAAAACTGATGAAAGCTTAGATTTGGATGCTACCTGTCTCTTTCAGGCTCCTCTCTATCCTGTTTCAACCCGTACTTACATTTAGCACAATTTTTATTCCAGGATCATTCAGATGACAAGTGTTTAGCATACAATCTCATTAGAATCTTCTTTGTCTTGAAATTATTGTGCTTTCCTCTGTTCTGAGTTGTTTATTGCTCTGAAGTTTAACAGACTTTTGGTTTGCACCTTCCTTTGTGAAAATGCCATATGTTGGGTTTTGGCCAGGTATGTGACACTCAGAAATGTCTTCAGTTGGTGGTTCATCATCCTGCATGATGCTTTATGAAATCCTTGTCCAAATCTTAGTAGGCAGATGCATGTCTTCATAAAATGTTACAGTCCATTTAGCATTCATTGGTGATTGCATTGGTGGTGTGGAGCAAAATCAAATTTTCAACAACCACCTTTTCCTTCAATATGTGTTCTTTGTGAGATTTATTGCTGGCACTAATATTTACATATTTACTCTTTTTGTAAGTGTAGTGCTTAGGAACTTCTGTCAGAGAGAGTTTTCTTGGCAGTTCTCCCAGACTTTGCCAAGAAAAAATGATTGCAATTATTCATGCAAGTTTTCACAATTTCTTAACTTTTTATTTAATGCATCACATTATAATGTTTCATTCAAACTGATCACACAATTCAAATACTTTTTAAAAAGTAATCTTATATAAAAATGATACTAAGGCTTGTCTTCAAAGTAAGAAAGAAAATGTAATTAAATGTTACTGGCTTAAAAAAAATAATCTAAAGTTTAACAGCCAAATTTGAGGATTTTTTCCAAAAGGTAAAACTGAAAAGCCATAGAAGCTGACTCCTTTTTTAATCAAAGAACATGTTTTGTTCCCAAACACACTTTTGCACTCTAAAACTGGGCTATAGGATAATTCTTCACTGAAGCTAGAACATTTAGTTGGACTTCAAAATAAATAAAATTTTATCACAGAATTGGAAGCCAAGTTATGGTTTTGTATGTAAACATTCTTAGCCCTGCATGATTTTTCCACTAGCTTATTAGCAAACTTCTCTGGTTAATATCTCCAGTCTCCTTAAGTTAAGTGCTGCAATGACTCTAATGTGAAATGTCTATTTGATTTAATGATTAAAATTTTTCTTAATTTCCTTCATTATAAATGCACTTAGGCAAGATATCAATACTGAATTTCAAGTATCCAGCAGCTAGGAAATTCAGTTGTCTGTTCTAGGCAAGATATCCAGTGTGCTGTAGTGTCAGCATGGAACCGGGCGAGTCTGGCACATTAAGTAATAAACAATGAGAGGCTCATTGACTCTGGCAAGGTTACAAGCACAATCTCTTCAGGAACAATATAGAGCAAATTTTCTGTCACTTGACATCTTGGTTCTATTACTATATTTATACACTTATAAATATAAGGATAATGTTATAAAAGGATTGTTTATATAACTATATTTACGTACTTGAGAGTGCCTGTCTTCTAGCAGCTGTATGAAATCTTCTTATGTTTCCATAGTATTTCAGTTCTCAAAGATAGTAACAGATAAATATCAACTGTAAGCTCAGTGCCTTCATAAACTTTCATTGCTGAGAAGACAGACAGGAGAAAACTTGGCAACACTTAACAGCTGTCTCATAATTCATGGGTCTTATTATTCACCAGTTCCCAGACAAATTTTAACTAATTAGTTTTGTGTGTTTGCTTATTCTAAGCATACATGCTTGAAACTCCGTTTAATTGCTGTATTTGCCCATATCTGAACATGGTACCTCTGGAGAGGTTTTCTGTTCCGAAAGGACCTGCCTGCTTCATCCTCATGACATTACTAACATAAGAGCTAGAAAAGCTGATAAAAGCCTATGCATGGTGCCGGTGTTATGCTGTCACACTGCATGTATGTAATTCCCAAAAGGGAGCTGCATCTATATTTCCAAAGATCTCATTCTATTCTATTCTGTAAGGTAGGTAGACAATAATTAAAACATTTGTGACAAGAAAAATCAAATCACCAGTGACATACATTTTCAAGTCCATGCAGAATACAAGGTGTTGTGTCCAGATAAATGTAAAATGAAAAGGATCATAGATAATTTGACTGGGATGAAAGTGGCATAAGAAAAAAGATTAGCAAAGCTGTTGCATGAAAGAAAAATAAGTAGCCACAGCACTCAGTGCAATATAAAATATTTTATTCTTAGTATCTGTTATAAGCTATTGCCATCACAGCACAGGTCCATGCTTCCTTTCAGTGTGTGCCTATATTGTGCATCAGTGCTGTGCCTTGAACTAACAGAACCTGAACGTACAACCCAGTTTTGTACCTTCCCACCCTGTTTGCTCACCCTTAATGCTAATCAGCGGGAGTGCTGGGACATGGAGCTGAGCCCCGGTCTGTGGTACCATGGTCTCCAGCCTGTTTCCTAGCAGACTGTTGACTGTGGAGCCTGGCCAGCACCATAGGGTATCACAGGGCAGAAGCTACGTGCACACACCCCGCAGGCGGTGCCGTGTTTGAGGAGGGGAAAGGATCTCGGCCCCTGTGTGTCAGCATGGCCCTTGGGCCCATTCGTGGGGCAGGCCTGGCAGCCACTGTGCAGCTGAGCACTGTTGCCTGCCTCATGAGCATGCTGAGGCTGGATCCTGGTGTCAGCTTGCTCTGGATATTTCTGTGATGCATCCCCTCCAGCAGCTGTCCCTGGGTAAGCACAGGTACAGCTGCCTCAGATGTAGCTCCCTCCCCCTCTCTCCCAGCTCTTCAGAAGTAAAATCATATTTGCTCGAGATGGATTCAAGGGACAGTCACTTGCTGTCATGTTTCATAGAGTACATAACAAGCCTAGATCTCTTGTCAAGAAAATTAAATGAACTTACTATGTCTGGATGACCTTCAGGAAAAATGAATAACTATTTTGTAAGCTTTTCATGACATATACCTAGTATTGAAGAATAGCAGATATTCCATAAAAAAACACCCCCAAACCACTCAGCTCTTCTCCATGCTTTGCTTCAAATTCTGCTTAGCATTAGGATGTGCCTACATATTCCCCTGACTTTCTGTTTCAATTCTGACTCACCTTTGTTGGGTAATTGGTGAAATTATGGATTCTACTGGACAGAAAGTAAGACGGGTGTTTGTAGTAGTTGAACTGAGTGGAATATAATGTCCACAGTTCGCTATTATACAACAAACATATGTCTTATAGTTTCCTGCAGATCATGCTCTGTTTTTTTAAATAAGGATGTTTTATCATCACTAGCACCTTGTGTTCCCAGGAAATTGTTACGATGTTCCTGATAGTAATACTAAAATTAGATGAATCAGACCTGACACAGAACTGCAGTACAGGGAGTGCTATATTAATTTCAACTACTCCTTTGCTGTCTTCTACCATGAAAAAGGCAAAATATAACCACCCCACCCTGCCTGAATGTTTTAGAGGGAGAGGGAGAAGGGGGGTGGAAAAGAGCAGGAGAACAATGAAACAATAAAAATTCAATACTAACAGAATCTGTCAACCTTAAAACAATGAAAAGATTCAGAGTTTGGAAAGCCATTGTCTGCCATTTGTACAGAAGGGAAGAAAGAAATCAATATTTATTTCTTGGAGAGTACCAGCCCCAGCATGTGTTATTGATGTTTTCAACAGGATGGAAGGGCTTTTCACAACAAACCTTTCACTCTTCCACTATTAGAGGTGGTCTGTGCATTAGCTTGGATATTATCTAGTAACACTGCTCTTGTTTAATGTTTTCTTTTGAGGAGTTTTATGTTATTTTTATTTCTATTTAAAAAGCAACCCTTGTTTGGCATTGCTCTTGCTGTACTATTATGAATGAATTCATAAATGAAAGGTTCCCGGTGCTGTACTACACCGGTGACCGCCTGTGAAACACTCGGATCCAAAGGGTGCTGCAGCAAAGTCATGCTGGCCGTGGGTGACAGGAGCTGCTTTATCCACACAAAAAGCTTGAGGCATTTGCTGACTGCAGCACTTTCTGGTGGGCCTGTTTTATGTTTTCTGATCTCATTGCTTCCTGTAAGCCCTAGAGACACATCTGTGGATTACAGCCATGGCCAAGGATGACTTTTAGTTGTTGTTCAACCTTGATACAGCTGGGTCATCTCTAATGGCAGCTTGTTTTCTCAGCTCCAACTCTGAGTGGAGTGAGCTAATCCAAAAAGGAAATGTGTCCTGACCTGCTACTCTACCTGCCTTTTGAAAAACACTACCTGTGTTTCTCTGACCCCTGATTCCAATGTGTTGTATGACCTGACTGCTTTTCTTACAGTTTTTGTATCATTGCTCAGCCACTGCTATGCAGGGGGGGTGTCACCCCCCTCAAGAGAGGGGGGGTAGAAAAGACTCATTACTTCTGTTCACAGGAGGAAAAATAACTTATCTCCCTTAGAGTGGTGTTGAGTAGGAAAGGATACATTGAGGCAAACTGTGCTAGAAATAAAGTCTATGCTATTAGCTCTAAACTCTTCTCTACCTTTCCAGAGTAAACTTTTAGAAAAACCAGCAAGGTCTTAAGGGTGGTTTTTAGATAGGGAGGCTCCCAGCCTCTCCAGCAGGCCTGAGCCCCGCTAATCACTCTGTGGTGTGCTCCTCCTCCCCAAGGAGGTTGTAAATTGGGCTACTGGAGCATACAGCACATTTCAGTATCTCAGTAGCAAGACAAATCTTCTCCCTGTCCTACTCCCACAGCTTCAAGCATTCTGTTTTTATACACTATTGTCTTATTGGTTTTGTGCCTCCCAGTGTGCTCCAGGCACTCTTGAACAACCTCTGATTCAGGAAGATTTTTTTTTTCCATTCCTGCAGGCTTGCAAGATCAACTGTGAGTTATTTTATCCTCTCTCCAGAGAGCTAGGCTTGCTGGGGATGGACTGGCAAAATATTGCTGTTTAAAGTCCAAAGCCTGTATTCTGGGTCTCATCACCATGGTCCGTGCCAGGTTAACATTAGGTGAGTCAGTGAAATTTAAGCATTTATCTTGCCCTAAAAATATTTAGATCAGTTGGAAAGAAACATACCCTTTTCTTTCAAAGAAGCAGACAAAGAAGACAAATTAAAGGTAGTTGCCTTGTGGCACCAAGTTTGACCTGCATTGGATTGTTTTCATTTCACAGAGGGACAGAAAGAAAATAGACTCTTATTATAACTTCTCCAGAACTGTTATTTTTGCTTCAGCAGAAATCATTCAGTGACTAAAACTAGAATTAAAAAGGAATTCTAACTGCCCCAACAGGGAATTATTAATGAATAAATGATCTTCTGGGGGAAAAATTAATTCCTCCTTCCCAGTCAAATATTTCAGCTATAGGATGTTTCAGCTGAAAAATGATTAATCCAGGATATGGGCTCATATGCATCTCAAGTGCAGGCATAGAACTATGTTTTTTGCAGATTCAGAACACAGGATTTGTGTTCTGAATCTGCAAAGACTCTTCACAGAACATTCAAAAAGCGTCCTAGAGGAAGTGATCAGATTTGTGTGTCAACATAATCACCAGAACTTAACATCCATCTTAGTACCTAAAGTTTAATTTTCCTATCAGAGACATAAAAATAAATCCCTGAATTCTTAGGAGTAGTATTGTTAATGATTTCACCTAAGACAGGGGATTGTAGTCTGAAAAAACTGATTGTTGACATTTTGAAATTAGAATTGGGTGCCAGGAAGATGTTTCTGACCTAAGTTAAAATAAGGTAACAAAAATGATTGAATGTTTTACCCCAGAATTAGAAGCAAAAGTAAAATCAGTCTGAAGGATAACTGAGATATAGCCTTATAAGGCTGAACATCTAACCATCCATGTGAAACTGCTGGGAAAAGTACCATAATGCATTTGTGGGGGTGAGCAGTAGGAATGTGAATTCTCTTTTCTCAAAAAAAAAAAAACCAAACCAAAACTCTGACAACCCCTCACCCCAAAAAAATTTTGAAAACTACACCCCATCCCCCCCACCCCCCCAATGCCTTAGGATCTCTGGAAATCTGTCCCTTAAAACTTGAGGGGTCCAAAGTCACTATGAAAAATCTTGGTTGTTATTTTACTGAGGTTCACATCAATCTTTCAAACACAAATGCTGAATTCATCTTGTCATTTGTCTTGCTAGAAATCTTAGTTTAATTTCCTGATACAGTATGTCTATTGATATTGTACAGAACTGATTACATGCATGCTTTAGTTCCCATCCCTAGGCTTCCCTGTAGGACTACTGGATACAGGGAAAGGAAAAAAGTGAAAGCAGCTTTGTAGGAAATCCATCCATGTTCAACAATTTCCTTCACAGATTCCCAAAGAAAAATGCCTTAGGAAGCCCTCCTTCATTGTCTCTGATCAAAATGCATCTGCTGGCAGCCAATCTTCAAACACTTCACATAATAGATGCAGGTTGCCTGTTGTATTTATGCTACTTCCTACAAGCAGCAGCCACAGAACACCTACCACTGTTTGTTCTCTCATCAAAGGACACAAAGAATTGCCACCTGTGGTGTCTTCAAGAGCCAAAACCAGCTGGAATGAAAGCACAACCACATTAGCATGAAAGGCTTCCCAACAACCATAAGAAGATGGTCTTTAGGGGAAGAGGGGGTAATTCTTCCAGGCTCACCTTACTGAAATAGCAAAGATGGAGGAAACCTCCTCTCTTGCTGATGTGTAACAACAGGGATTTTCCATGCTACAGATTTCTGGTTTAATCCTCAGATTTCTGGTCTCAAGGACTTTGCAGTTACATCAATATCATATTCCTATTGCACAACATGCACTTTAACTACAGTCTGTTTGTAACCTATGAGGTGCTGACCATGGATGGGAAAAATGATGCCACACTTCAGAAGCCTGATGACTGTATGCTCCGCTCCTCTCTCAGCACAGGAAAAGTGGTTTCTGCCCTACCCCAAACACTTGGGGAACCAGACTGCATGGAGCTCCCAGATGCTGAGTTCATGCCTTGATCTGGTGACATTTTAAAGCTCCCACCAGAACAGCAGTTTGTCAGAAAATATTAACTTCACAGTCTCCAAGGGGTGAGAGTAATTCATGAGTGTGGTTCTGGCTGTTAACCTTGTTAAGGTAGCCAGGGTGATTGTTTGTGCCTGCAAGGTCAGAAGAGGATCAGAACAGGGTTAATGGCAATCAGCACCTCTGAACTAATATTACCCTTGAAGCTTTGCAGGATGTTAGAATTACACCTAATGTTCTTATGCAGTACCTGGTCTCCAGGAGACCCACTTATACAGGTCCACTACTAAAAATTCACTGCAAACCCTCACTGCCAGGGTGCAGCAGTGTGGGCTACCTCGTAAGGGATTGGGAGTCAGGAACCAAGTGGGAACTGGGTCATCTTGACGGATGAGCCATGCAGCATGGTAAACTTGGGTCAGGGTCAGAAACAGACTGGCGGTGCAGTTCAGCTTAAAAACTGCACACAAGGGAAAATTTGGGCTAGACCTCTCTTCCAGCTCTGTTCACAATGATTTTTATCAGTGGAGGAGCTGACCTTGGGCTTGGTCAGCTCAGCAGCTGAGGCTGACCTGGGCTGCATATGCTTCTTTCCTGTGGTGCAGCTGGTGTTCTGGTGCATGTGGGCCTGAGCTGGGGTTGGGGTGGGGGGCTTGGCAAAAGCAGAGCATGTGGAAACACACCCAAACTCTAGGTAACTTTGTGATCAACAAATGGCTTAAATCTGCAGTCCCATTCCCACCCCCAGTGATTTCAAAACGTAACTGGTTGTCTGAAATGCAATCAATGTACACTTGACTTTTGAGAATGATACATATGAAAGTGTTATAGAATGTAATTCACTGAAGTCAAGTATTCTTGAATCACATTTTAGATAATTGGTTGGATTAAATAAAAACTGACTGTAATTATAAAAGCATGGTTTGATTTCAATTCTGCTCTGCAATTTATCCAGTTTGATTCTTTGTGGCCCACCTCACTGAGGTGTGTTTCACTTCTCTCTGGTTTTTTTGGTTTCTTCTTAACATTCAGTGTTTTGATTCAGGAATCCTTATTCTTCAAGTTTCAGTGTGTTAGTAGTAAGTTTTCTCTCTCCCCAACTTGCTTTCCCTCAGTAAATTCTTCTCTTCCCTATTACTTTTGGGTTTATTTATTCTTAATGGTCCCAATTAGAAAAATGGGAATCATCAACACTTATTTAAGCCTGGCTTAACCATGTGTTGAGTCATTGCCTAATTCAACATACTTAAACTTACTAATTTGCTTGAAGAGTTGGGACAACAGTGATTCACATAAGGTCTGCTGTGCTCTCCAAATTAACTACATTTTTGTTTGCCATAAGTGGTTTATTTTCAGCAATGGAAAAGTTGCCAGGTGAAACTTAGACACAGTGTAAGGAACTGCAGCTGAGTGGGGATAAAAAGTATGAATGATAAGGCAGTTTGTAGCTAGCCCATGCAACTGAAATTGCACATTAGCAGCTTGGTGTCACAGCATCTGCTTAGTGAAGGTAAATGGAAGGGAAGCAAAGGCAAGAGGAAAGTAAACCCAAATAAGCCGTTGCAAATATTTGAACCAGCACATTAGATTGCACATCTTCCATATGCAGCACTACCAAGGAGTATTCCCAATATGGGCTTTGGGTGTGTATTTGTGATATATTCCAGGAGCATTAGAAGGTTCTGAATGAGGACCCAGCAGAGGTTTCATTGTTACCTTTCATTTGAATATCTTGCTGTTACATTTGTCAACATCACATCTTTAAACACTTCTGCGAGGCCTCAGGATCACAATTAGATGCAAGCCCAAGACCTAAGGTTGGGGACTGTAAATTACCCAAGATGCATTTTCTGATCTTACCTTATGAGTAACTGTACCTCAGGGTCTTTATTATTAATATTTTGAATAGGAATAATCAATTATTTAAATGTACACTTCTGCATACAATTGCTTGGGGGATCTGTTGCAGCTTTTCTGTTATTTGTATTCATGATCAGTAGCTGTGTTACTGAAATCATTGTGGTAGTATGAAATTTTCTCTAAAGTCTTTCAGCGGCCTCAAGTATTGTATTCACATCATTCTCACGCATATTATATGCTTGTCAAAGCAACCTCAAGCAAGGAAAGCTAATGTTTAAAACACATGGAAATATTAAAAGACTTTAGGATAAATAGGAGTGCTCCTCACCCAGCAAACTGCTTGCCTAAGGGAATAAAGGGTATACAACTTCCCTCACGGCTAGCTTTGGTTAGCAAATCATTTGATGCAGAGTAATTGGAAGGACTGGGTGCTATAATAAATGTTACGGTGAATAAGAAACACTAACATGTATAAGTGCATTAGCATATAATTTAGGACCAGCTCCTCAGTGGCAATTTAAACTAGATGGTCCTTTCCTCCTACATATTGACTTAGACATTCAGCTTAAAAAAATTGTGGAGCTGCACTTGGGGGGTTTCTGAATATTTCCTGATTTTTAAATGGTATTTATCAGGGTAATTCTGTCATTTGACATTTAAGCAAATGAGTGTTACACGCTTCCTGAAGTATGTAAATTGGAAATATCTATGAATGGGTACAGAATACTCATTCATTGACTACAATTTAGGCTGCAATTAACTAACATTTATTTATTTTTAGGTGCATACCTTCTAATAGGATGCTTCTCACATAAGTAATTAAACTTCACATTATGTCACTGGGACAAATGGAAATATATGTGATTCATTTCTTGCCACACAGATTTTTCTAGTGACAAAAAATATGGTATGTCTCTGCTTGTCTCTAATAGAGTTTCCATTTTCTATACTCTGTTTACAGTTTGCTGCAAATTAAACAATGTCAAACTGACAGGCCGTGGTTTTTTTTCTAAATTTACTGGCTTGTTAGGGGTGAAAAAACTTCTTTGGGGGAAAAAAAAATGAATGTGCTTTTTTCTGCAGCAAGACTTAAATGAAAGCAATTCTCCATGCTGTTAGCATAAATGAATTTGGCTCAAGTGACGCTCGAATTAAAGCTATTGTAGTATTGTTTTATTAAAGGCAAAATCTCTATTTCTATAAGTTGAAGGTGTTTCCGCTTATTTATATTCATTTTGCCATCCAACAGATTACAGTGAGTTCAGTAGCATAATTCAACCCATTTTGCATCATTTCCTTATTAATTCAAATCTATTGGGTCAGGTATCAGTTTACAGTGAAGTGCACAGAAGCTTCTCTCATTAGCCTAAAGTCTTGGGGATTGGACAGCACAGAGAAATCACTCCCCTTCTGTTTAAGACTTGTAGTTTTGGATCCCAGTGGTATGGTAATGCTGCGTTCTGTGGATTTTTATAAAAAAGCTATTCTTCAAGTATTCTGACTTGAAAATAAAAATAACACAACTGTGTTAGTGAGGTAACCTATGTGAGCCATGGGAAGATAAAGGGGAGAAAATGTTCAGAGCTTTTCCCCAGTGAGGGTGACAGAGCCCTGGGACAGGCTGCCCAGGGGGTGTGGAGTCTCCTTCTCTGGAGAGATTCCAGCCCTGTCTGGATGCCGACCTGTGCAGTATGAGCTGGGGAGCTGCTTTGGCAGGGGGGTTGGACCCCATGAGCTCTTGAGGTCCCTTCCAACCCCTATGATTCTATGATTGCCATTGGGACTCTTAATGCTTTAGGATTTGATTCAGGATTTGATTGAATTGCTGTGCTAATAAATCTCACCAGAAGCTACAGATATTTCAAAACACTTCCTACCACAATAGTCTCACCTGAGATAGCGATACCTGTCTGAGGTCACAACTGAAGTGCCTGACATTCAAGTGTTCTCTGATTAAACGCCAATAAAAGCCTTTTGAGGATGCTACAAAATCGAAATTGTAACAAGCAGCTTTCATCAAGTGGATGAGAGAGGTGGTGTTGGTTCCTTCCTTCCCAAACTAGAAAAGACAGTTTACAATCCCCTCTGGGAAATGGCTGTTCCATACTCACACTCTCAGTGTTAAAAATGTGTATTGACATCTAAAATAAATACTTTTTCAAAGTTTTCATTTCTCTCCAAGATTAATCATTAAAATTCTCATAGGGATCTGGATGGAAACCAATGCTGAAATGCCAGAATTTCTCTGTCCAAATCTGAGGATTTGCCTCAGTGAAATTAGACTTAAGTTTGGGGGAAAGCTAGACAGATCTGTTTAGAAAAGGAAAAGATGAAAATCCATTATTCCCATATGGTATCACTAAAGAAGTCTTTTTAAACAAAATATCTGACCAGCTCTATCCAGCGATTTCTAGATTAATATTGCTGTTCAAATAAAGGAGATATTCTAGACATAGTATACAGCAACTATGAGAGACATAAGTCAAAAGACATTTAGCTATGTGCATAAGCACATGAACTGCAGTGATCTGTGGTGGTATTCATTTGCCTAAAGGGTTTGGTTTAAACAGGAAGATAGAGTTTGGAAGAAATGGCACGAACATAAATAATTGAAGTAAGTTCTAAAAATATGACAACTGCAGAGAAGAACTAGTGCTAAAGTTTATTCAGAAACCAGTAGAGAATTTGCCTTTTTTCCTAAAATTATAAAAGCATATGTGTGTTTGCCCAGCCTCTGTCTAAGGCTTTCTGAGGTGCAGCCTGGGGAATCACCTTCAGTCAAAACCAGGTGCAGATGAATCTTTCAGATAATCACACCTCATCCATTTTAGCCCTCTGACTCAGTGAGCTGAGAGAATTTGTTCAAACCTGACTTGTTTTCCTGTGGGAGACCATCCCAGAGTGTGTATCCTATAGGTATGCTTGGTGGAGGACATGTGCTTGGTGTCGCGCTGTGCTGTAGCTTCTGTGACATGGCCAGGTTCAGGATCCATCTCCTTTTACTTCTATGCTCTGCCTTACTGAGCTGTGAAAAAATAGGCATGTGCATGTATATACATTTGGGTGTGCAGGCTTGTCAGCAGGTGATTCATCTTGCTCACTGTGAGGGCAGGTGTGAAAAAATTTAGGAAAAAGACTGCTTTTGTACAAAAACTTAATACTAACTTCATGGAAAATCACTAAAGAGCTGATTAATGAGGAAGATCACTTAATGCTTCCTAATTAGATTGAGGGAATTTACCTTGCACCTTTAATCCATTGTGTATTAAGGAAAAATGGCTAAGGTTTTCATTGGAATGCTTTGTTTATTCCCAGTCCTTCATTCCAAGGTTGTCATCTGTGCAGTGTAATTTCCTATGGTTTCTTTGCGTTAGTAGTTCAGTGTAAGTAACTTCTCTGGTTAAAATAAAAGTAGGAAGAAGTCTCCAATCATATTATGGTAGAAATCTATGGGCAGAAATGTAATTAAGCAAGCAGGAAAAGAGGAAACAACATGGTTTAAGGGTTACAGCATTGTGAATCTGAAAACTAGAGGACAAGGACCATGCCAGCCAGAAGTAGCCGATACAATTTGATCATTATGTAATTGCTGGAACCTACACAGGTGTTACAAGAGGTGACAAAAATCTTAAAGACATAGATTAAATGCTTCTGGATCTGAATGCTGATTTCCCCAACGTATAGCTGCTTAGAGCCTCTGTTCTAATTCCCATCCATCTCCAACAAAAGATGAAATTAGTAGAATGGCTTTCATTCCAGCCTGATTAAATGGAGCAGGAAAATAGACAACATAAATGGTAATACATTATAATTAGAAACTCGTTTCAGTGTAATAATCTAAGGCATAATTTGTGGCATAAATCCCATTTCAAGAAAGCATTAAACACATATTTAAGTCCATCTATATTGACACAATGCCTTTAAACATATGCTTCAGTAGAAATCTGGCCTTAAAGACAAATTAAACATAAAATTGAAGTATACATGCAAACTTACGGAATTTTTTAGGAAGGTTTTCCTAAGTGAGGATAATTTTAAGGGCTGTTTATTTTGTCTTGAATTAACATTGACTTCCTAAGCAAGAGAGTCATCAAAGGTGGTTATCTATGATATTTTCATTTCCATCTCCCTGGAAAACTGGCTGAACCACTGGGCGGGGGTGTGTGTGTTCTCCTTTTGCTTTCAGTGTTGCCACATTTTATAGTGCCTTCTTTTAAATAGAAGAGCTGCTTTGCTCCTTGCTGATCTCAGTGCCTAAGAATCATACATTAGTAGGCTGGTAATAGGAGCCAGAAGCTTCATATGAGTGTATTTCAAAACAAGTAATTTACACCTTTGTGCAAACTGGTAGTTTTTTTTTTCCTGTTGTTTTGTACACATTTTCACTGCAATTGGACATCAGTTTTGAGGATATGTATGTATTGCTGAAAATTTATGACTCCAGGTAGGTATTTTGAGATGTCACATTAAGGGACAAAAGATTTTGCTATTGCTTGTCAAGTGCCTTCCTCTAGAAGGGTAGAAGAAAGCACAAGATACGTATGTTACTTAGAAATCCGATCTGGCCGAAAGGCTCTGGCAAAGGTTAGTTTGTGAACAAGGGTTGTTGTAGTGCTCTCTTTACCCCTCCTTCTATCAGAGCTTTCTTCCGTAACTGTCTTCCCCCAAGTTTTCCTTTCTGTAAAATCATTTTAGAAGACAATTGCTTAAATGAATAAAGCACCCAGTAATCAAAAACATGCCCTCAATCAGTGTTGTTTCACTTTCAAGTGGCTGATAATTTATTTTCTTTTCAAATCAGATCACATGACAAATCACATCAGAAGAAAATTCATGAACTATATTCTTCTGTGCAACTAGAACTTACTGTAATTTGTGTATAATTCCCTGGAAGACATGGTATTTTATAAATCTGTGTCTTGAAATATTATTCCAAATCATTCATCTCTCAGACCTGACTCCTTTCTGATTCTACTTCTCTGATCCCTCCAAGTAGAAATGAGAGAAAGTCATAATGAAAGTCATAATTAAGCTAAAGCAAAATAAAAATATTAAACATTGATTATTTTAATTTGAAATAAATACTCATCTTGTAAATAAAGATGCTACTTATCAAAAGAAATGTGTGAAAATACTGCTTGTATATAGAGGAAGACAAATCCATCAATTTTATAATTAGAAAGGTTGTTTTGATTTGGCTTTAATTTATCATTTTCACATGGAAGTGCAGAATGTTTTTGCATGTGATTGTTAGTATTCAAACATCTATTTTCTTTTTTTCTTCCTTTTTAAGTTATTTGCCACGTGAAGTATAAGGAAAACTAACTTAAAAAAAAAAAAGGAAACTAAGCCACTATTTTAAAAGTAGTTGTAGAGCAGCATGAGCTGAGCATCCAAAATGTTGCTCTGAATTTTTTTTCCTAATGTAGTAGCTAGTGGGTAAGACAGGAAATGAATGAAATGCTTAGAACCCTTCAAACCTTCCCCACTCACTGTAATTGAACTTCTCTATGACTTTTGTGTTATCAGAACGTTATAAGACACTTTTCTCTAGTGAAAAGCAGGGCCTTTATTGTGCATATATAAAACTTGCATATATATGTAGGGGTTTTCATAGATTAAATATATATATACACAGAAGTATGCATGTAGATATGTGTATGTGATATGACTATACAGAGAGACATACATGTATATGTGTGTGCATAAGACATTATGTATACTCTTAATTTTTCTCTCTGTATTCAAGGATTTCTCCTGTAGAGGTAAAGCAGTAGAGGACTGTGCTGACTGTTCACCCCTGCAGTCAAAGCACCATGGCAGTGAGAGGGCATGCAGGAGGGCAAACCTTGCAGGCCATAAAAAGCTGGACACAGAACATCTGCTTTGCTCTGAATCTCAGAGATACCAAAGCAGAGACAAAAATACCACACCTGTGAGGGTCTCTAAGTTACCTTCCCTGTCCCTAGCAGCATGGCTGGCTTGCACACTGCTGGCTCCCTGCTGCCCATTTCTGATGAATTTAACAGGTGTGGAGCGTGGTAAGGTAGGTCTCATGGACCAAGCACTTCTATTTGATTTGATATAAAAGGGTCTCTATTTCTGCCAGCACTGAGCCAGACCCTTATCTAGTTCAAGTTAGGGTAGATAAGCTGAAGTTACTGAAGCTGAGCTTTACTCAGTTACTAGTGTCTGGTTTCAGAAATCGTTTGTTCTTCTAACTTTTGATACAGCTTGTGAACCTCTCTCCTAAGCAAAAATGCAGGTAAAGAGTTAAGGGGGTTTTAAACAAAAGCTACCAATAAAATAATATTTTTACTCATAAATAATATGAGTGTTTTAAAAGCACTCTCTAAGAGCAAGCAGTGTGAAGGACACATTCAGAGAACAAAGATTTTCTGGCAGGAGCTGATCTAAAAGACCTAACAGAACTTGGGCTTTTTAAAAAATTTATAAATAATTTAACTTATTTTAATTATTCTCTGGAAATAATTTGAAAGCCTTTACCATGAAGATAACACATACAGGACTTTTGTTTTTAAAATATCAAACAGATTTAAAGTGATACTTCAAAAGTCCTCTAGTCAGCAGAAATCAATGTAATGTGAGCTAAATAGTTCAACTGCACTCCTGTGAACATAAAAGCATACTGGTTTTAAGCCTGTCTCACAGCAGCAGCTAAACATCAAAACAACATAGAAATTTTAAAATAAAAATAATTGTGAAAAGAAGTGATCTGTTCTTTATCAGATACCAAAAATATTTTGAGGGTTTGTTTAAATACATTTACTTCCCTACTAGGGTATGTGCATGTGTGTGTATAAGGCAAAGAACAAGAACACTTCAAATGCAACTGTTGAATGTTTTCTGGCTCTTAGAATCAAGCCTTGCTAAATTGCAGCAAGTTCCACCATTGATTTCAGTAGTTACCTGGCTTAGGTACTATTGAATTTAAGATTTAAGTCTTTCATAAAATTCCAGCTTCAATAACTTTAATTCCCTGATGGCTGCAGAGTTGCTAAGGAAGCAGCGTTTGACTTGACGCTATGAGCTGCCTCGGATTCAGCCCCAGCACCAAAGGATGCTGCACCAAAAGCGTGGGGCCTGCCTGCTTGTATGCATTTACCCCATCTTGTGTCCTATCAGCTGGCCTCATCTACAAGTCACAAATTTCAGGAGCCAGTGTTTTCTTGGCAGGGTACTAACACAAAGAACTTTGTGAGAAAACGCTAATGTAATACCAAAGGCCTTTAACCACCATTCAGATTTCAGTTTCTATGTGGGAAAAAGAGGCCAACTTGCCAAGTGGCTTGTGTATTACTTGGCATGTACATATAGAAAAGCTCTAATCTGCTGTCCAGAGTCTAAAGAGTCAGCCTTGTTCTTCCACTGAGTTCTGTTGGAGCTGTTTAAGTTTCTGTAAATAATTCTGCATTCTTAAAAAAACAGAAAGGATTTGGGGTACTCCTGGTCAGAACACTCACCTGGAATGTAAATGGCAGATTGAGGTCCATAGCCTTACTCTAATGGGAATGAAATTGCTTATAGATCCTGGAAGAGCTCCAAGATAAATGAGGTGGTCTGTGATTAGAGCAGTTACCTGGAATGTGGAAGGCGCAGCTTAAACTATCAGGGTATTAGGGGCTCATTTCTTCAAGCCATAGCCACTGGAACTCTGATATTCTGGGATGAGGATCAATCTCTTGCTGTCTACGGCTTCAAAACTGTTAGCATCCTCTTTTCATTCCAAAATGGTAAACAAAGGGTTTTTTGAGACAACACTTTTCCCTAGTGATTCACAACGATCCTGTTGAGAAACTGTTAGCTCCCTGCCTTTGTAATCCTTCCCCTTTCTGAAATACATGGTGCAAGACCTATATTGGAATCAGATCAGCCATCTCTAATCACACAACTCTAAGAAAAACTTACTGCGAACTAGAGTGACATTATAATGCTCATGCTCTGCTTGAGATGCTGTGTGATTAGTTTTCTATCTGGGCTATAATCATTTAGCAGACACCTCTAACACTGTAATCAGTTCAAAACTTAATGCTGTGTTAGCTAAAACTTACAGCAATCAACCCAAGCCAGAAAATGTGTGGAAATCAAGAAAAAGGAAATTAATGAGGTAGTTCTGTGTTTCAGAAAGTGATGTTGTTAGAAGTCAAAACAGAAGGGAAGAGGCATTGTGGAAAGAGACTGATCATAAGATCTAGCCAGAACTTTTCTCATCCTGTTTATGTTGGTTCTTATCATTCTGGTTTCACCACTTCTCAGGGTCCATGTTGGCAGTCTTAGTTTCTTCTACAATCAGAAATGGTTCTAAGAGCATAAGGCAGACTGTCTAAAAGCCTGATGTGTCACTGGGCTATTTGGATTCTGAACAAAGCAGGATCCACACTGTTTCTTTCCTGTGTCATTTTTCTAAAGCGACTGAAAGAAGGGATTGAAACATTTCCAAATGCATAGCTGAAGTAGAATATACACATGTGCACACAAAACTACTTTGAGCAAGTATGAAATTGTTATTTTCAACCAGAAGATGGCTCTGCAGTCAAGCCGGGCAAGCTGAAACCATAGAGATGCAGCAGTGAGAATTTTTTTCTTTCATCCTTTCAGTTCCCTTATTCCTCAGTGTTCTCTTCCACTCCAGTTCCTGTAAACAGTGTTTTTGCAGAAACTTCTTTTTTTTTTCTTTCCCCCCTCCCTCTATGGCAAAGACTCACTTTCCCACAGTTTCCTATTTTAATTCAGTCAGGACACAAAGACATAAGAAAAATCTGATGGCTTTAACTGGCTTCCACTGCAGTCAGTTGGTATCTCACTGATGATTTCAGTGGGAACTGATTAAAGCCAGCTATAAGCTGCCAGGAAGATCCTTTCCTTAAATCCCTGTGGGTGGTGTGGATGGCAGGTCCCTACCCATGTCAGTCTGCTGTGAGCTGATTTTCTTTTAATGATTGCTAAAAAGCTATCAATGACTGGGCTGGACGTTCCAGGAGTTGTTCTTTGGCAATGGTGCTGAAGATTTCATGGCATAATTTTCTTGCTTGGAATAGGACACCTGGCTGTTGCTGTTTTAATATTTTGTAGCGTTACAAAGTGTTTCTGTGACAGAACATGTCTTTGCCCCTTTGATAAGTTACCAACAGCTGTAGCACTATTTCAAAAGGATGCCTGGAGTAACTTCTCACATCTTTGACATAAACCTCTGAACAAAGCCCACAGTTGGAAAAGCTAATATGTTTTTTCCTAAACAGAGGTATTAATTGGCATGAAATTCAGTGAAATCAATGAAGTATCTCCCTTCTGAGCCTCAGGTTAAATCAAAACAAGGTCTACCATATTTTTTTCTTGGCACTTGCTTTGAATTACTGCTGCAAAACAAAAAGAAGGAAATTATAGGTGCTGTCTGCTTTATGAGAATTTTAACATGTGGAAACAAATTGCTTGTTGTGTACATTCTCCTGCTGTGCTAATTGTTTTAAAATTTAAAAATACTGATTATGGGGAACTGCTGAGTGTTTTTCTTTCTGTAGGAGAAGGCTATACAGGAAAGAGAAAAAAACCTTAACAATTGTTTGGGTTTACATTAATATAATAATAAACTTAGCTAGTTTTTGCCATTTACCTCATTTTTAAATATTAAGATATGGGCCCAGTTAAACACTGTAGCTCTGGTTTTCTGCTTTTTAAAATCCATTTCAACGCCACTTCTGTGGAGTTATAATGTAATGAAGTAATGCAGTAGCAAATGAGGTCAATTCACATTTGCACACATGGAGCCTCAGACAGAAAGATAATGCTTTTATTTTGGTTTTTATCTTTTTTTTTTTAAAACCTGTGTTCAGTGTAATTAAATTGAATTTATCCTGACATGCTTGTCCTAAAGGACAGGTGGAACTTTCAGGATCTCAAACTGTTTCCTTGTAATTTATTCATTTCATTATGAACCTGCAGCCCTCCAGGGGATGTGACATAATATTATAATACATAATGTTCCTGAGTACTAGATTTTCATTTGGCTCTCTGATTTATCTGACAGATGCAGGGGGAGAGGGAGGGAGAAAAAAACACATGTATCTGGAAAAATCCCCATGGACTACACATATGCGACTGCTAAAATGCACAGGTTATTTCAGTTAACGCTGACATTAACTTATGTTGGAAGTGTTCCCTTTTGATTTGACTTTCTCTGGTGAAATAAGATGATTTAGTGTTTTATTTCTGAGTCTGCTTCCTGTAATTGTGCTCTCCCAAAACAAATGTATCTCAGATCTCAATATCAACTGCCTTCACAAAGGATGTGTGCAGTAACTCTTTCATGAAGCTGTGGGTTGCCTTTGCTCTCACAGAAGTTATAGAAAGAGAGACAGGCTCTACAAAAGATATCATTTATTTGTAATCCCAGAACAGATGCAGGATAATAGAATTGAATTTAAACCTCTGGTACTGTTAGGCTCATGCTTTTCAAAACCCCTTAAGGTTAAGCCTCCTTCCAGACAAAGTTAGATGAAGACAATGAGGCTTCTCCATTCTACACTTCCTCAAGTATCCCTAGAAAGCTCATGTTACTGCAACTAGTAATTTTGTCAGTCTTTTACCAGAAAAAGGCAGGAGCTGGATCACCTGTTATCTTTTGCGCTGATAGTTATAGAAAATAAGAATGGGAGATAAAGTCATTGCTGCAAGTCGTTGTCCATTAAAATGTGCATCAGCAATACAGCCCTTTGGTTACTGCAGTGTCTTGGACGTGGTGGTAGTAAGATTCTCTGTCATAAAATGCCTCCTAGCAGCAGTGTATTTTTCACAATATAAAATCAACCTGTGGGTGCTAGAATGAGGTAATTTGATTTTCTCTTCCTCCTTGTTATCTTCATAAGTTATATTGTGCTGTTCTCTTGGAGAAAGAAAAGAAAATCACCAATGATAAAATCAGAAGGACACAGAAGGATCGATTCCCCACTTGGGTCTAGCAAATTTGGTGGACTTTAGTCTTAATTTGCAATAAAAGTTGCTTATGTGTGACTCAGTTTACAAAGATACTGAGTATGGGTGAATGGGCACAAGACAAGCTTCAGCCAGTCAGAGCACAGGAAAAAACTGTCTTAGCTTCTCAAAAATTCCCTCAAATCATCAGTGATCACTAGTGACAACGTTCAGTCTGATTCATGGAAGACAACAACCTTACAAAACACATTTTTTTTCCTCTAGAAGGACCGAGTTAATTTTTGGTCAAGCTAAAACACGGGTAGGTGGGGTATTACACATGTTTCTGAGGTCAAATGTGATGTCTTAAGCCTCCCGAGCTACTGAGGAAGCGTTTCACTCAGACTGTGGGTAAGCAGTTTGTTGATGGCTCTTTTCATTCTTAATGTGGAAGGGAAAAACGCTTATGTAAAGCCGAGAAAATTGCAAAAAGTGGATGTTACAGTTAACAAAGACCCTAAATTCAATTCAAAGCAATATGGACAGTACTGCCCACTGCAAAAGCTGAGGCCTCTGTTAACAAAATAGACCTTACGTACAGCAAGTGCTAATACTTGTTTTCTTCTTGAAACACCTGCTCAGAAATGTATCAGACAGCTAACTTGTATCAAGAATAACAATTGCCATTTTTTCCCTGTTTATGCAGCTTTATAGCCTAATTGGAATCATTTAGGTTCTAAAGTAGTTGCCATTACTATGAAATCATTCTTGAAGCTTTACCATCTCCATGGCAACTGGCCTACATATATTAAGCATTTTGATAACAACACCCATGTTTGATGGTATTCTTAATATGAGATATTAATTTAATATATGGGTGCTTTACAATGGAGTTTACAAATTTTATCTTTTTTGCTACAAGAAAACTTTGATGCTGAATAATGGCTTGCTAAAGCGTAGCTCACAGTGAAGCAACTGCCCACAGGATGACTTAGCATGGATTAAGGAACACAGAGTCTCACATTAAACAAACAGGCTCTGCAAATGCTAACTTAGGTGGCTCATGCAGGATAATGTTTTTGTCAGTCTAGGTAAGCTCTAAGCTCTTTTACTGAAAGAGCTCAGGAGAGTCTTTTCCAGTTACAGAAATGTTGGAAGGGCAATTCACCTTGCTCAGGCAGACTGCACAGAAATCTGCTGCTGGGATCGGTTAGGACAAAGGTGTTTATATCTAGCAAAATACTCAGAGAAGGTTTTGGGACAGGACCAGCACTAAATGTGGGGTGCAAGAGGATACTCTGGTGCACACAGGAGGACCTTGTGGTGAGTCTGGTGTGTCCAGGCAGGTCTGTAAACCTCACGGTGGGACAGAGAGGTGGAGCTCAAGTGACCTTTCCTCATGTTTCAGATGGATCTTTCTAGCCATCCCTGGAAAAAAATCCATATCTAATGGAATGGCACAAAGAGGGCTGTGGTCCCTAGTAAAACTCATTCCAACCATCCAAACATACGGGTGAAGTAGGGCCTGTGTTACATCTATGGAGCTATGCCAGAGAACTGAACTGTACCACGTAACAGCCTGATACAGATCAATTTTCCAAGGGCAGGGAGAGCCTGGAAGCCAGCTACAGCCACCAAGATATTTCTGGAGCAAAACCATTAGTGTTCACCTGAGCCTATGTAAAAGCCCCATTGATCTCAAAATTCCAAATACGCATTTTATCCGTATCTTTCTGAATGAACTTGCAAAGAATGTGCAGTGTAGTGAAAATGTGAAATATTACCCTACTTTGAAGTGAATTAATCTTTCCTGAACTTTTCAGTATATGTGTTATTAATGCCACCGTAGAGCAAAGGCTTTGTGCTGGGATAGGGGTGGAGATGAGGGGAAAACACAGCAGTATTTACAAATAGATTCTGCAAACTGTAGTTCAAAAGAGGTGACATCTTCTGTAATTGCAGATGAGTATTTTCTTATTTGTTTTCTGCCAGAAAAATATTAAATTATACTCACTGCCCTTAGCTAGTCTGCAAGCCTTTATTCTTACTGGCCAGTGTCCCATTCCCAGCAATCCTTTAAATTCTTCATTTTTCATGCAACTACCTTGATTATCTATGCTGTTAGTGTGCTCAGTGGCTTTTTGTTGGTAGAACAGATCCCAAGAGTATCATTCATTTCGTTACATTTCACCAACGTGTGGATAGAATAATTCTTCCTCTTTGGAGGTCAAAGAGGAATGATCTATTTACTTCCTTCTAAATGGAGGATAAATCTGTTTTTGCTTGGCACTGGAACTTTTCTATCAGACACCTTCCTGAAGACAATATGATAAAAGCCAGATTTTTAGCAGATTTGAACACTATCTGCAGTTCCCCCTTGAAGTATCAAATTAGATCTGAAATGATTTTTGTCTGCACTGATGTCATTTTAAGAGTGCTTTATGCCAGGACCTTTGATGCCAAATTTCATCCTGCAGTGAATTCTTACATGTAAAGTCTCAAAAGCAAATTTTACAATAGACTTACTAACTGGCCCTTGGCTCGGGTAGTGCTGCTTGCAAGGCTCAGTTAAAAAGCAGGCTCGATGGGTATAAGACCATAAGCACATACTCTTTATAGAATAGAAACCTTAAAGCTCCTCTCTAATTTCTACTCCCCCAAAGCTGCACTCTGCTCATGCCAAATGTATATGTTAAGAGGATGAGTATGCCTCTGATTAGGAAACGCGAATGAACTGAGGAGAGGATTGTGCTGATTAACACACAGTATACCACAGCTGATAAAGTAAAATTACCTGGTGAGCTGGGGATTGGGGATGGATGGATGCAACTGCCTAATTGAGTTCACTTTGAAAATACTTGTCACTCCCTCCTTTTGCTTCCTCTGAGCTTTCATGCTTTTAAATGGTAACTAGCTTTGACTTCTTACAATCTGGCTGAAACAAGTAGGAGACTTTTAATTATATATAATACTGTTTAGAACAGGATCTAAATGCTTAGTAATGGGGGGAGGGGTGGGGAGTGTAAAAAAAATTTGTGTCCTTTTCAAATGAGTTTTCATCCCAGATATGCACAGAAACTCTGAAAAGGATAAATATCTAGGTGGCATCATGTGACCTTGGTGATGAATCTTAGGTAATGAAGAGCTTGCTCTGAACAGTGGACAATGAAGGTAAGGGCTGATCCAATCAGTAGCTCCTGAGCTTCCTACGACCTAAACCTATGACCTAAACCTAAACCAATCACACATTCAAGAGTTTCATGTTCCTTTTAAAATAAATTAATATTTCACAAAGTTTTTTTAAAATCTAGATTTCTTTATGAAAAAATAATAGTGAATAAAAAGGTGTAACTTTGTGAGTTGATATAGTTTGCTTTGGTTAATTTTTTCAGGTACAAGAAAACAAAACCAAAAACGTTGTACTTTTTTACCTGAGAGACATCTCCAAGTTTTATTTCTCCTCTCCTGGTAGATACATATATATAAAGTTTAAGATAAAACTTTACAAATTCAATAAAAACTTTTAGATCCAGCCAGTAGAAATATACTAAATAAATAATGTCTAGAAAAAATTGCAGCATATTTATCATGGAATTGTGAGGCAGGTTAATCTATAGTATGAAAGATGGGTCTCTTGTCCAGTTCCAGTAAGGCCAAACTAACTGCCCTTGCTTACAGTAACTGGTAAAGAGTAGGATATAAATGGTTAGGATACATCAGGATGATGTACGGTATAGCTATGCAGCAGCTTATAGTATTGCAGCCTTTATCTCTGCTGCATACATTTCGTGGCTTAAAAATTATGCTTAATATTAATACGACTTCCATGGGGAGTAGAAATAGAATGCTATAACTAAGTAATGCAAATATATTTATGAACTCATTTTCTTTCCAACATGTCATATTAATAATGACCATCTTTCATTTAATATTTAAAAACCACCCAAAAAAAGAGTATGAGTAGAATTTACACCTATTAAAAATTACTTTTAGCTATACCCAAAAAATAATCTGCAGTGTTACTGCATTGTTTTTTCTTCTGAAAAGATATTAACCTGAAACTTAGCAAGACCACTTCTTAACTGTTTAACAGTGGCCTGAATGTCCCAAAAGGAAATGTGGTCACAGAAAGAGGGGGCCACATTCTCATCTCATATCAGTATTGCAAAATCATGCTGTATATGTCTATCTGGTGTTTAGAATTTACATGTTATTCTCGTTAGGGATAAAGGTACTGCACTGATGTTACACTTCATCTGTGCCACTGTGGGACACCACTGATAGGTGTAGTCCCGCTCTGCTTGCTCCTACCCCTGCCACTTACTTTCAGGAAGATTAGCAGAAATGCAGATACAAGAGCAGTTGGTTTCCACTTGCTGAACTGTTGGAAAACTATTTCCTTTTGAAAAAATAGTAGGGTTCTGCTAAATGGACAAGGCAGGGGAACGGGAGGGAAGAATAGAGGCATAATTCTTAACAGTATCTACTACTGCTATCAAATTCCCAACACATTTTTTTTTTCTAATCAAAAGAAAAGAACTATCTTGGGGCCAACTTGTTCACATCACTTTAGTTTTTGTATCTCTTGATAAAGCATGACCATTTTATGACCCCTTGGACTAAGGAACATCAGCCTGCTGATACTTTGAATATATCTCCTCAGACTTGTAGTTTCTGATGGCAAGGACCTTTGAAATTGTAAAGATGGAATAATTGTGAAATAATAATGAAGTAGTAACATCATAAATTTTAAAACTACCTAAACAATTATGGAAGTCATTGTGGCAGCAGCACAAATAAAACAAACACTATGTAACAACACATCTTTCTCTTTTCACCTGTGTATAAAACCCATTGAGTGAATTGCATCTAATGCAAGTACAACTTCAGCAGTGTTTGCTGCTGCATCAAATGGAGTGAGTGTAAAAACAAATCCTAAAATAAAAAAAAAAATGACCCAATGTTGTGAAAACATGCTATAGAAAACACAACTACATATTTCATTTCTTAAGAACTGCTTCAACAGCATTTCTTTCTATGAAATGGATGAAATCTGCTTCTTAAGTGAGTCGTCATTACCAAGCTATCCAGTATGGTTCATTTTAACACCTAGTACTTAACGGAACAAATCAGGAATCTTCACCTTTCAAAAAAGAATTGATCTTTCAGACCTAGTTATTTTGTCCCACATGTAAGAACTTTCAGATATTTTACAGAAAAAATGAGAGTAGCCAATAACTCAGTGTTGGAGAGACACTTAAGAAGAGATAATGGACTTTTTAATGTTTGATTCTGCCATGTTAATTCATTATCAAATTGCAAAACTATCTTCTTCAATACAATATTCAAATATGGAGGCTGAAAGTCTCTGAAAAAAGAATGATGACATACCAGCAAATCCTGGTATGAATCCCAAAGGGGGTTTTTATGGATGTTTGACACTACAGCTGCTTACAGCTTAGCACAAAACACTGCTCTTTCAAAACAATTTTTGCCACAGAAAGTTGAATTCAGATATGTCAATATTTGGGACATAAACAAAGTGCAAGCAGGATGTATGATATCCAAGAATCCACAAAGTAAAAGTGTTTGGGGAAAAAAATAAAGAAAAACATCATGCAAAAATTTATAGGTATGTTCCATTTGGAACCGATCCTTGAAGGTGGTTATAATAACAACTTCTGTTAGGTACAGCAATGTTCAGGACTGTTTTGTTTTTGATGTTAATGCTGAATATTGATATTCATTGTGCATGTGCTGAAGGGAATCCTCTTTTTCCAAGGTACAGTAGAATTTCCAACCCTGAATAGTTGTTAATAATCGTATGTATATTAAAACAACCATCCCAACCCCAGATTTTGTTATTACTTGGAAGTGCTTAGGAGCTAGCTTTCACCTTTGGTAACGTACAGTACGTTACTAAATTGAATGTTTCTTGATTTACTTCTGATCTGCATGGTGAAAGGTCTTCTCAAAGCTGATAGGCTTACTGCTTATCAGGAGACCACCTCTCATCTGTTTCTCAGTGTGAGACTGTGCTAGGAAAATAGCAAAATATGTCGCTTCATTGGTGTTGCTTGCACACTTAATCAATGGTAGCACTGAAATAAGGAAAATTCAGCTTTCAATGGAGAAAATAACTAGGAATATATAGTAAGAATTCATAGAATCATAGAATGGCATGGGTTGGAAGGGACCCCAAGGACCATAGAGCTCCAGCCCACCCTGCCACAGGCAGGGCCACCAACCTCCAGGTCTGGATCTACACAAGGTTGCCCAGGGCCCCATCCAACCTGGCCTTGAACACTTCCAGGGACGGGGCATCCACTACTTCTCTGGGCAGCCTGTTCCAGCCCCTCACCACTCTTTCTGTAAAAAACTTCCCCCTAATATCTAATCTAAACCTTCCTTCCTTTAGTTTTAATCCATTCTCCGTTGCCCTGCCATTATCTGCCCTTTTAAAAGTTGATTCCCCTCCTGTTTGTATGCTCCCTTCAGGGACTGACAGGCTGCAATGAGGTCCCCCCGCAGCCTTCTCTTCTCCAGGCTGAACCAGCCCAGCTCCCTCAGCCTCTCTTTGTAGGGCAGCTGCTCCAGCCATCTCATCATCTTCGTGGCTCCTCTGAACCCTCTCCAACAGTCCCACACCTTTCTTTTATTGGGGCCCCAGCTCTGGACACAGGACTCCAGCTGGGGCCTCATGAGGGCAGAGTAGAGAGGAACAATCCCCTCCCTGTCCCTGCTGCCACCCCTCTTCTAATGGATCCCAGGATACCATTGGCCTTGTGAGCTGCAAGAGCCACTGCTGGCTCATGTTCAGTTTCTCATCCACCAGAATCCCCAAGTCCTTCTCAGCAGGGCTGCTCTCCAGGAGCTCTTCTCCCAGTCTGTATCTATATCTGTATCTATTTCAGCGGCCCTTCCTGAAACAGCTGCTGTTACCGATACAACTTGATTCCAGATTTCTCCATCCTACATTTGATTAGGAACTGCAAATAACAGTGTGACTGTGGTTCCTACTACAACCTTTTACAGAAGTTAGCTTCCCTCTTGTTTGAAGCATTGGATGGCTTGTTTCTGCTTGCAGTTTAGGAAATCTTCGAAAATTTATTACAAGCTGAAGCAAAAAGCAGTGATTACAAACCTAAGAGTAAATCATAATTCTGACAGTGAGTTCCTTTGGAAAATAGCATATCATTTCATTTTATGACTTGTTCCATCAAATAACCTGGAAGACGTTAATACTCAGTGATATTTGTCACAGTACATCATCCTGGAGATTGACAAGATCAGAAAGGAAAACAGCAAAACAAACTCAGCCCCTGAACTTATAACGGGATCTGCACGGGCAGAGAGAGAGTGATGTCAGAGTACAAACAGATCTATGAAGGACATCATTGATCCTTTTTCCAGACTGGGACAAAAGCATGTTGAAATGACATGAAACTAAGGAAGTAAATACAAAAAGGAATGCTTTGCAGTAAAGTGTGAACTATTTCTCCTGCTCACCCTGGAAACAATGAGTCCTTTGTAACTTCTTTTATATAAGTAGCCTGCAAAACATTAAATACTTTCTAGTGATCTAGCTAATACTATAAATATTTATATTCAGAATGAATTTCACAAGAGGGGAGATAATACATTATAAAATACAAATAACAGTTTCATATTTTCTTTTGGTGGTAATAATAGATGAAAAAATCCATCACAAAAAAAAATAGGATTGATCAGTGAAACTGCATATTCTTGAGTGGAATTCTTTGGAGATGCAAAGTCAATGAATTTTTCCTTTATTTCTTTGTCTTTTATGTCTGTGATAATTCCCATTTTATCAATGGTTATGGCAACACACAGCTGTAGCAGAGTTGTGTTATAAATAGCTGACTGAAGTCCAAGTTTAGTGGATGCTCTATCCACTGAGAGAGCTGCAGTGGTTGCTAGTGAGCTGGTGAAACTCTAGTAATTATATTTGTTGTGATGAGAAGAGTCTGTCCTCTAGTCTCATATCTATTTTGGTCTTTCACAGGTAATTACAGAATTCAGATATTTGTCAAATATTTAAAAAATATGTCTATTTCTTTAAGCAAGCAACTCAACCTTTTTCTTTCTTTTTTATGTTTTTTGAGGTAGATCTTGGAGGTGCAGTTAGATCTTGTACTGGGAGATAATATCAGCATTTGATCTTCCTGTACCATTCTGGCAACCTTTTTTCATGGTGAACATTGATGGCTTATTTATCTTGTTTGCTGTTTTTGACAAACAATTGTTTTGCTAGACAATCTTCTTTTTTACTGCCTGTAAGGAAGGATCTTGCCAGAAAATGCAAGAATTGACTGAATAGCCTTTAGTTGTGCATTTGTGGGCTCTTTCAAAAACTGCAAGGACTGCCTGGAAGAAAGTGATACAAACTATTTTACTCTATAATATGGGTTTGAACAGGAGTTTTCCATTCTGAGGGTGGGTTTTTTTTATCTTATGGTCTGATATTTAAATAAGATTTCTCTCAATCTATAGCAGATTCTATAACCCTTTTGTTTGACCTGTTTCACAATTTGGAATCATTTTCATGCTAAAGTGGATTTTAAGCAAGAAGTTAAAAGATTCACAACAGAGTTGCTGCATGTACACTACCTGCTCCTGGCACTCTGTTACTATTCATATTATTGATTATTTTCTTTGGAGTATCTTCTGTTGACCTTTGAACAGCTTCATCTCCTCTGAAGACTGTCTCCAATGGGGGAACCTTCTTGAAATTGTCTCTTTAGAGAAAACAATGCAAATAATTAATTTAATTTAAGCTTAGGTTCTCATCCTTGCTTTGCACCTGCATTGCAGTTACTCCTGTACATTTTGTCCCGTGTTCCTGACCTGTCAACTTGGCTTCTCTGCTTGATGCTAGAGCAGCTCCCTTACTACAGACTTGCAGGTGATACCAAGATGCCCAGCTGCCCTTCCCAACCCTGCCCTGCTGGCACCCCAGAGGGGTACGCTCTTGCTGGGAGGCCCTTGTTTAGTCAGTATGGCTGTGATGCTTGGCATGTCCTTTATGAATTTAGCAGGCTGTATCTCTCTTGCTTCTAATAATTCCCCACGCTCTGCTCTTGACATATGCAGCCTTTGAGGGGGGATTGTTTCCTAGATTCTGCCTTCAATACTGCTCTATGATTATGTTCACTTTCTTTACTGGACATTGACAGACATTAAAATTAGGTGAAAATCTTCTAGATGAGAGAGAGTGTGTGTGTGTGTATATGTATATGAAAACATATAACCTGTCTTTAGTAACAGGATTATTACTTTAATTTTTTTAATAAAGCTTTCATGCAGTGTGCTGTGTTCCATACTATGTATTTTAAGTATCTCTGTGGGTTAACATAAATACTATAATTACGTATAGCAACAATATAGATTACTGCCATAAAATTGGTTTATTCTGTTTTGCTATTATGAAACACCCCATTTGTGGGACTTCAAAATTAATTTTGAGGAATGCCTCATTGCTTATAATTATTTTTCCAATAATTATATCTTTTCCTTAATTTCCAGATCTAAGGACACATTGCAGCCTGTTTTATTTCCAAGTCATTTTGTTTGAGGAAGAATTTTAAAGACCAGGAATGAAACTGTCACTGTTCTACAGAGCCACATGTTTAGAGGTCTGGTTCTGCCATTCACACTCACATGGATAGCAGCTAACTCTGCAGGTAGTTCCATTTCTTCTCTTTTTATGATACTATAAATGTTTAAAAATATTTATTAGTTTCCTATCTCAAAACTTGAGTTTGGGACATATTAGCCTATAAATATTCCAGTAATAAAAATAAATCCCCCACATTTATTTAGCACCTTTCTTCCTAATGCAAAATGCATTAAAATTTAGTCCTTAATGATATAACACATTATTTATTGCTTTTTGAATTTCTGTGATAACTCTGAAATGCCTGAAATCCCTATGAGATTTTGAATTAAATTATCCAGATAATACCTTTATGTTGTTCTATAGTAACTGTCCAGTCAGAGTAATTTTCTCATACTGTCTGTAGCAGAGAAAACATCATCCTACTCTAACCCATTCTTTGGTCAATTCTTTAAGATTTGATTAAAATTGAAATATGGTTCTTAACTTCAGGGTCTTATGTATTTTAAGTTGTAATGTGAGGGGGGGAAAAATATCTTTTTTTTAAAAGTAAAGTTTTAATGAAGGGACATGAATCAGTCACAAACTGGGTTTGTTTTCTTTATTATAACATAAAAAAGTCAAAAAGCAGATATTAAATACAGATGTTCCTACAAAATACTCTATTTTAATCAGGTGCTTTATGAATAATTTCATCCATGCAGACTTAGAGATTCATCATGCTCAGTGGATTAGTGGTTGGGGTGGTTGCAGTCCCTTCCATGTGTGCCTTGGTGATTGAGGTGCAGGTGCAGATGGCAGGCTTATGAGAAGCCAATGCCAACAGACTCTAGAAACTGCTGTTGTGAGCCAGCAAGGAGCTGAAGGCAATGAAGCTTTGGAAACTTGAATGCCATCAGCCTCCACAAAGGCGACACTTGGAATTGCGACTATTAAAGTTTTACTACTTGGGGAATTTCTAGTATATGGGGGATGGAGGTACTCAAAATGGGATTAGCTGCTAGTAGATCTCTGAATCTTTGGTGTGCTGTGTCTTATTAACAGAGCCTACAGTCTTCTAACATTGCAGAATATTTCCTGCAACTCATGCTTTGATGTGGATTAATTGGATTTCAGAACCTGAAAGTGCATGTGCAGATGGTTCTGGAGGAGGCTGGTGACAAGCTTAAAGCTAGTGCCAGTTTACATGGGAGATTCTGGTAGAAATGCCATATGTATCCATGTATTTGTGATTGAGGAAGTGAATCTGATGTTTCATGTGGTGCTCATAAGAGTATTTGTTTGGGGCATTCAGGAGAGGTTGGTTTCTTCTGCTATGAAGAAACCCTTCCATTTTAATTCAGACCTGCAGAAAGAAACAAAAGGCTGTATTTTCCAGCTTCCTGAGGTGCTGCCATTCTTTCCTACTCCTCCTTCCCCCCAGTATTCTGCCTAAGAACCAAAGCAGTTTGATAGTAGAAAGAGATGAGAGCATTATAGGGTATACTTGTAATATTACACCCTTTTTCTTCCTCCCTATTTATTCTGTTCCAGAAAATGTTCTCACAGACTATGGTTATGCTTCCATATTGTTGTGTACTGGGCTGATATTGTGCCTGTGGAATTTTGTGACACGTGGTATTAGGTCAGAACAGCCAGGTATGCATTTTCGGAGGATGCAAGTTGATGTGATGTCAGTCTGACTCCGCTGAGATCAGAGTGACCCAATACTTTCCCATTGGTAGGAGCGAGTTTGGAAAACTGCAAGCTGTAGACTTAAGTGGAAAAGCAGCATTGGAGTGTTGCAATAAGCTTCAGAGAGCCTTGAACAGGCTAACTTGACAGCGCAAGATGCGTAATGAAGTTCATGATGAGGATATATGAAAAGGTTAGTTGTTAATGCTAAGAACAATAGTTTGTGTAGGGACATAAGACTATGAACAGAGATACATGCTGTCCATCAGAATTGCTGCTTTAGGATGATGTATGAGCCTATTGGACATAGGGGCTGATGATAAATAGAGTACAATTTAAAATAAAAGAGCACTGACAACTTGTACAGTACAGGTGATATGGAGATACATGCCAAGTTCCCTAGTCATGGGGCTAGTGCACTCAGAGGACTAAGGATAATATTAAGTAAAGAAAATATTTGAGGAATGAGAGGCTGACCTTTTAGCTCAGAAGCAACCAGTAAATTTTGAGCTTCTGGAAATATGGACATAGACTTTTCACTCTCATGGACCATATCTTCTAAGGCTTTATTCAAGGCTGCTCTTATCTAGATAGAGGAGTCTGGATATGTTTTTGCTGTCATGGTACAGATGGAAATCATATGTTTGGGCATGGAGTGCAGTTAAGGCCTGAGACCACTTTCACAGTGGATACTAATTTAGTCATAGACATACTAGTTTAGTCATACACAGGATTATAAGTAAAAGCTGTCACTTGAGAATTTTATCCCATCCCTATGTCTGGGAGTATCATCTGTATGCGTTTGCTGCAGTGTTGATTTCACTGCAAGAGAGCTCAACTTTGGTTCCATGGGCTTTGAAACTTTTTCTTATTATCAATAAATAACAAAATTCTAGAGATATTGAAATCCCATTTCTCAATTCTGCTTCAGTTTAAAGCAGAAAAATCAACTCATATCTAAATGTGACGTATAGTTGACTTGATATGTTAGATCTCAGGCAGTGTTGAAACAATTGGAGAAAGCATTAATGCCAAACCAAGGGAGCAGTTGTGGTTTGTCTTCAAGAGCAGTGTGATCATCTGAAAGTCAGATATGGTGCTTCTGTTTCAGCCTTTTGGGGAAAGGTCCATTTTAGCAGTCACGGGACCCTTTTGCAGAGAAATAATTGGCTGGGTTTGATGCTGCATGAAGGCTTGAGATTTTTCACTCCTAACGTACTCCTGATCTCTGAATGCTGGACTTCAGCATTCAATGGATAATTATTTGTAAACCTAACAGGTCAAAATGCTTATGTATCTTTTGATGGCATTGGCAGGCAAAAAAAAAGAAAAAATTAAAAATAAAAGATAATTGCTTTTGTCTTCGAATGAGTCGGTGTATTTTGCAAAGGAATAACATCATACAGTAGCTGCTCGTTTGAGAAGTAATTAACCTTCTTATGCTATTTGCATTATTAATGTACTAGAGTTATCATAGTGTCCTAATGTATCTGAATTTCTATTAATGTTTTCTTTGCTAAATAAATAAAAGTGAAATGAGTAAAGAGATGACATTTGTTTAATTGTTCATCAGGATTCTTTTTTCCCCCCTCATCCAAAGCCCTGATAGTTTGTTAAATAGAAACCCTTAAATGGATGGCATTTCATGATAGGTTTTGAACCTAATTATATCAAATGTCATAGCATTATTTATTTGAAAGGCTTTTCAAGATTACTGTGCAAGGAGAAAAATGTATTTTCTTCCTTTTAAAGTGCTTAAAATTTTCTATTAAGATCTTCTAATTTGTTTAGCACTTTCACAAATGCCCTCAATCAAGTTTACTTCTAGAATTCTTCAAAAAGGTTTCCTTTAAAGGTAAACAGCATTTGAAGACTAAATACTTCTACTGCTTCTTCTCTTTATGAAAAGATCTCCTAGTTCTTGGATCAGGGTAACTCTACGCTTGTTCCAAAATCCTTGGTATTGTTTGCAAGTACTGAAGAGAATAAATGTTGTCACATAAAAGTGATGACTGAAGCGATCTATGTAACTCAATAGGTTTCTCTTTAATTAAATACTACTTGGTAAATAATAAAATATAAGCTTGTGTAAAGCATATATAGTTTGGTAAGGGAAGAAACTCAGTATGTGCTTTGGCCATAACCTGGAGCTACTACAGCTTTGTAGTGTACCAAGAGGGAGAAAGACGAGCCTAAGAACTATTGAGCATGTAGTAACAGCAAGGCTGCTGCATCAACAGAACTATGAGACAGGAGCAGCTAGGAGTTCTGATTTAATTGTCTTATTCCACAGCATTTGAATTACTCCAGCAAGAAATGAGGTATACAACTATGACTTAACAAAAAAAAAAAAAAAAAAAGCCTTAGGAAAAAAGAGGTGAAAAATTACAATTCAAAACTTTAACAATTTTTATTGAAAGCTAAGAAGCCTTTTGTTGTTTTAATCACTAGTTTTAACTTCTCAAAACTGTTGAAAAAATGAATGCAAGAAATGTTTTCAGCAAAGCATGTCTTCTCACCCCTAAACTATGATTTTAAATTTCCTATAAAAATGGGTCAATGATGAAGTCAATCCCCATTAAAGACATAGCTGGAGACTTCACCCACCTCTACTGGCATGGCTTAACATTTGATTTCTTATGAACCCTAGGGTTACTACAGGAGGTCAGCAAAGAGAATTCAGGTGTCTAATAATATTATAATGACCTGCTTTGCATTTCTTCCTGAAAAGTCTTAATTAATTCTAGACTTTGAACTCTTTCTGAAATGGGCTTATACCATTGCGTAAATGCTTTTATGCTTAACCAGGTTTCTCTTTGAGACACTGTAGCATATAACAAACGCTGGGCAATATGTCTGACTGGAATAAAACCAATTTGTTAAGTTTCCATCTTCAGATCAGCAGTGAATAGTATAGTTTCTTATTTATTATTTTATCCCCAGAGTATCCTGGGAGAGCTGATATCTAACTGATTTTTTCCCAAATTCTTCCTCAAATCCTATACACTTAAATTGAGAAGCTTTACTGATTAACACCTGTTAAGCCATCCTTTAAGAATGATAAAACATGATGTCACAATAAAACAATACTGTTGTGGTAAGCTAGAAACATAATGGTGAAATCTGGATAAAATAAGAGGTTTTATCCTTCTTTTTCTTCTTGCTTGCTTTGAAATATAAATACTTGTTTTATTTCTCAAATGAGTGTTTGTAAAAAGCACCTTTATTTTTCAGCATTCCTCGTTTGTGCATGGTATCTTATTTGCAACTATGAAATGCAGCTTAGAGATTTTCCCAACTGCAGGGAACCCAACAGAGAAATGAACGTGTCTGTGTGGGGTTTTTTTTTAAAGTATTTTAGCATTAATGATAAGAGAAAGGTCAAATAACAGATAGATTTTTGACTTTTAGATTTTAAATTTCTCAAAGTATTCGAACTGCAGTAGTTGTGTGCATCAGAATATTTTATTATTAAAGTTATATTTAGTTGCCATATTGCATATGAAGTTAGGTTTATTTTTATTTTATTCTCTTGTCCTTCAAGTCTTGAGCAAATGCCACCCCCCCAAAGATTTGAACTAGAAGCTGATGCTCTATGTTGCTGTGTTTGAATGCTATCCTGTTGGGAAAAAGACAGCAGGTTTCTTAAATAACCTTAGCTATCCTTTACCTTTCAGCTTTAAACACTTACATATAAAAGTGTTGAACTCTTCACCAGGGGAAAGAATCTCTTTCCAGCTCTGTCTCACATGAATCTGCTTGTCAGCTGATATGAGTAATATGCCAGTACTGGAATACTATTGAAAACTACATGTTGAGAACCACTGGGACAGTTGTTGGTATCAGTTTAAGTCTCTGTGGCCAGGAATGAACAAATGATTTGTTGAGGGGGTGTTATCTGAATTCTCTCTAATTATTGCTTAAGAGGTTCTGCACTGGTTGGTGATTGTTTCCCTGGTTTTCTTCCCAACCTTCTCCAATTGTCTTCTAGTTTCATACCTTTACCCTTTTCCATATCACACCAGAATCAAAAGTCTGTTATATCCATATAATATCTGTCATAATATTTTTTACCTTGAATGTAAGTTCACCTCTATCATCTAAAGCTGCTATTGAATTATCCTGTATATGTTGTCAGCATCATAAAGATCTTTTAAACTATGTTGCTAGATTTGCAGGCATACTTCAGTGTCTAGGGTTAAAAATAATATATGTACCATGATTACCTGTATGGATCTCAATTCTATTTAGCCAGTTACTGGTACGTTCCCTTGGGGAGGTTAGTATTGGGTTAACGTAGAGAAACAACAACTCTTCATAACTTCCCCAACTCTGTGGTAGAAATCGTACCTGCAGGAGAGAAAGTAATGGCTGAGGTATGCCAAAGCCTGCTGATATCTTGGGCTGCATCAAAAGCAGTGTGAGCAGCAGGTCAAGTGAGGTGATTCTGGCCCTCTGTTCCACTCTTATGAGACCCACCTGGAATACTCTGGTACTGGGGACCCCAGAGCTGGACAGAGGAACCTGGACCTGTTAGAGCAAGCCCAGGGGAGCACATGAAGGTGATCAGAGGGCTGGAGCACCTCTACTATGAGGACAGGCTGAGAGAATTGTGTTTATTCAGCCTGGGGAACAGAAGGCTCTTGGGAGAATTTATAGTGGCCTTCCAGTACCTAAAGGGGCAAGAGGAAAACTGGAGAGGGGCTGATTACTGGGGAATGGAGTGATAGGATGAATGGCTTTAAGATGAAAGAGGGGAGAGGTAGATTAGGGATTAGGTATTAGGAAGAAATTATTTACTGTGATGGTGGCACAGGTGTCCCTGAGAAATTTGGGCTGCCCCCTCCCTGGCAGGGTTCAAGGCCAGGTTGGATGGGGCTTCGGCAAACCTGGGCTAGTGGAGGATGTTCTTGCCTGTGGCAAGGGATTGGAACTAGATGGTCTTTGAGGTCCCTTCTGCCCCAAACCATTCTAGTATTTTTTGATTACGTAGGGAACACAGGCTTTGCTAATTTATGATGAGACTAACTACACCTAATTGCTAAGGCATTGCTTCTGCTGCCTTGAACTCTTAGCTTCAGCTCAGGATTTACCTATGACTCTTTATCCAATTCTTTGTAGTGCTAGCTTTACTATTTAAAGAAGTCCACAGAGAAATACAGAGATAGGAACGAAATCTTTTTTTAAAGGTTAGTAATCAGTGTATCTGACCATAGCATAATTCTCCAAACCATTTGATCTTATGCTGCTTGGATTTCTACTGAAGAGAACTATAGATGAAAGTTTTAAAGATTTATTTTTTTTTTGCCTTCCACAACTTTGCCCTTCCTCCTTCAAATCATACAGACAACCTACGAGGAATGCAATTTATATTTTTTTTAACCCCTTGAGTCATCTCCACACCAACAAATGCTGGTCCTAAATAATTTATTTTTAATTTGGTGGCATAACAATGAACAGTTAAAATATTACATTATAAGAGAACTGAAGAATTCAGTGGCCTGAGCTGTAAAAGCATGCCAGTATTCTTTAGTTTCTATGAAAACTTTTCAGACCTTTCCAACACCATTCATAAATCCTGACATATCAGCTTAACTGCACCATAAATGAAACTGCTTCTTAACTCACCTTATCACATAATTTCCTTTCCCTGAAATCCAATCATTTTCAGATTTAGAACTGGCAAAATATCTGTGTAACATCTGAAATATTACAAGTATTTCTATATAACCTTTCTCTCAGGGTTGTAGATGACAATGTTATTCCTCACTTACCAGAACTGAGATGCAAGTTCAAAGAATTCATTTCGCAACACTTTTAGATCAATGTTTTTAATTCTAAACCTCATCTGCAGAAATTCTCTCTTTCAGAATCAGAACCTTTAAGAATAATCACAGAATTGCAAGGTTGGAAAAGACCTTTGAAGATCATCCAGTCCAACCAATCCCATCCTAAGCTAAACCAGATCCCTAAGTACCTCATCTACCCTTTGTTTGAACAGACCCAGGGCAGGTGACTCAGCCCCTCCCTGGGCAGCCTGTTCCAGGCCCTCACAACTCTGTCAGTACAAAATTTTTTTCTAATGTCCAATCTAAAGCTGCCCTGGCACAGCCTCTTGCCATTTCCCCTTGTCCCATCTCCTGTCCCCTGCCTGAAGAGACCCTCACCCACCTCTCCACAACCTCCCTTCAGGTAGTTGTAGGTGGGGAGAAGGTCTCCCCTCAGCCTCCTCTTCTCCAGGCTGAACACCCCCAGCTCCCTGAGCCGCTCCTCATATGATTTGCCCTCCAGCCCCTTTCCCAGCCTGGCTGCCCTTCTCTGGACTCGCTCCAGGATCTCAATATCCTCCTGATGGTGAGGAACCCAGAACTGGACACAGCAGTCGAGATGCAGCCTCACCAATGCCCAGTACAGGGGTTATACCAAGAGGGATAAACATAAATGCCAACTACTAGCACCACTGCAGAATAAACCTAAAGCATCTGTATTTGGTTGAATTATTTCTTCCATTGTATAGAATGTAAAAATCTCTGTCTCATGTCTTGCTGACAGAAGAACTGTCAGCAAAGAAGACTTTGAAGTACTAAAGTAGCCAAGACTCTGTAAACACACAACATGGTTTGGATTTACATTGCCAGGCATGAAATGGTGAAGACTCTTTTTACAATGGATCTTATCATAAGTTATATAAGATACTTATACTCGGAAGGCCCAAGCACCTGACGAAATGTTGATACCATCCCAATTCTTTAGGGATAAGTAGTCAGTCAAGAGCCTTCTCTCTCTTCTGTGTATGAGAGATTTTCCTTTTTATGTATCAAGGGGAGAAAGGGCTAATGGAGATCCTCTACTTGTTATTCCCCAGTTCTCTCCCTACTTTTGATCTGAAAGAATTCCATGTCACGTTCTTCCATTTTCACACATCCAAATAAATTTCATCAAAGGTGGTAGCAGGACAATAAGGAAATAGAACTTCAGTTGAATCCCAAGCTTTGTAGGTGAAGATTCAAAGGAAAAAGCATTGCTTAAGGAACATTGTAAATGTCGTTTAGTCAAATTGAGATGAAAGACATGCATTGCATTATCTATCAATCTAATATTATTTAATCTAATCCAATTTAGAAATAGATACAATACTAAAGAAAGAAAAGGACATCTGCATTGATTCTGAAACTCCAGGAAGCATTGATTTAGAAAAGCATGTAATTTTCTGTCATCATACTTGGGGATAAAGGTCTGAACTGTTCTCTGTAAATCACTGTAGGTATATTACTTTATGAATTGCAATTGTTTGCTTAAAAACAGATGGTGCTCTGAGAATTCCAGAAGGTGTACTGTGCATCTGAAAAATTTATTTTCTTTGTACAGAGAAACTAGGCTAGCTTATCTGAACAGCACTCTTTCTATTCCAGTTTTGTGAATGAGAACTTCACGTATTTGCTATGACTTTGAGGGTAGAAAACTTTAGAAGGATTGGGGGTGTTTTGTTTTGTTTTGATTTTGTAAACCTGGCAGGACCCTATATGTCAAGAAACCTGCTTCTGCACATAGGAAGATTGGTAGACTTAGTATGTGTATGTTCCAGAACCATTAAACAAATTTTCCCCTGTCATAACAATAAAACAGTAATATCCTTTGCCAGAAACTATACCAAACCTGTAGGAAAGGGGAGAAGATTTTATTTGTCCTTTATGGACATGAGCTGAATTTGGATATGTATTTTGGAGTTTATAGTACTGGAATTAAAGCTGTCATCTTCTAAATATTTGCAGCTCTTTCAGACTTGATGGACTGCTAACATGTTTGCATATAATGAAGATGAGATTACACAGATAATGCAAAGCTTTTCCAATTCTAGGCTGATACCTCCACTCCCATCTTTCACCTTCTTTGTCTGTCTTTCTACAAAAAATAAAAAGAAACACAATGTACACATAAATATATTTAAAGGCAGCCCGAATTTCCAGATAATGATTCAGAATGGAAGGGAAACTCTACTTTTAAATCTTCCTTTTAAAATAGTATCCTTTTTCCTTAAAGTGAAGAATTCTACTTCAACGGCATATAACATTTTCTACCTTGCATACAGTGGGAGAAGAATGGGCACAGTGGTCATCAAACCTTGTTTTCTCTTGACAGGCTGTTATCCCCTAACAGAAGTTTGTTGTACAAGTTTCCTTCCTGTTGGAAGACTTAATTGTGCTATAAAATTGAAAAGTAAGGTATACTAAAGTTTTCCCTCATGCTAAAGCAGAATTTTACAGCATGTCTTAATACTTTCCTTGCTTCTAATACAGTGGGGTTTGTAATAGCACTCATGCTCTTATGTGAGAAGATGGCCAAAACTACCTCGGTAGGTGTATCAGGCCTGTCAGGAAAATATTTTGATCCCTTTGAATAAATATGGACAGCCTAAGCTATTTGTTTCTTATTTTGTTGTATTCTTCACTTTCTGGTCTGTCAGGTTTTTTTGTGATGTTCAGCAGCATCCCACTGGCAAGAACAGCCCAAGTATTTCTCAGCAATGTTTCTATTGTTTTACTGCTGCACTGTAATTTGCTTCCATATGACAACAAATATTTTTAGGTAGGATTCAAAGCTGAGTCAGAGTTATCTTGTGAAAATCTGTATCTGATTTATAGATCACCACCAAAGGAAATGCTGTCTGGAAAGCTGTTTTGACAGAGGGCATTTCAAGAGAAGGCAGACATAAGCACATGCATCAGAAGAAGAAAAGTAAAGAGCTGACTGCTCGCAATGTATCTTTCTGCTAAATGATCTTTTGCTAAGATGGACCATCCAGAAGAGTATTGCTTCGATTTCTCTCCACGTTAGGCTTTGTGTGCATAAGTTACTTGCAATTACAATGAGGATTTCTGGCAATTTTACTTCTTATGATATAGTGAGCTGTTACCACATGACATACGTCCATCAATTCCAAATGGTGCTTGTTGCAAGCCCTCGAGCGTGTTAAATGTTCCTGACATGTTATAACACAGTTGCCCTGGAGAGCTGTGACAATCTGAGCATTTCAATAGCTCATATGATCAGAACCTTTATTTTGAAGAGTGCTTCAATATCAGCAGTGTGGAAAATCACTCATCCTTAGCAGAGTGACAGCACTGAACTAGGAGCGTATCAATAGGCACAGCGCAGGCTCCAACCATTCTGAATATAAGCATGGTAATGTTTGAGTTTGGAGGATATCTGTAATGAGACACTTCAGAGAGGAGGGGCAAGCAAACATACTGCATGTGTTTGTTCTTCCCCAGCTATTCATCATGAGGGTTTTTCAAGTGTCTGCTAGAACATAATTTCTGCTGAATCATAACTGCTGTCACATAATGTTAACTAGCAAAATCTAGTAAACAAATGTCATACTGAGAGGGGCTAGATATAAATTTATACTGGTTACAGCAGAGGACTTCCTTGCATATATATCTCAACACTTATCTTTCAGCCAAGCCAGGCTGGCACAAAAGGGAAGAAATGGAGGTCAAGGGCTTCTCTCTTTTTTCTTTTTATTTTGGCCATCTTTTTAGGTTGGTTTTTTTTTGCTTTCTTCTGTCCTTTTGTCTCACCACAAATCAATATGGAATGAGATTGGCTTGCTGGACAGCAAGTTGGTACCTGATGAAAACAAATTGAATGTAAGTGGAAAGCAAAAAAATAGTGAAATTTCTTACGTGGTGAAAATAATTCAACTACATCAACCAGGCTGTTAGACCTTCTCAAAGAAAACATTGGAAAAAGTCATCACAGTTTTCAGTATCTATCACCTTACTCAGTAGGATATGTAAGATTATTTAAAAAAATAAATCACATAAAAATACTTTTTTTTCTTTATATTAAATTTATACAATTGTTAGTGTTAGAACAGCATTTAACTACTCCATTAAAAGAGTTGTCATATATGTGTTATAAATAAAACACCTGCCCACTCAGTCTTAAATACTCACAGGATCACTTTTCAGCAACTGATGACATGTGCTCTGTATGCATGACTACACTAAAGTTAGGTTTATTGTGTGCCGTAGTAGTGCATATTAAAGATGTATATCATAAAAGCATAAAGGGGTCGGTGATGTGTATTGTTTTCTGCAGTATTCCCAAACCTGACAAATTGGCTGATTTAAACTGAACAGGATCTCCACATTTTGTAGATGGCTTAGAGAAGAAAACACAAATGAGAGCATCCAGTATGATCCTGACAAACAGGACTGAGGGCTGTGCTGACTTGCAAAATGAACGGTGCTAGTTTGCAGTGTTATAGAATCACAGAATCATAGAATGGCAAGGGTTGGAAGGGACCCCAAGGATCATAAAGCTCCAACCCCCCTGCCACAGGCAGGGACACCAACCTCAGGTCTGGAGCTACACAAGGTTGCCCAGGGCCCCATCCAACCTGGCCTTGAACACTTCCAGGGACGGGGCATCCACCACCTCTCTGGGCAGCCTATTCCAGGACCTCACCACTCTTTCCATAAAAAACTTCCCCCTAATATTCAATCTAAACCTTCCCTCCTTTAGCTTTAAACCATTCCCCCTTGTCCTGCCATTATCTGCCCTTTTAAAAAGTTGAATCCCCTCCTGTTTGTATGTTCCCTTCAGGTACTGGCAGGCGGCAATGAGGTCCCCCCGCAGCCTTCTCTTCTCCAGGCTGAACAAGCCCAGCTCCCTCAGCCTCTCCTTGTCAGGCAGGTGCTCCAGCCCTCTGATCATCCTTGTGGATCCTTATTAACTCTTCTTTCCTTTGTGGAATCTTTCTTCCCCAACAATGAAGTATGTCCCTCATGAGTAGCAGCAGACTCATGCTTCCGTAGAGAAGAGAAGCTATTCTAGTTCCTGCTTTGACTTCTACTCTATCACAGGCCATTTATGTTTCACCTAGTCATTTTGATAGCTACTTTAAACATATATTCTTCATCTTATCTCAAGCCTGTACTATTTGTTTAAATAATTTAACTTTGGTGACAGGAAGACTAAGAAGTGACCATCACAGCTGATGTTCTTTAAGGTGTTTGGAACCGGTTACTGCGTAAAGCAAGATGCTGAACTGTGTGTCAAGCCCCCACATCCCCAAACATTAGTAGATGAGCTGGGTCCCCAGTGGAAGATAGGTATTCAAATGTTCATGTATTATTCAAAGGCTCAGGATATTCCAAGTATGGAAATTCATAGTTAGCTGCTTCTCACAAAAAGAGTTTCCTATCTTATGAGCTGGAGGTGATTTAAGCTATTTAGAGGTGATTTATACATCACTTAGGGTGATTTAAACAGAACTCTCCACAGCTCTCCCACAGATTTCTGAAATATATAAACAGTGTTTAATCTGTGAGTCCACATGTAAAGAAAAAAACTTTTCTTCTGTTCAATAAACAAAAATTCATTTGTTCATTATTTATAAAAGTCATCCTAATTTCATAGAACAATGGCAGTAAAATCAGTACAATATGCCCTTATTTGCAGTGGAATTTTATAAATCCTTTCCCTGCTAAGTCATATTTGATGGGATTTTTAGCTGTTTCACCCATACTTGCAGAATGCAGTCTGCTCAGAATAGTGAGTGACTTTCTCCTAATTCAATAAGCTGTTCAACCATAGAGCATTGACAACTGCCTTTGTGAAATCCAGTATGAATTGACTTGTGAAAGTCAATTAGAATTCAGTATTTGGTTAGAGATTCTTATGCACACAACATCCAGACACCTCGTCAGTCAGATTCTCTCAACACAGGATGTGTGCAGATTTATTTTACCTGTAATTTGTTTATTTACCCTATCACAGAATTAAATCCTTACAACGTTTAATCCATTGTCCTTCAGCACTAGAGGTAGCTTATTCAGTCCTCCACGGCCATTTTTTATCAGCGTGCTGAATTCCTGCTTGTAGGTAATTGTATTACTATATGCAGTAAATCCGTAGTGGCAGAGGCAGTCTGAAAACAGCTCTGTACCTCTATCTTCCTCAGTACCTCTATCCTTCCTTCTTCCTAAGCAATGAAGAATTGATTCCTCCACCCATTGTTACTACCAGTCCTGCAAAGCCAGCTACCATCATTCCTTGTCAAACTGGCTGGAAACTTTTATGGGCACAGGACAATTATGGCACAGCTGGCACGGGTTATGTCAGGGCAAACACACAGTGTAGGGGGGTTTAGTGTTTTTCTTTGCCACAAAGATGATCAGAGTGCTGGAGCAGCTCCCCTACAAAGAAAGGCTGAGGGAGCTGGACTGGTTCAGCCTGGAGAAGAGAAGGCTGTGGGGGGACCTCATTGCAGCCTGCTAATACCTGAAGGGAGATTATAAACAGGAGGGGAATCAACTTTTTAAAAAGATAGACAATGGCAGGACAAGGGGGATGGATTAAAACTAAAGGAGGGAAGGTTTAGATTGGATATTAGGGGGAAGATTTTTACAGAAAGAGTGGTGAGGTCCTGGAACAGGCTGCCCAGAGAAGTAGTGGATGCCCCGTCCCTGGAAGTATTCCAGGCCAGGTTGGATGAGGCCCTGGGCAACCTTGTGTAGCTCCAGGCCTGAAGTTGGTGACCCTGCCTGTGGCAGGGGGGTTGGAGCTCTATGATCCTTGGGGTCCCTGCCAACCCTTGCCATTCTATCATTCTATGATAAGTAGTTTTACTGTTGCGAGCATAATGTGCACCAAAAAAACCCAACCAAAGTGAGGTTCCAGATTGTCTTAGATAAGGCACAAACAAACAAACAGAACCCAGAAACCCTGACTGAATATTTTAATTATCAAGAGACCATAATATTAAAAATAAACAAAACTGAATGATCCCAAGTACATCTTCTCAGGACTTCTGTTTGAGAAGCTGTGATTCTCTCTGATTTCAGGCTATTCAAGCCTTGGTTTAGTCTGCAGCCTGCCCTGTAACATACTGCTGCGTTTCCCTACTCTTCCTGTTCCTTGATTCCCATTTTTCCCTCCAGTGCTGCAGATGAAATTGCAGCATTCTTTGAAGTCGTCGCTTTCCTTAACCTCGTTTCTTCTGCTTTTGTGTTTTGGGAAAGAAACGTAGTCCTCACCACTATTATAAAACAAAATGTGTGGAGATAGGAGTTGGACTCAATGATCCTTATGGGTCCCAACTCAGTATATCCTATGATTCCATGAATGCACTGCTCTGAGGGAGCAGGTGCACCTGTCTCACCACCCTGGGCAGGGAGACTGGCCAGCCAGGGCAGCCCCAGCCCTGGGCAGTGGGCATCTTCGCTTGGGACAGGGATGGGCCCTGATTTGGATTATGTTACCTGACCCACTGACTAGTGACTCTGGAAGGAGATTTCTTCCTGGGCATAGAGGTACTTTTGAAAGAACACCACAGCAAAATGTTTCCCAAATGCAGGGTTACTATCTTCAGTAATATATTAATAATATTTTTGAAAATCTGTCTTCCCTGGGTGTCCCCAACTCCTCCTGAGTCTGAATGACTGGGAATGTAGTCTGAAATGCTGCATTAGCTGTTTTAATAAGATCTGAATACATGATATCCACCTGCAGAATATGAATTATGTTCTCTTGATGCAGAGCCTGATTTCATATAGTCTGTATTATGCTGCAGATACTCTTCATATCTGTGTTGATTATTTGTGTCAATATCTCTTTTAATTTGCTCTGGCATTCTTTGAATAGGAAAGCTTTTTTTGTGTCCTTGATTTACCTCTGCAAACCTTAATATGTAATTGCAAGTTGCCAAACTTATTCCACTTCTTCTCTAATTTTCTCATCAGAAATAGTCAGAATTATATGTATACAACCTAAAGAATCCAAGATTTCCATGCAGCAGAAATAGGAGTAAACAGTGGCACAGCCCAGTCTGCTTTCCATCTGGCTGCTACCAAAACCACTAGGTATTTTAAAATACATGGAGCTTTGCTTGGCAGTGTTACGAATAGATGAGCATATTTCTGGCCAGCATTGTCTTGCTCTTGGGGCAGCAATATTAAGCTTTGTTGAACTAACAAAATAATTTTTCACTATCTGCATAGCAGTGTCAGTTTATTATTGTCTTTCACAATGGTAATTGCAACATCCAATACAGGCAGTGAAGAAATCTGCATATATGTAGAGTGCATGCATCAGACTGTGTCCCTGTCATCTTGCAAACACACCATCTCCAGAAAATGCAACAGATACATGTTATAGTGGTAGTCAAAAATGTTTAGTTCATCAAGGATCTTCAGGGGGAATTAGGTTTCCCAAAGGGGAAGGTTTAGATTGAATATTAGGGGGAAGTTTTTTACAGAAAGAGTGGTGAGGGGCTGGAACAGACTGCCCAGACAGGTGGTGGATGCCCCATCCCTGGAAGTGTTCAAGGCTAGGTTGGATGGGGCCCTGGGCAACCTTGTGTAGCTCCAGGCCTGAGGTTGGTGGCCCTGCCTGTGGCAGGGGGGTTGGAGCTTTATGATCCTCGGGGTCCCTTCTAACCCTTGACATTCTATGATTCTATGATTTTTTTAATTTTTATTCTTTAATCTTCCCCAAGTGTAGAGGAAATACATGTCATTTTTATAGATAAAAAACTTGGTAGCAGTCAGCCCAGAGGCAGAATTTCAGTAATATCCTCCAGCAAACACTTGTGTTTGTAAGTTGCTTAGGTGTAGCTCTGTGTCTTTTGGCAAGCAGCATTATTTTAAATGTATAGGTACTACATAATATGGAAGCAAAGCTGGTGGAAGAGAAACACTTAAATCTTGTGTAAGTGTTCCTGGACAGACTCAAAATCACAGGCTTCAACTGGTTGACTCTGGCTCGTGATCCTGGCCAAGTGGAGCTAGATTTTGTGAAGGTTTTTGCTATGTTCACTGTACTCACATAAGTAGGCAGGTAGACTGTCTTGGTGAAGAAGAGTAAATTTCTCCTGAATTACTTGACAGCAAAAATCACAATGATCACGTGTGGGTTTACTGGAAAGCAAACCATCTCTGTCCTATTTGTATAGAAAGGCTGTTAACATAAACACCGGTGAGTCCGCTTTGAATAGTAATTACAGGTCTTGAAGGGATCTGGGCAGGGCAGGGTTTCAAGAAATGTGTGTCCTCAGCAGCAAGTGGGAAATACCTGAACCAGCAGGTTGCTGCAGACTGATGAAGAAGGTGGCGAGAAGTCTGTTCTCTGGAAGGAAGAGGAGACTGGGCTGTCGCTCCAGCTGACAAAACCTCAGGGGCCTTTTCAAAAGGACTCAGGGCTGATTGATTTCACAGCAAGCAGAGATGAGGGTTATTAAATAAAAAAATTCTGTTTACAGTTTGCACTGCCCAGCACACCTAGGTTCTGATGCTAAAAGTGATATCTAGTTTGAGTTCTCTAATAAAGCCTTGGTTTTGCAAAGCAAAACCCTTCCTGTGTCTGTGATGTTCTCGCAGATCCCCATCAGAACTCCGCCTGCCCCGACACACGCTCGGGGGTTTCAGGTTTCTACGGCACTGGAGGGGAGGTTAAAAGCCCGTTCTGTGACCTCAAACCTAAGGCGGGGGGGTTGCAGAAAACCAGAGACGCCAGCCCAAAGCCATCACAGGTTCCCGCTGAGGCACCAGGTTTACAGGAGGCGCATCCCCCAGCTGCTGCCTCAGAGCTGCGGGCAGGGGGAGCTCACTCGGGCTGCCGGCCCCGGGCAGGGCAGGGCAGGGCAGGGCATGCCCGGCCCGGCCCCGCCCCGGCACACGCCGTGGAGTTCCTCAGCCCGGCTGTAACCGGTCGTTTTCGTTATCTCCACTTTGCATTGCTCGAGCCTGGGCCGCGCTGCCCTTGGAACGGCCCTTTTAGATGGGCGTAGAGCCCCGGGTGAGGCTGGAGACGGAGCGCAGGGGTGCCAGCCGGAGCTGAGGGGAGGAGAGCGGGGCCGGACCAGCGCGGCAGCGTGGGCCGCAGCCCCTGACGGCCGTTCTCGGGAATCCCTGGGACTTGGCCCTTCTAGTGTGGTAAAGGGAAGTTGTGATAGCGTAGACTTCAGTAGTGGCAGCTGAGGCAGTCTGTTTGCTCCCCGCCCTGAGGAGGTTAGAGAAGTTGAGGGAGAGTTGCCCTTGCCTGGCAGGCAGGGTGCCTCCATGGCAGGCAGGGTTGCCTCCATGGCAGGCAGGGTTGCCTCCATGGCAGGCAGGGTTGCCTCCATGGCAGGCAGGGTTGCCTCCATGGCAGGCAGGGTGCCTCCATGGCAGGCAGGGTTGCCTCCATGGCAGGCAGGGTTGCCTCCATGGCAGGCAGGGTTGCCTCCATGGCAGGCAGGGTTGCCTCCATGGCAGGCAGGGTTGCCTCCATGGCAGGCAGGGTTGCCTCCATGGCAGGCAGGGTTGCCTCCATGGCAGGCAGGGTGCCTCCATGGCAGGCAGGGTTGCCTCCATGGCAGGCAGGGTTGCCTCCATGGCAGGCAGGGTTGCCTCCATGGCAGGCAGGGTTGCCTCCATGGCAGGCAGGGTTGCCTCCATGGCAGGCAGGGTTGCCTCCATGGCAGGCAGGGTTGCCTCCATGGCAGGCAGGGTTGCCTCCATGGCAGGCAGGGTGCCTCCATGCCCGGCTGTGGCCCTTGCTGTGTGACCTGCGGCCGGTCGCACGGTGCTGTGGCTGGGGTGTCCGCGGTGCAGCGCCAGCAGCCACAGGAGAGCTCGGCTGTAGCTGCTGCTGCCCTTGGCTGTGTATGCAAAGTAGAAGGTAGGAGCCTCAGTGATCAGTTGCGTTTGAATTTGTTATTGTTTAAGACTGTAGCAAATACTGAGATGCAAATAGTAATTGCTCGACTTCCCAAAAATGTATACAAATGCCATTAACCCGGGCCCTGTTTGTTTCTTCTAACTCCCTAATTTACTGCAGTGGTTTTATGGTGCCTCTTTATTATTATAGCGTCTGAGTGTAGTGGGAGAACATATATCTTGGGTTTTTTTGATAATGAAACCACTCTCCTTAGCCTGGTGATGATGGGGTCTGCTTCTCTCCTTTTATAGAAAGGACTGTTTTTGTTTGTGTGGCTCCCACTATCCCTCCCTTTTCTGCTTCGGCTTTCTCACCTGCTGCTTTTAGTAGGAAAGTAATGTACAGCTGAAAGGCTGAAACCCAGCATAGCTGTGACCCTTAATCAATATTTCCTTCTTTCCATCTCTCAAAACCTCTTTTTCTGGGACATTGTGTGCTCCCTTTTTTTCTTGAAGCTTTATGACTGGCTTGAGTGCTTACAGCTAAAAAGGCAATTCCTGATATACCTGCAGGTCTCTGCCCAGGTGGGGACTGCTGGGGAGGAGGTAGGACTGGCAATGGAGTCCTGGAAGCTCAGGAAGCAAATATCAATTAAATCATGATAATGAGGATAAGGCATGCAAGTCAGAGTGATGAACTCTAATGTACAAGTGCTTGCAGTTTTCCCTCAGTGCCTCAAAGGATGTAGTCCCTTATTTCTCTCTCTGAATCCTCTATCCTTGCCTCACTCCCTTCAGCATGTTTCTGGTTTAGTCCTCCCTAATTTCTGCCTTTCTTCTGTAATAATTTCTATATGTGATAGTCCTTTATGTACTGTCATCTTGCTCAGTCATCAGAATAGCCATAATGATGGTGTTGAAACGGTAGGTACCAAATAAGCAAATGTGGCATGCTGATGCCTGCCCTCTGCGGGCAAACCTTCTTACCAGACCTTCAGTCAGACTTTGAAAAAAGGCTTCTTGTCAGTAGCCTGTTGTTGTTTATGCACTGATAAAGCAACACTTCCATTTCAGCAGACTTAGCTGCTGCAGAGCTGGAATTGTTGCTTTAGCAGCAGATGTGCTGGCAGGGTACTTAGAGCTACATAAAATGTGCCTGTTCTAGGACAGATTTCTGCATCGTCATGCAATAAAAACTGTGCATTAAATTGCTCCAGTGCAAGTTATGTGCTCATGGAGATGTGTTTTCCAACATAGCTGTACAAATACCTAGTGAGTGGTGCCCTGGGCGAGGGGGTAAAAACACTGAAGGAGGGTGATCTGACAGTGTAGCTTCTGCTTGATCTGCTGGGCAAGAGCAGTGTAAAAACTGTTTGCCCTTCACTGAGAGAGGTAATGTTTTGTGGGTTGGTTTGTTTGTGGGTTTTTTATTTATTTGAGTAGCTTAAAAGGGATGATCACATCTCTCAATATCTTAATACCTCTTTCACTAGTCTCAAGTCATTCAGAAAAGTTGTAATATTTCTCTTCTTGTTTTTCATCTGCACTCCTGAACTGAGTTGTTCTCCAGGCTGTCAGGAGCCTGCGTGGCTGCTGTGGATAGGGCAGGAGCCCGCTTGTTAATTAACAGCAGCATCTTGCTTCCTGTGACTTGTTAGTACCTCTGAGGTAGGAAGTCAGCTGGTGCCTGGCTGAGGGCTTGAGGACCTGCAGCTCAGAGGTACTGGGGTGGGAAGTCTTACAGTTACACATGCAGGAACATAGGTATCTGGGGTTGTAGGTGGGTATTTCACTGCTTTAGAAACTAGTAGAACCATCAAGAGCTTCTGTCACTGACCCAGCTTGTGTTTCTTTGGATCAACACCAAGTAACTATCCTCATCTGTAGGTGTCCAAATAAATGAAAAATCTAGTCTTTAGCTGCTGACATGCAGCTCTGTGGCACCTCTCAAACATAAACTTTCACCTTTCCAAGTCATATTTGAGGATCTTGTGCTACAGAAAATGTGACTGCAATTAAAACTCATTCCTGTTGGATTTTTCTGGTTTGCTTTTGAGTACACACCTACTCTTTAAGAGAAATATAATCCAGATAATCTGATTTTGATGTTAAAGCTAGCTAGCTATAACTTGAATTCAACAACAGAGAGTCCATTTCAGGTTGAAGTCTGTGTTCCTTTGGGAATAAGTCCCTGATGGAGTGGTTACAGGCTTCTTCTGTTAGTAAATGCTGCATCTAGTACAGCAAATGAGTAGTCTTGTTTCACAGTGAAATGTTCACTTTTTGATATAAATCATGTGATGAAGCACCTGGAAGGCACTCTCTCCATACTCTGCTCAGAAGCTGTCTCAAACATCAAAGACTAATTACAGTCCCAATGAGCACGTGTTAATATGTTGCTGTGTATTTTTTGTTAAAAAACAGAAGCCCAAAGATGCTGCACACACCAATAGACCTTGCACTCTGTCTTGCACAAACCATGTAAAAGAAGGTACTCTCCTTTTTGGGTGTCTACTGTGCCTCTTCAGGCTAGAAAACATTTCCAGGAGCATTTCCCTGCTTGCTACTGTATCTCTTATCCCCTTGAAAGGGACACACAGTACACATCTGTTCTGGCAATAAATGATCTCTCTTCTGGTTTTGAATCTGATGCTAATACTGTATTTTTCTAAACCTAGGCTTAAAAATTCAGAGTCACTTTGATTTTTGTACCTTACACTTGTGTCTGGGAAGAAAAGAAAGAAGTCTGATGAGGTTTATTTTCTTGTAGGCCTCTTGAATTGCAGACCTTTGTGTCTGAGACTGCAAAATCTTAAATCACACTAGCAGGATGCCTGAAATGGACACTGGTGGAGAGGAAAAAAACAAAACCCAACCACAAACAGCTGATACAGATAGTATCTGCTATTTTTAGTTTCTGACAGCCTGAGATTGCTCTAACCCATTGTTTCTTGCACCTATCAGTTCTGTGATACTTAGAAACAAAAAAAATTACAAAATGTCCAGGCTAGATGGACATTACTGGAGTTAGATGGCAATTGGACAGGAAACTAATCTGCATGATTGCCCTCTGCAAAGTCTGTAGTAGCATGATTGCAATCACTTCTGCTGGTCAGTGTTGGTAGCACTGACATAGCTACCTAGAGAGCCAGCCAGGCTTTAGATAAAGCTTTCTTCAGAACTGAAAGAAAAAAGAGAAGGTACTGTCTCTCTGGTATTTGGCTGCACCACTTTCATGTGCTATACTGGTGGCATGCAACAGAATCAGACTTCATATTTGGTATTTACTGGTGCTGCTGTTTTCTAATGTGCTAGTTAGGAGAGCTGCTTCTATGGAAAGCTGATTTCTATTACTGCCTGGTTAATCCTTCCTGTAATATAATAAAAACATTAAACCTCCTTGTCTCTTCCAATTGTTTACAGAAGTATTTATATTTCTGTTCTGAAGATTGTCAGTCTTAAGCAATGCTAAATAGATCTTGAGTGCTTCAGTTCTGTAGTCAAGTTACCCATATGGTATGACAGCTGTATACAAATGAGGGTGTATTTGGATGGGACAAGGAGGGTATTTTCTTTGTTGGCCAAGATCTAACCTTTTAATTGACAGGCATTTGAACTGGAACAATGCAATTTAGAATTTTGGCTTTTAAATTCTGTAAGTACATAATGTAAACATTTAGCTTATTTTACAAACTCAGTTTGAACAACAGTTGCAATTAAATGCTGCTTCTTGAGGAGAGGAGCTGTCTGTCTCTCAACTTGTATGTCTTGGACAAAAAAAGAAATAAGGTTTTAAGTGAGAGAACAGAGATCTCCAGAACCTTTCACTTCATTAAGTCCTGTACTGAAGTAGCTGCTGTGTAAAATACAACGAGGATCACAAAGGTTAGCAGGCTGAAGAACCTGCTGCAAAGCAGCAGCTTAACTTCTTCAGCGAGTGCTGCTGCTAGCAGCAGTGTGTGTGCCTCCTGGGGTTCCCCTCCCTGGGACCCCACCTCAGTTCCTGCGCCTTGGTGCTGCTTGGGCATGGATCTGGGGGAGGGGGCTCATTCTCTCTCCTGGGTGATGGTAGGAAAAGAGGAATTTTTTTTTTTTTTGTGGCAGCCATTTAGCCTACTGCTGCACCCCTGTCCTGTCTTACAGTGACAGCCTGTTCCCAGCCATGGTGTCCTGAGAAGGTTGGCTTGGGAATGTGCATAGTATGCTGTGTCTGTGGTGACAGGAAACCTATGGGTGTGGGCTGGATCTGTTTAGCTGTCTCAACTGCAGCTTGAAGGAGAGAGGTCAGTGTTCACCTTCCCTGTCACTAAATTAAACCAGCTGAACCCCTACAATCCCCCTGATTTCCTCTACAAAGAGGGGCTGAGGGAGCTGGGCTGGTTCAGCCTGGAGAAGAGAAGGCTGCGGGGGGACCTCATTGCAGCCTGCCAGTCCCTGAAGGGAACATACAAACAGGAGGGGAATCAACTTTTTAAAAGGGCAGATAATGGCAGGACAAGGGGGATGGATTAAAGCTAAAGGAAGGAAGGTTTAGATTGGATATTAGGGGGAAGTTTTTTACGGAAAGAGTGGTGAGGTGCTGGAACAGGCTGCCCAGAGAGGTGGTGGATGCCCCATCCCTGGAAGTGTTCAAGGCCAGGTTGGATGGGGCCCTGGGCAACCTTGTGTAGCTCCAGGCCTGAGTTTGGTGTCCCTGCCTGTGGCAGGGGGGTTGGAGCTCTTTGATCCTTGGGTCCCTTCCAACCCATGCCATTCTATGATTCTATCATCTAAGCCTCTGTGCAGGAGGGGCACTGCTTCGAGGTTGAGAAGGTGATGGTGTGTGTGCCTTGCCTTGTCTTAGTGGCCTTAGTGGGCTTCTTATTTGAGCTAGAACTTGGGAAATATTTAAAGCTCTCCCTTTTTCTGTTAAGGGAAATGAGTTGCTGAAGTCCCTGAAATGTTTAGGTTTTGTTCTTATGCGAGATAATGGGGGATACACACTTTTCTGTGTCCTTAGGTAATTATTTGCTTCATTATTGTACGGTAGTGAGATAGGATTAATGTAAGTTACAAGTAGAAACAGAGTATGAAGTAAGACAACAATAAGCATAAGAGCAAAAGATAAAAATAGACTTGGGAATTAGCCTAGCAGTTTATGCAAATTGTATGGTTCATAAAATACTTGCACCTATGCTTAAATATATTTCTCTTTCTGATAAAGAATGTTTTTTCACATACTACTCATATAAGATTCACCTGGGATAAAAGAACTTGAAGAATTTCAAGTATTAAATGACAGAAATTAAAAAATAAACTTAAGTTGTCAATCCCCTTGGACAATTAACTATATCTTGTAATAGCTGTGGGATAGCTGAAAAGGCTGCAATAAAAACACAAATCCAATTGCTCTTTTTCCCCTTAAACTTTTCCCCCTGTTCCTGTCAGATTTGGTTTTCTGCCTAGGTCTTTAGTTTGTTTTCCAAACTGTTCTGTTCTGTTCATACCATTCCTATGAGTGTATATGAAATACCAGTTTTGATCATAGGAAGGCTCATGAATTCCGAAATTTCACAGATTTGGGTTTCTGGTTTGAAAGCTTTAGGTGCTCTAAGTAGGCACTGCTGAATGTCCAACCTGATCCCTGGCAGCCTCCAGTCTCTGAAAGGCTGACAGCTCTCAAAACCCAGTCTTGCATGGAAAGACACATCTCAGGAGAGTGAGGAACTGACCCTGGCAAGCTTGTTAACTGGGTGTCATCTTTAGTAGTTGTTTTTTTCTGATATTAGCAGTAACCAGACCAGTGACCTTTAATTGTTGGGTTTTTTCGTTTTGGATTCTCTTTTTTTTTTTTTTAAATTTATGGCCAGTTGTGCTGGCAGATGGCTGTGACTGCACTGCCATACCCCCAGCTCCTGCCAAGCTTTGCTTTATGGGAGCTTGGCTCCACGTGGATGCTGCTGTGCATTGAAAGGAATGTTAACATGGAAATGAAATGATCATAAATGCAAGCCAGATATTTTGTGACATACAAGTGTTTATATAGCACTCTAAAGTCAAATATAACATCATCATTTAACCACATGCAAGGGAGCATATTCTACTTGTGCTACATAAAAGCTTTGGGATTAAACCGATTTGAATAAATTAAGGGCAAATACAGTCTGGGGGGATGTTATATGGAAATGCCTCGGATGTGTTCTGCAGCAGCTACTGTGATGTTGACTGATGCTTCCAGGAGAAGTTCCTTGATTAAGCACTTATGGGAATCTTGGTTATATCAGATAATCAAGGAAAGTGAGCACTTAAATATAAGCAAAGTGTATTACCAAGGGGATTAGAATGATTTGATGTAGGAAGTTTTTTTGTTAAACTGTTAAAGAAGATTATGTTTGTTTAATCTTATAATTTAAGTGCAATAGAAATTTGGAAGAGCTGAAATTGAAATCCATTTATTTAAATGTCTTACTCTGGGACAGAATGCATCATCAAAGGGACTTAATGTTGAAACTCCTTCTAAAAGTCTGACTTTTCTCCATAGCACGATCAATTTATGATTTCCAATCTAAAGCTTCTTCATAAAGCACTCTGAACTATCAAGAGTTTAGTGATGCAACTAATTTTTCTGTTTCTGCTTCTGTGGAAGAAGGTCAGGGGATGGGGGAAGCAGAAGTCATGTAAACATTTGTATCTCTGCACTGAGGTTGCTTTCTGTGTTGAGATTGTTTTCAAAGTAGTTCACTGCTACAGGTGTCCAAGAGGAGCTAGCAGAAAGTGAGAAGGCCTAAGCCATAAATCTACCACTGTCAGTATTACTGTTGCTGCTGCAAGGGGGGGATCATTTCAGTCAAAATATTGATACTACCCACTTTTTAGTCAAACCTTGTTCTGTTTGTTTTGTAAATGAATGTTAATTTCATTGCTGTAAGTTCTCAGTGTTAGGTGACAGCAGTTATTCCTTTCCATGTTAAGATGTGTCCATCAGAACTGACTTCTGGACTCAAGAATTCAGGGCATTGAGTAGTCCTGGGGACTTGAGTACATTGCCAGTGTTTGGAAGAGAGGTTGCAGTATCGGGGGTCAAATTAGAATGGAGGGAGAGTGGAGCTTGCTTGAGGCTACTAGTGGAGCTGAGGTCAGGGATTTCTTAAATGCTTCACTTGGATGGGGTTTGAAGCTGTAGAAACTATTTTAATGGATTACTCAGACCTACAGGCTAAAAAACCTCAACACACTCCTACTTGGTGTTGCATTCACACACATTATGCAGAAAACTTACATTTTGTTGTAACATTTGTTCTTGTCCTGTATTTGAGTGTAAAACTTTCAGTTATCAGCCCTGCCATTTTTAGAGAGAGCAGTAGCATATTTTGATGTTGGGTCTGTCCATTACTTTAAGAGACCCTATGAAAGCATAAGGAGGTTAATTGTCCTGTTGCCTCTCTTATCTTATTCCTGTTTCCTTCCTCAACCATACTTTAAAATAAAAAAATCTAGTAAAAATACTTCTGTTTGTTATAAGTAAAAAACCTCAATGTTTTATGCTGTACATGTTCCTTTATGCTCAAGAACCACTGAGATATTTCTACTACGAGCTCTATTTAATTTTGCTGCCTTCCAGAGAGTAAGGAAAGACTGGCATGTTTCTGGGAGAGGGTGGGGAGGGGTCAGGCAAATGACTTCATGTAGTTAAGAATAAACTGATGTTTATATTCACTTTCTATACACTTCCATGCTTGAGCAAAGCAGAGCTATTGTACTAGTGCTTAGTATGCCAATAGCTTGATGAATCTACGAACATTGTACGAGGCTTTCCTTTAAATTGCCTGGTAATTAGCAGTAAAACCAACCAAAAAAACCCTCCGAGCTTTGAGCTACGGAATCATGTTCACCCTCCAGTTGGAACCAGCAGGAATGCTTATTGGAGTTCTCTAGGCACACAATGTGACTCTGATGGGAACTTTGGTGCCCATATTCCCTCGTGAGATTTGACTCCTTGGTACTGCACAAGCAGGGAAGTGTAGGAGGGGTGGAGGTAGAAAACCAAACTGGGTAGGAGGAGAGGTAAAAAATGGCATTGTTTTTGTTCTTTTCCAGCTATGGCAGACTCACTGTCCTGTCTGTCTGCCTTTCCTAACTCTCTTAATAGGTGGTCAGTAAAGGAAGGAGAATGATGGACTGCTGGGAAAAAGAAATAGAGGAGTGCTGGACTCTGTGTCAGCTTTGCCATAGGCTTCTAATGTCATGATTTATGGTACGTGGCATGAGCTGCTTGTTTCTTTAGATTTAGTTTGAAAATGGCCATAATAGACAATCTCCAGCACAATACTGATTCTTTGAAACCTTATTCTTAGGATTCTTTGAGATGAAGTCTGTATAAACATAGCAAAAAAAGCTAAGCAAACTTGTAAAAATCTCTCTTCTAGCATGACGGTGTGTTGTTTTGTTGGTTTTTTTTCCCTAGCTCTTAACCACTGGAGGCTCAACTCAGCTGAGAAGAATATAAAGCAGAAGCTCTTTCATGTATGGTAAGAGAAGAGCTCCCTCTCTAGACTGAACGCGTGTCTGAGTAGTGGCACATTGAGATCTGTTTTCTATTGCTGACATTGTCAAGGGTGTGAGTTGCTCCTTTTATCTTCAATAAGACCTATGAAGAGTTATCTCCTTTGGGGGAGTTGCATTTGGTGAATGTTACAGCTAGATGACAAAGACTTTGAAATTGAGCTCATAGGGCTTAAGTTGTCAAGTCTGATGTACTTTTCTGATTTGTTTTGTCTGTTTTTTCTTTCTGGTTTCATGATCTTTCTTTAGTTGAGCCTTTTATCCTTATAAATATGGGTTTTCAATTTGTTTATCTATGGACCAAGAACATACCAGTAACCTCTACAGTGGTGGCTCGTGCTTTAAAATCTATTTATTTATAAATCAAAAATCAATGACCTCTAATGTTTTTCCATGTTTTCATTTGAAATAGGAATTTCATTGATTAAAAACAACCCTGTTTTCAATAAGGATGAAAATAAGCATTTCACTGAACAATTGCAGATTATAAAAGGGTATAATTAATGTTTATTTGAAGCAGTTGAAAACATTACAAGGCTGGGTATCACAGCTGTAGTTTGAGGCAATGCCTGTTTGCTCATAGCATGTCAGAGCTTCTTTGCTCCTTGGTGCATACAGACTGGAATGAATGACAAATAATGACAAATAATATCACTTAGAGTATCTCAGAATAAAATAGCCCTTTAGCCTTGTCACAGTGTTTACGGTTTCCCAGTTTGCAGGCAACAGTAGTAACTTGAGGTAAATGAAATGTGTGTGAATGTCTAGCTTGTAGACAGCACAGGGCCTGATCCTGTACAAGTAAGGACACTGACATCGTCCATGCTGAGGCATTTCTCTCTTCTTCTCAAGATTTTTTTTCATAACAGATCTCTCAAGTGATCTTCTTAATGAATTATTAATTTTGGAAACTAGTACATCCTGACCTCTTCCTTCTTATCTCCTTCAGTATTGCCCTCGTACAAAGACATCTGACTGCAATCTGTTGGCTGTTTATTAGTAATGACTTTTCTTGCTCTGTGCTGTTCTACTTCTCAGTGTTGTCAAGTCTGAAAAAAACTTTCAGTTGCTGATATGCCACTTCAGATTGTTTCCCTGGACTTGGGAGCCGTGCTTACACTGGGTTACTGCTTGGTTTTACCAGGATCAGATCAATACTGGCTAGGAGTTGTGGTATCTCTTTAATTTTTTGTATGTGTACTGTAAGGTTCATGCTAATTCCTGTCTAACTCGAAATTGGGTTTTTTAAAAATGCTTTCTTCCATCTTGACAGCTAATTAGTATATTGTGGCAGTTTGTTTTGTAAACTGAAGAACATGTTTTTCATCGTATTCTTTCTCTGCCTGGCAGACCATATTTATTTCAAACATATTCAGTGACACCCTCTTCTTCTTGTTGATGTCTTGAGATAGGACAAGGGGGAATGGGAAGAATCTGCACCAGGGCAGGTTTAAATTAGACATTAGAAAAAAAATTTTTACTGAAAGAGTTGTGAGGGCCTGGAACAGGCTGCCCAGGGAGGGGCTGAGTCACCTTCCCTGGGTGTGCTCAAAAAAAGAGTAGATGATGTACTTAGGGAGGTGGTTTAGCTTAGGATGGTTGGACTTGATGATCTTCAAGGGTATTTTCCAAATTTGTGATTCTGTGTTTCTTCTATCTGAGACTTGGTCCCATTTTGCATAAGATAATACATAGCATATGATCATATGATTTAAATAATTGTGGAAATTAAATAATCCAATTTCTATGCAATAAGATAAGGAATAATTAACCCAAATTTGCAAAAAAAATTACTTAACAGCAGTGATCTCTCAAAATAGTATGAAAGCCTTGATGGACAGTTACATGTGCAAGGAAACAGGCAAGTGTGGGAAACTGGGCTCTCAAAATCAGTCCTGAGTAAACAGACAGCAAAGCCTTCAGAAGGCAAATAGGTCAGGCTTACGCTGCCAAACTGACTTCACTTGGTACCTCTAACAAGCTGGGTTTTGGCCTGTGCCCCAAGAAATAAATGATTAGTGAATTAATCCACTGCACCAAATAGTCCCCTAATGCGCTGTGCTACTACCGCTTTCCCAGGTACACTTATTGACCACCTCTAGTCATTATCATTAATTGAACGGTGGCTCCCTTCCTCTGTTGTCTGAATCTATTGTTACTAATTTAGCTAACGCAGTACTCCCAGCCAAAACAGTTAAATAATGATGCTCTAAGATTAGTTTAATCATCAATTAAGCCTGAAAAGCTAGAAGACCATACCAGCTGGCATACACAGGTACTTAAGGCTGTGTTGCTACCGTGTGGCTTTGCTTAGCTGTGTGAATGAGACCTGTTCTGAGGTCACCTTATGAGTGAGCTCAGGAAATGCTCACCTGGCAGAGGATTATAAACCCTTTCTATTTAATATCTATGACTTGATAGGTATATGGAACAGATGTTTTACGAGCAAGTAAAGTGATGCAGGGGTAAATACTTCATGTTTCTGAAAGGCTTCAGTTATATCAAGTTGGATACTTCTACTAGTTTTTCCCAAACTCTCAGAAAGGCAAGTGATGCATCTCCAACATGACATTTTTACATTTAGATGTAAAAGGTCATTTATCCCTTTTTTCTCAGTAAGTGAAAATTTATTCACATGTCAAATCTTTCATGTCAGGGAGAATCCAGATTGTGGACTCAAAAGCTTTTCATGTCATGTTTCTAATTAGGTCTGTGACTCATTCTCATGAATAATATATCAAGCTGCATATGAACATCTAATCCAGCTAAATCATCAGTTTACAGTAAACCTTGGCTGCAGCAACTTTGGTAAAAAAAAAGTCAGAGGATGCAATATTTTTCCAACAGCTGTTAAAGCTTCTGTAGTGTCTCTGGGTACTAAGCTTGCAAAGCAAGTAATTAGATTCATGTTGTAGTATTTGGGGGTGAATGAATTTGATTAAAGTGGTAATATTAGATTTCTAAAATGGACTTTGCAGTAACACCCCTTTCTCCCAACCCCCCAAGTCCCTTATCTTAAGTAAAACTGCTTTATGATCTGAGGAGGAGACTATTCATCCATGTTACGACAGAGGGCTGCGTATGGTTAGAATAAGTTGCTTTTTTGGTAGGAAACTGATGAGTTTTGTAGCTTGAGTGCTGCAACAAAAAGGTACCTGTTAATAAACTGTCACAAAGATATATTTTTTAATCTTAAATGAAATCATTTGTCACTTTGCAGAATATTTTTGAGGATTGTCCCAGCTCCCTTATTAATATGCTGGGTGGGACTGTTGGGGATGTAGCTGTGTTTTTTGTTTGTGATCATGCTGGCAGTTACTGTCAAACAGCTTCGCTCCATCATGTGGTGTTCATCACCAATTAGTCCTTTGACAGGTATAATTTCTCAGTGCTGTGAATCACTATTGTAACTGTAAATTATCTTTGAAAGTGTCTTTAAAATGTCATCTTTTCCCACTGTTGTCTGTTTTCCATCACCTAGTTCATGATAGGTGGATGGCACTGGCATATGCTTCCTTCCTAGTTTATTTTATAGACAGAATGATATATTCCTACCACTCCCTTTCTGTCTTTCTCTGCTGCTCCTATGCCTTCTCCAAACCACCAGGTTTTCAGGAGACTTTGCTTCATAACTACTGTGTGTTTGAGCAGGGAGAGAAAAATGGTCTATGCTTGGTTTTTTTGGTCTTTCCAAATGTTGTTCCATTCCCACATCTGTTGACTCTCACGCAGTAGGAGAGCCTTTGAAAAGGTACAGCTTAGATTTAGCTTCTGTCAGACCGCCTCAGAATAATCAGCTTTGAAAAAGACAGGTACCATGTGCTCAATTCTTTGTGCATATGTATTCGCTCTCCTGCGTGCGTGTTACTTCTGAGACTGAGATCCAACCTACTATAAAATACCCCACCAGAGATCTGTTACAGTCAGAACGCTTGTGAGGTATCCATAAAATGTGAAGGATTTCAACTTAAAGTCTGTAGGTCACAGGTGTTCAACGTAACCTAGCCAGGGTATTGGATGTGATCCCATTGTGCATGTGCAACTGTTTCTAGGGAGGGATTTGTAAGCCAGTGTGGGATGTTAAGCTAAGTTTGCTTTCCACTCTTGGATGGAGCGAAACTTGCTTCCAGGTAGGATCAGCCAGCAAACAGGGAATGTACAGCCAGCATACTTTTAGTTAAAAAGCTTCAAAGGGAATGACTTATGAATGGGCTATTACCAAAAGGTATGGGGAGAGAGTGGACACTATTTCCAGGGTGACTTAGTAAGCGAAGTTGATAGGCATTTAAAAAAAGAAAATCATATTCTTGTGGGGAAGTAGTACATGTGATGCAAGTGACACAGGTTATTGCATATCAACATGTGTATAGAATGCAAGGAATTAGTAGGCATGCTGGGCTGTGCTAGACCATGATTGTAAACCACAGCAGCTTTTAAATATCTTTTAAGTGGGTTTTTTTTTTTTTTTTTTTGTTGCCTTAAAGTTTCTGAGCAGTAGTGTGGCTCTCCAGGCATACTAAAATGGGTCCCCTTAAAGCAGTGCTTTTAGATTTGTAGTGCAAGGTTGGGAAAAGAAAGAAAAATCAGGAAATACAATGGACTATTCATTTAGGATCAGAGCTTCCACTGTGAAAGAGGAAAGATGAGGAACTTCTAAATAGTTAGTGTGTGCTTGTTATAAATCAAAAATTGGAATATACAGGTTGCATATGTGTACACTAGTCTTCATGGGCTGATATTTGACTTCCATCACATTGTACTTCTCCCTAATCCTATTTATTTGAAAAGCTGGGTTAGTGATGGTTTTTTAATATATGAATCAGAGTGCTTTATACACCTGACAATGACATGCATTTACCTTAACATCCCTGAAAAGCTGCAGTTAACTTGAAATGGTTGCCTTTCCCCTTGGGGGATAACATGGATAACGAAAAGGTGTTAGAAAATCTTTTCTTGAGTGTGGGGGGAAGCACTGCAATTTTACTGCTTGTGTGCACACCTGTACAGACTTGATACAACTTTAAAATTTGCCTGTAATAAGCCCCAGGTGTAAGACCTGAGACAGTATGATTTGAACTAATTAGCGAGCTGAAAGATGTAGATTGTTCTAGCAATTAAAGGCTTTCATACAGATTTATGCTCCTCCAACTTGCAGAGCTTGATGCTGTAAGTTCTTCAGCAGGTATAATTTTCTCCAGTGGAAGCTGTGTGTGAATAGGGTCTGTTTCTTCAGCCTTTTTATATACTGATAATGAGAAGATTGACTTGTTTAGCTTGTTGTGCTCTTAAACGGGTGAATCAAGTTCACGGAGCTTAGGAAGACAAATAGCACTTCCAAGGTTGCCAGCAATTCTGCATAAACAGCTGGTGATTTAGTTGATCAATAGCAAAGAAAAAGTTTCTATCTGTGCTTGGCCCCCAGATAAGGAACAGGATACACTGTCACGCTATTGAAACTAAAGATTGCGTGTGGCAGTTGATTCTTCTACTTCAATGATCTCTTCAACTGCACGTGTTATGAACTATACAGAAATTAGCAAATATATTAGGTTAATGTGGTACTGAACACAAAGGCTAACAGTTTATTTTGATGCAGTGATGATGACAAATAAGTACTTTCCTAGGAACACTGAAGTAAAGTTGCTTTGAGTATGCAGATTGGGAACTCCAGCTCGCTCTGTCTTGCTGTCGTTTCAGTACTGATGTATTTTGTCTGTATCTTGTGAATTTGTGCCTGGATTTGTAGGCTGAGGTGATGTGTTACTTTTTTATTTTTCCACTTAACAATCCATTTTCTTTGCACCTTTCTTATATGTGTCTGTTGGACTTTATGTTGGGGTTTTTTTTCCTTATTCTCTTTCCAGAAGATATTATAGTCTATTCACTTTGAGTGGCTGATTTAAGGAAATTGGGAGATTAAGATAGTGGACAACTGAGATGAATTGAAGTAGTTAATCTTTGTCAGAAAAATCCTGTATCTCACAGCTGTCCCTCTTGCAAGAAAGAGGAGAAACTGGGCAGAGAGTTAAACTTCAGAGGTGTAGAATAATTAGGAAGGAGCCAAGTGAGAAAGTGTTTTGAACAAGGAGGAAAGAATCGGGTATCCTCTGGACTGCAGCAGGTGTGTGGAAGTACATCATTCCATATGAATCTACAGCATACTATGAATCCATTAAAATAGATAGCAGGTCTTGAACAAGAGAAAATTCTTAGAGGTATGCCTTCCAAAGAGTAGATACTCAATCTTCTCTTTTTTTTTTCTTTTTTTCTTTTTTTTTTTCTTCAATTGATAAAGATGAGAGAGAAGGATATCTTTTCCCAAGAGAAATAAAAAGGTGTTGGAGGAAAAATGTGCAGATAAGAGGGAAAATCTGTATTGTAGCTCAAAGACTTCTTTTAGCTAAACTGGAGTAAAGATTTAAGCTCAACTTTGGAGTTATTAAAAATGTAAGTAGCTAAATACAAGTAAACTGCCTTGGGGGGCAGGAATGATGCTATTAATGTTTGAAAGGAGGAAAGAGAATACTAAGTATGATAGAGATTGACATCAGTGTTAGTAACTACTAGGTAACATATTTCAAAGAAATATTGAGCTAGCTAGGATCAAAGTCACTTGTACATGCAGAGTTTCCAGCTAAAAAGTTCTGGGAGGATATGGGTCTGATACCTTCTGAAAGCCTCAGAAGCTATTCGTTATCTGAAAACAGCAGAATAGCCAGCATTGATCACACTTCAGCAGAAGTGGAGGGAATCAAGGTCAGAACAAGGTATGTTCACTTGATCTACTGAAAACCTGAGACTGGAAAAAATGATTGGTAACATAAAAGCAAAGAGCCTCTTGATAATGTGCTCCAGAAAGAAAGGAGGCCTGCAAGCTTCTAAGGATAGGAAAACTTTAATCACTGTAATCACTTTGAGATTTTCAGAGGAATGAGGTGAGGTGCTCTCCTGGCCCTGTGCAGATGTGGTGCCTCCTGGCTCTTCTCAGAACGTACTCTTTCAGTTGGCTCTGTGCTGAGGTTTTGATTCTGTGTTGAATCTGCCTCTGACTGGTCTGAGTCTTGCAGAACTACACAGTTTTGGAGGCAGGAGGAGGAGGAGGAAGGGTGCAGGGCAAGATGTTTCAGGCACAAACATTGAGTGGATAGTGGCAGTGATGCCCCTGATCTCTCTGATGGTCGCTCTGGGAGAGGAAAGCAAGCAAGTCCTGCAAGTCAGGCGCTGGGCAGGCTTGTTGTCCTGTGTGTGTCTAGCATTACAGTTGCAGATGTGAGCTCACAGGCCTCCTATGACCTGGTTCAGGGACAGACATTCAGATGAATTTAGTGTTGAGGGAAAGCCTTTTCCCTTTCCTGGGTGGAGATGGTGCACTGTGGGGCACCTTCAGCTGTGCCAGACACAGTTTCCAGCATGTTGCTGATTGCCCTTGGGCTGGGGCAATGCACTTGCCCAAGGTAGCGGTAACCAGGAAATTTAAAGAAGAATTTCAAAGCAGTTAAAAATCTTCCTTAAACACAATTTAGTCAAGTTGTGAGCATTACAGACTTGAAATTTCTTTATTTTTCAGAAAAATGCTGAGCACCCCATAATTTCTGTAAGATGATGGGCACGGTCAAGCCCTTTGCTTCGGAGTGTACCTGTAACGCATCGCTCAGTGAGCGGTGTCTTAGCTGCAAAGCCTCAACCAGATCATTTTCTTTTGCTACTGTTGCCCTGTTTTACTATGCAAGACTTGCAAGTCGGCAACATATGGCACGGCTATATTGTCCTATAAAGAAGGAAATAACTGTGTATGACTTTTATTTGGATGGTGGAAGCTGAAAAAAGAGTCCCAAGAGTTACTCTTCTAAAACTAAAAGCCAAGGTGTTTGATGTGATGTCAAGGGCTGTTGAAATATGTGATTCATTCCATCTGCTGCCTTTGGTGCATGAGAACAACGCATTGGTGCCAGCTGCATATGCCTAAAACTGAGAGAGGAAAAACCTTGGCAATCATTCTGTTTACTCTGCTACTTGTAGAGTGCCAGAGAGCCACAATTTCTATTTTATTTTTAGCCCATGTGTCCTGGTTTGCCTGGCAGGCCAAGCTCAGAGGGATGGATGCAGCATGCACTCAAGCTTAGGAGGCTTTCCCTATATTGCCAATATTGGAGTTCTGAAAATTCATATCCGCTCACCAACTTTCTATTGCCATCTGTCTAGGAATTAGGTGGATCTGGCACTCTTATTCTAGGCTCAATATTACAGAATTTTTTATTCCTTTCATCGCTCCTTTGCTGGTCCAACCAAGCTCAGCCATCAGTTATTCAGAAGCTGTAGTTAACTGTGGGTTCAGTGACCTAAAGAGATACTTGTGAAATAATTGGGCTTTTAACAATAAAAATTTTCTAGGGCTGTGTTCCCAAATAAAATACAAGGTTTTCAGGCATAGCTGTGTAATCAGCAAGCTCTAGGAGATGAATTTTTTAATCTCAGTGTTTCCAATCAAGGATAAGTAGTTACTTTTTCAGTCTTTCTTCTCCTTTAGCAATTGTCCTCTCCCCTCCTCTCCTTCCAGAATTTCTAAAGTGCCCCATCGGTGCTCTAGTATTTGTACTATGCATGGAGAGCAAATTCAATGTATGAAATAGTTATTATCCTTAAGTCATTCTCCAGCCTTCAGGGAGGCTTACCCTGGGTTGCTTTAGTGCTTTGCCATGTGTTACAGTGTTCCAAGAACAGTCAAATGGAAATGGAGCTTACAGTTTTCCTTGACTATTCATGTAAGTAGTAGAACTTGCCTGAGCATTTTTAGATGTGGCACTTTGAAGCTACTGTTTAAGAGAAGGATGAAAAAAAAAAAAGAATATAAAAAAATCTTCCTCTTTTAATTTACCAAGCAGTTGTTAAGCAAAAAGAAAATTAATCCTATAATAAATTATATTCCACCTTCTCTACCTTTCCTGTTATTTATGCAACAATGGTGCCTGGAAGCTATTCTGTCTGTTACAGGTAGTCAAATGGATTTGTACATGCAGTGAAGACCATGTGGTGAGAGATCAAAAAGGAATTGTGAAAAGCATCACAGGATTTAAAAAAAAAAAGCTCAAATATCCAGTAATAAAGCAGCTGAGTCTAGAAACTTGTTTTTAATCATTTTCTCTGTTGTTGCATTTTACAGAGGAGAAATAAGATCCTAAAGAACTCCTGTGGATCTATGTGTCTGTACCCAAATATAAGCGTGCAGGTAGTTTCAAATCAGTGTGCTATTTATGGGATTCAAGCTTGCTCCCTCCTTAAACAACTGTAAGAATTGAAGCCATATCCACCATGTTATGTGAATCCAAACTGGGGAAGGAGAGCTTAATAGTACTTCAGGGGTAACTGGGAGTTCTTCATCTGAAGCCTTTGAAGCTTTCTTGGATTTTGCACTGGGCACATGGCCTCTAGTTTCATTTGCTTCATGCATCCACTATTGTTTAGTAGTGACTGACAAATACATTTCTGTACTATGCATTGCTAACAATATGAGTGTAAAGCCAAAAGCCCCTGTGTGTAAATCTTGATCTGCTACTGTATCTTTTCCATGCTGTATCCAGAGCTTATGCAGATCCCTGCAACTGTAAAACCCTGTGCTGTGGTACTTGTGTAATAGGTATAATAGTTTCCGCTCCATAAGTGGAGCCTTGGAACAAACAGATACTACTGCTCATCTAACACTGAACAGCTGATACACAGTCATCTCTGCCACTGTGATGCTGTACTAGAGTCTGTTTGGAGAGAAGTGAAGGTGGATTTATCTAATAGCAAATTTGTGGGAAATTGAATCACAGCAGGTGAACTTCAGTGACTGAAGCTGGAACTTAACCAGAAAATAAAAGTTAACACTCTCCCTTTTGCAAATGTGCTACAGGATCTTTAATAACCGTGAGTAATCAGCACATCTGCTGAATTGCAGTTCCCTTGCAGTGATTCAAAGGCACATTTTTCAAATTTTTCCTTGCCATTAAAAGTTCTAAAATATATTCAAATATGATGGTTAAAGTCCATTACTCTTCAGTCAAAGATTTTGTTTAGGTTTTTTTTCCTGTCAGAATGTTTTTTGCCAAGAAGAGTCTTCTTAATTTCTACATTTTTGTTTCAGTGATACCTCATGTAGCTTTAATACTGATTTACTAGCAGCAAGGTGAAACTACTGTTTATTAAATCCTGTAGATGGTTTAGGTAGTAGGTAGCAGGTTTGCTCATGCTTAACAGACAAAGTGAGTAATTATTAATCTTGCGAATAAGAAACTTGGAACAGGAAATGTGAATTCTAGGACTGCCATAACTGCCTGGACAGCATCTTTGTGTTTATTTAGGTTGACTGTTGATTAAAATAACTGAATTATTGCGATTTCTATCTCCATGAGAATAACACCTTCTGGGTTTTTAATGTACTCAAGTATATTCATACCGTTTTACAAGTTATTGTAAAAACCAGCCACTGTTGCACAGTATTGCTGCAACATTTTTTATTCAAGTATTGAACCATTTACATTAACAAAAATATTCATGTTTGAAAAATGAGGAATTTTAACCAGAAGAGTTACTATAGACTCTTTTCAGAAATGAAGAATCTTGGAGGGGAAAAAAAAGCACATTATTGTTTTTACTGACCTTCATTTTGAAGCGTGCTCTGTGGGAGAATAACTTCTCATCTTTTGGCCTGCATGGAGGCTAGAATCCCATAGGTAATGTGGAAAAGGAAGGAAGGAAGATTTTTAACCATGAAGGCTGACTTCATTGTTCAAATCTAGAGGTAATGCGGGGTTTGCACACACTAGTTCTAGTGTGTAGAATCAATTTTGTGAATTAGGAAACTATTATAGGTAAAGAGGTGAGGTTGTGTATCAATAGGGAATAAGAATGTTGAGGGCATATGCAGGTTGATTCCTCTGTTTTTTCCCTTCTTTAAAGCTTTGATTATCCATAGGCACAAAGTAGAAAATACCTGAAAATACCCCTTTCCAATTGGTAAACTTCATTTTGATTCCTGTAATTTTGAAAATACATAGGAAGATTATTTCATAGAATAAGGAAATGAAAATTATAGATACACGCTTTGAATTCACTTAGCAGTTTGAACCCTTTTATTTGAGAAAGAAAACTTTTACTGTCCACCTAATCTGTGCATCACTCTTATGTTGGAGAGATGTTTATTTTTAGTAGTATACCATGTATATTGTTGACATCATGTGAAATTAATTTTCATACTGTAATAAAGGACAGGATAGAATAAAAACAACAAACACTCCACAAAACCCCCAAACCCAAGGAAACAATCTTTACCAAAAACTCAACCCAAAAAACCCAGGACTCTTTACCCCTTAAGTTTTAGCTTTTATACAGTTATGAAGATCTAACACAAGATATCTTCTAATAAAAGTTTGTTTCTGAAGACCATTTTTTAATCTGTTGTTTCCTGTTAATAGTTAATATTGCTTATAATAGTACAAGTTGCTTGGCTATCTTATTGCAATATGCTAATTCCTTCCAAAAATAAGAATCTGTTTTCCAAATGAGAAAAGCAAGTCTTGTAGTGTAAAGATTACCTTTGAACAAAGGTGCAATTTCAACCTGAATTGGTTATTTCATGTCAAACTGCTTAGAAATTACGTTTATAGTATGAGGAAAGGATGTTCTTCTTTTTAGCTAACCCCTAACTTACAGAAAATCAAGAATGCCACTATTTATTCATTCAATTTCTTTAGGGAAATATTATCTAGAGCTTCCTGCATGGGCAATACGTGGTTTATCTGGGAAGAATGATGTTGCTCTAAAAAAAAGCCAAACCAGTTCACAGCACCTCATTTAATTGCTAAGAGAGCACAGGAGTAAAAAAAAATATATAAATCTCAGATTTCAGGTTTGTCCCTAATGGTTTGTACAGTAAGGAAGTACCAAAATTGGCTCTAAAGAAGCCACAGTAGATGTCCCTATATTTTTTTACTGGTAACTGTTGTTACTTTGTGCCACACGTTGCTATCTGTGAGCAGGGGCTACAGTGTGAATCATCAGAAAACTTCCCTACACTTTGAGTGGTCTTTAGAGGTTATGGTCTTGAAGCTAAATGTAAGCAAATGGTGCAAAAATATATACTTTGAAGTTGTGGGTTGGTTGCTGGTTTTTTTCATGGGAATATATACATTCCTTTAAAATAATATGTCAATTTACTAGCTGTACATTTTTCTATTCACTGTTTGGTGCAGTGCTTACCAAATTACTTTCAGATCTTAGAAATAATCTACACAAAATGTCAACCTCTTCCAATATTTATCTAGCCTTACTCTTACAAGAACTATTTTTTGTGAAGTAATAGACTACAAATATAAATCCCAGATGTACTCTCTGAATCTATAAATTGCTCATTGTGAAGAAAATACTTTTTTTTCTATGAAAATGATGGATTGGTAGAACATAATGGCTTGCTGCTGCTGTTATAGTTAAATTTTCTTTGAAACTATTGAATTTCATACTGTTTAAAGTAGGTACAGCCTCCATAAACCAAGACAGACAAGAAAAGTGCACATCTACAACTGAAATAGGGCAGCTGTAAAGAATTCTGATCTTGCATAGCTCTCATTTACTTTTATTCTTTTTACTCTGAAATGGAAAATACTGAATGCTGCCTCTTTGTAGAGTATTACACAGACACAACTTACATATACTTGAGCATTAACAGTCTTTGCAGTTAACTGTTCACATGTACAAGTAAAAATAACTGATGTGCAGATGCTATTTTGTTTTTCTCCTACAATGAAGATTTAAAAATAGGATCGAATATAATTATCATCTGCAATGACACATGTGATGGAAGACATTTGTTTTGAACAAGACACTGGAAAGACTGCTTGAATTTACAGGAGTGGCACTTGTAAATTGCTGAGACAATGTCCCCATCCTTTTCACAGGTAACTTAAACTTGGGTTTCTTTAATTAAGTAATTGGATGGTTGCTCAGCTGAACTGTCCCTGGCTCTTCTGAAGGAATTATTTGTTAATGGCCAAAGAAGGATGTCACTGCCAGGCAGACAAGAACAAAGCAACGTTCCATGATAACTCACACCATCATTGATTTCATACCCAACATACATTTGCTAAAAGCTGAAGTTATTACCACATTTATTGAAGAATGACAAGGTGGAATTTGTTTTATTTGTATATTGTGACAGCTTAAATTTTAATTTTAATTTAAACCTCAATCTGTGATTCCAACACTACCTTGTACTGGTGATTTCCAGACTCACTTCTAGGGAAATCTACACCTACTCCAACTTCATCATCATCTCCTTCTGCCTTGTAAAAAAACATCCTCAAAACTAACCCCAAATGAAAACAACAAAACACTAGTGAAACTCAAATTGCCTTGATGTCTGTTCTAGGGTAAAGCCTGATCTGAAAGAGCTCATAGTGAAGTTAATGGACACTGAACTTTATGGACACCAATTGTTGCCTTTTTGAAGTGTCTTGAGGTGGTCACAAGTTGTGTATACTCTTGGAGCACTCATGTCATTATGGATTTTTGCTTCAATTGGCGAGAAGTGTTATATTGATGAGTGTTACATGTCAGAGCAAAACAAGAGGTGTGTGTGGTGAAGAGGGAAAGTGGCTCTCATGCTTAAGCCATCCATGGGGGTGAAACTTTCAGAACGTGATTCGGACATAGAATCCTTTTTCTCTGAATAGCTTGTGTAGTTTTTGTAGTAGCGCCTGCCAAGTGTGTTGTGTGTAAGGTTTTGTCAATACAGTTCTAAGTGTGCTGATCCAGATATGTAAAAATAAGAAACTTAGTGAATTTTTTTAATACCAGATTGGAGGGAGCAATGCCCTTTTCTGACCAGAATTTTTCCTTTGAAATCTAATTGATTAACAATGAGAGTCCAAGAAGCTTGTTGCACTACTGTCATTTTGATGGTTAAAACAAGGAAGCTGGATGCCTAAGGCAGCTGTAGTGTGGTCAGTTGGCATTAGGATTAAGCGAAACAATAGAAAAGTCACTATGGATTAATGATGTCTGTGGATTTATGGGAAATGCTCTCTGGAATAAGCTGGTTTTATTCTCTGACACTTTAATTGGAGGAAATATTTCTAATTGTGAAGGAATGTGACCTCTTTTAATCTCATGGCGGATAGTGGTCTCAGGGGGTGAGGGGAGATGCTTAAGTACATCTGTGAAGAGACACATAGTTGTTATAGTTCAAAACACCTTTTGAAAGGAAACTTACTTGAAGAAGGAATAATTATAGGAAACTGGTGAAGAATGGTACTCTGTTCAGTGTCATTTATTATATCTAGCAAAGACCTGAAAATAAAGATAGGATGAAGGAGATATTGGGTTAACAAGGGTGAATGAATGAATAGTAATTCTGAAGATCCAGCCAGGTTGTGCAGTTTAGATTGCTGTGAGAAAATGGACCCAGTTCAAACATGTCATGTGTGGACTGTCAATTCCCACAGTCATGTTAGTAAAACTCTGAACAGGGTTATGGATGTAGAAACCCACAGATCAGCAAAAACATACTCAGCCAATTAGGAGTGGGAGAAGACTGTGAGCTCCATAGCTAGCCATCACCTTCAAATACCAATGCAAATAGAGAGGTAACTTACCTTTGTGACAGTGAGGAAACAATAATGAAGGTAATGGGAGTTTTAGTGTCTGCACTTCAAAACGAGTTGTAGATTTGAACAAGGTAGAGAAAGAAGCTTCCTTCTGGAAGTTCTAAGTAAGGAAAATATTCCAGAGTGAGACTTAGGATGTTACATATATATGTATCTGATAATTATACCATATATACTAAATATACATATATTACATATATTACTATGTAATATATGAAAAAATCACAAGTGATTTTCTAGCTTATACTGACAGGGAAATCAGTATTGAAGAATTTCGAAAGAGGAGCATTTGACAATGGACAGTGGCAGGAAAGAACCCGAAGCAAATCACTGTTTGGACTTTTTCCATATGTGGGAGAATAGTGTTTAGAATATATTGTCAAAAGTAATTGATTGCTTTTCTGGTTTTTGTTATCTTCACAGGAAGCGTTGGCACCTTGAGGAAGATAATCTTGACAAATATAACTCATTGGATCTAGTAAGGGAGAGGTAGCTGGGTAAAAGTGCAGTGGTTTGTAAAACCAGGAAGTCAGATTACATAATCTAATCAAATCATCTCACCTCAAATGCCCTGAACTTGTGCAGCTCTGAGGTCAAAGCCTTTTAACTCAGGAAAAAAATAGAAAATAATTTACAGGTATCTTTTTATAAACCTCTGCCACATACTTTCCAATGTATTTCCTTTGTCATAAATATTTAAATGTTTGAAGTAGCACCACATTGTTGGCATTTGTCTTTTGGTAGAATGGTGGGGACAAATTTGTAAAACACATAGAATCAAAGGATGATTTATTTGATATGCCTGTTCTACAAATTCTCCTGCATGGGGAGCTCCTTGACCATTTGGCCCAAGAAAAAAGCATTTTTAAGGGCTTAAGAGAATCAAAAAGCACACCTCTGATTGTTGTGCTGAGCATTGCCTTATACTTAACAGGTTGTTTGTCCTTTCACATTACAGGTTTGATCCTTTAGATCCTTTTGCAATTTGACTTACTACACTTAAGAGTACATCTAAGCTACACTAAGATAAAACATCTTTGTGTTCTCATAATACTAAATTAGTAATTCTGTGGACAAACTATGCAAAGTCAGGTGCATGTGTCTTTGGAGTGTTGAAAAAATGAAGTAGGCAGAGTGAACAATGAAACCGTGTGTGTTGGCATCATGCTTGTTTGGCTCTGTACTTCCATCATTTCTGTTGAAGTGGAATATACTGGAGCAGTTTCAGGGCAACTTGTACATGAATATCTATTTCCTTCAACATATCATTCTTGCTGTGGTTTAGTACCTGGCTTTGTATTCCTTTTGGATTTTATTGTATAATCATAGTTCTTCCCTCCCCCTCTGCAGTCTTTTATGAATAATTGAAGCAAACGTGATAGGGTTTTGGTGGACCATCTGTTATGTGTGGTATCACATCCCCATCGAAGACAGAGTGGTCTCATGATAAACAAGTAGACAGATTAAGGACTTTATGTTCCTAAACCTTGGAAAAAACAGCTTTTTCCTTTCTTTCCATTCCAACCATGTTGGCTGGATAACATAATCACTTTAACATTTCAGTACTGATGATAGTGTCAGAAATTCTGAGTAGATAAAATAGGTGATGATTGAAAAACCTCAACCTCATGATACTGGATACTCATTGTTCAAGTCTTAGTGGCTCAGTGACTTTTCTGGGTGAAGTGAATGATGTTTGAAGTGAAGCAGGGAAGATTTCATAGTAAACCACTCTCTTCTGCAACCAGTTTTATGTTTTTAGAAACTTTATCAGTTATATGCAGGAGTAAATCTACTTTTCAGTTACTGTAGGAAAAACTATTGTTATCAATGTAAATGATACTCTGGGGGATTTCATATTTCAGTCTTTCATTATTGTTAAATAAGGTTTTAGCCAACAAAGTAAATGAAGGCTATTAAATCTATACTTTGTGATAAGATAAAAATAAAATGTTTGCATTTGTCAAAAAGAAAAGTTCATGTTCTGTGCAATTGCTGTGGCAGGCTTCCAAGTTCACTTTGGAAGGCTGGGTTTGCATCATTAACCTCATCTTTCTTCTTGGAATTATTGCATTACATGCAGGGCAGTTGACCATAAGCCTGACAGAATGATTGTTCACAGTAAGAAAATCTTACATGGTATTTCCACACAACTTGTAGCCAACATGGCTTTAATCCACCCCTTCCCTCAAATTGTGAAGCAGGAACACACAGCAGATCATACAGCTGAGCTACGAGCTGCTTTATCTTACCACAGAGGTAGAAAATAGGTTTGAAATTTGAAGTCATCTTTGTATTCTTCATTCTGAGTTTCGGTTTTTGCTTAAGGAAGAACTTCATTTTACAGTTTGTAGAGAAACATGACAGTCTCTAGAAGTCAAAACCACAGCCCAAGGGTGACAAATTGGAAAACTCCCATGGGTTTTGACTCCAAGTCTTCCAGCTCCCACTTTTGATTATTCAGCTTCTTCTGAAACATGTTGCGTGTATCAGGGTAAGGGAAATGGGTGCCTGGAACTGGAGAAACTTACAGAATGGCTTCTCTGTTACATAAGACGTGTTTTGATATTATGGCATAAACTACAACTTTGTCAGCCAGCCACAGACTAGTTAAGCTTTAAAACGTTCATTAGTTAATTACAGATAAAGATCTCTTAATATTTATGGTATCTTCCATTAAAAGGGTAAGTCGGACTTAGGAATGGAGTGTGACCTGCTGAGCTTCATTTTTTCTCTCATGCTTGTGACAATACAGCATATATTCCTCTCCTTATAAAACAAATTCTATTCCCGAGTTTTACTCATATTATTCTTACTACACACTGTTTTTTGTTTGCTTGCCATGAACATTTCTTGAAGGTATTTGGAACATGCTCATCATTGAGGCATATGTGTGATTTCATACTTGGAGTACGTGTGAAAATCAGTCTTCTATCTCATTTCTTCAGTAGAAGTGCAACCCTGCCATGCATGCCCTCTGGTAATAACATCAGTTGTAGATGAGCTATCCTGTTGGTTTGAATAAGTTTCTAAATGCAACGTGAGCCCTTATGAGAACTCAGGTTCTCTTTGGTTTTTTTTATAAGCCCTTGGAACTGGATCACTTTATAGCTCTCTGTATGATCCTCATTTGAGTTTCTGTCACTTTGTATCCCCATCAGTGCAAAGCAATTCTTAAACTGGTGTATCCAGCCACCCAAACCAGAACAACTCATTTTTAACTTCTTCTGACAAATGGAAAGTGTAGAACAGAGATGTTACAGGCTTCATGCTTCTTTTGGCTGTGGTGACCGTCAGGGAGCAACACGCATTTCGATAAGAATTTTAGGTGAAGCCATTTTTTGGGTGAAATCACACAGATTCTATACCCTTATTACTGCAAACGTGGCAAGCTAAAAAACTGCTAATTGGCTACACACACTGTATTCATTGGTTAGTAATTATAACGAGTTCTGATAAGCCTATCTTATAGCTAAACATCCTTAGTTTACCTTCAATGCCTAAACGTATCCGCACACCTGCTGTTTGGCCCTCTTGTTATGGTTGGTTCCTAACATGTTCTGTTACTCCCAAATCCCTTCCCATAACTGCTTCTTGGGTTAGGGCAGCCTGTACCCCTACCAACAAGGCCGCTGTGTTTTGAGAATGTGATTATTAGGATGCTCTCAGCATGAATAACTTTTCCTGTCTCATGGGAACAGAAGGATATTGTCAGGGCCTAAATCTTGGGAGAAGAGAGCTAGGCCGCTAGCAGGCCTAGCTGTCTTCCCCAACATTCGGCCTCTCTAAAGTCTTCATAGAGCCTTTTATTTGCTCTGCTGAACACTACTGTTCTGCTGTAGTTTAATACATTGGCCTGGGACGTGAACAATCCCAGGTTAGGGAGAGTTTGTTGCTGAAGCAACATCTTTTGAACTGACACTTGGCATTGCTAAGTAACATACGAATTAGTCTAAAACATTTAACCACAATAGAAAATGAGTTCCATAAGACTTGCTGCATTTCTTTCAAATCCATTTTAGAATTGATGTGCCATCTTAAACATGTATTCTTTTCTCTCTCTTTTTTTTCGGCCCCTTAAAACAATGTTACATCCAAACTCTGCTCTAGACTAATGTGCTCCTCCTCTTTCTTCTGAGAAAAGGTCAAACCAACACCTGCAGGAAAGTCTCTTTAGATTTGTCAGAAAGTACTTAGCAATCAGTTTCACTTTTCAGTTGAGTTCTTATATTGCCTGTATTATTTCAATATAACTCTATGAAGGTACCATTTTGTGCTCCTTTTCAGGGTACTGTGTTCTTCTTAGAAGCTCCTTTTAATTCCTTACAGATCTCGTGAACTACAGGAACTTGCAAACTTCTGAACGCTTGCAAAATTATGCCCAGAGTTATACTAGGAGAGCAGAAGAATTTCCCTTTTGTGGTATTCAGCAATAATTCAAAGGACTTTGAAGGAAAGGCTTTGATTGTAGCAAACACAATCATGTACTTACTGACGTAAAATTTATAAATTGCCTTTAGATTTTTACATGTGCATCTCAATCTGTAAAAAGCCATATTTTTCTGCTTTAATTTTGGGGCTGACCAACTCTTTTGTATTGTAGCATCTGTGTTCACGGGTACTCTTTACAGGGTTTTATCTCTAATGGAGACCTGGAGAATTCTTTTCTTATTTAGTCAAAGTTAATTAGGATATGACTGAAGCTGTTTGTTATTGTATGAAATGTGCCTATCATAATCTCTAGGCACATGTACATAAATTAATACATAAAAATGACCTCGCTGTCAAATACAGAGAACTTACCAACCTTCTCTTTGTTTCTGCAGCCAGCCTCTTGGGTAAAAGTCTGAATAAATAGATAAGCCCTGCAGCATGCCCTGAAGGCTTGTAAACGTGGACTCTGCCAGGCTGCTGGGGTTAGGGAATTTGAGAGAACCTTGCCACTGGGCAATAAAACCTATAACATATGCATTTAGGGTTGTTGGTGAGAGCAGATCAGCTGACCTCAACTTCAGGAATAGGACAGAGACTGGTTTAATGTTGCAGGGTTTTTTAACTCTAAGCAGCATCTTGAAAGTTGATGATATACACTGTTAAAATGGGATGCTGCAATAGAATTTTTCTTTTTTTTTTTCCCTGTTGCTAAAGGCATGGCTGTCAGACTATACGGTGTTTTTCATGCTTCTTCCACCTGGAATAGCAATTTAGTATTTTGGGAATAAGTCATCAGCCCCAAATATAGGGAGGTGATGACTACTTACTCTGCAAAATTTACATAGTTTTAAAATTCATGCTGTTGTGTAGCATTTATGATTCAGTATTAGTATGAAAAGGAGACAAAGCAAAGCCCTTATGGTTATTTCCTCAGGCAGGATAGAGTGTAGCACTAAAGCAACAAAAGGAAAAGGAGCTCAATTATCAACATGCAAGTTTGTTTTTATTTTGATTTAATATTTTGTTGAGGAAAAAGTTAAAAAAAACCCCAAACATCCACCCTCAATTCCTACATATAAACATAATAGCAGTAAAATAATTTCCCTGCGCTTACCATAAACTATCTATATTCTTGATTTTCAAATTTTATTAGGTATTTTTAGTGTGATTCATTAGCTATATAGCAGAATGGAAGGAAGGAATGTGATATTGAAGACCAGTGCTCTACTGATTAAAAATTCAAGTAAAATTTTTATTTGTATAAGAAATATTATGGCAATGTTATGGAACTGAATAAGAAAATGAAATTTTACTAGTGTCTTATTAGCATAAATGAGCTTTTAATGAACTCAAGGGACATCACTAAAGTAAAGTGGAAAGAAAGGAAGACAATTGGTGAAAAGCAATCCTTGATTATTGGGAACATGACCTGCTGGACATGTCTATAATGTGATAAACAGTCTCTTGACTTACCATTAGCCTCAACAGCTCATCTTTTGATTGCGAAGGAAAGCTTATTGACTGAACATGATTCCATTTCTTTTTCCAGTTACTCTGGAGTTTAGTATAATTTAGTATCCTTTGAATATGTTTACAAACACTTATTGCAGTGTAATCTGGTGATGGAAAAAAATGGGAATAAATAGAATTACAGTGAGCTCTTCATAAAGAAGATTTAAATTAAAAAGAGATAGGAGTCTTACTGATTTCACTTGCCTAGGAATAAATTCCATGTGGAGGGGTTTTGTGCCTTTTTCACTACCTTTATGAGCACCTTAAAGGAAATAGGACTTTATTTGATTATTCAGGGCCAGATATTTGTTACGTAAGTGTAAAAAATGGAGACCTTCAAAGATTTCTTGAGGTACTAATCATGGTGGAAATCTACAGCATTTTGATTAGGTTTTTGAATCAAAATAGTATTTTTACACAGTTTATTACTACTGGGCAGGAAGCTCCAACTATTTAGAAACCCAACACTTTACTAGGCTATTTTTCCTTTTGCAGGTGACAGAATAGTGCTCTTTGATTGCCAGAACCTGACCAGAGTAGGACAAGTACTGCTGGGCTTTGAAAGAGCAGAGCTCCTACAAGGCATTTGCAAAAGGCCATTTCTTCTGCAGTCTTAAGATGAAAACAAAAGGTGAATATCAAGATGTATAAATAATATCTTGTGGCTCAACCTCATTTTAAGATTAGGGAATAAGTAAATCATTGGTAGTAGAAAGAGATGAGCCTTTAGTGCTTCAAATGTGAGCAATACACTTTTCTTAATCGGTGTAAAATCTAACGTGAAGTGACACACAGTGCTGACTTGGCACATAGAAATAGCAAAGTACTATCTTGGTATTTTTGAGCAAGTTGAAAGCTAGAAAGCAATATATCCCACTTCCCAAGGAAGTAAACAGTTTCATTTTGAAGTGACTTCTGCATAGGTCAATATCTAACTATCATTCTGAAAAATAACAGGCTTCAGTTGCATTCTTTAAAACTATTTCCCAAAAATGATGTTAGAAGATCTGTAGTACCGGGTTGAATTCCATTATAAGACCAAGACAAAAACCTGGCTGTAGAGGTAATAAAGTATTAAATTATTTTTTTCATGACAGCCTGAAATTTTGTAATACTGTTGTGCTATAAAAAAACCCCCAAAACCAACCAAACAGAAAACACTATGAATTTGAAACTTTAACAGAGAAAAGAGTGAATCCAACTTGCAAGCCATGGGTGTTTAGATGATGTCAATGATCCTAGTGCTGAAATTGATATTGGACAAGGAACAAAAAAAAATAATCTATATTTAGGTAGAGTTCTAACCACTAGATTTACTTTAAATGATTTGTAAACTTCCTTCATTAAAGTAACTCAGTTTAAAATAGCCTACTTCTCATTATGAATTCTGTTTTAATCAATTTATTAAAAATAATATATAATTGGGAAGCTACCAGCATTTTTCTCCAAGCACAACTAGCCAGACCAATCTATGCAATTAAACAAAAAACATTGCAGAAAACACTATTGTATGTTCAGGGGCTTGACAGTCTCCTCTTCCAGTTATAACAATGTATTTTCTAATCATGTTGCACATAAACTTAACTCTGTGTGTTTCTTTAACATGGAAGAAAATTTGTATTAAAGCATCACTTCTTAAAAATATTTGAACACATGAAATTAAGCAGGCATATTTGTTTAAAAAAAAAAATTCCTTTTGGAAGTTCAGCTATTGGACCATGTTTCATGTGTTCAACTACAGCACTTCTCACCCAGTTGCTGAAAGCTCCTTGTCTAGGTATAAAAAATGTCCCAAATTCCTGGGATAAGGCTTTCCTGTGAAATATCTTAAAATATTTGTCTCCTAACTTTAATCAGCAGAATGTCAGTTACATCAGGAATCTCTGTACATTTTCCTTTTTCCCTGGAAAATAAGTATAATACGTGTCTGGAAACTCAGGAGGTTTTCTTGTGTTATGTGACATATCTCTGCAAACTGCTGCTTGGCTTGTGAGTGAACAAGCTGGTTAAGTGCTTGATTGAAATAAATTATATTACTGTTGGATTCCAAAGGGGACTTTGAATAAGCAACATAAAGATAGACATGATCTGAACGTTCTTTTATGGTTTGGCCATGTGACTATTTTGTGGAAGCTGAATTTGGATATGCCAAATGAGAGGAATATGCTAGAAACACCTGAAAAGTTGTCTTGGGTTCTTGTGCCTCCTAGTTGTTTTCTTGGTGATCCACAATTCAGTTCTGAAGGTTTTTCTCTTGAGATCTTTTCAGTCCTGGTTTTTTGTACGTGCAGATATGATACATAGCTGTATTATGATATTTTTACACATAAATAATGGAATAGACATAAAATGCTATTTATAGTATAGGAGATTTTCTTTGTTAAATACTTCAATTTTTAAATATATGGATTTTTTTTTAATGACCTTAGAAGATTGCGATTGATTCTGCACTGAGTTTCTTACTTTCTAAGTTTGAAAGTTTTCTGTTGTCTTCACAGATGGATAGCAAGATTCTGTATCATGCTATGAAAAATGATACTGGTAAAGTGTTTCACATATTAATGCCTTTCATACTTACCTGCCAAATAGGAAAAGAATAATGCATGAATACATGTCTTCAGGTTCAGTTTCAGAATATAACCTTTTCCAGAACACATTCTGATTTGCTTTCATAAATATCATTGAATATGGTGAGTATATATAGCTTCTCCAACAAGCTAATATTTTGAAACATATTCAATATTTATTGTAATATTCTGAACTCAATATTCCGTATTCAGTAATCCAAAATATAAAATGCTTGCATGGTTTTACCCTGCTGTCGGTTTTGAAACCTTACGTTGATTCTATTTTCTCATTATCCTACAGAGGATTGTTTTAAAACAAAATCTTTCCCTGAAAGTCTACTTTCTGTTTTCATAAGCTAAAAGAACACTTTCTGCTTCATACTGTGCCTCAATGAAACAGGGTTCATTATATTTTAGTTACAGTAGTTCAATAGAATATTGACACGCTGAAAGGTGTTTGGCTTGTTTTGTGTGAAGCCAGTGGTTATCTGCAGATCCTTCCTTGTGGTGACTGGCAGAGAGCAACACCCAGTTCGATATGAATTTTAGGTGAAGCCATTTTTTGGGTGAAATCACACAGATTCTATACCTTTATTACTGCAAACGTGGCAAGCTAAAAACTGCTCATTGGTTACACACACTGTCCACACTGTATTCATTGGTTAGTAATTATAACGAGTTCTGATAAGCCTATCTTATAACTAAACATCCTTAGTTTACCTTCAATGCCTAAACGTATCCGCACACCTGCTGTTTGACCCTCTTGTTATGATTGGTTCCTAACATGTTCCGTTACTCCCAAATACCTTCCCATAACTGCTTCTTGGGTTAGGGCAACCTGTACCCCTATCAACAAGGCCGCTGTGTTTTGAGAATGTGATTATTAGGATGCTCTCAGCATGAGGAACTTTTCCTGTCTCATGGGAACAGAAGGATATTGTCAGGGCCTAAATCCTGGGAGAAGAGAGCTAGGCCGCTAGCAGGCCTGCTGTCTTCCCCGATACTTCCTTACTTTGGAGGAACTTGCTTTTGAGGAAGTGTGAAGGTTGTGGGCTTGCATCCTTGTAACTATTCCCAGGAGTCATTTTGGAAAGTGTAGATTCTAAATACCAGGTGCTGAACAACTTGATTTTGGAAACCCAGAGGCAGGTAACATGCAGTCCCCAAACCTCAGATCCCTTGCCCCAATGAGACAGACCCAACACTTTAATAGTAGAAAATCAGACTAGGCAAACCAATTATGAGTAATGCCTCATGTAAAAAGCTTTCCTACCTTAAAAGAAGGACGAGTGAGCTTTTAGCAAGTCTTTTCCATCAGTCTTTGATTCTCTTACCAGTTTGTGGAACAGAGCATTTTATTAAGCATGTTTTTTTTAGTTATGTATCACTTTCCCTTTTTTATGTTGCGCTGTATGCTCATTCTGTCAGTTGGTCATTTAGCTGAATATGCCTGATCCCAGATTGTGTGTCTCTAACAAGGATAATGATGTATGTAAATGAAGTAATAGGTGCGTTTCACATTGTGCTTGCTGTTACTAATGTACTGTAATAATTTAATCTTAGAAGGCTATACAGTAGTTAGTCAAACAGGCTTTTCCAAATTTTCCAAGTTTCTGTTTTTCAACCACAATTTAAAAGTGGCTCTGACAATCAAGGAGAAAATTTACTTATGCCACTTTGCCCATACTCCTTCCTCCTACTGCTGCCTGTGTTTCCCCCCAGAAAACAACTCAAACCCAAGAACCACCCCCCAAAAAATCCAAAGCTTTGCTTTGAAAAACAAAGCTGACAAACAAACAAACAAAAATCCACATTAAAAAGAGCCCCACCACACCCCAACAACCCTCTCCTGAGCTGTGTGGGAATTTAAATAACATTAAACAGCCTGGAAGGCAAGAGAATAAACAAACAGTTCAACTGTCTAAGTAATCTAGTTTACAGTGTGGAAGAAAAAGGTGACTGAAGAGTAATTAGTTTACTCTATTGTTTATAATAATGTTATATGATTAAGAGGGCATAAATGGAAGAGGATGAGTAAGGGTTTTTGCATTAGTAGTATGGATTGCCTTAGACTTGCTATAGTCATGAGAGGATTATCTCTCTCTTAACATGCCCGTTGGCAAAAGATGCAATATTCCTAGTCTTTCTCTGTCTAACGTTCAGTTTTCCAAATAAGAAGATGAAATATGCTTTTTCCATTGGTCAGAGTAGGCAAAAGAAGAACAGAAATCTACTATCTTGGGCAATGACACTTGGGCCTATGACAAGGAAGGAATACTGCAGATGGGATGTTTTAGCTAGTGGCCTGGCTACTGCTCAGCCTCAGAGAAAGGTGATGATCTTTTCATGTCTTAGGGAAAGTCAAGCACTGTGGTAAGTAGATTAAAAAAAAAAGCTTGCTGAGAATTAGTGTCCTTCCCACATAAAATTTTAAAACTTGTATGTGTGTTCTAAATTCTTTAGAAGAGATTTAAAATTGAAATTTAAAACTGAAAAAGATATCTGCCAGAACACACTACAGATGTTCCTGTGTGGTCTACTAGGGCCCTCAATTCCTTTTCTTTGCAGTACGTTCTTCTCCAGCTGGTCTGTCCTCAAGCCTGTATTGTTGGGGTTTAGTTCCTCTGGAGGGAAGGACATGACATTTATTGTCCTTGAATTTCACAAGATTGGTCCATTCTTCCAGCTTGTCCAGGTCCCCCTGAATTTATTCTATTTTGGTAAGGCCAAGATCAGCATTTGTGAAGTTTCTCTATCTCAGCTTATTTGTATGTGTGTAAATGAAAGCAAATTAATTACATCTTACTGCCTCTGGTCAACTGGAAACCACCGAGAGCAGGTGAGGCAACAAGAACCACCACTGGTCAGTAGATGTTAATAATAGCAGGTCTGTAGCATTTCTCTTCATCAGATACTTCCTAATGTCTTGCTGGTGGTGTGGTTTCATGGTAGAGTGGGTGATAGCAGTACTCCATCCCTGATGACTTTCTATCTGCAGAAGATGGTGGCTTTTGAAGAACAGATAGATGTTCACTGTGTTCATATCAGAAGCCTTCATCTCCCAGAAGGAGGGTAACTTTGTGCTTAGATTTTGAATACTTGTGTGAGATGTCCATACTCTCACTCCTCCCCCTCCCCTTTTCTCTTCCCAAAGAAGAAATAAGGGGAAAAGTCTGTTAACAATGAGTTTTGTCTTGATTGAAAAGTATAACAAACCTCCCAGATACAACAAACATGCAGAATAGCCCTGAGTACTGAGGAGAAACGTCTCTTTAGGTAATGGCAATACCACATACTGAGGACAGGAGAGAGTAATGGGTATCTTATGACTGTGTAAATTAGTAGTCTTGCGTAAGGTAAGAACATGATTGTTATTTATAGTTCTGAGAATAATTCAATAGTTATGTCTCTCCTATGCATTCAAACTGTGAGATAAGTAAGAATTCTGTACCATATGGTCTAAACTACCTGACATACCACATTAGAGGAAAAAGTCAACCCATGTACTTGCTTTTAACCTCTGATACAGTAAGTGTTGTCCTTTGGAATGTACTGCTAAAAGCCGCTTCTATAACGCCATTGGGATGGCGAGTCAGCTCACTGGGCACGTTTTCTTTATTCTCCTTGTTCTCTTCTGTGATTTCTGAACTGGAAGTTACTTTTGCAAGATCTTTTTAGAGCTTTAGGAGCAACTTGTAGCTGTTTGCTGTTAGAGGTACCTCAGAGTTCAGTGACTTTGGTTGCATTTCTGAAATCTCCACAATTATCACATGAAATAAGACTGGTGGTACACGTGCAACATGTCGAACACATCTCATTCACTGAAGCAAAGAACTATGCTATACTGCCTGGTGAAAAATATTTTCTTACGGTTTCTAGGAACTATTTGCAAGGTTTTTAAAACGTCAAGCAGAGTTTTACTGATTTCCTGGCTGAAAGTATTATGATGTTGCACAGAAAATTGGTTAGCTATTGACAAATTCATATCTCATGTTAATGCCTTTAATATGTAAGATGGGAATCATAGAATCATAGAATGGCATGGGTTGGACGGGACCCCAAGGATGATAAATCTCCAACCCCCCTGCCACAGACAGGGCCACCAACCTCAGGCCTGGAGCTACACAAGGTTGCCCAGGGCCCCATCCAACCTGGCCTTGAACACCTCCAGGGATGGGGCATCCACCACCTCTCTGGGCAGCCTGTTCCAGCCCCTCACCACTCTCTCTGTAAAAACCTTCCCCCTAATATTCAATCTAAACCTTCCCTCCTTCAGCTTTAAACCATTCCCCCTTGTCCTGCCAGTCTCTGTCCTTTGAACAAGCTGATTCCTCTCCTGTTTATAATCTCCCTTCAGGTACTGGCAGGCTGCAATGAGGTCCCCCCACAGCCTTCTCTTCAGGCTGAACAAGCACAGCTCCCTCAGCCTCTCCTCATAGGGCAAGTGCTCCAGCCCTCTAATCATCCTTGTGGCCCTCCTCTGACCCCTCTCCAACAGTTCCACATCTTTCTTGTATTGGGGGCCCCAGCTCTGGACACAGGACTCCATGTGGGGCCTCACGAGGGCAGAGTAGAGAGGGACAATCTCCTTCCTGTCCCTGCTGGCCACCCCTCTTCTGATGGAATATTCATTCCCATTCTGATTTGACTCTCCTACACTTTGTCATTAAAGCTTATTTTTGTCTGATAGCAATGTTTTTCTGTAAAGAACCATCTTTTATTGGACTGTATTGAGCATGACATCACATTTCCGTTTTTTCTCTTTATATGGAAAGAAATGCTTTGCAGTGATATATAAAAGACTTTATAGGTCTTTGAGCTTGGACACGTGCAGTACAGCTGATATTCTTGAGCTAACTGAGGATGGGGATGAAGAATGCAGTATCCATGGTTTAAAGGATATCTTACCTTCAGTTAACAGCTGACATCCCCTGTTGATTCCTCACTAGGGTCATATGAAAATAAAGTTTGCTAAGTCTCCAAAAGTTGGAGGTAATTGAAGACATCTAGAGTTGGGCTGACACTCATTGTGCTCAAATCTCCTGCAAAGACTGAAGTTTTCCCCTTTAACTGATAGTCTAGACCCAGAAAGGAAGGAGCTCTACAAGAGGAGGACGGTAGGGTGGGGTGTGTAGGGAGTTGTTGGCACAGTCACCCCAAATTTGCACTGTCAAATCAATTGCCCAGCTTCAGTGTAAATTTGGCTTTTACCTTAAGGCACACTTTCTTTGGAAGTTTTTTATGAACTGTTAAAGCATCTTCCACTCACCTGACTGAATTGCATGCACTGTGAACATAGACAAGTCCCACACGATTCAGGAGTGGCAGATGCACCTGCTTCTGGAGGAGTTGCTGTAGATTCCGTAGGGAATGCGACTCCTTGCTCCAGTTCCATAATAGTTTAGTGTAAGAAAGAACATTGTATCTTTTTAGCACTTGGAGTGAATCTTTGGATGGGCAGGTAACTTTCAATAGGTTTTGCAGAGATGTAAGAGCTAACTCAATTAGGAGTAAAGCACATGAAGTGGGATGGTCAGAAGCTGCTGGATTAGATGGGGGGAAATCTTAATAGCCACTGTATACGTGCTAATGACGGTAGTGATTTTTTTCCTTTGGCTACTCTGATGTGTATGTTCCATGATGTTGTCTTCATGAGGGGCTGGTAAATGCTAGATAAGCTTGAGGAAGGAGAAAAAGCAATCCAAAACCAAAAGTGGGCAGAACCCTTCCAGAGAGGGATATTGGTCTCTAGGTGAGAAATGAATTGGGTATTAGACCCAAGAAGGAAGTTGCTGTGCTGTTTCAGGCTGGGGTCCTATGGTCAAGAAAGTGTAAGTAATTACAGTGCCTTGGGCTGTACTGCTTCAGTGTTTTCTGTGAACACACAGCATTAATGATGCAGCTGCATGCGTATCACAATGCATCATAGAATCATAGAATGGCATGGGTTGGAAGGGACCCCAAGGATCACAGAACTCCAACCCACCCTGCCACAGGCAGGGCCACCAACCTCAGGCCTGGAGCTACACAAGGTTGCCCAGGGCTCCATCCAACCTGGCCTTGAACACTTGCAGGGACAGGGCAGGCACTACTTCTCTGGGCAGCCTGTTCCAGCACCTCACCACTCTCTCTGTAAAAAACTTCCCCTTAATATCTAATCTAAACCTTCCTTCCTTTAGTTTTAATCCATTCCCCCTTGTCCTGCCATTGTCTATCTTTTTAAAAAGCTGATTCCCCTCCTGCTTATAAGCTCCCTTCAGGGACTGGCAGGCTGCAATGAGCTCCCCCCACAGCCTTCTCTTCTCCAGGCTGAACCAGCCCAGCTCCCTCAGCCTCTCTTTGTAGGGCAGCTGCTCCAGCACTCTCATCATCTTCGTGACTCCTCTGACCCCTCTCCAACAGTTCCACATCTTTCTTGTATTGGGGGCCCCAGCTCTGGACACAGGACTCCAGCTGGGGCCTCACGAGGGCAGAGTAGAGAGGGACAATCTCCTTCCTGTCCCTGCTGGCCACCCCTCTTCTGATGGAATATTCATTCCCATTCTGATTTGACTCTCCTACACTTTGTCATTAAAGCTTATTTTTGTCTGATAGCAATGTTTTTCTGTAAAGAACCATCTTTTATTGGACTGTATTGAGCATGACATCACATTTCCGTTTTTTCTCTTTATATGGAAAGAAATGCTTTGCAGTGATATATAAAAGACTTTATAGGTCTTTGAGCTTGGACACGTGCAGTACAGCTGATATTCTTGAGCTAACTGAGGATGGGGATGAAGAATGCAGTATCCATGGTTTAAAGGATATCTTACCTTCAGTTAACAGCTGACATCCCCTGTTGATTCCTCACTAGGGTCATATGAAAATAAAGTTTGCTAAGTCTCCAAAAGTTGGAGGTAATTGAAGACATCTAGAGTTGGGCTGACACTCATTGTGCTCAAATCTCCTGCAAAGACTGAAGTTTTCCCCTTTAACTGATAGTCTAGACCCAGAAAGGAAGGAGCTCTACAAGAGGAGGACGGTAGGGTGGGGTGTGTAGGGAGTTGTTGGCACAGTCACCCCAAATTTGCACTGTCAAATCAATTGCCCAGCTTCAGTGTAAATTTGGCTTTTACCTTAAGGCACACTTTCTTTGGAAGTTTTTTATGAACTGTTAAAGCATCTTCCACTCACCTGACTGAATTGCATGCACTGTGAACATAGACAAGTCCCACACGATTCAGGAGTGGCAGATGCACCTGCTTCTGGAGGAGTTGCTGTAGATTCCGTAGGGAATGCGACTCCTTGCTCCAGTTCCATAATAGTTTAGTGTAAGAAAGAACATTGTATCTTTTTAGCACTTGGAGTGAATCTTTGGATGGGCAGGTAACTTTCAATAGGTTTTGCAGAGATGTAAGAGCTAACTCAATTAGGAGTAAAGCACATGAAGTGGGATGGTCAGAAGCTGCTGGATTAGATGGGGGGAAATCTTAATAGCCACTGTATACGTGCTAATGACGGTAGTGATTTTTTTCCTTTGGCTACTCTGATGTGTATGTTCCATGATGTTGTCTTCATGAGGGGCTGGTAAATGCTAGATAAGCTTGAGGAAGGAGAAAAAGCAATCCAAAACCAAAAGTGGGCAGAACCCTTCCAGAGAGGGATATTGGTCTCTAGGTGAGAAATGAATTGGGTATTAGACCCAAGAAGGAAGTTGCTGTGCTGTTTCAGGCTGGGGTCCTATGGTCAAGAAAGTGTAAGTAATTACAGTGCCTTGGGCTGTACTGCTTCAGTGTTTTCTGTGAACACACAGCATTAATGATGCAGCTGCATGCGTATCACAATGCATCATAGAATCATAGAATGGCATGGGTTGGAAGGGACCCCAAGGATCACAGAACTCCAACCCACCCTGCCACAGGCAGGGCCACCAACCTCAGGCCTGGAGCTACACAAGGTTGCCCAGGGCTCCATCCAACCTGGCCTTGAACACTTGCAGGGACAGGGCAGGCACTACTTCTCTGGGCAGCCTGTTCCAGCACCTCACCACTCTCTCTGTAAAAAACTTCCCCTTAATATCTAATCTAAACCTTCCTTCCTTTAGTTTTAATCCATTCCCCCTTGTCCTGCCATTGTCTATCTTTTTAAAAAGCTGATTCCCCTCCTGCTTATAAGCTCCCTTCAGGGACTGGCAGGCTGCAATGAGCTCCCCCCACAGCCTTCTCTTCTCCAGGCTGAACCAGCCCAGCTCCCTCAGCCTCTCTTTGTAGGGCAGCTGCTCCAGCACTCTCATCATCTTCGTGACTCCTCTGACCCCTCTCCAACAGTTCCACATCTTTCTTGTATTGGGGGCCCCAGCTCTGGACACAGGACTCCAGCTGGGGCCTCACGAGGGCAGAGTAGAGAATGTCCATTGGCTTTTGCTGCCTACCTGCAGCCCTCACAGATGCTGAAGGGAAGTGCTCAGGCACCTCCACTGACTCTTCTCCCTTGATCACGTATATGCTCTGAGTCTGTTCAGTCCCATCTGCTGTCTCTAGTGACAAAGTGTTATTTGTTATACCTATTGACTTGCTTTACCTGCAGTACGAGGCTATGACCAAACTTCAGAATTTTTTCTTATTCATCTTTAATATAATTGTTTATTTGTGCAGCTGTTGCTTAGAGACAGCAATTCTATTAAAATCCAGAAGCAGTAATGAGAGAGCTTGTGTTTTAAGGGTAAGGCTGGTTGGGTATGCACAATTAGCTCAGTGCAATCTTTGTGTTGTAAAACTCCTAGTAATGAATCGAGCTGAAAAGATCCATTTGTTACCAGATGTCTTCTGAGATGGAATCATGAGAAAATATAGGTCTTTCTGTGCTTGTTTAATGTTTATTGAACTTACCTTAACCACCTCTGTTTTGTGAAGGAAGCTGCTCTTTAAACTGCAAGGTTTTTACTGTGTCAAATCCAAGTTGATGGAATATCGAGTTGCAACAGGAATACTATTTAAAGTTCCTGGGAAGAAATACCTTCGTGACTGCTCCATGTTTGAATGAACTGTTCCACATTTCTTTTTCTTCTAACTGAAACAACACTTTTTAAATTCTGTCTGATTATCTTTCCTGAATATGGCTACAGCCAGGGTTTCCAAAAGTGTTTCTTTATTTATCAGGACTGTGTCAAGTGGCACCACTTCCATGGGTAACATCACTTAGGGAATTTGATGTTGATTTTTGATAATTTAAAAAGAAAAATAAAATTCTTTGTGGCACTGCATAATTAAGGCTAGAAACCAGCAAACATAAAAGCTTTACATAAATTCTCTGTTAAATGTCTGCTGAGCTTATACAATTAAATCTATATGACATTTAAAAACCAATTTTGAGATTTCTTTCTAATGAAATAGAGTTGGAAAATGTTTACATAATCAAATAAATATGTATCTACTGCAAATTCTCTGTTGCTTTTCAAATCATACACCTCTACAATTAAATTCTAGTGCAAACTGTTGTAGGTAAAAGCTCATTGTCATTGCTAGTAATTTATGATACCAGACCCCTTCAGGGTTTTTTTTGTAGGTAGAGTATGCCTCATCTACTCTTCCCATGGTCACTTGTAATGGATCTGTACAGACATTTAAAATAACTTATCCTCTTGATTACAAGAACCACTTTGAGATTTTTTTTTCTTTGTTATACATCATAAGCTTTGAAATGAATTGCCAATGTAGTTACAGTTTTGGAGATGAGTATTTAGTAATTGTTAGCTTGTGATGATATAACATGAAAAGACAATCTCTTATTTGATCAAGTAAGCATGCTAAGTAGCTTTGGTTACATGTTTCAAAGAATTGTAATGCTAGTGGTATATTTTCAGGACATAAGATTTTTATATAGTATATCATGGACATATTTTGTAAGAATTCCAAATTCCATTGGTGACATTCTAATTACCCACAGGCTAGTCACTGGAGACCAATCCAGGCAGTAGTTGTGTCTGTACTGTGTAAGTATGAGGCGTGTCTCTTCTGTGCACCTTGGAACTAAATGTGAATGTGCTGTTTCTCCACTCCTTCCTTTGCTCTTCTGTGCATGTAAGGCTGGTTATGCTAGTTGGGGGTTAAGAACTGCAGGTTCTCTACTCCAGATGCTTAGGGAGCAGGGACTACAGACATACCTGCCCTGAAGCTCAGAGATAGATTAGACTGTCTGTAAGAATATTTTTGTATCAGGTCTTGATAGGCCACATCTTCATCAAAGTAAGGCAAAAAAGGACAGCTATCTGGCTTGCTTATTAGGAAATGTCTGGGGTCAGAAAAGGGCACTTGTCTATATTTCATACCTTACTTCAATGACATGTGAAAACACATTTTGCTTCAGCTTTCAGCTGCTGCCCTGGTCCAAAGTAGAGCAGTCTTCAGATTGTTTTAGTTTGATGTAAAATCAGAGTATTTCTTCCCACTCTCTTACAAATGTTCTCAAAAATATAAAACTGTAGCCTGAACTAAAATGATAGTGTCTGTACTGGATGATGGAAAAGGAGATGGCTGTCCTCACACTACTCTTTCAACTTCAGTATATGTCATGAGTGTGAAATGCTTTGGGTTATTGGTATGAGTGCTTTGGGAGATGGAAGGAAGAGATATTGTTCCAAACATTTCTAACTTAATGTTAGGGGCTAAAGAAATACAATATTATGTGGCAATTAGTATAGAATAGGTGTTGTATGACTGAACAGGTGTAAACAGGACTTCCTTTCTCTATCCTTGTCCATTTAGACACAGGTTCTCAGTAGCCCTTTAGGCCCCTAGTCAGTCCCCAGCCTGTACTGTTGCTTGGCATTTACTACTAACCAGTAATAACCACATTATTTTTTGATGTTTCCTTTGCCATTATCTTTGTGCTGATCCCACCACATCATGTGATTAACTTCTTGTGCTCATACTGTCCCTCTTACTTATATGTATTTGCTGTTTTGGTCCAGATGCTAACCTACAGCATTTGGCTTTTTGATGGATAAAGAATGATGGAGAGTAATCAGAATGGAGACATGTTCCCTTTCCCCTGCCTCAAGTCTAATGTAGGAGGAAAAAAAAAAGCTGGTGAGGACTATTTCCAAGTGCTTGGAGTGTTAGGATGAGGGGTAATGGCTTTAAGTGGAAAGAAAGGAGATTCAGGATTAGATATTAGGAAGAAATCTTTCCCTGAGAGGGTGCTGAGGCCCTGGCACAGGGTGCCCAGAGAAGCTGTGGCTGCCCCTGGATCCCTGGCAGGGTTCAAGGGCCAGGTTGGATGGGGCTTTGGGCAGCCTGGACTAGTGAGGGTGTCCCTGCCCAAGGCAGGGGGTTGGAACTAGATGGGCTTTGAGGTCCCTTCTTTTTCCCAACAGGTTCTGTGATTTTAAGTTGGCACCTCTCTAACTTAAGTACTGGCTCATGGAATTGGATTGTGTGTAGTTCTTTGGATACATTTTGAACAACCACCAGGCTTTTTTTTAGACATTGTTTTGTCAGTAAGCAGGTGACTTCAATGACAGCTTTGTGGATATGCAATCAAGCCCAAAGGAATGTGGTAAAGCCACAAGAGAAGGGAGGTTTTTGTCATCTGTCAGGACTTGTCAAAGTAAAATTAGCAAGTTGAAAAAACTATGAAATTCTATTAAACCAAAAGATTGAAATAAAGAAGAAATATACTTTGATATATATATATATATAAATGCAGAAATATTTAGATGTATATATTTCTGCTTGCCCCTGGTTCATAAAACCATCAGATTAAATGGAAGTCTTTCAAGGCTTGACTGGTTTTGATCAAAGTGTTTCAAAATTAGTTAGTGCAATTTATCTTTGCCCTTGATAACATATATATACTGATTTTGTGGATTCAGAATGATGCAAAAGGTGTTTAAAATCACACAGAATAACGTACCAAAGTAATAGGTACATTAATAAATTAATAAAGTCTTCAATTATGCCAATATTAAAGTGGGAGGTGCTCCACAGGCTTCTCTCTGAGCAAACCCACTTGATCTAAAATCAGGGGAGAGTAAGACAAGTAGTCCAGGTTGTTAGTGCAATCTTCTTTTTTTACTATTTAGGAGGGATGATATTAACAGGAATCTAAATTAGGCAGAATGGTGAAGAAGGAAGTGAAAGCAGGGTAGAAAAAAGGACACTGCCAGGAATACTGGGGTGTACTTGAGCTGAATGCAAAATAATGGCTTAAGCCTGAGCCATTAAAAAAAAAAGGGAGGCAGAAGGAAATTTTACATCCTTGCAGGTTTTAAACTTTAAGTCATTCCATGAAAATTAATTTTATGTACCTGGATAAAATATTGAAGTGTTTAGCATATAACCCCAGCCCAGACAGTGTGACCCTTTTGGTTATCCTCTTGAATTGCTATTATGCCTGTAAAGAATTGAGTGAACACTGCCAACTATTGGTAGATAAATTGAAAGCATTACTCCCACAACATGCATATTAACATGCCATATGCCAAGAGCTAACATATTTAAGCTTCTAAAATTGCCATGGAAAATGAAATAAAATGTGTTTCAAACTGCACTATTGCTTAAGGTACACATATCTTAGAAATCAATATTTTATTCAGTGTAATTCCACATGATGCAATTAAAAATAAAAAGAGAAAGAAAATCTTTCTGTACATGGGAAGCTTCTAGATGAGACTGGTGGAATAGGACACCTGTACTGCAATTTGGAAATGACTTTGCTCTTTTAAGTGGAATAACTGTGGGAACAGATGTTCATGCATTAAGCTCTCAGCCTTATGTACAGCTGAAGTTTACTTTCAGGCTTGGGAAGTTTATTTTCAGGGACTCTCAAAGGGACGTGTGACAAGTGGTCACCTTGCAGGAAGCAGGACAAATTTACATTTTATTACTTTTAATTTCTGGTGATCTTTTTTCTTTTGACTATGAAGTTGATTCACTGGTCACAGAGGGTTCCAGGCTGATGGCTCTGAAAACAGAACCCTTTTGTTTATCAGAAAGATTAATGTTCCTCACTTGCTGTCTGGAGAAGATCTGAGGAAGCAGGTTCTATCCTTGGCTTTTTTCCTCCTCTGGGACATCTGTGTATGACTAACCAGAAATGCACCTTGGATATACTCTCCTGCTGTCTTTTGTTCACTGGAATACAGTCTAAAAGCTAATTTCATGGATGCTCCCATTCATGTACATGGTATCTCTTGGACTTGTTTAGGTTTGAACCATTGTTTTCAGACACAGTCAACGTTCAACTTTTGTATACTGTTTTTTGAGTTGTTCTAGATTAGTCTGATGGGAGTTCAGTTATTTAGAAGTGACTTGTATAGCTTTGCTGGTAGCTTAAGTAGCCAGGGCAAAGAAAGAAGTCAATGGCTTCTACACTGAGAATTTGCTTACTCTAAAGTGTTTGGAAACAAGAAACTGTAGGAATACTTAACCTGAATTACTGGCTTACAAACATAAAGCAATCAGTGGAGTGAACATGTAATTGAAGTTGGGCTGGTAGTAAGTTTTTCTGAAGGAATTTCTAGCAATCCTGCAATAGTAAATCCTGCTACACCCTGAGCACAAAATTCTATCACCTGTAGGTAGACAGATTGCAAAATAGTTGCCAAAAGGGCTGTTTTTTCAGGATTTTGACCCATACCTTTGACTGTTCTAAGATGACTATGGATTGTTTCAAGCATTCCCTACCTCCTCCATCCCCTACTTCATCTCAGAACGTTTTATATTGGCTTCTGTATGAATGGTTGACTGCATCTGCATGCAGCAGGGTAATCCCCACCTAGGTCCAATTTCCCCCAGGGAGGGTTGTTTAGTCAGAACAGTGTCCTGAATTACTGTTTGACACTGGAAAATTTAATGGAGGTGATGAAACTTGAATTTTTCCTGTTCCCAGAATTACTTGAGGAAAATGTTCTCACCAAAATTTTGCTTGTAGCTAAAGTAATCTCTTCCTTCTTTCAGTGTGTGCTCAGTGTGGATTTGTGCTCGAGCAATTAATAACACCTACACCCTCTTCATGTTGCCAATACAGAGCTGTATGTTTGTGTTCTCATCTGTCTTGTTACCTCTAGTGTTGTGGAACCTTATAACAATTAATAGTGAAGAAGGGAGAGATTTCAGCTACGTGTACTCTTGTAGCCTGGTGTTTTCCTTAAGCTGGTATACTGCCCTCAGGAAAAAGAACATGAAAGAACAGGGGAAGTCTCAAGCAAAAGAAATCTCTCATTGAAGTTAAAAACCCAACAACAAACCACAAAAGCAAGAGACCACTTCTGAAACAAGCTGCCAAATTTTCATTGGAAAAACTAAAATGTTTGTGCTTTCATGACATCTTTACAATATCTTTCTAATTACAAATGTAAAGTACTGTTGGGATAAGGCAGAGGAGGTTGAAGCAGAGATCACTAAAATAAAACCAGTCACAACTTTGGGTTGTTTTTTTTTTTGTCTGAGTTATTTTCCAATGAAATGGTGTGGATTGCCTCGTGCTGTTGCTGTACCACTGAATGTATCTTCTGGAATGTTCTGATGCACCCTGACAATCTGAAAGTCCGTATGCTTATACACATCTCATATTAAAACATTTTGCAGATGTTACTGACAAAATTAAATATTGTCTCCCATTTCTGAAATGTGTTTGCAGATGCTTTAATTAGATCATATTTTTCTCTGAGTATTTAATTTCCTTTAAGGCTTCTGTTCTATGTAGTTAGATATATTCTGCAGGCCATTAAAATATCTACCAGTGACGATAGATTACGAGCTTCTATTCTTAGACTGAGTAGACTGAATGTACTTTTCACCATCTTCTCTTAACCTGAATGATGAAGAGTGCTTTTTTGTGTTCTGGGTCTCTACACACAGACACACACACCCATCATAGAATCATAGAATGGTGGAAGGGACCCCAAGGATCATAGAGCTCCAACCCCCCTGCCACAGGCAGGGCCACCAACCTCAGGCCTGGAGCTACACAAGGTTGCCCAGGGCCCCATCCAACCTGGCCTTGAACACCTCCAGGGACGGGGCATCCACTAATTCTCTAGGCAGCCCATTCCAGCACCTCACCACTCTCTCTGTAAAAAACTTCCCCCTAATATCTAATCTAACCCTTCCTTCCTTTAGTTTTAATCCATTCCCCCTTGAGCTGCCATTGTCTAGCCTTTTAAAAAGTTGAATCCCCTCCTGGTTATAAGCTCCCTTCAGGGACTGGCAGGCTGCAATGAGGTCCCCCCGCAGCCTTCTCTTCTCCAGGCTGAACAAGCCCAGCTCCCTCAGCCTCTCTTTGTAGGACAGCTGCTCCAGCCCTCTCATCATCTTCATGGCTCCTCTGAGCCCTCTTCAACAGTTCCACATCTTTCTTGTATTGGGGGCCCCAGCTCTGGACACAGGACTCCAGGTGGGGCCTCCCGAGGGCAGAGCAGAGAGGGACAATCCCCTCCCTGTCCCTGCTGCCACCCCTCTGCTGATGGAGCCCAGGATCCCATTGGCCTTCAAGCTTCAAGAGCCACTGCTGGCTCATGTTAAGTTTCTCATCCACCAGAATCCCCAGGTCCTTCTCAGCAGGGCTGCTCTCCAGGAGCTCTTCTCCCAGTCTGTATCTATGGCTGGGATTCTTCTGGCCCAAGTGCAACACCTGACACTTGGCAGTGTACCATCCACCCCTCCCCCCATATATTTAATCAAATAGATAAATGACAAGTGTATATATAGTTAATGCATGAATAAGAATTTCATCTCCTATAGGTGTGCAACTCATCCTGCAGCTCAATTTCAGTTTTTTATAGTGAGCTCTGGCAGGCTTTCGGCACTGTCAGCTTTTATTTCCCACCTTCTTTGAAGGAAAATACCTAATTCAGTTCAGAATAAGTAGAGAAGAGTTAAACTACTCTGATATTCACAGCGAGTCTCTTTCCAGAATTGTAAGTCCACTTAATTGAAGTTGGGCAACTGAAACTTGTATGATGCCCCACACTTGACTGCATCTATGGCACATGCCAGCCATTATGGCTTTGTTCCTTAGGACCTTCTCCTCTTCCACATCCCAATAACTCCTTTAGGAAAACATTTTTTACTGAAAGAGTTGTTGGAGCCTGGAACAGGCTGACCAGGGAGGGGGGTGAGTCACCTTCCCTGGATGTATTTAACAAATGGGTAGATGAGGTGCTTAGAGATATGGTTTAGCACAGGACAGGAATGGTTGGACTCGATGATCTTAAAGGTCCAACCTAGTTATTCTGTGATTCTGTAATGCTCTGTGTGTGTAAAGATGGGACTAGTTTGTACTACCCTTGTGTAGGCATTTAGTTGCCAGTGAAGGGAAATTTTTGCCTTCAACAGCTGGTCTGGGGAGCAAGATAACAGGCCTTATGCTGTAGTCAGTGCAACCCAGATACTATCAAGAATATGGTATAGACCTGAGTTAAATGTCAACAAGCAGCCCTTAAGCATTACTAAACGTGAAGATTTATCTTCCTTTAGAAATCTACATCAGAAGGGATGGACAGTTTTATCTTAGGCTTTCAATAGCATTTAGAAATAATGCAGATAAGCAGAGTACTTTGTATATCTTTTTTAATACCTTGTGATGCGCTAAATGTTTGTTATGTAAACCCCCTCTCACATTCATTTAATGCCAGTTAATGTTCAGTACCACTTTTGTTCTATAAAGCCCACAAAAATGCTGGGGGGACCTAACTACAGTTTGTTATTATGTTCCCTACCTGCATTTAAAATGTGTGGAGCTTTTTTTTTATTCCTTTCCACAAGTATTTTGCCTGCCTTTGAGCTCATTCCTGAAATGGGATCTCTATGAATCTGTAACCATCAAAAGTATAGTTTGGGATTTATGAAAAGAATAAAAAATATCCGAGAGAACCAGGCATCCAGGTCAAAATACAGGTTCTCTGCTACAAATGCAACTTCTTGAGAAGGAGTAAGAACCACGTCAATTTTAACACAGGTCACTGTGTTAAAAAGCTGATTCCCCTCCTGTTTGTATGCTCCCTTCAGGGACTGGCAGGCTGCAATGAGGTTCCCCCCGCAGCCTTCTCTTCTCCAGGCTGAACCAGCCCAGCTCCCTCAGTCTCTCTTTGTAGGGCAGGTGCTCCAGCTGCCTAATCATTGTCCTGGAAAGACAAACTAATGCGTGTGCAGAACAGCAGCAAAACTCATGCACAGCTTCTACATATGAGCTTCTTCATCCCCCTGTCTGCTCAGGTGTCCAGCTACCTTTGGAAAAGCAATTGTTGCAGTGAAAGTTTGTGTCCTTTAGAAAATGTATGGCACAGATTGTTTTATTAGAGGATAGAAGAGAGTTTGTGTTAGGCTGGGCATTTATCAGTCCTAGTGCTCTCTGTCTTTCCTGTGTGGGGACCTGTAACCTCCAGCTCAGTGGACATCACCTTGGGACCATGTTATAGGAGACAATTCAAGCCTATCATAACATGCACTATCATCTGACAGATTTAACATTAAGTGAGATACTTATTGCCAGGAATTACAGCCGTATAAGGTCTTTAGTATTACTTGAGAAACAAAAAGTGATTTTTAAAAATGATGGAACTGAAAATAATTTCCCAACTCAATTCTTAAAATGCAGTTTCAAAAATCTGTGTTTCTTAAAGAAATGGTAGGTGCCCATCCTTATGTAAATCTGTTGTGATTTATGATTTGTCTCCTAAAAAAAACATAAATTGATTTTTTTGCCAATCCAAAAAAAAGTGTTCCAAATTAATTTCAGCAAAGATAAACTGAACTCTAGATATTTTGCTTGGCATGCCTCTCTATCCTTGTGCTGAACATGTAGGTCATCATTCACCAAAGCAACAAAGATTATATTTGGCTTCACACACTGTGATAGCCTAATTTAGCATGTGGACAGCTAACTGGTCTGCTTATGCTGAGAGGCTGAGAAATACAATTATCTGTGAATTGCATAGGAGGTGATAAGCTCACAGATAATTTAATCAGAACTGATAGTGACTTACAGTGATCAGAAAGGATAGCTGGCTCAAGTAGTTTGAAAAACAAACTGCCCCCAAAATAAATAAATTTTTAAAAAATCCAACAAAGCCCTTTAAAAATGGTTTATTTCATTTAGGAATGGAAAACAAGACAAATGGAAGACCCATGGTAGCTTTTGGAGAGAAGGATGAGAAAACAACTGGAAGTAAGGGAGAGAATAGATGTGACAGGAATAACATAGGTTTCCATATGAAATCCAGTATTTACTAGAGATCTTAGAAAAGAGAAAGCAGAAGTTAGGATAAAGTCCAGAAGATTATTGTTTGATTATTCTTTGCTTGACAAGACTGTGTGAAATTTTTCAGAGATCTGTGAGAGAGAGAGAGGACGTTCAGTATTCATAAATGCAAGGTCAAGCAGTGGAGGAGAACACTTACATTGTATGGCTTTCATTGATGTATAGTTACAAAGCCTTAGTAGACAGCTCAGTGGAAACCTCTGCTCAGGGCACAGTGATGATTTCCAAGTTTAAAAAGATATGCAGTGTGGCCACGATCAGTTTCCTAATGACTCTTATGTAAAACCATCTGGAAGAGTGGCTAGTACTAACTGCCTTATGTAAAGAAATCTATATTGATGAATTTGAGGTGATTCAGAGGATGAAAAGAGGGACCCTCTATCATAACATGTTCAATGCTGCATATTGAAATTTATAAGATGGTGAACGATGTGAAAAAGATTAATCAGGTGGTTTTACTTTATGCAGGAAAAAAGGGGGTGGAAAGACATTGCATTTTAAATGTAGTAAATATCAAAGCAACAGGAAGAAACATTTTCAGACAATCTCATATTTTATGGGAAGAAAAAGTGGTGTTATGGACATTAAAATACAAGATATGTCCTATTGGATTTTTGTTGGTCAATAACCCAGCTTTGTGTGGCAATAAGATGCTGCTTATTCAGAGTGCTCACCATGTGACTAAATTTTGATGTCTGTATCCTCATACCTTACACATCAGAACCTGTTATTTGGGGTCATAGAGGATATAGTCTTGGGTTCTTTTAGAATGTATGAATGGATCTGTTATCCCTGAATAATTAATTTTTAACACACTGCCTGTCAAATGCCAGAAGAGCACAACCTGCTTGTAAGCATTGTCTTTTTTTCCTTGCTTTAGCAAGTTCTAGTCTAAGTATTGCAGAATTTGGTGAAGAAAGCTCCACCATCCACTGCCTTCATGATTAGAAGCTATAAACGTCTCTCCCTCAGACCCCTGCCTGCAGGAGTCTCCCTCTTCTTGTTCAGTTCAGCTGCTGTTCTCTGCACCTTCTCCAGCTCCATCCACTCTGTCTTCCTTGAGATGACCAGAGCTGCAGGCCACACTCAGTGCACCAGGGCGCACTATCCTAACAAAAAGATGCTGCTTTCCAGGGTTCTTAAAAGTCCTTCCCAGCAAGGCCCAGCTCTTATTTGTGGCCTTGGCTGCCACTGCACAGTGGTGGACGGTTTTACAGTGTTGTCAGTGGTGTCTCCAAGGTCTCTGTAAGCTGGAACTGTCAGGTCAGCATTAGGATGTGGTGCATAGATGCACTACCACACATTTATTTCTGCTGCGGCTTGTTTGTCACCATTTTGCCTGCTTTCTCAGCTTTGGGAGGTCCCTCTGGAGTTCTTCGTTGTTAGATGCAGCATCTTGTTTGGAGAAGTTTGGACTCCTTTCCCTGTTCCCTATTCTAGGTCCTTGATAGAGATGATTGGTGTCTCATGGATGCTTCTGTGGCCTTGCCTTCACCCTGTACAGTAGTGGTTTAGCCCTAGTATTTGCCTTTGATTAGCATTCAGTGCAGAAATGAGTGTTTCCTCCAGTATACTGGAATTCAATTTTTCAAAATAAATTTGAAGGCCTTTTGGAAATACAGCTGTGTTCGTACAATCCCCTTCATTCATATGTTGTTATTATTGTATAGTGTTAGTTTTTAGGTCTGGCAGGATCTTCCCTTATAGCAGCTATCTTGTTGGCACTTTCATAACAAACTATTTATCTGTTTGCTAAGGTTTGTTGTTGAGGATGTGATTATCTTACCAGAGATGAGACACAAACTCACTGGTCTAAATCCTTCCTAGACCTTTTTTGTGAAAGGGAGTTTCTTGGGAAAAGACCAGTCCTCTGGCATGGTGGCTGCAATGAGAATTTCTGTAACAAGGGAAAATGATTCACTGTACAGTGTAATATTGCAAAAGCAGTAGATTCTAATTATTTCAGAAGGGCCTGAGTTTTATTTGTTTGCTTTCTGATTTCAATCATGGTGAAGTCCAAGAAGCTTTGTGTGCCTCCTCAATGGACTTCTGATGGTCCCTTGATCTGATCTAAACTGGTCATTTCTGTATGCATTTATTTATTCTGCAAAGAATTTGGAGAAGAGGGTAACATAGAACTCCAATGTGTATGTCAGTACTTTTTGAGATTCCTCAAAGAAATTTCTCATTAGGATTAGGAATTCCAATATAATCTGTATCTAATCACAAATTAGTCTGGTGATGCTTCTGAGGTTTTGTCAAGGGGGGTTTTTCCTCCTTTTTCATATTTTCTTAAAAAATAGTTTTAGGTCAGTGCAAGATTTTGTGTATTTTGCTCTGCCTTAATAGCTGAAAAAGAACCCTTACCCTCAACAGCTCTACGTAAAGAACTGCTGCTGTTGTGTTGTGTACATGAGGCACAGGAAGCTTAGTTGGGATTACATTCTTTACCAGTCTATTCACTTTAGAGCTCTCTCCCTGGGGAAGCTTAGCCTCAGGCTTTTATGCCACTGATACAGTACTATGTGATATAAGGGGAATTTTCCCCCCTAACATTAATCCAGCTGTAATGATAGAGGAGCCCATGTTGCTGTTTGCAGCAGTGCCTTGTCCATTGCAGGTTCTGAAGTTCACTGTCTCCCTTTGAGCTTTTTCATTTGAATCTCCTATGCTTTGGAGCATTTGAGGGGTGGCCAGCAGGGACAGGGAGGTGATTGTCCCTCTCTGCTCTGCCCTCGGGAGGACCCATCTGGAGTCCTGTGTCCAGATCTGGGCCCCCAATACAAGAAAGATATGGGACTGTTGGAGAGGGTTCAGAGGAGCCACGGAGATGCTCAGAGGGCTGGAGCAGCTGCCCTACAAAGAGAGGCTGAGGGAGCTGGGCTGGTTCAGCCTGGAGAAGAGAAGGCTGCGGGGGGACCTCATTGCAGCCTGCCAGTCCCTGAAGGGAGATTATAAGCAGGAGAGGAATCAACTTTTTAGAAGGATAGACAATGGCAGGACAAGGGGGATGGATTAAAACTAAAGGAGGGAAGGTTTAGATTGGATATTAGGGGGAAGTTTTTTACAGAAAGAGTGGTGAGGGGCTGGAACAGGCTGCCCAAAGAAGTAGTGGCTGCCCCATCCCTGGGGGTGTTCACGGCCAGGTTGGATGGGGCCCTGGGCAACCTTGTGTAGCTCCAGGCCTGAGGTTGGTGTCCCTGCCTGTGTCAGGGTGGGTTGGAGCTCTCTGATCCTTGGGGTCCCTTCCAACCCATGCCATTCTATGATTCTATGATTTGTCTATACAAAACCTCTGAAACTGGACCTGCCTTCTTCCAGATGATATAATTCAATGTGTTAGAATCAAATGCATCCTTCATCGTCATCCTCTTTATAATTCTCCACTGGAAGAAGTGGTAACTTCTGTTTGTTCTCATCCTTCCACCATGCACCCTCATAAATAATAAAATCAGTTAAAATATCTGAAGTTAACCAAACTTACTTTATACTATTCATCCGTTGAAAAAGGGGGGAAAATGGAGAATTTGCTGTATTGAAATCATAGAATCATAGAATGGCATGGGTTGGAAGGGACCTGAAGGATCATAGAGCTCCAATCCCCCTGCCCTAGGCAGGGCCACCAACCTCAGGCCTGGATCTACACAAGGTTGCCCAGGGCCCCATCCAATCTGGCCTTGAAAAAGATACAAAATATAATAGAAATAATAATTGAAAGATACAAAATATAATAAAGCTTTTTATAAGTAGACATTTCTTAGCTTTTACAAACAGTATTCAATAATTTTTACTGTACATTTGGCAGAAGACCTCGGTTTAAAAGACACTGTTTGTAAGTACACTTTATATTTTCTATATTGCTCCTGAAACAGAGCCATCCCCACTTATATGACCAGTCTGGTACAACCACCACCACTGTTCAAATGTGTACTGTCTTAGAAACCTTCAGCTAAATTTGATGTCAGTTACATTGCTGCAATTTAGAAACAGCAACAACAACAACAAAAAATCCCTGTATGTACTTGAGTTTTGCACTGGTATAAGTGAAATGAAAAATCTGTCCCTGGAAGGCTTTGATATTCAAAGTGAGCACTCAGTGAATATTGAGTGCTTAATTAAATTCCAGGCTTGTATCAGTGCTCTGGATTTCAATGCATTCAGGCGAGCTATCACCTGCTGATGTCAGAAGTGTATCCAAACAGAAAGAGATTTTCTCAGACCATTGAGACAAGAGCCTGATCCCAAGTCTCTTGACAGAAATGCAGACATACATGTTCTCCTTTCATGAGGCACTGTAGTCTGAAAGCAGAGAAGCAATACTTGAATATTTCACTATAAACAAAACCCTTAAAGCAATTTCTCAGGAGTGGTTAACAATGTTGAAATGTTGATCCAGTCTGTACTGGTGAGCCTTCAACACCATAAAATGGAGTTACCTTCTAAATAGTATTTTCTCCCCAAATTTATAGGTAACCTTGAAAAACCTAAGAAACCTGAGCTTTTCCTCAAGATAATTTCAAAAGGGCTCTTTGGTTCAAATTCCAATTGAAGTCAGTGCAGTTTTTGTTGGCCTCTACAGTAAGGGAGGTTTGTGGGTTAAACGTTTAGTTTCAGCTTAGCTGGTCTTGACATTTCTCCACAGAAACACACCAAAATTGAAAAGCAAACAATACTGAGGCTGCAAGCTGAATCCTGTTGTTTTCTGGCATATGACAAACAATCAGAGTGCTCCATGGAAAAATCAGTCTGTGGTCCCCATTCAACTTCGCAGCTTTCCTTACAAATTTCATAAGTCCTTCCATTCTTTTTCTTTTCTAATTTTTTTTTCCCCTCTTTGTGGCAGATGTGGGAACGAAAGGTCCACTATCTCTTTGAAACTATTTCTTTTCTTTCCTAAAAGCTCACAGAGCCATTGATCATGGCATCTGAACATAGAATTACAAGGCAATTATCTCAATAATAGCCTCTGCGAAAATCGTGGGGTTTTCCTTTTACAAATGGACTTTCAGTATTGATGTAGATGAGTGAAGAAAGACATCCAAAGCAGGATTGAGTCAAGGATGATCTTTCTTTTTTTACCTATTCCTATCTCCCAGGAATTCTAAAAATCTCAGAAAACCTTTAGGATTTGGAGGCCAAATTACTTTGGCTGAAGTAAGGCCTTTGAAATACCTTGGACTGATTATGTGACAGTCACTTGTGTCAATCTGCTCCTACATATTTGAGTTAAAACTATCTGATTCTTTAATTTATGCAAATATGAAATGGTGAGCAATTCAGACTGGAAGAGTGTCTTTGATTAATGTAATCATTTTTGGTTTGAGTGTGTTGTCCAGTGGCAGAGTTGTAGACAGAAAATTGCAACTTGCAGTGTTCATCATGAATACTCATATTCAAACTTGCTATTTGTGCTTGTTCTGTGTGATTCATCTGTAATCTACTGCTGTGACTGTGCAGAGAATAGAGGCTTGCTTCTATCATAGAATCATAGGGGTTGGAAGGTACCTCCAGAGCTCATGGAGTCCAACCCCCCTGCCAAAGCAGCTCCCCAGCTCATACTGCACAGGTCGGTGTCCAGGCGGGGCTGGAATATCTCCAGAGAAGGAGACTCCACCACCTCCCTGGGCAGCCTGTCCCAGGGCTCTGGCACCCTCACTAGGGAAAAGTTCTTCCCCATTTTGGTGTGGAACTTCCTGTGCTCCAACAGCCCCTTGTCCTGTCCCCACAGACACTGAAAAGGGGCTGGCCAATTCCCCCTGCATCCCATACTTAAGATATTTATTAACATTGATTAGGTTCCCCCCTTAGTCTTCTTTTCTCCAGGCTGAACAGTCCCAGCTCACCCAGCCTTTCCTCACAGGATACATGTTCCAGGCCCTTCATCATCTTTGTAGCTCTTCTCTGGACTCTCTCCAGGAGATCCCTGTCTTTTTTATCCCAGGGAGCCCAGAATTGGACACAACACTCCAGATGGGGCCTGACCAGGGCAGAGTAGAGGGGGAGGATCCCCTCCTGTGACCTGCTGCCCACAGTGCTCCTGATGCCCCCAGGATCCCATTGGCTGTCTTAGCCCCCAGGGCACACTGCTGGCTCATGGCCAACCTGTCATCCACCAGGACCCCGAGGTCCTTCTCTACAGAGCTCCTCTCCAGCAGGTCACCCCCAGCCTGTACTGATTCCAGCAGTTATTCCTTCCCAGGTGCCAGACTCTCCACGTGCTTTTGTTGAACCCCATCTGGTCTCTCCCTGCCCAGCTCTCCAGCCTGTCCAGGTCTCTCTGGATGGCAGCGCAGTGTCCTGCGTGTCAGCCACCCCTCCCAGCTTTGTATCATCTGCAGTTGAATTGAATTGAATTTTGGCTTGAATTAAAGCTTGGAACATTATGGGAAGGAGCTTAGCCTGGTGAATATGGACCCCAAGTTGACTGATGGTCAGTCCCATCAATCAACTCAATACAAACCTGTGTTAAGAGTTGTATCCTTTCTTTTTTTAAAAAAATATTATAGAGGAGACTTAATTAATGGATGAAAGCCATACTGACAACTGGAAGGAGACATATCTTTTTGGTGAGGACCGGGTTTCTTTCTAGTAGGCTTAAAGGAAGCTGTTTTCCCATAAAATGCTGTCAGTGTAATTTTTTTTTTTAAATAGTATATCTTGGACTAGTTGCCTAGAGTTGTTTTTCCTGCCAGGTCTGATATTTGTGTCTGGTTTTTTAAGCTGCATCTTTTAAGAACTGAAATTAAACAGTCACTATGGTTGCTCAGAAAACAGTGTGTCCTTCCAATAGGTGGTCACTGAGGTATTCATTCCTGTGACCATGGTAAATCTGATGGTACTGTCAACGAGCCAACTCTCAGTATGAGAAAAAATAATTCCTCTTCCCCATGGCATGCTCTAGCCATGTAGTATTAACTGGCAAAGGTAAAACTAATTTGTCTACATACTATGAGATCATTTAACCTGAAGATAGCATGGTAGCAACACTTTTGTCCCAGGTGAGCTGATTAAGAGGTAGCAGAATCTGTCACATTCTGCTGAGTACACAAGGCGTGGAAAAGAGTAATTAAAGCACGATTCAGTGTTTATAATGTTATCTCTCAATGAAAATCTGTGATATCACTTAAGAATTTATTTATTTTTTAAAATTTAAATATACTGGTTGAGCTGGTTATGCCCAAAGCTTCCTAATTCTTTGATTACAGAATTTTCTCTCATTTGTTTACCACGCTCTTTCATTCTTCCTCCTGTTCCTCAAAGGGATAGGTATGTAAGAACTGAAGCGCAGTAATAACTTTTTCCTTGCATTTGAAGTGACTGTGGGTAATTCATTCTGTTCAGTTCTATCCTGAAACATAAATGCCTTTTTTAAGGTCTGTAGAAAGCAATTATAAAGCTGGTAACTTTGAACTATTGAACTGCATGCCCCAGTGCTGTTGGCAGTGCTAAAAATGGGAATATTAGATTAAATTTTTTCAAGCAGAAAGTTCTAGTAACTTGAGTAATAATATTCATTAACTTCTATTTACACCATTTAAATCTGAATCCACATTGTATGTTTGTTTTATTTTTTTCAGTAAGCCATTAAAGCCTTAGCTAAATGCGTATTTCACACTGTATGCTAATTCAGATTTGGTATAAATGATGGTTGAATTATCAAAGGTGGCTTGGCTTTAATTTGAAGGGGCGAGGCAGTAAGTGCTGCAGGAAGGTATTCCTGCTGTGGGCTCACAGTTATGATGCCGTGCACTGTTAAGCTAACACAGGTCTGTCAGTGCTGGGCTGAGCCTGTAGGAATGACAGCGTGATGAGGCAGCCGAGCCATTTTTTGTGCTGCTTGAAACGTTGTGTAAGGAGATGACTGGCCTTTCAATTAGATCTGGAGGTGCTTTCCCTAGCTCCCCACTAAGGCTGACAGTCAAACGCTGGCCAAGTTGCTCAGAGCACGCTAGGAGGAAAAAGTGGGTTTATTTGAGAGATAAAATCAGCGGGAGAGGCTATTCAAAGTGACAGTTTGAGATTTATTTCAGGAAGTTCTGCTAAGCTGCTCAAGTTGCTGGGTTCTGTGACCCATCTTGTGCCTGTTGGTTGCGGGATGCTCAAATCTGTCCTGGAATGAGTTAAAACCTTTCTGACTGCCAAGGCTTTGGGCATGGTGCCTGGCAGGAAACTCTCTCTGCTCAGGAACTGATAACAGTGCAGGATTTGCAAAAGAGAAGACAAAAGACTTAAATGCTGCTTTCTTGGCATCCTTTAAGAGAAAACAGTGGGGGGAAGAAGAGCTGCACTGCAGATGTGAACAGAGATAAGGGTATCCAGGTTAAACCTGCAGCTTCTTTATTAACACAGGAGTGCGGAAGCTGATATGTGTATATTGTATAGCTCCATGAAAAGAGAGAGTGCCACGGTACTGAGATGTGATCTTATTCATTTTCCTTTCTTAATAGGTTTATTAGAACATGGCTCACGCTCTTGCTTGGCTACTGACCACTAATATTGTCATGGCTTAGGTTGTTCATAGTAATGGAGATTCATGTGGGATAAAGTAAATGAAGCTGCTTTTCATTGCCATTATCATTATTAAAAAGGCTTTTGGAAGTCAGATCTTGCTATCAGTGCTACACATCAGCAGACTCCTAAAAAGTGATCTAAGAGCAGTGTCATAGAGAATGTATTCCACCTTATGGTGCCTGACCAAAGTACTGTTCTATTAACTGCTACTAAAAAAAAATAAATGTTTGGAATTGTCATTATTAAGACTCCTGCTTAATAACGGGGGTATTACCATCATACTAGCATTAATTTTTTTTTTCCACTTGCTTGAATTTGTTTCTCTCCTGGCTTTAGTGAATATGGCTGCTGTGATTACAGCTACAGCCTTTTCACTTGGTAGCTGCACTTGTCCTGGAGTGGCTTGAAGGATTCCTTCAGATTGCAGATGATATCGTTGCCTTGATTTTATGCATCACAGGCTGTGTTTTCATCAGGCGTGACTGCTCTGGTAGGAGTAATTCTCTGATTCAGGCAGTGCCATTTAAAAAAAAGAAAAAGCATACAGCTAAAGCCTGAGTGGTGGGGTTTTTTCTATTATATACCTGATCACCTTGCCTCCAGATTACAGTGCTCCTCTTAATGAGGCTCCTGAGTTATGCCATTTATTGTCATACATTTTATTCACTCTTGTGACGTGTGGTGATCAAAGCTTTTTTGTTTCAGTTTCATAGTGTACAACACTTTATTTTCCATCTTGTCCTCAAGAGTTTCTGAGCAACTGCTGTACTGGCGACTTGCTACCTCCAGCTCTGCTTCTAATGCCTTAGGACGTGTGACAGTTCTGTGTGTGTGGCAGTGCTTGCTGGTCACTTGTCTCATTAACCTCTGCTCATCAAGGGCTAGCGAATATTCTTTTTGTCTTTGATGCCCTAACTGTTCTGTTCAATTCTTATTTTTGGTGATATTTGCTTTGGGTTCAGCCTCATTCAGATGGCATCCTTCAGCCTGTCATCTTCCTCTGTGAAAGCAGTCTTTTCCTCTCAAATACACCCAGGTTACTCATTCATTAATTGCCTCAGCAGGTCCCTGATTTCCGTTATAGATTGGTTTTTTCCTTCATGAAGAGGTACTTTGCTTTGGGAAACAATAGATTTCAAACAGCTCTGCAGCTGTCTGCTTTTTTGCCCAGTGCATACTGGAAAATAAGCAGCTGTCTGGCTGCAGCCTGCTTGCTTCTGCACTGCCAATGCCCTATAACAGTTCTCTTGAGTTACTAGTCAAGCTATCAGTAGATTTCGTCTGTTTGACCAATTCCTGTTATTCTTTATTGCCATATATTATCATAAACTAGACTGTTAGCAGCAACAGAAATAGATGCAAAAGAGGAGAAATCCCAAACCTTGTGTTTCAAGCCCAAGACTTCTCTAAGTAGCTTTGCTAAGGAGGAGCAATCATTTATTTTTATACCTGTCTTGAAGACAAAACATCTTGCTGTGTATAGCTATTATATGATAGTCACAGATAATAAAGGTGAGGCAATTCTTACAGCTTGTCTTAAGGCAGCCTGGATCAAAGCTTAATTTTGTTTAAAATTTTAAGTGGAAGGATTGTGTGATGATGTGATCCCAAAAGTGATGTCTGTAAACTGTCATAGAAGATGCATGAGAAATGGATATGAGACCTCATAGCAGAAATCCTGTGGGGAACAAAGCATATAGGGAGGGCATGAGAGTAAAAAGCCGAAAGGCTATAATGAAGCAGGTGTTTGGTGTTGAGTTTATGCTTCTCTTTAAAAAAACCAAGCTAGGATTAAATGTTTGGACTTCAGCATGACACTTCCACCACACTGCTCTGAAACAGCAGAGTCAATGCTCAGTGTTCTTGCTCTGTAATGAGCAATGGTTTGTAGAGCTCCAGTTTTAATAAATCTGCACCCCTCTGGCATGTGCTGGTTTTTTCTCATCCTTTGATATTGTGCCTTTGTCTTAAGAGTGTCAAATTATTTATACACAGATGTAATTCTTTTCTTCTTGAAGACAGCATGTGTAATGGTTTTCTATACCTCTGTTACTGAATGACATCCAGATGGAAAAAACAGTCTCAGATAAAACCACTCAGTGATTGCAAGTAGGTACTCACAGTTAGTTCTCCAAATATGCTATCTTTCTTTGAGGGAAAAGGTCTTGGACTGAAAGAATTGGCAGTCAAGCTATTAATCCCATTTGTTTTGGAAAGTTCAGTTGAGTTTCCCCAATCCAAATGGGATAAAGATGGGGAACCAGTGATTAAATGGAAATTTGGCTTTACAGTAGTTAGTGCCAGGGTTAATATAATCTAAAAAAGTAGTGGTGGTACAATGAGAAACAATAGCTGAGTAATAAAGGAACTGTTGACCTAAAATCCCACAGAAGCAGCTATTTAGATTCGAATCTATTGGAGAAAAGCAGATGCCAATGGCTTGGTGTCTAATACCCTATGGAAACAGAACAGGTGTCCCCATTTGGCAGAAATGCTGATCTAAGAAAAAAATATATTGGCTGTGACTTGGTGTCTTACTAAAAATCTCAGAAAACAAAACGAAGGATTTATATTTGTGCCTTTTTATATGCACAAGCATTGTCACTAGTTCCTGTAGGACTGCTCGTTTGACATATCTGAAGTTAATAGGTTGCTCCCATGGAATAAGAGCATGTAGAACAGCATCCAGGAAAAGCTCAGAGAATAGATAGAAAGCAAATTACACACCCCGAGCAGGCCTGGAAAGAGAATTGGCACAGGCAGTAGTAAAACCATTGCCCAGTTGCTCCATCCTATGACTTGAAGATTTGGTTTCCAATACCGTCAGCTGTCCCTTTCATAAGCAGGATATTCATTTTCAAACAATGATAATACCATCTGTGTAACAAACTCAGAACTTTGAGTTCAGTGGGGAAAGATAGGGGAAAAAAAAGACCTAGAAATGAGACAATGGAAGCTCATGTCCAAGCCACAAGTTGAGCAGACAATTATGGGCTGAATGATGAAGTAATGATGTTAAAAAGTCATGTTTCTAGTAACTTCTTCTTTTACTAGTTTTACCAAACTGATGAACTGTGTTATTCTGGCTTGTGAACTTGGGCTGTAACACAAAGCCAATTTAAATTTTATACAAGTGAACAATAGTTAAAATTCTGTGTTTAGTCTTATTAAGTGTTATGATGCATTTTTATAAGCTTCTACTCAATTGATTTAAAACTTAAACTCTTATACACAAGGTGTCTTCTGTCCTGTGTGTTTTCAGAGTTGGAAACTTGTTCCCTCTCATTCTTTTTCATCCCACCATTTGAGTATTGTGATGCATATCCACTTCCACTGACCTCAAGGATAACAGAATATCCATGTCAGGTTTATGTTTAAAATGAATTAAGCATGATCTTAAGGGTTTGCTAGGCAACGGTGTAGTACTAAGCAAGGCATGAAGTGCTGTGGTTCATAGAGCCCTAATTGTTTCAAACTGTTATTGATCAGACAAAATAAGACTCTGTTAATAACTATTAGAGACTATGGGTTCAATTGTTAAACAAGCTCTTGAAATTATTCTTGTTAAGCTCAGATGGAGCAAAGGGTGAGAAAAGAGTTGGGCTGAAAGTAACTGAGAGCTGAATAATTTCAAGATGTGATGACAAAAGTAAGAAGCATCTTGAGGACCTAGAAGGGATCTGACCTTTTAGTGGAATGTATCAGCATGGCTCCACTGACTTCAGTGAAGGTGAACTGGTTTTCCATCAGTTACAGATACAGTTTTATCAGCAGTTGCTAAAATAGTTCAGTTTGCTAAACCAATTTCTTCCTTTCCCAGATTCTGTTTGTCTCTGTTGCTGTAAACCACTCCAGGCTAAGTGTAACTTGACTTGCCTTGAAAGTTTTATGTTTGTGTGTGAGGGATATGATTACATATCATCATGTTTTCTCACATTAATGAACATTTAATTTCATATGAATAGCTATTTCCTGAATAACTAAAACATTCTGCCCTATTCTTCCTTGAGCAGCAAATTAATTCTACAGTATTTTTGCATTCATACATGACTAAGAATTCTTCTTTGCTTCAGACTAGGACAATTTATGAAGAATATGGCCAGGCAGTGGAAATACTGTCCAATATTGGAGTTAAATAGGCACTTACTGTTAGAAATTACACTGACATTTTGGTGTGGGCTGCTTCAGCTACCCACCCCTGAAATACAGTTCGTTAATTCAGAAGTATTATACATCCTGAAAGATAGAAAGGCTTCTCTTAAAAGGCTTTCAGTATTACTCCAGGGAAACTAACTTCATCATTTGGATACTAAAATAAAGGTGACCATGCCACTAACATGATGGGAAAAGAGAGAGAGCTGGAGACAGTGTGACAAGGGACTGTCTGGTCCTTTCCCTGAGAAATGGGTGGTAATGGGAGAACATCTCCGTTGCCTGTACCCAGATGTATGCGATGCAAGGAGCAAATAAGATAAATTAAGAATCTGTGCACAGTTGCAGAGCTATCATCTCATTGGGAGTGCAAAGATGGATGGACAGAGGCTCTTTGGGAAAGGCAGCTATGCCTGTTGTTGGGTTTTGGAGGAGGACTGCAAGTGATTTAGCAGCAACAGATGGAGAGATTGTAAGGCTGAGCCAGCCATTTAAGTATGCTGAGAGAAGAATGGTGTCCTTGCAAAGCCACTGTCATCTCTGGAATGTTTGGAGATGGAGTTTTCTGATGACCAAAGAAAGGCAAGCATTGGAGTTTGTGGAGCAGATGAAGCCAGTCTCTTCCTAGAGGTTTGCAGGCAACATACACAAGTGAGAAAACATGAAATTCCAATAGAATATACTGAAAAATCTTTACACCTCAAGAGTGGTCAACACTAGAACAGGTTTCACAGAGGGGCTGTGGAGTCTCTGTCCTTGGAGATATTCCACTGGAAATGGTTCTTGGCAGTCTGCTGTTGTTGGACCTTACTATAGAAGACTACTGGACATCTCTCTTAACCTAAATCATTCCATACTTGTATAATGTGCAGTGGCATGAAAAGTTGCACTGTTTAACTTTTTTTTTTTCTTCTTTTAAATCACTGCTCTAATGATCTTCAGGGTACTCTGTTGTCCTTAGACTCTGTACTCAATCTTTTCAACAGGAGTATTTATGTTTCATTCTAAAGCTCTTGTTGCATCAAAAGGATTAATGTTTGGGGATTTAATAGTCTCCAGTTTAGCTGAACTCAGTAAAACTGTCTCTGGATTGACAGATGGTTAGAGTGCTAACTATTTTGCAATGGATAGAATGACAACAGCATCATGTCTTTTGCTCCTTAATATTGAGGAAGCATTGAAGAAGTTAAATAGACAGTGCAGAATTATAACTGGGTGATTAAAATAATCCACTGTTGATACACACAACAGCTATCACCCTGACAAAGTTTGGAGGTGGTTGTAATGGAGGCAGAATGAAGTGATGCCAACAAGACTTGGGATGTAAGTGTCATTTACAGACAAGATGAAGCGAGAGAGAGCTAGCGTAGAAATGTCTTTATCTACATAAAATTCCCCAGGTAGAAGTTAGAACCAAAAGCCAAAAATGCAGAAATGTGCAAGTTATATTACCTCACAGAGTGATTCTTCAAGCTATCAGCATGCTGGATCCTCCAGCCAGTGTTGAGGTGGGGATTAAAAGGACAAGTTTTAGAATGACTTTGTTAAATCAGTGAGTATTGAGGAGCAAACACAGAATCAAGAACAAGCACAACTGAACAGCTGGTCAGATGTCTTCTGACCCTTATTTCAAAATTACTCTTGTTTGGACAGAGGGTTTTTTATAAACTCCCTATCAGAACATTGGTATTAATCAACAAGTGCCTTCTGGGTGGTAACTAGGGTACATTAATGTATCCTTTGTTGTCTAAAATAGAATGAAGAATTGTCACTATATATGTTTTTAGAACAAAAGTAAGATATGAAGGTGTGGGATGTTTTTTACAGATGCCATAGTGTTTAAAAAGCAGTTGTGTTATTTTTGTGATGAGGTTTTTTTGTCAGTTTACATGACTTATAATATATTTGCCTTAGTTGTCTGGAGCATAATTGGTGGAGTGCAGATGAAGTGAATATGTTCAGGATATAATGACTACAGACTCACACCAGCATAATACTTGAATTGGTTTAAAATTAGAAGGAAAACTATTTTGATTTTTTCTGTATTAGAGCTGTTCTGTTTATTTCAGCATTGTTTGAATTGCTAGCCTTTGAAACAGCAGTTGTTGCTGATTACTGACATTAAATGCTACCTTTTAGAAAATGTGGTGGATTTTTTTCTCAAAAGTACAAGCAAGATACATAAAAATAATAATTACATAGCTCAAAAAGAAAAGTGTATATTTTTTTTCCCCAGCATAAAGCCATCAGAAAGTAATGGCTTCACTCTGAATTAAAAAATCAGCACTCAATTGGGTGGGAAACTTTGCCATTAATTCATAGTCAAATGGTGCCAAATTTATCTAATTTTAAAGGATTATTCAATAAATGACACAAGTTATTTATTTATTTATTTTTATCTTTTGGATTTTGATGTTTCAGGGGATAGCAACTTTTTCTCATTATCATCTTAAAACAGTAAGACTGTGTGAACTTGCTTGATTTGGTTCTGCAGTAGCTACATATCCCCAACCAGCTTTCGCTCACACACACCTAAGAAGTCATGAAGCTGGATTTTAAATTCTGACCATCACACCTTCTTTTAAAAAATTATCATTTTTCCAGGAGAATCAGAAGTTTTGAGCTAAGAAAAGTCAAAATCCCAGGCCTCCAAGCAAGCTACTTTTCCTTTTCCATTTAAATCAGTAATAACAGTTACAATCTCCAGAACAGGTCTATTGTGGTGTTAGAAAGCTAATGATACCTAATTTTGCTAAGTGCATAACAAAACAGTAGAAATAACAGGATAATTTGCACAAGTGGGAAGTGCTTCATAAAAGGGATAGTAGAGTGAAGCTGCATGGAAGACCTGATAAGTTGAACAGAAAAAAGGTAAGATAATGAATCTTTTGAAGGAAACTTGATGGGGGTAGTTCCTCCACTTTTCTGTACCCTTTCCTCACTCCCTTTGACTCTTCTGAAATTCTGCTAAAAATAGTGTGATAGTAGGTATATAACTGAGGTGGTTTAGAATAAAGCTCTATATAGGAGAGACAATTTTACATGGTCTTCCACTAAATAAACTATTTTTAATTGTTTTAATTAAAGATTGTGTGTAATCGTGATGGTTGGTCTTGTAAACAATGATCTGAGTGGGAGACAGAGGGAAATAGCCAGCCCCTTTTCAGTGTCTATGGGGACAGGACAAGGGGCAATGGCTGCAGGTTGGAGCACAGGAAGTTCCACACCAACATGGGGAAGAACTTTTCCCCAGTGAGGGTGAGGGAGCCCTGGGATAGGATGCCCAGGGGGTGTGGAGTCTCCTTCTCTGGAGAGATTCCAGGCCCGTCTGGACGCCGACCTGTGCAGTATGAGCTGGGGAGCTGCTTTGGCAGGGGGGTCAGACTCAATGATCTCTGGAGGTCCCTTCAAACCCCTACAATTCAGTGAATCTGTGAATTTGGAAGCTCTGTAATGTTTAAAAAATATCCTTTTAGATTGAGTTGAAAAGAGATGATTAAGTAGCATTAAGTACAATATATCTGCAGAGACTTAAATAGAATGTTCATTATTCTTATTTTATTGTTCATGGATGCTGCAACATCAGCTGTCAAGAGACATGGGAACTTTTTGCGAAGTCCCTTCCTTTCCCCCACCATTTCACTACTGGTGACCAGGCTGAATGAGTTGGTGACATTTCTAGAGTTAAGGTAGAAGTTAATTTCCCTTACTTGCTGGGTTTTGCCTACCTGTATTTTCATTTCCCACCTCTTTAGTTTGAGAAATTCACTTATACTGAAAGGCAGATAGAAAAAAAAATTAAATTTTTTTTTTTTCCTCAGAATGGATGCATCTGAAGTAGATAGAAACTAGGAGTTTCACCTGACCTACCCTTTTAATTTTGCATACTAGATACTATTTGTTGCCTAAATGTACTGCATGGTGACAAGAAACAGGCAATTTTAAAGCATGGTTTCTTTTAAATGTCTACTTTCCATTGGTTCTTTCTTTATTTTCCTTTTTTAATGTGTTCAAAATAGTTACTATTATCTTAGAGGACATTTAAATAAATCACCTCTGGATGAGTTAGCTGTAAAAGTGAAAAAATGCTTAAGAGCTAGATGAAAAGATAAATAAGAGTTATGATAAAAACCTTAACCAAATGTTTTGAGCGAGGATGTGTATACTGTCTTGAAATGCTTTGAAATAGAATAAAGCACCCAATGGCAATAAAACCCTGTCACTGCACTGAATTTGCTCGGAAATTCCATTAACTGGGGAATTTTTAAATAAAAAGATAAAGCTTAAAAATTGGAAGGAAACTTTTAAAGATTGTGGGTTTATTAAAGTTCAATCGTGAACCAATTAATGTAAGAAAGGTACAAACTGTTTTTATTTTATTTGATAAAGCACCTAGCATGATGTTCACCCTGAGGGCACAATGGTGTGACAGGCTGCTTTGTACACCATAAAGCTTGGTTTTTCTCTCTGATTTTACAACCTGTGATTAAAATACTTGCAGCACTAACAAAATCAGTTTACAAACAACTAGCAGTACAATTCAGTGGTTGTTTCCATCCGTGAAGCAGAAATGCAAACAATTTTATTTATTTTTCTTAAAATCACTGCTTTGCAGTGAAACAATTTCTTTGTACCTGTAGAGTCTGAAGGGACAGTTCAATTAGAGTGAATAAGAAAATAGTTTGAATTAGTGATTTGGATTTAGACTTGAATTAGATTTTCAAATGCCCATCCTACCATATTTTTCTTTGCAAGAAAAATAGCTAAGTAGTCTATCCTCTCCCACCTACTATTGATTTTTGATATTGTTTGCAGAGCTAGGATTTTAGCACAAGATTGCTGCATTTTACTCTAGAAATAGAATTAATTTTAAATTATGTATTACTTTAAGGAATTTATGCAAAACCAAAGCTTTGGTTTGAGCTTGGGGTTAGGAGAGACAGCCTAAAGTTTCAATCAATAATAATTACCAAATTATACTCTTTCCACAGTGCTGGGAAGTTTTTATTTATGGGAACTTAAAATTTCTCAGGGAAACTAGATTTTAGTAACAACTGTGACAGACTGAACAGGTGAAGAATTTATGAAAAGTAAACTTTATGTTGGCATTTTTATGCTCAGTAGAAAATCTTTTCCCCGATGGCTAAAAAAAGGTTTCTGCTGATGGTAGTTTCATCTGCAAATGTCTGCATGAGTTGGGAGTGAAAAACACTGCTGCTTTCCACGTTCAGCCCCCTATTTCCCTGCTGAAAGGAAGTGATAATTCCTTCCCTGAAGGGTAATACACCTCAGATCTTGAAAAGAGAAAAACATATAGTGGAGCAGAATCTGACTGGGGGCCTGTGACCACCGGTGTCCCCAGGGCTCAGTGTTGGGTCCAGTCCTGTTCAATATCTTCATTGACACCTTGATAAGGGAACAGCACCCACCCTCAGCAAGTGCTGATAATACAAAGCTGGAAGGGGTGGCTGACACGCAGGACACTGCGCTGCCATCCAGAGAGACCTGGACAGGCTGGAGAGCTGGGCAGGGAGAGACCAGATGGGGTTCAACAAAAGCAAGTGGAGAGTCTGGCACCTGGGGAGGAACAACTGCTGGAATCAGTACAGGCTGGGGGTGACCTGCTGGAGAGGAGCTCTGTGGAGAAGGACCTGGGGGTCCTGGTGGATGACAGGTTGGCTGTGAGCCAGCAGTGTGTCCTGGGGGCTGAGAGAGACAATGGGATCCTGGGGGGCATCCAGAGGAGTGTGGCCAGCAGGTCACAGGAGGGGATCCTCCCCCTCTACTCTGCCCTGGTCAGGCCCCATCTGGAGTGTTGTGTCCAGTGCTGGGCTCCCTGGGATAAAAAGACAGGGATCTCCTGGAGAGAGTCCAGAGAAGAACTACAAAGATGATGAAGGACCTGGAGCATCTCCCCTGTGAGGAAAGGCTGGGTGAGCTGGGACTGTTCAGCCTGGAGAAAAGAAGACTGAGGGGGGACCTTATTAATGTCTATAAATATCTTAAGCATGGGATGCAGGGGAAATGGCCAGCCCCTTTTCAGTGGTTAGTGGGGACAGGACAAGGGGCAATGGCTGCAAGTTGGAGCACAGGAAGTTCCACACCAACATGGGGAAGAACTTTTCCCAAGTGAGGGTGAGGGAGCCCTGGGACAGGCTGCCCAGGGAGGTGGTGGAGTCTCCATCTCTGGAGATATTCCAGCCCTGTCTGGACACCGACCTGTGCAGTATGAGCTGGGGAGCTGCTTTGGCAGGGGGGTTGGACCCCATGAGCTCTTGGGGGTCCCTTCCAGCCCCTACGTTTCTGTGATTCTTTGTACCAGGGTATGGCCACTGATTAACTTGATCTTGAGGTACCTGGTTTTGTGTATGACTGAGATCTGTCTTTAAAATGAGTCTCTTCAAAATAAACATCTGAATTTACTGTCTGTAATGCTTTTAGTGTGTGTTTCTCATCTGACGCTCAACAAAGAATTACTGTATTCTGGTACAGGATGTTGCCAAATAGTCTTTTCCTTGGTCTGTAAATAGAATGTGTCCTGATGAACGGAAAATGGAAGGTATGCAAGAGGGACATGTACATTCATTTCACATGTGAAGGCAGGAGACAGTTCATGGATGAGAATTGTAACTGTGGATATGCAACAGGTAACGATGTCAGGTTCAGCCCCAAGGTTTGAATTGTTCCTTGCTACTTAGTGTGTTGAAATTGTTATCTAATGTTGTAGGATTTATTGTGAATAAAACTGAAACTTTAAATGAATATAACGTGCTGTTTCTAGACTAGTAGTGAGTTTTACGTGTCTAGGGACCTATTAACAGGGTATATAAACCAGCTAATTTTGTGTGCCATAGCAAATCCTACTGTCATTCATACTTAGACACAATCATTAAATCAATGTATAGTTCACAACTACACTTTGTTGTTGTTTGAAAAAATCAGAGCAAATATGTGAAGCAACTATTTGAGCCAATAGCAACCATATATATTAAAATAATCTGATTAGAATGATAGTGCAGACAGCTAATTTAGCAAGTGACAGTTTGGGTGTATAGGGTCAAAGATTAATAAGTGAGATTGTTACAGGGTAGGAAAAAGTTGGGTTTAATTAAAACCTTATGTTTCTAAAAGTGACATGGAATGCAAGAAGAGTTTGAGTACCCACAGTGCTTCATGTCTATGGAATGTAGGCTGAAGACTAAAGTGCATATAATTTTGTTGTTTTTTATTATTATCAGTATAAAAGCATAATTATTCTTTTCAAATTACAGGGCAAAAAGACAGCCAAAAAAATGTCAGGCTGAGAAAGAGTAGAATGTTTTCTCATTATGGCAGATTTATTCATTATGGCTTTACAGACCTTCAGACCTTGATAAACTGGAGGTTTTGGACATTTAAATTATATGATTTAAATAATCTAGGTTTCTAATTTCTCTACATGCTTACTAGAGATGAGCACATTGAAATGCTTTATCTAAGACCAAGAAGGAAATAGAAACCAGGCAGTTCAGGGTTAAAATGTAATTTCTGCTCTAGAAAACGACTATTGGTAGCTGTGATGAAGTATTTCCACATGTGTTTCAAAGGAAGAAGGCAGAATGCTGTCTAATTCTGTGCAGATCAAATCTGATACCTGATAATATACAGTAATCAATAAGCTTAAGTGCATTTTTAGTGTGATATTTGGATAGTTTTAGAATTAATTTGTGTATGTTCTTAAGCAGAGTTTGACTGATAGGAAGTTTGCATTGACAGTAGTTTAGGATGAAATGCAATTAACAGGTAATTTAACAATCTCCAGACCAGTTTCTGTAAATCTAAGGAGTTTAGATTTAAAAGAAATGCAAGTATGTTAAAGAGTGAAAAAGCAAATTTATGATACATGATGGCCAGTTAATTTATCCAGGAACAACTTAGTGTTCTATCTATTGATTTATTTGTTATGGCATCGTGAGCACATAGTATGCCAGAGTAGATATGATCATTTTTCTCAAGATAATTTGTTAATTTTTCATGGGTTTCGTTATACCTGTGCTTTGCTTGTCCTCCATTCATTAGGCATGTGGACTGGAGGGGGGTTTCTCTTTTTCTATTTTACTTTTTCTTCTACCCTATATCACCTACAAGAAATGTAAAATGCTTTGCCAAATGCATGTTGTTGTCCTTTTGAGGTATTTCTCCCATTACCTGTGTATTCTTTTGTACAAGAGGAAATCTTTTCCTCAAAGACTAAACTTGTTGCAAATGGTCTTCCACCACTTCAGCTGGTTTCCTGATAATCTCAACTCCAAGAGTGGTAAGAAAGAGATAGATAAAATACAATCTTCTTTTTCTTGCACAAATCTCAAACATAAATGGGGAAAAAAAAAACAATAAAACCAGCCAACAACCCACAAACAAACCCTGTTTTTTAAGTAAGTCTTGAAATGCTACAAGCTGGGCTTGTGAGGCATTGCTATAGGTGAGGAATATTTTAGACCGACTATTCAATTTTCAGTAGAGCTTAATCCCTTGAAGACTGTGACCTTCCTAAGCTCTTTAGTTAATAGAGGTACAGTTCAGCTTGAGCATCACAAACAATTGGAAGAAAGTATAATTATACACACTTCACCTCCTTCCACAGCTTCTTCCCATGAGAGGAACACATCCAGGCCAGTAATTTTTCCAGAGGAAAAGCTGAACAAAATTGTCACCACTCCGAATGCCATGTAAATCAGCCTTGTTCCACTATTGCTTGCTGACTGATGGAATAGTTGCACGTTAAATTGCTTTTTACTTCTGGCACTCTGTTTTGAATGCAGGCTGCAGTTCCAAATATTTTGTGTATATGTCTATGTACAGGCTGGAAAGATGGACCTCAGGCAGGAAAGATGGACCCGGGTGAACCTAATGAGGTTCAACACTGCCAAGTGTCAGGGGTTGCACTTGGGCCAGAAGAATCCCAGACATAGATACAGACTGGGAGAAGAGCTCCTGGAGAGCAGCCCTGCTGAGAAGGACTTGGGTGTCATGGTGGATGAGAAACTTAACATGAGCCAGCAGTGGCTCTGGTAGCTCACAAGGCCAATGGGATCCTGGGCTCCATCAGCAGAGGGGTGGCAGCAGGGACAGGGAGGTGATTGTCCCTCTCTGCTCTGCCCTCAGGAGGCCCCATCTGGATCCTGTGTCCAGAGCTGGGGCCCCAATACAAGAAAGATGTGGAACTGTTGGAGAGGGGTCAGAGGAACCACAAAGATGATGAGAGGGCTGGAGCAGCTGCCCTACAAAGAGAGGCTGAGGGAGCTGGGCTTGTTCAGCCTGGAGAAGAGAAGGCTGGGGTGGACCTCATTGCAGCCTGCCAGTACCTGAAAGGAGATTATATGCAGGAGGGGATTCAACTTTTTAAAAGGGCAGGACAAGGGGGAATGGATTAAAACTAAAGGAAGGAAGGGTTAGATTGGCTATTAGGGGGAAGTTTTTTACAGAAAGAGTGGTGAGGGGCTGGAACAGGCTGCCCAGAGAAGTAGTGGATGCCCTGTCTCTGGGGGTGTTCAAGGCCAGGTTGGCTGGGGCCCTGGGCAACCTTGTGTAGCTCCAGGCCTGAGGTTGGTGTCCCTGCCTGTGGCAGGGGGGTTGGAGCTCTATGATCCTTGGGGTCCCTTCCAACCCATGCCATTCTATGATTCTATATATATGTATCGTATGCATACTGTCTGGTTGCTTATATGTATGTGTTAAATAGTCCTTTATAGAAAGAAATTAACAAGCAGATAACAAAGGGAATTTCTGATGAAGACTTGATGCTTAATTAGGTAAATATAAGGAAAAAACAGACTAGGAAATGCTATTTTATGTAACTAGAAATGACTACCACTTGTATTTCTCTGTGAGTCAATAGAAAAGCTGGAAGGGGTCGTATTTTGCAATGTCTTTTCCTCCTAATTTTTCTCACAGAATCTGTGTGTTAAAAGCAACATATGCATCAACAATGAGGATGGATGCTCTTTAGCATTTATACCTGCACAGCATGCAGGCAAAAAGTAACTTTTATGCAGCTCTACGAGTTCTGTGGACAGTGAACCCAACTGACCTGGATCCTGCTGGGGGCAGGAAGGTGCTTTCATAGAAACTGAACTTGATAAGGCTTGGAAGGGGAATGCAGGCTGATGAGTCGACCTCAAAGGTAACAGGGATGAGATTAGAGATTTAATTAGTGTTTTAGTTTTGAATCGTTTCTAAATCTGTACCTGGAGTTTAGAACTATGTGGACTGGAGGGAGGTTTCTCTTTTTCTGTTTTACTTTCTCTCTTCCCTATATCACCTACAAGAAATGTAAAACGCTTTGCCAAATGAATGTTGTTGTCCTTTTGAAGTATTTCTCCCATTACCTGTGTATTCTTTTGTACAAGAGGAAATCTTTTCCTCAAAGACTAAACTTTCTAAGAAGAGTTGCAGAAGGATGGAGAATGAAGAATGAAATGCCATGTGCTTCATCTAAGGGCTGGACACACCATGGGTTCAGTAGTCTGCCCATCTGCATGAGAAGGCTATGTGCCTCAGATTGACGTCTCAAGTTCTTAAACCAATGACTTGGGAAACCATCCAAAGAAATGATCCTTTTATGTATTTTGAATACTTGCTCTTGCATTCCTTTTCACTAGAGCTTTAGAAAAAATAACAACCCTGAATTAACATGTCCTATACATGCATATCTTTTAAAGAAAATCACAGTAATAAAGTGAGTACATCTCCCAGAGTCTCACCATTTTTAGGACTCAAATAACAATTTGTTGTTAGGATGCACTGAACAGCTCTAGCTTCTAGTTCCTTGGCAGTGGCTTAATTCATGGGTGAGAGTATCAGGAGATGACAGAATTAAGAATCATAAATACAAATATGGAGAGAATTAAAAACTGGACAGGTTAGTTACACCTGTCATACACACAGCTGAGCATTTGGCATATTTGATGGAGGCTTGTTTGCCAAACTTCTAAGAGTATTAGCACCACAGCTGTTACCTAGGGAAGTAGTTATCCATTCTCTGTGCTGCTGATAATCTCTCCTCTCTAGAGAAACATTGGTAATTAACCCTGGGTACTATTCCCACCATCCACTCAGTGGTTCAGTCTTTTAGAAAAATAGCTTTTCAAGCAAGTTTCTTTGCTTAACATTATTTTCTGTCTCCTGACAGAAGATTCTCTTGCACTAGTGGTAAGTCTGTTTTGGTCTATGCTGGTTTCATGTATTTCTCAGTCTCAGGGATGTCCTAGTGGCGGGATGTTCCCCCATGCATAGCAGGAGTGGGTAAAGGACACTGGTTATGGATGGAGTTGGAATGCAAACACAGTCAGTTGTAATTGTTACAATTCTTTTTTTTCCTCCCCTGGAAGTATCAATTTCCTGCACGATTTTATTCCTTCAAAAACAAATGTAGAATGATGCAAATTCCCAATATTTCTTGTGAGTTTCCAGATGTTTTTGTGAGGTGTTCTCATACGCTATGAAGTAGGCTGATACACTAAACAAAGGGTTTTGTTTACTTGTTTAAGGAATTCTAATATGTTCCTTAAACACTTGTGCTGTGTTACTCTTCAGGCAGTGGGAATTAGCCCTTCCAGGGTAGGGACAATGCTTCTCTGCTTCCTGCTCCTCAGCATTTAGCTCCAGGGTTTTGTGTGCCTCCTGGGCCGGGACTTTGTCTTCCCAGTGTACATCCTCGGCAGGGACCCAGAAGGTTGCCCAAGGCCTTATGTGGGAAAGCAATAGATTTGGTTATTTTATGGACTGATTTTCTGCTGGGTCTTAAATTTTAACACTTTGGGTAAAGAAAGGACTTCTTGACTGGCTATAGCTGAGTGAAGGAACAGCTCCTGATAACTAACATTGTGCACTCCCAGGATGGCACGGTGTAAGCAGAGAGCGAAATGAAGGGAAATGCTCAGATAAGACTCTGAATTGCTGGTCCTGCTGGGAACAATTAGGACAGTTGGTGGCTTGTTCTGGCTTACTCAGCTGGCTGTCTTCCCCAAAAGGCCACGTGGGACCAAAGGGTAACAAGACTGCCTGGCACTCCAGCTACTTTCCTGACAAGACTTCTGACTTGGTGGTGAGAGGCCCTGAGCAGAGAAGAGATCTGCTCTTATAGCTTGGAGTAGTAGGTATTTACCTCCTCTGGCTGATACAGGGAAGCTGAAGCTCTGTAACATGGCAGGGAGGGAGGGGAGCACAAAGTCAGATTCTGGAAAGACTGTACTGTTTGTGAGGTTATCTCAGGGAAGAGCTGCACAGCTTGGTAATAAACAGCCTTACACCTCAATTAGGGTGCTGGCAGCATTTATAATGCTGTAGCAAGTATCTTATAAAATTCTTGCTTGAATATTTTGGTATGTTTCTGTAATTGTCTCTAGGCAGGTAGACAGCCTTGGTCAGTGTAAGGACATCAGCAGTTATTGTTGGTGTATGGTCTTTTGAGTGTAAAATGTTCCTTCCTGTAAGCTAGTTTGTGCCCTGAACTTGTTTTTTGTTGCTAATATTATAACAGACAACTGCATAACATTATTCATCTATTTTATTTAATTATTGATCCTTTCAACTTTACAAGACTTAATTAGAATTTGCTGTATTGAACGAAACAAAAAAAAAAAATTAAATTTGTTGAATTAGTAAATAACAGAGAATTAGTGGTAGTTTAGTGATTTAATTAACACAGCTTTATCCCAGCACACTAGTTAATGAAAGGCAAGCATTGGGCCATCTGGTACAGTTTCAGGAAATGTAGAAACAGAACTGCCTTACTTTGTACCTTCCTCTCATTTATTATTTGCATTTTGATGAGTCTATTGGTTCCTTTTCAGTTGATTATTTACTTGCCCGGGGAAGCCCCTAAAACACTATAGGTACCTTTAGATTAAAATGCTTTTTTATAATTCTAAGGTGATTTTAGAACCTATTCTGTTTCACAAAACTGCTCAGTATTCGAAACGTTGAGTGGCACCATAAATATGATCTATCAGGAAGGCTTTAGCCATCACCCCCACGCTATTTAATTAAAAGCTGCACATCTTTGCTCAGTGGTGGTCAGGCTTAATTTATTTAGTCCAGTTATTGTTGCAGGGTGCCAGAGCACTGAGAACTGAAGAATCTTTTTTCCTAAACCCAGTACGTTTATCTTGAAAGTAAAAGCCTCAGGTTTCCAATGAGTAACAATGCAGGACACTGAATAATCTCATAAAAGTCTTTCTGTGAGTTTACATCATTCTGAATTCTGTTTTCTTCTAGTTATAAAGCTAATTTTTTTTAAAAGGCCATTTTCTTTATTTTTTACAAATAGATTAATAAAATAATGAAGTTTTAAAGTGAATTTAAAATAACAGGGTGAATATTTTGGTGTTGAACTGACTTAGGGAATTGAGGTTTCTGAATTATGGATGTTTGAGACTTCCACTTAAGTACTTCAGAATGTCACTAAAAATGTACTTGCACTTTCTGCCAAGAATTAACCAGTGACATTTGAAGTTGTCTAAGCAGAAAAAACATTAAAACAAAACCAAAAAAGCAACAAACAAACAAACAAAAAAAAGCCCCACAGCCAAAATAACCCCTAAACAAACAGAACAAAAGTTAAGTGATTTAGTTCCTGCATTTTACTGCAAAGATGGAAAACAAATATTCTCTTCAAGAATCCATTTTTCCCCAGCAAGTATTTCTTAAGACTCATGATTGTTGTGCTTCTACTTGATCAGCTGATTCTTTGTTGTCATTTTAAAAGCATGTTCATTATGTGACTAGAACTGAAGGATAGTGAAAGAACTGAAAGGTATGGATTTTCTGCTTTATAGTGATTTGATTTGGCAATCAAAACTTCATTTATATCAACATATTCCTTTTATCAATATCATTTCTGTAAATAATCAAATACCCATACATTTTCTTGAAGCCCTGTGCAAAGGAAGAATTAGGATGGATATACTGAAATGAATAACTTTGATCATGTGACATCTTAGATTTTGTCTTGCAAAACTGTATACAACTTACAAGTTAGTAAGTTAGATAGTAATTACAACAAGTTAGATAATAATTACAACAGTTTACTTGGTGAAATTGGGACAGGAGATGATCACAGCTTCTTTGCTCAGCATCAATGCTAATTAAGCTTCTGACACTAAAGTATGATTACATGACACAGCTCTTGCTTCAGAAATGAGGGTTTGTTTTGGTTGATTTTATTCCTATCACCTCAAAAGTGAGAGGGCTGGAAATGGGAGTAGAAGTTCGTGTGGAACATTTTTTGAAAAGCACACAAGTGCCATTCACATGCTAGGGGGTGGTCTCTCTCTCTTTCTCTCTCTCTCTCTCTCACTTGTTTTAGTGCAGTATTGGAAAAGATGAATGGAAATCAGGGTGTAACTTGAAGAATGGGACTAACCACTGGGAAAAGTGAATTGAACATCTCAGAGGGAGCTTGTTACATACAACCAGTTTTTCAGCTTGTGCTCAAGAACATACTATTCCCTAACGTTAATTTCATTGGTGGGGTTTTTTTCCACTATGATATTCAGATTGGGAAGTGTCTTTATGACAGCCTAAATATAGCTTTAAAGCTATTGTCTACTTCGTGGGAGGAAAACAGAAGTTATTTGCCTTTTGACATAGTCCCATATCTTTCCCTTGAAAACTTCTGCCATCAACTTGCTTTTGCAATTACAAAATGTCTGCTTTCTGCCCCAGAAGTTATTAAATAAAAAGTGTTCTGCTTGATGTTTTCTTTTTTTCTCTTTTTCTTTTAAAGTTGCTAATCATGTCCATGATGTTTTCTGCAGCCTCTTTTTCTTGCATGTTGCATAGCACTGTTTTAAATATCATAGAATCATAGAATGGCATGGGTTGGAAGGGACCCCAAGGATCATAGAGCTCCAACCCCCCTGCCACAGGCAGGGACACCAACCTCAGGCCTGGAGCTACACAAGGTTGCCCAGGGCCCCAGCCAACCTGGCCTTGAACACTTCCAGTGATGGGGCATCCACTACTTCTCTGGGCAGCCTGTTCCAGCCCCTCACCACTCTTTCTGTAAAAAACTTCCCCCTAATATCCAATCTAAACCTTCCCTCCTTTAGCTTTAATCCATTCCCCCTTGTCCTGCCATTATCTGCCCTTTTAAAAAGTTGAATCCTCTCCTGTTCCTCTGCTCCCTTCAGGGACTGGCAGGCTGCAATGAGGTCCCCCCGCAGCCTTCTCTTCTCCAGGCTGAACAAGCCCAGCTCCCTCAGCCTCTCTTCGTAGGGGACGTGCTCCAGCCCTCTAATCATCTTTGTGGCTCCTCTGACTCCTCTCCAACAGTTCCACATCTTTCTTGTGTTGGGGGCCCCAGCTCTGGACACAGGACTCCAGCTGGGGCCTCACGAGGGCAGAGTAGAGAGGGACAATCCCCTCCCTGTCCCTGCTGCCACCCCTGGAGCCCAGGATCCCATTGGCCTTGTGAGCTGCAAGAGCCACTTCTGGCTCATGTTAAGTTTCTCATCCACCATGACACCCAGGTCCTTCTCAGCAGGGCGAGAATGGGTCTAATCTGCAGAAACAGCTTTTCACCCAGAATCACCCAGTAAGGGTTACTGCTGCAGTTCAGCTTTTATTCCTCTTGATTTCATCTTTTCTTTTATAACTCTTGGTGCCATTTAGAGGAAGTAGTGGTAGCCTAAGGCAAGTGCACTAGCTGTGACCATATTAACCAAGTAGCGTGGCCCAGTGGGAGCAGTAGATCTTTATAGCAAGACAGCTGGTAGTGAGGACCTAGCTTAACTAAACACTTCAGTCATTAGCACTCTTCTGCTCCTGTAGACTGCATATCTATCGGTGTTTGGGGCTCATCAGATACCCTCCTGGACTGAACGTTTGATTAGTTTAACTTGATAGGAATCCACTCTTGTGTGTGTCCCATGGCTGTTTGTAGGGTGAACTGAAGCACCGGAAGAGGAGGCAATTGAAAGACTTGCTGGACTGAGATGTAAATAAGCTCAAATTAAGACATCTGCTCCATGAGTTTGGCTTGTGCCTCCAACCACTAATGACCGTTCAGTCAGTTATATTGAAGTAAAATGTCTGAAAATGCTCGTCGTGTCGCTATTGAGTCCTTGGCACTTCAGGTTTTTCTCTGCTCCTGCTGCAGCACCCTGTCTGCCTGTGTAGACTCAGCTACTATCATCTGAACAGAAACCTAAGATTTTGCTTGTGTCCAGAGGCAGTAAGAGACAGTAAGAGTTGCTCTACATCAGTTTGCATGGTGCATAGCTCAGCGCAAGAAAGGCTTGATCGCCTGTTGCTTCTACTCTTTGTAATCTGCTGCTTATTGCACCAAGTGTGGGTCTTCCTGGGTGTGCAAAGGGCCCTACTGCTTCTCTCACTGATGACAAAGTAATACTCTGATGCACAGAAATTGACTTCACAGCTCACAAAGAGTTATAAAGAATGTATGTTTATTCATCGCTGGGTGCACGGGGGATCACTCCACCACAGACGTGCACCCCAACATGACAGTTCTTTGTTATATACAGTTCTGTGGCAACTGGCAGAGAGCAACACACAATTCGATAGGAATTTTCCGTGAAGCCATTTTATTAGGTGAAATCACCCAGATTCTGTACCCTTATTATTGCAAACGTGGCAAGCTAAAAATGTGCTCATTGGCTACACACACTGTTCACACTGTATTGATTGGTTAGTGATTATAATGAGTTCTGATAAACCTATCTTATAGCTAAACATCCTCAGTTTACCTTCAATGCCTAAACATATCCGCACACTTGCTGTTTGACCCTCTTGTTATGGTTGGTTCCTAACATGTTCTGTCACTCCCAAATCCCTTCCCATAACTGCTTCTTGGGTTAGGGCAGCCTGTACCCCTATCAGCAAGGCCGCTGTGTTTTGAGAATGTGATTATTAGGATGCTCTCAGCATGAGGAACTTTCCTGTCTCATGGGAACAGAAGAATATTGTCAGGGCCTAAATCTTGGGAGAAGAGAGCTAGGCCGCTAGCAGGCCTGCTGTCTTCCCCAACACAGTTCAATTATACTTATTCATTAGGTTACCTCATACACCTATACATATTCATAACCTGTCACACTTTGTATTGAAATTAGTCCCAAGAAGTTATTTCTATAAACTCCTCCCAACTGCGCCTGCGCACTGCCTCATGGTGGTGGCCGTCAGGGGGTCTCAGCAATGAAGGCTCAAAGTCTTCATCAGGTTGAACTTTTCACCTGTCTCCCCTGGCACATGCGTAGTTGTTATTGTTCCAGATGGGCACAATTATAATTGGGATGTTTTCTTCTTATCAGTCCTGGGCCTGCTGTTAATTATCTCAAGAACATTATTCACTCAAAACTAACTAGGAGTTGTTTAGGTAGGTCAGAGTTGTGCAAGGTCATCTTCTGCTATAACCACTATGGCACTTCAATTCATCCTGTTAGTAAGCTCCCCTTAACAAGCATAAGCCCCCCCTCTTTGGAAGCATTTTGTTAGCAAGCGCCCTTTAACCCTTGCAAGCATTATATTACCAAGCACCCTTTAACCCTTTGTAAGCATCTTGTTAGAAAGCCCCATATCAACTCTATGGAAATACTGAATATGCACAGGCTTTTACCCATGAATGGGAAGTTATTTGGGAACAATGCTTTCAGTACTTCCCAGAAGCCACATCATTTTCCTTGCTAATCACTGTTTAACTGCCATGCTTCCCTACACAAATTTAATTTCAATTTTTCCCCCCACAGTTGTAGTAATTTTCAATGTGTGACTGCAATTAGCTAAAATGCTAGCTGTGAATTGAGTTTGACACTGTTCTTTCAGCACTATTTTAATGAAGAATTAAATATTCTTCATCCTTTCTGAAGTTTGAATTTAGTGTTTTAGCTAACCATCAATCAAAGGTTCATGTCTGCTTCCCATTACCTTTCTAGTCATGCTCTGTTAGGCTGCTTTCAACATTTTAGTATCCAGGAGCCTGGCACTAAGTGATGCAACTCACATCTGTCGTGTCTGACTCATTCTTTCCCCTATCCCCAAGGTGATAATTGTATCATCTTTGTAGTATTTTGTTTTGTTGCCCTTTTTATTATTATTTTTATGTATATGTTCCTATTAGAGCAAATGAAAAATGAGTCATTGGAAAGACTTTTCCTTTGTACATGTACACTTTTCCCATGGTGTGGCCAAGAAAAAAATGAAGTAGCAGGGAGTCAGTCTCCCTTGCTCCTGTATGCAGTCAGTTAGTAAAGAGAGGGAGAATCCACAGTGTAATTCAAACCAGAAATAACTTATTCAATGCATAAACTGTGCTTTAGAAGTCAGTTTTAACTGTGGGGCAAAAATAAGTTAAGTGTGCTGGTAAGTTCTTTATTTAGTATCAGCTTTGGAGAAGTGTCTCTCATTGATACCAATGTGGCTCGCTGCAATTGCTGGGATAACCACATTGGCTGACAAGGCAAGTATCCTCCCTTTTCCCACTGGGGAAAAAAAAAGAGATGATTCCCATAACTTCATCTGCTACTGGGGTGTTTTCATTTCCTTACTACTTATTGGTAGTTTTCCTTTGCATTCACAATGTACAGACTTAATCTCCTAGGTAAAATCTCTGAGCTGATCAATTTGTCTCTAATATCTTTCTTTATTCCTCCATTATGAGTATTTGTGAATCTATATTTCTAACCATAGGGGAAAAAAATGGGCTCTGTTTCTGATGAATAATATCACATAAATGAAGATTATTATTCACATTAAAAACTTCAGCAGGTGCAGTGCATTGATCCCAGTGAGGTTATTTGGTTTACAATGCTGTTGGAATCAAGGGATATAAGCTGAAAGGTATTAGTAAATTCTGGAATTTCAGAATTACTGCATTGTATTTTAAAATACTGTACTGTAGGCCTTTAGCTTCTAGAAAGTATGTGAGGAATACTAACTGAACTTGGAAGATGTACAAGGTCTGGCATATACTTTTGATGAAGAGGGAGATGTTACAACCATAAATTATTTGTAGTATATGAATAAGACAAACTAGACACAAGTGGTGAAGCAAGTGCTTTCTATGAAGATGTGTATCCACTTGGAAAGATTTATAAAAGAAAACCTACAAAACTCCCCTCACCCAAAAAACCCTCCAACTAACCAAAACTGATAAACCAAACCCACCAAAGAAATAGAAAACCACCAACCCCCCAAAACACCAACCAATGCTGGGTTTTGTTTTGGTTATATATGGGGGGGAGGTGGGGTGGGGTGTGGTCTGTGGGGTTTTTTTGTCAGGGTTTTTTGTTCAGGGTTTGTTTGGTTTTGGGTTTGGTTTTTTTTGAAGGGAGTGTTTGCTAAAGAAAACCTGAATTCCTATAGCTGAATCTCATGGAAGTTCTTACCACTGAACATAACAGACACAATTCATGTAGTGATTGGCTTTGGCATTAATCTGAGCACAATTTTAACCAAAGCCTACATTTCAGCAAACTTTCACTTGTCCCATGAGAGTTTTGTCTCTGACATTAGACATTAGGAAAAATTTCTTCACCAAAAGGGTTGTTGGGCACTGGAACAGGCTGCCCAGGGAGGGGATTGAGTCACCATCCCTGGATGTATTTAAATGACAGTTAGATGAGGTGCTCAGGGATGTGGTTTAGTAGAGGGCAGGAACAGTTACACTCCATATCAGAGGTCTTTTCCAACCTAGTGATTCTGTGACCTACCTAAGAATTAGCTTCATTCCTTGTTAAAGAGAAATACTCCATAACTCCAAGCCACTTGGTCAAATACTACTGTATGTTACAGGTTTACTTTGATGTCCTCAGTGCATTTTTTTGGTTAGCTGTTAAGGATTGAATGAAATCAGAGAAAACACTGAAAGGGAAATTCTGCACTCATCTAAGGGAAGTTTTACCCAACATTTGCCACTGCCATATGGGTGAGCTATTAGTACTCAGTACTAACAATAGGCTTATCTTCTAACTTAAGTGTACACTCAGGAGGAATTGGTACTGTCCAGTCTCTGATGTCCTGACCAATCTCAAGACTTGTCAAGATTTTTTGCCAGTAAGAAATACTTAAAATATATTTGAGCTAATTTGTAATTTTCTCCATCTTGCTTGTGTGCACATGACTGCATCCCCCAGAAAGGCTTGCTGCAGGGAGTAATTCATTTACTTCAAGTCTCTTCATGGAGTATCTTACCCAGACCACTTCTTTTTTAACAAGGGCTGCACAGAGATTCTTTGTTCTCTTGTCCCGTGGCAGAGACTTTAATTTTAGCAGGAAAGAAAAGAGGACAATTTTCCATATGTTGCCAAGAAAAGGCTGTGACAATTTAGCTATGTTAAAGAAATATGTCAATACTTGAGGGTGTTCATTTTAAATAGAAAGCTGGTAGGGGGGTTATTTGTATTTATATTTTAATTTCTACATTGATTTACTATGATTTAGCATTCTAGTTCAGTTTGTCACATTTACTTTGGTGATTGGAGCTCAGTTTTCTTGTTTTGCAAAGATGTAATGGAAGACCAGTGCCCTTGTTACCTACATCATCCTGTTTATTCCAAACCTGAGACTTTATAATTGTTTTCTGTGACCAGCTGTGTTACTTAGCAGTTGACATTCTAAATCCTGTAAACAGAAATCTCACTACTAGGGCAACTGTACAGTTGTTGCTATACAGTAGGTAAAGTGTAACTTCCAGAAGGAAGGTCTAGTTCTTGAAATCTTTGTGTTTGCAAAATGAATGTTGTGTAAGTCTTCTGTGACTCCTCATATGAGTGGAGTACTTTGGGAAGCAAGCCAAAGATCTCCCCCATGTCAGCCTCCTTATCTCTCTCCCATTGGAAATGGTTGAGTGCACATCACCTTGAGGTAAATGTCCATGGCAGCTTTCAGTACTGTCATACATGCTTAGGAAATAAGAAGCCATTCCTTCAACTTCTTATTCAATAATTGTAAAATCACCTTTAAATTCTCCTTATGAAGTTGTTAGTTTTCTTGATTGTTTTAATGTTATAGCTTTGAAGGACTTCTGAAAGCAAAATATGTCTACTTGAATAAGACTTTGTGTGTATTTACTCAGCTGGTGGATATTTTTGGTTGTGAAATTAGAAATGGCAGGTGAACAGGAGATGTTATAAAACTTGTGAATTCTTCTATTTCTAGAGGTATCTTTGGAAAGTTTTATTTTCTCATTGTGATATCTCTCATTCTTTTGAGTTGAGTCATATGCTATTTTTCATGCCTCATGGTATATCCACCCCCATTCATTCTAGATAAGTTTTCTACATATTCAGTAAAGTATTCAAAAAGAGGGGTTTTTTTATGTGGAATGCAGAATTATTACCAAAATTTGAAATGTTATTTTTAAAATGGTTGTGTTAAGATGCAAACGACACCACCACAAAATGTCCTTGAGTGATGGTTTTGGGGAACTTGGTGCAAAATAAAAGAATATTAAAGTCAAAGGGCATAGCTGCTCTCAACTACTGTTAAGCTCATTTCCTCTATGAATTAGAAAAAGAAGCATTTGTAAGCTCTATGCGGATAGATAGAGTTGTTCTTAGGCAGTCCATTCTAATGGCTAGTAGATTTCTTTGCTGTATTTCTAGTCATACCACCCAGGTGAAATGGTGGATGCAGCTGTGCTTCTAAAAACTTGGGTAATCAGGCCATTCACTTATAGCAGAAGCTTCCCTGCAAAAGAATTTTCAGTTCAAACAGAAAAATAACAACAACTTAACCCCTCTTATCAATCACTTCTATTATATTGTCTGGGCAATTGCTAATTAAAGAAAGCAAGCAGTCACTACTAACGGCTCTGGATTCTCTCTTGACATCTAATCTTACCTCAGCTGGATCAGTCTTCATTTCTTCAATAATGAGATTCTTCTAAACAAGAAGAAATTAGAAACAAGTGGTGTAGATCATCACCTTATTTACTATCCCTAGTCACAGATTGGCCAAAAAGTCTTCTTTAATTTGCCCAATTCAAAGGACAAAATAGATCACTAACTAACAGTATATGAAGCATGTTAAGGCATTCAGACAGAGGAGTGTTTGATCCTTTTAGTTTGTCATAACCTTCCCTCCCCAACCCCAGGACTGGAGAAAGAAAAGACTCTGTGAATGTGATACAGGTAGGGTATAACTTCATATCTGTACCTGGGAACATATGGAGCTACTTCATCTTTCATGTAAATCATACTGCTTACAGGCTCTTTCTTCCAGCAGTTCACACTGCTGACCCGGTCCTTGTAACACCCATAAAACAACGTGTGTTGGCTGTCTGTGAGCTGGGGGCTCACAGCTGGGGAAGACCCGCTGTCTCCTCACAGTTGTTTCTTTTTTATAGACTCTTCACTGATCTAGGTGTTCAGAGGCAAGCCCATTTTCCACCCTCTTCAAGCCTCTTTCTGATATTATCAAGGGAACGATGTCCCTGCCATCAAGCTCCAGTTCCAAAAAGGTGTTTGTCTAAAAGCACTGAACACCTTTAAAATGAACTTTACATTCTCCCTGTCTGTTTCAGTACTGAGACGGCCTCAGAAAGCTGGCGGGTGGAAACTCTTATTTCCCAGCTTACTCAGAGCTCTGCATTAGATCTCCTTGTTTAAGGTAAATGTTAAATAATAGAAAAAATTAGTACATAGGAACTCAATTCCAGCTTTTCTCTAGAGTAACCGAAAAAAAAGAGTTTTCAGGAATCAGAAATTATAAGAAATATTAAACTAAACTGTAGTTTTCCCACATACATTTTGGAGTATAGAAAAATAATACTATGATTATAAGTCAGTGTAGATTTTATATCTGAAAATGAATGCTTTATCCTAGCAGCCCAGTAAAATCCTCTGCAGTCAGGATGCAATCAGACCCTACTTACAAAAAGCAAACTGTCAACCAGGCCACCATTTGCTCTGGAGTCCTGACACGACTGCCCGGGTGGGCTGGTGAGAGGACTTCTGGCAGGTGGAGGTAACACCTGGCCCGAGGTCCAGCACCACACATGGAGCGTGTCTGCAGGAAGCACCTGCTGGCAGGGCTACCAGCAGTGTGCTTGGAGAAGGATAAAGCTGCCTGGTCCTCATCCTGCTAAAAATCTGCCCTTCCACTGGTAACCTTTGCACAAAAAGGAAGATGCATCTTTGTTAAAAGCTTGGAGCTTAACAAAAATAGTCTCGACTCCTTCAGAGCTGTTCAGACTGTGTTTTCAGTAGGATACACTTTGTTCCTTATAAAAATGAAATCAGAATGGTAAGGCTTGAATGTTTTCTGGTGTGTTTAAACGCCAGTGGAAGTATAGAATATTTCTGTTCGTTCTTTCATGGAAATCTGTAGGTACATTTTTCAGCAGTCAAAACCTGGAAATGTTGAAGCCACCTTTGTGAAGTGTGTTTCTTCAAATTATCTTCATAACTTTTTTAGTTACTCTATTCACTGTGCTGTTTGTCACAACCTTTTGATAGACAGAAATCCATAAGATTTTGAAGAGTTCCTCTGAGGCTTGTTCACCAAAGATGAATTAAGTTTAATTTTTTGATTGTGTAGCTATCACAATAAAAATATAAATTTTTATCTAGAATCATAAAATAACTTTAGATAAGGGAAGTCAGAAACTGAAGTGTCGTAACTTGAGAAGCAGAATTAATCTCATGTATAGTCCCAAGAAGGGTCATTATTTGCTTCATGATTTTTCATTAGTGTTCCATGTCCCTGCCTGCAGACGTAGCAGAACACTTTCTCCCTCTGTTCGCTGAACTTTTCAGCTAAATGCCCTTCAATATTTCAAATTTCTAATCTTTACCTTAGAAATGATTAAGGCAGAAAGGTTTTTGTTATTTTCTTTACAACTCCCAGTGGTTTTCTGGAGGGAGTCTGTCTTCTCTTTCTGTTAGCTGCTCATTCCCCAAGTGCTACAGTTTCAAGGAGGTGAACAGAAAGCCCCATTCTTGATCTGTTGTAAGCACTTGTTTCTCATGCTGTTAGGTATTGATCAAAGACTGCATTTCTTCACTTCTATTTCATGGCTACTCCAGTGCTGTACTGGCATTTTTTAACTCCAGGGGGCGGGGTTGTTTTTTGAAATAAAGGCTTATTTAGAGCAAAGGGTATTCAAGGTTGACTTTCTGCAAACCTGACCCTCTCGTAGAGTGCCGTATTAATTTGCTCTCCTGCTCTGACAGTAGTCATGTTGCTGGGTCAAGATATTCCATGGAGGCAGCAGAAACAGTAGTTTGAAGCACTGATGGCTCGGAAAGCCGGAATCCAAACTCCCCAGCCTTGGTGCCTCTGAAGCAGGGATCCTTTATTGCAGCACTGGGCACACAGGGGATCAATCGCTCCTCCCAATGTGTGCGCCCATTATAGCCAAATTTCTCATATTGATACAGATTAACTCTACATATTCATTATCATTTCTAGGAAAGGGCAGGGTTATGCAAATTATTTCCAGGAAGTCATTTACATTAACTCCTCCCAGATGGAGCATGCTCAGTGACACTCATGGGTCTTCTGGTGCTCTTCAGGGATGAAGGCTGGATGTCTGCCTCTCTCTCAGTGCATGCTCTTTGTGGTTTTCTCCATAGTTACCAAAACACGTTCCTGAGCTCAAAACACTTTCCTACACAAACTAGTTAGGAATGCCTTTGAACTGAAAACAAGATAGACTCTGTCTCTTAATTGGTCGTTGGTCTCATTATTTATGAGTCCCCATCTTCACTGGCTTCAAGGCTGAGCTAAGTTTTGTAGCTGCTTTCACGGAACAGCTCTCACAGTTACAGCACAGCCACCTTCTACTAAAATCCAAACCAAAGCTATTCTTAAAATACACTAATTAATGTTATATTAATTGTCTCAAGCTATTCAGCATTATTATATTTCACTGAATCAGCACTAATACTGCTGGTAAGAGGTATGTTAGCAAAGTACCTTTGTAAACAGGGAGGAGACTGAGCGCTCTACTAGAGTGGCTATCTACCATGCATTGTCATAAAGCACAGATATATTTGACTCCCTTGATTACATTATAGCATGTATTTCATGAGAGAGAAAAGAGGAAGGTATACATTTTTAAGCTAGGTCCACTCCTGAGAATATTTGGGGTTGACTGGAGAGAGTTGTGAACCAAATACTTCTCAGAGAATGTGGGTGAACATGGGCCTGGTGAAGACCACTGGGTAGATCACTGGATATGTTCCCTTCTCCAACAGCAAGCATTCAGAAGCAGTCCGTCTTAGAAAAACAAGTCTGTTGCACATACTGCAATTGAAAAACTTAAACAACCATAATAGGCTGAGTTGAAGTCTCAGGCTTCACCAACCATGTCAGGAATTTAGGTACAACTTGTAGGTGTTTCTAGGAAGTGGACTATACCCCATTGTAGAGGGGAGGGTGGATTTACCTTCGTAATGGCACGTTGAGCTCTTCTGGATAATCTGAGATGTACAGGTTCTATTCTAGTAGGGGGTTTTTTCAGTTGTTTTAACGTAAAAGCTGAAGGTGAAAGCTTCTGATTGTGGTGGGGTACGAGCCACAGACAATGCCCTCGGCAAAAGGTCTGTTTAGATATGGTGGAAGCTGCCATTCCTGCAGCAATTCCAGCAGCAGGGATGTTGTAAAGCCCTGTGCATAACTACTGGAGTGACAAAGGTTGTGTCATCTTTATCTTGCAGTACATTTTTGGGCTATTTGCGTGTTCTGAAGTACTTATCATCCAAAACTATTTACTGTATCTATGCAATTAAGTCGCTATGACTCATGAATGGCTTCTTGCTGATTTTAATAGTAGGAATTTAAAGATGTGGGTTACCTGCTGTTTTCTTCTCCATTGACAGGTCTAAATTAACCTCGAGAATCAGATTGCCGCTGGCTATAACCACAACTGTAAATTCAAAGGGTGCTGTCAGTAAATATTTTGTAGTATTTGCTTAAAATCCACAGCTTCAGCAAACATTTCTGCTAGTAATTAATTTACTAGAACATGCCAAAAGCAAACACAAAAGGGATGCAAAATCAAAGTCAAAGCAAATGTGTTTTAAAATTCAAATGAATATTCATAGATAATATTTTGCAGCATTGGCTCAATTCTAGTGGCAGTTCTTTGGGGACATGCTGTCTTCTCCCTTAACTACTGGAAGTATCATTTATGTTTATAATGGCTAAGAACAACAAGTGCTGTTTTACCTATGTTCAGGGAGAAGCAGAGTTCTGATCTAGCTTTGACTCAGCCAAAATATTTCCCCGGTCTTCAGTAATCTCCCACTGCATTGAGAGAACATAAAAACACGTCTCTGGAGAATCACTACAAAAACAATGCAGTAATTTGCTAGTGTAAAATCATTTCTGCCAGCAGAGAAACTTGAACTAGGACAACTTTGATCTCAGAATAAATTACGTCTTAAATTGTTCAGACCTCCTGCAGATAGTATAGGAGAAAAGAATATGCACCTTCATCTCTGTTTTTATTACCTTCTTTACTTTTTAGAGGTATATTTGAACTGGTTCTTTCCTTCCTCTGATGCCATAATATGGGTAGCATTTCAGCAAAGGCATCTTCCATCTGCAACTTAGCCCACATACTAATTTATCCATTACTGATATGTTCTGCAGTTGTATTATTAGAAATATTTAAAAATTAGGACAAGCAATTACTGCATTTGAGTCTTACAGATATTAGCATATTAAGGTAGAAAAAAATGATATAAATGGCAATTCCATTTGATAAATAAAGCTTTGTATGTTAAATTATTATGACTAGTGAACATTTGGTAGCTGATTTCCAGGAAGAGATTCTGTATAAATTCTCCCTCACTGGTTTCCATTCTCTTTTTATTGTCTCTTGTGCTGAATGATTTGTTTTGATGATTATAGATACTTTGCATTGCTTAGACTACAGATTTATTTTACATGCAAATATTATCCAATTTCATGTCTTCATTAAACTTTAATAAGGCTTTACAAACATAGTGCATAAAAGACAATATTGAATCAACAAAGCCTCTATAATGATGATTGAAATACAAGATGCAGGAAGAACGATAGCGAAAGCAGCTCAAGCACTAGCAATGCTGGTAAGTCCTCAGATGCATTAAGTTTATTTTTAAGTTCTAATTGTTAGAAAAGTATGAAGTAAGAGTCTGGAGCAAAAAAGGAGCCAAGATAAAAATACTAAGGTAGCTGTCAGCGGCATACTTGAAAGTAAATGCTAGTGATGTTTGCTTAGATGTAGTGCATGTCACCTCTTTTGGTATTTTTAAGATGATAAAATAATCATAAAAAGATACTCAATTTGTGGGCTACGGTTTATGATGAAAAACATGAGTAAAATAATGGAAAGCTGTTTTTAAAAAGGCAAAGATGGTGATTAATCTTATATCGTCCCAAAATAGAAGGCATTGGGTTGTGGTTTTGTGTGGTAGGGTTATGGTGCACAAGGGGGGCGCTGCTGCCCCTTTCACCACCAAATGGGGGAAAGAATCTGGTCCAGAAAATTGGATTAAATACCCAAGCATAAAAGTAAAATAAGTGCTGCATTCAGTACCATACTCTGACTTCATTGCAGTGGAAATAAGACACCTCTGCTTTGGTTGGTACCTATTACACTCTTTGTGAAGGAACCTGATTTACTTGAGTACAGCTGAAAAAAGCTAGCTGTACTGGTTTAGTTAAGAGCTGCAACATCATTCTGAACAGTAGTATTGACACATCTCTCTTTCCCATTGTGCATCCATAATCACAGACAGGTACACTAGTAGTAAACCCACATTGGGAAAGCGTGTTTCTTCTTGCCATGCCTATAGGAAACCAGTGTGCAGCCTGGGCAGACGAGTGACTGTCCCCTTGGAGACAGCTCCTTATGCATGGCTGAAGGGCATGAATACAAGGGGGTCCATCTGGAGTGTGAAGCTGGCTCGGGTCCAGAAGAGGACAAGGTGTCTGAGTGACTAGGGACTGTAGTGCATGCAGAGAGAGAAGGAGCAATGCAAAGACCCTTAGATCAGCTTGCTGCTTTGGCTTTTGTTTTTCTCTGTAGTTTGAGGCTTTTCTCTCTGCACAGATATACAGATTGCTGCTAACTTTACCTAGCTACTATGGTGGCTTTGGGTTAGGACAGTGGCATAGTATCATAGAATGGCATGGGTTGGAAGGGACCCCAAGGATCATAGAGCTCCAACCCCCCTGCCACAGGCAGGGCCACCAACCTCCAGGCCTGTGTCTACACAAGGTTGCCCAGGGCCCCATCCAACCTGGCCTTGAACACCTCCAGGGACGGGGCGTCCATCACATCTCGGGCAGTCTGTTCCAGCACCTCACCACTCTCTCTTTAAAGAACTTCCCCCTAATATCTAATCTAACCCTTCCTTCCTTTAGTTTCACTACATCCCCCTTGTCCTGCCATTGTCTCCCCTTCTAAAAAGTTGAATCCCCTCCTGTTTCTCTGCTCCCTTCAGGTACTGGCAGGCTGCAATGAGGTCCCCGTGCAGCCTTCTCTTCTGCAGGCTGAACCAGCTCAGCTCCCTCAGCCTCTCTTTGTAGGGCAGCTGCTCCAGCCCTCTCATCATCTTCGTGGCTCCTCTGACCACTCTCCAACATTTCCACATCTTTCTTGTATTGGGGCCCCAGCTCTGGACACAGGACTCCAGATGGGGCCTCCCGAGGGCAGAGCAGAGAGGGACAATCACCTCCCTGTCCCTGCTGCCACCCCTCTTCTGATGGAGCCCAGGATCCCATTGGCCTTGTGAGCTGCCAAAGCACACTGCTGGCTCATGTTAAGTTTCTCATCTACCAGAATCCCCAAGTCCTTCTCAGCAGGGCTGCTCTCCAGGAGCCTTTCTCCCAGGCTGTATCTATGGCTGGGATTCTTCTGGCCCAAGTGCAACACCTGATGCTCTGCAGTCATCTGACTGAAGAAGTGAACCTGTAAGCTTTTAAAGCTTAAGCCACTTTCTGCTTCTTGTGCCATAGGGCCCAGCAAGAGAGTAAGAGCTGGCCGTGGAAACACATGCCTGAGTGGGTTTTATAAGTGTGCATACTGAAGGCAAGAGGCTCCTAATGTTGAGAATACAAGTATGTTCTCTTGTGGTGAGAGTGGCCAGCCTTGAAGCAGTGAGGAGAATCAAAGGTGTCCCTGGAGTATCAGGGGATGCCCGAGTTTCCCACTGTACACTGAGGATGTTTCTGCAACAGGGGAGACTTTCAAGGACAAGAGCTAGTGATGGTAGGTTTGATTTTTCTATGGTTAACTGACATCTGAGAGGACCACAGGCTGACTTGCCTAGCAAGTGTAAAGGTAGCAGGCCCTACAGAAGGTAAAGAGGTGTAGGGAGAGTTAGTGGCTGTTTGCTGTGTTGGTAAAGATAAGGTTTTCTGGGAGGGATCTACTGCTGGGGCAAACCCATGGATGAACACTTTAACTAGAAACCAAGGAAACTGATATAGAAGGAGGAGAACCTAGGTTTTCTGGTGGACATAACTAACATTTCTGGAAAGGAGTGATTCTGAGAAGGACAAGGTAGGGAAGGAAAATACAAAATACTGTTGACAGGGAAGGGCCTGCAGTTAACTGGCATGTGTGTTATGCAACAGCAGGGGAATGGTGGAACCTGCAAGTGCTGCTGTGCCAGTGTTGGAAGCCTAAAAAGCACGATAGAGAGGAGGAATGCTGGCTGTCAGATAACAGCCAGGTATGATACACATCTCAGATGCCGCAGAAGGAGAATGATCAATGGGATAGTGATCAATGGGGTACAGAATTGCCAGGCTGCCAGCTTTCCAGGGATGAGAGAATAATAGGCACAGGCAGAGGAATGTCACAGCACAGAAAGTATAACGCTTTAAAAGTACTGCACTAACAGCGATGCACTGCAAGGCCTTGCACAGGATTTCTGCCCTCTCAAATCATAAAAATTATCTAATAAATATAACTAAGATTGTACTGCAAAGTCTTGTTCAGGACCGCAGCAGCGACTGGGAAATGTAAAGTGAAATAAGAAGCTGTGAATTTAGGACAGTTGGTAATAGCAGCAGATTTTATCTATACATGTGTAGGCTGAGTCAATGTTTCATCAGAATCAGGGGTAGAGATAAAATTTTGGGACAGTGTAAAGGACTGAATGGTAGTGTTAAGAACTGAAAAAAGCCATTTTGAATTTTGTGTTAAGTGATACAGCAGGCTGACTTCAAGGTGAATTAATTAAGACCCCTACATGGCAGTGTTCACAATACAATGAAGTTTCATGTTGTAGTTGGAGAGAGCAAGCTGGATATATCCAGTTTGCAAATACTTAATATAAAGAAGTGGAACTAAGCTTCAAGAAAAATGCAATTAGTAAACTAAATGTTCTATTAGTTTGAAAAGCAGGATGCCTGCAACTAGCATGCAGTGTTCAGATACATTGTATTAGAAGCCCAGGTAGACCACCACAGGGTAGTTTTAAGATAAAAAATAGGAAAAAGCAAACCAAAACAAAAAAAGCCATCAAAGTGATCCAGTTCCTGGCAGCATGACTGCAAGGAGCCTGTCATAGGGGAAGACTTTAAAAGTTCCTTTAAAAAGTACAAAGCTTCTCCAAATGAGAGGTAGAAAGCCCATAAATCATGGCAGGTCAAACGTAGACAGGAAATAGAGTACTAAAAGTTTGAAGAGCACCTTACAAGGGGTGCTCAGGCTTCTAGTCAAAGGTTCTTAAATCAAAAGCAGAAAGTCAGGTAGGGCATATATGGGACCACTTAATGACCAAACTGTAAGGAAGGACTCCGAAATTATAAAGCTGTAGCAGGGGTTCACATAATTCCTTTCATTGCTCTTTGCTGTTGAAGACATGGGGGAAGTTTCTACACCTGAGCCATTCTTTCTAGTAAATAGGGTAGGGGTCAGATGAACTAGATGAGTTTGTGTAAATATACAGAAAGTGTTGAACCAAATAGATGTATTAGCTGTCAGTAAGTCACCAGGTCAGGTGACATTCACCTGAGAGAAATTGCAGAGTGGCTGGCCAAGGCTTCTTCTGGACCGTTGCAAATAGGCCCAGCACTGGGGGACTGGCAGGCTGCCAGCATCACTCCTGTCACCTCCTCATAGAAGGGACTCGGTGGGGAGCCACAGGCTGAGTCTGATTTCCAAGGCTGGTGGAAAGGTAGAATATAAAATAATGACATCTTTGAGAATGTGAATAAACACAGTCTGTTAGGAAAGGTTCAGCATGGTTTCTGTAAGGGGAAACTGTGTACCGCTGAACTGCTGTGCCTTGAGCAACATGCAAATGAAAGGGTTTCCCCTGAACTTAGTGTAGGTGGTTTTCCAGCAGGTCTTCAAGAGTTAATAAAAATAAGGTTCTAATGGGGGACCTCATTGCAGCCTTTTGGGGGACCTCATTGCAGCCTGCCAGTACCTGAAGGGAGCATACAAACAGGAGGGGAATCAACTTTTTAAAAGGGCAGATAATGGCAGGACAAGGGGGATGGATTAAAGCTAAAGGAGGAAAGGTTTAGATTGGATATTAGGGGGGAATTTTTTACAGAGAGAGTGGTGAGGGGCTGGAACAGGCTGCCCAGAGAGGTGGTGGGTGCCCCGTCCCTGGAAGTGTTCAAGGCCAGGTTGGATGGGGCCCTGGGCAACCTTGTGTAGCTCCAGGCCTGAGGTTGGTGTCCCTGCCTGTGGCAGGGGGGTGGAGCTTTATGATCCTTGGGGTCCCTTCCAACCCTTGCCATTTTATGATTCTATGATTCTATGATCAGACTTTCCCAGAGTAGCATTTCTTCTTAGAGCAGAAGACAGGAGGGACCATTGCTTTTTATGTTCTTAGCAACATTTATGACTGATCCATTTTCAGTATAAAGCGATTTGCTGCGTTCAGGAACCTAAGCTGTTATTTGTTTAAAAAAGAAATAATCTGGAATTCCTTATGCAAACTGCAAGTTAGTAAAAGGAACAGCCCCTTAGCCCTCCTCTGAGCCAAGTGTTGCCCAGTGGATGGGTACTGTGAGGAGAGGGGTAAGAATTTGTTTCTGACCTGACTGCAGAGGCCCAAAGGGACACAGAGGGAACGGCAGCAGTGCAGATCTCGCTAAATAAGCAGCTCTGAAATGCTCTGTGTGTTGTGGCAAAGGACTATGCAGTATGTTTGCCTCCAATAATTCCTTTGATTTAAATAAACCATTTTATTTTCTGTTCTGTAATGCTAGTTTTAGTGAAGGAGATAATGTTATGACTTAAGCCAGACTCTAAATGAGTCTGCAAAGGCTGTGAATGGGCCAGGGGAGCTGGTGGGCATCTCCTCCTCATGGGATGCTGGGCTGAATGTGCTCACAGTTGGTCAGGTGTGTCATTTGGGGTTGGACAAACATGTCCTTTGGCAGGTAAGTGGAGCCCTCCACTTGCCTTAGGAGCTAGTACGTAGGCACTGAGACATGGAAATAGTGGCCTAAAATATGTCTCTCTGGAGAGAACAGTTGGTTCTTCAAAGCTATTCTTGTACTCTGCCATGGCATCAAGATTGTACTCATCTGCTCATGGTGTAATGCTCTTCATACCACCTAACACTGCTCTGCCTTCTGGCAGGGTATTTAGGAGGTATCAATGGTACTTCCATCTGCTACAGCCAGTTGTTTCTTTGGATATATAGTTCTTACCAATGTATAATTTTCTGTGGTGTGCACTAAGAAAAATTAAGTAACATTGAGTTTCTGCAGGTGAATTATATTTGGTTTTGCTTGTTTCACAACCTGTAGCATAGCAGTTAGGAGGTAGTGATCAGTAGCAAGACTTAAGACTCAGTCCTGAGACAATACCCCTGGGTTAAGTGGAGCAAACTGGTAGACTTTTGGAGTAAAAGATGTGTCTCTGCCCCAGCACTGCTACAGTTCATACTGCATCTTTGTAAAGGTTTGCCTGCTTTTGTCTCCTTTTGGTTGTTTGGGTTTTTGAGGGGTTTTTTTTTTAAATTATATTGGTGTGGAGGGGTGGTATGAGGGTGGTAGAGAGTAGGAGGTTTGGAAAATAAGCAAAGAAAAAAGTTAAATATTAATGTGTGAACACGCTTTGCTTCCTATTTAAAAATCTGAGTTGAGTATGAAATATTAAATGGTGTAGTGATAGAATGTCTTTTTGATGCACCAGCCTCCAAACATTAAGTTCATGCTTTTATATACTGGAAACATTAACAAAAAACACTGCCTTAGGGGTGATTCACTGCTTAACTTTCCCACTGCCCAAGCAATTCCAGGCAATAGGATTAGTTATGAGAATTGACTGACTTACCAGTGTGCTTGTACAAAATAAAAACACCACAGAGCAGGCACATCAGGGAAGAGGTCAAAGAAGGAATGGTGCTGTGAAGAGAGTGAAGAGAGATGACATTACTCAAGTTGTGCTGTAGAATTATCTTTCTTCCAGTATCTTCTCTGTTCACCAAAAAAATATATACCTGCTGCAGTATTTGAGTCAGATATGTGTATATTTTTGTACACTGGGATGGCATTCAGCCCACTTTGAAGGTGTTTAAGGGGCATGTCTAAGCCTGGCTGTGCATGCTCACAGTGTAACCGAGGGCTTCTGCAACTCTACAAACCTGCCTGGAGAAGCTATTCAGTTGTCCCTTGTTGACTGAATGTAAACACCATAGGTACACAACACCTTCTATACCTGAAGATATACATGCAAATGGTTTAAAAATGTATTCTGCTATAGTACAACTTTGGTACTTTAAACCCATTTTAACTTCTCTGAAATGGAATAATTCTTTTTTGGCCTTGTTTGTTTAGAGCTCTGTACTGTATCCCTTCCACTAGCATTTCCTTTTCACTGAGATCGGGGTGTTGACCTTTTACTCCTATCACAAGCCTCAAAGACAGACTGTGTATAAGCCTTTGGCTTATTTGCAATTTAAGATGTTCTCATCAACTTCTTTTATAGTAGCAGAGGGAGTATTTTTGTATTTAACACAATGAGGGGCTTTTTCAGGCCAGCAACCAGTCTTGACACCACATTGTTCATAAAGAGCGTATTTTTGAAGATGTCATTTCCCAAGAGATGTCAAAATTAATACCTGCTGTAGGGTGGCAGTGACATGTATCATTGCTTAGCTTTACATGATGTAATGCAATCTGCAGAGTAAACAGGGCATCTGTTACAGTGGTTGTAATAGCTTTCTCTTTTCTGACTTCCCATTTTTATTATGTCTTCATTACACAGCAAGATATATTTCAACTTTGACCTTCATCTGCAGAGTGAGTAAAAAAATAGGGTTTCCATAGATGGAAGCAATTTTTCACTTCCAAACGCTGCCTTTTGATGATAATAGCTAAAAGGCTTGGATGACATTTTCCTGTCCACTCATACTGTGTAGTGAAAAAAACATTTTGGCTATGCTATTCTGCAAACACAGAGTACTCCCCTGAAATGTTTGTGTTCTCTATGCATCTGAAATGTGTTGCATGTAGAAATCTGTCACCAATTGAAAACAATGACCTGTCCATACAGATGTGATAAAGCACTTAAGAATTAGTGAGAGTACAATCGTATTTAATATGACTTGAAATAATGTCAGAAGTGTGTTATTTTATCAGTTATATTACACCATCTATGTAAAGATGACAAAACTAATCAAAATAAAAAATTCAGCATTGTTTTCATGCTTTCAGTTTGATAAAGGAGACATGCTATTGAACAAAAAAGCTCTGGAACAACTATGATTTGAGCCAGTGATTTCTTTTTTTGCTTGTTTTATCCATTTGCTAGTAATTTACTTTTTTTTTAATGACTAAACCTTTTTCCATCTTAGCCGTATCCCTATCCAAGTTTTCCATATTGTAGAACTGCATCTTGTGAATGGCCTCTGACTTCTCATCTTTAGTAGCTTGGTTTATCAGGGAAAGTGACAGGACCTTCTGAAATAGTCTCAAAACTATGCTTTTCAGGGGGACTATTGAGTTAAAAATCTGCTTGCATCTTGGGTGGTTTCTTCCCTATGAAAATCTTAGTATATATGAAATATGAAATCAGATGGTCCAGAAGAGACTGATAAAAGATTCACGGGGGTTTTGAAACAGAACTGATATTTCTCAATATTGATACAATTAAAAATGAGAATAAGTAGACAGAAAACAAAAACATGAAAGAAGGGGAAAAGGCCTTGAGACCAAGCTGCTGGATTTAGTGGTGCTTATTCTTGGAAACAGAAAGGATATTTTTGGGGATTGGGCAAGAAAAAGATTGTAAGAATGTGTAACAAAAGTAAGACAAAAATCTGGCACTAAAGCATATGACAAAAAAGGTTAGAATAAATGTGAGAGATTGTACCTGTGCAATGACTGTTTGCAATCACATTTTTGCTTTAACAGAATTGCATTTATTGCTACAATTCTCAGTGTTGTTATCACATCGATAATGGCAAAAATGAAGTGCCTCAAGGTAGATACACCTTATTCTTGTTCATCCTTTGTATCTCCTTTGAATATATACTTTAGCTTATTAAGGAAAATATAGAATTTTTAAAAAATAAAAATCAAAGCCTGTTTTTTCTTTGGAGGAATCTGAGGGGAGAGCTTCATGATTGTTTGCCTGAAAAATACTTGGTCATTATTGGCCTACAGCCATACAACCCTGAGAACGCCCGATCTCGTCTGATCTCGGAAGCTAAGCAGGATCATACTCGGATGGGAGACCGCCCGGGAATAATACCAGGTGCTGTAGGCTTTTTTTTCACCCTAGAAGGAAAGGAAGCCATCCAGAGGGATCTTGACAGGCTGGAAAAATGGGCCCAGGTGAACCTAATGAGGTTCAACACTGCCAAGTGTCAGGGGTTGCACTTGGGCCGGAAGAATCCCAGACTGGGAGAAGAGCTCCTGGAGAGCAGCCCTGCTGAGAAGGACTTGGGGATTCTGGTGGATGAGAAACTTAACATGAGCCAGCAGTGGCTCTTGCAGCTCACAAGGCCAATGGGATCCTGGGCTCCATCAGCAGAGGGGTGGCAGCAGGGACAGGGAGGGGATTGTCCCTCTCTGCTCTGCCCTCGGGAGGCCCCATCTGGAGTCCTGTGTCCAGAGCTGGGGCCCCAATACAAGAAAGATGTGGAACCGTTGGAGAGTGGTCAGAGGAGGGCCAAAAGCCTAGAAGGAGAGGCTGAGGGAGCTGGGCTTGTTCAGCCTGCAGAAGAGAAGGCTGCACGGGGACCTCATCGCAGCCTGCCAGTACCTGAAGGGAACATACAAACAGGAGGGGAATCAACTTTTTAAAAGGGCAGATAATGGCAGGACAAGGGGGATGGATTAAAGCTAAAGGAGGGAAGGTTTAGATTGGATATTAGGGGGAAGTTTTTTACAGAAAGACTGTTGAGGTTCTGGAACAGGCTGCCCAGAGAGGCGGTGGATGCCCCATCCCTGGAAGTGTTCAGGGCCAGGTCGGATGGGGCCCTGGGCAACCTTGTGTAGCTCCAGGCCTGAGGTTGGTGTCCCTGCCTGTGTCAGGGGGGTTGGAGCTCTATGATCCTTGGGGTCCCTTCCAACCCTTGCCATCATGATTCTACGATTATCCTACAAGGGAGATTTCCCTGAAAAAAGGCCAGTCTTTCCTATCTCCTCAACTAGTTTTTGTATGTGATTTTAATTTTTTAAAAAAATATTATTTCTCCTGTCTTTTAGATTCAGAAAGGAATTCATAATGTCATTCATTTGATGTCACCCTGTATATATTATGTTGTTTTTAAGTAACAGCAATTTCAATCCATTATCCTCTGGAATGAATTTATTAATGCAAGATACTATTGAAATCATCTTGAATACTTCTAAAAGTTTTATAAACTGAAATTAATCAATATACCTTATGTGTGTGTTTATATAGATACATAAAAGTAGAACAGCTCATGCAGAAATAATACAAAATCACTTCTGATCTCTTAGGGAGTTTTATTTGGTCCTTCCAGTGAAATAAATAAACCAGTGAAACTGGTAACCTCATGGCGTAGGAGCCCACATATACTATCAAGAGTCTGAGGGGTTTTGTGGCTCTTCCATTAGCTGTATGACTACACCACTTTGTTATATACTCTCTGTTATACATCAAGAAATTATTTCATTCCTTCCTAAACCTTTTTCAGATAGTCTGGTCTGGCAAGCATCTGTTTCCACCCAGTATAAGTTGTACAGTTGAAGAGACTCCAAGCTTTAGTATTCACTATTTTAAACCCATAAACTCGACTGGAGTGTCATGCAATACCCTTGGCTTCTTGTAAAATCTAAGATTCTTAGTGGAATAAGTCCATATTGGAGATGTAAATGTGACCATGTGGCCACATCTACCTGAGCTGTACAACTGCCATTTGTTTTGATGTCAATCACATAGTGTAGCCCCTGTTTTCACTGTGTCTGAGAATCCTCCTGTGCTGACTATCTTTCCATGACTTGCTGACTTGATGGACCATTTATCTTGTTCCCAATTGAGAAAATGGATAGAATTTTAAGTAATGGCAAAACTACATCTCCCTTAAAAAAGAAAAGTGGAGGGGGGAATATCTCCTAGAAGAGAGGAAGGTGCTTCACATTAGGCTTGACTAAACCAAGGCAGGGCAGATCATGCTTATAGGTTGTTCTTTTCTGCACTCAGAATAAAACTGTAATAGCCTTTATACACAACATCTGAAGGGGTTGAATGTAGAGCACGTGCTGTCTAAAGGATGGTGGGCAATCTTCTGAAAAAATGTAGTTAAACAACAAGGAGGATCCAGAGTAACTGGGCTGTGAAGCTCTGTGTCCAAAAGGACAGAGTCTACCTGTGCAGTCTTGCCATGAAAAGTTGTCTTAGAAGTCAGTGCCTGTTTGGCAGCTCTTACAAAGCTGATGGGTTAAGAACGGGTAGATCAGATATTTGGATCAATTCAGAGCAGAGTGGCGTCCTTGAAGGCACGTGTCCTATCAGCCAGCTGAGGCTTTTTGAGGTGTGAATTCTCTCGTAACAAAGTAATGATGGTAAATACTTGCAGTGGTAATAATGTCAGTGCTGAGGTTTACCTCTGTGGAGAGTATGTAAATTTTTCTGTGTGTGAAATGTATCAGTGCAGTGGTTTATACGTGTGAGTTTTCAAGTTTCAGTGTCTTATGCAACCTGTCAGAAGTCAGCACACTTTCAGAGGGAACATATGTGAGACATTCCTTAGAATATCAGCTCTCTGCTCATGAAAGAGAAAATAAATTAACAAACCCTCAGGACTGCTTTAAGATCATTCTGATGAGTGAGATGGAAATATTTAGGAGAAGAGTTGAGTTTCCCATTGTCTTTAAAGTAAGCAAGAAGATAGTAAAAATCCCAAAGGAATGTTTTAATATTGAAGTTATTAATAAGTTAGAAATTATTATTAAAATCTTCAGAATGTTTGTAGTTTGTGTCAGGCTTATCAGTGTGTCCAAAGATATTGTAGTGATGTGGTTTGTTGTTTGGTTTTTTTGTTAACTACTCAGTTAAGCTTACAAGGACCAAAGGATCTGGGTATGAAGCAGCACTATGTAGTGCTTATTCTTTTAATCTTCATTGCAACTAAAACCACTCAGCTACAGCAGTATGGCAACCAAAATGCTTTTTTCCACCTCCTCCCCCATGTGTGACCTGAATTGGTCACCAGGTCTTCCTTCAGGTTCACCCATTTTTGGAGCAGCTATTCCTGAGATACAGTTGGTTGGCGTTAAGTGTTGTGAACACAGGTAGTAACAGAGCAAATATGCAGGTCACAGACCACAGAGATGCTATAAAGCACATTCTGAGCTCCCTTGGGTGTCCTAAACTGCTAAAAATAGCCTGCTTACTGCCAGATTGAAGTATAAATATGGCCTTGAAAAGAATAAATTAACAGGATTCCTTATAGAAGTGAATTTCATCTTATCCCGCACCTAACATTTAATTTAGTCTTTCCACGTGATTAATAAAAATATCAGAATAAAAATACAAAATGCTTATTCTTTCAAGACCAAAGTTTGAACAGATGTGCCTGTGTGTTGAGACAACATTTGAACAGGTCTCAGAAGAAATCATGTGAAATTCTTTCCCAGTGAAGGCAGCAAAAGAGTTGCCACTGACTGCAGCCTGGAGCTTGACTCTGAATGCAGTAACCTGATTCAGTAAACCATTCAAATATATATAATCACAGAAAAAGTGATCTGATGAATCATGACCCTATCTGTGAAAATTTGCCTAATGAAATTGTGTGAAATTAACTTTATTCACAAAGCACACCTGTTCTGCTGGGAAGATGGCTATAAATATCTTTGTGCCACCTGCCCCAACTATGAGAGCTCCTATAAATCACGTAATTCCCTCTGACAACAGATACTGCCTTGAGGGCACCGTTTTCTTTCTGTGTACTCTTTCTTGCAAATAGGCATTTGCATAAATACAGATTTCTATGCCAATGTATTTTCCACCAGATTTCCTCCCCCAAAAAATTGACTGAAATTTAGTTTTGTCATAGTTTTGCCTTCCCTGTTACAATTGCACATGTAGCCAGATTCGGCAGTAGGATGTGATCGCTCCTGAATGCTGCCCATCCAGAGACAGGCAGCGAGTTGAGTTGTTTCAGTCTGCCTGGGTTCACTCCAGATGTAAAGAAAATATCTGACCAGAAAACCAAGAGATGTCAGAGCTCTGCTGATCTATCAGTCTGTTTTTTCCCCAAATTCTCTCTTGTCTTCCTTCTCTGCTTCTGAGAAATTGCCCTTTCTCCTGTCAGAGGTTGAATTTAAAAGTAAACCCCTCAGAAAACATTGACATAGGTCTAGAGCTTGCAATCTGCTGCTTACACCTACCTGTGCTTACCTCTGACGTGAGGTTTAGCCAGGCAAGCCAGCACCCCGAGGGGCTGAGAAGGGGGTGAACTGCAGTTCCTGCTGAGTCAGCAGTGTCTTGCTGCCGAGAGAAGGGTAAATATCTTATGGGGCTGGATAAACAGTGTAGACTGCAAAAATGCATGAAGTGATCCTGTGTAAAAATACAACGATTTTCCTTCAAGAAGGATATAGATTTATTGGGTGGCATCCAGAGCAGAGCAACCCAGGATGGAGATTGAAAGAACTCCAGTTGTATAACCTTTAGAAGAGAAAATCAAGGGGAGACAGTGCAGCGATTTCCAAGTATGTGAAAGGCTATTGCAAAGAGAAGGTGGCTCATGTTTCTGTGCTTAAAGCTGGTAAGACAAGTAGCAATGGATTGAAACTATATCATTGGAGAAAAGGAGGCTGAGGGGAGACCTTCTCACCACCTTACAACTACCTGAAGGGAGGTTGTAGAGAGGTGGGTGATGGTCTCTTCAGCCAGGTGACAGGAGATGGGACAAGGGGGAATGGCAAGCGGCTGTGCTAGGGCAGCTTTAGATTGGACATTAGAAAAAAATTTGTACTGAAAGAGTTGTGAGGGCCTGAAACAGGCTGCCCAGGGAGGGGCTGAGTCACCTGCCCTGGGTGTGTTCAAAAAAAGGGTATAAGAGGTACTTAGGGATCTGGTTTATCTTAGGATGGGATTGGTTGGACTTGATCTTCACAGGTCTTTTCCAACCTTGTGATTCTGTGATCATTATGGGAAAAGCTCCAAAATGGCAAAGGCAACCTTCTGGTGAGAACCATAGGAGCTGTGCTGCAGGATGCAGCCTGAGAGAGTTGCAGAGGTTAACAACAGGCTGAGCAAATACCAGCTCACAATGACAGGGGGGTAGCAGATGGCTTCCCTTGCTTTCAATCTCGGTGTCTGTTGCACTTTTAGAGTAATTGCAGTCAGGACTTTATATGCATAATCTGTGTAAACATACCGTGTCGGCTCTATAAAACTCGTAAAGTAGTATATTGATGCACACAGGAAAAATACACAATAAATAAAAAATAACATACATATAAATACATAATAACACAGCACAAGTTTTCTTTGCAACACATCTATAACTCTGTTTTCACCAAGTAATCACATGGCTAATCTTTAATCTTATTGTATTTAAAATAAATACATCTTAAAAACAAAGGAATAAGTTTTAAAGATTGACTTCACCTGCAATTAGTATGCAATGACTTTATACTGAACTCCTGTTTCATTCTAGAGCAGAGGAAAATGTTTCTATAATTTTCTTCTTTTAATTTGTGTGATTTTATTTTAGAAATTTACTGATACATTGACTGTATTGACAGAGATTCAATTGTGTAACGTGGTTGCTTAGGGGACAGTGTGTGCAGCTCTGTGAAAAAGGAGAATTCCTGACATCTTTAGTGTGAAGTCATTAGTTAAGCATAGTTTTATTTAACATCTCTTCATGTGGAAGGAGTAAATGAGGCATTTAAATCAACAGTAACAGTGATTGCTCTGTGCTGCTGTTCTAACTGTGGATCTCAGAAGGCCTGGTTGGACTTCAAACCATGTATTAATCCTTTATAGACTGAGTTCAAAACTCCCTTTGAAAACTTGAAAGTGAAGGACCCACAAATTTCAGAATGACTAAAGACTTGCTCCAGGGAGGAATTTTTCTAATGAGATAGAAAAAGATTCTGTGCTGTCTCGTAGACGGTGTGTCCATTAACTCATTTGCCAGATGCTGATCTGTGCAGACGATTTTTATAGCCTTCATTGGTGACCACAACTTACACCAGTTTACTGACCTAGGTTGACCTGGTTCAACAGACAGTTAGGACTGAAGGACACTGTTACTTTCCTGGGCACGTGGGATATTCAGCAGCCAGTCGCGTGCATCCAGCATCACCAGACATGGATTTTTGTGCCAGGGCTGAAGAAGGCAGAGGGCTTTGACTGCAGGGTTTGTTCCATGCTAAAAGCTCAGGCTGCAGGCTGTAATTAGAAGATGCAATTCAATGTTGCATTAAGGTAAAAGGAAATATCTCCCACCCCCCACCCTTTACTTTTGGGACAGGTAAGGTAGCACAGCGAAGCATGTGCTGTTAATACCTGCCCTGTTAGCAGCACAGCTTTGGGCAGAGTTGCTTTTCATGAGCTCAAATATTCTCTTGAAAAATCCACAGCATCTCTGGTTCCCACTCTCACAAGTATTTTTCTTGCAGCAAGCCTTCCAAACTGATACCTTGACTTATAGGCTGTCACTTGTGTTTGCTTTCTGGAGCTAAACCTGCTAATGTTTACAACGTGCTTAACTGAACTGAGAACCTGTGCTCTCCCTTGGTTGCACATCAGAGGGAATATTTTTAAAAGATTTTTGTCTGGTACAGTGGCATGAAGGCACTGCTGCTGGAATATCTGCCCCGGAGGAGAGCTGACATGACATTTGAGCGAGCTAGTGGAGCTGACAACTCATCCTGTTTGACTGCTGAGTCTGAGGGTGCTGCTAAGAATCCTAAATGTGCCCAGTTGTGGTGTTGCTCTTACATCTTCAAAAGTTTAAAAATTCGGTCAGCAAATACCTGAAGATACAGTGCTTTTTCTATAATGTATACTTTAAGTACAGATAGAATGGGAAAAGAAGCAGCTCAGAAGGCACAGACTGACAGTGCATTTTTGTACATTCTTTTATATAGAGAGAAAACCAAGACACAGTAATGGCTCAGATCCATTAGTGTACCTGGTTTATATCATACAACCACAAAGCAGTCCTCAACTTACACAGGCAATGTATGTGCTACGGAGACTGGTTCTATGACTGCTACATTCATGCTCACACAGAGTTTCTGTTGGACTGGAGGTGGGAGTGTATCAGTTTTTGCTCTATTAGTTAAATAGCATAGCAGCCACAGGATCAGGGCAGCAGATGGGCCCTTCAGTCCTAGTTCTGAGCTGGCTTTGAAGATCTACCCCTATATATTCATAGTGCAGTATTTTGGTAATTAAGAGTCCTGTAGCTAGGAGCTAGGTATGTAAAGAACTCTTAGATTCTGGTAAGGTTAAAATGTTTGAAAATCAAATGCCTCATTCACTTGCAAAATGGGTTAGCAAGAACAGACTTCAGCATACGGTGATGATCAGCAGAACACCCCTGAAATGCATTTATATTTTCCATCTCAACTTGGATGAAAGTATTAAATAGAGTTTGCAGTAGAAATAATCTCTTGTCCTACTGCAATGTACAAAACTCTCTCTACTTTTTTGATGGACTGTTTAAAAATAAAAAATCATTAAATGGCCATTCCATACGCACAAGATGCCTTTAGTAAGCAAGAGGCACCTCTACAAGCAGGAGGTCTCCAGCAGGACTTTTGGTTCGTGCCCATGCACCCACAAATAGGGTAATGTTTTGAAATTACTTCCTTTTCCTTTATTTTCCCCTGAGATGCCTCACTTCACACCATTATAAATCTCAATTCAGTTTTGCATAAGCTATCATAATCCTTTATAGCATCTGTGGCACTCATCCACCATAGTTGTCATTGTTACAAATTGTTTGTTATTGTTACCTCCCTACTTGGCTGTGTCGGGCACTCTGATTGCAAATGCTGGCTGGTCCCAGTTATCCTAAGCAACAAAGGAACTGGGGAGAGGGAAGTCAGAAAGCGGGCATACCCTATACCCTGAGGAAGCAAAGAATCACAGAATCATAGGGGTTGGAAGGGACCTCAAGAGCTCATGGGGTCCAACCCCCCTGCCAAAGCAGCTCCCCAGCTCATACTGCACAGGGCGGCGTCCAGATGGGGCTGGAATCTCTCCAGAGAAGGAGACTCCACCCCCCCTGGGCAGCCTGTCCCAGGGCTCCCTCACCCTCACTGGGGAAAAGTTCTTCCACATGTTGGTGTGGAACTTCCTGTGCTCCAACTTGCAGCCATTGCCCCTTGTCCTGTCCCCACTAACCACTGAAAAGGGGCTGGCTAACTTGCCCTGCATCCCATGCTTAAGATAATTGTAAACCCCGATTAGGTCCCCCCTTAATCTTCTTTTCTCTAGACTGAACAGTCCCAGCTTATTCAGACTCTCCTCACAGGGGAGATGCTCCAGGCCCTTCATCATCTTTGTAGCTCTTCTCTGGACTCTCTCCAGGAGATCCCTGTCCTTTTTATCCCAGGGAGCCCAGAACTGGACACAACACTCCAGGTGGGGCCTGACCAGGGCAGAGTAGAGGGGGAGGGTTCCCTCCTGTGACCTGCTGGCCACACTCCTCCTGATGCCCCCCAGGATCCCATTGTCTCTCTCAGCCCCCAGGGCACACTGCTGGCTCATAGCAAACCTGTCATCCACTAGGACCCCCAGGTCCTTCTCCATAGTGCTCTTCTCCATTAAGACATCCCCCAGCCTGTACTGAAATGAACGGTTGTTCCTTCCCAGATGCCAGACTCTCCACTTGATTTTGTTGAGTCTCATCTGGTTTCTCCCTGCCCAGCTCTCCAGCCTGGCCAGGTCTCTCTGGATGGCAGCGCAGTGTCCTGTGTGTCAGCCACAAGGAAGCACAAGGACAGCTGAAATTACACATGGTGCTCGAATACAATAGATTTGTTTGAAAGAATAAATTTTATAGCCACCTAACTTTAAAGTAGCTGCATTAGACTGCTGAATTCCCCCCCAATTAGAATATTTTCTGTGCTGTAATGTGATTGATTTGTGTGTTTCTGGTTAAGAATATTTTCTTCTTAATTTCCTTTCCAGTTTGGTCTTTCTATTGTTTATTTTTCTTCTGCTCCTTTAGACCACGTTGCAAATGCACATGGAATGCACCTGGCAGTGTTTAGATATCATGCTTGCATTGGCTTGAGAAAGTACATACTCTGTCATTGCAGCTTTCTAAGTAGACCTTTTCTTGCTTTAATCCCTCTGTCAACTATGATATGCAAAAGGGTATGAGGAGGGCTTACAGCAAAACAGGAATGGTTGAGGAAATGAGAAAGCAATGATACATATTGTATTTTAAATCTCTTTCAACTGCCTTAATGGAATCTGGGTTCAAATCCTACAGAAGCTGAAGTAAAGCTTTTAACTTCAGTAGAGTTTGGGTTGGATTCTAGACAGAAAAAAACAAGTCTACCTTACTACAAGGAGCTTCCTCTGCATTCCATCTCTCTCACTCTCTTAAAAAGCTTAACTAAATGTGTTTGATGAAACCTTAAAAATACGCAATATTTATGCAACTCCTTTTAGATCTTACAATGCTTAATGCTCTTCAGCAAGTTTCATGTCCTAGAGTCAGGTAATAATGTAAGAGTTTCAGTTAGTTTAACAAAACCACAAAACACAAAACCAACCCCCCCCAAAAAACCAACACCAAAAAAACCCCAAATCCTCATCTCCTTATCTGCTTGGTCTTGAGAGTACCCAAAGGAGCTGGCATATATGAATAGTAGAAGATTAAAAAAACCAAAGCAAACCACCAAAGAAATGGCATAATAATCCTTAAGTCAATCTTGCATCCTTTGGGTGAGCTGACTCAAGATAATGAATGTTTATACAGAAATTGCTTGGCTGTGGGTGTACTTTTGTGTACCTTCTCCAGGCTGTTGCCTTTCATGCTGTAGTTGCAGGCATCCTTTTTCAGATGGAACCGTTCCTGTTTCTCTGTAGTGATAAATAGGGTTGTATAAAGCCCTTTAATCAGGGTGAAGTTATCTTTTCCACTCAGGGCTAAGATTGAGATAATATGCCCAAACACTTTGGAAAGGGGAAACAGATTTCCTACAGTTTTAACTGCATCATGCAGACTCTAGACTTCTCAACCTTCAGATATCTCTCCTTTATTTTCTGTCATCTCTTTGTCATGAAGCTTGCCTGACTTTCTCTTGACAAAATGGGGATTTTTCTATACTGATTAAAATATTGTAGCATTTTACAAGCTCCTGCAACTAAACCTCTTCAAGCTTCAACAACCTGTTAGTAGGTCTTTAAAAGTTTATCTAAGTCATCAGTTTGTAAGCAAAGACCAACTTTAAGCAAAGGTGATCTTATGTACCCCAGAGATTCAATTTGAATTTCATGCAGGTACATATTACTTAATTATATTTATTTGCTTAGATTATAAATAAACAAAGAGTGCCTGTCCAAGTCTCCTGGTGCCCCAACACAGCAATAACAATACCATCCCAGCAGTGTTGAATTAATTAGTTTAGCATGAACTCCACCAGACAATCTCCAACGGAGACTCTTCAATTTTGTCATTATGGTAAGAAACAAATCCATAGCTTTCTCCAGAAATCTTATCAAGTAGTACCTTCTGTGTTCTGCTTCTCCTTTTCTTGTTTTCTTCCTGTGCTCTGAAGCTGAGAAGGTATACAGTTCAATCCTTATTTGTTGTGTTCTGATTTGCTTTAAGCTGGCTGGAACTTTGGGAATCATTCTTACAGAAAACTGCCAATTCTCTGAAACTGTGCCCACTTAAAGACCAATTTGAATGTTTTCCTTAGTTTACAAGTTCTTTAGTAGTCCACATTGCATTTGATACTTTGGGGGGAAAAAAAAGAAAAAGTAAAATCTCATTTTGGGATGCAAACCAATCAGAGAACTAAACTAAATGAAATATTTAAATTATTAATTAAATTTCAGAGTTGGACTGGAGCGGTGTTCCCCAGGGCTGGGTGTTGGGTCCAGTCCTGGTTAATATCTTCATTGACACCTTGATGAGAGAACAGCACCCACCCTCAGCAAGTGCTGATGATACAAAGCTGGGAGGGGTGGCTGACACACAGGACACTGTGCTGCCATCCAGAGACCTGGACAGGCTGGAGAGCTGGGCAGGGAGAGACCAGATGGGATTCAACAAAAGCAAGTGGAGAGTCTGGCACCTGGGGAGGAACAACCGCATGCATCAGTACAGGCTGGGGGTGACCTGCTGGAGAAAAGCACTATGGAGAAGGACCTGGGGGTCCTGGTTGATGACAGGGTGGCCATGAGCCAGCAGTGTGACCTGGGGGCTGAGAGAGCCAATGGGATCCTGGGGGGCATCAGAGGGAGTGTGACCAGCATGTCAAAGGGGGTGATCCTCCCCCTCTGCTCTGCCCTGGTCAGGCCCCACCTGGAGTATTGTGTCTAGTGCTGGGCTCCCTGGTGTAAAAAGGACAGGGATCTCCTGGAGAGAGTCCAGAGAAGGGCTGCGAAGATGATGAAGGGCCTGGAGCATCTCCCCTGTGAGGAGAGGCTGAGAGAGCTGGGACTGTTCAATCTGGAGAAAAGAAGACTGAGGGGGGACCTAATTGGTGTTTAGAATTCTCTTATGCATGGGATGCAGGGCAAGTTAGCCAGCCCCTTTTCTTTGGTCAGTGGAGACAGGACAAGGGGCAATGGCTGCAAGTTGGAGCACAGGAAGTTCCACACCAACATGTGGAAGAACTTTTCCCCACTGAAGGTGAGTGAGCCCTGGGACAGGCTGCCCAGGAGGTGTGGAGTCTCCATCTCTGGAGAGATTCCAGCCCCATCTGGACGCCGCCCTGTGCTGCTTTGGCAGGGGGGTTGGACCCCATGATCTCTTGAGGTCCCTTCCAACCCCTATGATTCTGTGACTATTCAGTAGCCTTGATTTGTGATGAATACTGTACAAGTCCTAACATCCTTTCTGCATTTCACTTCCTCCATCTGTCTTTATAAAAGAAAAAAGAAAGCTGGGTGGAAACTTTGGGATGGCTGGGAATGAACTTGCCCTCACCCCTAGGACCTCTGCAAGCATGTTGTTGGGTGCTGTGATGTGCCTGTACACAGGCTGTTGCTGATAGTTGTCTGATGAGATGGATTTTTTTTTTTAAGTTGATACCATTTTGCCAATTTTTCAGACCCCTTCAAGTGTTGAAGGGGGGATGTTTAACTGGGACAAGTAGTGTCCTCCTGGTACTTTTCTTGGCAATTCTGCAGCTGTATTCATAGGTGCTTGGACTAAGAGACGAGGGCTGCTGGACTATCTGTGCTCATTTTTAATGACAGGCTCTTCCCTTTCTGAAACACAGCTCCAGTACCGCTGGTATTGCTCCTCTGCAGAACAGAGCTCTGCAGATTGTGTCTACCTTCTTTCAGTCCTAGAAAATCTTCCAGCATTCTGTGCTGACATGCGAATGCATCAAACTTGGGTCTGCAAAACTCCATTTTGTTTAAGCATCATAATATTATTCCTCTAAGGAATTAGCTGACATTTAAACATCTCACAGAGGTATTTTATATTGTGTAAAATATAATTCACACAGGCTTTACAAAATAAGCCTTTTTGAAAGCATATTTAATTCCCATACTTTATTTTTCATTCCCTTCGTTAGGCTAAATCCTAATGCATGTATGCCCAACAGACTAATGTACCTGTAGACTTTTTTTTTAATTCACATGCACTCACAAATCAAAGTAATAGCCCACATTCACAAGAAATATTAATCTTGTTCCTCCCCTTCTTTTTCCTTTTTTTTCTTGTAACATGCAAGCAGTATTTCTTTAGAAAGGAGCTAAATAAAAAGTTGAATACAAAATGCACAAAGATTAAATACCAAGAATTCAATAATAGTAATCATATAACAAACAGTATCCTTGTAATATCTGGTGTTGGTTTTGAACATAATGAATCATATAGCAATCATGCAGTTGAAGAATGCATAATTCTTATGGAAGCTTTTCTTTATGGATGTGCTTTTTCTACTTCAAACCGAACTGTTCAATGACTGTAGGGGGAAAAATAAGGCTGAAGCTTTTATGAATCTTAAAAGTTCAGGACAAGAATAAAATGTAGCGTGGGGTTTTATAGTGAAAATGCAAACTTTAAATTATCCTCTTTACAGGCCTAGGGAACCCCTTCCCCCTGCCAAAGTGCACCAAGGATTTTTGAAAGTTTGACCATTATTGGCTCTAGATAATCATTAACGTCATATGAATAAATAAAGCCTAATTAATTCCACACTAATGAGATGAAGGAGATTCAGACAATTTCCATCACTGAAGTTTATGTTCCCTCACAGTTCTCTGAGGGTAATTGTTCATTGTTTTCATGCTATACAGAAGTCAATAAGTAGCATAGTTTACCTAGATTCAGTGAAATTATCAAAAAACAGTATGAAATTTATAATAGAATCTTGATTATGGGTTTTTAATGGCAGTTATTATTTTAGCATTTTTAAATGCAGTTTTAGTGGCAATTAGTAACAGAATTTGTAGGTGTACATTTGGAATTAGCTAAAATATCAGGATAGGAAAGGGATTATGAAGATCTCTGCTAGAAAGACAAGTGCATATTTATGGAAGGAAGACTAAATTGAGCCATGCTCACATCTAGCATGATGTTTAAATAATCCTGAAAGACTTAAATCACTTCAAAGCATTTTCATCTTTTACTAAGTTCTTTTTCAAGAACCTTCTCAGTTTCCCTTGGTCTTTGGTTCCCTTCTACCCATAACACACATATCGTAGCAGCTTGTCTGTCAAGCTCTTGAATATTTTACCATACTCTCTTCTTTTCCTAACAGCTCATTTCTGCCATTTTGATGGGAAAAAGAAGCTGGAGATCAGAGTGTCCACTTAATGAAGGGAGTCTGCCCCAAATCTAAAGAGAGACAAAATTTAGGAGGAATGTTCAAGTGAGGGTTGTGTATATGTGTACGTATGGATGCATCTGGAAGTTTAACAGCACTTGTAATAGCATGTGTGGATTGGCAAGGGCTAACATCAAATAATTGTTTCTATTGATCTTACTCAGTTTATGTAAACTTGGGTTTGTGTATGGGTTAGTACACACAGAGTAGAGACAAGGCAGTGGTCCTACGGCCAGAGCAAAACTATCTTCTGGTTGAATTCTCTTCTAACATGCTAACCAGGAATGATTCAACCTGTGGGGTGCAGGTTTTGCCATGAGCATGCTACTGCATCCAAGACTTCTGGGGAGGGATACTGCTTCTGCTGCATCTGCGCTAGGAATTGGGTTAAACTAAAGGAAATGTCAAGTACTTTGCTTTGAGTCATCTCTTTCATAGTGCTGTGCTGCAATTCTGGACACTGAAGATGCAGTTTCAAGTTTCGGAGGATTTTCAGGTGCATGTTAATACATAACCAGATTAATCTGAAATACCAACTTCCAATCTCAGCGTATGCTTTGTTCTTAAACTTCATGTTATAGTAAAATCACTGCATTTGTTATCATTTTCTACAGCCTGTGAACGTTAATGACACAACTCACACTCTTTGTCAGTACTCCAAACTCTTGGCTAATCTTCCACATTCTAATATCAGCAGTTATATTTATGTAAATTAGTATGCTGTAAAACTTGCATCAATCATTTATGGTTAAAAGCTGAATTTGCTCAGAATAAGTACTTGTGAATTAAATACTACCCCTCCTCCCCCAAAAAACGGAGAAGCAGCAGTTAAATCCAGACTAAGCCTACTTATAATCAAGTATGAAATAAAATTTATTAATATAGCTAAATACTGGTATATTCTTCATATACATTATTAAAAATATGTCTGTGATAACTAGGCTGAACTGTGCGAATGTGTGACAGTGAAAAAAGTAGAACTCAAAAGTTCATTTCAGAGGAGACATTAATAAAAACCGGATGACATGCTGCAAAGGAAATTAGCTTCTAGTGTATGCGGACATGAATAATGCTAGAGGATGTATCATATAACTTAATCAGATAGGCTGTAACAGGAAGATGCAACTGTGGTTTCCTTAATGACCAATGGGTGATGTAATCAAATGCTAAATGCACATTGTCAGGTTCTGACAAGTTACTATCAAAGCAAAGATGGAGTATCACTTAACCAGGAGTTTAGGCTGATAACACATCCTCTCTCCAGTGAGCGGAAGGAGTTAGGAGCAGACAGGTTTCTATAATGTTGTTGTGACATGAAGTAATCTTCCTTTGTCATTCTTTAACGTAAATATCACATTCCCTGAAAGTATATATGCTTCTGCTGCCTTTGGCGGGCTACAGAGTTGTTAATCTTGCTAGCACAGGAGTGAAGCACAGTCCAGGCTACTGCAGCTGGGACCCAGCAGAGCTGCAAGAAGCTTTTGGGTGGTGCTGGCCTCTGCCAGCAGCTGCAGGCTCTGCCTCTGCAACTCTGTCCGTGCTGGTCCATGGACTAAATAATTAATTTAAGGTTCTGTGGAATGACTGAACATGCACTCGGGGGTCTGAGTGAAGGAGAACTCTCCTGTGGTAGATTAAATAGTTCTGCTCATGTTGGACTTGCAGGATTCAGTAATTTCTCTCTCCGTGCCCTGCACATTGCCAGGGAGTGTTTCTGTGTGAGCAAACCCAAATGCTAAGGCTAATGGAGCTGTGGCCTTTGTAGTGCCACGTTCAGATTGGGGGGTTGAACTCCATGATCTCTAGAGGTCCATTCCAACCCCTACGGTTCTGTGAATCCCAGTTGAGTCGTTTTTGCTGATCTCAGGCCTGGGGGGACCGGTGGTGCAATGCAGGGACATGAGGGCTGGATGCACTTGCCCAGGTTGACTTTGGCAGCAGGAGAGCCTTTTCTGTGCCAGGATGGTCCTTGCTGGCTTGCTTGTGCAAGACCTTTGTTTCACCAAGTCAGAGGGATCTGGCAGCACTTCCATAGCAGAGTACTGCTGCGAATTTAAGAAACAGAGTCAAAACTAAGACTGAGCTCACTGATAATCCTGGGCTTTGCATTTTGATGCATATTACTAGTTGAGTGCTAGATTGTGTTTTTATGACGGAGCAGATTAGGAAATAATTTGCATGTGAATCTCTCCAAGTCAGTGTGGTTTCCCTGGTAACAAATGGGGAACCAAGATCCCAAATCTGCTTGTTGCCATTAAAGTGTGTGTGTATGTGGGGAGGGAGTGTTCTTTTTGTAAGTTTTTATTAAGGAAATGTAGAGCTGCAAAACTTAGCAAGATCCCAATTTACATAAAATGAGGGGTTGAAGGAATTAAATTGGTTCTTCACTCACCAGCACTTAACTGATACAAAAGTCTCACTTCTAATCAAACAACACCAGGGTATTTTGCAATCAGAGTTTTCCTTTCTGGCTATCGAAAATGAAATTTGTTATTGCTTATTATTGTCAGGGACACTGCCAGAGACTGGTATTTCCATCAGTAGCTGCCTTTCATGCTTCCTCAGAAGCTGTCTTCAAAGGCTTGGAGTCTAACTTGGAGACCAAGAAGGGCTTATCAGCTCCATGAGGTGGGATCCTGGCCCTGTTTCAGTTTAGCCTGAGAGAGGTTCTCAGGGGTCTCACATGTCTCCACAGCAGCTGACTTGCTTGGACCTAGAACAGTATGTTGGCAACATCTTGATTTTTAAGTGATGATTAGGAAGAAGTTTGCGTTGACTAATGTAGCAGCAGGAGAACTTGAAAGATGCTGGAGGAGAAAGAGACTGCCAACCATTTGTGACTGTTGGAAGAGCGACTGAAAGATGAAATAATCCTAGTAGCAACTGGAGCAAAAAAAAAAGGTAACAAACTTATTGGGAAGGACTGCTGGTTATCCTTGAACTTTACATCCTGGAGCTGAGGACAAAGAAACAGAACCATCACCAGCACCACAAAAAAACCCCAACAAAAAATAAAAAAAAAAACCAAAAAAACCCAACCAAAACTTTCTGAGTTCAGGCATCATTCTGTGGCTTTATTGAACCAGTTTTGGCATAAAATATTTTGATATTAATACAAAGTGCTCTCAGAACATGAAGTATCTGATGGTTTTCTTCAGTTATTTCCTGAAATTGAATGTATTGCCTCAGTATTCTTGATGCTGAATTTTTCAGTGACTTTTCAGTAAAAGAAAATTTGCCTAGTTAAAAATTAACTCCAGAAATACAGCTGGAAACATCTGAGGATGGGAGAAGTCATATTTTTTTATTCCTCCCTTACCCCCCCAGCCCTGGTTTGTTTTGTTTGCTGGTTCTCTATTTAATAGTTTCCCATTTGTCAGTTATTCTAATGAGATTTTAGTTTTGAACATGCAGCAAATTAAAATTTTAGTTGTCTTGAAAATTCAGCAATGTATCTATAAAGGAAAATTCTATTTTTTTTTAAAAAAAGGTTTCCTCTCAGTAAGAAAGTATCTCTCTTGTTCAGAGATGTAATTTTTGAAAACATATTAAAATCATAAAATAGGTTTTGTAATAAATAAAAGTAATTACTATTCAGCTTCTCATTTAGAAGCAAGCTAAGCTACTTCTGCTGCTGAACACAGCTTTACTTCGTTTTATCAGACTAAAGTGATTTTTCATGTCGTGCTGGGTTTTGTTCCATTAATGAGCCATGCAATAATCAGGAATAAAAAGGGAAAAATTATATTTGAATAGAGAGGACCTGGGTTACTGAAAGCTCATATCATCAACACCAACAAGCTTTATCTTTCTTTAACATTGTATCATTGAAAGAAGTGGCACAATTAAAATGTGTCTTATGAGTGTTCAAGTTATGTGGTGAAATTTCCCAGGTAGGAGGGGGGTTGTGGATTCACAAATGTAGACTCCAAGTAAAGCACACCTTTATTCAAAACTTATCCCCTCACCCCCATTTCACAGGCCTGTGGATTTACTAGGTGGCTAACATGAAAACATGCAAGGATGGTGATTCTGTATCTTTTCTTGGTGGGAGAGACATCATACAAATGACAAGTTTGCTTCCTTTTGAAGGATACAGTGAATTTTTCTTTTTTTCAGATTGTAATTACATTTCCAGTTCCCTGCCAGCATATGCTGATTGCCTTTTGCAGCTTCCTTGGGGCCTTGTCAATCCATTGATTAAAGAAACATGCTTTAAGTGGATTTGTACTACATCGGAATAACTGATACCGTTTGATTAGGGCTGAATGCTGATATGACCCTCAGTAAATAGCTATTTCCAACCCTTGTGATTGTTTTTATGATGGATCTTGTGACATCAACTATTTCTCTTATGTTCTGGCCTCCCAAATGATTATCTGATGGCATCAGTTGACACCCACAAATGAAAACTTGCAACTCTTGTGGTTGCAGAATAAAACCTGAGGCTGTCGCTGGTGCATGTAAGAGGCCTGGAAGCTAAAAGGCAGTGAAATAAAAATTATTTCTTCAAAAGAACATTAAAATAATATATTTCTTGCTAGTTGTTCCTCCATAAAAACCCCATGCAGCGCTACAGGCTTGGGAGAGACTGGCTGAAGAGCTGTCAGGAAGAGAAGGACCTGGGGGTGTTGGTTGACTGCAGGTTGAATATGAGCCAGCACTGTGCCCAGGCGGCCAAAAAGGCCAATGGCATCCTGGCTTGTATAAAAAACAGTGTGGCCAGTAGGTCTGGGGAAGTGATTGTGCCCCTGTACTGGGCATTGGTGAGGCGACACCTCGAGTACTGGATCCAGTTCTGGGCTCCTCACCATAAGAAGGACATTGAGATCCTGGAGCGAGTCCAGAGAAGGGCAGCCAGGCTGGGGAAGGGGCTGGAGGGCAAATCCTATAAGGAGCAGCTCAGGGAGCTGGGGGTGTTTAGCTTGGAGAAGAGGAGGCTGAGGGGAGACCTTTTCACCACCTACAACTACCTGAAGGGAGGTTGTGGAGAGGTGGGCGATGGTCTCTTCAGCCTGGGGACAGGAGATGGGACAAGGGGAAATGGCAAGAAGCTGTGCCAGGGCAGGGGCAGATTAGACATTAGAAAAAAATTTTGTACTGAAAGAGTTGTGGGGGCCTGGCACAGGCTGCCCAGGGAGGGGCTGAGTCACCTGCCCTGGGTGTGTTCAAAAAAAGGGTAGATGAGGTCCTTATTGATCTGGTTTAGCTTATGATGGGTTTGGTTGGACTTGATGATCTTCAAAGGTCTTTTCCAACCTTGTGATTCTGTGATTCCCTGATCTTGCTGGATCTAGCTCAACAAAGTTTTTGTGCTTACTGTTATTCTGACAACATATGCAGTTATCCTGTTGATGTTTAATATCCTTATATTTATGAGGCAGTTCTTTCAGGATTACCTCATCACTCAGTCTTTCAGACAGAACCAGGTTTACTCACTGGGGTCCAGTAACTTCTCAGCCCCCACCAAGGGCAGTGGGCTAATGCATGTTCTTCAGAGGTTTTGCTGAATCATGACCAGAGTTCTTAGGATTAAATTCATGTAGAGAAACATTAAGTGGAAATCTTGTTTGCTGGCACTAAGTAATATGTCCTCCTGAGAGTGACCTTTGGTAACTCCAGATGCTTTTCAGTAAAACTGCTGTGTGACTGCTGCAGTGAGCAAAATGCAAAATTTGGTGACACGACAGTAAAACAAAAGCTTGATGTATGGCAAGCATAGGATCTGCTGCTTTACATCCTTGCTTAGAAAGAAATGCAATGTCTGTTAAATGAATGGAATTTGAAGGCCGTTTTCTCTATTGCTACAAACTGATGTACTCTATAGAAATCCCACTATGCTGTTTTAAAGATCATTTTAAAATGCATTTTCATTTCTTAATACATCATTCCAGCGAAGAGTTATTAATCAGTTATTGCTATGATTTGCAATAGGGGAAATACTCATTAACTATATTAAATATATTAACTATATTAACTATATTAACTATATTAATGTGTTCGTAATTAGAAGAGTCAAACAAGGTATGTCTGTTTTGAAGAAAATTATTAAAGCTCTTCTTCCAAGTTCCTTAAATATTATTTTTCTCTTAACTTAGATTATTTTCACAGTAACTCAACTTTTTACTTGAAAACTCTCAGCAGGTGATAAAGAGGAGAAAGATTTTTAGATTAAAGAAGATATCTTGAGCATGTAGATTTATACAGATCAAAGGGGCAATTTCCCTGTGTAGCACACACTGCAGTGTTATGATAACCTTTTTTAAAAAACTCTTTTCCATAAACAACTAAATGTGTACATGCTGGCATGAATAAAAGGTGGCAGTGACTTATGGTATGCTATGTAAATTTGAGATTATTCACAATCATTCCAACCCACAGTTGAAACACTTTTATTCATTATATTTATAATCTGCACCACAGCTGATGCAGGCTTTGCTTTTTGAATATGATTTGGCATGTAACAGAAATCCAGGCTGAAATTTCCTAAAAAATTCTGTCAAGCTTTTCTGAATTAATATTATTTTTGTTTGATTTATGGCTATTTTAAGGAGAGAGTTCTGAAGGTGCAGCAGAGGAGAAGACTTCTAATTGTATACAGAACATGTAGGAAGATATGGACAAGCTGTAAAGGAGTGTTTACTAAAGGAATTTGAATTACTTACGCTGAAATATATTTGAAGTTGAACATTTCCCAAGGAAACTACAGCTTAATATCACAACAATATAATGACTTTATACCTGAGTGAATCATTTTTATGAAAAAAGTGTTTATAGTACTCTAGTATTTGCATACTTGGCCTTTAGCAAAATAACAATAACAACAAAAAGAATCATTGAATCACTTTATTTGGAAGAAACCTTTAAGATCATCAAGTTCAACCACAGCCTAACCCTGCCTAGTCCACCTCTAGACCATAAATTGCCCAAGCCAAAAAGTTAGAGCCCTGATACATAAATTGAGAGCCCTTTGACACCAGCCTGAATTGGTTCTTGATCGTTTGTGGGTGGTTTTGCTTTGAAACTGCAGCTGGTACCGACTGGTACATTCACAGGCTCAATAGCCTTCCTGTGTACTGGGGCTTGACATGAGTCGGAGTGCTGGGATACTAAAACAGAGGAGGATATATGGGATAGCTTCAGGCAGTCTGCTCAGCTGCTTACTGGAATAGCCATTACTGTGTGTTTTCTAATGACTAATCTGAATCTTTCAAGCTGAAACTGAAAGTCATGGCTGGTTCTCTTACTACAGTATAGGATCTTTTTTTTTCTTCTCAATGGAAGCCTTTTTTGTTCTTTAAAAAGCTAGGCATGGTAGTATTTTTCATGGCTATTGCTAGTGCTTTTGGCTTGTTTCTTTCTTTGGAATTTGGTTTGAGTTTTGGGGGTTTTTCAGATGACCACTCTGGCTCTTTTTAAAGCACCCTGGAAGATGCATTCCAGACCCCTACCTTTTCTTATTCCTTTCCATTGCACGTTCTCTGGTTTGCTCACACATTTCTTGAACTACACTGCCTCAAACTGTGCAGGGTATTTCAGCTGAGGCGATAGAAACACTCAATAAGCCAGGGGAGGTTCATGTGAGAGTTAAATACATTAATTTATACTAAGAATTGCTCTAGATGTGCATGCAAAATGGTCTTTAAGAGCAACTCATAATTTCTGCATGTAAAGCCTAGGTCATTAGCTATATATTCCAGAAAAAATTAAATGCATGTACATTTAAATGATTAGTGTATATTGGAGTTAGGGAAGGGCTTAGTACAAAACCATTCTGTATTTTGGAAGAATCTTTTGTCAATAAATCTGGAGAGTCAGAGCTAACATTTGGCTGCACTTATTTGATTAGAAAATCAGATCCTGTTCTTAAGAACAGCATAAGATTTCAGATGAAAAAATATACCTGGGAAAAAATGTTTCCTTCTTCCTAAGTCCTATGCATTTCTTAGAATAGGTGTGAAATCTGAATAGTTACTGAGGTAACTATTTACAACAGCTCCTCAGGGCATAGCAGTCTTCCATGAACTAACAAAATACTGAAAAAGGATGAGCAGTGACAGCAAGTTAATATTGTACCCTTAATTACAGATTATTTTTTTACATAGCTGCTTCTGGAAGAAATCACATCCATCATATCTGTTGGTTCCAAAATCCTGTTACAATCATTCTGTGTTTAATACACGGTCTCTGAGGTGCTGTGTTGTAATCTTACTACTGACATCATAGAGGCTGGGTAGGTGGCCAGTGGGGTGGATTGAAAACTGCTTGAACTGCCAGGCCTCAAGCGTTATGATCAATAGCATGACGTTCAGCTGGAGGGCTGTTACTGGTGGTGTGCCCCAGGAGGTGACCATGGGACCAATTCTGTCATCTTCCTCAGTGTTTGGGAGGATGGGACAGAGCACACCCTCAGCAAGTCTGCAAATATGAAACTGGAAACAGTGCTTTATCTACTGGATTGGTTTGCTCTTGTTCAGTGGGATCTTGGCAGTGTGGAGAACTGGGCAAGCAGGAATGCCATGATGGTTATGGAGAAATGCAGAGTCCCATTCAACAGATTTTCAGAACAACCAAGGGGATAACCCTTAGGGAAAATTTTGGGGTCCCAATTGGCAGCCAGTCAATGGTCTCTTGAATAATATCTGAATATATTCCTAACTGGAAAATTTTCTCTGATGCAGACATAGAAAACATATAGGTAGAAAACTTACTCTTGGAGGTGGAATGGAATATGCCATGTCCTTTATTTACCCTGTATTCGTGCCAAATGCTATTCAGGCAGACGTTTCTGATACAGACCTGGTCTAAATGCGTTTGCTCTCATGCCTCTCATCAGTTGTGCCTGGTGACTACTTCTGACACAGTCATCATTTGATAATGGAGCCACAAGAAATGCAAACTCTCTGAAGTAGCCTTTTGAAACGCTATCTTTTTGGCATCATGCTTCAAAATCTGAAAAATGGAAGTGATAGCTATCATTACAGAGTAAGTTTTTATAATGAAAACAAGCACGTAAGGGCCCTGATATTTGCCCTTGAATTCATTGTACATGCTAATTCAATTACCTTCTTGTCTGTGGGCCTCTGCAAGTGTGGATGACGAATATTGGATGGAAACTGGGGGAAAAGCCTGCACTTGTGTTTGTAATAAAGCATTCACATAGCTGAAGAAAGGTCCTCCATTCCTTTTGCCTATCAGTTCTACTTCTGAAAATATAATTTTTAGTACATAGAGGAGTTATGTAAGCGTACACATTTACACTCCAATGTGTAAATATCTGAAACACTTTATTTTTTAGCAGATAGTACTTCTGTCAAATTTAGAACAACAAACACCAAGTGGTTGTAATTCAAGAAGAAAGTATTTTGTGTTTGTCAGTGTCTCTTAATAGAAAAGGTCTATAGAAATGGTTTTAATGCTTTTTTCCTTCTTAAAAGAAGACATACTCCGAGTGTTAAAAAAATGGGGTGTTTGTTATGTTTCTGGGGATGCATACTTAATTATTTTTTTTTTAACTATTAAAAATAAGTCATTGTAATCCAATATTCTGAGTTCTGTGTCCCCAAGTGTGGCACAAGAGGTTTGGTTTCACAAAAGTAGTCAGTATGCTTGTGCCTAACAGTAGTTTGATAAGCCAGATGCCCCACAGCTGTGGGGGCATAAACTGTGTACTTATAACTAATCGATTAATACATAATACAACTTGTACATAATATGAATATATTAATATGATTCAATGATATATAAATACAATAACAACTTGTAACTAATAGGTCCACAGAGGAAACTGTCGGATAAGTTGGTGCAGAATCGGATTGGCAGGTTTTTGTCCTTTGTTGTTATTGCTTCATTTTAGCCAGAGATATGTCATGTGTTTCTTACTGCCATTCATTGTCATATTTAGAACTTTATATACTAAATTATCATTATGTTATTTTACATTCTTATACCTATTATATACTCAGTAATGTGGTTACTTTCCTTTGAAACAAGTGCTTACATTGTTCAATTTCAAAGAGCCCGTGAATCAGGCACACTTAATTAGCATCACAGTTAACCTCAGAGTTCTGCCGTGCTGATGTAGCTGATCCTCGAAGAGAAAGTTGTTTTCCCAGAAGCAACATGCTGCCTCTCCACAGACATACAGAAGTGAAGGGCTCTTCTAAGAGGAGGCATTAGGTTTATATGCAGAGTACGATCACAGGCTTTTGCTGAGGAAGGACTGGGTTGGTATAAGTCATTTTACATACACATACTGTTCATTATTCAGGCTGTTTACTAAAAGCAAAACAAAAACCCACCAGTCCTTCCAGATTTTGGATGTATAATCATTCATGTCATTCCTCACAAGCAGATGACTGACATAGGCTGGTTTTGCTTGCTTAAATCATCCTGCACTACCAGTGTGTATTTGGGAGGGACTGTTATTCTCCTTCCTTTGACTGAATTGAAATAACGAGCTTTCAGAGAGCTTAGATATAAGCAGGAGTGCGTGTTGACACAAGCAGTTTGACCAAGATTTTGAAGATATGGAGGAGGATGTCAGAATGACATGTCTTTTGCAATATTTTTGAGCCTCTCTGTCTCCTGAAGGTCCCTGCTGGGCTGCAGCATGGTCCACAGCAGCTGGGTAGCTTGACATAACAAATCTCTGGCCCTTCTGATGTTTTTTTTTTGCTTTTTCTGCAACCATGAGGATGGCATTCGGCAGCTCCACTGAAGAGACTACAGAAACAGTCTCTTGATTCAATTTTTCATGCTTTGTGCTCAGCTAAACCTGCTGGATAGCAACCCACAGATCTGATCAGCTCATGGAAAGCATCAGAAATTCATACATTTGAGTACAGTCCATCTGCAGTTCTTTGAGCTACATTTCACATCATCATGAAGTTTAGTCTGTGAGCAATGAAATGCAGCATATACAATGTTGATGAAGCACTCTGGCATAGGTTTAGGCTCTAAACTTACTGTGTGTTTACTGACAGAGTTCAGTTATGGATTTTAGCACATGCATAAACATTTTTTTAGGAGAACAGCTTGTCCAAAGCAGTCACAGGAGTGCATTTGGGAAAGTTTTGGGATATAAGCTGTGGGAAGGGCTCTTCAACAGAACATTCATTGATGGACCCACATAGGCAAATCATCTATGCATGTGATGTATGTGTGTGCAATTGCTGAAAGTTGTTGGGAATGAAACTGTTCCTGTGCTTCAGCTATTTAATTTTGGATCATGGAACTTGCGTACTTTGCTTTACTACCAGCTGATTCCAAATCCATTTTCAGCACTTAATCGGCCCTGGCTCAGAAGTGTGGCACAGAAATTGCTATCGTTCTTCTCTGCATCACCATCAACTGGAGAGGTAGATTTTTCTGTTTCATCTAAAAAGCAGCAAGAGGACTGTCTCCCACTTAAAAAATGGCCTGGCTTTGTTATCTGTGGAGCGTATGGCATCTTGCTTCATTATCTGGTTGCTTTTTGACTGAATTTAATTTTTCCCAGTGCCAGTTGGTACAGGCTCCTTTCAAATTGTCGGCTTGACAATTTCTTGAACAGTAAAAAGGGTTTGAGTGCATCTGACTTGTGATAAACATGGCAGCACACATCTGCCCTGTGTTGCATTTCCTTGGTCCTGGGCACAAGTACTTTGCACCCTGTGGATCATTGAGTGAACACGCTGCTTCCAACATCCTTTTTGAAGAAAAAAATAATTGCAGATGCATTTTAGGGAAATGACAACACTTGCTCTAGTTCCTACGTTCCCTGAAAAAGGGAGCTTCTTGTCACCATTTATCATCGTTGTTTATTTAGTGTCAGATGTAATTCAGATGATTGAAAGCATGGTAAAGTATATTGACTGCTTCACTTGTAAATATTTTGGGAACTACCACCTCCGTATGTGAGATCATAGAGTTTTGTTGACCCATATTTCAAAATGGAAGGATCTGGTGTGCTTAAATTATGGGTCAAAAACTGAGTAAATGAAAAAGCTGACTGGTCAGTCTTTCCTTCTAATGAGCATTCTCTACAGCAGAAGCAGAGCTGCCAATTACTGGCCACTTGTTCTGGCTACTCATTAACTCTGTTTCAGCATGAATCTCTTGTGATTTGGCACACAGCCAGATCAAATTCAAAGTTTCCCCATGTCCAGTATAATACTGTCACTATTTTGATAGGCAAGTAAGCTGCAAGTTTGATATATCCACAGCAAACACTAATTTGGGCATGACAAAAGGGCATCTGCTCTTCTTAGTGCCAAGGAAATTGTTTCAGAAGTGACTGTATTTGACAGCAATAGATGAATTTCACTTTATTTAGCTTGAATTATGACACTGAATAAAATATTTACTAGATATCTAACATCATTCTACCCCCTCGGAACAGTTTAGAGAAGCAACATTTGCAGCAGCTATAGCCCAATATTGCCTCACTATTTGCTTTCAAGAGTTCATTGCAGTCTGTGAAAACTTCTCTAAGTGCTTTAGAAAGACAGAGTGAATAGATTGTGCTGTATGTGTGTCCATTAGGATTGTGATTTCGGGGTTTATTTTTTTAAACTCAATACCACTACACCAACAGAACTGTGTGATATAGACTGATTTTACTTTTGGTCTCTGGGTTGTTATACTCTGGCTATTGTGTGGTACAGAAAGATCAAGCTAATTTTAGAGTTGGGTATTGTATTTGAGAAAACTATTACAGAGTTGTTTCATGTTTCTTGTAGCCTTCATCTGAAGCACAAAGTTCCTTAAAAGATTAGGTCTTGTGAATTCATGCTAAAGTATGCAAACATCATCTGAAAATCCAAAAAAATTTTCATAATTACTTCCTTCTTGCATAATGATTTTTGAAAAACAAATGTTTTTGAGATTAGGCAGGTAAGAAATGCTACATAAGCAAAATAAATATATAGGCTTTGCTACTTTGGAACTAATATTTATCCGCTGTAGGTACAGGCCAGCTAAGATGTGTTTCATTTTGTTGGTGTTATCTGTCTCCCTAGTAGCAATGTTATATATTTTGAGGATAAATGCAGTGTTTTGAGTCCACAGAGTGTATTTTAGATACTTGTGGTACTGGGAACTCTGTAAGCTTCAGTTGTTGAATTGGTTTCATATTCCTTTTGTTTTATGGAATCCAGCAGAGAGATGTTACGGTCTCTGTTGTGTTGTCAGTGGTTCCATGCAGAATGCCAGAATTTTATATTTGCTAAAGTAACTGGATCAGGAAATCATCTCTTGTTGGAGGTTCTGTATCTAACTCCTTATTTTAATGATGTCTCTATATGATCTGCTTACATAGGCAATCATGCGCATCAGTGCACAGAGCCCTTTGGTCTTTACTGAGGTCTTATGTAGCATTGAGATAATGATTTGTTAGATTAGTTATTTGTGTGTTTCTGAAAAAGCATGTCTTATAGGAACATATTTATTTTTTTAGGTGTGAGAAGTACTTTAGAGAAACATCTTGAATGCAGTTTTTAATTTGTCCAGTGAAATGGGCCAAGCTGCTGGCTGGCTTCTGTCGGGAGATCAGAGACACTGCTGAGGGGAGATTTATTTTTTTCTTTTTTTTTTCTTTTTTCTGACCAGATCTGATAGCACTCACAATGTATGTTTGACAGAAGCTTCTGTTATTAATATTTTATTTTGTATTACAGTTTTGAGTTGGCAACCTTTGCAAAACTAAAGGGATTCTATATATGAGAAACTATGCTGTCCTTATGTCACACACTACATCCTTCCTAGTCCTCGCTTTATTCACGTGTGAGTACTTGCACAGTTATGCTAAGCCTGGATTGTTCCAGCTACCATTTTGACTTATCTAAAATAAGGCAAGACATTTGTGCAAGGAATAAAAAGATCATAAGGCATTCTGTCAGTTTTATTGGTTTCTCCCATGAGTTTCACTGCTCTCCAGATCTCAGAAGCCCTTATTTATCCCAGAAACCTTGGAATTTACAGACTGACTTTGCTAAAGCACTGCTGAACTTTAGAATCCTCATAAGAATGCTGGAAATCTTCAGAAAAGCCTTCTATGATATCAGCAAATATCTCCCATGAGGAGCCTTCTAGCATGCTGGGAAGTGTTCAGCGGTGATAAAAGAGTCTGAGATTCTCATTTAGAATTCTTGCTTGGAAAACATGAAGTCTATGAAACTTTTTTATTTGTCCTAGTGTGACACATGCTACTGTTAAATGGTCAGATCCAGTCAGACAAGATGTAGGAGTTTTGAGGGTTATTTTAAATATTTTGGTGATGAATTCCATCATTTGGACTAAATGATCCTTTGAAGTCCCTTCCAACTCCTAAAGTACTGTGAATCTGTGATTAAGGTTATAAAACTAAAATAGTAGACTTTGATTACATATAAGGAAGATTTTTTTATTATTACTATTGTTGTTGTTACTGTTATTATTATTAGGCCAGATTGGATGGGGTTTGGGCAGCCTGGGCTAGTGGAGGGTGTCTCTGCCTGTGGCAGGGGGTAGGAACAGGATGGGTTTTGAGGTCCCTTCCCACGCTAACTGTTCTTTGAGTCTGTGCTGTTTATTGGAGTGAATCCCTCTTCTCTGAAACAAAAAAAAAAGGAATAATTTTCTTCCTTCCTGTGGAAGAACTATCTCTCTGCCTAAAGCCATGTTTGGTTACTACTCCAGTCTTCTCAGTACATTTTCTCATACACTACTTCAGTGCTGCCTTGGGTTTAGCAGTTAATAACAGTCTGCTGGACTTCCTGGTTTATTTACTCTTTCGGTTTGGGCAGTGTGGTTGTGCTAGAGCAGAAGTGCTAGATGACAAATAAAAAGCAGCTGTTACCACCAGTGTCAAGAAGGTGCAATGGATATGATGGAAAGAGAGGAGACAAGCTGATTTAGTCTTGTCTCCAGCTGTAAATCAAATCGAGAAAGGCAGATGTACGTATGAAGCCAGAGTGAGAAGTGGAAAATATTTTCTACTTAATTAAGCTTTTAATCAGTTGTTATTTCTGTGTCTATGAATGACAACACTGTTGGCAACAATTTTATATATAAGTGGCATTGAAATCTGCCTTTCATTTATCCCATTAATTTTTCTCTTTTACCATGGTTTCTCACATTGTTTTGGACAATTATCTTCCATAAACATTTTAATTCTAAAATCTCTCCATTTCATATGTTACCCCCTCACCCTCTATGGCATGTTGGTTTGGGGCTTTTTCTGGTTTTCATTTTTTCTTTTGTTTTGTTTGCTTTTTTGGTTTGTTTTGTTGGTTTTTTTTAAATTCACCCCCACCCATGGCCTAAACAGGTTCTGACTCACTTGAAGGAATTGAGGAGAGAGAATTGAAGAGGGGAACTAAAGGAAAATTAACTGAGCTTAAGAAATGCTGCCAAGTAGGAATTAGCAAGTAATTTAACTGCTGGGGAGAATGCAGAGCACAGTTCAACCAGAAACTTCTAGTCTTCTAAGAGAAATAACTGATTCTGAACATCTCGAGTCAGGAGTGGTACTTTCCAGGTCACTTTTAAATAAAATGAGGTAGCAACGACATTTGGTTGAGTGTGGTAAGGAGAATGCAGTGGTGAACTGAATACTGGAATAAAAGAGCATTTCAAAAAAGGAAGGAGAATGTAAACTTAACCTCTGAGCAAAAAAATTTCTCTGTCTTAACAGAAGAGTTAACAAAGATTTCATAAATGGAGGCAACACTGCAGGGAAAATAAATTCACTTTCTGATTTCATTTTGGCCCACCTCCTGTTATTTTCCTGAAATGAATACATTGAACGAGGAGGTAAATGGGAGCTGAGGGATTGGTAGGTGAGGAACCCTTAATTTATGAAGTTTTCTTCTGAGAGTTTTGTCATTAATTATATTGGGACAATACAAAGGCTTCAAAGTGATGCTTTCTGTGTGATTAATTTCTTTGTTTATTTTAGTGGAACAATACCTGTGCTTTCCTCATATTGTAAAACTTAAATGATTGTGTATAGTGCTGTGAAATAATATAATTCTTCAGCTTTGTTCTCTGTGTTTGTAAAGCAAAAGTCTCAAAACCTTTCAGCTTTCTCTTTAAACACCGTGTTTCTAACCATTCATTCTATTTCAGCTTTATCAAATGCATTTTTCTAAATCTTACTAATTCTTTCCATTCTCAGTAGTGCTGCTCTTAAAGGACAACATAACCTAAAAAAACACTTAGATTAAACAGACGTGAGTAATTCTTTAAAAACAGCCATTAATTTACGTTTGTTACTGAGGTAAATGACGTCTAAACCTATTTTTAGGACGAAAGGACAAAGATCATTTCAGAAAGAAATGTAGAAATGTGCTTGCTACCATAATTATCGCATCAAAGCAATCTTAATAGTAGAAGTTTAGGGGTTAGGTCTCTTCCTTCCATCACCTACTCTCGGCATTAGAGAATTGTTTTCTAAAACCCATAGTTTATTTTTCCAAATCCTAAGTGACACACTTTCCTCATTGTTTTGGGGAAATTCATTCCATAGTTCATAGTGCTGTGAGGTGTCGGGGAAGACAGCAGGCCTGCTAGCAGCCTAGCTCTCTTCTCCCACGAATTAGGCCCTGACAATATTCTTCTGTTCCCAGGAGAGAGGAAAAGTTCCTCATGCTGAGAGGATCCTAATAATCACATTCTCAAAACATAGCAGCCTTGTTGGTAGGGGTACAGGCTGCCCTAACCCAAGAAGCAGTTATGGGAAGGGATTTGGGAGTAACGGAACATGTTAGGAACCAACCATAACAAGAGGGTCAAACAGCAGGTGTGCGGATACTTTTAGGCATCAAAGGTAAGCTAAGGATGTTTAGCTATAAGATAGGCTTATCAGAACTAGTTATAATCACTAACCAATCAGTGTGGTGTGAACCGAGTGTGTAACCGATGAGTAGTTTTTTAGCTTGCCACGTTTGCAGTAATAAAGGTATAGAATCTGGGTGATTTCACCCAATAAATGGCTTCATCATATTGAATTGCGTATTGCTCTCTGCCGGTCGCCACAGTGAGGTATTCAGAGTGATCCGTTTTACATAGCTTGCTTTTTTGGTTTAAACTTTCTGTTGACTATAATTATGCTTCCCTAAGTTTCAGCTGCCTGGAAGACGTTTTACATTAAATATAGAAGGGGAAAATAAAAGCCACACTTTCTCTTTAGATCTGTTCCCTAAAACAGAATTTCAGATATAGTTTCTATTCCCTGATATTAGTCTTTTCTTCACTGGGATTATGTTGATATTGTAGGAAACCAAAGCCATAGACATTCCCTTGAGTGCAGAATTATTAAAAAGGAAAGAAGAAAAAGAAAAAAAAAAGTAAAAAGAAGAAAAGTAAGAAAGTTGTCACATCACAGCTTGAAGCCGGGACCTGCTTGCAGTTCTCCATGGCAGCAGAGAGTTTTACCAGCTGTTTTCACAAATACCTGCACAACTGAATGAGGGCTCTGTTCTGCTCTGTTTAGCTCACAGAGACGCTGCTGTTGAGGTAGTAACCCAAGGATGAAGCATACTGCTGCTGCTCCTTTGCCATGGAACAATATTAAATCACCTCCAGCCTCTCTGCAGAGATGAATGCCATGAATTTCTATATTATGTAATGCTTGGAAATTACCCCCGTGTTATTGAGCAATTTCTCCTGGTATTCCTGCCAGAAAGTGTGCAAGACAGTATTAATCTAACTTCCTAACTAAATTTATTTCTGCATAATTACAAATTATAATATCCTCATTTATTTGTCAGGTGTACAAACTATTACTAATTTTCCTAAAAATTTTAGACTTACATGACATGACCAAGATGAGGCCTTTGCCAGCAGAGAGAGGCTAAATCCCTGAGGTGTGATCCATCACTCACTATTGACAAAGGCAGTATTTGTGTTAGTGGGTGAGCAGTGCCAGTGTGCTTTGGCTGAAGAGTGTATGTGCTCCAGTGCTACAATTTAATAGGAAGAATAAGGAGGCACTTTCAGCCTGTTTGGTTTTTTTTACCAGTTCTCCACGTAGAACCACAGAATTGGCCAATATTAATATGATAACTGCTTGCTTTTTAATTTATTTTTTTTTCTGCAGACACAATATGATGGTGAAACTTAGGGAAAATTTTTGGACCCCTTCTGGTCTCTTTAGTGTCATCAGTCTGCCAAGGAAGAAGAGGGGGTATTTAAAAGGAGCTGAAATGTCCTCATGATGACAGTTTGAGACCCCATGAAATAAAAATTTCCTACAAAGATACCAAGAGTTGAAACAGGCATTCTAATAAAAAAGTAAAATTTTAAGCAATTCAGATACTTTTATTTATTAGCATCTGCAGAGCTAGAAAGGCAGGGCGCAGTATGTTTAATACATCTCTTTCTGCTGCTTTTTTGTCTTTTCAAATGTGGAAAGTTGATGTTGTGTTTAAGCTAAACAAGGTTTTCAAATGGCCTGGTTCACTTTACAGTGATAGGAAATGGGAGTTAAACTAGGTCTTAATGAACTTGATGCAGTATGAACAGCTCCTACTTCAAAAGAGCTGAGCACTGATGCAGTAAAAATATTGCTTTCTTCCACAGCAAGAGCATATTGTAAGGGAACGACTTAATAGAGTTTGGAAGCCTGATGACTTTTTAGGTTGCTGACCATGTAGTATTACAAAGAAGAGAAAAAGCTAGATAAAACAAAAACTCGATAGATACAACAATAAAGGCAAAGTGTGGGACAGATGGAGGGGGAAAGAGTTACTTCAGTGTGGAATGAAAAAATCCCAAGGCTATTGAAGACCTAGCCTAGAAAGCTGGTGGTGCAGCTGCGCTCAAATGCTGCTGTCTTATCTCTGGTCCTCTGGAAATTTGGAAAGCAGTGGTTGCTTGTTATGAGGGACATGAACCAGGAGCTTCAATGAGCTGATGGAGAATGAGATAAGGTTTCTTGGAATTCATGGATAACTGAGTTTATACTGCAGTTTGCTATACTAGTGTACTCATCAAGAGGGTACAATTTGAAATGCAGGTGGTTTTGAAAAGATCTACATTCTCCTACGCTCGTTCCCCTATAGTCTCAAAAAGAATCAGTTTTGAGCTAAAATTATTTCTCCTTGGTCAATGACTGCTCTGTCCCTTCACTGTGAAAGATATCCCTCACTTTTTGGTGTGTTTCTTTGCCAAGTAAATAATTAGCAACTGCAATTCAAGACCTGTGATAGAATACTAGATTGAATATTTTGTGTTTGTGGGCATGCATGAGTGTATGTTGATGAAGTAGAAATAGCCATTCCTTTCCTGTGATGATTGAATTGTGAGGGCTAGACGTGGGAATAGGATCATAGAATCATAGGGGTGTGCAGGCATATCACAGCACCCAACAGCATGCTTGCAGAGGTCCTAGGGGTGAGGGCGAGCTCATTCCCAGCCATCCCAAAGTTTTCACCCACCTTTCTTTTTCCTTTTTTAAAGACAGATGGAGGAAGTGAAATGCAGAAAAGATGTTATGACTTGTACAGTATTCATCACAAAGCAAGGCTACTGAATAATCATAGAATCACAGAATCACAGGGGTTGGAAGGGACCCCAAGAGATCATCAGGTCCAAGCCCCCTGCCAAAGCAGCTCCCCAGCTCATACTGCACAGGTCGGTGTCCAGATGGGGCTGGAATCTCTCCAGGGAAGGAGACTCCACACCACCTGGGCAGCCTGTCCCAGGGCTCTGGCACCCTCACTGGGAAAAGCTCTTCCCCATGTTGGTGTGGAACTTCCTATGCTCCAACATGCAGCCATTGCTTCTTGTCCTGTCCCCACAGACACTGAAAAGGGGCTGGCCATTTCCCCCTGGATCCCATGCTAAAGATATTTATAGACATTCATAAGGTCCCCCCTTAATCTTCTTCTCTCCAGGCTGAACAGTCCCAGCTCACCCAGCCTTTCCTCACAGGGGAGATGCTCCAGGCCCTTCATCATCTTCGCAGCCCTTCTCTGGACTCTCTCCAGGAGATCCCTGTACTTTTTTATCTCAGGGATCCCAGAACTGGACACAACACTCCAGGTGGGACCTGACCAGGGCAGAGTAGAGGGGGAGGATCCCCTCCTGTGACCTGCTGGCCACACTCCTCCTGATGCACCCCAGGATCCCATTGTCTCTCTCAGCCCCCAGGGCACACTGCTGGATCATGGCCACCTTGTCATCCTCCAGGACCCCCAGGTCCTTCTCCACAGAGCTCTTCTCCAGCAGGTCACCCCCAGCCTGTACTGATTCCAGCAGTTATTCCTTCCCAGATGCCAGACTCTACACTTGCTTTTGTTGAATTTCATCTGGTTTCTCCCTGCCCAGCTCTCCAGCCTGGCCAGACAGGCTTTGAGAATGCTTGTAATAGCTCAGCATGCTATATAGAGAGGAACATGTGGCAACTGTTAAGTGTTAGGAGTTCAAATGACAAAGTTTCATGGTACTAGAGGTATAAATGTTCAGAATTAATATTGTAGGAGAGTCTGCTGTTGTCAGTACGAATCACTGTGCAAGATGTCTGCTTGGGACATTAGGGGTGACTTTTAATACACAGAACTTTTTCCATCGTTTATATTACATAATTACTGGTAATGCTCATGTTCCTTTCATGTTACTGCAAAGCAGGATTTATGGATGTGCATGTGTTTAGATTTCACAGTAGAAAGGGAGGTTATTAGTGGTAGCAAGATTACAGTCATGTTGTTTCTTCCTCTGTGTTATTTCATGTATGAAATATAAGTATTTTTAAATTATTTGATGTGTAGGGGTTTTTTTTACTAGGAAATATTAGTTACCAAGTAGGAGCAATGAATTTTAAGGAGAATTCTCAAAAAATTAATAAATAAGCCAATTTAATTGGCATGCACTCATAAGAAATTCAGATTATATATGCTAACAAATTTTGTCAGGCCCAAACTGTTAAAAAACTTTGCTATCTGTCAGGATAGTAAAAAGAGATTGATGGCTGACATCCTGAAACTACAATTCGAATCCTCATTTATCAATAGGAACAGATTAGCTTTCTTAATTATGAGCAGGGAGAACAGCTTGACCTCTGTTGACCCTTTACACCAATGTGAGATAAACCTTGGTTTTGGGGGAAGTCTTAGAGGTTCTCAGAATCACCTTTTCCTCTGCCCTTGTCTTTACAGTCCAGCAGAGTTAGACTCATTCTGATCTCATCCTCTCTTAATGTTGATGAACATGACAAATGTCACCTCCTTTTTCTGGTTGCCCGTATGTATACTTCTAGCCTTTTCCAGAGCTCATCCAGTTTTCCCAGTTAATTGCTAAGGAATATTTAAAATCTGGAGAATTTCTTTCATTTTTAATGCTAGGAAATTTAGGGGGGTAAAAGGAAGAGGTTTGCCCTGTTTCTTTATTTCTGGAATTGTCTGTCATTCATGCAATCTGAGTTTGTTATTATATATATATTATGTATGTTATTATATATATTTTATAATTTTCTTTTCCTTTTGTGTAAAAGTGTTGCCTCATATATTGAAAAAAAGTTAGCTGTATTTAGATGTATTTAAATGAAGAAACATCTGGAAAACCCTAAGATCATCTGTGTTATTCTGTGATACTGTGTAATTCTGTGATACTGAGTTGTAGAAGCTTGCTCTTAAAACTAAGGGTATCGACTATAGGTATCACATGCAATCTCACTAGTTTAGAAGGTCTCTACAGCCAGTTAAACCTTATGTAGATTTTCTGCTAATTGTCTTGTGGGTGTTCTAAAAATCTTGCTATTTTATGACAACGTTAATAGAATTTTTAAAGATGTCTAAGGTAATTAGAGGTACATCTGACCTTTACTTGATCACATTTAAAACTATTACTTTAAACTGGATACAGTAAGGACTCCTCCAGGAGATTCATAATAGATTAATGCACTTTTTTTTTGTCTTTTTAACCCCATTGCACAAGTAGCCTCAAATTCCAAAGCAAGTCAATGTGCAAAATTTCTTGCATAGGTCAATAGCTATAAATACCTTAGCATTGGTTTCAGAATTCATGTATGAATCTCTTAGCTTGTAGTTAGTTATGAACACTGGACTAGCATATCTTTTAAGTCTTGAAAATGAAATAAACTGTGGGGTTTTTCTTTGCTTCCTTTTCCCATGTCTGAAATAAAAGCTGTAGGTAAACCTGCAGTCAGAAGTTAGAAGGTGAAAAAGAGGTGCTCGGAGTAGCCTTATAGGTATGGTCCCCCTGGTAAGCTCCATTTTGTCAAAGTCAAACCTTAAGAACCCTGGTTCTTTCATGTCCTCAATACAAAAGTGATTTACTTTGTGAATTGAGACTTGTAAGTTTACACAGACCTAAAATAGTTTTTACCCTATAGATTATTGCTTTTTAGTAGTACCAGAAAAAAAACCAACAACCATTAGATCTCTAACATGTTACAAGGTTGTAAAAATACAAACCTCCCATCTCTCAGAAGACTTCTGAAACTCTCAGAGTACAATGGAAATTTGAGATGCTGATTTTAGATGTCAGCCCGATCTCTGAGCTTGTGTTGGATTTCACTCTTGATTCAATTCCCAAAGCTTAATGGTATTTTGAGGTCATCTTAGTTTGGATTTTTTATTTTTTTATTTGTTTAATAAGTGTGTGGCACAGTTTCAGTGACTGAAATGCTCTAAGCGCCTTCCAACAGTTGAAATTTCTCAGATGAGCTTCATGCTGCAGATAAATCTGTGGCAAAAGTTTTCTGGCAGTGGGTGACCCAGGGAATACTGCAGGAGTTTCCCCAACACTGCCCTAACCCACTTCTCATTTTCACATTTTGAACCATTTTGGATTCAGCTCTATTTGCCTATGATGCATGAGATTCCTATTTACAGGAATCTATAGCTCTTCTGGCTAATAAAATGACAAGACTGATGAAAAACTTCAAACTTCTGCGAAGCTTCAACCACGAGCATAGCTCCTGAAGCTCTACTGTTTGCTCTTGAATTACAAGTTTACCACAGGAGAAACATCAAAATTCTTTGAAACTAAACTGAATCACGTTCTTTGTTGGGGTGGAAACTGTGTGAGTCAGGAAGAGATTGGTAACCATTATTCTTGGTGAAAAATAGCATCCCTTACGTGTTTGGGTACTCTGGATGCTCTAAGTCTGCTTTATGAAAGAGTTTGCAGAGCTGAGAGGTGTCAGGGTGCTGGGTTTTGGGGAGAAAGCAGCACACTGTGGATTACTTCATATTTTAGCTCAGCATATTGAGGTGGAGTCTGCCTTCCTTACGTCCTGCATGAGTGGGATCTCATTCCAGCCTTCCAGTCCCTGAAGGGAACATACAAACAGGAGGGGAATCAACTTTTTAGAAGGGCAGACTATGGCAGGACAAGGGGGAATGGATTAAAGCTAAAGGAACGAAGGTTTAGATTGGATATTAGGGGGAAGTTTTTTACAGAGAGAGTGGTGAGGGGCTGGACCAGGCTGCCCAGAGAGGGGGTGGATGCCCCGTCCCTGGAAGTGTTCAAGGCCAGGTTGGATGGGGCCCTGGGCAACCTTGTGTAGCTCCAGGCCTGAGGTTGGTGTCCCTGCCTGTGTCAGGGGGGTTGGAGTTCTATGATCCTTGGGGTCCCTTCCAACCCATGCCATTCTGTGATTCTATGATACCCTAAACCATGTCAGTTCATTGAATTAGTCTTTGTGTAACATCATCACAAAAAAGGGGTTGAGTATTGGCCCTCTTTAGAAACATCAAATCACCTTTCTGAAATACTTAATTTTTGACAGTCAAAACCTTAATAAGTGACTCTTGGTATTAACAAATTTTCTTATTGTGAAATTAAGTTATATAAAAGAATGCAAGCAAAATCCACAGCTTATGAACCAAGAAAAATCTACAATGATAGAAGTTTGTCTTAGTATTTCTGCTCATTTTCCAAATGAGATGTCAAAATAGAAATAAATCTATGTAAATTGCTAAACATAAATTACATTTATGTTTTTGCTTTATCTAGTTATGCTAAGGGTGTCAGAGAATTTAAAATTTTCTAAGCTTCGATATTGCTCCACAAAATGCAGCAAGCTGATAACTAATCTGTTTTATTGTTCATTCTGGGTTAATCAAAAATGTAATTATGACTTTTAATTAGAGCAGAAAAAGTGTCTGCTAGTAGCTCATAAAAATTGCTTTTTTCTGCCTTGTCACCACAGGTTATGAAAGACAAAGAAAGCTTTCAAAGTAATAACAAGGAGACAATCTAGCCTCAAATTACTCATAATTGAACTTAATATTTGAAACTACATCTAAATATATTGGAAGCTGAAAGCTGTGAATTTATATTCTAATTTAATTTTAAAGCTTGAAATTTAGCGGTACCTAGAAAAACACATATTTTCCCATCATCTTTTCAAGCTGTTTCATAGTTCTGGTTCTAAATTCCATGCTACTTTAAAAAACTTGTTGAAGACAAGTCAACAAGGCTTATGCACATCTCACAATCCATGCTTAGCTTAAGAAAAATACAGACATTTATTTCATATTACCCAGGATTTGGAAAGATGGGTATAATAAATATATACCTGCGTACACCTACATGCACACATATATATGCAAAATAAATATAGGTAAAGTGTTAATAATTTTAAGAAACATAATTCCCTTTTTAATGAGTTTATTATATCTATTTTAAAATAGCACATAAGGTAAAAAGAGGGAATGTAAACCAGAAGTGGGTGATTATAATAAATCGGCAGGGGAAACCAAATGGTACAGAGAGAAATCTATGGCTGTCATAGTGTGGTAAGAGCCTGAGATTTATTTTGAAAAAAATTCTGACAGTGTATTTTATCTATTAGGAGAATTACAATTGCCATTTTTCTGTAATTGCTTCTTTTCTGTATCTTGGAAGCACTTCTATGAATATAACATCCTTCTCATTTCCTTAGTGCTTCAAGAGGATACTAAACAAATCTGCACATTAGGAGTGTTAAGAACAGTAGTTTTGATTGAGAAATATTGAAGAGTTTTGGAATTAGGATCTCTCTAGGCCACTAGTGATGATTTTTAGCAAACCTGGAGACATCAGCAATGACATTTTTCTGGTATTGTGTGAGCAGAATGATCCAGGTAATGTTAAGCTTGTCAGCCTTGTACAGTTCGCTCAGGGAAAGGGTGAAATTGCAAAGATGGAACTAGAAACATAAGAATATTTTTGTTGTTGTTGTTGGCTGTTCTGCAATATTATCCTCTAAATCAAATTAATAATGAAATATAGTGCATTGTGTTGAATTAGTATGTTTCTAAAATGCCACTGAGCTTTGGTTAGAGTACTATTGAACTTGAAAAAGTCAGAATATGCAAAATGACCACCCGGTCACTAAAAGAAATAAAAACTGATTAATTCATTAGCGTTCATTAGATAAGAGATGATGTTTCCAGTAAGGTCCCTGTAATGTCATTTCAAGAATGAATTTTTATGATTTTGCTCAGTGACCTGGAAATATCAAAGAATTATAACGGTAATTGTGCAGATGATTTGAGTGAAAAATAATAAAGGGAAGAGATTTGATGTAGAGCTCTTGATACTCTGAGCATAAGCAAACGATACATAGCTCAGCATGGCCAGGAAGACACAGAAATTTGAGGCCACAATAGCAAGCGGTGGGAGAGGGCTACCTGAAAGAGGCGACCCCCTACTGAGATAACAGACGCTGTCACTCTGAAAATCCTCCCATAAATCCTAGGCTCTCCTTAGTTTCAAATATTAAGGCTTTTACTTTGGAAAAAGTAAATGGGAATGTGATTCTATCATTTAGAAAGCACTGTCCCAAAGCAGTTTATTTGTAATATTTGCTTTCTGTTATGTTTGATTACTTTTGATATATCAGAGAACTTCTGTGGGTAAGCTCTTCTATACTTTGTTGAAATACAGTATCTTGTGGATTTAAAACATGCCAGAAACTAAAGTGGAACTGTGCTGCTTTCACAGATGACTCAAAATTAACTTACAAAAAAGCAAAGCCATTGATAGCGGTCATTCCAAGGACACATCAACAGTTTCAGTTGTTATTAAGTGTCAGGTAACCACAAGGAAGCGGTGATTCAGATTTTATCCTCAATGTATAATCATGTCTGTGCTTGCTGTATCTTGATACCCGGTCTAATTATTTCTGTAAGTGTTTAAAAAAATCCATTATAACAGTAATTAGCACGTTAGTACTTAATTAGCCTTTAGATAGTCAAATATTTATCTCTGTCTCCAAGTGTAGAGATGCCACTGTGGAGTAGCCAAATTTCATACCTCATGAACAGACTTCTGTCTTGTCCTCTGCGATGACTGTAAAACTGTCACAGATTTTGGGGAGCATTCCTGTAACGTCCAGGTGTAGCATGGCTTCTGAGGATGTAGCATTCCCAGTTTGCTGGAAAGGAAGCAAACTGTGTGAGTCCTCTGGGGAAGGAAAAGAAAAACCAGATGATGAAAAAACTGTTTGTTGGGGCCTTGGAACATCCAGGACACTGCTGTTCTGGTGCCTGAGAACGGAGTGCCTCTGAAGGGCAGACTCATGTGAAGTGCCTAGTGTTTGATATTACCTGTGTTTGGTAATGATGCGAGTCACAGTGTGGAGCCTTTATGTCTCTTTGAGAAGCTGATTTTTAATTACGCTGGTATTTACTTCGAGAGACACACCCAGAAAATCAGTACAGAGCTGTGATGATGGCTGAGAGTATCAGTGACCTTCAGGGTTTGGGTAGTGATGGCCTGTGTTATTTTCTCAATCCTGATCCATTCAGCAAGCCCCAGTGTTCACGGTGAAGTATCCCAAGGGAGCTGGAGAATCACAGAAGGATTGGGTTGGAAAAGACCTTTGAGATCATCAAGCTCAACCGTACCTGTCCTCCAGTAGACCATGTCCCTAAGCACCTCATCCACCTGTCTTCTCAACACATCCAGGGTTGGTGACTCAATTCCCACCTTGGGCAGCCTGTTCCACATCCCAACTCTTTCAGTGGAGAACCTTTTCCTAACATCTAGCCTGACCCTGCCCTGGTGCAGCTTAGTGCCATTTCCCTTTGTCCTATCTCCTGTCACCTGGCTGAAGAGACCATCTCCCACCTCTCTACAATCTCCTTTTGGGTAATTATAGGCAGTGATAAGGTCTCCCCTCAGCCTTCCCTTCTCCAGGCTAAACATCCCCAGCTCCCTCAGCCACTCCTCATAAGGTTTGGCAGGAGCTGGGCTCAGATGCCATCCAGGTACCATGACCATACCCCATCCAGGAGCTGGATGGCCAAGCTCTCCTGCAGTTAAGCCATGAGCAAGACAAAGGCACAGGTGAAAGGTACAGTAATTCATAATTATGAATGGGCTGAATCTGTAGATGGTTGAGTTGCTTTTTGTGTCAGCCCCACTGGGAGATACCTCAGGTTGTGAAGTGAGTGCCCCTCTGCTGTGTAATTTGAAACTTTAGCATGGGAAAAGACAACCCCCCAGTCTCATTCATGAGCCTGTCTCCAAGGAAATGCTTACAGCTAGGTGAAACAAATTTGCCTGCAGTGTTTAGTGTCAGGTTTCCCAGATGAAGAGGAGATCAAAGCTGAGAGATTAGGACATGCTGGTTAGAGGGGAAAATTGCAGCTTAGCTGTGCTGCTATTTTTAAAACTTGTCATGTTTCTCTTCTGTCAGGTGAGCTGAACTCTTGATTTGTTGTGAAACACGGCTGCATTAGGGCTCTCTGCATGGGCTGGGCAGGGTAATGCAGCAAAGGGAATGTGTGAAGAGGTTGTTCAGGAAACGCCTTAGTCTCGTTTCCTCCTGCGCCCTGATTGTAACAAGAAATCTTAGATTTTGGCAAATGTATCTGTGCTACATTCCATGGGAGAAATACCACAGATGGAAGGTGGTGTTCTACTTCTCTTTCTTTATTAGTAATCAATCTTTCAACTGCCCACACTCGCAGCTCTGTCAGAAATACCACTAAGGGCATTTTGACTTCCCAGAAACACCTGTATGTACATTTTTTCTCTTCTGCCTTACTATTTGTTCTTTCCTTCTCTCGGTGAGTTTCCACTTCATGAATGTCTTCACCTTGCTTTTCAAGCAGTAGACCTGTCCCATTACATCTCTAAGCTTCTGTCTGTATGTTACCTTTGTACCTGCTCTTTTCTTCCCTAATTATTTCCAAACTTTGTCTTCAAACCTTCCTGTCATCATTATAAATTATTAGTTTTGCTTGCTTCTTCAAAAGCAATTAGAAAGCTGCTTAAAAAAAACCCCTAAATTGTTGATAAATATTGCGAGTATTTTAAAAATTTAAGAGTTGATTAATTTATTTAACACTTCCATACTTAGTAGTTAGGTTTTTTTTCTTGTTTGTCTGTGTTTAGAAATTGCCCTGTCAAAAGCAATAAATCCTAAAGGTGTCAGTTGCCAAAATCTCATTGCAGAAGTTCTTTTGCAAAGCAAAGAGGTAGTCTCATCCTGAACAAACAATTTACAAGTCAGGAATATATATTTTTATGTACAGGATGTACTTGTATGTGTAACTTTTTTTTTTAGATTGAATTCAAAAAAATTTTTTCATGTATGATTGAAAGATTATTTTTCCACTCCAAATTCACTTATATACGTAAATAGAAAGAAGAGACATAAACCATTAGATTTTGGGAAATGATCAATCTTGCACATATCTGTCATTGCCTAGCTTTTATTCTTGCATATGTCTGTATGGGATTTTTTGTATTGATTTAAAGAAAATGTGTTTTCCATAAAACAGTGAGAACAGTGGATTTGTTTGATCAGGTCATCACGTTTTCACATAAAACCTTGGGGGAAGAAAAAGGAAGCTGTATTGCTGAAAATGGGAATAAGCTTGACACCGGCCAAATTTTACATGACTTCAACTTGTGATTCTATTAGTGTTGAGCCTGATATAAACTTTGGGGCAAGAATCATGCTGTCTGTAATGATGGCTAATAAGCACACATATATTATGTGTGCTTATTAGAGGGGCATAGATGTGTAGAAACACGAAAAGGAAATAAAGGGGCATAGATGCGTAGAACCACATCTATGCCCCTTTATTTCCTTTTCGTGCTTTCATCTAACTGTAAGAAAGGCTGGTGTGTGGCTCATGAGAAGTTCTTGTTATTAAAGCCAGAAGTATACTGCTGCTTAGTAAAGTAGCACAGACTTCCCTGATGGAAAATAAAACCCCTATTAATTAAATGTTGCCACGTGGGCCTGGAATTGCTGGCAGAAAGCTGTGTTTGCTATTGACATATTATTCTCACTCGGTTCCAAATAACAAAAATGACCTGTGCAAATGGGAAGCCTTGAGAAATTATTTCATTCTGTCAATTAGTTTAAGTTAGGGTGGTTCTGATTAGAGGCAGAAACGCCTAACGTTAAAGGACCAGACGCAGGATGTATCTCGCAGGGCAACTGCTAAACCTTTGGATTTGAAGTTCAGGTGCCTGAAAGCTTAGGTTCAAAATGGAAGAACAATAAAAGTTATTTATATATACTCCTGAGGTCTAATTAGGCTTAGTATTTCACATGCACATGTGTATTATCAAGCCGGATATTGTAATGTTTATGGAAATTGACACTTAACTTTGAATTGCTTCTATTTGCATATGCAGATTAGCAAAGCAATTCAATGTGAACGGATTTTAGAGACTTGCCAACAGTTGTTTATGGAGAAAGACAAGGAAATCTGGAAACAAATCTTTGGGAATTAATGACTTTGTTTGGCTGGGAACATTTTAACTGTTCACAATCTGGGAATGTTTCAGGCTCCCACCACGTAGCAGCTGTAAATGCAGGCCAAGATCATGATTTAATCCCCACCAACAGCTTTAGGGACAACAGGCACCTGTAAAGTCAAGCAGGTTTCTAGTGGCCACGTGCCCTCCCTGAAACAAGTCACCAACCTTGTGCTCAGTACTGCTGCCATTGGCACACAAAGGTTTGGGAATCAAAACTCCTTCTGATAAGCACAGGATGGAGGTGTCCCTGTGACAAATTAGTGCCGGAGAGGAAAAGGAGGAGGCAGGGTTGAGAGAGGCACAGCGTGTGGTACTAAGACATTAAATGCTTCTAGGCTCCCTGCACAAACAAGAAAATGTGTGGGTTTCATCCAGCCAAGTGTTTTATGTTTACTTTTGTACAGACAGTCTCACATTCACTTTTTGCATGAACTGTGACACCGCGACATAAATCAGTGTTTGACAGAGCTGTTGTGGATACTGCTCAGTCTCTGTTCTCTTTGTTAGAGAAGTTAACGAGAATAAGCTGTGCTAATTTGTGTCAGTATATTCCACTGTCATTGTTCTCTTCGTGACAAAAGAAGAACAAAAGGCGTAGAAGAGTCAGGAATGATGAAGTGCGTAAGTTTAAGTGATGCTGCAAAGCGATCATTCCATAACAAAGCCATCAAAATCTTCTAATTGAGGTTGTTATAATTATATCAAGATCAGACGCTGAAGACAAAGTAGTGCATGTTTTCTTGTCAGTCTCTTAGGTGTGTGCAACCACACAATTTCAGGAGGAAGAGCAGAGATCCATTAAAACTTAGCACTTGCCGGAGCGGATTCTGAAATCCGCTTTGGGGAGGTGGGACCCTCCACGCACAGAGAAACCTGTCTGTTCCATCTCTGCATGTGGAAACCCCTGCCTTTGTATGCCACCATCCCATTACGCTTTCCTACAAGAATGCTGTGTAAAACACCATTTGTATCAGTTAACAGTGGGTCGGTTTTCAAGGTTACAAGGAATGGATGTGTGGTGCTGTGGGACCACCCCCCCACCCCCCCCGATTTGTGGTTACGTATTACAAAGTATGCCTGGTGCATGCCTCTCAGCGCTTGACACTATTTTTTAGGACACGGAACTCTAACACGTGCTCTTCTGTGACCTGTGGGAAAGCAAATGGGGAAAAATGGGAATTTACACCTCATTTTTCATGTGTCTGGCATACCCGCATGAGGGTCGGAAAGTATGTGGCAGGTTATATTTGAAACAAATGACTTGTGATGATTTTTATTTTTGTTTCGGGTCTCACTTTGTCATGGTCCAAGGTCAAACTGTGCTAATATTTTCTTTGGCCTCTCCTACTTACAGCAGGAATAGGACAATGCCAACTGGAAATCCAACGCCGAGCACTAACAGTCAGAAACGCTGCTCCGGTGAGTAGCCTTGCTGCTGGAAATGTGCAGGCAGTGTGGTGGCATGTTCTATGCTGCTGCGAGCCATGGTGATTAGTATTACAGAGAACTCAGTAAAAAGACAGAAGATGCATGACTACCTAATGCCTTAATTCTGTGGTTCAGGCTAGTTTATATAGTGTGTGGTAAGTTCCTTTTATTTATAATGAGGACTGCGGAAGTTAAACGAAACACTAAGCAACTGTATTGTCTGAATTAATCTAAATCAGATTCCCAAGAGCTCAGTACACCTTAATCATTAATTCTGTTATCCACTGCTCTGGAATACTTAAAGAGGTGGTTTATTTCTTTTTTTTTTTAAAAGGAATTTGGCTTTTGCTGTTTTGTAGACTACACACATGCATCTGAGTGAGTTAGCATGCCAGATACACACACGCACACCCCCCAGCTATGTACACATGTTCATATATACATGCATGCTTCTGTGCCTGTGGAATAGATGAGTATTTGGGATAAGTTCTATTTACACCCAGATTAACATTCAGTATTTAGTCAAACAGTGGGCTGTTGTGAGAGAAACCGCTTGTTTCCATTTGACATGAGTGATCAGTTTTAAGACCACCTCTCTTGTTTTTAACTACTTGCCAGAAGACAATTTTGGCTTCAGTAAATCTCTCTGTATTTAAGAGAACATGCTGGGTGGTTTTGGGAAATGGGTGCTGATCAGAGATTAAAGTGCATCTTTGATGGTACAGCAGTTATCTGATTAGGAGAGACAAGTGACTGCACAACTGTTAGCGAGCTTGGTCTGCAAACAAGATTAGCAGCATATCCAATACTTTAGGACCTTATCTCTGAATGAACAAGTAATGATAGTACTGACAGTAAGGAAAATTAACAACTTCATTTTTTGTGTCAAAAATAATTCCAACCGTATTTATGGAGGCTTAGTGCTCTGTACAGAATGTACTATGAAGCTGTTCGGCTCTCTGAAATGCCTGTGTGGCGGCAGATCGCTCTCAGCTAAATCTGCTTTGAGATCTTATAGCCATTAAAGGAGAGTGCAGCCTTTCCCCATCCTATCAAATTCGGTGGTGAGCGTCTTATTGCCATGACAGTTTCCTGATTACAGTTGCACAATATTTTTTCTAACATCAGTTTAGTCCAAATTTATCTCTTCCCTCTCCCCCCTCCCCCCCCACCCAGCCCCTGAAGAGAGGAGGAGGGTGGATAGGAACCGATAAAACACATTGTGTCAGATGTGCCAAACTTACTGCTGATAGTTAACTGCTCAGAAAAGAAAGAACTGGTACGCTCCTTATCCTGCCCTTGCAAACTGAGAATGGCCATGAGTTCATTGTGTCCTGCCCTTTTCTCTATACCTGCTCCTTCACTGTAGGCACCTAGAACACGATGGGATCTGTGTAGAGCTCCATGGGCTTTCCTTCTGCCCACTCTCCCATCTTTGCATCTGCTAAATGGGTTAGAGTTTGTTGCTGAGTGCAAGATAATGTGAAAATTGAATATTCTTCTGTGTGTGGAAGTCTTTATTTCAGAACTTGGCAGCATGCGTTAGGTTTCAGAAGGGGAACTTGTATCTTATTTGCCTGGTCTTGATATTAGTCTCAGGAGTCAACTTGCCATGTCTAAACTGGGACCTTTTCTAAGTGTGTAGGTGAAGACACCACTTCACAAGTGGAAGGCAGTTGCGAGCTTAAATTCATCCAGCTGAACACAGGCAGCCTTGAAGAGGCATGTCTGGGACTTCAACGTGTGAATTTGAATTGGCAGCTTCTTCATCCCTCCAGATGCTCTCTCCCTTCTCCAGGAGGTGCTGTGTAATTTGAAATAGGACTCTTGTCTTAAAAGCAGAACAGAGTGAAGTGGGGAAAAAAAAATCATTAGTGCTATGTAGTAGGAGGGGCAATCTAGTAGTTCTTTCAGTTTGAATTTTTTCTTCCCTGAATAAAGAATATTAAACTGAATTCATCCTGTTATGTTGATCTGCATGAAAAGAAAAGTAAATGGGATCCAGATGTGTTTTCTCCTCTAATAGTTTCATTCACTATACTTTAGATATGAGAGAATGAAATGTATTCCATAATAGGTTGGGGGAGAATAGACCAAAATTATAATTTTATAGTATTCCCTAGGAATTCATAGAGGCCTAACAAATTAACTAGGAAACTCTGATGTCTAATGAACTCTGCATGGGGAAATATTTAATTTTCTACTGACTGCCATAAGGCAACTGCATGGTGGGTTATTTAATCATCAGCTCTAGAAATAAAACAGCAGTAGAAAATGGACCTGTCTCCAGCATTGTAGAGAATTGTAGAGTTCCCCCTTCAGTATTTACTGGAAAGGTTGTAAGGTCCTCTTCTAGGGAGACACAGAGCAGTTGGTAAGCACCCACCCAAGCACTCTAAACCCAGTGTAACACTGGTGGGAGAGGGGGAAGAAATTAAATATCGAAAGCTGTGGCCTTCCTGTCTTTTGAAGTCACTGACTGCAGCTCTTATTTTTGCATGGTATAGCGATGAAATTACTTGCATTAAAAGAGCCCTGTGAAATTTCTGTTTGTGGTGTTTAGTTGTTGTAAACATAACTTGCAGTCAGTGTAAATCAAGGTCACGGCCTGTCTTGCAGCTGTAGTGAAATGTACTGTGCACTTCGTTTCATACTGGCAAACACTGTCAAGTATTTCTTTTGTTCAGAATGGGACTTTTCCTCTCTCCAACTTGGTTTTCTGCCTTGACACTGCTTCTTAAAAGATGTGTACCATACAGGAGAGTGCACTCCGATGGGACCCAGTCTGCCCGAGTCCCCACAGTACGGCAGAGACTCACTCTATTAGTCTGTAACATCAACCTTCCGCTCGTGAAGACCCCACTTATGCCTCTATAGCATATACATTCCTGAATGGTGTTCCCTGATGGAGTACCTCCTAGGCTCCAATGAATTAAATTTTATTAATAGGTAAAATGAATGGCAAAAGGTTGCAACTTAAAAGGCAAAATCCAAGCGGCAGTGCAGTGCTTGCGTGTGAAGGCTTGGAGAAATGCAGGGCTTCCTTGTGACAATCACATAAGCAAAAATGGCTTAATACACCATAATGCCTCTTTCATTTATGGCAATTTACTCATAACTGTCAGTCCCTTCCAGAGCCGTGTAACAGATATCCCTTCCTACCCAGGCACTGCCCTGCTGCGGCAGGCCTGGAGATGCTTGTCTCTTCTTACAGGCAGAAAATTACCCTTTCATAAGCACAAATGTCTTCTGGACACGGGGTGATAGAAGAGGATGTCAAAATATCAGCTGTGATCCTACTTTCTTCCCCCAGGCTTCATCAGCCAAAACGCTGGGTTCCAGCTGCTGGTATTTTTCTGTTCCTTGGTACCAGGCTTGGTACTGAGCACCTTTGTTTCATTACCAGTGAAACTAGAGGTCAACACCATTATTTACCAGACCTAGGGTCAGTCTTACAGAATCCTCTTCTGCTTAAGAAAATGGATTAAATATCGATTGGGCCAAGGAAAGGTTGATTCTGTAGCCCCCAAACCCTGAAGTCTGCTGCAAGGTAGATGTATGAAACCAGGCTCGGGCTTTTGCTTTATACAGGGCAAGCTTAGAATTGTGTCTCCTTCCTTGCCAGCGATCACACAAGTCACTGGGCTCACTGTACAAAAAGAAGGGTTTAGGGTGTGGGTTTCTTTAACTCTTCTTCCCCAAGCACCATCTCCCCTGAGACAAATACGGTGGGGGTTAAAAAAAAAAAAAGCCTGAGAAAATTCTCTTTCTATTGCAGAGTATGAGGGGAAAATGCTTAAACTGTTAGCATAGTTTGAAAAGCAGGATTCCTGCTTCTCAGGTAGTCTGTCCATTGAAATACTCTGTCTCGCAGTAAATGCAATAGAACACAGACTTCTACTCTCATTTGGAGCAGTCTTCCAGTACATTGGATTTTTGGTAATGTGTTTATTCACTCTATCCTCATTATAGAAATAATCAACAAAATAGATCTGTGCTCTTTCAAATCCCTGCAGAAGTCAGTCATCTCTCCAAACATATGGTCTGTTTACCTTCCCAAAAGCAAAATGTCTTCATAATATCAAAACCCAAAGACCCCTCTCTGTTCCAGTGCAACAGACCTGGAAATTCATTGAGTGTTTGCTGTGCGTTTTGATCCCCAACTGGTATTTGAGAGCAGAAGGCCGGCGTACTAACCAGGATACATTAGGCTGTCGAGCCACCATGCTACAGTGGTTCTGACATTATTTTTTAATGAGAGAAAAAAGAACTGACCTTGTAGGGACTTGCACCCAGAAACCTCTGGCTACTGTCCAGCCAGAAAAGCACTTTAGGAGCAAGTGTGACATGCTTAGGGCTAGTGAACAAGTCTGACTTTTCCTCACCACTGCCACAGCATCATCAATGAATACTTACACCTGGGAGATTTCTGTTTTCACTGTGCGTGGTTCTGTGCTTGGTTGAAACATTCAGCACCTATGGTAGAAGAACTGATGCTGAAATACTTGAAAGCAATCCCTCTTCTCCCCCAAGCCCCATATTTTATAAACATTGTTTATCACCGAAGAGCGTGTTGCTGTCAGCACACTTTCTGATGTTGCAGATGCAGTACTACCAGTCTTACACAACCTGTAGGAAAGGGGTAACACCAGAATTTTGCTCAGCAAATCCCTCACTGTAGTTAGGTCTATAATGAAGGGACTGAAATGTCATCCTCTCATATAAGAAATACTGAGGTAGTGATAATAAGGGAAAATGCTTTTAGATTGCACCAAAAAAATCTGTTCTCTGATGCACGTGTTACTACAGCTTATGTAAGAACCTCGAAGAAAGCACACTTCTTGGTGCAAATGGATCTCTGCAGTATTACCAGAACCTGATAAAATTCTGCCTTATCAGGTCTGTGATAATTAAAATGATACTCTTTCTTTCCTTTATCTTTCTGCATTCCTCAGTACCACAGTTTCAGAACAGCTCTACTTGGTCTGGCAGCTTCTTTCTTTACACCCGAGTTGGGGCAGTGGTGCTGAAAACAAACCCATATTGCACCTGCTTAGCTGTAAGGAGGTGTTCATCTCTCAACCAGCTATTTGTGTATTGTTTGGCAAGTCCTTTCAATCCAAATGATGTGGCCTGCAAACAAAATTGTACATATTCCCAGTGCCCAAATAGTCAAGCACGTAGGGATTCCAACACTGGAGAGTCACAGAATAAAGCTGCTGTGCTTCTGTATTTTCAGCAAGGCAATGACAAGTGAAAGCACTGAGGACTGCTGTTATTTGGAAATAAGTTCAGTACTTATTAAAATCTTGCAGAGTTTATAAAGTGATTGTGTTACTAACCTTCCAGTACAGATTACTTTTCTAAAAATACCTTCTTTTCTGCTTGAAGGCCTATTCTCTTTTTCTTTCTTTGGTTAAATTAACCTCAGAATGTAACTCAGCTCCTCATACACTTCGTGGTTTTCATATTCTTTTTTTCCATAATACTACTAAAAGGAACTAACATTGTCAAGTATTTATTTAAATTTTTTTGCATCCCACACACACATATACCCCATGAAACTACCTAAAGCACTGACAATCAACCTGACAACATAATCAGTCAAATTTTACCCAGTGACTGTTTCTTAGGTAACCAAACACAGTGGCAGCAATGAATTGCACGATACAGAAATAAAGCCCAAATTGACATGTGGCACTTACATTATTTTTCAGTAAAGTCTGAAAACGTTATGAAGGCTCCGTGCAAAGGCGAGGCATGTCTGGGGCACAGACTGGGACTCCACTGCTTCTGGTGGGAGGGAAATTCAGCCTGATGCCAACAGAAGGTCTGATGCAAATCCCTAAACGAGGACTCTCTCATTTGAGGGGTAGGTGATGCATAAGCCCTGTGTGGAAGCTTTGTGGTAGGACTGATTTGACTGTAGAGGCGGGAAGGCCAGTAGGAACGTTTCCCTGCTGAAGCTTTGTTTCTTCTTGTTGGTTTTATTGCTCCTGCCTACTCAGATTCTAAAACGTTTTCCTAAGTAATAAATCCGTCTGAAGGAAAGCTTTAGGAGACAAGGAAAAATAAGTGAGACCTTGGCTAACAGAGTGAATAGAGTCTCTTTAAAGGTTCTGTCTTTTCAGAAACCCTTCTAGACCAAATGGTGCTTGTAATTTCTCTGATCTATTTTTGTTTCCTTGTGAGAGATGGTTGCTGCTGTAATGAACTTTCTTCCATCTAAATAAACAACATCAATGCTGCTGTCCTCCATTTCTTTCTTGTGCTTTAAGTACATGGGCCAGAGGTGTCCACTGAAAAGACCTGGTGGGTCAGTAACAGTGTAGCTCTTCAGGGACCTTCCTCTGCCAGAGCTCTTGTCACTCGTGGTCACCAGTGAAACTAAGGGGGGAAAGTAAATCATCTTCACGCTATAGTCAGCATAGAATCATAGGGGTTGGAAGGGACCTCAAGAGATCATCGGGTCCAACCCCCCTGCCAAAGCAGCCTCCCTAGCTCATAATGAATGAGAGCATGTCATCAGTGCCGTGGTTTGTTTCTGTAGGTAATTACAGTGTATATAATTATTTTGCATCTGTCCTAATAGAGTAGATGACTTCTTTTACAATATGAGGTTTAAACTTGCTAGTACTGCTTCAGGCTTAATATGCTGCCTACAACCAAAATACAGATGGTGTTTGTCAAGATACTGTTCTGGGGGACAACTAACTTTTGCTGCTGGCCACACATGCAACAGCATTTTTGCTAAATTATAGACCAGCAAATAAATATATGTTTTAACCCAATTAGTTATTTTCCTAAGGGAATATGCAAATTAGTGGTAACTATTTTAATGGACGGGAGTGTTTTTGGCAATAGAGATCTACCAGGAAGGTAGAATTGGGTGGCCACTTATGTCCATTCAATAAAATTGACTGGCTGGAGCTGTAGGGGTGTGAGAAAGCTTCTTTGGACAAGGGATAAAATTGGCAGCATCAGAGATTGCCACTGTCTCTAAGATGTTGCTGTCTATGGATAGGGAAGAACAGAGTGCTTCAGGTAGATGTAGGGGTGGGAAGTGGGCAGGGAGGGTGAAGGTTACAGACTGGGGTGCGGCAGCTTGGTTTCCCCTCCTTTCCCTGCCTAGCTTAGCAGAGGCTCTAGCTGCTGCGCTGACTTGAGCCCTGCTGGCTGCTGAAAAGAGGTGACTTGGAGGAGGTGCGACACACACCTCCTTTCTCCCTAGCAATCTGGAATACTAGCCCCCTTTGAGAAGTTTGGCTGACGCAAAGCAAATCTGCATACATGAGAAATCATTGTAAGAGGGAGCGTTACCAACTGGATGAGATACTCGGCTATTGCTGCGAGTTTATAGCTTCATTTCCTTCTGTTTATTTTCATGTTGAAAGACACTCACTTTTCTTTCTCTCATCTTAGCTCAATATCCTAGTTGACCACGAGGAATTCTGATTGCTGCTTTTTATTCAACCCAAACTGTGTTTTTTTTTTATTTTTGGGGTGTAATTCTTCCCCAGCTGGGCTTCCTGACCTATCTTTTTATTTTCCTTTTTGATGGCTATATTTGTAAATAAGTTCAGTTTGTCCTGAGCTGTTCTCTGAGCGTTCAGCTTGACTGATGCCCAAATTGAAGCACTCACAGCAAAAATATAGAAGTGCTATAAACATTTTAAATTGCTTTTGACTATGAAAAGTGTTTTGAAATTATTCTGCTGCCTCAAACCTTTTATGTGTACTTTATTCTGAACCTTCTTAGAGAGGGCATTGGACTGTAACATACAGATTTCCATAAGGCTGCTTCTGTGACACTATAAACTCTTTAGGTAGTTTTAGTTTCCGAATAGTAACAAATATCATATAGAAAGTTAATATATTAAAAATAACTCATTTCAGAGCAAGACAAAGGGATAGCTTCTGTCATCTTATCAATGTAATATCCTGACAGGAGATCAACATCTTGGTCCAGAAGCACCGCAACGTGATTACTTGAAATAAATCCACTGATACTAGTGGAAGAACATTCCTTTCTGTTCCAAACCTCAGACGACCAGCATTGACACTTCCTCTCTAAGACAAAGTTTTGTATTAATGAACTGCCAGACATTATGTGAAGGCACAAAGAATTTGGCTGCTGGTTTGATTTTAATTCACTAAGTATCAGATTGGCATAAGGCCTTTAAGGCCTTTAAGGCCTGTCTGTGACTTCTGAGGTCTCAAGCATTCCTCTGTTGCCTGAAAAAGCTCTTGTGGACCAGGTAGCCAAAAAACTGAAGCATGAATACTGTTGTAGGACAATCAGTGGATCCAAAGGCTGCAATGAGGAATAAAGAAAGAATAGGAAAACAAAGACATGCCCACGTGTAATTCGCCATCAGAGGCAACTTCCAATAAATCGCCAGTTTAGTGTGGCTTCTGCTGTGCATAAGATTGACAGCAGAAGAGCTTTGTGCAAGTGAGAGACTCAGTCTGAAGTGTGTGCAGGAGAGGCAAATCTGAATTTAAACTGAAACACATTTGGGACATTTTCTGTCAGATGATTTACTTCTCTAACTGGCAAAGGAAAAAGCAGGATAAATACCATGTAGAGGCTAATTAAGCTGTGTGCTCTCCGGGAAAACAATTTCCTATCATGTACCAGGTGGTTACAACAGTTATAAACTTTAAAGAGCAAAAGAACAAAATGTAAAGCTGGGAAGAAAAGGCAGTGGAAAGAGTGTTGCATGTTTACACAGTGAGGCAAGGAATCTGTACAAGGATGTGCTGTGCCGTTTTAGAAAGATTGGGTCCTTGCGTGTTTCCATGTGGCAGTGTACCTTGGCTGCTAATTTAGCTTAAATAGACTCTCTACTACTTCTCTAACGTGAAAAGTATGCATGCTCTTCATTCTGGGCCTTATTTCCTAATCTGTAGTTTTCTCTGTTTTCTGATCAGCACAGTGGAGACTTGAGGTAGGAAGAAGAAGCGATGAGAGCACTGGGAAAAGCTCTAATGTAATGTGAGGAATAGGAGCCTGCCAAAAACACGTGGCTACAAGAAGCATGCATCATGTTACCTCATCAGGCATGCTATGTATTTTAGATATGTATATGTTTTGTCAGTGCCCCAAGAAATACTTTATAGTAGGAGACCATCCCCAAGGAATCTTGGAGAGAGATCTTGGTTTATCCCTAAGGAGTCCTGAGGCACTATAAAGAAAAATCCCTTCTCTTGACAGAGTTGGCAAAAGCAGGAGATGAGGAAATACATGGCTGTATGTCCAGTGTAATGCTTTTATATCATTTTGACCAGAGGAACATATTGCTGTCTCAGAAATGCACTGAGCGACTCCTGACTGAAAACACATTGTTCTGTGGGGCTGTGTTTGCCTTTACATTGGGTGGAAAACAAGCCTGGTTCCACTGAGTGAGTAACCCGGAGCTGCAGGCAGATCTGGAGACTTGTTGCTGGCTCTGCCATTATAAAGCAAGGTTCTGCCTGCTGTGAGCACACGAGGAAATAGCGCTTTGCTAGTAAAGCAGATGTTTGCCTCAAAGTTATAGACCAAGATTCTCCTTTTTGTGGTATTTTATAAAATCTAATAAGATAATTAATGAGCTTCATAAAAAGCCTGAATTCAAAATGCTTGGAGTTGCAGTAGGAACAAACCTACCACATTCTCTTTGTGGTCTTATTGCGTAGAGTATGCAGGTTTAAATGCTATCTTTGCTCAGAGTCCATGCTATCTTAGCATGAGTTTCCAAGTTCCAAGTAAATCGGGGCAGATTTCCCACATCTCCCAATTCAAATGAAGAAAATAATGTGCAATTCTTTGACATAAAAATCAAATGTAACGCTTTGGAAAAATCATAAGGGAAAAGTGTGCTATGTCAAAATGAAGCAGTTAATTTGGGCAGAAACAGACTTTAAAAAAATATAGCCTTCCTTTTTGTTGTCCTAATTGGATGGTTTTATAAAGACAGATTAAAACCACTGCAAAAGTAAAGCTGTTTTATAACCTGCTTAGTATTTCAAGAAAGATTTTCTCTGTGCCAACCAATGACTCATTGGCTGCTGCATGTAAAAATAAAGTTCCTGCTACTTTCTAAGATGCACTGACGTTATCGTAGTTGTTACTTTTAAATTAATATGGGGTGCTGGAAAACATTTCAGGTGTTACTAAACATGATTGCTTGGGCTAATTGTTAATGTTCTCTTTATGAATTGAGCAGGGGGTTGTATAAAGAAAGACTGTGAGAAATGAATGTACACCACAACGATGCATTTGCAGAAAACCAGGTCATAATAATTAGAGATATGTGGAGAAAGCCTGTAATTTGTACTGGTACTTGAACACCTAACAGTAGTTAATATGAAAAATTGGTGTGATCTGGAATGAAATATTCCTTACTTAGGTCTTTTTCTTCTAAAATTAATGTAGCTAAATGTAGTTTCTTAACACTGTTTCAAAACAAGAAAACAGAAATTCTCCACTTCAAAAAAGTTAAATATCTTTGAGTTCACTTATCCTCTTTCTTTTCCCCAGTAAAAACTCAACAAAATTAAGCTGCTTTCAGAGAGTCCCAGGCATCCTTTATTTTTTCAGCATTATCTTATAAATTTTCAACCTGCTAATAATACAGATGACCAGAACAGACCACTTGCATTAGGGCTTCTAACTGTAGCAGTTGGATTTCTCATTATGCTTCTAAATGTAGAATAAGGAGCTATCCTATCCCTTGAATTCAGAGGAATGAGGAATTAATGCTTTTTATGACAGATTATATGGATTAGCAACAAATTTTTGCAGTAGTTCCAGGCTTCTCCAGAGCTTACTGGAATTCAGATGTAGTGGGTTAGTGTGAGGTATCAGACACAAGTCCCTCTCTAGCTGTGTCGCTGTATCAGTGACCTTGGTTTTGCCCCATTTCTCTCAGGGCAAGGCATGTGAAACAATATGCTCTTGTCTGGTTAGCAGGCAGAAGGGCAAGGATTGCTCTGGATTGCATTTGCAACCAATGTGCCACTCTGAAGCTAAGGGTGGGACAGGCACTCATCACCTAGACATGTACCTGTCACACAGAATAATCATAGAATCATAGAATTGTAGGGGTTGGAAGGGACCTCAAGAGCTCATCGGGTCCAACCCCCCTGCCAAAGCAGCTCCCCCGCTCATACTACTCAGATAGGTGTGCAGACAAGTCTTGAAAATCTCCAGACAAGGAGACTGCACACCCCCTGGGCAGCCTGTCCCAGGGCTTTGGCACCCTCACTGGGAAAAAGCTTTTCCCCATGTTGGTGTGGAACTTCCTGTGCTCCAGCTTGCAGCCATTGCCCCTTGTCCTGTCCCCACAGACACTGAAAAGGGGCTGCTTAATTACCCCTGCATCCCATACTTAAGATAATTGTAAACACCAATTAGGTCTCCTCTTAATCTTTTTTTCTCTAGATTGAACAGTCCCAGCTTACCCAGCCTTTCCTCATAGGATAGATGCTCCAGGCCCTTCATCATCTTCATAGCCCTTCTCTGGACTCTCTCCAGGAGATCCCTGTCTTTTTTATACCAGGGAGCGCAGAACTGGACACAATCCTCCAGGTGGGACCTGACCAGGGCAGAGTAGAGGGGGAGAATCCCCTCTTGTGACCTGCTGGCCACACTCCTCCTGATGCCCCCCAGGATCCCATTGTCTCTCTCAGCCCCCAGAGCACACTGCTGGCTCACAGCCAACCTGTCATCTACCGGGACCCCCAGGTCCTTCTCCACAGAGCTCTTCTCCAGCAGGTCACCCCCAGCCTGTACTGATACAAGTGGTTATTCCTTCCCAGGCACCAGACTCTTCACTTGCTTTTGTTGAATCTCATCTGGTCTCTCCCTGCCCAGCTCTCCAGCCTGTCCAGGTCTCTCTGGATGGCAGCGCAGTGTTCTGTGTGTCAGCCACCCCTCCCAGCTTTGTATCATTGGCACTTCCTGAGGGTGGGTGCTGTTCCCTCATCAAGGTGTCAATGAAGATACTGAACAGGACTGGACACACACATTGCTTTCAGCTGCGCTAGAGCTTTTATTCTGGCCGCGTAAGAGGAAAGTCCTGCGTTGATCCTGGCAAGCATCACCAGGTTCAAACCTGCTTTCCACCAATCCAGCATGAGAAAGTGGCTGGAAGACATCCAAAAACCTGAATGTTTGTTTCCATGGAAGGCTTGTAATACCCAGCTGCTTTTGACTCTGACTTTAATGGCATATTTGTATTTGGGGGAAAAAAAAAAATCAATAAAGTTTATGAACTGAAAAGAGAGATCCACAGCAACAGGTTCTGTCACTTTTAAGGACACCTTATGCAGTTCTTCATAATGCAGAAGTCAGGCAATAGAAACCATCCTACACATTCCTGCAAGACAAGATTTAGCATTGTAAACCTCACCGGAGCAGCTCAAGGAGAGGTACAGTGATAGAGAACAAAGGAAAGCTGTGAGAAACAACCTACCACTAATCAGCCTAGAAGGCCAATAAGATCTGATAGGTTTCTGCAATAAAACTGCCCTAAACCTCCCAATGGATTTTCATACAATAGAAATCAAAAGGGCACATTAGTCATACGGAGAGAGAGACACCAAGGGAAAACATCCTGCTCTCATACTTTAAACAGCTTTCTTCTTCAGATAAAATAGCCATCATGCAAGGTTCATAAAGAATAAAACTTTTCACTCTTTGCTGAGGGCCAGTCCAAGGTCTATGCAACATTTAAGTCATACTATTATGAGGCCATAAATGGGGCACTAGTTGTAAATTATTTCTTATTGCTATTATTACCTTCAAGACACTGTAATACATAATGATCTATCACCCACGTGTATAAAATGTTTCTACTGGAATACACAGACCTGCGTTTCTTTTCAGAATAGTCCTGCTGCCTTCAGCCATGTCTACAGTTATATCAGAGAGTCACTTTGCTCTTCACATTTCTATGCTGCTGTTAGATTATCTGGAGCCTCTGATCATAGTCGGGGAAAGATATGGTGGGAAACGGATGGAGCTGTTCCCTTTTTCCCCGTGGCTGTTTGCACTGTATTCTACAAATCGTGTGTTAGTTCAGGTGCTGTCACCAGCAGAGCCCTCCCAGCTTAGGGCCTTTGTCTGGAGCACACAGTCACTTGAGGATGTTCATCAGAAACCTTTGTGAAGTTCAGCCTGTGTGGCCAGATGCTCAACATGAGCTGATGGATTGCCCCATTCTAAAAAGCAAAGCCAGTGACTCTTCTTCCATGTGAACATCTGTCCCTTCTCCCTAATGCAGAGGGCTGCAGGCAACCTATACTTTGGCTCATCCTGTCCTGCTTCCTGGGAAGTGGCAGGGCAGGATGCTGCAGAGCTGCATAGGTCTAGTCCTTGGACCTGATTTCCTTTCAGCTACCTTGTTCCTCAGCTCTCCCACTGTTCCTGTACTGCAATATTGCAACTAGCCACTTGTAGTTAACATAGTCATATCACAGTATATAAGATGCAAGCGTAGCTGTACGAAGTTATACCAAGGGTACCTAAGCTTTTGTTAGGTGTATGTAGAATATTATTTGTTCCTTGAAGAAAGAATTCCCTATGGTGTTAATTGTTCTGAGCAAGTCCTGGGATTATTTGAATCCCATTTTTTGTACAAAATTCAGAATTTTTCAAATATCTGCTAGGTTTATTAACATAAGACTGCACAAAATCTCTTCTTTTGTTTGATGTGGATATGGAAAGCATCAAAACCTATGTAAGGACTGTTCTTGTGTTGAGCAAAATTTTAATTCTGTAGAACTAAATGCAGTATGACATACTTAACATTGTAACTGCTGTCCTCAAACGTTCCAAGAGAACAGTCTATTTTTACATTTAGTTCCATTAAAGAAAAAAAAAAATCTAATCTTTAGGCTGCTGAAATTACTGATTTCTTTTTTCCAGTGCCTTTTATGAAGATAAAACTTACACATTATCTGTTTTGTGCAGAAGATAATAAACTGGCACTAAATATCTGAAGAAATGGGATTGTATCTCTCTGTCCCTTAATGGTATATTATAGTTGGGGTTTTTTATTGGGTACAGGACTGTGAGTACTAAAGACAGTGCTGAATCACAGTACTTATTTAGAAATGTTGCCTTTTTTTTCTTAAATACAAGCAATTAAAGTCTCTGTCTCCACCGAGTAACCTTGACTTCCGAGACGATGTAGGCATACTCTCTGTATATATGTTTAATTGCATATTTATATACTTTATTTAAGGAGCTTCATGGCATTTATAAAGAAGAATTTCTAGGAACTGCAAACATACCCAAAGAGGCAATTAATGAGTAACAATGAGCTGCCCTTACCTAGAAATTTCCTGACAAGTCTGCAGTACTACTGAATGTGTGCTCACTTTAGCGGTCTCTTTGGTGAGCAGTGAGGAGTGGACAGGAGAAGCCTCTCCAGACTCTGCTGTGGGTGAGCTTTTAGGTGCATCAGACTCTTCTGAAATAGGAGCAGCAAACTTTAAATAGAAATTGAGAACAAAGTGCATGTAAGTTTAAGTGGATATGTTAGAGAGAAAAAGGGGGCTGCTAACTTGATTAATAAAGTAAAGGGAAGGAGGGAAGCAATTGTTTGTACAGGAGAGAGAAACAGGTAACTTATCTCTTAAGGAACATTGAAGGGATTGTGGAGAAAGGACGAAGATAGAGGAGATTATAAATTTCCATAAGAATAGTATCTCTCCTGAGTCCCTGATTTTGGTATCCAGCAGAAGCTGAAAAATTCTTACGTATCTGACAACTTGTCTATTCTTCAGGTGCATTAGTTGATCTAAGAAAAGATATTCCCTCCCCCTGCAAACTTGGGCTCAATCCGGTCCTGAGGCTGTCATGGCTGCAAGAGTGTTATCTCTCAGAATAGACATATCGTTCTGCCCAGCTGGAAGGTTGTCACGTTCTCATCTCTCTCCCGAGTCGCTGGCCGTGACGCACTGCGTGTGCCCTGTCCGACTGTGGTGTCCAGTGTCATGCAGTACTAAAGGGGGGATTGTTCCCCACAACTACACTTTGGGGAGACAGACAGACTGACCGACAGGCTCTCCTGCAGACCTCTTTACCAGCTCTAAGCCTTTAAAATGTATATCACCACTCTCTCCCCCTCCCAAGCAAAAAAAAACCCTCATGAAAAAATCCCAACATGTTGACTTCAGTGCATATTTTCCTCCTAGGGAAGAGCTGAGACTGTTTTATAAGTACTTTTCCATCTTGTTCCATATTGTGCATAAAATTGGAAGCGTGTATTTTTCAATCAGTCCCTCACAACATGTCATTAATTGTTTGAAGTAAAGCAGCATTTTCTTTTGTAGAGTGAAGAAGGCAAATGTCACTTAGCCCCAGGATGCTTGTGCTAAGTGCAAGATGTAGAGCAAAAATGTGATCTCTGCTGCCAGCAGCTCGCAGTGAAGTGTTATATTTTCAAAAATTGTGTCTTGCTGGTATAGACATTATGTGAATATCATTGCATATGTGTGAGACCAGATAGAATAAGAGAAGGCTGTCCTAACCATACCCATGTCTTAGCTTAAAACTAAAATTATTGTATCGATCTGCTCCCACAGGAAAAAATGTACATCATTTTGGAAGTATTCCTGGTGAATACTCTGTAAATCTCATTCTTTTGTTCTTTCTGCCTGCCCTCAGGCAGACACAGAAATCAATGGTTTTCATCATTCTGATGTTGTAGAATTTCATAATTCATGATGTATGATTTATTCAAATACAAATGTAACTTTTGTTTATCAACTTGAATGTAAACAAAACTAATTACTTCTGTCACTTTTATCTTCATTGTAAACTGGTTGAGCCTACACAGAAAATCATTTAGAAATACTGCAGGTGGTGTTAGGCTGTTGAATCCTATGTTAGATGTACTGAGTCATAAATTACTTGCCCTGCACTGTGCAGGCTTGTTGTGCCAACCCCTCTTGACCAGAAAGGCTCACCACAGAGTTTTGACTGCATGAAGGTGACAGACACTTGTTTAAGCAAAGCTCTTTATTGCTTGGTGTCAACGTGCTGAATAGCTGTGCCCATCAGTGCTGCTTTCTGCGTGGCTTGTAACTAATATTCTTAATGTACTTAAACTTACCTAGTACTTCTTTGCATGTTCTGGGCAATATGCAGATAGGATGTAATTAGTATTCAGTGTGTAACTAATTCTCACAACCTGCATAGAAATTATTTGGGGGGCACCTGAGGTGCAAAGTAGGAAGGACTGACACAAGAAGGTATTCCTGAAAGAGGCTTAGAACTTGTCAGCGGATCTCTGGGGTGTTGGTGTGCATGTGCTACGTGTGGCATTAGGTCAGCAAGAGGTAGGAAGGCAGGTGTTTCAGCTTGGGGTTTTTGTGGGTGGTTTTGTTTTGTTTTGTTTTGTTGGGTTTTTTTAGGATACAATTTCTGGTTGAAGGAGTTCAGGGCATTTTTGCATCTCAGAATAGTTAAAGCACCTGAATATCAAATATTTTTAAATGGGTCTGTCCACGCATCTCTCAGCTGATGTATTTGATCCCATGGAACAATTACTCAGTGTGAGTACTATGGTGCTGTAGTCAACAAGTTTGGGGTTGGGGGTTAGTTCATCTTGCCTCTTTACCCTCTCAGAACCTCCTTTGTAGAATTTGTTTTCCTTCTGGTATTAGCAGCACTTTACAATGCATCACGTACACATGCTTCAAATGCCTGTGAATATCACTGATAAAGTAGTTTTTACCTAATAATCAGTATATCCATTACTGGTTTGCTGTGGTATATTGACTTTAAATATCTCTCATAGACACAGATTAGCAACTGTATTTGGCACCTTAAGCATGAGGCACAGATCTGGGCATCATGCAGCTCCTTGGGAGCCTCTTCCCATGGCCCGCCCCCACAAACCTTGGACACAGGGGAGGGCAGGGGTTGGGAGGAGGAGGAGAACCCAGAGAGCTTGAGAGAGTCCAGAGAAGGGCTATGAAGATGATGAAGGGCCTGGAGCATCTCCCCTGTGAGGAAAGGCTGGGTGAGCTGGGGCTGTTCAGCCTGGAGGAAAGAAGACTAAGGAGGGGTCTTATGAATGTCTATAAATATCTTAAGCATGGGATGCAGGGGGAAATGGCCAGCCCCTTTTCTGTGGTCAGCGGAGAAAGGACAAGGGGCAATGGCTGCAAGTTGGAGCATAGGAAGTTCCACACCAACATGGGGAAGAACTTTTTCCCAGTGAGGGTGAGGGAGCCCTGGGACAGGCTGCCCTGGGGGGTGTGGAGTCTCCATCTCTGGAGAGATTCCAGCCTTGTCTGGATGCCGACCTGTGCAGTATGAGCTGGGGAGCTGCTTTGGCAGGGGGGTTGGACCTGATGATCTCTCGAGGTCCCTTCCAACCCCTACAACTCTGTGATTCTGTGAAACCAGAGTGTTTTTATCAGTCAGCTCTCTCTCTCCCCTACTTCCTGCTCAGCTTTGACTGCCACAGCACAGTTGCAATTCTACCGGATGCTTCAGTTCCTGCTGCAGCATCAGTTCTTTGAAAGGTGATAGTATTTCTGGTCGGTGGATGAACTGCAACAAAAGCTGTTGCCTTGTGTAACACAGTCTTTGACTGGCGACAGTTTCCCCCAGGCTTAAAATTTAACTGATTGGTCAAATTAAATCAGTTTGTGAGAGAGACTAGCATTAGACCTAATGTATATTGTACCAATTTTTCCACAATTAGAATAGAAATATTTCATTGCTGTGGCTAGAGAAAATATATTTGCTCTGTTTGTTTTCACATCCTTGGCAAAATGGGAACAGAAGATAAAACTGGGAATGAACTGGTGCTGCGTGCTGCCCTTAATCAGCTTAAAATCCATTTCATGATGTCTTTCAGTTTGTAACAACCACTGCTGCTGTTGAAATGAATGAGAGCTGTGCTCGTGTCCCCAGTACCGAGGCCATGACAAGCAGTAGATGAAGGCTGCTTTTGTGACTTCACTGTAATGCTCAAATGATAATGCTTAGACCATTTAGATGTAATAATAATTTTACTTTTAAAGACATTCCAGATTAGGGGCAAGATTTGTAGCCAGTGGAATGCCATCAAATACTTTTACAGGTCTTTATGTTGGAGCTTGGCATTTACAGCATTGGAATAGTAGAAGTACCAGTAAGTACTATCATGCTTACATATAGCAAAGGGCATCCTTCTTTGTGTTGCTGAATATTGAATAATGAAATGTGCATCTTTCTAGTTACAAACTTTAAATAGTACATAGCTTTATAGTAATATATTTGTCTTTATTTTCAGTTTCAGGATATGGAAGGGTATACTAAGGATGTTTTTCTGGAGAAGGCTGTCGCTGGGTAGGAGGTCAGGAGACAGAACAAACTAATAATTTGGTATTGTGGTGGTAAAATTTGTGTATGTGTGGCTCGGGATAAGAGAGAGGTGGTGAATGGACCAGTAGGCAGCACAGGTGAGGTGCACATGATAAGCACTTTGTTGTTTGGAGCATGGGTAACTCTTGGTCTCCCTGTTGGTAGAGCACCAGGAAGGAGCCTTTCCATGTGCCCAGGGCTGGAAAAACGTCCTGCATCTCTCCTTTACCTGGCATAAGCCTGCCATGTGCTCCAGATTCTCCCAGGGCCACCTCCCCACTGGGGTTTATTATGCTCTCTGGGTACAGGAGAGGCCTGTCTGTTCCTCAATACCACCCCTGCACGTATTAAGTCAGTCTGAGTTTGGTCATTCGATTAAGTAGAAGAATCATGGCTGTTCAGGAGATGGGTTAATGCACAGGAACTGAAACCAGAGCTCGTGAATTACTATCAGACATAAGTCTGGGCTTCAGAAGATTTGGTTTCAGCACGTGTATCTTCATGTGTTGCCTTAGGCAATTTATTTCAGTGCTCAGCATCCTGTCTCCCACTTTTGTCAGATGGAAGTACCACATCCTTTCAAGTTTGTGTCTCAGCCTTTGCTCTGTCATAATAGTTTTGGGGACTTTCTTGTCCTATATTAAAGAGCAATCTCTGCAGCATAATATGATTGTCATCTTTGTGTTTGGACTGTGATAATTGTTGTGGTACTTTGGTAATAATTTCTGTCTCTGAAGTTTTGTATTTGCGTATGACTCCTGTAATTTAACCTTCCTTATAAAACTTTGTAAATAAATTTTATAACAGGATTGACTCTGTAAGGCAACCATGTAATGGATTTCTGGAAGTCTAAACAGATTAAATGTTGTGACTCTGAATTGTAAAATTAGGAAATTTTTTTTTTCCTACTAAATTTTATTTTCCTTCTGTTGACTAGTTCACTGGGCATTTGTTTTTTACTTCTGTTTTCCAAAGGTAAAATGTAATGGTTTCTAATGCTGCATTCCAATTGTTCAGTGGGATTGTTGTGTCTTCTTTTGGGTTGCCCAGTACAAGGAGGCCCAGTACTGGGGCACCCAATACAAGAAAGATGTGGGACTGTTGGAGAGGGGTCAGAGAAGCCACGAAGATGATGAGAGGGCTGGAGCACCTGCCCTACAAAGAGAGGCTGAGGGAGCTGGGCTTGTTCAGCCTGGAGAAGAGAAGGCTGCAGGGGGACCTCATTGCAGCCTGCCAGTACCTGAGGGAGCAGAGAAATAGGAGGGGATTCCTTTTTAAAAGGATAGACAATGGCAGGACAAGGGGGGATGGATTAAAGCTAAAGGAGGGAAGGGTTAGATTGGATATTAGGGGGAAGTTTTTTACAGAAAGAGTGGTGAGGGCCAGGAACAGGCTGCCCAGAGAGGGGGTGGATGCCCCATCCCTGGCAGTGTTCAAGGCCAGGTTGGATGGGGCCCTGGGCAACCTTGTGTAGCTCCAGGACTGAGGTTGGTGGCCCTGCCTGTGGCAGGGGGGTTGGAGCTCTATGATCCTTGGGGTCCTTTCCAACGTATGCCATTCTATGATTCTGTGATATAATTTAGTGAGTCCAGCTCATGGGAACTAGGCAGTCAGGGACCAGAAAGATGTGCTGCTCAAGGACAATCTTGTTCAGCCTTAAGAACATAAGTCTTCAAGTACCTAACAGGACACTGTAGAGAAGGCAGAGCCTGGCTCTTTCCAGAAAGACTCAGTGGAAGGGAAAAAAGGAAATGCATGTGAGAAATTCTGATTAGAGTTAAGAAAAAATATTTTTAGTATAAGGGTGATCACGTACTGTAAGATTTTTCCCAGAGAGGTGGTGGTATTTCCAACTGTCCTGGTTTCAACTGGGATTGAATTAATTTCCTTCCTATCACTTGGTTAGTTCTGTGCTTTGGATTTAGGATGAGAATCCTGTTGATAACACACTGATATTTTAGTTGCTGCCAAGCAGTCAGAATTTTCAGCTTCTCATCCTGCCCTGCCAGTGGGAAGGTTGGAGGTGTCCAACAAGTTGGGAGGGGACACAACCAGGACAGCTGGCCTCAACTAGCCAAAAGGATATTCCATACCATGTGATGTCACATTCAGTGTATAACTGGGGGCATTGTTTGGGAAGCAACACACTGCAAGGAACTAGCTGTTCATTGGTTCTTGGTGGTGAGAAATCATGCTGTGCATCACTTGCATTGTGTATACTGTTTTTATTTATTATCTTCCTTTCCTCTCCTATTAAATGTCAGTATCTCAGCCCATGGGTTTTACCTTTTCCTTTCATCCTGCTTAGTTGTGTCCCTCCTGGGGAGGGGAGAGTGAGCGAATGGTTGTATGGTTGTTTAAGCATCCTGCCTGGTTAAACCACAATGTAATACTTTCAAGACTTTCCTGGATGCATCCTTGAGCAGCCTGATCTAAGTGACCCTGCTATGAGCATGACATTGGACTAAATTACCTCTCAAGAACCTTCCAGACTCTGTGGTTCTGTGATACATAAAATAGCAAATATAAAATGAAATTGTTTGACTTCAGCAATTTGGTAAAAGAATAACTTGATTAAAACCAGAATAAAATTAATAAAACAGGGAAGGTGTATTTTATGTACACTGTTTTAAGGAGTTCATAGAAACAGAGTTAACTATAAATCAAAGGAGAGTTTATCCATAGATATCAACATTTACTGACAAGAGTGGGAGAAGTATCTGGAATTCTCCCTGCGACTCCAAACTTTGTGTGTTACCCATCATGTGCAGAACAACTTGTTAATAATGATATATATCTGGGCACTTAACACCTGTATTTAAGCACACAGCTTTGAAAACCTTGGTCAAAGATTGCTGTTTGTTGTTTAAATTATTTTCCTGGCAGTCCCATCTTTCTTCTGCAGAAAGCTCTTTCTTGAATATAAAAGTCTTTCTTTGATACAATGTGATGGCGAAGGACTGTCAACTGAAAAATTTCAGAGCTCTTTATACATTCTTCAGAACTTCATAGCCATTGTATGTTCAAAATATTCTTTTATCAACTACCTATGTAATGGTATTAGTTATCTGTAGAGTGATAGATGGATGTGCAAATCTGTTGTTGTAAGTATCCTTGTGAAATCTCATTTTGAGAATACTCAACATAGGAATAATGTTATTTTAAGAAGATAAATGCACAAAAGCAGCAATCTTTGATATGAGTAAAACTGCATCCTAAACGTGCTTTACAGTAACCCAATTTTAACTCTTTCAATATTTTTGCATTTTGTTTGAAATATAAACTGGAAATTAAATAGATTTTATAGACCAATTCCATGATTTAAATCACTCTGGGCTGTGACATTAAAAGCTACAATCCTGTCTGGAATCAAATTGTGATGACTTATAATTCCCTAATGGAAACACTGACTAATCTTAGAGCATAGAGATGCTAATGGTGCCATGTAATGCATTAGCAAACAAGTTACTCATAAATAGGAATGAAATATCATTGGGTGGTATCAAAGATCAGCTCAGAAAAGTTCTCAGCTGTAAAGTGTCACGGAAGGAGCTAATTAGGTTTTTCAGTTGCAAAAAGCTGAGCTGTGTGCAAACCTATTGCACCAGCACAGGGAAGGACTGTGAGCATTTTACTTCTGAAGAAACAGCCAAACAAGGCCTCTGCGTGGAAGTTCTGAAACCCGTACAAAGCCAAAGGCGTAGGGGCAGTGTTCAGTCTCTGTCGTTTCCACTGGTTTGTTGGCTGAAGGCGCCATTTATCATAGAATCATAGAATGAATCATAGAATGGCAAGGGTTGGAAGGGACCCCAAGAATCACAGAGCTCCAACCTCCCTGCCACAGGCAGGGACACCAACCTCAGGCCTGGAGCTACACAAGGTTGCCCAGGGCCCCATCCAGGGAACTTGAACCTTGAACACTTCCAGGGACGGGGCACCCAACCCCTCTCTGGGCAGCCTGTTCCAGCACCTCACCACTCTTTCTCTAAAAAACTTTCTCCTAATATCTAATCTAAACCTTCCTTCCTTTAGTTTTAAACCATTCCCCCTTGTCCTGCCATTATCTGCCCTTTTAAAAAGTTGAATCCCCTCGTGTTTATAATCTCCCTTCAGGTACTGGAAGGCTGCAATGAGGTCCCCCTGCAGCCTTCTCTTCTCCAGGCTGAACCAGCCCAGCTCCCTCAGCTTCTCTTTGTAGGGCTTTATCCTTCACCTCTGAATCTGGTTTGTTGGTCCTGAGGGCTGTGGCAGCATGAGGGTGTTTCAGGTCACATCTGCAGACTCCTGCCATTCTGCAGGGACGTTTGTAGCAGACAAGTCCATCCTAACCTATGCTCTCCCACTGCCAGGCAGACCCACTCTGTCTCTCTCTGTGCACTTTCCAAAGGCAGACTCCTCTAACTGTATAATCTTTGCAAGCGAAAATGCAAATATCGTTGTGCCTCTCACTGAAAAATGCAATTATAATGACAGCTCTCATACTACCTACACATACAAATGGCATAAACATGGCTGCTGATGCACAACAAACAGATGACTGAGCTAGAAAAAAGTGCTTCCTCACATAGCACTTCTCTTCATAGGACATGTCATGCTATGGGCAAAGCACGGTGGCTTGCCATGGATTTAGACAAATTCTGTTTAACATTCCACTCAAGTTTTGTTTAAATCTGTAGTTTAATGGGTTTTAAGATTGTGAAATAGGAATATATTTTATACCTAGATGAGTGGCTTTTGGGAAAGAATCTGCTTAGAAGTGAAATATTGTTACAGCTGGAAAACTGGGCAGGGAGAAACCAGATGAGATTCAACAAAAGCAAGTGGACAGTCTGGTGCCTGGGAAGGATCAACCGCCTGTATCAGTACAGGCTGGGGGTGACCTGCTGGAGAGGAGCTCTGTGGAGAGGGACCTGGGGGTCCTGGTGGATGACAGGGTGGCCATGAGCCAGCAGTGTGCCCTGGGGGCTGAGAGAGACAATGGGATCCTGGGGGGCATCAGGAGGAGTGTGGCCAGCAGGTCACAGGAGGTGATCCTCCCCCTTTGCTCCGCTCTGGTCAGGCCCCACCTGGAGTATTGTGTCCAGTTCTGGGCTCCCTGGGATCAAAAAGACAGGGATCTCCTGGAGAGAGTCCAGAGAAGGGCTACAAAGATGATGAAGGGCCTGGAGCATCTCCCCTGTGAGGAAAGTCTAGGTGAGCTGAGGCTGTTCAGCCTGGAGAAAAGAAGACTAAGGGGGGACCTTATGCATGTCTGTAAATATCTTTAGCATGGGATCCAGGGGGAAATGGCCAGCCCCTTTTCATTGTCTGTGGGGACAGGACAAGGGGCAATGGCTGCAGGTTGGAGCACAGGAAGTTCCACACCAACATGGGGAAGAACTTTTCCCCAGTGAGGGTGAGGGAGCCCTGGGACAGGCTGCCCAGGGGGTGTGGAGTCTCCATCTCTGGAGAGATTCCAGCCCCGTCTGGACACCGACCTGTGCAATATGAGCCGGGGAGCTGCTTTGCAGGGGGGGTGGATTTCATGATATCTTGGGGTCCTTTCCAGCCCCTATGATTCTGTGATTCTATGATCATATACCAAGTTTTTATTTATGTGTGGTTTAAACACAACCATCGCTAAGTTTAGAATAAGTAGTGATGACCATTATTTATTGTGGTTTAGAGAAAGATTGTGCCTGAAAAGAAATACAAACTATATTTGCTTTAAGAAAAATTTTTTTTAAACCAGGTGAAGTGAGAGAAATAAAGAAATACATTTTGCAGCAGAGTTGCATTCCTGCCCTGGGTGAGTTCGGAGCTGCACCCTACCTTGGGTCTCACCTGTGGCCAGGCCAGGTTCCTTGGAGCAGCCAGCATCCCAGAGCAGGGATGCTTTGTAATCACACTGTGTGCTATGGCATCAGGAAAAGCTGCTAAAGTCAAGATTAAATTATTTAACAGAGATGCTACGTGCTCCTGGCTGATTATTGTTTGAGATACAGTTCTTTTCTTTTCCAGCTGACTTTTTGATACCCGTGTCCTGAAAAATGAGAACACTGCTGTTTCCTTGGGAGTGTCAGCCACTCGGGCTCATGACAGCAGCCTCTTGTACTAGGCTTTTCCAAAGTCCTCAAACCTTTTAATGCTTGTAGTCAGGGGAGAGTTTTACAAGTTAGTGAGTAAATATAAGCTTGGAGAAGTAAGTGTTGCAGATCCTCTTTAAAATCACTATTCTGCAGCAGAACTGACCCAGAAAAGACCTAGTGGAGTTAATGCCAAGCACATTCATTGTTCCTGTTACAATTATGTGTATGTTATGTCACTGCTGACATTTACTAGAAATTTTCATGTCTTTCTGTGTACAAGCCAGTTTCAGATCTAGTGAAAGAATTTCAGTTTGGCTTGGAATTAAAATACTGAGCCTAAAAATTTCATTCTAGTCGGTATCTTTTTGTGGTAGGTCAAAGACCAGTATTTGATGAATCCTGAAAAGAGCTCTTATGATCACCCAGATTATCAATTGCTCTTCCAGTATGGAGTTGGAGAATTGGAAAGAACAGAAGAGGAGGAGAGCTATGGGTTTCTTTTTGAGTTTGTGGGGTTGGATTTTTGTTTGGTTTTTAAATTTTTGTATATGAGACTGTTGTATAAGTCCTTCCCTGGAAGCCTGACACTATCCAGCAAATATATACTTATTATACACCTGTATTAGATATGAGCAGCAACAGCTATCCCCACATAGCATTGATTTGCATGTTGCTACCACCTGCATGCCAGTTGTTTCACTTCCAGCTGGGTGGGATAGACATAAATAAATGAAGTTGGAAGCTTTATTTTTCCAGATAAAGTAATCTGCTATGTCTGATATTTTCAGGGTAATCCTACCAACATTGAACCTATTTGCATTCCCTTCTTTAAAGCACGATGCAATGGTAATGGAGAAGGAAAATGACAGAGGGGCATTTGGGAGAAGCTCTTCCCAGAACCCAGTGATAGGTAAAACCCTGAGGGCACATTGCTGTAACTTCAAGAAGAAGCCTGTAAGACTGACCCTGCAGGCAGGAGGATTATGAGTTCCTCTGCTCCAAAGCCACCCTTAAAACTTGATCTGCATTTCCCTCTTCTCCCTTCCTTACTTTCTGCTCTTTCCAGCAATGGGACTGTAAATCTGTAGTAATATACAAGTATTATTTTTAATAACAGTAGTAGTTCTGGTTTTGACTTTCCTTGACTTTTCTGAGCATTGCTCAGCAGAGCTGAAGAAAAAGACAAATTGTGCTCCTCAGATGCAGAAAATAGTGAAAATAGGGAGAAAAAATAAATCAAGGATTGGCAAAAAAGAAAAAAGAGCTATACCTGTTAATCTGCATCAATTCTGATGAGCAGATATAAAAGGAATGTGAAGGTTAAAGGCAGAGAAATCTAGGCTACCCAAGTAAATCATAAATGTGAGGGGTTTTTTCAAAATCAGTGTGGGTAAGGCTTTAAAGGTCAGTTCTAGACTCGCAAGTGACTGCACCGATCAAGGAAGATGAATAGAGAAGATTGTTAGTTTTTCAGACTAAATGTTAATAAGAGTTTGAACAGAGGAGCATGTGTGTGGTGGCAGGTAAGAGGGAGCCGTAATTGTAACGAGGGCTGACAGCAGGATTAATCTGGGCTGTTCCAAAAGAAAAAGGACAAAGATGAGAAAAGGGAGAATCAATGCAAAGAGCAGGAAGCCAACAAAAGCAGGGCACTTTCTCACGCGTGCTCTAGCAGCATGAGAGAAGGAGCAGGAGAAGAATAAGACCTTGGGATGCGGTGGTGCCATGATGTCAATAGCAGAAAGGATGGTTTGTCAGAGGTGAAAGGAGAAGCTGAATCATTTTAGAAAGGGAAAGGATTGTGAAAGATGAATGTGAAAAGTGTCTGACAGGGCAGGGTGAAGAGAAAGCTGGTGATGCCGAATTAAAATAGGTGATGAGTAAAGAGAAATAACTCAGAGAATGAAAGCTATTTGGAGGTGTCCCTAGCAAGAGGCAATGGTATGCTGAACAGATGGAAATTTTGAAGAAGTTCTAAAAAAGATGTAAAAGTGAGGTCAGAATCGCTGACCTTCCAAGGTCACTATAGAAAAGGGAGGCTTCTAGACCAGAGGTCTGCAAGGGGTGAGAGGAGCCAGAAGCCATCAAGAGGACAGGAAAGAAAACATCCCTGTGGAGGCAAGCCAAGAGGAAAGTACAGGCATGGAACTGGCTTAAAGCTGCCCAGACACAAAGGTCCTGCAGTGGGTGGAGGGAGCCAGTTGGGTGCAAGTGGCAGGAGGGGAAACGTGCCTGTGGCTTCAGAGTTTGGCTGCTTGGACTAGGCTTTGCCTATAAACTTGAATCAGGCTCTAGAGATACATTTACACGGAAATGTTCCCTAGGCTATGTTTGTAGGGCAGAAATGGGGTGCAACTGGTGTTAATTAGACCAGCCGAAGACTGCTCGCAGTCTTCCTCTAAGCTGAGGCACGTGCTTCCTAGTTATTTCCAGAGGAGTTTCCTGGTACTGGATTTGGGTTGTATTCCTGACACCCAATCATTATCCCAGATAGGCAGAAATTAGTTTAAAGATGTGAATTTCTCTATGCATAGAATATTCTCAGCTAATAAACACTGCCTTAAATTCTTTCCGTTTTGCTTCTTTCTGCAGTTCATTTTAAGTGTCACTCCTTTACTACATCTTGACATTTAATATGAAGCATTTCATCTACCAGAAATACATCTGAGTCTTCAGCTCAAGAGTCCAATTAAGAAAATGCTCCCATGTGCATGTATTTTCCTTTATTGAACTTTCAAGTTCTCTGCAATGTCATACAGAAGTTTAGAATCAAAGCTTTTGTGGAAAAAAATAGTTTTAATGTAAAAATATCTCCTCAGCTCTTCACTGTGCTGCCCCACCCTCAGAAAAATCAGATGGAAAAAGCTGTCTTTCAGTTACTATATTGTCCAGTTTTTGCTTTTTTTTGGTACAGGTATTTGCATAGGCATCACAAATGCCTATATGCTGATAAAGGTCTTGATATCCTCCTGCTTTAATGCTTCTTAAGAGATTAAACAAGGTAATGGCAATTAAAAATGTAATGCAGCTTAATTTATTTGAAAAGAATTTTTCTTTTCTTTTGCTGTTTTAAATGAATTTGATGCTGAACATTCCTGAACAAAGGTCAGGCTTTCTCCTCTAGATGCTGCAATGCAAATTAAAGATACAGAGGAAAAAAGAAATAATCTAAGATGTGCAAACACCCATGTCACAAACTATTGGTTTCTCTCAAGCTGTTTGGGTCTTTTCTCAAGAGCCTGCAGGTCCCCTTTGTGGGGCTCTGCTTGAGATAACGTGGCTTTGTGCTGTCCTGGCTTTTCAGTGCAAAGTCATGAGGACAGACAATGAAAACGCTCAGATTTCCTAGTCTGAGGATGTCTCGTTGTAGAGAAATTGCTTACTGTATTTGATTGTAGGAAGCAGGTGAAGCAGCTATATTGCAACAGGAGATGAGGTGGTTTCAGTTCCCTTGCCATGTTATGTCCTTCAAGCAGGGCGGCTCCATGCTGACAGAGGGGACCCCTTCAGTTGTTTCACTGTGGACATGTCAGCACTGCCTGTGATACTGATTGAACAACACAGTACAAAGCAGTAAGGATTCCCACCTTTTGTAAAATCTGTTTGTTAAAACACTTCTGCATCAGGAGGACTTTTACTTAGTCTGGCATTTTAACAACTACTTAATGTTAATTGTAGACTATTCTTCTGTTGGGATTATTATGCTTTATCTTGATCAAATATAAATGTGTGAGACTTGTTATGGATGGGTGAATTTTTTCACTAGAGGAACCTTTGTTTTCAGATGCATAAGCCAGAGAAGCATACTGTAGTCTTGTTGACGTTCCCCTGCTCCAAGTGAGGTATACAGAACAGATACAGTGGCAGGCATGCCTTCCTTTCCAGAGAAGCTGTGGTGGTTTTGTAATATCTTGAACTTTCTAAAGCCTTTCTAGTGCTTGCCAGTCATTTATGGCTTTTAGCAATTTGGCTTAAAAGAGATGACTTCACAGCACCAGAAGTTCAGAGCTTGTTTGTACAGCCTGAAATCGCAGTGATGGAGATAACAGAACAACAGAGGGACCACTTAGGTTATTCAAACCCAGATGGCAATGAGTGCCAAATGAATCAGGATGGGATTTGACTTTACTCACTACTCCATGCGTGATCATGTGCCTGAATAAAAAGCACTTTTCTTTCCACGGGCCAGTTCCAATTAGTATACCTGCATTGGTTCTATTTTCTCACACACAGCTCAGCAGCCACTCTGTTGCAAGTATGTAACTGGAAGGACACTTTGACTTTCCTCTGCAGTTTGCTGCGACCCGGGTGCGGAACTTGTTACCTGCTGGGCCCCTTCATGGGAAGCTTCTGTTCGGGAACAGTGCTAACAGTTGTTCCAACCATAATGATTAATTGGACTCGCAGGAACCCTGCTCACAGCACTCCCCCTGTTGTATTTTGCAATGAGGAAAATGCCTCATCTGGTATGTTGGCTGCTTCATATAGCTGTGCACAGTTGCTCTCCCACTGGCTCTTGCCTGTATTCAGCTCACTGCGCAGCTCCCGGGAGACTCGGGGGCTCCGCTCTCCCAGGTGAGCTGGAACATTTCCAGCCATGTTTGGTATCTTGAATTTTCATTAGAGTGTGTGATCCCTTTGGTTTCGGGGTATCAGTTCACTTACACGTCTGTCTGCTTAGACCTTAGACAAGGATGCCTTTGACCACAGTTTGAGCTGTGAAAATGGTGTATTGGGGCAGAGAGAGAGGGGAGAAGAAAAGTGAAGTAAGTGTAAGTAAAGTGCATTGTACCTTTGGGAGCCTCAGCTGATGGCTGTGGAAACATGAAGGAAGGAAGCAGGGGAGCTTGCTTTCCTGAGACCAAGCCCCCTCTCCCCCTCTGAAAGGAACTGGAGACAGAGACAGGAGGTGGGGTTTCTCTGGGAGGTGGCTGGGTGAGAGCTAGTGCAAGCAGACACTGCTTCATTCTTGTAACGAGCCTCTGGGGATCAGCATCTTTTGAAACACGCTGAATATGGCTGCAGGGCTGTTCTTGGGTTTGAGGCTTCTCCTTGCTTCTGCATGGACACAACTATGTCACACAAATTTCCCTTTGATCCCAGACAGCTATCTGTTAGTATTTATTTGCAGTAGCATAGTCGTACTAAACCTTTCACCTTAATGAAATTCATGCAATTTGAAAATACTGCAGCATTATGGTTAATTGGTACCCTAAACTACCTATCCTACTGGTGTTAGTGGTGTCACCTAAGATGCAAGTCAAGCAGAACTTCCTAACATGAGGTGCGTGGCCCCACTATTTGCACTGGTACCAACACATTGTTTCCAGGTATGTGGGCTACCATTTATCTCAATTTAATACTTGCACACTAAAAAGCCCCCCAAGACATGATATTTTTATATTCTCTCTAGCATGCCATGCAAGATTGCTGATGGTAATTAGCTATTGTTTATGTAAAACATCACTCTTTAAATACCTAAATGGAAAAAGAAGATGAAAAAGATCTATAAGAAAAAAATACATGAATGATTCTAACTTGGCAACAATGCAGGGATTGATAAAGTGTCTGGATTCCCATCCCTGCAGCTGTTTCTTTCTCTTCTTTCAGCGATACATTGAGTAGTGGGCATCAATTGACAAAATAGATGATCTTCACTTGTGATTAATTTGAATCAGATTTACATTTGAAAGACACCAAAATCTTACTGAAAAGTGGATGAAAGCCTCAAGATCTAGACAGGCTTAAACTTAAAATAGAAGAAAAAAGTAAATCTCTAAGTACTGGAAATTTGACACTGTTAAAAGCCAGCAATAAACTCCCATTGTATGTAAGAAGAGAGATTTAAATATTCAGCAGAACTGCTTAAATTACTTTTTTCTGAGAGTTTCATAATACCTACCCTTTTCATTCTTTTTAATTGACTCTCAATGAATTATCCAAACTGCTGTCCCGGTCTGTTAAATTTCTTGGGAATTCTGCTGTTGGTTTCTGCAGCTCAGGATTGTAGGGTGTAATTTGCAATTTTGATTTAAAGATAAAACAATCAGAGAAAACTCACTGTTTTCATTTTTTGTTTCTATAAAATTCCTCATTGGTTTTAATACCCTCCCATCCATCTATCAGCTTATATAAATTGCTTCTAAAGTAAACTTACTTGCCTTGGAGCTTCTCTCAGTTCTTTCCACTTCCATTTGAACAATTTATTTACCTTGACCTAAGGTACCTGTCATTTCTGCAAGACTCTGCTCTTGATGCTTCAGAGAAAGGACTCTGTAGTAAATCTGTAAGAAAAGAATTGTTTTTTCCAGTTTCATTTTCAGCTAAATACATAAAGTTGAAATATATTTCTACCCAGGCGTTCCTTTTTCTCTAGCACAGTGCAATGCAGTGATTTCTCTCTGACTAGAACATACTAACCTTTGCATAAATTTAATTCACAATTTGATGTTAAAGCTTCTAATATGAAAGCTTAGCTTTTCTGTAGCTACAAATATGTTGCATTAAACCAAAAAAACCCAATGTCTTCATTGAATTTTGAGAGATCTGTCTGATGTCAGCTGACCGAGACTACCTAACTTGTGAAAGAATTGGCTGATAGTGAAAGATAAAATATAAATACAGTATTGCTTTTCAGCTCTTAATGCAGCTACCAGACATAATGGAAAGTGTGTTACAGTAAATCTATTCTGCCAGAGCCATCCTGAGGTACCATTACCGTTTGAATTCAGGATCACCACCACCCCCCCCAAGGAAGATTTAAAATCCAAACCAAGATGGTAAAAGCCCTGCCATGGTCAGGTTGGTGTGCAGGACTTGCCTTTCTGCAAAGCTTTCCCCAGTAACTGGAGCAGAAGAATAACCCTGCAGGGCGCTCAGGGCTAAAGGCAGATAACTAAACCACAGAGTAAGACAGAGATTTGATCGTCCCTCTTGGTCGGATTTCACAGTTGTCCGTATCAGGCTGTAACAGCAACTGCGTTCAACAGCCTTAGGAGATAAGGGTATTGATAATGAAATGGTGAAAGAGATTGCAAAAGTGTGCAGACATTTAATATCACTGCCATTACATGCAGAAATACCCAATGACCTACATAAAGCACAGGTTGAACACCCAAGAAATTATTGCCGTGATTTTTTGGAACAGTGATTTGAGATATTGCCCATCTATAAGCTCCAGATCTCACAATGTTAATAGTATAAAATAACTTCAGTGACAAATCTAGGTAAATAACCTGGGTAATATTTGAAAATATTTGGTAATATTTGAAAAAAATGAGGTAATATTTGAAAATCCTCATCTGCTGAGTTCAAAATGGGCTGTCATTTTGATGTAAACAGGCTAATTAACCCATATTTCTCATAAGATTTACTTTTCAGACTAAAGTTTCAAACACTTGCTGCATACATTTATGTTATTTTGTAGTTGCTCTGTGTCATATAGCTTGAAATCCAAATGGTTCCCTGAAATCCAAATGGATTTTTTCTGTTTGTTTTCTAAGCAAAGTGGGTAAGATGACTACGAGACCAACATGGGACATTAATGCTGTTAAGGGAAATGGGCAGTTATTACTAAGTATGGGGATGTAGTTGGGAATAACTCAAAGGTGCATATCCTCAGTGTTGTCCTCTTTTCTATTGCTGTTATGAAGTCACATCAAAGAGTGACCTTTTTACTTTTATCTGATGTACATTTGGGAAAAAGCCATCTCTCATGCTGCTGTAAAGTAGGGAAGCTCATAATCCTGAGAGCTACACATAGGGGAATGTGCACGGTTCCTCTTGAGCCTTATCCATAGCCCACTGCTTTCCAGTGGATGTCATTGCAAGACAAAATGAATCATCTGGGTCAAAAATAAAGCGGCAAGAAGCAGGCAGTGCTGGAGCACAGCTTCTGATGTGTTCATTTTTGCTGAATCTGTTCAATAAACTGACAGGCTGAATCAATTGCCTCGCAGATCACCGGCACAGCTCCAGCAGGACTGACAGCACTCCAACTCCAAAGAAACTACCTCCATATCAAAAATAGTAGCAAAAATAACCATAATGATATATGTACAGAGGGTCATGGCCATGGAAAATAACATTAATGAACAGTGAGCCTGAGTGTGATGCCAGCATGGTCAGAGCTCTGAGCAGCGGTGGCGATTCCCACCCCATTGCTGCTTGCCAGGAGCATTTCGAGCAGTTCAAGGAGGTTAGCTGAAAACCTGCTTCTGTACAGAGCTGCAGCACAGCTCTGAGTCATTGCAAGGCAGCAGGTCCTGTGCTGTCTCACTTCACTCGTGATAGACGTTACAAGGCCTACTCGCTTTTTATATCCCATCTCTAGGATGTAACGAGATACAGACCTTTTATTGGCCATCTGGCATGGAGAACAACTTCCTTCATGTCTGCGTAAACTGTGGTCTGGTTTAGTTCTGCCTCTAAAGTTCTGAGCATAGTAATTTTTATTTTATTTTTTTTTTAAATTTTGAACAAAAGTCCATCTTCTCATCTTCAGACATATATTTTTGTTTTTAAATTTCACCTTAGTTCCTGCTGTTTCTTCCTTTGAAGTGGTTATGCTCAGACCTTTCTCATCTAGCCTTTTTTCCATCTGGTAGCCTTTTTATAATTCGCTGAAGTTTTTTATAGCTGTTTGATGAATTTTGCGCATTCTCAGCCTTATGTAGCAGAATGCACTCCTCAGAATGTATCTTCTGAAGCCTTTCATATGATCCAGCTTTCCATCTTCCTTCAGTATTTTCCTTTAAGCTAGCTGTGGATTTTATTATCCACATACTTTTATAAAGGTCTTTCACTCCGGCACTGGCTTATTTTCCTCCGTATAGAAGTCCTGATACAGGCTAAAATGAGAGACCCTTGTTGAATTAACATGTTCACATCTAGTTTAGCCAAAGTAATTGTCCTGTCAGATAAAAACTCATGTAGGAAGCATCTCTTTAGCGTGAAACATAATCAAAAGGCCATACTGCAAGCAAGGAGCAGCTCCTGCAGTTCCTACCCTGGATGTATTCATGGATTTAGAAGATGATGAAAATGGCAACCATCTAACTAAGCAGCGGGCAGTTTCCTCTCTGTCTGGGTATGGTTTTGCTGAACAATGAGAAGTGCCTTTGAAACATATTGTATTGTAACAGGAGTTTCCCTCCGTCCTTGAAGCAATAAAGCTTCTAATAAAGTGAAACATGCATCCATGGACGGTAAATTTTTCTTCCCATTAAAGTATTTAGGACCTTGTATTAATAACACTATCCATTTCTCACGCTATTTCATGCACTGACACCCAGGTGCACTCTATTTCCTTCCCTGAAAGCTATCTCAAAGGTGTAGTCATAGCTGTCATTTCGGATATAAATTTTCTCTGTCGAGAGACACAGAACTTTTACGCCTGGCTTCAAAATTTCCCAGCAGGGAGGGGCTTTTCTTGTGGCAGCCATGCACTATTATTCAACAGCAAGGGGAATTTCTGAGTGTGGCACCCTACTGAATAAAGGTGTTTCTGCACTCAGCACACTTGTCATCAATCATTTCCGCAGTCTACAGATTATATATTTTTATACCCTGCTTCTTTTTTTGTTTGTTTGTTTTTTTGTTACTTGAGCAGAGCTAAGTATTTAGCAAAAAAGAAAACGACTGGATTCTGCTCTTTTTGCCTTGCCAGAAAGAATCATAGAATCATAGAATGGCAAGGGCTGGAACGGACCCCAAGGATCATAAAGCTCCAACCCCCCTGACACAGGCAGGGCCACCAACCTCAGGCCTGGAGCTACACAAGGTTGCCCAGGGCCCCATCCAACCTGGCCTTGAACACTTCCAGGGATGGGGCATCCACCACCTCTCTGGGCAGCCTATTCCAGGACCTCAACACTCTTTCCGTAAAAACCTTCCCCCTAATATTCAATCTAAACCTTCCCTCCTTCAGCTTTAAACCATTCCCCCTTGTCCTGCCATTATCTGCCCTTTGAAAAAGTTGAATCCCCTCCTGTTTGTATGCTCCCTTCAGGTACTGACAGGCTGCAATGCGGTCCCCCCGCAGCCTTCTCTTCTCCAGGCTGAACAAGCCCAGCTCCCTCAGCCTCTCTTTGTAGGGCAGCTGCTCCAGCCCTCTAATCATCCTTGTGGCTCCTCTGAACCCTCTCCAACAGTTCCACATCTTTCTTGTATTGGGGCCCCAGATCTGGACACAGGACTCCAGGTGGGGCCTCACAAGGGCAGAGTAGAGAGGGACAATCACCTCCCTGTCCCTGCTGGCCACCCCTCTTTTGATGAAGAAGTGTTACTGTAATTTGATTCATAAGAATAAAACCAAACAGAAGGTTGCAAAACCTACCCACAGAATGCTCAGAAATAATTTTCCCTGGAGGAGCCACACGTAAGGATATAAAATGGCTTTTTTTTCCTTTTTTTGAATCGTAATTTGACAGCTATATTCTCTCTTTAAACTGGAATATTTATTAAAATTGTGGAATATAGCATAGACTGAACTAAAGTGATCACCGTTGCTCAGAGGCACAACAGCTCTAGAAAGAAACAGACCACCACATGCATTTCTAGAGAGGAAAAAAAAAAAGCCCACCGTTTGGTTTTTTTACTTTGTATCAGCAGGATACAGATATAGAATGTTGACTCTAAAGCCTGCTGCGGGGACACCTGGATGGACCCTGAAGTTTGAGACTTGTTTAGTTTCACTTGAGTTCTCTCTGTCAGTGATACAGTTGGTTTCTGCACACCTTGAAGTACTTTTGTTTTCTTTTATACATTTCATAACTTATTCCACCCAAATTTGCTGCATTTTTCTTCCAGTGAGCACCAGAACATATCTCATTTAAACTTTTAAAATTGTATTTCTTTCCTGCAGCCATCAATGGCACATTCAGGGATGACTTTCTGCCTGGTGTGTGGCTGAGAGTTCTGTAGACAGTTCTGTTTATAATGCTCAAAACATCCTAAATTAATTGGACTTTTTTATTTACATGCTGTGTTACATCAGCTGCAGATCCTTGCCTTGCTGCTTTCCACTAAGAAGCAGCCCCTGCATACATTTCATATCTATTACTCTTGTTTGAATGCGCAGTCTGTTTTCAGATAACCCACCCTATTGGAGTATTTTTCTATTTATTTGCTTTTATATCAGTCTTAAGAAAGCTGCTGGTGTTTTCAATATCAAAACCTGGGCATGGGCTTCACTTGTAATGCTGTAAAGCAAGCAGGTACAGCCCACGAGTGTCATTTCTGTCGGGCTCCAGCCAAATGAGACACAGCAGCGGCTCCCAGATGATCAGGCAATTAGCCCACACATTGCAGGCTTTACTCTTCATTTAACAGTTAAGCAAATTGTTCATGTTATCTGTTCAGGATAACTTGAGAAGCATGCCTGATCAGAATGTGCTTTGGTGTTAAATATATATTCATTGAAAATAGCCTAGGTTAATATAACACATTTTCACTACTCAGGTCTTGTATTTTTAGAGTAATATTGAATTGATTTGTTGAAAACAATTAATTAAATATGCTGCTGCACTACTCTAAGGTCTGTTTATTCCTGTGTACCATCAACAGAAACAGTGAGTAACTTCAAGTTATTAGCTAAGAGACGGGCAGGAGAGATTTAAAAATCTTTCTTTCTTCTTCATACAAAAGATGGAAGTAATGCAAAATATCAACAAGTGGTATTTTCTGCTAAATATATCATGTGGAAGTCATTTCACATTTCTTTCAGTCAGAGTTTGCCTGCATGAAGAGAACATTTCAACAATTTCAGGGGTTGGCCATCACTGTGCCTATAGCAGCCTATAGCTTAGAGACACAGCAGTGATTCTTAAATGACCCAAGTCATCTACTTCTGGCATATCTGTGTCTAATATATGTGATGCTATATGATAAGCATTTCTCAAAAAAGGAAACAAATGTGGATTTAATTGCAAGAATTATAAGCCTAATTAAAACCACAAATCCCAAAAGAGTATGTAGTTGCTCTAGTCTTTGACTTTCCCATGCAAGTGAATTCTAATGCATTTCTTCTTACTGCTTTTATATAAAAAGCATCAGTCTTAATATAACTAAAACCCAACAACACAAAGTTACTTTATGAATTTTGTAATACTAGTAATAGGCTTGTTGACCCAAACAAAGCATGTTTTTTTGATACAGTTAATTTTGCCACAAGGAGTCTTGTTACTTATATTTCCATGACAGGAATTAGAATTAAAGGCTTTTTCCTTCTGTTAGGAATGTTGAATATATATACCTCATGTGTGGTTTTATTTGGAGACAACCTAGACAATTTAAAGCTTGTCAGGGACCCAGCTACTCTGGTGATCATAATGTTAATAGACATATCTTAGTGAGACACTTAACATAGAAGAAGAAGTCACCAGTCATGGAACTCACACGTTTGAAAGGAGTTGCAATAATGAATGTGTAGATGTGTGAAAAAGGGAAGTCAGAGCAGCAGCCAGTCAATGGATCCTGTGTGTTCTCTGCTATTAGAAGCTAGAAGGGTAATAGCAGTAACACTGGGTATGTGTCAGCAGGAGGAAGAAATATGTTGAGCTGGTTTTGGTGATCCTAAACAGCCAGAAAAGATGCTCCACAGGAGGAAGTTGCAACACTAAAACTGACCAAGCTCTTTTTTCTGTTTTTGGTGGAGAATGTTGTTTGAACTCTGTCTTCTTATGTCACAAAATCCTAGATGAGGAATAGGAAAGTAGTGAAGAACTTCCTCCTGCGTCAAAAAAGGATTGGTTTTGTTAAGGATACTTTTACTCTCAGGCAAATAGGAGTTCTGTGCAGTTTGTTTGGCTACCCTCAAAACCCTGTTGAGACTGCTTTACTGCTATTTGAAAGGAGAAAGTGCTTGAATCTTTCTCCTTTCCTAAGAAGATCTACACATCCTCAAAATAGTGACCATCTCAGTCAACTCACATTTAAAGTTGATGGGAGCTGTTCCTCTGTTTCAATAGCTTTGGCAGTTTTAAGCACTTTCATTTAGGAATTGTCTCAATCAGCAAAATTCTTCTAATACCTGGTTTTGAAGACGAGGCTTAAATTAATTGCAATACTTGCTGCAGCTACTAATGATACCATCAGTGCAAACTAAATTTTGGAGCCCTTGAAGTAATATGTTGACTTAATACGTGTTACATCTTTTTAAGATGAGAGCTTAAAATTAGGTGTACAGTGAGTACCTGACCTGTGTCATAGAATCATAGAATGGCAAGTGTTGGAAGGGACCCCAAGAATCACAGAGCTTCAACCCCCCTGCCACAGGCAGGGACACCAACCTCCAGGCCTGGAACTACACAAGGTTGCCCAGGGCCCCATCCAACCTGGCCTTGAACACTTCCAGGGATGGGGCATCCACCACCTCTCTGGGCAGCCTGTTCCAGCACCTCACCACTCTTCCTGTAAAAAACTTCCCCCTAATACCCAGTCTAAACCTTCCCTCCTTCAGCTTTAATCCATTCCCCTTGTCCTGCCATTGTCTGCCCTTTTAAAAGCCGATTCCCCTCCTGTTTGTATGCTCCCTTCAGGTGCTGAAAGGCTGCAATGAGGTCCCACCACAGCCTTCTCTTCTCCAGGCTGAACAAGCCCAGCTCCCTCAGCCTCTCTTTGTAGGGCAGCTGCTCCAGCCCTCTGAGCATCTTTGTGGCTCCTCTGAACCCTCTCCAACAGTTCTACATCTTTCTTGTATTGGGGCCCCAGCTCTGGACACAGGACTCCAGGTGGGGCCTCATGAGGGCAGAGTAGAGAGGGACAATCCCCTCCCTGTCCCTGCTGCCACCCCTCTGCTGATGGAGCCCAGGATCCCATTGGCCTTGCAAGCTGCAAGAGCCACTGCTGGCTCTTGTTAAGTTTCTCATCCACGGTGACACCCAGGTCCTTCTCAGCAGGGCTGCTCCCCAGGAGCTCTTCTCCCAGTCTGTATCTATGTTTGGGATTCTTCCGGCCCAAGTGCAACCCCTGACACATGGCAGTGTTGAACCTCATTAGGTTCTCCCGGGCCCATCTTTAACATCTAAAGTGTCAACTTTATCTGTTTGAAACGATCTACGTATAAACAGGATCCCTTTGGCTGCCTTTCCATGAAGAAGTTGGGTGAAATTTAATGAAACAGTAGTCCTGCCTAGAAGAGTTCTCGTGTTACAACAGCTGGGGAAAAGGGAAAGCCAACCACTGATGAAGAAAATTAATTTATTGATTATTCAGCGGTGCAACAGGGAGAATATTTTTAAAATCAGGTGACAGAAAGCAGTACAGACTGCTAAACTGCACTTATTTTTATATCACTCATTCAAAGGCCCAGAGATATGCATTCAATGTTTTTTCTCATGATTTTATTTCTGTCTTGAAGCATTCTCCTAATCATTTATTGATGACATTTTTTTCCACGGTTTCATGTCTTCTCATAAACTGCCAGTAGTATCTTAATTATAAACATACTCAATAAAAAGAGGCATAATGGGTGCACGAGTACTACTGATACTGGATTGAGAGAGGGAAGAGCACAAAAGTGGACCCCTCTGTGGTCTGCTTTACAAACCCATAGAAGATTAAAAGTTTGTTCTTGTTCAAGAAGAGCATAAAGTCTAATGCTAATGATACTGTCCTCCCGTTGGACATGCTGTGTACGTGTTAGCTTTTTCAGTGAGAAGGGATAGCTAGTTTGAAGTCTGACACTCCTTTGCAAATAGGTCGATGTATAATTTATTTGGAACACTTTTCTGTGTATTGTGTTTGCATTTCCTTGTATTGTGGAAAATTTTAGCTGTTTAAGGCAACTCAAAGTATCAGTTCCATTTGAATCAGCTGTGAAGTCCAACTACCTGTCATTTAAGAGGTTGGTATTTAGAAGCTGAGTATTCTTGCTTTGTCTAGAGGCAGGGCTATGGATCAATCATTTTTTCGACTATTTATAATGAGGATGAGGGCAAAGTGGTACTTTTTGTGTCAGAAGGCCAACATTTGGCCTTATTTCTACCTATTTCTGAGAATCCTGTTCCTATTGCCTTGATAAGATGCACAATTTTGGGGTTTTTTTTGTAAGAACTGGTGGTTAAAGTGCATCAAGTATTCTAATATTCTGGAGAAGCAGTTTGATAGTGTACTGAACGCAGGGTTGCATAGCTTGTCCCATAGAAGTAAACATAGTACAAAGGCAGCAAATACATTAATTGATGCAATAAATGAGTATGTTTCCAGAGACATGGAGAGCACAGCATGGAAGGATATTCATTCTGTTGTTCTGTCTTCGACAATTATTTTAAGAACTGACAGTTTCTTTAGTACCAGATTTTATATACTTGGACTCCAAGAGATGAAACCTCTTGTTAGAACACTCACCACCAGTGTTGCCCTCCATGGATGATTTGTCCTTTGTGTGCCTTTGAAGTAGTATGTTAATTACGATAGCAAAAGAATATAGGCTTAAAATTGACTTATCTGGAGATATAACATTCAGAAATTGTATCTCCTCTTTAATAACTTATTTTTGAATAAAATTCATCATAAGAGGGTGTTACAGGAAGCCTTCAAGTCTTGCAGTTGAGAAATGATAATTGCTTGTGGCGCAGGTAAAAAAAAAAAAAAAAGAAAAAGAGAGAAACCCTCTATCACAGCTAAATTAGTAGAGCTGGAAACAGATCAGAGAAGAGGAAGGAAATGAAAGCACAACGTTAATGAATGGGCAGCTAAACTTTAAAAAAACCCAGAACTTAAAGAAGCTATGTAAATCTAAAGCATGAGAAAATCTATGAAAGCAAAATGCTGCCTTAGACCAAAGGAAATCCAGGATGCATAAGCAGACAAACCAGAGAGATGACAGTCTCAAAGTGTTTCTTTTGGTGGAAGGAGAAGAATTATTTCTAATCGCTCTGTATGCTCAAAATGAGATTTACCTTATGGAGCAGATGGAAGCTGTGTCTGTAAAATATAAAAGGGAGAAAGTACGGAGGGTCTGGAGCAGAAACAATTATCCCACTGGGAGAAAGATAAGTGTGTGCATAGTCATTATATGTCACTTCCATAGAGATCTCTCGTCCATTACCTCTGGGGAGAGTGAGCATCCATGCAGACAACTGATACTATTTATTTCACTTTCCATTTCAACAAATAGGCGACAGAGTAACATTGTTCTTTCTGGTAGAGGTATTGCATTGGTTTCTTAGCACTTGCTTTCTTGGTTGATTTTGATGCATGTTTCAAATTGCAAGGGGCTGCAAATGTTTCTGTTTGAGAACCTGCTTATCAAAATGAACAGCCAGAGGAGTTGTTTCCTGAGAGAAGTAGCTAAACAGGCCTCTGTGACCATACTGCTAAGAACACAGAGCAAGGCGTAAAAAGTTCTTGTGGTGAGCTCCTCACTGCATTTCATTTTCACTGGAGCAAACTGGCAGGGAGTGAAGTGGCTTGCTCTCTTTGCATCTTGTGTGAGGCTGTGTGCTGGAAATGCTGTTTCATCCTGAGTGTTCTTGGGGTACCATCAAATTACAAAAGTGCTTTGTTCAGAAGAAAATACACACATTTCTTTGGCAATAAGTACTCGTATCTATCAACATTACTTTTATTAACAGTTGAGTTACATATGCAGAATCATTGTGTTGTTAGTTCAGTATTGCTCTCTACTTCCTTTAGATTATTCCCTACTGTACTAATACTAACATACCCTTTGGGTATATTCTGCTCATCTGTGCTTATTAAAATTAAAATAACCACCTTAACTTTTCAAAAACTGCGACCTTCTTGCAGTGCAGTAAATAAAGGGTTAAGAATCTTTCTTGGGTTGGGTGAAATATCCTGATTGACAGGTAAGGTTAAAGGGATATATTAATCTACATGAAACGTACTGCTTAGCTGAAACTGCAGTTCAGAATTTGAGACTCCAGAACAAAATACACTTTTCCTCTCAACAGTAATGAACCCTGAGCCTTACGGTGTCCCAGGGGTGTGATTATCTCAGAAAAACTGTTTCCCCAGTTACGTCTTGTTGCATAAATAATCATCTCTTTGATGCAAAGGATAACTGTGGGAATGATGTAAGTTAAATATGTTCTCCAGCAGTCTGACTTGCAAGGGAATAAACAATTTGTTGATACTTAGAGTGCTTAAACCACTTCCTTTGGTTTCCAGGAAGCTTTAAGCATTCTAGCCATAGAAAAATAACCTAAATTTCATCAATAAGAAATAAGCTATCTTTCTTCATGTTAATGTTTCTTAGGTAGTTTTTCACTAAATGTATGCAACCAAAGCACTAGTTAATGCTGTTCTTGTAAAGCTCCATCACTTTACTTCAGTTATCACAGTACCACGGAAAAGTAATGTCCTGAATATGTTCAAGCCATACATGATAGTGCTATCGGTATTGTTCTGAAATAAAGTATATTCCTTGGATGGAATCCATCTCAGGATAGAAGGCGAGTCCATCCATCAGAACAATGCTTCCAGGAACCATTATGCAGCAGCTCATCGATGTGTGTTCAAGTTACAAACAAACTAGTTGCCTTGGTCACCCCAAGTGCTGCTACTGCCTTAGTACACACTGCAAAATGCAAGGGGCCTGGGGAGTGCACGCAGCCCTCTTGTTTCAAGCTTTTTTATTGCTGGGGCTCGTTGTTGCTATGTTGAAGGCAGGATTGAGTCTGCATTGAGGGCAGTACCCTGTTTACTGCAGTGGAGACATGCCCTTAAGGCAGTGAGGAAGGTGCCCAAGCCGCTTGCTGCTCCACCCCAGAGGGATACATTTCAGCTACTGGGAACATGGAGACAAATAGCTTCAGTAGATCAGTTTTAAGCCTAGAGATCAGAAGTTAATGGTGGTTGGAAGAAATTTAGGAGTGAAAGGCTGTAGCCTTTAAATAGTCTGCACTTTGTAATTTTGGAAATGAATGTTAATCCCTAAATCAATTACAAAGATGTTTGAGCTCATAATGAAATCATGTCCCTGCTAGTGAGTATCTTTGCACCTCTTTGACTCCTTTAATTGCAATCACTGTTTACGATTTCACATTTCTCCTCTCTGGGTTTCCAGGACAGTCTAAATACCAAATTTAAAGTTACAAGAAGTATCATGGCTTCTCATTGCCTCTGAACCATGGCAACTGTAGAATTAACTATAGAATGTAACTGTAACTGTAGAATTCTGTCATTAAAGTAAAAATGGAGGGTACCATGGGCTGCCTTGCCCAACTATACCTACATCCTGGAGCACTTTCACCGGACCTGCCCTGTTGTCTTCAAGTTAATTCTGTCTCTGAATGCATAGTGGCCATCACATATTACAGTAAGATAAGCCAACCTTTGCTATTTCTCACCTACTGTATTCTCTAAGTGTCTGTCCTTCATAGATCCCCCATAACCTGGATATGCTTTTAATAAATTTATAGTAAAATCAAAGCTGGTTACATCCCAGTAACACAAGCAGTGCTTAAGGAAACTTTGAAATAAGCTATTCATAGAAATGTAAATCAGCAGCTTGCTCTTAGGAAAATAAGGCATTTGGGGGAGAAAAATAAGAGAATTAAAGATAAATGGTTGACAGAGACAGCTTTCTGTGTAAGTGTGTATTGTGTCCAACAAAGGGATTTGGAACAATATATTTATATCAGGAGAGTAAAAATACTGCATGAATTGGAATTTAGTGTCTATCCTTGTGATATTACAGAGCCCCATTTGCACTTGGGATGCTGCAGCCTCTATGGTTTTGCAAGCAACAGAAAATAGTAGTAGTAGTGTGATACTATCAAGCATGTTTTTCAAGTGATAGCATAAATAAGGTATTTGTAGTGTTCCTGTTTGTTTAAAAACAAACAAATATTCCAACTTGGTTTGAAAATGGCAGGGGAAAAAAAAAATCTGTGGAAAGAAAAGTTCTGGCTTTACCTGAACTGAAAAAATGAAAGTAAAGCAAAGTCTTACAGTGTTGTATGTGTCTCACTGCATAGGCAGCCCTGTTCTAATTAGGAGGTGCCAAGGAGCTGGGAGCCGTGGCCAAGAAGTGAGAACATCAAGGCTGAAAATTAAAGGGAGGGCTAGAAACAGCCAAAAGGACCTGGAAGTCTGTAGAAAAGAGAGAGCCCCAAAGGACGTTAGAAAATTACTGAAGAAGAATAATGATGACAGGCATGTGGAGAGTTTATAGAGTATGGGAAGTTCTAGGTGGAGGAAGAGATGAATGGTTGTGGTAGGACACCTGGAGTTCTGATTGAAGGAGTTTGGAAGGGTTGTGGCGCTTTGGAGAAATCCGGTTCAGCAGCTTCAAAAGCCAAGAAACATTGGAAAGAGTCTTGGCAAATTTTACATAGTAGAGAGGTGGAGGAAGCATACAGAAGGGACACTAAGTATTTGCAGAAAGTCAAGACAGTATTTAGCAGTGGCAGGACACGCAGATGGGAAGGCTGGAAGAGCAGATGGTGGCAGCAAGGGAGAGCCAAGTGAATTCCAAGTCTGAAACTTCAGCCTCACACAACACCTTGTTGGTTGTTCTGGTTTCTGCCTCTTTTTCTTTGTATTAAAAAAAATTAAAAATTCAACTCCTACACTTCCCTAGAGAGGAAAGCATCACCCTATGCTGCAAGAATGTAGAGTGCAAAGAGCTGAGCCTCTCCAGCTGTCTGGGAACCCCATGTGCCCTTCCAGTGCACTGTTCACTCGTGAGCTGGAAGAGAATTATGGCCATGAGATCTGTGCTCAGATGTACAGAACAGAAAGTGCATTTCCAGTGCCTTCACCAAGACATTCAAGAGACCAAATCCAGGCCTGGAAGACTAAAGGGTGAAAGAAACTGACTGGGCCTTTCTAAATTCCAGCTGATGTATTCTGTCCCAGTGCTTGGTTCTTTATACTTTCAGGGTGTATTTTTCATGCAGTGGCATTTCAAAGACACATTGTAAGATGTTAGAGTAATAATATTCTCTATCTAAATTAATTCTTCTCATAAGTAGAGGTAACCATGATATATTTGGAGGGAAGTATCTGGACATCCATGTTAAACTAGGCCAACAGCCACTCTGTGTGTGCAGTGTTCTCTGTTCCTTGTGATGCTGGAAAAACTCATTGTTTCTGATACTTTTTTCCCTTCCCACAACTCCCTGATTCCCACATGCCTCATTGTGGTGACAAAAAAATACACACGTAATTCCTTCATTCTTTTGGAATAATTTAGAATTTTTTTTAAAAGCTCATCAGTTATACTGGTAAATAACAATAGGCTTATAGGATTTCTTGGAGGGGTTCCTTTTCCCAGCATAATTCACTGCAAATTCTAGCATCACTTTCTATTTTCCAAGATAGATGTCAAACCATCTTGTAATTGGGGGCCACTTAGGGGCCAGTGGCTGCTAAAGATGCATAAATATGATGCAGTTCTGATAAAGAGGCTAAAAGCATTTACATGCACCTCACTGTCAAACTGTTCTGAGGTTCGTCAAACTGCCTGAGGTTGGTGGCCCTGCCTGTGGCAGGGGGGTTGGAGCTTTATGATCCTCGGGGTCCCTTCCAACCCTTGCCATTCTATGATTCTATGATTTTATGATATGAGTGTCTTTATTTTCTGAATTTTGTATCAATTAACATGTGGTTTCATGTTTTGAATATAAGACCTCTCTACTCCTGGAATTTCTTCCAGTATAAATTTGATCCAGATTAGGCATGAGCAACAGAATTTTTTTTATGCCAGCTTTACTCTTCATATTTACGTTTTGCAAACTTAGAGATATGCAATCCAGTGTTGAGCTTGCAGAAACTTGCCAAAATAAATGCGTTGGAACAAATTTGGACTCATATAATCAATTTGCACTTTTTAAGAGTTTTATTGCTGTGCATCCAAGCGTTTTTGATCCATCGTGAGGAATCTTTACTAATTTACCGTTTCACGGAGTCACAACTCTTGTGTATCAAGAGAGGTTAAGAAATGCTGTGTTCATAGACAACCCCAGGCAGGATCGTGCTTTCCTGCAGTGTGCATTTGGTTACATCCAGCCCTGAAAGTATCACGTCTGTTTGTGTCTGCACCTGGTTTTAATCCTTCTGTTCAGTGAACAAAAATTTCAGATAAACCCACCTTTTTAGCCTTTGGGTAATAAGATTTAAGCTACTCAGTCTTCTTTTACCAATCTGTCACCACTATTTGCCAAAGGATGTAGGGCATCCATTAAGGAAGACAAGACATACTGCTGGATATTTGAAATAGTTATTTTTATCTTTGTCCACTAAAAATATGCATGTCTCTAAGCAAGCCAATTTGTAAAAGGGAGACAGTATCTATTGTATTCCTCATAAATCTGTGGTGACCAAACACAATCTGCTCTAGAAGAAAACATTTCTTCTCTTCCTTCTAAATAAAAAACATGGGATATCAAGCTATCTGTCTTTAAATATTTGATTCATGGATCGTGTACAGTGTAACAGCACAAGAGGAGTCCCTGTTTTGGCAAATATACCGGCTCGTTATTCAGAGCTATCCTGCGGGTGTGTATCTTTTTTGCAGCCTTTTGCATGCAGTCGTCCTTTGTGGTGCCTCCTGGAAATCTCTGTTTCTGTAATCTGTGTTTCTGTCTCTACGGTCTGTGCAGATCTTGTTTATCATGAATAGCTGCTACTGGTGTTCTCAAAGGCAGTGTTTGTCAAGCGTTAGTGGTAGAGTTACTATTTCAGCCTATTGTGTATAGAATAACATCTCTAAAATTAAAACCTTTTGCATGGAAGGCACTGGGGTATGAAGTGAAAGGGTTTGAAGAAGGGAGTAAAATCAACAAGAAGTGAGGAAAGTTATTCTGACAGCAAGACATTTCATATGTCAGCAAACCAGAAGGAGAGAAAGGTGTAACTGTGAGAAGCCAAGGGACCAGCAGGGTACCACATTTGGTGTGTGAGATGACAGGGTTTAGCAGTAGGGGTGGCAAGGAAGACGGTTGGACTTGGAGACGCTGTATAGGAAGAATTGTCTGAATTTGCTAACAGCTTGTATGTTATGACAGAAATAAACGGTTGTAATCTTTTTTTTTTCTTTTTTTTTTTACTATTGGAGTGGGCACATGTACGTTTCATATGGTGTTTGCTGTCAACTTCATCTTCTCAGATAGCACCATAGCACCATAGGATGTAAGCAATGACTTCTTCGCCATTTAAAATCCTCTTATTTTAAATATCCTGGTTTTATTCTTGCCTTAGAGAGAAGGGTGAAATAAAGCAAGATAAACCTCACTTCTTTGTTTCAAATTCTCCATGTAAGTACGTGGAAAGCTACAGAAAGTGGGAGGCAACAGTAGATAATCATTTACGGTGAAGAAATGAGACAATGTGAGCACACCGTGATATCTTTCAGGCGAGTAGGCAACCTGACAAACAGATACATCACACAAGCTGTACAAACATTAAAAATGCAGCTCTTTCTACTTATAAATACGTCTGGCCTGTGGGGTATTTTGTTGTTCCTGCTTTTAAGATTATCCATCCTTTTAAAAAGAGTAAACAAAAATTCAGACTTTTCATATTAATTTCTTTCGGTTTCCATTTCACTCTTAGAAATCTATTTTACTGAATCATATGGGAGACTAGCTCAGAAATAAATAACTCAAAAAAGATGTTTATCTCATGCTTATGATTAGAATTATTCAAGTATGTGACAGAGGTTTCTGTTGGAAGGTGCCTAACAACCAGCATTTTCCAAAAACTTTAAGGAAGAATTATGATTCTCTTTCCTTGAAAAACTAATATAGCAGTTATTAATTTGTTTAAAAAAAACCCAGAACAACTCTTCCTTGCATGTAATGTAAAATGATGAGCTAATTTGTAAATGGCCAGTGATGTAAGCAAGCTGTAAGGCAATTACTAAATATTACCATGTGCCTCTCCTGCAGTTTGGAAGATCTGGTTATTGCCGTGGCCTCTTGCAATTTCTTCTCCTTAACTCTGTTTCTTAACTGTTTGACATGATTTTTTAGAAGTATGGCCACTAGAATTTAAACCATTCTGTTGATTTGATTCATTCTAGTAATGTCAGTGAGAGAAAAGTAATATCTCCTTATCTACTAAATAATCGCTTGAGCGCTGGAGGTGCTACCCTCTGTGTGAAGAGTTGATATTAAACTGGTAACAGACAGGCTGTCACAGATGGAAATTGGCATGTAGACACCAGCAGTTCCTTAGCAAGTCTTCGTTGGTGCTGATCTGCCGTAGTGGTGAATTAGGATAAATTGACATGCTCACAGAATAATTAGCTGCTCTAGCTGAGAAAATGGCATAAAAGAAATGTAAACCAGTTCCACCTCGGTTGTTAAAGGCTATCATGTTAGTCCATATGATTTTTCAACATATGGGATTTAAATTTGACCTTGCATAAATATTATAACAATTAAAATTTTCCACACACACCAAAAAAAAGGAATCTACATTTATAGTAAGTACATTTAATAGAGGAGAAAATTAGGCTTCATTTGCTGTCTGCTACTGAAACAATTATCAGAGCACACAACAGTCTTTAAAGATAAATAACCTTCCAATTGTCAAAATGGGGGAAAAATTTACACAACACTTAATTTCCCATCTTGTATAAGTACAGTGTATTTGGAGGTTTTAAAAAGAAATTGTTTCCTTCCTTCTGATTAAGATAATTTGTGTGTAACTTTGCAGTTATTTTCAGAGAAAGAAATTCAAAGGGAAAGGTAAGAGTTGTTTCACAGGTAAGAATAACTCCCAGAGAACTTTGTTGCTTTGCTATGGGAAATAGTTGCCCCCTGAAGTGGTATGAACTTCCACAAGCCCTCTCCTGGCAGCTTCAGGCTCACATGATACTTAGTGCAACCTACAGGAAAAAAATTGTGGGGAAAAACCCCCATATTCCAGCCTTGTTTAGCCCAAAGGTGAGCAGTGTTCCCTGCTGCTATTTGGAAAGTTTGGGCTTTGCTATGCCTCTAGGGTCTCTGCGAACAGGCTCCTCTGAAGTTCTGCTACTTCCCTGCTGTGACCTGGTTGCTGTCTGTCACAACATGGCACAGTGTCACAACAGTAGCATATGCTAGAAAATATCCATAATTCATCCCGTGCCTCTTCAGTCAGGCATTTTGTGCTTGCTCATTTGGTTTTCCTTTTAAAAGCATATGCCATTTAGAAACATCATGGGCTGTGAAATTCAGGATCCCTGTTTGGACAAGTTTAATTCAGTGTTTTGAAGATCTGTAATCTGGTAGAAGTTGACTTTTTTAAGCATATACTTCGGGTGTCAGAAATAGGAAATTAATTTCTCCACCACAGTCTCAAGACAGCAGACTTCAGACTGGGTTCATCTCTTTTCCCAAACTCACTGTTCCCCATGCCACAAGGACCATTGTGTGCATGATGTTGATGATCTTCCCTGTGAAGCCCACCTGGCACCTGCCACCCAGTGCCTCCCAGCCCGGCCACCATGGCCATGTGTGTCCTGCAGTGAATACCCCAGAATGTCATAGAATCGTAGAATCACAGAGGTTGGAAGGGACCTCAAGAGATCATCAGGTCCAACCCCCCTGCCAAAGCAGCTCCCCAGCTCATACTGCACAGATAGGTGTCCAGACAAGTCTTGAATATCTCTAGAGAAGGAGACTCCACCACCTCCCTGGGCAGCCTGTCCCAGGGCTCTGGCACCCTCACTGGGGAAAAGTTCCTCCCCATGTTGGTGTGGAACTTCCTGTGCTCCAACCTGCAGCCATTGCCCCTTGTCCTGTCCCCACAGACACTGAAAAGGGACTGGCCATTTCCCCCTGGATCCCATGCTAAAGATATTTACAGACATGCATAAGGTCCCCCCTTAGTCTTCTTTTCTCCAGGCTGAACAGTCCCAGCTCACCCAGCCTTTCCTCACAGGGGAGATGCTCCAGGCCCTTCATCATCTTTGTAGCCCTTATCTGGACTCTCTCCAGGAGAGCCCTGTCTTTTTGATGCCATGGAGCCCAGAACTGGACACAATCCTCCAGGTGGGGCCTGACCAGAGCAGAGCAGAGTGGGAGGATCCCCTCCTGTGACCTGCTGCCCACAATCCTCCTGATGCCCCCCAGGATCCCATTGTCTCTCTCAGCCCCCAGGGCACACTGCTGGCTCATGGCCACCTTGTCATCTACCAGGACCCTCAGGTCCTTCTCCACAGAGCTCTTCTCCAGCAGGTCACCCCCAGCCTGTCCTGATTCCAGCAGTTATTCCTTCCCAGGTGCCAGATGTTACACTTGCTTTTGTTGTACTTCATTAGGTTTCTCCCTGCCCAGCTCTCCAGCCTGGCCAGGTCTTGCTGGATGGCAGCGCAATGTCCTGCCTGTCCGCCACCCCACCCTTGCTGAGGGTGGGTGCTGTTCCCACATCAAGGTGTCAATGAAGATATTGAATAGGACTGGACCCAACACTGAGCCCTGGGGAACACCACTGTCAGTCAAAGACACTCCTGTGGTAGGGCACTCACAAACCCAGGCACTGGCAGCTTCTTGGTGAGGTGACTGCTGTCACTGTGTGGCTCAGCATGTCCTCCACCACTTTCTCTGGCCTCTTTGTTTGTCACTAAGGTTTTTTTCCTGTATGAGAGGTAGTAATACGCAGGCACAGAGGTTAACAACCAGCCAGGGTGAGGTCTTTGTCTGAAGTCTGCTCCAGTCACACTGACAGCTTCAAAGGGGTTTGAGAAGTTCCCATGAAACCCATGTAGCTGCTGTGGCTGTTTGAAAATTAACCCATCATTTCACATTCCTGATGAAGGTTTTCTGCTGGTTGTTTTAAATCAGTAAGCCATTTTTCAGTTTTTTAAGGAATGAGAAGAAGGAACGATTTAAGTAGAGCGATTAGTTTGCTCAAGGCAAGTAGTAAAATATTCTGTGGTTGGCCTAGCTGCCTCAGTCTTCAGAAGGGAGGTAGGCTGGTTCTGTTACTGTTTTCCTAATGGTGCTGACCTCTTAAGACACTGTCAGCAAACTCACAGAACTCATAATTCAATGCACATAAAATGTCACACAACTTTTTATTACTAGACTTATTTTCATTCACATTTATTTTTGTAACTCCAGACATAGTGGAAAGGCAGGATTTAGGCAGAAGGTTCTGTTTTGGGAGACCTTGGACATGTCACTTGGGAGAAAGCACTGAATTGCAGCTCTGAAAACTCCCGCTCAGCCACTGCCTGACAAGGGAAGTGTCAGGGCTTTTATAAGTACTGGATATTGATACAACTTCTCAGATTTGGGAATTTAATATATTTTTTACTGTATATATCTGCTTCAGCTCAGTTCTTCCCCTGGCTGAATACCTTGGCAAATATTTAATGTATAAGTCAGGTCCTGAGGGGTTTGAGCTGATGACTTTCAGAGTAGTGTTACAGTGCCTGGTTTGAGCACTGCATTGACCAGGTGAGACACAACTGGAAGCACAGACAGCCAGCTTCTGACTTTGCTTTTCACATTAAACCATCACCAAATGACAATGAGTAAAAACAGATCCTCCCAAACATGAGACTAAACCTTGGATTACAAATTTAGACTTGTCCTTATGCTCTCCTTCACTGGTCAAAAGTTTTCTGCAATATGAAGTTACTTCAGCAGGTTGGTTGAGATAAGTCCCTTCCTTTTCCCAGCTACAATCTATGATCTTAGTTGTTGGTGCAGAAAATCTGTTCTTGACTCTCTTTTGGCAGAAGAAGGGAGGGGTTAGCTCCCAGGCACTGCATTCTGAGAGGGGACCATAATCAATCAGCTCTTCCTTAAAAATGGGAGTGGTGCAGCAGCTGTGGGTCAAATAGAGAGTAGCCACTTCCTCCAGGTGTTTGTAAGTTTTAGTAGCTTCTCCCAAGAAAGTCCATCAGGCTCCCAGGAGCAGCCACAGCATCAGCTGGTGACTGGCCAGAGAAAGTGCTGGGTTTCCAGTTGTCAGAAGCCCTGTACTCTGACATGTTCAAGTGTCCCAGGATGCTCTATGAGGGATGGCTTGATCAGAGCTGGGATGACACAGGCCAAAAGCAAATTACCCAGTGGTTGGACAGTATGGTTTACTCTGCTCCAGCCCTTCATTTCTCCCATCTGCAGCATGAACATATTGGCCTTCTTACAGCATTTATCTGAACTGTTTACATTAGACTAAGTTTTTCAGGGTCAGGGCTTTATTATGTATATATACAGCTTCTGTGTTCCAGTGAGGGCCTCTGGGTGTTTCTGTATTATGAGTGAGAATAAATATGAGAAAGCTAAAAGCTTAGTCTTCGTAGACTTGTGAATATCTGTATACTAAGAAATTGCTAAGTTACCATAGTATTATTCACTTATTGTGCATTCAGCAAGGTCAGAAGTGATCTGCAGCCTGCTTTTCCATACCAAGTAGGTTACACAAAAATATCTTGTAAAAAAGGATGTTTTAAATAATTCCCTTATGAGAGAGCCCCATAGAGCTTCAACCTTCCAGCTTGAAGCTTCTAGTTTGAGAGGTCTCTTTATGGTCCTTGATTTTGCAGTAATAAAACCTGAAAGCTGTTTTCCATCCTTTCATTTACACTTTTTTATCATGCACAGCATGATGCTTATAAACTGGACCATAACCACAGTTAGAACTCCTGTGGGGAGGATAAGTGCCCATTTTCCTAATAATAATAATGCCTTTTCTGGCTTCCAGAAAATTTATCTCCCAGCAACTGCACCATTTCCTATTAGCTGGGTAACAGCTTATATTTTTTCAGCTAAATACGTAGGGTTTCTGGAGAACTGGGAAGACCCACATGGATTTGGTAGTTCTTCCATGTTGATATTCTCTGTGGCTCTTTAGGTTAATCTTCCTTGACAAAGGTCAGTTTGGCCATGAACCATCGGTGTGCCCTGGGGGCTGAGAGAGCCAATGGGATCCTGGGGGGCATCAGGAGGACTGTGGCCAGCAGGTTACAGGAGGTGATCCTCCCACTCTGCTCTGCTCTGGTCAGGCCCCACCTGGAGTATTGTGTCCAGTTCTGGGCTCCCTGGGATCAAAAAGACAGGGCTCTCCTGGAGAGAGTCCAGAGAAGAGCTACAAAGATGATGAAGGGCCTGGAGCATCTCCCCTGTGAGGAAAGGCTGAGAGAGCTGGGGCTGTTCAGACTGGAGAAAAGAAGACTAAGGGGGGACCTTATGAATGTCTATAAATATCTTAAGCATGGGATGCAGGGGAAATTGGCCAGCCCCTTTTCAGTGTCTGTGGGGACAGGACAAGGAGCAATGGCTGCAGGTTGGAGCACAGGAAGTTCCACACCAACATGGGGAGGAACTTTTCCCCAGTGAGGGTGCCAGAGCCCTGGGACAGGCTGCCCAGGGGGTGTGGAGTCTCCATCTCTGGAGAGATTCCAGCCCTGTCTGGACACCGACCTGTGCAGTATGAGCTGGGGAGCTGCTTTGGCAGGGGGGTTGGACCTGATGATCTCTTGAGGTCCCTTCCAACCCCTCTGATTCTGTGATTCAACGAAGTAACTGTCAAATCCCAAGGTATCATCATTCTGTTTTTTGTTCTCTTTCAACAGTGAATGGGGTTTGAGCTGTGTGGCTTGGGAAGTGTGGAATTTTGGGAAATAGTATGAAGAGAGAATGAAGAGTTACATGTGCTAACTGAATGGAACAGAACACAGCCCTACGGAGTCAGGGGTGGGAGTGTATCTGCCTCTAAGCTCTGCAAAGCACCTAGAGACAGGTCTTAAAAAGCTTCCCTCTTTTCCTGGAGGCTATAACATCTCCTGGTTGAAGAGGCTTCTAAATATTGAACGGAATGCCGTGTAAAGAGACTAGCTTGTTAAAAGACAGAATAAGATCAGTCATAGCCCAGGAAGAGCTATGAGGTTGTGATAGAAGATATTGTGCAGAACTAATATGGGGGTTTTTTATAGCTATATGGATACCATGAGGTGGACAGTTGCAGTCTAATGTTCAATCCAATGCTCTAAAGACAACCAAAAAAAAGTGGTGGTATGCTTTGGGGAACTCACAACAAGTGCTGTCTCTTAAGGAAAGTATCTCAAGTATTGAATAAACTAAGATGTCCTAATGCATCTCAGGATGCAGAAACATAGAACTGCCCAACCAAGCAAACTACAAGCAAATATTTTTGTTGCTTCCCATCTGCTCATATTTTGCATATAAGGTGAAATATAGACTCTGGATGGACTCAGGTATCACGTTTGCCTGTTTTCCTATGGTGCTCTTACTTCTGCTCTTACTCTTTTATATACTGGAAGCCAGTATACAGATATCAGTAAGCAAGTCAAACTGTATGCCTGGTCTGGCCTTTGCACTGGAGTCCATATCCCATGTTAAGGCTGGATTCTGCCAGATGTAAGAGAGGTGAGTTCTATTACACAGTCTAGGTGACACCTCTCTTGGAACATTATTGCAATGCCCCAGGCATCTCCATGCAAGAAAAGAAATCCCAGGTAAGGTATAGCACATTAACATAAGAATGAGAGCATGGAGATGAAGAAGTGGTGGAAGTATGACCTACTCATATAGGTCTGCTTTTATCATTCCTACTGGAATCAAGAAATGTGAGTAATTACCTTGTCCTATGCGCACACTAATAATTGTTGATTCTTTCCCACATTGCATCTTTCCAGGGACATAAACTCCCTTCATTGCAAATGTGTTTTCACTGTAAATTCATCCATTCTTACACAGAAGCTTTTTCTTTCTGTTTTTTTAAACCAGATGAGTGTGTTATCAGTTCATTTTTTTAATGTTCTTCAATATGTACAGGAGTCTGAATATGCTTCAATAGTCAGGCAAAAATTGCTTTATATCTGTGTTTGTATGCAGAATAGAATGAGTAAAATCCAGTTTAACTGGCCCTGTAGGTATGTTTGTAAACCACATGTGTGTACATTCTCAAATACTGTGCTGAGGGTCGAAGCTATTGTTTGAAAGCCAGTACAAAAAGATACCAAAGAAAGGAGTCTAAAGCCACAGGAATGCCTCAGCCAAGTATTTCCATATCTGTTGATTTAGTTTTCATTTGAGAGGAGTGCAAGTGGACTTCACAAGAGATGAGAACAGTCCAGATACCTGTGTGGACTACCATCAAAATGAAAGTTCAGTGCCACTTTGTACCCAGCTAGTTTGATCTTTTCCATTGTAATGGCTGAGCACGGTATGTTTTCCAAAACCTGCTGAACAGATCAGAACCAGCAGACATGAGGTTGGGTTCTGGTTTTGTCATTCCCAAGAACTTTTAGGTATGCTCATTAAAATTTCCGGTGTTCCTCAGATGTTGGGCGTGGGGAGACAAGGTGTTACTGGAGAAAGCTTCATGAAAGGCTTGGAACAACAGGTACCATGGAGGGCTATGAATCTTACTGCCACATGCTGTGCTGTGAGTGGCAGTTGCCCTATTTCTTGCTCATGTTATCTTCTATTCCACAGTTTATTTTTAATGGAACCTACTTATCCTTTCCTAGTCAGCTGGGCATCAAACCTTGCCCTTCTTACACACTTAGGTGGGGATGGAATTGCAATACAGAAAGTCTGTTCTTGGGCACCAGAATGTGCTGAGTGAACACATAAACCACTGAGGCTCTATAGATGTAGACACACACACACACACACTTATATCACACATCAGCAATAGCTGTTCAATTTCTCTATTAAGTAAAACGTGGGATTTTATTTTTTCTTCTCTAAATTTATGGGGTTATAAACCAATTAAGCTTGCTTTCCTAATATTATTATTGGATGTGTGTGTGTGTGTGTTAATCTGTTTGAATTTTTTAAGTGATGCTGACCCTAGCAAGTGTAAAAATGATGCCTATAAATACTGGGAAACTGCTAAAACTCATCAGGATTTCAGTTTTCACTAAAAAAACTACACACTTCTGTCTTAGCATTTGCACATTGACTGTTCAAAGAGCCAATTCAAAATTTTATCCTGATAAATATTTTCAAGGGACAGAAATGCGTTGGGAAAATAACAAACATATGTTAGCACTGAGAATAACCAGTTCAGCAATGTTTTTTCTTGTGTGCTTTTTGGTGCCTATGTAGGCTATTGCAATGTTAATTTTAGAAACTCTAGCCCAGCAACAGACACTTAGGAACAGAATGATGTACTGCAAGCAGCAAGAATTTTAACTGCAGACTACAGCTTTATTTTCTTATTTATAGCTCCCTTCATATTGTTATGTTTTATGAAATGTATCTTCTTTGAGAATGCCCTGGCTCTGTGCTTTCCTGACCAATGCACTTATCTTCAGATTATATCCTGTTAGTTATCTTGAATGCTGAATTTATAAAAAGGCAAGTCATAAAACTTTTACTTTTGACTTTAAATGCCATGTAAATGGTATTAAGAAATAATTATCTTTTTATTTACCTTCTAGCTATGTTGACTTCATTTTTACTTTGAAATAAATGCACAGTTGTCTTAGGAAAACTCTTTGAGGTGAATACAAAGAAATGCAAACATTTAGATTGTATCTTACAGGGAAATGATAAAGCTGAAGTTTAGATATTTAATAGTACCACACATTCTAATAATAATTTTGGTAATATTAAGTTCTTTTCTGAGATTTCTGAGATATTAAGTTCTTTTCTGAGATTGAAGACTAGGTGGGCAGATTCACAACAGGTAAAACTTGTTGCAGCTCTGTTGGCTTCTATTGCTTTTCCCAAAATAGGAAACAAAGAAATGTTTTTCATATTTGACTGTATGACAGTATTTTGTAGAGACAGGCTCAGCTGCAGTTACAGGTTTTTTCCTACTCTGGTTGGTTTACAAATGAAACTATTCATTATAAGCAAAAGACATTTGTTAGTATTAACAAAATGAAACAAATACACACACCCAAGACATTTTATGGGAAAACTCTTATTGTATTTTACCAGAAAGAAAAAAGAATCCTGTTTTGAGAGATTTTTTTTAACTCAACCCTGAAATTTCCAAATTCTGAAAAAAAAATTAAACTTTGACATTTTAAAATAAAGACCAATTTTAGAAATTAGTATTCTGGTGTTAAAAATAGCATTTTTCCAACAGTTAGCTGTATTAAAATAAATGAAAAGAACTAATAAGATGACTAAAATAAATATTAAATGGCCATAATTATTAACTGACACGTCTTCCATTTCACCTTGTAATTACTATTTAAATTCACATCATTATACTTCTCCTAAGATTTAATCTTTGGGTTTTTTATCTTATTTGGAGTGGACAAAAACATTTACAGGAGAGGAAAATAATTTCTTATTCACCTCTGTTTTCTCTATTGAGTTCAAGATGAAAGTCCCATAAGAAAGGCAAACTCACAGAAGAAATTATGGACATATGTGAAATTCAGACTTTAATGTATGTCCCCAAGATGTACTGTGTTTAGTGCAAAGTAAGATTAGGGGATTGAAAGCTATTTCTAGGTGGCTTTTTTATTTCAGTATTGATTCTTTAGGCAGAAAGCCCTTCCATTTGCATCTTTTTTATTTAGACTAATAATAAAGAGGCAAGAGTGAAGAGATATTTCTTTCCCTTCTAGTCTGCTTTATAGAAACCCTCTTTTACCCTTCTGCTTCATTTCCTTCATAGTGTCCTTAACTCTTTATTGCTTTTAATGCTGTTACTGTGAATCACTCTTTTCATGTTCAGTATGCTCAGTCATTTTAATACAGGTATAATTGTAAGGTGCAAAATGTAAATCCCCATAATGTGTTGGAAGACAAATGTGTCAAAGTCCCTTTGTCAGGCTGACAGGTTATAAAACCAGACTGGCTCAGTTTAATCAGGTTTAAATTTTAATGACATAAGCAAAACTCAGACTAAAGTAGCTATCTTTGTGTTATTATTTCAGATCACTGCCACAATCCAGAAGCGTTTTATCATTTATTCATTGATTTTACCTTTCAGAGCTATCTTGATCCTCATATCTGTTCTGGAGAAAGTGTTTTAAATTATTAAGTATTTTTCAGAGGCAATATCACTGGTGGCTAGTTGTCATCTTTTCTTATGGCACCTTTCACTTCTCACCCTTTCTTTCCTCAGGTGAATTCTTGTCCCTAGACATGCCCATTGTGTGGCCAGATGATCCAGGGAAACACTTGTATTGGTCTTGCTTGCCTGCCTAGCTTGGCAGTTGAGAGTCTTCCCTTTTGGAACTTGCAACTGGTAGCTAATAAGATTACCAGCTAATAAGGCTAATAATTGGTTGTGGCATCACTACTGGAGAGAGGACAGAGAGCGGGAAAAGAAATACGGGAAAGGAAAGAAGAAAGTTGCTAAACCAATAGACTGGGTTTCACTGGGTTTATCTTCTAGCTTTTTGGGCAAGTGGAGTGTGTTCCACATTGGTCTGGTCCTTGCAGTCAGCTGTGTCAAACATGGCCCTTGCTCTCAGATATTATTTTACCTGTGTGCCCAGGCTAATACAAGAGCATTTTGTAAAAATATCGGTTCTCCTTTTTAGTTGTCCTAGCAGCTGTGCTAAGCAGACCAACCAGTACACACCTCCAAAGCCCAGTAATCCTAAAACTATCCCAGTAGGTGGTTGACATGCTGTAATTGTAAATTCTTCTAAGCCATTTCCACATCCTGCACTTGGGGTTTCTCATCAGTGAAGTTAATTAAATCAAAGTCTCCTAGAGATGTTACTTACAGTTAACTTGATGCTGGCTGCCTTGAGGAACAGGGACATTCTCTGTCGATCCAAGCGCCACATAGCCAGTGGCAAGACCAGACCCTCTGCTGAAGGTCACATAACAGGAAGGGTTTCTGCCTCCTAACTCCGAAAACTCGATCCTCTTCAGTATGGAGCTGTCAACAAGGAAAAAGTGATGATTTTTATTTTAAGTGCAGGTAATAAGATTGAGATTTCTGACTTAAATATGAAAGGGATAGTAGTGGCTTTTGATGACTGTCATTTTCATTTGACTTTCTAGCAGTATCCTAGAGGCTAGGCTTGTGTCTTAACCTTGTGTCATATTCTCAATGTTCTTGGTCACCAGAGCCAGTCAAATAATCAGATTGATTGATATGAAAAAGGATAACTTTCTAAAGTTGTGTGCAGACATTACTGCTAAGCAGCTTCAACAGCTTAATTAAAGCCTTTTTTCCTTCTTAAGCAGAATTTTATAAACAGAACGGCCTTCCTGAAATCATAAGTTGTTTTCTACAACAAGAAATGAAGTGCACCCCAAGTAATGGTCTCAGACAAAATAAGGACTAAAGAAAGATATGTCAAACTGTCTGTCATGTCAGAGAAAGTGACTGTCATCACTTTTTTCCAATGCGTGGTTGACAGGAAATAGGAAGAAAAATACTGATTTTTGCCTATATTCTGGTAGTAAATTGTTTGTTTTGTCAGATACATAAGCCTGGCTTCTTGCTGATATGCAGCAGAATTCACATCTTGCTCATGTTCTTCAGAGGTGTGATTCTACCCTCACACAGATCATTTTAAATCACAAATGATGAAGTGAAAGCGTCAAAGAGAAATTGGGATAAAATTGCTTGAGAGACAAAACAGGTTTAACATGTTGGTATAAAGATAAATCTGATAAGAAATATGAAGTTATATAGTATTTTGATAATGAAATTATGTGGAAAGTAAGCAGAAAACAGTACAATTTTATGCATTGTATATAAGTAGCACAGTCCTGGTGACCAAAAATATGAGCTGCTTTGCTATGGTATTGAATGGATTATATACATAAATAAAAGATTGTGAGTGTCTTCTGCAACAGTAAACCATTAATAAAAGAGAATGGCACCCCTTAGAGTTTTTGATTTCAAAATTTGAGCTCAATTCTGACATTACATGGCAGCTTGGTCTTTGCCCAAAATTCAAAGTTTATATTTTTTCTTATTTTGTGAGGGAACTGCAAATTTAACATGGAGGGAGGTGGGGAAAAGACAGGATGAGCTGTCCTTTCAACATATTGAAAGGGGGCTGAAATCTCTGTGGGGAGTGTGTATATAGCATATGCCTATCACAAATACTCACTGTGGTGCCTACTTATCAAGAGAGAGTGAGTCAGATTTAGCATTAGCAAAACATCTTTGCATGCCTTTGCATGAACCGACAGCACATCTGACATATTAAAAAGCTATTCTGTAAATGTAGATATTTTCAATTACCTTCTAAGATGTGCTGTTAATATGTGAGGTTAGCAATCTACTTGAATTTGTATGATTTTGATCTGCAGGCTCTATTAAGCTTCCACCTGTTTTTTGCAATGTAGCAATTGCTCAGAAAGCCAGGTTTAAAGCATAGGTGGGTGCAAGAGAGAACCTTATCTATGGGAGGGTGTAGTGTTAAAGAGCCTGTGAGAAGGAGGTGTGAGTAGAGCCATGTTCTCATGCGAGTTACATCTTTGTACAGCAACTGGGTATAGAGACATTGGCTTTATCTTCCTGCTCCTCCTGTGCCTTCAAGTCAGGTGCGTGCTGCCTCTTTGCCAAGAGATCTTTGCACAGATCTCCTACGCTGGAGGTGGAGTCAAATAAATGGAAGAGTATTAAAACATTCCGGGTGCAGTGCAATAAATCTTTGGTGGCCTAATATTGATGCCTTGGAAAGCCGGAATCCAAACTCCCCAGCCTTGGTGCCTATGAAGCAGGGATCCTTTATTGCAGCGCTGGGCACACAGGGGATCGATCGCTCCTCCCAATGTGTGCGCCCATTAAAGCCAAATTTCTCATATTGATACTGATTACCTCTACATATTCATTATCATTTCTAGGAAAAGGCAGGGTTATGCAAATTATTTCCAGGAAGCCAATTATATTAATTCCTCCCGGATAGAGCATGCTCAGTGACACTCAGGGGGGCTTCCAGTGGTCTTCAGGGATGAAGGCTGGATTTCTTCCTCTCTCTCAGTGCATGCTCTGTACATTTCTTCTCCATGCTTATCTGGGCTCCCAACACCTGCACCGACTAGTTAGTTTTTCACTGAAAACAAGATATACTCTGTCTTTTAATTGGTCGTTAGTCTCATTATTTATGACTCCTCTATCTCCTACTTCCTCTAGTTTCAAGACTGTTGCACTATTATGGTTCAGTTTTGTAGCCTCTTTCATTAAACAGCTGATGTGATTACAGCCAAATTCTGCTAAAATTCTAATCTAATCTAATCTATTCCTAAAACTTATCTATTCTTAAAAACACAGAAATTCTTACTTCTTTATTTTCAAGGCTGTTACTGTTGCATTCATAGAATCATAGAATCATAGAATGGCATGGGTTGGAAGGCACCCCAAGGATCATAGAGCTCCAAACCCCCTGCCACAGGCACGGCCACCAACCTCAGGCCTGGAGCTACACAAGGTTGCCCAGGGCCCTATCCAACCTGGCCTTGAACACTTCCAGGGATGGGGCATCCACTACTTCTCTGGGCAAATTGTTACGGTTAAGTTTTGCATCTGCTCTCACAAGCAGCTTACACAGTTACAGCTTTCTCTTAGACTAGACTATTCCTAAAACTATGAAAATTCTTATATTAAAGTTATATTAATTGTCTCTTAAGCTACACCTATATCAATCTATTCAGCATTATTATATTTCACAGAATCAATATTGAGTCACCTTCTGTCATTTATGCAAATTAAATCCATCCTGGCCAAACATGCAAATCTAGTTGCAGATCATTTGTATAAAATTTGCAAATGTTTGAACCTTAGCTTTATTAGAATTGGAAGTTATCTTTGGTTGCAGGATACACAATATTTTCTGCAAGGCTAGCAATGCTGCAAGAACAAGTACTGAACCCTGCTACATGAGGGCTTCCCCAGATGCTTGTGGGGAAGGTTGTGAGGTAAAGAGGGCACACATTAAATACTGTTTTGTACAAAAGTCAATCTCTCTCTTTCAGACTCTGAAAATAAATGGTTCAGGACTGATTTGGATTTTAGATAGCAGGCAAGGGGACCTTGTGATTTGTGTATACTATTTCAGAAATTTCTGTGGATTACAGAGCACATTTCCTTTTACTTATACAGAGCAGGGTTTCTAGATCCAAAGGTATGAACTGCAAATGTTAAGCACAGTAAGTAATGTTATTTTATTCTTGGGTCTTAAACAGGTATCAACATAGTATAGTTGAGAAATGTGGATCGATGCTCTGTTTTCCATCAGACAGGTTTTTCAAGATGTTTGATCTTGACAAATGTAGGCAGGGTGAATCACTCTTATGTGTGTAAATGTATATGTGTGTGTATATTTTTACCATTTGTCCCTTTCTTTCTCTCTTTTTCCCAAGTCATATTCTCTGCCAATTTTAAAAGCTAAAAAAACCCAGAGCTTGACACAGAGAATTGCTTGCAGCACACAACAAAGTCAAACTGTATTGATCCAATAAAATCCAGGATCGATTATGTAAATTTTTGACTGTCATCTGCCAGCAGCACATATCTTAATGTGTATGACACCAAATACATTTTCAGGGGTACTCTGGTAAAATACAATAATTAATTATACTAGCCAGCCACTCAGTTCTTTATAGACTTTGTCATTTTATTGCACAATTCATTGTAATACCAGAAATTTTTTAACTAACATATTTCTCATTATTAACAAGTGGAGATACCAGTGCCAGAGTCTATGCTACTGTGCTTCAGTAGAGTGTCAGTCCGCAAACATTAAACTGAAGGGAGTGCCAATCAAAGAAAAATCCCACAAAACCACACCCCAAGACACAGGTCACCACTTCTGCCTTCTGATAGTGACTTTAAAACAGGTTTGAATTTCATTCTTCACATCCACCAAGTCAAAGGCTATCTGAGGTAGTGCTCTGAGGCAGTCACTTCCCTGATGCATTCACCAGGGTATGAAGATTTCTGGTAGCCCGACTGCTGTGCTCTGAAGTGGGGGTTCAGGTCTCCGGTCCATATGTCTTGCAAAGAGTGAAACACTGCGTATGGTGCTGAAAGCCTGGACTGGATAACCTTGTGATGCTGAGGAATCTCTTTTCTCTGTGGCCTTTAAGGAGTAGAGTAGGTAACATCTCTTGGTCTGGGTATCTTTAATCCTGCCTCGGTACCAGGAGATGGGCTTTTGACAGTCACTTGAGATGGCCTCCAGTCCTTTGTGTCTGACTTCCCAACCTTGACAGGTAGACCTTTTGGGAGCTCAGCTGTAGAATTTCACAGCCATGTCTGATACAGACATACCTGTGGTTTTACAGGTTGAAGGATGGTGAAGATGCACTGCACCAAGATGAGCTTAGATGTAAGGGATGAGCTTAATAAAGTGTGGCAGGGAACTGGAAGAGATGAGCTCCTTCGACACCCAGAGAAGCAATGACTTTGCTTCCGTCTTTTAACCTCAGTCTCCCTGAGAATTGCCAGGGGAATAATACTCATGAAAGTTTCAGTCAATGGGTGTAGCTTAAGGAGGAAAAAAATAAAGTAATAAAAAAAGAGGTGGTGGGAAACATCAGGTTAGAACAATTGCTAAATGTTGTTGGTTGGCACTCCACACAGGCAGGGCTGTGCCAGAACATGCTCAGAGTAGGGTTTCATAGCCATGAGTCCCAGAGCTGCAGAGCTAGAAAGGCAGGGGTCTGCACCCTAAATAGTGGCAAAACTATGACCTGGTGCATCATCATCAATGTGGTACACAATGTCAGAGAAGACATCTACAGGAACTCTTACCAGAGCTGGAACCCCCTTAGCCCTCTGCTGCTGGGCAGTCAATAAAAGGAATGTGTTAGGAGCCGGTTCTCTTAAACTAAATTACATTTCATACTGAGGCCGAGGAATCACAGAATCAAAGAATTGTAGAGGTTGGAAGGGACCTCGAGAGCTCATGGGGTCCAACCCCCCTGCCAAAGCAGCTCCCCAGCTCATACTGCACAGATAGGCATCCAGACGAGTCTTGAATATCTCCAGAGAAGGAGACTCCACACCCCTCTGGGCAGCCTATTCCAGTGCTCCCTCACCCTCACTGTGAAAAAGTTCCTCCCCATGTTGATGCAGAACTTCCTGTGCTCCAACTTGCAGCCATTGCCCCTTGTCCTGTCTCCACTGACCAAAGAAAAGGGGCTGGCCAATTCCCCCTGCACCCCATACATAAGATATTTATAAACACTGATTAGGACCCCCCTCAGTCTTCTTTTCTCCAGGCTGAACAGCCCCAGCTCTCTCAGCCTTTCCTCATAGGATAGATGTTCCATGCCCTTAATCATCTTCGTAGCCCTTCTCTGGACTCTCTCCAGGAGATCCCTGTCCTTTTTATCCCAGGGAGCCCAGAACTGGACACAGTATTCCAGGTGGGGCCTGACCAGGGCAGAGTAGAGAGGGAGGATCACCTCCTTCAACCTGCTGGCCACACTCCTCCTGATGCCCCCCAGGATCCCATTGTCTCTCTCAGTCCCCAGGGCACACTGCTGGCTCATGGCCAACCTGTCATCAACCAGGACCTCCCAGGTCCTTCTCCACAGAGCTCCTCTCCAGCAGGTCACCCCTGTACTGATACAAGCAGTTATTCCTTCCCAGGTGCCAGACTCTCCACTTGCTTTTGTTGAATCTCATCTGGTCTCTCCCTGCCCAGCTCTCCAGCCTGGCCAGGTCTCTGGATGGCAGTGCAGTGTCCTGTGTGTCAGCCACCCTTCCCAGCTTTGTATCATCGGCACTTGCTGAGGGTGGGTGCTGTTCCCTCATCAAGGTCGTCAATGAAGATATTAACCAGGACTGGACCCAACACCAAGCCCTGGGGAACACCACTGGTCACAGGCCTCCAGTCAGATTCTGCCCCACTGATCACGACTCTCTGAGTTTGATCTGACAGCCAGTTCTCTGCCCACCTCACTGTCCACTCATCTATCCCATGCTCTCTCAGCTTTTCTATCAGGATGTCATGGGAGACAATATCAAAAGCCTTGTTGAAGTCAAGGTAGATGACATCCACTGCTCTCCCTCCATCCACCCTGCCAGTGATGAGATCATTACATTTCATACTGAGGCCAAGGAAGGCCGTGTATTTTCCATTCATTAAGAGAAACTTTGTGTGGCATATCTGATTTTATTATCAAAGATGATCAGATCCCACCTTGTCTCATTTAATTTCTTATTTGTGACCAAGAATTTGGGTAATCAATTCCTCTCAAGTGGGATAGTATCTGAAACATACCACCTGTGAGGCAATTACTTGTAAGTTACTTCTTGGGATTTGCTTTGCTCGTTTGAATCCCCATGGGAAGAACCACTGCTCCAAAGCTCATGGAAAATGTGTGTGCAAGCACCTTTAGAAATTTGCTTTCAAAATTTCAATTTCATTTCTCTGGCTTACAGTTTTAGCTCTTAACAAGATCATGGTAATTTATTTTGTTTAAAAGACTGAGTTGTGATTTTGAGGACTCTTTGGGGAGAAAAAAAAGTCTATGAAAATAGAAGTTGTATATGTTTTGAGCATTACATGGATCCAGAAAACCCAAGGATTAGTTACCATTTAGCTTGTTCCTTGCTGTCTAGGAACGCTCTAACAGCCTCTATGGGAAGTGTTTATAGGGAAGCAGTCGTGCTTCCATGTGTGATCATTTCTTTTTTTGGCCATGCAAGGTGGGGTAGGAGAATCACACTTTCTTTATGATTTTGCCAAGAGGTTAATTTCCTTTGTGGGGAGCAAGGTTTGAAAATCTGTTACCAAGGTGTTATTTACAAAATAAAAGACAAATAGTGTTCTGGAGGGGTGGTGACTATATAAACTGAGTATGATCTGTGTGCCTCTGCCTGTAGGAGTTTTAGGGGCCTTTTTTTTTTTGATTAAAGAACCTAATCCTAGCAGTCTAAGCTTTGCATATGTCACAAAGACTTGGAAATTGTGTGTATGCTTTTGTATAAAAGGAAAGGGTAAATAAGTATCACATTATAGCATTCTGGATATTTTTCCTAGTAGCACTAATTAATGGTGAAACATCTGCTATAAATTTGAATAGTGTCCCTTTTGCTGCATCACTGCCTTTAAGTTTTGAATTGTTGGAGAGGTTCCATTTGTGGGGTTTTTTTTAAAGAAACAGATCTATTGTTTCTTTGAAATGATATCTGAGGGAGTAAGTAACTTTGTGCTGTGGATACATAGGGATTTCATTTAGTGAGCATAGAATATTAGATGCCATTTGAACACCTTCTTGGACTTTGTTTGAGAAATGTGTATATGCCTACATGTGTTATTTATGTCAGCTGGCAAAATACAAATTGCAACTTCAGCCTCTCCAGGCATGCCAGGCAGTTGCATAGCATTAGGAAGTAGAATCATCAGTACAACACATCTTTCACTCACTGGCTATCTTCTGGTACCACAAGAACTGCCAAAGCCCAAAGTAACTCTTCTGGTACCATAAGAATTGCCACAGCCCAAAGGAACACTGCGCTGCCATCCAGAAAGACCTGGCCAGGCTGGAGAGCTGGGCAGGGAGAGACCAGATGAGATTCAACAAAAGCAAGTGGAGAGTCTGGCACCTGGCAAGGAATAACTGCTTGTATCAGTACAGGGGTGACCTGCTGGAGAGGAGCTCTGTGGAGAAGGACCTGGGGGTCCTGGTGGATGACAGGTTGGCTGTGAGCCAGCAGTGTGCCCTGGGGGCTGAGAGAGACAATGGGATCCTGGGGGGCATCAGGAGGAATGTGGCCAGCAGGTCACAGGAGGGGATCCTCCCCCTCTATTCTGCCCTAGTCAGGCCCCACCTGGAGTATTGTGTCCAGTTCTGGGCTCCCTGGGATAAAAAGGACAGGGATCTCCTGGAGAGAGTCCAGAGAAGAGCTACAAAGATGATTAAGGGCCTGGAGCATCTCCCATGTGAGGAAAGGCTGGGTGAGCTGGGGCTGTTCAGTCTAGAGAAGAGAAGACTAAGGGAGACCTAATTGCTGTCTGTGAATATCTTAAGTGTGGGATGCAGGGGGAAATGGCCAGCCCCTTTTCTTTGGTCAGTGGAGACAGGACAAGGGGCAATGGCTAGAGGTTGGAGCACAGGAAGTTCCACACCAACATGGGGAAGAGCTTTTCCCCAGTGAGGGTGCCAGAGCCCTGGGACAGGCTGCCCAGGGGGTGTGGAGTCTCCATCTCTGGAGAGATTCCAGCCCCGTCTGGACACCGACCTGTGCAATATGAGCTGGGGAGCTGCTTTGGCAGGGGGGTTGGACCCCATGAGCTTTTGAGGTCCCTTCCAACCCCTGTGATTCTGTGATTCTGAGTAATTCACATTAAAATGATGCTGCTGTGCCTTTGCAACGGACTGCCTGATTCAGACATGTAATTTCCAGAGTTTTCTAGGAACCAGATAGTGGCCAAAGATTCAGCTATTCCAGTAGGTGTCAAACAAATTGAATTTTTGTGGCTTCCAGCAAGGGAATTTTTTTTTCAATTGTGAAATTGCTCAAATTTTTTTTCTGTTTAAGTCCTGTAAGAATAAAGTAGCTCTTTATAAATGCCTAGACCTAATAATTTATGTTCTGTGGGGAAGCTCATGTATCAAGGCTGCATGGGAATGAAGTACCATCAGGGAGAATTTTCTTTGCATGTTTTCAGATAATGATGAGAGTTTGATTTACCCTGGTAGATCAATGCTCAAAGGCTGAATCCCAATTCCCCAATCAATGGTTTCATCAGAAGTCCTCAACTGTTCTCCCACCTTCCCACTCTGAAATGCTGGAACTATCATTATCTCATACACTTTGGATTTAGCCCAAATAATCGGGACTTTTTCAGCCAAGGGCAGCCCTTGTAGATACATCAGTGGAGATACCCATCTGAAAAAGGATGAAGGAGAAGGAAAGGCACTTGGAAATGTAGTTTCTAACTTCATTTTTTTTGCTGAGTGATGGAAGTGGAGGGGAAAAGAGTATCACGCTGTCTTTATCCAGATCTCCGTGTGCTTTGTTCATTTATGAAGATGTCCTGTGTGAAGGAAAAATCTTCCTTGAGGACTCTCAGAAAAGAGATACTAATCTTCTTTTCTCATTATTCTTGTAAGAGATAATAATTTTCTTCCTCCCTCAGGGTGGAGTCAGGAAAAGTCAGAGTAGCAGCTTCCCTGTTTTTACTGTTCTGTATCATGCAGTCTTCTATTTAAGAATTCAGTAAAAATTCATTCAACTCTTTAGCATCTCAGGTACATCTAATCCCAATATCTAATTCCTCCCTATAAAATAATTATCTGGGACCATCAATGGGACTGTTAGTGAAGGGGAAAAGTTTTGATTCAAAGTTTCACACACACCTTGCAATTGTATTTTTTTCCAATTGTTCACTTTTGTTTCTACAAATATGTGCAGTGATAAAGGGAGAATGGTTGCAACAAAACAATGTATTCAGCATGAATTTGTCTGCTTACAGAGATTTAAAACAAAAGAAAAATTGTATTTCCTGTGCTTGCATTCCTTCGGGAAGGAATTTTCTTGGCAAGGCAACAGATAGGCAGGTAAGTAAATGGTTATGTGCTGGTGAGACAAGTAAACACACCTTCAGAAAAGGTGCAAATGTTCATGAAGGATTAATCTTGAGATAACTGCTAACAAGGGTATTAGAACTTAATCTCAGCTCTACAAAGTCAACAAAAGGAACTTGGTGACCTGTCATGGGATAGCACAGCCCTCCTGTACCTACCTGTAGCCCTGCAAGGAGTTCAAACAAGTCTTGTAAGTTTTGATCAATGGCACAACCTTGAAATAAGCCTGTGACAGGTGACTTGTGAAAGAACAGCCTGCGAGTCATTCTCTGGAATGTTCACTTTTTTTGTGCCTCCTGATGCCTTTGCTATTCAAAGTCTATAAAAATTATGGATGTTTAAATGTTATTTAAACGCACTAGTCTTAATCTGCTGTCATTGCAAAAAAATAAATGTACTCATTAGCAAGAACTAAAACCTTTTTACAACCTTAGTATTTAATTTTATCCTCAACAATACCTTTCCAATATGTGTCATGTGCTGATACAAGCAAGAGTTGTGGGAACATTCCTCTTGGGAGTAAAGTGCTCTAGACAGGATATTGGTCTTCTTTGTGTGTAAAAAAGACAAAGGAACACAATGTCCAATCAAGCATTTACTTGGAATTTCTAATAGATTTCCAACTTAATTAAAAACCCTTTCATGAGCTTTTTTTTTTCTTTTTTTTTTTAATGGGAGCTAAATATAGAAAACCTTGTGATACGGCCTTAATGGCACTGCAGTGCATCCCTCCAGTGCATTGGAAAGGGTTAAAAATGTTGCAATACCAGAGAGGTTAATTTTTAGGTAATTCAGACAGAAACTGTAATTCTGCTATATTGAAAACACTCAGTCCTTAGCACTTCAAGGATGCTACTGATTGCAACACATAAACAGCTTTAGCTTACCCACTTTAATTTTACAGTATATAGCCATGGGTTCAAGGAAGGACCTGTTTTCTCCCACAGCATGTTTCTCTGATGAGTAACAGGTAAGGTTTTGCATGGTGGTTGTCTCTGAATTGCATCTGGGAGGTGACCTGCCCAGTATAAGGGTCAGGAAATGGTGGTTTTAGGATACCAAGGCTCTGGTGCAAGACAAGACATTTGTAGAGCTCTGTTGACCAGCTTTAACAGACCTGCAGCCATTAGCAGCAGGGAAGGAGACAGCAAACAAACCTTTAGCATCCTGCAGTGGCTCCAGCTCCAACAAAAATCCCCGTGGCTTCAGTAGGAATCACAGTATGTGTTTAGAAGGGACCTTTAAAGGTCATCTGGTCCAACCACCCTGCAGGAAGCTGGGACACCTTTAACTAGATCAGAGGAATTGGAGGTGCAGGAGGATTGCAAGAAGTAGTGTGGGAAAAAAACCCAACCCAAACCCAACCAACCTATGAAAGATCAAATATGACATATAAACCTAGAATTAATTGCTGAACTGTCTTTTACCATTGCTTTCAGTTAAGGATCCTAAATTAAGTAAGAAAAGTTCCATGGCACTCATAATGTATTTACATTGATCTCATTAAAGAGTATGATCTATGGCATTATCAAATTTCTGACTTTCTTTTTGCTCCCCTATTTTACTTGAAATTGTCTTCAATTGGAACATAACTTTTGATTCAGATTGGGAAGAAAATGCTTTGAAATACATATAAAAATTTAAATTCGTATAAATAGCACAATTACGAGAAATACCTAAGTTTATTTTTTGCATTACTTTAAAGAATACTGCAAATTCTTAAATTCTATTACATGTTCAATATTTATAATTTACCAAGTAAATATATTCATAAATATGTATACAGATAGATCCAGTTACCAGGGGATTGACAGATATTCAGAGTTAATGCTCAGGTTTAAGGGACACAGCTATGTTCTCCCAAAAGACAAGCTCTGTTTCTTGATAAATAGCATCTGAGAAATCAAGGAATAAGTAAAGTGGAGGTTTTTTTCTTTTACCCAGGCAAATCCTAGCTTGAAATAGAATTGTAACTTTAACATAAAGCACTGAAGTCGACAATGAAAGCAGAATAATGCACTCTCTTGAGTGCCTGCCTAACCCATTCTGCTCTTGTAGAGATTTTCTTCTCAGTCTAGAAATAGAAGAAATCTGAATAAAGGATTTACATAATGCTAACTCATCTGGATTTGAGGCGATTTTCACTCTGTTTAGTTTTTAATTTTTTTTTTAAATTAAGATAGATTACATTGAAGATTATTGGATCAGTACATTGCAAGGAATTTATCATTCCTAAGTCTCTTGAACTGTAGATGGCTAGGTAATCCATAAAGGGGAAAATAAGGAAAAGGAAATAATTTACCTCTTAATGTACCTAATAATGCCAATTTTATACCAATTGTGATTGTCCAGAGCAGGTAATACATGAATGTTCTTATTAATTTGATGGCAGTAGTACCACAAGACCATACTTCTCTAAGAAATACCTTAACATAATCTAAAAAGTAAGAAAAAAAATAATTAAAGGAGTTTTAATGATGGAGGAAGGATTAAAAAATATAGTCTAAGGGCAAAACCTTTTGAAATGCAGACAATCATAAGTGATCTTAGCTTTTCTATTTGAAGGATCTCATTTTCTGTTCTGTCTTTTATTAAACAGCAATATAGGATATGCCTTAAGAAAAAATTTAAATTACATATTTATTGGTAGCAACTGGCAGGCCAGTGTTGGAGAGGGCAGAACTAAGTAGGCACAGTTATAATGCTCAGCAGCTCTGTGGAGAGGGAGGAAAGGCCTCCAGTCCAGGCTTACAGCCTGCCTTCCAGGAGACGAGCAGCAGTGAGCAAGGATCAGGTCGGGGTTGCCTGGAGGAAAGCAGTTCCTGCATCCATCGACAGAAACAGTCAGAAGGACCATCCTTAAGAGTGCAGGGCAGCCCACCTGCCTTTGTTCCCTGGGAGAATAGCAGAGGTGGGGAAAGCAGAATGAGCAGGCAGCAGCTGCCACAGGAGAGTTGGACTGAGGGGACATCAGGAGGCAGCAGGGGCGGTGGCCTGGTGTCGCCCCTTAGTGCCTCAGTGGGGCGGTTGGGGGGAAAACCAACTGCTGGTGTCTCAGCCTAATCCCCCCTGCGTGGAGAAAGGCCTGCAAGGAGCAGCCTGGAAGTTGCTTCTGATGGGTTTTCCTGGGGGGGAGGTTGTTGGGGTTTTGTTTGTTTATTGATTTGTTTGTTTGTTTTAATTGCTTCTAAAATGGGTATGCTTAATTCAGCTGTAATTTTCAAGCAAATACTTTCTCTGTGGGGAGTGAAACCAGCATGTTAGGCAACCTTAAAAAAAGCCTTCAAAAATTTGTAGAATGAGGATTTTGTTGCTGGATTACTTTATAACAACATGCTTCATAGCAATTGGAGTGTTTTCTAAGATGACCATGGAGCTCCAGGTGAGGAGGGATGTTTGCAGAAAGTGTGCTTTGGGGAACCTGGCCCATGTGGGAGATCTGCCATAAGCAGCAGGGCTGCATTTAAGGAGGGAATGGGTAAGGATTGAACAGTTCCACTTCTGGGAGACTTTTCCGAAGGTGGGATGGTAAGAGATTGCTCAAGAGATGATAATATCCCATTTGCCTTTGGGATAGCATATATAGACTTCATTATCAAATGTTGAATAACTTTAATTGCATTTTTAATAGTTTTTTTCTTTAATAAAGTGCTTACAGAAAAGAAAAAGCAGCAAGATTTGGGATGTATCTGTTTAGCTGTCCATGAGCAGAAGCCATGAGGTAGACCATCAACAAAGGAAGCTAACAGCTCCTGTCAAGAGAAAACATACTGCAAGGGCAGACAACTTTATGGCCCCTAAGTAATTTCATTGCATCCTCTTTACATTTCTTGGACACAAACATTTAATTAGTTATATAGTAGTGCAGGAAGTAAATGGCATTTTTCATAGAATCACAGAATCATAGGGGTTGGAAGGAACTCAAGAAATCATCAGGTCCAACCCCCCTGCCAAAGCAGCTCCCCAGCTCATACTGCACACGTCGGCATCCAGACGGGGCTGGAATACCTCCAGAGAAGGAGACTCCACACCCCCTGGGCAGCCTGTCCCAGGGCTCCCTCACCCTCACTAGGGAAAAGTTCTCCCCATGTTGGTGTGGAACTTCCTGTGCTCCAACTTGCAGCCATTGCCCCTTGTCCTGTCCCCACTGACCAAAGAAAAGGGGCTGGCCATTTCCCCCTGCATCCCATCCTTAAGATATTTATAGACATTCATAAGGTCCTCCCTCAGTCTTCTTTTCTCCAGGCTGAACAGCCCTATCTCTCTCAGCCTTTCCTCATAGGATAGATGTTCCATGCCCTTCATCATCTTCGTAGCTCTTCTCTGCACTCTCTCCAGGAGATCCCTGTCCTTTTTGTCCCAGGGAGCCCAGAACTGGACACAGTATTCCAGGTGGGGCCTGACCAGGGCAGAGTAGAGAGGGAGGATCACCTCCTTCAACCTGCTGGCCACACTCCTCCTGATGCCCCCCAGGATCCCATTGTTTCAGCCCCCAGGGCACACTGCTGGCTCATGGCCAACCTGTCATCCACCAGGATCCCCAGGTCCTTCTCCACTGAGCTCTTCTCCAGCAGGTCACCCCCTGTACTAACACAAGCGGTTATTCCTTCCCAAAAGGAAGGTATAGGTATAGGTACAGGTAGGTACAGGTATGAGAAGGTCTAGTAATAGGAAGGTATAGGTATAGGAAGGTATAGGTATAGGTTCAAACTCTGCTATTATGTCCTGCAGGGTTGGTTTGCTTGTTTGTTTTCTGCCCTTTGTATGGTGGTCTATCTGTTTTAAGGAAGGGTCCAAGCTAGATGTCCTCTGGTCACACAGGTTGCAAAACCTGCAGAAGGAGACCCACTTCATTGAATTCCTAGGTGGGTTATGATAGGCTGGTACAAGATGGAATAACTTTCTCTGAAGCAAGGAGGGGGTGAACAAGTTGTAGAAGTCTGCTAGGTTGTTGTCAAGCTCAAAAAGGAAGACTGCTGCGGGCAGTGTGTGTGTCCCAGTGGAAGAGACTGGGATAACTATGAAAGTGTGGGGAAAATTATCCAAATCAAAATGGTTGACTCATAGGCAATGTACAAACACATCAGAGTTAATCAAAGTGTAGCTCATTATTTAAATAAACTGAATTACAGTACAATTGATATTGCAACGACATAGATGTGTGTTTATGAAATACTGAGGTGCTGCACATGTCATATAATGAGACAGGTAGGAAAAATACCCAAAGTAAAAAATTATTAATTATGTTGAAAGCAGAAGACTATACTCCTGTTTCATCCACAGGGCCAAAAATGTTTTACAAGCCCTTGGTGACTGCATGGTCCTAACCAGCTCTGGGTTTTTTTGCTATACTAATCTAGTATGCTTTTACATTCTTTTGATATCCCTTTTTTTGTTCATGAAATTCTCTCTGCTCTGGAGTGTCTGTTCCAAAATAGTGAATTCCAAACTCTCAATCCTCTATTTTTGACCCTGGAGAAAAATCTCCTCAGGAAATACATAGTTTTCTCTTTACAGAGTGAAAGGGTAGAAGAAGTTATTTGCCTGATGGGCAGCTACGTTTTACTGACCATCAGTAAAAATTAATTTTGCAGGCTATTTTAGCTGTTACTGCATATTTTATAAGGTTATCCTTATTATTCTTGTTATTATTGATTTAATTCTGTACAGGGTGCCTATATTCGTGAGCACTGCTTAGGTTTTTCTCCACATCATTTTTTACAATGTTCTTACAATTTGTCTGTTTTGATGTTAATAGCATAACGATTAAGTCAGTCCTCTGGCAAAGTGTTGATGATGATTGTTTGCCCTTACAAAATTGTTAATAGGTTCCACTTAGAATACATACAGCCCATTTTAAGTCTCCTGTCGCAAGGTCACACTCCTCTCTGATTTTTTGCCTGCAATTTGGAAGTACAATTAATGGGGAAGAAAATTTTACCTAATCAGGGAAAGATGCAAAGCACAGAATTTAGAAATATACCTGCAAATCTCAGGGAGTTACACATGTAAATTTATCCTTTGTGTTCCTAAGTGGTTATGCCCATTAAATTGCAGATGCCATTAGAAAGATTATTAAAATACGTGGTTCAAAGTAGCAGTTTAATCTCCTGGCATTTCATCCTGATACTTGAAAAGTCTTGAATTCCCATTATGTCAGTTTGGAGTTTTTATGGTTTTGTGTGTGTATATATATAAAAATAATATAAAAGAAAATGCATTAAATATATAGTGTGTATAAAAAGAAAGGCAATTTTTCATATTTCTGGTCTTTTATACGTGCCATGGTTTGTGCTAAAAGAACCTAGAGAGTCTCCTGGGGTTCCTTGAAACATGTTAAACTTTATTGACATAGCTGCTACATATTCCCAGATCGGAGACAGCTAGAATTTTGTAACTTAGCAAAGAAAAAGAGGGATAATGGCTTCCAAACCTAACAGCTTTGTTAAGAAATACCCTGTGCCCCCTATTAGTAAAAATATGTGCTGTGGTTCATTATGGCAGGAAGAAAAAGAAAACTGAGAACATTTAGAAAATAAATCATTTTTATTCCTTCAGTGCCTTCCTGTGTCACTAAGAACAGACATATATTTATGTAAGGCTAACAGGTATTGCACACTTCTTTTTGATATTTTTTAGGTAATTTAAGCAGCAGTCATAACTAGCTTATAGAACAACAGATGTCAAATAAGATTTTATAATATATTTTTCAAAAAGGAGTGAGGATTTTTTATTCTTTTTCATAAGGAAATTGTGTGTTTCAAAAGAAATATTGCATTGTGACACATAAAGTATGGGAACATTATTTCAGCACCATTTCCTGATGCAGACATGGCATCTGATTGAACAGAAAGAAAAAAAGGAGACAAGGAGACAGGCTGTTGAATGAAGTTGAGTCCACACTCTATTGTTATTTCTGTTCTTTTGCAAATGGTTTCATGTTATGCAGTAATCCAACCTCTATTATATTTTGGTTGCTCCTCTCAAATATGGCCAGGGTGGCCCTTGGTTCTCCTGAAATTCCATTCATAGAATCATAGAATGGCATGGGTTGGAAGGGACCCTAAGGATCACAGAGCTCCAACCCCCCTGCCACAGGCAGGGACACCAACCTCAGGCCTGCAGCTACACAAGGTTGCCCAGGGCCCCGTCCAACCTGGCCGTGAACACCTCCAGGGATGGGGCATCCACTACTTCTCTGGGCAGCCTGTTCCAGCCCCTCACCACTCTCTCTGTAAAAAACTTCCCCCTAATATCCAATCTAAACCTTCCCTCCTTTAGCTTTAATCCATCCCCCTTGTCCTGCCATTATCTGCCCTTTTAAAAAGTTGAATCCCCTCCTATTTCTCTGCTCCCTCAGGTACTGGCAGGCTGCAATGAGGTCCTCCCACAGCCTTCTCTTCTCTAGGCTGAACAAGCCCAGCTCCCTCAGCCTCTCTTTGTAGGGCAGCTGCTCCAGCCCTCTGATCATCTCTGTGGCTCCTCTGACCCCTCTCCAACAGTTCCACATCTTTCTTGTATTGGGGCCCCAGATCTGGACACAGGACTCCAGTTGGAGATGATCACTAACATCCAAAGTTGAGGGAGGCTGTAGTTCCACAGGTGAAGTCTGTAGTAGTTGCTCTTGATGAGAATGCTGTTAAAGGAAAGGGACAGAAAAATGGGAATCCAAGAAACCTGGAGAGATGACAGGACTGACACATGGTGGGGTTTTCTCCCTCAAATTGTAATTAATGACTATACTTATCTGCAGTATCATCGCAGTCTGCAGCGCAGCCACAGAGAACAGCAATCTCTTCTCTGAGGAGCTTAGATGTTAGTTCTGAGCTTAAATGAATAGTTCGTGATCGTATGGATGATTCAAAGTTGATCACCTCTAGCAAAGGTTTATTCATTAGAGATCCAGCCCATCCTAATTTGTGTATCTTCACATGTGATAAAAGGAAGTCTTAAACCACTCTCTGTTACTGCTCTTCTGGTATAGGAGATAATTCTGACAATAACTACCTTGTGCACAAGGGCATTATGAAATTTATTCTCTTAAGACATATTTCTGATTTCACATCTATGAAATTAGATTAGATATATCTCTGTGGAAACTGGAGTAGTTATGCCTTCCCAAAACCATCTTCATGAATTAGGAATCGATTCCATAAGGTACCTGATGCACAAAAATGTGCTCATTATAACTGTATTAATGTACATACACACATAATTTTATTTTTTTTCTAAATTGAAAAACACTGGTGATATTTTAATGTATTAGTGGGGGTTTTGCACATATAAATTTTAATAAGTGGATAATATCTTCCACTAAGTAAGAAAGTAAGCAAATCTAATATTTTACATGTAAATAAATCACACAAGCTTTACGTGCCACCTTTATCTCAAACCATTTCAGTTTACACATCCTGAATGCATGGAAAAGTAATATACAGCCTAGGATGTATATGTAGGGAAAAAAAAAGGAAAATATTCAGACCTGTGGATGAAACCATTGTAAGAGTAAAACTGTTACTCTACTGGTGCTAGCATTAGAGTCAATTTTCAATAAGATGAGGAATGAACCTAACAACAACTTTATTTCTTGTTTTGAGAGCATTAGTAGTCAGAAAAGCCATACTTCCAGATGCTGTTCAAGTTTACCATGTTGCCATTTGGCCAAAAATGTAGAAATCTTTGATTATTGTGCCATTATCAACTGAAGTTTAAGGACTTGGACAGTCCAGTGGAAAAAAAAAAGTGTATAGTTATCTTCCTGGAAGACTCCTTTAATTAAATTCTCCCAACTGAGACCTGTCCCCATTTTTTAAGTGAAGCATACGCTATAATCAGTTACATGAACATTCAATTTGCTTCTCTGCAGATGACCATGAAAGTGAATGCATCTAGTTAAGCTGTGCTGCATGTGAGACGGTTCTTCCTGAAACCAGTAAAGCCATCAATTCTCCACTTCCCCACATCTGTTTAGATGGTAGCTGATACAGCAAGTAGGAAGAAAAGACATGGTGCATTGTAGTTGTTGGTCACAGAGTCACAGAGTTGTAGGGGTTGGAAGGGACCTCAAGAGATCATCGGGTCCAACCCCCCTGCCAAAGCAGCTCCCCAGCTCATACTGCACAGGGCGCCGTCCAGATGAGTCTTGAATCTCTCCAGAGAAGGAGACTCCACACCCCCTGGGCAGCCTGTCCCAGGGCTCCTTCACCCTCACTGGGGAAAAGTTCTTCCCCATGTTAATGTGGAACTTTCTGTGCTCCAACTTGCAGCCATTGCCCCTTGTCCTGTCCCCACAGACACTGAAAAGGGGCTGGCCAATTCCCCCTGCAACCCATGCCTAAGATATTTATAAACATTGATTAGGTGCCCCCTCAGTCTTCTTTTCTCCAGGCTGAACAGTCCCAGCTCACCCAGCCTTTCCTCACAGGGGAGATGCTCCAGGCCCTTCATCATCTTTGTAGCTCTTCTCTGGACTCTCTCCAGGAGATCCCTGTCTTTTTGATCCTTGGGAGCCCAGAACTGGACACAACACTCCAGGTGGGGCCTGACCAGGGCAGAGTAGAGAGGTCGATACCCACTTGGCTGCATACATAAAATTACATTTTCAGGCTCTTTTTAGTTTCTTCCCTGGTGGAGTGCTACAGTAGCAAAATACCAGGGTGTACATTCAGAGGCTTTTTTTTTGTTGTTGTTGTTGTTTTTTTGTTGGTTTTGAATCAGTTACTCATTTAATGAAACCCTGGTAGAGAAGAGAGGGACTTGAGCCACTATGAAACTTTACAAACCAAAGACCTGTGTGAGCAACAAAGAATTTGTACTGAGGAATCAGGAACTGACAAACACCCTCTATGCTTTAAGGCCTGACCATCATACCTGGGCTGCTAGCTTTACTCTCCTCTGTTTTCACATATGGCTAAAATCTTTTAAGGTGGAAAGGAATATCAAGACAAGATGGTGAAGAGTAAAACACATTCAACTCTACGAGTTTGCATTTTTCCTTTGAATTTTTTTTACACATTTACAGTCTCCTAGAAGCATCTGAAAGTCACAGTACTTGGAAGTAGTAGTAGAACAATGAAGTAAGTGGGCAAATAATTCTGTATACTTCTTGGTGAATTTACTGTCAGGTGGGTTTGAAACTCTTGGGCTATTAGGTGAATGTTCCAGGCTAACTGCAAAAAAGGGCATTTTCCAGAACTCAGGCTGAAGATTTGCTAAACTGTTGTGAATACCACTCTGTGAGAAAATATTGCAATTCCCAGTCACCTGTGACTTGGAAAAAGTCATTCTTCTCAACACTATTGCTAGAGATTACATAAAAAAATAAATGTCAAACCAGAAAACAAATACTTTCAAGAATAAGAAACAGTCCACTACTGTGATCACTTTTATATGCTATAGCCTCATTTTTCTTGTTCATGGGTGAAAAGCTAGATTCCTACTGCTTCAGATGATGAAAATGAATGCTTTGAAATGAGCCCAAGCACTTCAGGGTGATGTTTACAAGTCAGATTTTTGACAATCCATTTTACTGATGCTCCCTAAGCACAACATTGTATATAGCTACTAAAGATAAACATTAGGGTTTTGGAGGAGGACCATCTTCATGCACTTATCAAGTAATTATTCTGCTTACACAGTCCTTATGCAGCTACGCTGATTATATAATCTTTTGTAAAGACCTAAAATAAGAAAGGAAGCTCCACGGTCTTCCCATATATTCAGTAGAGGGAAGAGGTGTTATTTTACACTCTGAATCACTCTCTGTATATTATATTTTCAGAATAAATTAAGGATTATTTTAGTATTTCAATGATTCAGTCTCACATTTTAAAATTCCGTAAAAGTCACAAATTCAAGAAAACAGGGAATCTCTGCAGAACAGCCTGTGAATTATTTGGCTGCACGTGAGGATATGCAGTATATGGACTGCTCTCAGCTTCAAGTGTCAGTGTAACTCCTCCCTTGCCATGGTAGTCATGATTCAGTGCACCAGCTCATGCGACCGTACAGTGTTTGTGCTAAGGGAGTTTTAGATACGCTTTGCCTAATTGAGATCAGAGCCTGGATTTGCCTAAAGAAAAAGCTTGTCATGCAATGGCTATTAAAGTACAGTTCTTGTTCAACCATCAATCTTTATCCATTTTGAAGGACACCTTATGGATATAAATTATGAGGTCTGTCAGGGGAAGGTTCATAGATAAATGGGTTCAGTCACCGGAATATTACTTCCTACAGGACTGACTGCTGAGTAACAGTAAATTGTGGGGACTAAGGAAGTTTGTAAAAGCCAGATCAACTCAATTGCCTCACTCCTGAATTGACAGTGGCATATGGAAAGTCAAGGTTATGGTGTCACGTGGCAGGTTCAACAGTATCCTTTTGACAATTACAATATACTTGCTGATTGACAATGTGTTAAAAACACAGCCCTAGTATAAAACTACTGGCTTTAGAACTTTATATGGTTTTCAGGTGTTCTGTAACTGCATCAAACATAACACATTAAAAAATACCCACCCTTCAAATCATAGAAACATCTTTTCTACCTTGATATCATCCAATGTCTGTACAGTAAGAGCTACCAGCTTTAACAGCTCCACCAGTTCTGTGATCTTAAATTCTCATGTTGCAGAGTGTACCATAACAATTCTATATTTTTATTTTCTGAAATGCTTGATCGATCTGCTTTGAAATGCACAATATAAGAAATAAGCATCATCTCAATATTTTTTAGAGTTATCACCTCTGCTAATGACCATTATGTTTGATTATTCCTAGCCCTGTTTTAAAAGCTGGGGAAACATATTTGAATCATCTTTAAAACTGTGAGCCTGGTGCTTGTATGTATATCTCTTGTTATATGAGTAACAGTTCTGAATGATGAAAGAAACAAGACCCTTAATGTATGACTCTCTTCCCTTACAGAAAGAATTTGATATAGTTTCCTTGGATACTATCCAGCATTTATCTCAGACAGTGTTTTTATTTTCAGTTGGAGTTGTTTTGTTTTGTTTTGAGAGCAGGTGATATATCCTATTATTTGTTAAGAATAATGGGGGGAGGGGTCGTTTTTTCTCAATTTCTAGCATCTACTCTTCAGAAAGTTGGAGGTGCATCTTAAGTCTCATAAAGATGAGATACCTTCATATTACTCAGCATCTCATTAAAGGGTCATAGATATGGCTGTATTATGTTTGCCTGGGTCATAATGCCAAGGACAAAAATTAAATCTTTACAAAATCGATTCCATCATTACATGTTTATCTAAGAAATTTGATGACACAAAACTTACTTATTTTTTTCTTCAGAAGCTTGAGCAAATTATCACCTAGTAGATACATATGTTTTACAAATGGAGGCTGGAGGAAGACAAATAAAAGGACAACAGAGCCAACTTAAGGGAACTTTCTATTTGATAGAGAGAAGTAGTTACATTCAGATTCCATGTATGATTCAAGTACAAGTTTGGGTCCATCTAATAGAGAAATAGCAAAATAGCACTTTTTATTCTTATATTGCAACCATTTCTAAAAGGACTGAATTAAATCCACCTATAAAGACTTAAATTTCTGGTTTTGCTGGTACTCTGTATAGCTGAGTACTACAAAATGAGTGTCTTGGTTCTACTTTGGCTCTAGAAATCTGCATCACCATTTTTTTGGTAATAGAGATTTTGTGCCATATGTAAGGATTATTACTGTTCCTGCTCTTTTGCTTTTCCATCATTTCTGTTACTTCTGTTGTTTGTGCTTTTCCATCAGAGAAGCAGGTGTATGTAATATATTCTTAAAGTGTAATACAAATTTGCTGACTTGGATACCTCTGGATTTCACCCATAAATTCTGCCCCAAAAAGCAAGGCAAGAAGGGTTTGTTGTCTCTCAAGTTTGATGCGTACAGGGAATGCTATAATCTAGAGGCAACATCCTGATCAAAGAGATCCGATGTGTAAAGAAAGGAAAGCAGAATATGTCCAAAAAACTTTTACATGACCATTGTTTCTGTATTTGTCTGGTTGATCTTTAATCTATTGAAATGACCTGGGGCCAAAAGAAGTGCAACCCAAACCCTGTCAGCTGAAAACTGCAGAATTTCTGAACAAAGATAAAAATTAATTTTGTATAATCACCCAGATCAGAAATCCAGTCAAAATTCTTCTTATTTTTCCCTTACCTACAGAAACTGAATATTTTTGCAATTCAGTAGCTTCATACTGAAAACAATACTGATGAAATATTTTCTATCAGATTTATTATCTGAAACATACTGATTATCTCTATAAAAAGTGCCACAAGCACAGGCATGCAAGCACTCAGACAGATAGAATCCAGCTAGAGATGCATCTTCACCTCGATTCGAATTCCTTTTAAAAATCACAGCAGAATTAGCTAAATGAGCAAGTAGTGCTGCTAGTTTTCCCATAGCTTTCACAACCAGCTTTTGTAGTTTCTTCTTAGTTTTGGCAGGGGTATGGAATTATGTCTTATCCTTTTGTTTCAAGAAATATTGCTTCTTCCATAGTAGCTCATAATAACCATTATTATGTTATTTTCTAAAGGGATACTTTCTTTTGCAAACACCAATTGGTTCTTGTTACAAACCTTCCTTACAAGATTCATGAATTTCTCACGCTTTCTTTTCTCTGTCCTAGCCTAGATGAGACATTTTGTCCCTGAACTGTGTCCTAATTCCATAAAAAAAGAGGAAAATAAAAACTGCTCATGGTGAGCTCAAAACATAATACGCGTTTTCAAAATTGCATTGAATCGCCCACCTCAAATGACTCAACCAGTGGGTAGCAGCAGAGTCATTTCAAGTGGCTGTTTTCCAAATCAATGATTACTTTACCACATCTCACTGTGGGCTGACTTTCTTCTCGTAAAAGGTGTATTTTAGAGCCCAGAGACAAAGAGGTAACATCATTCTCAGTCTTGAATCAGAAGTGCTATTGCATTCATATTGTGAAGTCCTGAATGGCAGAAGAGATATAACAAACTACCCTCTCCCTGGAAGATTCACCTGTTTTGACAGGTGGAAGACCTGGAAATGAAAACAAACAGCCTTGTGCACAGAACTATATTTTTTGATAATAAGCCTAAAATAATGTAAGAATGGTTAAAAAAAAGTCAGAATCTCATTGAGTCTACTTCACATGTATCTTTGGGGAATTAATATATATTCATATATCCAAATGTGCATTTTATTTTTGAATCATTTATTTTCATTGGCAGAAATTGTCCCTTTAAGAAGACAATGGGAAACCTGGCAATAGAGTTTGTTTGCAAAGGGCTAGATGGCAGGCTTTTGCAAGTGTCTCCCAGACCTCCAAATGTATAAAAACATTTGTTTCTTTTGGAGTTATGTTTAATCCACCTGTCTTTCAGGGGAACTAGCTATTTTAAGCTGTATCACAGAATCACAGAGTTGTAAGGGTTGGAAGGGACCTCGAGAGCTCCTGGGGTCCAACCCCCCTGCCAAAGCAGCTCCCCAGCTCATACTGCACAGGTCGGTGTCCAGATGGGTCTTGAATATCTCCAGAGAAGGAGACTCCACACCCCCTGGGCAGCCTGTTCCAGGGCTCTGGCACCCTCACTGGGGAAAAGTTCCTCCCCATGTTGGTGTGGAACTTCCTGTGCTCCAATTTGCAGCCTTTGCCCCTTGTCAATACAGTTAGGAATAATCTCCCCGGAGCTGTAGAAGCTGCTTTAATTCGAAGCCATTAACCGTTAGCCATGGAAGTAAGTACACTGCTGGTATGGTTTATGACAGGTTTCTAATTGTTTATAATAAAAGAAGTATTTGTGTAGGAATTACTTCAAATACAGCACCTATCGTATGGCCTCTCCAGCATTCTGCTCAAAGACTTTTGTCATTCTTACATCACAATAATTTCTTTTTGACAAAATATTTTCAGTGAGGAATATTAGCACAGCAGGGAAGGCAGCTGCCTGCTGCATTTTCGCCATGGGGGAATTTTAGGCAGGCCACAATTTGGCTGTAAAATTACAGCTGCATATACCTATGGGTGCAATTACTGTCTCTCAGATGTGGGTGCAATTATGCAATGACATAATAAGTAATCTTAATTACAGCTGTGCACATGTACAGAAGGAAAAGTATCAATTCCAGATTGACCTTTAAAAAAATGCCTTCTACTTTAATTCCTGTATTGAACTTGCCTCTCATAGAGCCAAGTTCCACAACAAATTAAGTGTGATGAACTTTGATTGAAGGGCACTGTCACCTTTGTGGGATGAAAGGATTTTTCAGGAAACATTTAAGTCTGTGATTCCACAGGTTTCTAAATAATCTGAAAAATTAGGAGTCCTGCTGTACTTTCCACCCTGGTAACTGGGATTTTGCTTTCTTGAAGTTGCAGAGCATTAAAAGCCACTTTTTTCAGCCTTGGGAGAGAGGAGAGATGGAGTTTCAGAAGATTCAGTTTTCAGCAGATCTGGTTATCATAGTGAAAGCACGGAGAGAAATTTGAAGATATCTTAAAGTGTTGTTTAAAAGTAATCAGCTTAAACTCTGATACTACTTTGTGTGTGTTTATGATTGAAATATATTTCTGTGGATATCGTAAGCCAAAGGGAACGATTCTTTCTGTATGTGATCTTTTCTTTTAACTGAATATTGAATTTCTTGAGCTGCCAGCACCTGGTCCTAGGATGACTGTAATGATTCTGTAATGTTTCCTTCTATGAATAACTTAAATATGATCTCATTTTTCATTATATTTTCTGATGTTGTTTTGACAGGTCACTATTCAGGCTGCCTGACACACCTGATGATAAGATGATGAGTCAGTTGCTAATTATCTTGCCAAATATTAATCATTTGTTCCGAAATTTTGTATTTCAAATGTCTGTTTGAGGATGGTTTTTTGTTTCATTTTTTAGTTTGGTTGAAATGGTCTATTAATTTCTGACAATGAGGTAGAAAAGTTCTTCACTTTTGATGTTATAAAAATATGGTGATCATTTGTTTGGGAAAATTAAAATCTTTAATGGATTGGAGCAATTTACATTTTCAAGGCAGTGTACAGAAGCCTTTTATCAGATATGGTGCTCTTAGTCTTGTACCCCATTTTTTGTTAAAAAGTCTAAGATTTTACCAGGCCAAAGTTTGCAAAGAAGGGAAGGTAGCCCAAAGCACTCCTGGAGTAGGATTACATTAGGTACAGCATTTCTGCACAGAGGAGTTTCTGCTGAGATGCTGGAGCTGGCAGTGCTGGGAGTGGAAGGACACAGCCTGTGCCATGAGCTAGATTGTTGCCTTGTTTAGGTAGCATTCGTCTGCCCTCTTTGGACCATATTAACTGTGCTAATTTTGGCTTAATGCAAGTTTACATTATGGCTAGAGACTTCTGCCCACAGATGTCAGTGGAAATTCTTAGATCAAGCAGGGCATATACAGCAGTCTTATGCTTTGAAAGATGTTATAATATATTGATGGTGTAATATGTGGTTTTGCAAATAGGAGTTTGGGCTGACTTTTTGCAAACAGCAAAAATACCACAACATTAGACAGGCTGTAAATTTATTTTTGTTTGAAGGAAATGTGTGAATTCAGTAATGTTAATTACAGAATAAGTATTAGCAGATTTTAACATTCCTAGCATGCTTTGAGGATTGATTAATAAGGGTAATACTGAGCTGGCACAATGGAATCATTTTCAACATCATTACCTTGTCCCTCGAACAAGTCAAGCTTGAACCCTTGGGATTTGGCAACACTTTGTAAAACAAACATTACCAAACACATCTGACTTTCTGAAGGGCAAAACTTTTAGAATAAAGCATTTGAATGTACTAAATTGGGAAGTGATGCAGACCATAAGGAGTGATTTGAAGAGATCAGGATTAGAAGAACTGTTTGAAGGAGTTAACAAAAAATTCTTCAGCCAAGGAAAATTACATAGAAAGTAAAGTTAAGCCTAGTTATACGATGGGGAGATCAACATGGCAGCACTGCATAGCAGCTAGCAAATTAAATACTAGACCAAATCATTATAGCTGTTGATGTGCTCTTGCAGCTCGCAAGGCCAATGGTATCCTGGGCTCCATCAGCAGAGGGGTGGTAGCAGGGACAGGGAGGGGATTGTCCCTCTCTGCTCTGCCCTTGTGAGGCCCCACCTGGAGTCCTGTGTCCAGAGCTGGGGCCCCCAATACAAGAAAGATGTGGAACTGTTGGAGAGGGTTCAGAGGAGCCACAAAGATGCTCAGAGGGCTGGAGCACCTGCCCTACAAAGAGAGGCTGAGGGAGCTGGGCTGGTTCAGCCTGGAGAAGAGAAGGCTGCGGGGGGACCTCATTGCAGCCTGCCAGTCCCTGAAGGGAGCTTATAAACGGGAGGGGATTCAACTTTTTCAAAGGGCAGATAATGGCAGGACAAGGGGGATGGATTAAAGCTAAAGGAGGGAAGGTTTAGATTGGATATTAGAGGGAAGTTTTTTACAGAAAGAGTGGTGAGGGGCTGGAACAGCCTGCCCAGAGAGGTGGTGGATGCCCCATCCCTGGAAGTGTTCAAAGCCAGGTTGGATGGGGCCCTGGGCAACCTTGTGTAGCTGCAGGCCTGAGGTTGGTGTCCCTGCCTGTGGCAGGGGGGTTGGAGCTTTATGATCCTTGGGGTCCCTTCCAACCCATGCCATTCTATGATTCTATGATTCTATGTTATTTACCAATCAGATCTAAACATGGATTATAGAATAACAAAATAAGAATAGAACATATATAATATAAATTATAACATACATAATATATATGATAACATACAAAAATAGAAGTTCAGAGGGAGTTGCAAGGCAACTGAGACAACCTGTGTCATTTGGTGCCATAAGGTCATTACACATTCATCCCACAGGCACCTTACTAGATGCACTGCTAGAGCAAAATGGGAGCAGCGATTTCTAGTTGTGTCCCCAGAGACATCAAAACCAAGGAAGTTTATGTTTTCTGTAAAATAGGCTTGGTAAACCTTCATATGGGGACTTTGTACAAGAGTATTTACTGAACTCTGACCCTTAGGAAGGTCTAGACTTGGGGATAAGCATCTTCAAATTGGTCAAGCCGAAACCTGATATGGAGCTTAGCTTCTCCATAACCTTGAAGGATTGAGGTGCTTCTAAATGTACTCAGGTGCAGACTGATATGCAGAGAAGTATATTTAATACTGAAAACTGAAGATGAGGTGTGGTTCCCTTCACAGCTATCCCAGAGCATGGCTTACAGTTTTAGACTTTATTCCCAAATGTTGTGTTTGATTTTGTGGGGTTTGGGGTGGGAGGGTTTTTTTGTAGGGTTTGTTGTTGAATAGTTTTTTGTGGGTGATTTTGATGGTGATGGTGAGCTGTTTGAGGCTTTTTGGGGTTTTTTTAAACTGAATCTCAATGCATACTTTTTGCAACATTTAGATCATCTAGATATCTAACTCGGTTTTAACCATGTTTGTCTACATGTTTGTGAAGACATGACCTATAAAACAACAGTCCTGTATCATGACTTCATTTGATAGATGCTTTTACAATTACAGTATCCTCAAAGCAGCAGAATAACTGCAAGAAAAAAACAGAACTGCATGAGGTCATGCAGATCAAAAGCATATGTACTGTCTGTGGGAAGGACACAACACTGAATTTATTATAAACAGGTCTATGACAGCTCTTCTATTGCCATTTTGCCTGGTTACAGGCAAAGTAGGATGACAAGCCAGGCCACTACTGAAGCAAGGGTTGTTTTTTCTAGTGCAGGTGGTTAGTCTTGATAGATGGGATTATGAGCCCCAGCTGCAAATGAACAAAGTGACTGCCTGGGATGTACTTAATTGCTATAAAGGCTGAAAGAGGCCTGCCTGTGAAAGTGAATTGCAGAAATAATGTTGGCTCTTATAGTGTAGATACCTGGGAAGAACTGCTCAGAGTAGGAAAGAAGTCTGATTTAGGAAAGGCATCTTTTGTTGGACGGGAAAATATATAGGTGTGTTCTGTTTAGAAGCTTAGGCCTAAGGCAGGGGAGATCAGGTCTTGAGAAATTTTTTGGCTTTCATTTTTTTCTTTCCCTTTTTTCTCTTTGTCCTCATTTTGGCTGAGATATTTTTGTTTCTAGTAGCTGGTGTAGTGCTGTGGTTTGGATTTGATAACAGAATAATGCTGATAACGCACTAAGGCTTTTAGTTGTTGCTGGGTAGTTGCCGAGCTTACAGTAAGTCAAGGACTGTCCAGTTTCTCACACCCTGCCATGTGCACAAGGAGTCAGGAGAGCATGGCCAGGACAGCTGACCCAGACTGGCCAGGGGGATATTCCCTGCCATATAATATCACGCTCCATGTGTAACTGGGAAGCCAACTGGAAGAAGGGGTCATTGCTTGGAAGTGGGCATCCAATTGTTTCGCTTGTTTCTGTATGTGGTGAGTAATCACGTTTGTGCAGCACTTGTGTTATTACCACTATTTTTCCCTTCCTTTGCTATCCTATTAAAGTGCATTTATCACAAAACACGAGGAGGTTTTTTCCATTCTCCTCCCCCTTGCTTTGGGAAGCAGGGGATGAGCAGGCAGCTGTGTGGTGCTCAGTTCCCAGCTGGAGTTAAACCATGACACTCTCTCCTTTTTTAACATTTCCTAAGCTAAGATCAGCTTGCTAAGGTCAGGTTTCCCTAGCTTATAAGGATGATTTTATTTAATTATTTATTTATTCAATTGTAAGGCTTTGAAGTGAATCCTTTCAACCTGTGTGAGCTCATCTCATTTCTACTGAATATGCTGCGTTCTTCTACTTTACTCCTACTTATGTGTTTTTCTGAGGAGAGTAATTCAACAGATTGAATGAAAACAAAAAAAAGTTAGTGTTTTACCACTGGTAGAAAGAGGGTGTTTGCAAAATATGCTGGCAGCTGGGTAGAGAATACCAGAAAACAGTATTCCCAAACTGACATCATAAATGAGGGTTTATATAAATATTATATAAAAGAGGAAAATAGTTATTCAAATAGTAGTCTAGTTTCAATTTCTTCCATGAAAGTTATGTTAGAGAAACAGCTTGAGTTCTTTTCTATTTCCCCAAACTCCTTCATTCACATTTAAATAGTTGGTAAAATGACTTGCAAGCAAGTTGTTTCCCATAAGGAGACCTTGCTCAAAGCAGAGGGAGACAGGGAGCTTTTGAGAATGTGGAGAACTTATAGCCTCCTTTTTGAGGATGCATCATTTTTGGTAGTGTATCACATCTTCAAAAATGTCATAAGGTTTAGTTCTTCAATGTGGTTATCTAGCACTTTGAGAACTTGATTCTAGCAAGCCAATAGCTATGGCTATTGTCCAAATCAGCTGTCAGGCTGCATGAGTGAAAGATCAGTTGTCCTGAACATGACATGAGCCCAAGCATTACAATAACGAAACTTTTCAAAGATTCTTTTTTTTTTTTCTTAATAATAGGAAAAGTTCTGCTCTCTGAAATCTTACAAGCTATGCTACCTGTCAACTGCTATCTAAACTAATATTTTAAAATACTTTTGTTTAACATTTCTGTGGTTGAGCTGTCTGTCATTGGGTACTACATAAACAGGGACGCATCTACCTAGCATCTTCTTTAAGCCTATGTATGGTTTGTGTAGATTTAGTGGATTAGTCTTCTAAAACAGATTTCCTGCCACCTTAGCTGCATTAAAGCTGACCCATCTGTGTACCATAAAGTTCTCTTCGTTTAGATAATCACACTAGGTCTATTATACCTCCTGGTGTCGAAACTGCACCTGGGACTTGGCTAGGTTATCCTAAAAATCACCCAGCCTTGACAATTAAAAAGGGTGGCAGAGTAATGACAAAATGGAGTAAAATGAAATGGCCCTTGAGCAGTCTGCTAACTGGGCAGTCTCAAGAGCAGAAAGGCTGAAAAAACAGCCTGGCATCTTTCCGAAGCTATTTTAATGTTGCTGATTTATAGATCTGTTATTTTGTTTAGAGGACGAGAAAGAATAGCAAAGTAAACATGATGGAGAGGGCATCTACTTAAGGCTAAGGTCAATTACTCAAGGGAATAGATGTGCATAATTGTACACCTGATAACTAACAGCGTAAAGAGACTGTTGATTTATATCATGAGTCTTAAACTGCAACGCTTTTATCCAGACAATTATAATAATAGGAGGTTGATTATTTGTATTTGTTCCAAGTACTTGTGATGATCATCTTTGCAAAGATACAGGAGAAAAATAGACTAGTGTTCTCTTTGGCAGATATCCTTTCTCATTAGATGATAACTGGCATTGTGGATAAACCTTTTATAGGTTAGGGCAGACAAACACTTTAATTATGCTTGGGAAGATTTTAATTCCCAGATGCCTAGATCAGAGAATCTTCTGGCATCTCAAGTCGTTGAATAAAAAGCATCTATCTGTCTTGCTAGTTCAATGACTTTTCATTAGCAGTGATGCTTTGCCATTTTTCTCTATTCTTAGCATAACTACAGTAATTAAGGGGCAATTTTAAAAATTCTGTGTTGGAACTCGGCTTGATTCAGAGTTTCCTGAGCTTGGGAAACTAATGTCTGTCAGGCAAATCGGAGGCCCAGTACTCACGTTCCAGGCCAAAATCATCACTACTAAATGGTACAGGCATCCCCAAGCAGCACAAGTCCAATCCTGGAAATAGCTCATTCAATGGACAGGGTTATTTTGTTCTGTGCTTTGGTTTTGGAGGTGAGGGCTTGGTAAGGGGGTGTTGGCAGGGAGTAGGGGTTAAATGAAAATAAAGCAGTTTTCAAAACTCAGTGCAGTCAGACATTTTTCATCTTCCAAAGATGATTCCTCCCACCCCACTCAGTCACCCCCAGCCTTTTTCATGTCTCTTGGCTGCCTTTAAGTCTTAATTAAGGTCCAAATCTGAAAACTCTCATGTGCTTCAGTAACCTAATGGATATGATACGCAGAAACATTACAAGATAGCTTAAAATTGTTTGCAGATAATCACACTTTCTATCATTAAATGTTGTCTAAATTGATTTTCTATTTCTGTTTTAAGTCAATATTATCCTTCACAGATAAACACAGGCATGCATGTCACTGTTCTCTAATGCTCCTGTTGAACCACTGACTAGTCTGTCTGAATTTTGTGCAATGTTTCCTGCACACTCCTGTTATAAATAACTTGCTCCCAAACAGGATTTTAACCACATTTAACAATTCATTAATGGAATAAAGGCAGCAAACGGTGCTGGGGGGCACGGTCAGCACCGGGTGCGCCGGAAGTCTCTGCTCCACCAAGACACACACCGAACGGTTCCAATCCCTGGCTTATAGACCTTCCAGGGATAGCACAGCCCACTGGCTTAGACTGACAGGATGGAGTGCTGCCAGGCGACCCTCACAAGACATTACAACCATATACATCTTAAACTGACATGCTGGGGTGCCAGGTAACCCCCACAAGATATCCTGTAGGTGAGCTTTAGCTTTTGCCTTGCTAACAATCAGGCAGCTGGTTCTGCAGAGTCAGGCCCTTCCTCCTCTTCTTCCCTTCTTCTTTATAACCTCCTTTTCAGAGACAGGTTGTTTCTCCAGAGGTATCACAATGTACTACATTGTGGTCCTTCAGGCAAAGCTTTGCACATCCTTTATATAGTTTGTTGCTGCTTCAACAGACTTCATTCAGTACATGCGAAATCTTAAACTGTCCCTCCCAGGCCCATGACCATACAAGGGTCTGTCACTATGCACCCCCAACGCTACTCCATATTAACACCAATCAGATGGACATATATCACACTCCTCTTCTTCGATTTTAGTTAATATGAGGTGTAATTCTGAGTTGTGTGCATAAAAGCCTCAGCCTGAGTTTTTCTTTTCCAGGACTGGGGAAGTTCACAATAGTTATTAGCTCAGCCCATGATATAATGCAAAACCTTCATAGTATGGTTCAGCTTTACCAAAAAACTGCTGGGTTTTAAACATATGTTTAACATGTTGTTAAACATATTTTTAATATGTTCAGCAGATATGTATTCTAATGCAAGCAAGAGGTCATAATTTCTTAAGAGACTGTGGGTGTTATTTTAATAGCAGATTAGCACATTAATATGTGTTAAAAGGCTATGCCTTGCTTCAGTACATTGTGCCTAGCTATAAAATATGTTTTCCGGGTCTCCTTTAACTCAATTTTACATGAACTGCATCAGCTTTTGCCTTGCTGGTGATACCTTACCTTCCTAGATGTGTGAGCATCCCTGTGTTCATTAAAGCACTGGATTATGTCTAGTGACAAAGGACTGATGATAGCTCTAGAACGGTGCTAACCAGGAGGTGAACATAAACAGCTTTATTACAAATTCAGAAATAGCTGTTAATGGCCTCCACCCCCTAAGGAAAGGGAATTACTTGCATACTTTGTACTTTTTCTTTCTATCCCTTAATACAAGAGTAAAAGATCTTGTCATTTCTCCGTTTCAGAAGCATTACTACATGAAATTTTATATGCACTTCTTGTCTCACAGCTAGAACTGATGTGTGGCTTTGGCAAAGCCCAGCATATTTCTTGTTCACCCTGTTCATCCTTCAGGAAGAATCTGGCACATGCCAGGAGCACAGATTAAAGCCTATGGTTTGCACTGTGGAGGCAGGTTAAAGTACAGTAATGCAGACTAGCAGGCTGCTAGATCTGCTTGCTAAAATTCCTCTCCAGAACGCAGAGAGGTAAGGAAGGGTTGCAGTTTGCAGACTGTGAATGGGAGAGTGTTAAGCTAACACTTTGTAAGTCACTGAAGATGGAAAACATCTGTGTCTCTCATTCCTTCTGAGGGTGTCTCCTGGGATGCGTGAGTCAGCCTCTCTCAGCTGAGTGATTCCTAGGCCCACGTTCACCCTGCTGAAGAAGTATTGGGGGAAAAAAGTAAGGAACATGTTGCTGTGTCCCCAGAGAGCAAAATCAAGGAGAGGATGTCTGCTATGTAATTCACTGACACACTAGATTTGGTTTCAGGGAGGCTAAACATTGACAAAGAAGAATGAGAGAGAAAGAACTGGGATTCTTTTCCCTGTACTTTTTGCCCAGGCACATACTTACAGTGTTAAAATGGTGGGGGATAAATAGGATATGGACCACAGAAGAATTGCTTAGCATTCTTGTGGATTACCTTACAGTGAGAATTTTCATTCTGTAATCAAAGTACTATTTGTAATCCAACTGTTGTTTGGTTGGGATAGAGTTAATTTTCTCATTAGTAGCTGGTATAGTGCTGTGTTTCGGACTTAGAATGAGGATAATGTTGATAGCACACTGATATTTTAGTTGTTGCTAGGCAGTCAAAGCCTTTTCAGCTTCTCATCCTGCCCTGCCAGTGACAAGGCAGGGATGCCCAAGGAGCTCAGAGGGGACACAGCCTGGACAGTGCACCCCAACTGGCCAAAGGGATATTCCATATCCATACCATGTCATGCTGAATATGTCACTGGGGGTGTGGGCCAGGAGGCAGTGCAGCTTGGGAACTAGCTGAGCATTGTTTTCAGGTGTGGTGAAATAGTGCTGTGTGCATCACCTGCTTTGTGTAGTCTTTTCTTTATTTGACTTTATCAGTTGTTAGTCATATTTTCCTTTTCTGTTCTGTTAAACTGTCTTTATCTCAACCCCTGAGTTTTACCTTTTCCTTTGTGATTCTCTCCCCCTGGTGCAGGGGAGTGAGCGAATGGCTGTGTGGTTGTTTTAGCTGTCAGCTGGGTTAAACCATAGCACGAAGTTAGCACTGAATTGAAAGCTCTCTTCAGATTTCTAGTTGTGCCACTGCTGTTTGGGGTTTTTTTTCAACAAGAAAAGAACTTGGATTTTGAAGAAGGCTTTGAGGTCAACAGAGTCACTTTATTTCAGCCGAGTCAGACTCATGCAGCCAGTCTCCGCATCTGATTTTAGAAGCAATTATTTTCCAGCCTCTCCATAGTGCTTTATATTTTGAAATATTTATATACAAATTCTCAGGCTGACTTTCACACAATATTTGAGTAATTATTATTTCTTTCTTGAAACTGTTAGGCAATGAACGAAACAGAGATGTGCTAAATTCTGTTTTGAAAACAGAATTTTTCTCAGTAGTGAAAAAGATGAGTTTAAAGGGCCTCACAGGGGCCTCAAGGGCATTAAAAGGACCCCACTTTTAAGCCAGGGTTCTTGGTAAGATGAGTAAAAATATATCTTAAGACAGCTATAATTCAGTTGTACCTTCAGAGTTGTTATTTCATGTGAGTCTAGGCTTCCTGGAACAATTAATAATGCTTGCAATACTATCAGCGCAGAAGAATGGATTTAGAGGAAAAAAATGAGTTGAAAATCATTTTTTCTCCAAAAATGATAATGCTATTGATGTTTTCTTTGGGAAGGAAAAAAATTAATCAGAGTGTAAGGTACTTTCAAGGTAGAGTTGTTTTTAACTTGTCTCATACAGTACAGGACTTGTGGTTTTTCTGTGTACATTAGGAAGCTGGTGTATAGAAATGTAGATGTTCTGAGGATAATTTTGCCCTTAGCTTAATACTACTGACCCATTCTTCAAATCTCTTATTTATGCAGTTAATATAGTTCAACATTATTATGTGATGCTGTTGACCTGAGTGCAGCCAACGGCTGTAACCGGGCTGAGAGAACTTGTGTAAGTATTTGGTGAGTAATGGGAAGCATGCCTTAAGCCTGTGCCTTCACAAATTCTATGAATTTTCAATGTGCTAAGTGTAGTACAATTTATTTGTTCACAGACCAAGGCAAAGCATTGGAATCTAAAGCTGCTGATATCCTTTGTTTGAAATAAGAAAGCACAGTCGAAAGGGACAACGAGCGTTTTAACAAGAATGCACAGAAGAGCAGTCACATACAATCAAAGTCACCAGGGTTTTTACTTCTCACACGCTATTACATCGCCCCGGCCTTACAGAGGCGTTTGCTGCTTTAAGCATGTAAATACAGCAGCTGCTCAGGCAGCTCCTCAGCCTTTCACTCAGTAAAGCTCTTTTGCAAGATTGGGTCACGCAAAGAGAGGGTGTTACTCACCTCTCTGCCAGATTTTTTTTAAATTCATGTAGTGATGGTGCTTTCCTCCTTTGCAGACTAATATTAAATCCTTCAATTGGAAGGATTGGGGGGGGGGGTTAGGAAAATTTTTGCTTACATTTTCATCACTATGGTTCTCCATTCTTGCCATGATGTGGAGTATGTTTTCAAATAGCTTGAAGTCTCGGCATAATTTTAGAGTTCTGGCTCTCATGAGGGGATCTATGGGATTCTTACGTATCTTCTTGTTTTTACTTGCTCCCAAACAGGATTTTAGCCAAATGGAACAATTGATTAAAGGAATAAAGGCAGCAAACGGTGCTGGGGGGCACGGTCAGCACCGGGTGCACCGGGAGCCTCTGCTCCACCAGGACGCACCCCGAACAGTTCCAGTCCCTGGCTTATAGACCTTCCAGGGATAGCACAGCCCACCGGCTTAAACCGACAGGCTGGAGTGCTGCCAGGCGACCCCCACAAGACATTACAACCGTGTACATCTTAAACTGACATGCTGGAGTGCCAGCCAGGCAACCCACACAAGACATCCTGTAGCTTTTGCCTTGCTAATGATGGGCAGCTGGTTCTGCTTGTTCAGGGCGCCTCTCCCTTCTCCTGGTTGATCACCGTCTTCTCAGAGACAAGTTGTTTCTCCAGAGGTATCACGATGCACACAATGTGCTACCTTGTGGTCCTTCAGGCAAAGCTTTGCACATCCTTTATATAGTTTGTTGCTGCTTCAACAGACTTCATTCAGTACATGCAAAATCTCAAACTGTCCCTCCCAGGCCTGTGACCATACAAGGGTCTGTCATTATGCACCCCCAACATTATTCCATATTAACACCAATCAGAGTAACATATAACACAGGGTTTAACGTGATCAAGCAACTGAATTCAGTCTAGAGGCAGAATTCTGGAGCAAAAACTAATAATCCTGACTTTACGGTTCATCTCTGCTTTTCCTTGGTCACTTTGACCTTTATTCCCCAAATAATTGATTTTGGCTTTGGGTAGCATTAGTAGCAGGAGTAGAAAACTGCAGGAATTCGGTGGTTCTTCACATGTGCTGAATGTCTGTATATCAGCATTTTTCTGGAAATACCTTGCCCATTTATAGCTGCTCTGTTCATTTTTCTCCACTTATTATTGTTAGTGAAAGAGAGAAAAGAGATAAAACAGTTTATTTCTTAATAAGGCCAAGACATACATAGTGTGGCAAAACACTTCTACTGCAGGGACCAAAAAGTGCTTACATCCCACAGAAAAGCAGACACATGGAGACACTCTTTGAAGAACACCAACATGAACAGAAGGAAGAGAGAAGTAACTAGGCTCTTGACAATTGCAGAAATTTCTGCTGACAATAGGGAGATTAAAATACTTCAGAAAGAAATCTGACTATAATTCACAGAAGGTGGGAAAGAGGTGAAATAAGGAAAAGCAAAGATAAGGGAGGACTCTGCCTGAGTTTTTGCCTTTGCTAATGCTCCCCATAGTTCTGCCTGCATCTGCATACCTGTTTGTGCTCGCTTACCTTTCATTTTCCATCACTTGCAATCGACCAGGTAATGTTATGGTGATGAAAAGTTAGGCTACTTCATGTCTGCTAGGGATCTGTCTCTTAAACAGTAAAGTGACACTAATGTTAAAAATCAGTGAAGGTAATGTGTAATTTTTATGGCTGTATGGTTTATGGTTTATAGTATATTTGCTATAGTTTCCTTCTAAAATATCCTTCCCCTTAACATTTTTTCCCTTTTCTGTTGTATTAGTTCTCATTTGAGTTCCTCAGTAAGGAATAGAGATCACATTCTATAAGCAAAAGTAACTTGTGAATGTCTCTTTGTGTTGATGATTTCGCTTTAACTCAGGCAATAAATAGAGTACTGCAGACTTTAAATCACATAAGAAAAGCTCTAGATGAGAACTGTGACCAGCAATGCAGCTCTCATTTAAATCTACCATCTGAGAGATGTCTAGAACAACTGCTGTTAAAAAGCAACACCTCCAGTAACAAAAGGAAATGAGTTGGTAGGCATATGCCCAGCTAACTTCAACATCATAAAAGGAATAATTATAAATCATTATTCACTAAATAGAAAGAAAGTTAAGTTTGCCATAATACCTTTCATCTATCTGAGTGCGTAGTATATAATGGATTCTGTGCTGAACAGAGCCTGAGAGATACCCCAGGAAGCAGAGCAATAGCTTACAAAACAACTATGAAATCAATCTGTAACCTGGGGGGAGTTAGATTTTTTTTTTTTTGTCCCCAGTATAATTACATGTTACAGTAATACGTACTATTCTAGAACAAGGCATAAATTCGAGTCACTTGATTTTAAATACTGTTTTTACAATTCTACTCTGCTATTTTTTAATTATTTCAGGTGAGATTATTAAAGAAATTAAAGAGAAACTCTTGGAAAAAGGTAAATAATTCAGTCTGGCCTAGCATGAGTAACTAAGCTGCAAATGACTGTAAACTGAGAATAAGAAAGATTTGGGAGAAATTAGGTTTTCTACTTGAAGTCAGGAAATAGAAACCACAGTGGATGCTTCTTCTGCTCTATTGTTATGTAGACTTACTTGGTATCAGGAGTAGGGTTCACTGTTTGAACAGAGGGGAAATCCTGATGATAGATACTGTATTGTCTTCTGAATTTTTGTCCCATCTGGTCATGAAGCCAAAACCAGATAACACTTCCTTCCAGGATTTCCTGCTCCCTGCTGCCTCAGGTACCCATATACCTGTAAAGCCCCCAGGCAGCAGGCTGAAATATGGATCTAAGGATGAAAAGTCAAAGAGATGCAACTTGCTTGCAGCTGCTCAAAGGCTGAGACATACACCATTTGAAGAATGTCTACTCAGTATGCTCCATGTAACTCTTCCTGCCCTTCCCCTTGTGAAAATACATTTTGAAGTGCATCTGTCAGGAGCAGAGACCCTCCTCTTGCCACTCACTGCCAAGGGAAAGCAGGAAAAGTCCCTTTAAGAATCATTCAAATAATATTTTTTCAGGCTTTTCCTCAGTCTGAAAAGATTCCATTTTACTTGTGCAATTCTGGAGCCCTGCAGGTTGCTGGGGTTTTTTAAAGTTTTGATACCTTTTATCTCAAAGATAATAATATTTTAAGAAATAATTAAGATAATAATATATTAAGAAATCCACACAAAACAAACAAAGAATTAGTTGGAAAAAAGACATTTCCATTTTCATCCAATTCTTAGCAACGCCAGTGTCTCTTGACCTATTTTTAAATTAGAGAGAAAGAAACAGACAGTAGAACAGAAAGGTCACAGTAGGTTTTTATAGTTACATTTGACCTAATCATTTGTCCCAAGAATGTCTGTCTTTCTGTTGCCACAGGAGAATTTCTCCATGTTTGACCACTGAAGGCCTCACTCTGTGATCAGCCCTGTAGCCAGGTTTGCCTTTTCCATGTCCCACTGTCATGGGTGCAAATCCTCTTATCTCCTTTAATTTGTGCCCCAGGCCTATCTCTCTTTCTCATAAGCCATCTCCCTCTACCCCAGTCTTCCCTTCAGGTGATATCATTGCCATTCAGATGCCTTTGTTTGGTGCTCCTGAGCTCATTCTCATTAGTTGCATTTTGTTTGTTGCCTTTGGACTACTTTACTCTCTCCTGTAGTATGGGACAATACTGTCACTTGCTTTTAGCCACTATATCAGGTGTCTTTGGCTAGCCTGGGACTCAGGAAATGATGTCTTCAGATCCTTTTCATCCCAGACAATCTCATCGGTTTTCAGTGAAAACATTTGCTGGAGTAGTATTATCATTATCCCTAAAGGGATAATGAGTAAGGGGCAAATCCCATGTCATTAAACAACTAGGTGTTCCACTGAAACATTAAGAAATATCACTGTTAAGGAATTACTGTGATAAGGCAACTGTCTAAGTAGTTACTTAGTATTTGCTGTTTGTCAGTGACTGGTTGTCTGGACTTACAAGGTTTTCTACCTTCAGAGGGTCAAATGGAAACTCTAATGGTTTTCATAGCGATGGAGTTAGGGTAGGCAGAGATTCCTCTAAGAAACGTTCAATTGTTCTGGTTGGTAGTTAGTAAGGGATTAGTTTTTGAACAATATAATCAAACTTTAAAAAAAAAAGAAGCCAAATTTATCGTAAATGATGAAAAGGCTCTTGCACAGAATCACCAGAACCATTGGAAGTCTGAATTTATCATCTAGAGAGTTAAACCCTTCAGGCAAAGATAGGTCACTTACTAAAAAAGTTTGTATCTCATTAGCCTAAACCTGCCTGACCTGTTCATCTGTTTGTGTCCTATCAAATATCCTGTTAGTACATGCAGATGCAGTATTAGCAGAGGAAATCATGTTGCCACTTTGAACTTAAGAGTTGTTGGTACAAGTCAATGAAAATTATTGTATTCCCCAGAACCCTACCCAGCAAGCCTGCCAGCTGTCTGGAGACTGCTTCCAGGAAATAAACTCCGGAAGATACCATGGCAGAAGGGTAAAATTGGGAAAGGAGTGCTTTGAAAACAACTAATTACTTGATTTCATGAGAATTGACTACTGAAACACCTTAGAGACATTACAAAAGAACCAAAGAGATCTCAAAGCTCAATCTCAACTTCCTTACAAAATCTGCCAAGTATGGCTGGTCTGTCTACATCTTAAGGCTCACATGACAGCAAGTTGCTGTAAACATCTGTTGAAGTGGGTGACACCAATCTGTTCTAATTTTCCTTGTCTTGGGAAGATTGGATTGGTGACTTTGCACGTTGAGTATCCCTAACTCATATATATAGGTGTGGGTAGTGAAAAAAGTGAAATTAGTTTTCTTTCAAAATTAAACAGGTCCTTTTTAGGGGAAGTATTTGCAGAGATGTTTCAGCTCTCCAAAAGCAAACTCACTCTCCCATCAAATTCTGTATAAGCAGCCAGGCAAATAACAGCCAGATTCTCAATCAGTACATCTCAAATAAAATCGTTAAGTGTCCATCCCATTCCAAAGCCTCCTGTATAATTTGAGAGTCCTGCGTAAAGAAGGTATTCAAAATGTAATTTAAAAGCACTTATATTATCTACATCTAAAATTTAGGCTTGGATCAAAAATTCCTTGTCTCATCTTAAGCTGTTGTAAATTATAACAACTGTATTTTCGTGGATGGGAAAATGTGAGTTGTAATGCCTAAGGGTTTGTCCATAATACATTAAACATTATATACTATTCAGGTAAGCAGTAGATATTTTTTATTTAGAACACATAGAAAATATTCTGAAAATATATAATTGAGAAAGTGCTGAAAGGATGCTCCAAAGCTGGTGAAATTTCTAGTGTGTTATGCAGACCTATTTATAACACACAGTTTTAGAGTCAGTAAGAATTGTTAAACAGAAGATGTACCCTAAACCAGAAATGTTTTCTTGGGAATTCCTAGTAATTCTAATGATGGGAAACACACACATCTTTATCCTACTTGTTTAATAAATATGTGGCTTGTAATAAACCTCAGAACATTTAGAGTGTGACACCAAGCAGCATTACAACAAAGTCAGCTCTCCACTAACATTTGTCAGTAGACTTTGCAAATACAATGACAAACAGCCTGATTTTGGTGCTGATATTATCTTCCTCACGGGCTGTCTGGGCAGCTCCCCAGGGCCACTTACCCTCTAGTGTCTCTTTAGGCATGGTTTCCCTCATCTCCTTCAGGCTTGAAGGTGATTGTTGTTAGGTCTCATTGCAAGGGTTTGGTTTGCATTAGGGCCGGGGACCTGCTCCCTTTCACACATGAAGGCCACCCTCTTCTCAGAGTTTGCTCACTCGCTTGCTAGGTTCATCATCACCCAGAAGCTGAGGTAAGAAGCCTGAGGGCTCCTTTGCAATAAATGGAGTCTCAGAAACACGCAAGGGAAAAAAAATACTCGGGGGGGAGGGGGGGAGAAAAGCAGATCCTGGTGAAACTTGATCGTAAAATTATTTAGGTTGCAAAAGACCTTTCAGATCATTGAGTCCAACCGTTAACCCAGCACTGCCAAGTCCACCACTAAACCATGTCCCTAAGCACCACATCTACATGTCTTTTAAATACCTCCAGGAATGGGGACTCGGCCACTTCTCTGGGCAGCCTGTTCTAGTGCTTCACGACCCTTTCGGTGAAGAAATATCCAATCTAAATGTACAATTTTTACTAAATGTACAATTTTTACAAAATGTACATATTCGTTTCATCCTATTGGTTGTTAATTTATTTTTGAATATATTAAGAAGTTTGTTAAAAAGGGAAGATTTTCCTTCAGCATTTCTTCCACAAGACTTAAATGCTACAGCATGCAGGAAGACTATGTGTGTGAATGATGGGAACCTAAAAGACTAAGGGCAGGAAGATTTGTATTATCTCCAAAACAGTATTCCCTCTTAGGCAATATAAAAACAGAACTGAGAGTTAAAAGTTTAAAATTCATCCATCAACACAGTAAGGTCTATCTTTTTTCCAGATGAAACTCCCCTACTAGCATTCTTCCCACCCATAATTCTGCAGGAATACTGGGAACTGAAAAACCCGAGGTGGTAAATATGATCCTGTAAACTTGAAACTGAGAAAGTGCCTTCCTCCTAAGCTTGAAGTGGCAGATTAAAAGAATTTCCTTTCCCAAAAGCAAATATGAAATTGCCAGAGAGATATCGTGAACAGTTTTATTACCCATCTGCTTTGCAATAATTTATGCATTGGCAACCTGATTGCTCTATGTAAAAGTGAGATAAAGACTAATATGGGCTCAAAAGAAGGACAGTGTAAGTCCACTGATACAGCAGTCTTATTTGTTATCATACAGGTGTGAAATCACCTTCTTAATCCTGAATTTGAACAAAGAAATATGTTAGAGTGTGAGGGGAAAGCAGAGACATCGTGGGGGGTGAAGAGAAAAAAGCATTCAGTGCATGCAGTTCACAGAATAATCCCCTGTGTGCTTACCCATTAAAGTATGACTTGCCAGGTTGCAGAGGAGGGAATCCACTTCTGAGGGTAAAGAAAACATTTGTCTCCTAATTAAGTTTCTGCTGTTAAGCATTTCACATACTTGGAAAGCAGAAATGCTCTAGGTGGAATTTGCATATGTACTTGTGCAACACACTTCTGCTTATTTTGTTCCTTCAGATGTTTTCAAGTTATGATTTTGAATTTCCAGACATTTCTGCCAACTCTAAGGAGCTATTCACCAACTTTACAAGAACTCCGCTGCAGTCTCTTTGTAGAACACTGTGCTACTTCATTCAAACTTAATGAGTTGAATAACTTGGCATCTAATTGGACTTTAGATCACTGCTTGTCTTGTTAATGCAGTGTTAAAACTGAAGGTGACCAGATGTAATCGCAGTAAAGACTATTTTAGTACTCAGTATGCTGCATGAGATCATATTTTAATTCCTATTAAATAGACTTTATTTAGTGATATGAAATCCCAAGTATCTTTCTGTGCAGGTACCTGTTGAGCAACCCCCCATGATGATTTGTGATACAGTACTAAATAGTAATAAACTTAGGGTACTTAAAGTGCCAAAAATACCCCTGGAAAGATACTTCCAGCAGATAAAACTACAAGCATTTTATTATCTCTAAATTTTATAATCTATTAACCTGTGGTATATGTTGGGCTTCCTTCCATCTAACCATTCTGGAAATGAAATAGCATGGTTAGCTGGTCTGTAGTTATTACAGGCAGCTTTATATCACATTAATATGCTTTAGGACTATATAAGGATCTCAAAAAGATATCCCAAAGAAAGTAAGAAAAGTAAAGAGGATGAAAGACCAACCCGTGACCCTTACTGGTAATATGTGATACAGAGCAGAGAGGTGAAATCAAAGCAGTGCCAGTTTGTATGGTGGGAGGATAAATGTGAACTACCGAAGGCCTTTAAGCTGTAGTGTCGGGGAAGACAGCAGGCCTGCCAGCGGCCTAGCTCTCTTCTCCCAAGATTTAGGCCCTGATAGTATTCTTCTGTTCCCATGAGACAGGAAAAGTTCCTCATGCTGAGAGGATCCTAGTAATCACATTCTCAAAACACAGCGGCCTTGTTGATAGGGATACAGGCTGCCCTAAACCAAGAAGCAGTTATGGGAAGGGATTTGGGAGAAACGGAACACGTTAGGAACCAACCATTACAAGAGGGTCAAACAGCAGGTGTGCGGGTGCTTTTAGGCATCAAAGGATGTTTAGCTATAAGATAGGTTTATCAGAACTCGTTCTAATTGCTAACCAATCAATGCAGTGTGAATAGTGTGTGTAACCAATGAGCAGTTTTTTAGCTTGCCACGTTTGCAGTAAGAAAGGTATAGAATCTGGGTGATTTCACCCAGCAGAATGGCTTCACCTAAAATTCATATTGAATCGCGTGTTGCTCCCTGCCGGTTGCCACACTGTTGTACTCACAGGATGTGTCTGTTCTGAGGTATGTAACTCCCTCCTATCCAAAACCCCCATATGGACATACACTGAGGTCCCACTTAACAATTTTGTCTGTGCCCTAAGGACTAAAAAAAACATCCTTTGCCTGTTCCTAGAGCAGTCACCATTCCATTTTTTGAACACTTGCCAAACTGTTTGCCCTTGTGTTGTGCAGTCCATGCGATGCAATTTAAGAGGGAATACAAGGGGAACAGGCATGACTTGAACTATGTCTGAAAGACTGATCCAGATTTGATTGACGCTTTATCTTTTAAAGCCTTATAATCTGCTGGACAGAATATTGTAGGTGCTCATCTGCCTTGAGAGTTAGATTTTGTACCATACCCTTTTATAGCTACAGTCTAGTGATTTATTCATAGGAGGAAGCTATCAAATATTAACTGTTTCAAGGAAAAAGAAGTTTATTTAAGGAAGGCAAGCATTTGGAACAGCAAGCCCGATGAGTGAAAGCTTAAATACATGCTCCATCCTTAATCTTGGTTAAGTAGTACACCATATTTGTGTCATGGAAAAATCTGAAATACTCTAGCACTCTGCCAGTGATTTTTGTGCTTTATGAACTGTACCACAGGTAATATGTACAATCTGAAATGTTTGTGAAGCCTTAAGATTTAGGCTACCTAGATCTAGTGGCACTAAAAGTGAAATGTGGTCAAGGCGGGACCATTCCTTTTGCCTTCAGACAGTAAGAATTCAGTCAGATACAGTCTGCTTGAAATAAAAGAAAAACTACTGGGGCATAGAAAGCAGGCTTGCAATTTTTGCACCTTTTTCTTCATTCTTCTAATATTCCATACATATTTTAAGGTGCTTGTCGCTTCCAACATCACAGAAAGTTATTATGCAGATACTTGATCTGCACCAAAAGGAATTCAGCGTTTCAAGAAAGCCATTAAATTATGCACAATGTTAGCCTATGACCATCTATTCTTATCTCTATTACAGTTGCTGTCTATCTTATATTTCTGCTCCCATTTCAATGCTTTCTTCTCCCTGCTGCTTAGTTGTGTCCTAGTTAAAATTCAATAGCAAGGCCTTTGGGAGAAGTATCAGGTCCTCTATTGATACAATTCTGTGATCTGTGAGAATGACAGTGAAAATAAGTTTGAATAAGAAAACTACTGATGATTTCGTACATGCTGTATCATATGCTGTTAAATATTTCACTTAATGATTGGAGGTGGAAAAATATTTCTCAAACTCTCCAGAATATGTAGAAGAAAAAAAAAAATGTTTGAACTTAAGGTTTTCAAGTTCATCCAGCGGGTTTTCATGGAAGACATTTGTATCCTAAAAGACCCAATAGATTAAAAAAGGGACTGCTTATTGTGCTTCCATAAATCATTTTTTTGCTCATCCTGATTTTAATGTTAGCTTTCCCCAGCTGCCCAGATTTATGTATGTGGTTGGTAGTTCTCCTAATAATACTCCCAACTGAGAAGCTCCACTTTGGACCTTAAATATTTTTTGTCAAAGCTTTTGTTGATCCAGTCATTTCAGTGATGTGCAATCACCTATTTTAAAAAAAAAATAAATTAAAAAGTAATTTCTGAAAACTTTTCACACAGCTCAGCTGTATTCCAGAAGTGTGGTGTTGTTCATGATGTAGTGTCTTACCAAGTACTTAATCTAGCTCCTCTTCCTTAAGGGGATGGAAAATTTTCTATTTGCCTAAATATTTTCAATTGGTAGGTAATGGACTTGTGCAATTACCAGGAACTTCAGTTTTTTGGTAAGCTAGAAATGCAACAGGAATGGGGTCTCTTTCTGAACTTGGATACTTGGATTCTCCATGATCAGTTGGGAAACGTGGAGACACTCTGCAGACACTATTTCGTTTCAGTGAGGATGTGTGGGAGATGTATGCAGACACCCTTGTGATTTCTTTAGCAAGGACAGGGCCAAGTTACATTAGGGGAGCACTTTTGAGCTTATTTTCAGACCTTGAAAATTAGGAGGCTCATTAATTTCAGATGATCCCACTCTAACGTAACGGAGAATTTGTCTCTCAGATGGTGTTTTTTATGCAATTTTTGTCACTTTCCCAGGGAAGATGAAGTATGTGTACATTTCAGATTGTGAGGTATGCATGCAATGTGTAACAGCATGTCCTTTCATCACACAGGAGCTCGTCTTTATCCATCTTTCGACCTGATAATCTCTCTTTAGAGGTACCGCTGAGCCTAGCCTATGACAGGGGAACCAAAATAGTGTGTTTAGCACTCGCTAATGCTCTCCTATGCAGCTAACCTGAGGAAGTGAGAATTTAAAAAGGCAGGCGTGGCATAGCCCAACCACAGAGCCTTTGTGTAAAGAAGAGAATGTCTGAAAGTTCAGCTGCAGAGGCAAGTGGCCCAAGAAGCCCTGGGGAAGGCGAGCATTGTGGACAACAGCTACTCTCTGTGGACATATTTTGGGTCCTGCTTGCAGAGATACCTGTTTAGACAAATCAATAACAGCCTTTTTACTGGGAGATGCTGAGAGCTCTCAAGTGATACTTGTGTTTGGATACAGCGCATTTTGGAGGATCAGACCAAATAGCAGGGAAATTACCTTCAGAGCTCTTTCATTTTAAAATAGAGCTGGATTTCTTTAATCTTTAAATATGTCACAAGGCACTGTACTGTACATTCTCTTCAGATTCAGAAATCTGGTTTGTATTAGTGATTCTATGGACTCTATTAAACAGAATATATTGGTGGGAGGGAGAATGTAGTTTATACAATAAACATGTGCCTGTGGGACTATGAAGAAGTGAATTTGTAAAATGGCTCCAGCATGCAGAAGATGCATAAAAATCTCACAAAAGCCTGAGAAGCAAAGTTAATGCTGACAGTGTATAGTGCAGTAAGCTAGTAGTACCTTTATTGTAGACATCTGCAGTGAAGGATCCTCTTGGGATCACCATTTGCTTGCCCGGAGAATTTGTTGACATGTTAGATGTCAGCATCCGCAAGTTTTATGGACCGGAACAGAAGGGTGTTCCTAGATCTAAGTTTTGTAGGAAAACTCTTTGGTTAGTGATGCATTTGATAGTATTGTTGGAATGGGGAGGGAGATGATTTCTCAGGTCATATCTGGAGACTGGATTTGTCCATGTGTGCAAAGGAAGAGTACTTCAGTGCAGAATACTCCTGAATTCACATAAAGTGTTAAATGTCAGTGTAAAATCATGTGTACTAGTCTCAGGCTTCAGTAAATATTATTAAGCAGTTGTTAAATTACAGAGAAATTCCAATAGAATTGCATTCTATATCAAATAGCAAATGAAGGCAGCATCATTAATGACACACTAATGAATACCACATGAATTAATAATAATCGGCTACTTTTTTGAAGTCTCCCTGGCTTCCATCTGTCTCTTAAATCACTTCAAATAATTAATTGCTTAATGCTTTTCACCTCTGACAGACAGAAATAAATTGCAGATTAAAAATACCTGTGTTGGCAGTGGGCAGAGCAAAGTAGTATGTCTGTTGGCTACCAGTCTAGAGGGATGATGCGTTCTGCTCTGCCAAACCTGCCTTGCCCAGGTAGTAATATGGAAATAAAGGAGGCTAATATTATATTACTCCTCTTAGTCAAAAATTTACCCAGGCCCACAGATTTTTCCCAACTTTTTCCCTTTAGCAGAGCTGAATCAATACCTCTGAAGTGTCTGGTTTTCTTGTAGCACTGCTGCAGGATGATGGGTGACAATAACTTGCTCCTTCAGCTTGTCTGTGTCAGTAGGTGATGCAGTGCAACAGAGCCTCGGTCCCTTCAGCTGAGATGAATCGGGGTGTCAGAGGTCTTTTTTAGGATCACCTCTCTGTTGAGAACTGCATTATCACCTTTGTCAATAAGTGACCAACCAACTGGAAGAAATTCCAGTCCCGTGGATAAATATGGATGACAGCCTTGTGTAAAAGCAAACGCATTCATGTAACATTGTTTATTCTGGAAACTGCCTGGCTCTGAGGATTTTAATAATATTTTTAATTGGTTTTATTTATAGGTACTAAGGAACTGCTTGGAGACCTGCAGACCTTTTTAATCTGTGCTCAAAGCCAGGTAAGGTCAATTATTCAAATAAAGTTGTAGTGACCAGAGAATGCATGAGAAGCATGTTAATTTTTAATCAGTTTGAAAATGGGGAAGTCAGTTACGATTCTTTCTTCTCAAAAGATTTCAGGTTGCAGATTGTGCTATCGTTGCTCTTTCGTAGAGTATGGGAAAATGTCTGAGAGAGGTTGTGGCAGGAATTTCCCCCCTGTTGTGTATTGTGCTTTATTCTATGAGTAGCAACATCAGTACAGCGCTGGATGTTACTGTGCAGGGTGCAAGAGTATGGCTTTTGTAAGTGTTACAGCTGGCAATCATGGTATGTATTGTACTGCCCAGGTGATGCTTAAGTTTCATACCTCAATGTATTATTTTTTAGTGATTTTTTAATTAACTTTATGTTGTGGCTTTATGATAAAGCCTGCAAATGAGAGTGAGAAGGCACGTGCGCTCTGTGATTCAAAGGAAAGTCCTAATGCCTGTCCCTTAGCCTTCTATAAATGCAGCTCACAGCATTCAACTGCTAATGCAGAGTTGAACCCTAGTTCTACATTTTCACTTCCTCAACCTTTTAACTGTAATATAGAATGGCAACCTCCTGCTTTATTGTAAATGCTTTTTAAACGCACGTTTTCAAGCTCTTAAGTTACTGAAGGCATTCTTTGCATAAAATTACATTACCCTGTGTATGTAGAGAAAAATGGAGGGTAACATGGGGTTTTTTCTGCTAGAGAGTGATAGCTGCTAGATTTTCAGATATTTAAAACTGTGGGAAAGAACTACACTTCAAAAAAAAAAAGGTGCCAACAATCACCACAAATTCCTTGCAGAAAATTTCCAAGGCAAAATTGTTTCCCACTGGTGTAATTATGCTGGAGAGGAGGAGCTGCAGGGGCTAGTTCCCAACCTGGAGAGCCTGTATTCTAAGGTTAGGCCCATGACAGTAGCAGTGATAGCTGCGTGAGGGGTTCCTGCCCTCTCTCATGCTGTAAGCTAAGTGCAGTGTTTGAGGAGGGGACAGAAAATGGAGAAACCAAGCCAGGTATTAATGGCAAAGAAACTGCAGGTGGAAGAAAGCAGTGGGGAAGCAAAGGGGCTTGCAGCACCAGAGACCCAGGTGGCACCGGCAGTGCCTGGGAGCCTGTTGCTCGCTGCCTGACTGTTCAGCCCCATCCCCACGCCACTGTGTTAGATGAGGTGTTGGCACAGGGAATGTGAGTAGGAAGCAGAGCCGACAGTAAATCCTAGAGGGGAAGTAACAAGAAAGTGAAGAAAGATTTGAAGGGAAAGTAAAGGAGAAGGAAGCTGTGTTCTAGAAAAAAAACCATATGAAGCTGAAACAGAAAAGCAAGGGGGAAAAAAATGGGCCAAGCAAACTAAAAACAATGCAATAACAACATAAGCTCAGAAGCGTTTTGCACTGGTATTACGAAACAAAAATTCCACTGGGAAAGGAGGCCAAGCACTGGGTTAAGACAAGAGGCAAGATTTCACTGTGCCTGAAAGCATCTTGTTGAGATGAATTTTCTTTATGCATCCATAGCCTTTACCGAAGTGCAGTAAGAATAGTTTGGGGCTTGTTGGGTATGAAATGTATTTATGATTTTCTGCTCTCAAATAAATGTTCAATTTTGTTCAAAAATTGTTTTCTTTATTTACCCAGGGCATGTACTTATACTGCCAAAGCTAAATGTCACTCCTAGCTGCTAGAAGTACTTTGTTCTGGGTAATAGCCCAGTGCCTTTAAAATCCAGTGTATTATGCTTTAGTTAAAAATAGTGGGCAATATAGCTGCATTTCACAATGAGTAAGTGTATTAATTATGAGAAAAATCTCACTAGATACGATTTGCTGTTCAATTCCCTCTGAATTTCAATGAATAATAACTTGCTTTAAAATAAAGGACATTTTTAATGCATACAACAATGATGAATTAGACTAATTACAGGTAATAAATATATTTTTATTGAAATCTGAATGACTATGCTTGTCATCTGCTCTCAGAAGTATGCTATACTCATTTGAATTATATACCTTAATGTATCAACTAATTATATATTTGTTCCATTCCTAATTAAAAAAAAAATAAATTAGAATTTCATCAATGCAATGTTCCTGAAGTCACAGAGGTAAAGCTCCTCTTGACCTACATGGAAGCTATGTTCATGCTGCATTTTAAGGCAGGAGCAGTCTGTTTACCTTAAGACTTTTGCCAAGCAGAATATACAGCACTAGAAACCAAGGACTTATTTCAAAGGCAGGGAGAAGGTAGGGAAAAGAAAAACAATGCTAACCCAAGGCAGCACTAACCCACATGAAGTCTGGCTTCTTGTGGTACGCTGGCTTACATGCTTTTTCCCAGGTGAGCTGGCAGGCTTTAGGCTGCCATTAGCCTCAAAGTTAAAATCCAGAGACTCTCCAGTGCAGTCCTTCTCCTCATCAGTACTAAAAATACCCTGCAGGCTCCATGGAGTTCTGTGGCACTTTGTTCTTCTGATTCAATACGAGTCACATAAGCATCTTTAACCTCCTGATCACAGAGGCACTAAGCAGTCACCTTACCCCACTGTCATGAAGAAGAATTTATGAAGTGCTGAATACTCCTTTGCCTGCTGTCCCAAACATAGGCTTATTTAATGGCTACAGGAATGAGTCCCTCGTTCTGCTTCAAGGAGACCATTTATAGTCTGATATAGGTTGCCTTCTGAGGTAAAACACAGAGGCAAAGTTGTTCTGTGCCTTCTGAGATTCCCTGAGGCAACAGGAATTACCTCAAAATAAATTGTGCTGCTGTGGCCCTGGCAGCTGCCTAGTCTGACCTCGGGGTGAGATAACACTTATTGGCAACTTGGGTGTCACCTGCAGGCAGAAAGGCTGTACCATGATGCTCCAGACCCATGACCAGGAAAAACATTCAGAGGCTGTCATCTTGAGTTTGAATTTTGCTTTGTGTGAGCCTCAGCAATGTTCACTTAAACTTAGCTGCTTAACCACTAGTAAATTCATTTACTGGAATATTAATGGAAAGGGAGCACAAAGGGTACAATCAGTCTAAGTTAATTTCAAAATTCAAATAAATGATCGTGCATAGGTTGTTTTTCTCCAGCATTCATCATTTCTAATTAGGATGCAATATGACATGTCCTGTTTTCACATTTCATATGCTGCATATTTCAAGTAGCAAATCTAGACTCTCGAGATGATGGCTGGCAACTCGAGAGAGAGAAAAACATAAACAACTTGGAGGAGAAAGCTGAATATAATAAAAATAATCTTGAAAATATTCCAAGGCTAAGTCAATTCAGAAATATGTTCAAAATATGGAGTGTGAACGTTGGTTTTCCGTAATACAGATGGAATCAATGCAAGGGGAATATTGGCTACAGATGAAGCTTGCCTTATCGATAAAGACAAACTTTTCCTATCTCCACCTTCTGAGGGATCCATCATGCAGTTCCTATCATTCCTGGAAAAAAAAACAACCATCCCTTTCCATCGTTAGCAAGGTTACCTCTTTCACTTTAACAGAGCCTGAAAACAGTTTCTCATCAACTCAGTTCCTGAAGAAACTTAACTAGTGGGTTGTTTACCTATTTCTTCATCTATAACAATACTCCTTTTTGAGAGACTAATGTCAGTTTCTTAAACAGTCTTGAAGCAAAAATGCATTTAATGAATAATAGTATTATATTGAAGAAAAAATGTAAAGGGTATAGCATAGTCTGCAAGGAAATAATAGATAGTATGTAAAACTATAAATACCCAAAAAAGAGGGAAACAAATATCTTCTTTTTAAGAATACGTTGTACACATTCCAAAATGTGTCATTTAATTGGGAAAAAAAGTAGTGAAACTAATGTATTCAGATCTTATTCTGTTCCTATAATGAACTGGTTGATCTAACACACAATTAGAAAATAATATTTGCATTTGTCAGCAAACAGCTTCCAGTGGAAGGAACATTGCCAAAGAATGAGTTTGTGGTTATTCGAAATGAACATTGAACTATTTTGGTCTTCGATGGGTCATGAGACTTAGAACAAAGCATGTGTTTTCCAGAATGGGGGAGAAGTTAGTTATAGCATAAAATGGCACAAATCTTCTAACCAGAGCTCAATAGTGCTGAGTAATCCTTGTCTCTGGTACAACTACTTTCATCAGAGGGTGCTGTACAGATGTTTTGGGGAAAAAGGAGTGCTGACAACTACCTGAAGGCTAGACTTGGCACGAAAGCACATTTGACATATAATCAAAATCCACAAAAAACTAAACAAATAAAAAGCCTCCAACATCTTTTCCCTTACATATAATGCAATAGATCGACTTGTTCAAGTTCCAACTAAGTCTGTGTTTCAAACAGGCATGAAAAATGGTATCATTCAACTAACACATAAGCTCCAGTTATAAGTCATATTCTTTAGTCCTGTAACTCTGCAAGCCCGGAAATTGTTTGTGTTTGTTTTTTACCAGATATAAAACCAGCATAGAGCTTGATCATTAGCACTTAACTTAAGAAGGTATCAAGAGCTTCAGTGATAGTAAGCGTGTTATCAAGGCTAACTGCTCATTTCATTAACTTGTTCTCAAAATTGTGCAATTCCTATTCAATAGAATAATAATACCATTTTTTATGCTAATTCATTGATAGCTTAACAAATTGATGGAAGAATTATGGTTTTCCGTGAAGAGAAAGAAGAAACAAAATGTTGGGAAAAAATTAAGTGAAAAACATTGCAATTAATTGTGTGATGATGAAGTACTACTGAGATTTCCCTTTACCATTAGAAGTATTAGTTCCTGAAAACTGTCCTGGTGAGTAAGATCCTTTAAGAAAGCAAAGATGCATTATGCAGTTGTGTGGACTAGGAAATCAGGAGAGGCTTCTCTCTCTGATAATCAATATAGAAGGACTTTTGAGTCTTGTTTTGCTCTTACATCAGTGGCAACTCAGAAACATTAGTTATCATCAGAAAGCACTTCCACTAAGTCTAGAACTCTTTCTTGAAATATTTCTCTATTTAAGAATCTCTCTCCCTTTCATGCTTCTCTGTCACTAAGGATTCCTTTGCGTTTGCTAAATATAAAGATTTTTCATAGTATACTTTTTTAAAAATTCATCTTTAAATATCATCTGGTAACAGAATATGCTATTAACATGACAAAAGCAAAGTTCATGTATTATAAAATTATGCTTCACTGTGATTATTTAGAAATACAATATGCCTATAAGTGCATTTAAATTACAGTAAGCAAAACAACACTTCATGAAGAGTTGGGTAGTGTTGGGTTTTGGGTGATTTTTCTTTTTAATGGACTGAACCACCCACTAAAAGATTTCTGGTTTCTTGGATGATTCATTAATGCTTCCTTCATTTTCCAATTTCTATGGGACCATCTGGCCCATCTTTGTAGAAAGGCATTTAGCTGTAAATATATTTTACAGTCTTTCTCAATTTAAAAGTAGTTGCCCAGCTGCTTCACAGAAACTGTCAGCAATTGGTAAACTACTCAGAATTGCCAGCCTTCATTAGTAATCCAATCAGGATGTAGTTTAAAATACTGCAAATCAGATTATGCTCCATTGGAAAGGAATTGGAGTGACATGATGTGCTGGGTTATCTTATTTTGCATCTGTGATTGCCTTTAATCCAGGAGATGTGTGCACTTTCTTTGGAGGGAGGGCACTTAGTCCAATATTGGCTGTCCCTGTGCGTGTAGGTGGTCATGTGTGTGTGTTCTCACAAAAAGAGTACTGTTCAGTTTTATCCATCTCAGCGAATCGAATTCAATGTCAGGCATTGATAGCATGAGTTATCTGCAGTATTGGCTATGCTTTTGAGTTCCTGTTTTGTCTGGTTTAGATTAATTAGAACTGTAAATTTGTGTTTTCTGATTTGAGTGGATTTTAGATCAGTCCCTTTCTCTCTCCCTGTTATCTTCTGTACTGTCAGACCTGCATTTCTTTAACAGCTGGCAGTTTGTCTAGCCCTTCTTTTGAAGAGAAATTCAGAAATAGCTAATAGTGTGAAGATAGATTTTGACAGACAGGTCTGTAAAGACTAGATAAAAGAAGATAAATATCCAGACAGTCATGTCTTTGGGACCTATTCAGTTAACAGGACAGAGGGAGAACATTTAAAAGAGACAGAAATTTTGTTAGGGATTTGAAATAATTCACAATTCACCAGTTTCATCGAATTCGTAATTGAATACTAATAAAAAAGTACTAAAACTAGATGTCTTAGTGGTAGGAAGAAATTTAAGTTTAGCAAGTAACTTCTACTCTTTGAAAATACTATGATAAAAAGAATCTACTTTCTGACACAAAAGAAAATTCTCGTACAGTTCATTGTGTAATGCATTCACGTCCTCCAAGCAATATTTTTGGTTAGCTTTAGGGAGAAAATTATTGAGTGCTAGAATTGACAAGTATCCATTATCAGATGTTTGGTAGGGGTAATTTTCCTTAATTAAATCCATTGTTTATGGAGTCATTGGCACTCAGCTAGTGGAAAGTTTCAAGATAACTACTTTTCTCATAGGCAGTTGCATAGAATTATTTGAGTGTGTTTGGTTACTTTCTTAAATTTAGAGAGCTCTGCTGATTCTGAATTTCATGTATCTTTTCATTTTTGTCTGCTATCAGTGTGATCTGTGAAGACTTTGGCTTTTCAACTAAATCCCCCAGTTCAGTTCATTCCAGGCATAGTTTGAAGACTCATCCTAGTGGATAATTACACATTTCATGGCATTTTTATGAGCCTTTGCTTCATAGCTTGTGGATGTCTGTATATCATAAGCTTTATAGCCCATGAAATAAAGGGGTTGTGTTGCAGTACATTCAACAGCTTATACATATAACCTGAATGCTAATTTTTAGGAACTGAAGTTTTAGACAAGTGGCATCGTTTTCCTCTTGCAGTTGGAAGTTGGGAATGAGTGTATTGAAGTGAATTGAGCTAGGCTAAGAGAAGCCCTTTGAAAATTCCATTGGTTCCCAAATACAGCATGGCTCCCACTGCAATCTCCTCTAGCTCCTTGGAGCTGGGAAGGGACTTCATACCTTTTTGTTGACTGTGAGTCTGCTAAACACGGACTATTCAAGAAAAATAAACGGTAATATACAATACTTTTTCCACAACTGAAAACTAATATGTGAAGTAGTGATTATATCAATGCACTTCCAGCTATCAGAAAAGTAAGCAAAAGGGAAATGAAAAATGGTACATGGAGGGAAGAATGAATATAAGAGGAAAATGCAATCCAGCTGTCATCTCCAAAAGATGATCCGAAGGAACATCTGCTGTCAGTTCTCAAGAGGGAGAAAACAGCTCCCATGTTCATGTGAAGGCTGCTATCATTCCACCCTTGTCATGTTTAAATATTAGGCTTACTTTTGTTTAAGTATTCAGTAAAGAGCAGTTATGAAATTTCTTTCCTACTGGATTTGGTGATTGATCCTTTATTCAGATCTTCATAAAATATCCACCAAGATCTACCAGTGAGTTAGCTCTTTTTGACTGGCAATACTGATTATTTTATTAACGTAAGTGCAAAAGAGAATGGAATATTTATATTCAGAAAGCCACAGTTTTAATCCCATCTTTTATATTTATTAAATTATATTGCTATAGATAAAGCAATGGATGCATTGGATACTTAGAATCTATTCCATAACTTTGATTTAGACTTCATCTTTGACTTTGATAAATGATCATAGGGTAAATTGCAGAAATTTCAGAATTTCTTCCTGTTTTCTCTTCTGGTTTGCTTCTTGTTTCTCTTCTCTCTTTTGCTCTACCTATACTAGCAGTGGGAAAGCAAGATAAAAAGATCAATGACATGATACTTACAGCTCCACACCATACTCTCTTACAGTTGCCAACACATCTTCCAGCCAGGCAGTATTTAGCTGTAGGTGTTCTCTATACTATTTAAGTGCAAAACACACATGTCCATATTTACATATATTTATAGACATATACTGGTTTTATGGCAGTCAATTTTCAGCAAAGATTTTGTGGTTATGTAAAAATCCAAGGACTTCTATTTGACAAAATGAAAGAAAGGGAAATGTGGTAAAATATGAAAAGTATAATACACCTAAAGAGTGCAAAGCAAATGAAATACATGTTTTTACTGCGATCCAGAAGTACTCTTAGAGATCTCACCAAGCAGACAAACGTCTGTTCCAGTATTACTTTTAAAAGATTATCAGTAACTAATTAGATCTGATTTGATCCATTTTGTGGGGCATTCAGCTCTCTAACGGGAGAACCTCAATTGTTCTGGTCCTTGATAAACCCAATGCTGACATGCTTTGTCTTCTTAATATTTTCAGTGGGCCTTATAAGAAAATGTGCTGGTTTGTTATCTCTTTCTCTAGTTCCAGCCATGACCAAGAATCACAGAACATGAAAAGGAAAATAATCCGACAAAAATTGTAAAATTTGCTTGAAATGACAATATTCTACTTGCTAAAGATTAACATCAACTGTTGTCTTAAATAATTCCTCAGAATTTTGCTGGTCAAATAAGAAAGAACTAATAGAACAAGATTTGAGGTAGGCTCCGTTTCAGTGGCTAAGCAATAATGTAAGCCAGTTCTGGAGGAGGCTATGAGCTCTGTAACTTGACCATTAGTTCAGTTGAGGATCTGAAATATTCTGTTTCAACAGTCCCTACCCCTTTGATTATGGATCACTTTAAAAGGGGATCTAATCCCATGTGATTTTTAGTGATAAAAAGAAATGAAAGAAAATGAAAAGGCTATACGTAGTGTCAGTTGACATTGTATCACTGGCAGCTGCAAAAGTCCTGGGGACTGTATGTGAGAAATAAAAGCATGGTTATTCAGTGGCAGAAAGCTTGTCACTGGACAGAACAGTGACTTTGATCCTGATGTATAAATGGGGAAAACAAATTTTGGGCATGATCTCTGTAACTTTTTATTTTTCAGCTGAAATAAAAATTTAAACAAGATCATAATGGGGTTTTTCCAACCTAACCATTGATACACTTTGGCTTTACTTTTGGTTTGCTTTATGTTTATAAGTAGCATTTATGAGCCTACTTTACAAAACTGCTCTCTTTTTCTAGTCCCTATTTTAAAAACAATACATTAAGAGTTAATGTGAAAAAAATCTACTGGAGAACCATAAATTATAAGTAAACTAAACATCTAAAGTCAATTTAGTATTCAGGGTTTGGTTTGAACCTGTGACACTTTGAAAAAAAAATCTGAATCTAAACCATACACAACAGGACATGCATTGATTTTTGTGTTTTCCATTTTACATAGTGGACATTGATTTGCATTCCTAATAAGGCCATTAATAACAGAGTGAAAGGAAGGGTAATAGTCATCCGGTATATCTGTAATAAGTAGGAATATCAGTCATTAACTACTGTGCCTGTAGTCACTCAGTACAAAATTGTCTGTATGTTGCCATCTTACTGCATACAGACCAAGAGACTATAGCACAAAAGAAATTTTTGTGAAGTTCTTACTGGTCTCAACAAAAGTTAGTACTTACAGACATTACCTATTTATGCCCAAAGATGACAATCAAGAAATTTTAATTTAAAGGACACATGTTAATATAGAACATTCTTCATCGATTCCTCATTGGAAACTCAATGGTGAAGTGTGTTGCAATTTTATTGGCTAAAGTGAATGAGACAGCAAACATGGATTGCAGAAGGAGAATTTAGCAAGTCAGAACCTCCATCTACTGAATGTGCTTTAGTATAAGTAGTACTAGTGGCACTACCAGCCAAAGGACAGAAAATTATATTTGAGCTCCTAGATTCTCAGAAGTTCCAGTGAAAAGGGATTAGCAAATGGGAAGAGATGGTATGAAAAGGTGTTTTGTCACACTGTTACCATCGCAGCATAGCGAGGAACATAATTTAGCTTGAGGAAGCACAGCTACTAATGATGGAAGTGTAGAATCATCAAACTTAACACATTCACATTCATAAATATATCACGTATCTTCTGCCAGTCTCCCTTTTGTCTGTCCACTCATATTCCTTCAAGACACAAAGATAAACCTAATGCAATAAGCCTAAATGTAACTTAAGCTGGAAGTAGTGGTTTTATAAATGCAGAATAATGGAACTCCATACCTACCTGTTTCATGTCAATATTAAAAAGATAAAATGTTAAATAGATGAAATTATAAATCTCCTGTAACATAATTATTAGCTTGTATAGATATCTGCATTTAATTAGTTTATCCAAGATCTTAGATCTTTTTTATAATTTTACCTGTGTTGGACATGGTACTGAAAGTTGCTTGCTTACAGTGCCACAAACTCCCATCGATCTCTTGCATAATTTTGTTCCTATTTATTCTTTATAGTTCCTTAACAAATGCTATCATTCCATGTTGGGGACACCATTTCATCTCTCCTGAAAAGCTCTGACAGGCTGCATAGGAAAAACAGTGACTCCCTTCCATGGTGCTGCCTTGTACTTCCCAATCTCCTCAATCCCATCCTTTCTCCAGCTGTCTCAAGGGTTTTCTTTCATGGGTTTTCATAAGTATTTCAAATCATAGTAATGCTGGTTCTGGTCAGTGCTTACTGATTTCTCCATGCCCTGTGAGAAGCACACCTCAGACTTATAGAAGTATATTTTCGTTTGTTTTGCCCATCATCTTGATCCAGTCATTGCATACATCCTGTCAGGAAATATAGACAATCATATAATAAACTGCTTTCATAAAATAACCACAGAATTTAGTTTGTGCCTTATCTACCTATTGAACTAGTTATTTACCTGTTGAGTGTTTGTCAAAACCAAATTCAGACATTAGCCAATAGATCTGTAACCACAAAGCAGAAATATTTCTGGCATCCGTAGGCTTCCTTGGGACCCTTATGATGAGATGAAAAGAAGTCGACAATGAATTCTGCTTCTTGGATGAGAGTTCCCTGACACTAATTGTTGCTTAAGATCTAACAAAGATTAAAAAAAAAAAAAGGGGGGTGGGGGGAAAGGGGGAAAGGTGAAGTTAGTTGCTATTTGCCTGCTTCCTGATTCTTCACAATGAGAACAAAATTTTGGACTGATTTGTCAGCTGCCTGAGCTTTCTCTTCATTCTTCCTAGACTTTCTCACAATTTGAACAACTTCTTAAAAATTCAGTGCGAAGGACAATGCTGCTTCTGAAAACTGCACCTCTGCCATTTCCAGAGTATGTGTGGAATTGTCTCTTGCCAGCTGCAATACGAGTTTATTAATTCTGAAGGCATCAAAAAGGCCACCATAACTGATTGTTCAAATAGATGTACCTCTTTTCCACACCTGCAAACATAAGTGCAGACCTTCCTTGTCCTGTCAGATCTGACAGCCACCATCACCTGACTGGAGTCTCTCGTCTACTCACCATTGTTTCAAAAGCCCTTTTAATAGGAATTATTTACAAGGGTCATAGCTTAAGAACATGTAGCAACAAACTAAAATGCTAGGTTAGTAATGAAGCTGATAGGCTGTATCTGAAAGTGTCACTTGCCCCAGGATTGGTGTTTGTGCTTAGTTCCCTCTCAGGTTTCAGTTTTGTGAGCTTGGCAAGACTAGTCCAATAAACATTGTGGAATATCCTGTGGCAACTCAGTTTTCTGCCATTTTCTGGATAATGACTGGTGAAGGTGCAAAGCAAGGGCAAGAGAACTGGGCGACTGAAGAGATGTTTTACTCCAGGGGAAGTAGAGAGAGCAAGGTCTGGTACCTTGTTGCAGTCAACCACCCTCTCCTGCTGACCAAGGAAGCTGAGGCACAGTTTTCTTTCCTGCTTTCTCACGAGCACAACGATCCTTCCTTGCCTTCAACGCTAGCACACCCCTACACCCAGATGTGATGAAAAAGGCATTTTCAGGAAAAGGTCTCTTCCTTTTCCTATGTTTGCTCGTAATTTCCCTTTCCAGGGAACGTCTTTGTCTCTAGTGTTTCTTAATTCTTCTCTCCTAAGATTGTTGTTTTGATTTCTGATCAATAATTCCTCTCAATATTTTTCATGTCAATTAAGCACCATGAGTAAACCCATTTTTGTACAGGATTACTGTTGTAATTTGAGAAATGTTTGTCTCTGTGTTAACAGAGTTTGAATGAATTATTAGCTTAAATAACTGATGAAATGTCCAGAGATGTGATTGGCATATGCTCAAAAAAAAATTGGCTTTTTCATTTCTCTGGTAGTCTCTCATCTTTGAGGAAATTGGTGAAGGATCATGTATGGGGAGTGAAGGGGCAGGCACTGATGATCTGTATTTAGTGACGATCAATAGAACCTGAGGGAGTGGTATGAAGCTGTGCCAGGGGAGGTTTAGGTTGGATGTTAGGAAGAGGCGTTTTCCTGAGAAGGATGATCGGGCACAGGAACGTTCTCCCCAGGGAAGTGGTCACAGCACCGAGCTTGACTGAGCTCAAGAAGCATCTGGACGATGCACTCAGTCCCCTGCTCTGACTTGGCTGTCCCTCTGTGGAGCCAGGAGTTGGACTCAATGATCCTTATGGGTCCCTTCCAACTCAGGATTTTCTATGATTCTACTTAGGGTATATATGTTGACATGAAACTTAATGTTACTAGAAAAATTACAATCAAATTAATTTAATTTTCACTTCCACATTTTTAAAAGATTATATATTATATTGGCATGCATGCTTGGGAAAATAATTCACTCTTGAGGTAAGTGTCCAGGCATAAATCAGTTTGACATATTCAGTCTCCATGGTTAGGAACGGCATTGAAAAGAAGGTAACACAATTTTAAAGTTGAAGAATAATATGGGCCACAGCAACTGAGACAGTAATGAGTAAAAATTGCTATTCATTGTGCAAACTTGAATATAAAAGAAGCCATATCTGAGAAAAGAATCTGAGAAAAAAGATAAAATCCAGCATATGTTCTTATTTGCTCTTTGAACTCTGATTGTGTCCATGGAAAATGAATAAAAGAAACTGGGAGTGCTTTTTTCTGAAGCTCAGGTTTTTCTGCTGTTGACAATTCCAGGTTTTTGCCTGTTAATACACCGTGTCAAGTGTATATTTAAATATATGTAATTGGAGATCAGGAAGATTCTTTCTAATCTTTCTTAACTTCATTGCCAGGTGTGGTGCTTCAATGTTGGAATTACATGCACGTTGCTGTTGAAACCATCAGGGTAGAAGGAATCAAACCAAGGAAACACCCCTCTTCACATTCCAGGATGTTCTGCTTTATTAAGAGAGTCTTGGAGAAGCAGATTTATCTGAGAATTGACACTGCTATAGAAACCTTGGCAAAACTTTAGTTTTACACAACATTTACCATGACCTTTTTTAATGGTATGGTAGTGGAGTTGATACCTGATACTGAATAGTTCCTCAGCTCTGAAAGTAGGGGAGGGAAAATAAACTGAATGTGTTTATTCCATTTCCAGGTCACCATGCTTTCATGGAAAAATCACCTTTCTTATCCTGAGTCAAACACATTCTGACTGCTTTATTTTCAGATATTCCCACATCGAGGCCTTAATGTACAATTCAACATATGCTTATTCTGTTGCCTGTTCAATTTTCATATGTTATACTGGGCTGAGCTACATACACTACCCGATACTGGTCTGGCTAACTCAGGAAGAAATAGACTGCCCAGGGAGGTGGTGGAGTCTCCTTCTCTGGAGATATTCAAGACCCGTCTGGACGCTGACCTGTGCAGTATGAGCTGGGGAGCTGCTTTGGCAGGGGGGTTGGACCCCATGAGCTCTCGAGGTCCCTTCCAACCCCTACAATTCTATGATTCTATGATTCTATGAAATACATATTTGCATTCCTGTGATTAACCCGCAGATAAATAGCATCACAGGCAGTTGATTCTCTGAGCTGATGTAGCTGTTTATCAGTAATAAAACTGCCCTCTCGCTCCCTTGCTGTTGAGAGAAGTTCAGCTTCCTTTGTATCAGCCGCAGTCGGTCACCCTCTCTGTTCTTATGTAAAACTGATGAAGACATTGCCTCTGCCCATTACCACTGTAGGAGTTTGCTGCTTCAGACCCATGACATGGTAGATATTGACCTCCTTCACTTTCAGGAATAACATTTCCATCTTCTTCCAGGGGTTGTCCCTTCTATCTGCTCAGTTCTCACTGTGAGTGACTGAAATAAATAAGGAATCAGACCTGGGATTGAAATGAGTAGAATTTGGCTGTCTCTTGGATATCTGTTGCACAGCATTCCACACAATGTAGCTGACAGTGTTGGAAATCTTTAGGCTGTTCCTTAATCAAAAATGAGAATGATGAGATTATGAAGTGTAAAAATAAAAATAAAGCATTTTCCTTTTTCCTGATAAATATTGGCTTTTAAGTGTTTGCAGGGCAACAAAAAGCTTTGCCAGTTGGGGCAGGTTACTTCAGAAATTGCAGGTGTTTTTGCCTGGCATTTCAACTCTCCCAGCTTTCTGCAGGCTTGTAGCAGGAGCTATCCAGGGAGAAAAGGCAGTGGTAAATATTAGGTGAACCTATAAATGCTACCCACATGTCCAGTGTGCCATAGGATGCATGAGAATATATTTGCCCCTTGTCTTCCTAGATGGACACAGTGGTTTAGAATTCATGCTTTTGTGCAGTTTAATGGCTAGGTGTCGTGGAATATTATGCTGGCTGCTGTTACCAAGGAAACTTGTGATACAGATTGTAGAAACTGTCTGGGAAAGAATTAATGAGCAGTTAACTTGGTTTCGGATCTAGCTGAGTGAAACTATTTGTGTGAAAAATGAGGGTTCATCCACACCAAAAACCTTTAGTGAAACCTTGTTTGAGATTCTTATTTAGGGGTTATCTAACTGATTATTTTGGAAGTTATTTCCAAAAATTATAATATTTTATTTCATATTTTCTAACACATTGAACCTTAAAAATGTTCAAATGCAAAATATTTTTGTTTCATGAAGACTGTAAAAGTGAGAATAAGGGTGAAAAGGATCTCGTCTCGTCCTCTGGTGTATTTGTTTGCCTCAGGACAGGAGCAGAAATAGCTGAACAATTCTTGGCTGATGATAGTCCAACCAACCCTGTTGTGGTTCTGCCGGAGCCGGGGACCACGCGTTCAGATTTCCCCCGGAGCGGGGGGGGGGGAGAAAACCAAAACAGCCCGCAGGTTGGGATAAGGGTATTTTTACTGGAAATAACAGGGGAAGAACAGATAACAATGAACAATACAACCTTTTGCCGAGATGAGCAGTTCAGATCGCGCACTCCCCGTAACGGACACCGCGCCGCAGCCCGCGCAAACCCCAGCCGCAACACAAAGGACCCGAGCTCGCGCCGCGAGTAAACAAAGCCCCGAGCCCAGAGCACACTTCCGCCCGGTCCCTGCTGTTCGCGCGCCAACACTGCAACACCCCCTGCTTCTTATACTCGGCATGATGTAACTGGCATGGAATGATCCTATTGGTCAATTTGAGTTACTTGTCCCGAGCCCAGCAGGTTAGCCCCTTCCTGGCTGAAGCCCCTGGCTGAAACCAGGACATCATCCACCCCTCATTCCATGCCATTTACGTCATAACCAAAACCAACAAAATCTTTTATACAACATATAACAATTATAATTATGGCAGTAATGAATATACAACAAGTTATTTTACAGTCATTATACTACAATTTCTACTTAGTAATTATATTGGTTATTCTCCCCCAAAATCAAATCCCGCTGAGGTACACATCGCACTTCTCCATCTCTCTGCATTACCCACCAGGTACAACCAGGTCCTTGTGCAAAAACAACTCCAGATATGGGTTTGCCTTTGCCCGAAGCAGGGATGACCCAAACTGTCTTTCCCAGTATGCTCTTCAGATGCACTACTGGGACTCTATTTCCTTCTACAGTATGTGGAAACTTTGTTTGGACAGGGCCATCCTGATTGGTAGATCCTCTGGAGTTGACTAACCAGGTGGCTTCGGCTAGGTGTGTGTCCCAATGCTTGAATGTTCCACCCCCCATTGCTTTCAATGTAGCTTTTAAAAGTCCATTATATCGCTCAATTTTCCCAGAAGCTGGTGCATGGTACGGAATATGGTACACCCACTCAATGCCATGCTCTTTGGCCCAGGTGTCTATTAGGGTGTTCCGGAAGTGAGTCCCGTTGTCAGATTCAATTCTTTCCGGGGTACCATGTCGCCACAGGATTTGCCTTTCAAGGCCCAGGATTGTATTCCGGGCAGTAGCATGGGGCACAGGGTATGTCTCTAGCCAGCCAGTTGTTGCCTCCACCATTGTAAGTACATAATGCTTTCCCTGGCGGGTTTGTGGGAGAGTGATGTAATCAATCTGCCAGGCCTCCCCATATTTATATTTCATCCACCGCCCTCCATACCAAAGGGGCTTTAACCGCTTGGCTTGTTTAATTACAGCACATGTCTCACATTCATGGATGACTTGTGCAATAGCATCCATGGTCAAATCCACCCCTCGATCGCGTGCCCATCTATATGTCGCATCTCTCCCCTGATGACCTGAAGTATCATGAGCCCATCGAGCTATGAATAGCTCACCCTTACGTTGCCAGTCTAGATCTACCTGAGCTGCTCCAATCCTAGCAGCCTTATCCACCTGATGGTTGTTTTGATGTTCTTCCGTGGCCCGACTCTTAGGTACATGGGCATCAACATGACGTACCTTTACGACAAGCTTCTCTACCCGAGCAGCAATGTCTTGCCATAGATCAGCAGCCCATATGGGTTTGCCTCTCCGCTGCCAGTTGTTCTTCTTCCATTGCTGCAGCCACCCCCACAGGGCATTGGCCACCATCCATGAATCAGTGTAGAGATAGAGCATTGGCCACTTCTCTCTTTCAGCAATGTCCAGGGCTAACTGAATAGCCTTAACCTCAGCGAACTGGCTTGATTCACCTTTTCCTTCAGTAGCTTCTGCTACTCGTCTTGTTGGACTCCATACAGCAGCTTTCCACATGCGATTCTTTCCCACAAGGCGACAGGAACCATCGGTGAAGAGAGCATATTGCTTCTCATTTTCTGGCAGTGTGTTGTAAGGTGGGGCTTCTTCAGCACGTGTTACCTCCTCATCCTCTGGTGACATTCCAAAATCTTTGCCTTCTGGCCAGTCTGTGATTACTTCCACAATTCCGGGGCGATTGGGATTTCCTATTCGAGCTCGCTGTGTAATTAATGCAACCCACTTGCTCCATGTAGCATCAGTGGCATGATGCGTAGAAGGGACCTTCCCTTTGAACATCCAGCCCAGCACTGGCAGTCGGGGTGCCAGGAGGAGCTGGGCTTCAGTTCCAATCACCTCTGAAGCAGCTCGAACTCCTTCATAGGCGGCCAATATTTCTTTTTCTGTTGGAGTGTAATTGGCCTCTGATCCTTTGTAGCCCCGACTCCAAAAACCCAGCGGTCGACCCCGAGTCTCCCCTTGTGCTTTCTGCCAGAGACTCCAAGTAGGGCCATTCTCCCCCGCTGCAGTGTAGAGCACGTTTTTAATATCTGTCCCTGTCCGGACAGGTCCAAGGGCTACTGCATGGACTATCTCACGTTTAATCTGCTCAAAGGCTTGCTGCTGCTCAGGGCCCCATTGGAAGTCATTCTTCTTTCGAGTCACATGGTAGAGTGGGCTCACAATAAAACTGTAGTTTGGCACATGCATTCGCCAAAAACCTATAACGCCCAAGAAAGCCTGTGTTTCCTTTTTATTGTTTGGTGGAGACATGGCTGCTATTTTATTGATAATGTCCATGGGGATCTGACGACGTCCATCCTGCCATTTTATTCCTAAAAACTGGATCTCTTGTGCAGGACCCTTGACTTTACTTTGTTTTATGGCAAGGCCAGCCTTTAAGAGGATTTGAATTATCTTTTCTCCTTTCTTAAACACTTCTTCTGCTGTGTCGCCCCATACAATGATGTCGTCAATGTACTGTAAATGCTCTGGTGCTTCACCCTTTTCCAAAGTGGTCTGGACTAGTCCATGGCAGATGGTGGGACTGTGTTTCCACCCCTGGGGCAGACGATTCCACGTATATTGTGTACCTCTCCAGGTGAAGGCGAATTGTGGCCTGCACTCTGGCGCCAGTGGGATTGAGAAGAAGGCATTGGCAATGTCAATCGTGGCATACCACTTAGCTGCTTTCGATTCCAATTCATATTGGAGTTCCAGCATGTCCGGCACAGCAGCACTCATACCTGGAGTGACTTCATTTAGGCCACGATAATCTACTGTCAGCCTCCACTCTCCATTGGACTTCCGCACTGGCCATATGGGACTATTAAAGGGTGAGCGAGTCCGGCTGATCACTCCTTGACTCTCCAGTTGACGAATCAGGTTGTGGATGGGGATCAGAGAATCTCGGTTGGTTCGGTACTGTCGTCTGTGTACTGTTGTTGTAGCAATTGGCACTTGCTGCTCTTCAACTTTCAACAACCCCACAACAGAAGGATCCTCTGAGAGTCCAGGCAAGTTACACAACTGTTCAATTTCGTCTGTCTCCACAGCAGCTATTCCAAAAGCCCACCGGTACCCTTTTGGGTCTTTGAAATACCCTCTACGGAGATAGTCTATACCTAGAATGCATGGAGCTTCTGGGCCAGTCACAATGGGGTGTTTCTCCCAGTCCTTTCCAGTCAGGCTTACCTCAGCCTCTAATACAGTCAATTGTTGGGACCCCCCTGTGACTCCAGAAATGCAAACAGGTTCTGTGCCTTTATAATTTGACGGCATTAAAGTACACTGGGCACCAGTATCCACTAGAGCCTTGTACTCTTGTGGGTCTGACGTGCCAGGCCATCGAATCCACACCGTCCAGTAAACTCTGTTATCCCTCTCCTCCACCTGGCTGGAGGCAGGGCCCCTCTATTGCTGCTGATCATACTTGCCGTTCATTGAGTGCATGAAGGACTTGGAGGTTCCCTCAAGAGGATCAGACATATCAGGAGTGTAGATAGGCCTTCTGCTTGGTCGAGGGTTCTGTTCGGTGGTAACTGGTGCAGCGTTCCTCCTGGTGAAATCTCGACGTGCGATTGTTTTACCTTGCAGCTCATTCACTCGTGCTCGAAGGGCTGAAGTGGGCTGCATATCCCACTTCCTCATGTCCTCCCCTTGGTCAACCAGGTAAAACCACAGTTTACCTCGTGGTGAGTACCCTCGGTTTTCTCCCACTCGGGATGATGGACGCCTTCTTCCAAAAGCTGCCACACTGCTCTGCAAGGGTCGGGAGCTGTACACATTGTTGTCAAGGCGCTGGACCAGTTTCTCTACTGCTGCGATGACAGAGAGGGAAATATTGTCTTGGTATTTGCGGAGCCTATAAGACACATCGGCTACAGTTGGTAGATCCGTATCACTCCAGTCTATTGCTGCCAGTGAATTGACGTGCCCTGATGGTACACTTTGTACAACCTTTCGCCACATGCCTGGGGTGCACGGGACTTCATCAGGATCGGCAGGGAGTTGTGAATTGTTCAAGTCATAACTAATTATCTCCCGTACAGCTAATTCTCTAAGGTACTGGACAACTCTTTCCATATTGTCGCACTTGGGCATACGGCATGTAATGTATTCTTTTATGGGGTACCTTTCCTTCACACTTAACAGTAACCGTTTCCAGAGGCTGAGGATTCCTGACCTTTTTCCAATGGCTTTATCAATGCCTCCTTCTCTGGCAAGGGATCCCAACTGCTTGGCCTCCCTGCCATCTAACTCCAAGCTATTAGCCCCATGATCCCAGCACCGAAGCAACCAGGTGACAATGGGCTCACTAGGTTGGCGGCTAAAATCCTTTCTAACCTCACGAAGCTCACTCAGGGACAGGGATCGGGTGACAACCTCTGGTTCTGCCTCATCTTGATATCCCCCTGATGGCCCCGGTTGATCATCATCATCAGCTGTTGTACGAACTGATTTTTTTGTGTATTTTCTCTTTTGAACCGGGGCGACAGACACTGGTGGGGATTGTTTCTTTTGATCATCAGTGGTGTCTGCTGTGGGGATTGCAGTAACTGCAGTGCCAGTTACAGGGGTTGCAGTAGCTGCAGTGCCAATTACGGGGGTTGCCGCAGCTGCAGTGCCAATTACGGGGGTTGCCGCAGCTGCAGTGCCAATTACGGGGGTTGCCGCAGCTGCAGTGCCAATTACGGGGGTTGCCGCAGCTGCAGTGCCAATTACGGGGGTTGCCGCAGCTGCAGTGCCAATTACGGGGGTTGCTGCAGTACCTGACAATCTGTTTTCTTCCCCTCCCCCCTGACAGTACGGACAATGCAGACAGCGCTGTCTGATATCAAGCAGTGTTTGAGCCGTACTTAGGTAATGGCCTATGTTCTGCCCCTCGTGGTTGTCCTGCCCCTCGTGGTTATCCTGCCTTTGGGAAACCTCTTGAGCAGTATTCATAAACCTGCTCTTAATATATGATGAAAGCAGGATCAAGTGCAGAAGAACTTCTAGCACTGTGGCCATAGTTTCCATGTCAAGGTGATGGTGAAAGTTTTCAAAAACTCTCATAAGAGCTGTTATGTTTAGCCCAGAAAGGAAAAAACCAGTGTAGTTCTCTCCCTCTGTGCTCTCACCAAAATGGCCACCACCACCAGCCCCTCTCAGCCCAGGGACTAGACAGGACCGCAAAACCTCATACACTTTCCAGATTAAACTCATAGTCACTAATATAACTGCATCATAAAACATTGTCATAAAGCACACTAGAGCAAAGTATGGGAACAAGCAGGGAAGCTGCAGCCCCGAGATGATACAACATCCTGCCAGGACTGCAAACAGCCTGCTGAGGTTTTTTTTCCACAGCCAGGACCACACCTTTATAAATAATACCCACAGCATCTTAAACAGCATCCTTACAACTTTTACCGTAATTGCAACCGGGTCAGAGTCAGATCTACCGTTATCCCAACCTTTATTGCCCCACGTTCAGGCGCCAAAATATGTTGTGGTTCTGCCGGAGCCGGGGACCACGCGTTCAGATTTCCCCCGGAGCGGGGGGGGGGGGAGAAAACCAAAACAGCCCGCAGGTTGGGATAAGGGTATTTTTACTGGAAATAACAGGGGAAGAACAGATAACAATGAACAATACAACCTTTTGCCGAGATGAGCAGTTCAGATCGCGCACTCCCCGTAACGGACACCGCGCCGCAGCCCGCGCAAACCCCAGCCGCAACACAAAGGACCCGAGCTCGCGCCGCGAGTAAACAAAGCCCCGAGCCCAGAGCACACTTCCGCCCGGTCCCTGCTGTTCGCGCGCCAACACTGCAACACCCCCTGCTTCTTATACTCGGCATGATGTAACTGGCATGGAATGATCCTATTGGTCAATTTGAGTTACTTGTCCCGAGCCCAGCAGGTTAGCCCCTTCCTGGCTGAAGCCCCTGGCTGAAACCAGGACAAACCCTTGAAAATCTAGATGCCTCCACTTTCTTAGCCAACTTAATTCCTTCTTTAGCCTCTCAATGACAAGTTTGTCATAATACCTACTCTAAATCTCCGTTGCTGTATTTTATGCACATCACTTTCACCTTATTCCCCAATGGGTCTAGAAGGCAATTTATTACCAGCTTTGCCCTAGTAACCTTTTATGTGTGTGACTAGTACTCCTTTGTCTTCATTCTTCCTTTCAAGACTGAGCAAACCAATTCTTTCCAGATTTCCTTTGATTGCAATTCAATCTATCCTCACAGACAAAAGTCGCAAACCAAAGCAGTCCTCAACTTCTCTTTATTCTTGGAGCAACTTTTGCTGAGAGCTGAGTCAATGTTCCAGATTCCTTCCCATGGAAAGGAAAAACCAAGCATCCAGTCTAATAGTGTGCATTTATGGACAAACTGAAAATTTGAAAGCTGAATTAATTAATGGAGAAAATTCTACATTAATTAATTGAATGAATTAAATTTCTACATTCTGAGGAAAAGTATTCTATGGCATCACTGCAGGCAAGACAATACTTTCTGGTTCTTCTATCAACATTCACTGGATTATTTTTATTTCTTCTTCATTTGTAAAGCCAATTTCCTTCATTCTTATTGTTTCCTGCATGCAGTTAGAATCATATTTTTTAAATCCCTATTTGTACATCAGGGTGCATAGTTATGTGGACATGTCCCTTCATCATTACAATTATAAGTAGGATCTTTGTTCTTGAATAATTCAGACTGAAGAAAATATTATTAGGAATTAAATCATGTAACAAAGCATATTTGCACCTGAGGTACATGTTCAGCTAGGGATATTTTTTGCAGAATAAAAGATGGCCTGCTTTTCCAAATGCTGCTATTAAGAATAATTTTCTGAAGCATCCATTAAAACCATTTTGTGAACTTCTGCAGGAAGGAGTTACAGCAAATGAAGGAAACCCCAAGAGGACTCATTTATTTCATTCTAACAATATATGAAACAGCGACAGGTTTGCAAGCCACAGCTTTGTTTTCCTGTGTAGTTCCTGAAGCATACACCATGTTGCATGCATGTGTACAAGACTCTTGCCATGGAATTTACAGTTGGGGATGCCAAAAGCCCTCAGCCTAGTCAGGAACTAAGCTCAGTAAGTAGATGACAGATACAGGTCAATAGGGATTCTTGCAGTGTCTCTCAGTGTTCCCAAGACTTAAAGTCACCAACCTGATACGTGTTTATTACTACTGAGAACTAATCCTTTTCATCATTGAACTGCATGTGTAGGAGCACCTGCTCCATTTGATGAGGGAAAGAATTTCTTCAGGTATTCCCAGGGAGACCTCATCAAAGGAGAACCCTTATTTATTTGTGCCATCTTTGGTACTCACAGTCTTAGTCCTGAGAGGCGAATGGTATTTCCTGTCCTTCTCATATGCAGTGTCAGTGTCGTGCAAGTATCATCTTCACCAACAGGAGTTTGGGTTGCTCATCTAAGGTGCACAAGAGCATGTGACCCTGAAATAGAGAGAACAGAGCCTAAAGCTGCAGTATAGCAGGAATGTTGTTTAACTCTGCTGTGTGTTGTAGGTTATGGCTTACTTGGAAAAAATTGTAGGATGGTCACTTGGAAGTCTTGGAAGCTCTTTGGTATCTGATTAGTACTGATACTCAAACACAGTTTAATGATCTAAAAGAAATTACATTTTAAATTACAGTACTGGAAAGCTAAGTGGATAATTTTCTAAAAAAATCAAACCAAAAAACAATGAGAAAATCTCTTGAAGCTCAAGAAATCACAAAGCTTATGTGACTGCAGTTTATTATTCATATTCTTGAATGACTTCACTGCCCAAGTGTTTTTGGTTCACTTGCTGCTTCTTGAAGTGGCACACATCACCTGCTTAAAGTAGCTGTTTTAAAGAAAATAAAACCTATAACACCTTAAAAGAGTAAGAATTTATTCTCAGGGTGGGGGAAGTGACAATGTAGTGTCATAAGTTAGTCATACAGGACCCTCACCTTTTTCAACTGATAAGTCTGAGAGCATTTTTTGTTCCCAAGGATTTCATTTTAACTAAATTTATTTTCAATATGATAACTAGGAAAATAGAAAAAACTCTGAGAAACATATTTTTCACATATGAATGACACTGTGTGTTGCTGGCTCTTAAGCACAATTTTAATTTTGATTGGTTTATGAAGCTGTGGCACTATGCTGGATGAAATCACCTGGCTGTATTCCAGCGGTGACATCCTTTTACCTTATGTTTATATACACTGAGACAGAATGCAAGTTTATATTGGGTAATTACTTATTTCACTCATTTAATGCTTGGAGTGAATACATCTTTTTACCTGTGAATTATAGTCAACCTCTGTGTACAGTTCTGAGCTGTGAACATACTCCATTGGTCATTTTTCTAATTAATTTAGATTAAAATGATGGAAAAGTGAATAATATCTGACTCTCCATGATGAAAATGTGCTAATACATATCCACGTTTCTTGCTGCCCATACTTGATGCTTACAGCTGACCTATTGAAAAGAAAAGGCATGAAGCAAGGCTTTCTCACCAAACTGGGACAACCCCAACAGGACCCTCTGCACCCTGTATGCATTTCAGTGCTGCTTTTAAGCAGTGTAGTCTGGTAGACTTCTATGAGAGAGAATGTATTGGTGATTACACTGTTCTTGGTATCAGTTAAACCAGGATTTTGTGAACTGTAGTCAGATCTTACTCTTGAGTGGTTTTTTCACATAGTTGCTGGTTAGTATCCATAGTGTTCATACACATGTAGTTATGGCTTTGGGGACAGCCCTCTTTCTTATTTCTTATAGCTCCCTGAAGAAAGTATCTCTGTGCATTAGAATGAAATACTCCGGGTATAACAGTGAAATGTAAGGAGCAAGAGTTATGAACTATCCCCCCAAATAAAAGGGTTGGTAGCTTTTTAGACCCCAAGGGGTATGCATGGTAATCTCCAGATAGAACCACAGGTTTTGCCTCCACTTTGGAAGCTGAACAGTGATTTTTACCATAAACTTCTGAAACACAGACGTGCGTGTTGTTGTGTAGATAGTTTGCATGCAAGAATAGTGCTGCCTTCTTTACTGCTTAATAATTTTAAGGCAAACTAATGTGTTTAGTGCCTGGAATGCAAAAATTATTTGTTAGCAACCCCCCTGTCCTTTTAAGCACAAGATGGTGATAATGATGCAACTTCTTTAGGTATAGAATTCTGCATTCCCTGTTACACGTTTAGCAACATACTGTAATATGAATATATATCATTCAGGAAGTAGCTTCGAAATAAGGAACTATAATAATTTATTTAAAAGGTAGTAAAAATATTTTTTCTTTTATGTAAGTAGCAAAACCACCAAACTAAAAACTTCTGTTCAGTTCCTTATACCTGCACCTTTACTGCACAGAATGGAAGACCCAAATGACTTTCATAAACATGGGTTAGCAGGTGAAAGCATTTAAAAATGTTGAAAAAACCATCAGAAATCTGACAAGTTGTCACCCTGTCTCCTGACATGTGAGTGAAAAGATTATTATTTTCTTAATGCAAAAGACAGTTTTGGTATTCACTCTCTACACCTAGAGAAAACCAATTTAAAATTTCATCATGACTATCAAGAATGACTACTAGGAGGAAGACAGAAAAATTTGGAAGGTATGAAATTCACAGAAAAAAAAGCCAGGAAAATGTTTAATATATCAGTGTTGGAGAGGTTTGAGTCTCATTGCTGTAAGTAAATTGTTATCCTTGAGCAGATTTTCACAATAGGCAAAAAAGAAGTGAGTAATTTTTCTGACTACAATAATCTTAAACTTCATGCAGAGACAGAAGGAAAACAAAGGAATCAAGCATCTAAGTGACCTCTGAAAAACTAAGTCTTAAAAGCCAAGTTACGGTGCTCAGCAGTGGAGGTAATGGCAGCAAAAGCTTTTTGTTTTGTTTTGTTTTCCTTTTGTTACCAATTGCATTAAATGCAAGACAAACACTTTCCTGTCCAATTAATCTGCCAGTATTGCAGAAGAGAGTGTAGTGATGTATTTTCCCACCTTTGTGTTTATCATACCAAGACACCAGTTGTCAAAGCCAGTAAAAGTGTAAGGCTCTCCAGAAGATGGAGAAAAGGAAAGAACAAAACCAAATCAAGCTTCAGGGATTTACTCTGTCAGTGATCTGTGACATCATAGGAGTTTATTAAGAGCTTAACTTAACCCTTCCTGGGGAAAGGGAATTCTGGTGAAAGCCCAGGATTTTAAGAAGTTATCAAGGGACACAGATTTAGTTGATGAAACGTCATGTCATGAACCTTTCTCATTGCTAAAAACACAAGCCAAAGGATGTGCTGTAGGACCAACCAAAGAAGTATTCTTGTTACTGATTTTATTCTTACTGAATGGTTTTGTATCCATCAGTTATAAAAAGCTGATCCCTTCTAAATCAAAACTGCCATGGGTCTTGTGTGCTCTGTTGATAGGCCTCTACAATGAGGTGTTACTGTACATGTAAAAGAACATTTGAAATAGTGTTATGCTGCCAGCAGTCAGCAGGTTATCTTTACTCTAAGAATACTTTTAACAGTAATGATATACCTAGGACAAGAGTCCTTTATTGTCCTCAAAAAACCAGAGATTATCTGTGCTTCTGCAGGAAGAAAGTTCCTTCCCTCAAAAAGCATGCAGGTACAGGAAAGGCATAATAGCAGGGTGATAAAAATCTTGAGGTAGTACAATGCAGTGAGGAAGTTAGAACAGTTTGTCTTAGTTCTGTCATCCAACAATGCTTCATAACCCAAAGGACATGGTTTTAATCAGAGGGTCTGAAATGTAAATGAAGCAAATTCTGACAGCCTTTGATCAAAGGCAGAGAAGGTTGGAAAGCTTCTCAGATAAGTCTCTAAGGGAGCAGTCAGAATTAGTCAGATAAACAGAACAAAAGTAAAATATATTCACATCCCAAATTTTGCTAAATTTAGCTTTGACAAAAGAACTCAAAGGTAGCCTTAAGCCAATGTAATTAACTGGTTAAGAAAGTAGCAGTAGGCTAATACTTTTCGGTGGCAGACTTTATGCCCACTGAAAACCTGTCTGATAAGGTGTGGGCTACAGAGAAGACACCATCAAAGCAATTTTTTGCCCTTTGATGGGTGCCAAGAGACACAGCTCCTAAATGGGTATCCAGTTACATACTGATTGGTAATTCAGAAGAATCAGGTTAGTACTTCCAGTTCTAAAACCTCTAAATTAGAGATGGCTGACTTAGGATTCATTAAAAAAGCAATCAGCTGGAGTCAGACTTTAGAGGGCTTTGTTACTGTGGAGAGGAAGAAAAGGCATGTTACGGTTTAAGTCTCATAGCAGTTCTCTTTCCAGCAATGGATACCAGTTCATTATCAATTGCCAAACTAAATACATTTCAAGATCTTACACTGAGAGAGGGAATCCACCAAGATCATCTGTTAGTTATGGTTGGTTTTTTTTAAAAAAGCAAAGAAACACAAGACCTCACGTATTTCATTAATTTTGAATGATTTATTATGGGATATGAATTTCATCAAATGATCAAAATCATTGCTCCTTTTTTAGACTTAAGTTTGGACAACAAAAAATTGGCTTCCATCAATATTTTACTGAAACACAGTTCTTGAATTTTAACAGCTTAAAATAATTTATTTAAATAATATTTTAAACAAAATGTTATAAATAGAACATTTTAAATAATATATCTTTTTTAAGTCACTATTAGAATTTGAATATAAACTATGGAGTATATTCTGTGTATTCTATGTCTGGTCAGGCATTTACCTGGTTGTGAAACCATTGCAGTGACGCAGTTTGATTTCAAAATGTTCTGGTGGGCTATGAGGAGGATAGGAAGATTTTCACAAAAATTCAGTCAGATTGCCTTCCAAAGTTCTCAACAGCCTGCTAAGCCAGGAAATAGGCTGCTGAGGCAGGTGTCTGAGGATTTCCAAGTTTCTGTTGGGCCCACTCACCAAGCCACTGAAAATCTAGGATTTCTTTCAGCTCCTTGACTTCATTAACACCTGTTAGACAACCACCAGCATGAGAAGCCTTTAGGAGGTGAAAGCTGATAAATGATTTTTCTCCATTTCCTTGTTGACGGTCAGTGAACAGTAGAAATAAAAATTGACTGTAGTCTTCTGGTCAGATTAACAGAAACTTGGTCACATTTTTCCATCCTGGGTCTCTTGTGGGCAGCAGAGAAACCAAGCTGAATTATATGTCACTTTTAATCTGCAGTTGCCAGGACAGTGGTTTAACATCTGCCAGGCAAAGACTGCAGATTGCATATATAACTTTAAATTTAACTTTAAATGAAACTTTAAATGTAACTTTAAATTTCATTATTTCTGAATAAAAGTACACTTTCATTAAGACTTTTAAGACTTTAGGATTTTAGACTTTGGTCCTGGGACAACATTTATTTATTTATATAATTTGGGGATTAGTTTATCCTGTGGAAAATTGACCAGTATTTATAAATTTTAAAACATTTGCTTAACCTTTGTACCCATTGTTCACGTGTTATATAGTTCCTAGGAGTTTTCATAAGCTAATTAAGGACATGTTCACATACTGCTTGATAGCAAACTTCCTCATCAGCCTTAAACATGTAGAAACAAGGTCTGTAATTCAATAAACAGAGATGTTTTTACTACCCTGTCGCTGATGCATTCCTTGTGGGAATATCTCATCCCCTGTGAGCTTTCTGGTGCTTGCAAGCGTTGTACTCATAAGCTACAACTGGAGGATGGATGGATGCATCCCAGTAATACAGTTCCAAGATCAGCCTTAACAAATGGACTCTTCAGTTCTCCATGTCCTGGCATCCTAATGTTTGCATTTATGAAAAGCTGCACAGGCTGTGGGTTGTTTTCTGAGTAACAGTACTGTTGTGCCTTTGAAAACATGGTAAACCTTAAATTATTTTGATAACACCTGGGAGAATATAGGGTGGCTCACTTAACTAATTAGAAAACATTTATTTTAAGATAAAAGAGCTATGGAAAATACATTATTAACTTTCCTCAAATATTCATTAATGAATTTTCCAGTGTGCATTTAATAATAAATGGGCATTTATTAAGAAAAGTTTACGCTTTTTTTTTTCTTGGAAATGTTCATAAGAAAAAGTTTAAGAGCAACACTGGGATTAAAAAGGTAATAATATATCTATTAACATTATGTTCTTTATGCCAGAAAAGCACTTTTGCATCATTCCTCAGCATCAGAACACAGTGTATTTGAAAAGTGAGAGTATCTATGAAGCAATATGAGTACTGTACTACTAACATTAAAATTGGTTATTGATCTGTAGAGAAATCATAATAACTGTCCCTGAATTCTGAATTTTGTTCCCTGATCCTAAGGGCAGTGGAAAGACCCCCACTGATTTCAATAATCATTAGATTTTGATTTTATGTCCACTTCAAGGATGTGAGCGACTCAGAATGGTAAAAACAATATAAATGTAAAGCATATCTGCTTGTGCCATATAGTTTTATTGACTTTTAAAATTATTTAACCTAGGCCAAGATTTTCACAGTTTGGAACACTTCCTGCTGAAGACATAGAAAGTTATAAGAACCTCTTCTATGTAGCTGTCTAAATATAGATGTACAGCCTATCCTGTGAATAGTAAGAGTATTCCTAATTCTATGTATTTAACTGCACTCAAAATGTGTAGCTTTGCAGGTTCATAAATGTGTGCAAGGTCAATTGCAACATTTTAGTCATCAGATAAATATAAGTCATAAATATACTTCTATCTTCTGCATTTAAAAAAAAAAAAAAAGAAAAAGAAACTGGATTCAATTTTAAGGCAAAAAGCATGATGTGATTTAAACTGCCTGGCTGAGAGTCTTCAGATTACCTTTCTTTTACTCTGGACAATATTTTCTCCATGGCAGCTGGATCATAAACTACATATATTTTCCTTTTGTATTTTACTCTCCATTTACCCAAGTACTTAATAACTGATTCTATATTTGTCTTGTGGAAGACACATCATCAACATGTGAAAGCTCACACTTGGGAATATTGCATATATATTTCATGCAGCTATCTAAAATCCCCAGCTCCCAAGTGCACTGTGTTTTTTCCCTGTTTTATAAATTCACTTCAGTGAATACTTTTGCATGCAACTTAAAGTGCTGGATTTTCACTTACACAATCTACGTTGTGTCCTCTCTCTAGAGAATATCTTAAGGATTTTTTTAGGCTTCAACTTTTCCTTTATCTTGAATATCTTTTAAAAACACCTTTTCTAGAAAGAAGTTACAGAAGATTGGACCTTATTACATTATCTCTTTAAAAAAAAAAAATCCATCCATTTTGACTCTAGAAAAAAAGGCAAAGGCCAAAAGAGAGAACTTGCACACTTATTTTGGATCCAGGCTTGGTTTAAGGAGCTCAATGTTAACCATGGACTTTAGTGAGCAGAAGTGGGCAAAGCAAACTGACAGATGTTGGGTCTTAGGTTACAGAGTTGTTAGCAGGTCATATTAGGATTGTGTCAGTCCTTAGGAACAGACCTATGTACAGGCTGGTGTGCAGCTGTATCTTACCAGAAGAATGGCTGCGGAGACCTCTCACTATTATACAGATGCTGCCAGGCAGGATATTTCTTCTTATAATGGAGAAAAGCTTACAAGGAAAATGGCAGTCTATCCTGAAAGATGTAAGACTACATGAATGCTCAAGGACAACTGTGTAACCCACTTTGCCTAGTTTCTAGAACAGGTGAACAAACACTTAGGCATCAGTAGAGACTATACTCATTTGTAGTCCTCTGTGTTTGAAGAACTCAGTATACATGTTAGGATCATTTATCACTACTTCCTACAGACAAGTCATTGTTTGACTGCAGTTTTATCTTAATTTACAGTATGTTGGCTTTAGCTTGTTTAGTACTAAACATCAGGGCTACAAGAAAAAAAAAAAGATTAAACTGGGGGATTTATTCCCTGATTTTATGATGTAGAGAGTTAAGAGCAGTAAGCAGAAGTGAGTTAAAAATAATAATGCTGAAAACTCTACCATAAAGCACTGGCTGCTTTCTTACCATTTAAGAACGTCTTTTCAGTTGATTCATAAAACTGAAGTGGTCCAAGAACTATACAATTTCTAATTAGTGGGAATGGTGGATGTAACTGATTCATTTTGGCTCTTACTTTCATTAAACTTCATATTCAATTACATGATTAGAATATCAAGCTCCATTGCACAAAATCCTTGGAGGAGAGGAAGCCCTACAGATATTTCTAAAAGGCCACAAAAGAGAAGCAAGGCTTAACAATCTCAACTTCTCTATATAGGCTATCATATCTCCAGTAGAAAATTTTCAGGTTGGCACCTCAAAACATATTGAAAATCAGTGTTATGATATTAGGATCAGAAAAGATCATGAAAAAATGTTAGTCTAGAAACTATTTTTTCTCATTTTCTCAGAACGTGATTTAATTTTTAATTGAGCAAAATTTCCAGCTGTCATCCTCAGCATTCCTCCATTCTCAGCTGTTGTCTCATAAATGGCTAGAGAATGCTCTTTCACTATTTAGCACTAATTAATTTTGTTAATTAAATGTCACCCTGCTTTTTTCCTTATTAGAGTTTTTATACCAAAATGGTTCCCAGGACATTGCTGCTAAAATCACTAAAGATTAAAACGAAAGAATGGAAATTGAATGTTCAAGCACTAGAGAATTCATTAAATGTATTGTAAGACTTGCAAATGCCTCTTGACAAGCAGGATGGGAACTGTAAGACACTTTCCTCCAAGGGTGAGTTAATAGGCTAGCAGTTTCTGTCAAATGTTTTGTTGGTGGGCAATAGTATCACAAACTGCTGAACTCCTGAACCAGCGTCTACACGTAATCCTATTCTGAAATTTCTCATTATAGCAATTATGTTGTCTGGGAATTTCTCCTTATTAATAACATAAAGCCACTGGACAAATGTCTCGTTCTCTCTCATTTCCTTTTTGCATCTAAAGTAGCAAGTGCATGTGACGAGAAAATGAGAAAGGCCAACTTCATCTTCCTCCAGTTTATTGGCAGCTCATCTGTCCTCTAAAAAAAATAAAGGATTGTATTGCTTTCTGGGGGCATCCTAATATCTGAATGTGTGAGCTGGCAAGCAGCCCTGTGAAGATGGTTGCTGCGTTTTGAACCTGTATAGTCAATGGCACAGCATAATGCACTTATTAATATGCTTTTTTGTAGTGTTGAAGGGTTTCACTAGTTTGTGCTGGCATGATACCCAAGTACAGGCCTATTGTATTAAGTAACACGAAAAAGCTGCCAGTGAGGAATGTAGTCTGGGATATTATCAGGAGAAACATGCAATCTTCATTGATTTCTTGACACTATCATTAATAACAAAGCCAGGGTTTCCTACAAGTCCCTAAAGTTTTTAGTCAGCACATTCAGTTAGTTGTTCTTCTTGTCATTTGTCTTTCTCCAAAGGATTTGAGGGGAGTAAGGAGAGAGCAAATGCACCTGGTTGTGTTTCACAGGACTGGTCCTGCTTAGTCTTTCTCAGCTGCATGGGCATGTGAATAGAAAGTAGCATGTGTTGTGTAGGAGACAGCGACCCGGGACAAACATCTGCTGGGCTTTGAGTGAAGGTTCGGACAGTATCAGAATTCAGCCCAGTATTTCTGTTAGTTTTCAGGGGAATTTGGTGAGGGCATCACTGAAGGCTATTTTACTCAGTCCTCTTTGCTTGCATATATGCTTGAAATGCACAGGGATAGCATGGTTAGTCAAAGGTGATATGACTAGGAGTTACCACGTGTATCTGTAAATTAAACTTGTACTTACCAAAATACGATGTTCAGCCTGAGCTAACTATTTCCAGACAGCATCTGGAAATGTTTAAAAAGGGTTATACATGCAATTGGGGTTTATACAGTTTAACTCTCTAAAACATTGTAATTCAACACAAAATCTCTCTTTCTCTACAGACTCTTCGCCCTCCCCCTAATAGATCAAGATTTTGTGAGGGGAAAAAATCTGTCGTGCAAATAAATATAGTAGAGAGCCAACCCATATTCTATTCCAAGCTCGGATTTAATTTAGATTTGCTTCTTGAACTTTGAAACATTTAAATATGCATGCACAGACACAGAGTCCTGTGATTGCTAATCCTGTTTTGTTAGTTTAATAGTTAGTTTAGTTAGTGTATTATTTAATATATTTTATGTAAGACTTCTCTTGCCTGTCTTGCAAAAAGTTCATGGTTAGTATTTAGGGGATATAAACATAGTATTGCCAAAGGAACAGCAAGAGTGTTTTCTAATTTCAATGAGAAATGCAGACAAAAAGAAGAGACAGTAAGTCTCCAGTCAAGCTGTAATGTAAAAAATATATTGTTATAGAAATATATGTACATCAATCTTAATTTAAAAAGCATAATTCTTGGATAATAATAGATTTATCAGATGGATTCTCTTGTCTGGTACATATTCAGTTATTCAGTAACTTAGCTATTGAGCATCTGCTGGTTGGTAAGCTGCTTTCATTGCCCACGAGCACATTTACATAGCAGGATCTGAAGTGTTCTTCACAGTTTAGTGAACTGCTTTCCTAAATGAAGGAGGTAGTGCAGATCAACCAGTACTAACTGGTTTATCTCCTTGCCATGCTGACACAGTCTGGAATGCATTTGTTTTGCAAGTTTTTGCTGACGCCTTAGAGATGCTGAACCTGGTGTCTATTAAATGTCCAAATTCAGTAAAATTAGTCCCTAATTTTCTTCCTATATTTTATAAAAATTTTCCTCAGCAAAGATCTCATACTTTGGTTAAATCTTAAGAAATTCAAGCAGCCTCTAGGCAGAAATAAATTGAGCTGATCTAAAATGTAAACATTTCAGTGTAACAAATTCCTTCCAAGAGTTTTGGACAGATTATTCACAACCAACCAACCATACAAACACAAACTCTTTTTTTTTTCAAAACAAGTTCTTTATCACCCATACTTTAGCCAGACCTAGAGATGTGACAGTATTGTGAAGGTGATAAGGAGAGTAAAAATAATTGTGAAGAGAAGCTTTAAGATCGCAACGTTGTAGACATTAAATAAAAGAAAAATAGAAAAGAATGAAGCAAAGTTATAGAACTGCTTTTTCAAAAGTAGTAGCAACTGTAAGTTTATTGGCATCCCTAAAAGAAATGATGGGGAAAAAAAAAGGATCAACTAAATCATAAAACAGCTGGCTAATGTATACATATTACTGGATCTCAGTCATGCATGATAATAGGAAAAAAGATAATATATTGTTCATATCCTAAACTTGTATCTGGCTTAGATTTATGACATCATTGGGAAATTGCTTTGAAATAAACTAAAGAACAGGGACTATTCAAATAACCGCCCTGCACTGCCAAAACTGTATAGTCTCTACTGCAATAGTGGTAATAATAATTATAATAGCCTTTATCCTTGACAGTGACATGCAAGGAATAATGAACAACACTATGTCCAAACAGCTCACATGTGAAACTTATCCATGAATGCAGGTGTTCGAGATGAACTGGTATCTAGACACAGGAGAAAATTAGGTTGCCTGTGTGGATGGACAACAGCAGTATTGTAACCTCCTCTTGGTAACAGGCTGTCATCAATTACCTCTCTCCTGTACGGGTCAACGGGGGGGCAGGGAAGTCAAAGCCATCACTATAGCAAGCAAGATCTAAACCTCTATCATGTCATTGATCCACCCTCAAATGCCCTTTCCTGCGAGTTCCTTGTGGCAAGGTAAATACAGTTATTTTTCTGACTTCTCACTGCTAGACCTTGTACGCAGCCTCACAGAAACAGTCAGCATCTCTGGTGCTGTATATGCTGTTCCTATGCTCTTGACTTATATTCAGCAAGTTTAAGTCAATTGCAATCACATTCCAGCTTAAGTGCCAGGGAGCATTCAGTGCCTTACAGTGTAATGTCAATCTGAAGGGGACTGTAACAGGAGATTAACTTCTAGGAACATCATGCTAACTGAAAGAGCACAGAAATAAGGGAGAATTCAAAGCAAGACAATTAAAATACAAACATCAGGAGATCATTTTAGAGCTTACTGGAGACTGGCCAAAGTGAAGAAACGTGAAACAGACCCAAAAAAATAATAAATTGCTGGGGTTGTAGGAATAGATGTGGGAAAATATTACACACATTATGGTCGTGTCTGAAAATGTAATCCTTTTGTCTGCAGAGATATGAGGGAAGAAAGGAAACATGAACCCCATGGGTTGTGACATTCCTCTTCAGCCAAAATTTGGGGGATTTGAGGGATCTAGTAAATTGAACAGAACATCGAAAAAAACATTTAACAGCTTCTGCAAATAGCAAAATTTTCATACTAAAACTGGGACTTGGCTATAAAACTATGCCTGAATATATCTAAAAAGACAATAAAAGAAAAATAAAAATGTTAGATTAAATGAGAATAGTAAAAACATCTTTGCATAGATGATCAATGATCCATTAACTCTACAATCACTCTCAGAAAGGTTAAGTCTTTCCAAATCCCACTGAGAGCAGAAGTCCAAGGTAGCACTCTCACATACATGAAGTAAGTCTGTAAAGCAATATATCTCTACACACAGCACCACCAAATCTGAATGACATCGGGTAGGTGGCTGGCAGTTGGATACTTGGTAGTATCTACCTAGGAGATAGGTAGCTTTAGTTAAGGTGCAGCCCTGGAAGAGACTGCCCAGAGAGGTTGTGGAGTCAGTCTCCTTCTCTGGAGACTTTCAAAACCTGCCTGGATGCTTTCCTGTGTGATTCAGTCTAAGTGATCCTGCTCTGGCAGGGGAGTTGGACTAGATGATCTTTCGAGGTCCCTTCCAACTCCTAACGTTCGGTGATTCTGTGACATAATCTGTACAGGGTTAGTAAAAAGCAATTGCCTTAGCACACGGGGGCTAATTTTGAAATGGGAGAGAAGATAAAGCCCTCCCAACACAAGGGATAGCAGAACTGGAAAGTCTTTGAGCAGCAGGGAAATTACTCAGTGTAAGCAAAATCTGTGCAGTTTTACTTACGCTCATGAGGAGTAGATAACATGGGTATAACAGGTAAATTAAGTTATTTTGTCTCTGGTCATATTCCTGTTGATATCACAGGGGCCTTTTAGCTATACAAGGTCAAATATATACAGTGTACTGTTACAGAGGAGTCAGATCCACATCATGCTCAGGCTGGGGGAAAAATATCTGTGGGTAACTACATGTGGGTATGAGGTTGGAGTGTGGCTTTAACACATCAGCAATGCGGGGACAGAGGAATTTTTGGATGCTGAGGAATTTTTCTCTTTAAAATCCTTGGTAATTCCAGACGTTTGAGCAATTCCTTGTGAATGCTGTCCTTTTGTCTTCTATTTCCCCTGCATGCATCAGGGTTGTTGCTGATTTCTGCTGCAGTCATTTTCGTGGGGTTAAAAATTAAGTTGGCTGATATCATGTTTTCAATCAGAGATTTTCTTCTTTTCTAAAAACTTAAAAGACTCAGTGGAACAGGAAATTAAAAGCACAAAACAAATGTGGAATAATGTATTCGCTTCAGGCATTTCACGTTTCTGAGCTACATCTACCTTGTCTGTGTTGCTTTGGGTGACTTTCAAAGTCATGGTTGCTGGAACAAGATCTTGTGCTCCCTTTCACTGACTTGTATGCAATATTTATACTTGAAAGGCATGCTAAACTGATTGTTTGGGACATAGTTTACAATTTTACATTATCTCTTTTTTTTTCTAAATCTGACAAACAATCCACTTGCCATACCTATCTTTGCATGACATGTCTGTCTTTGATGCAGGGAATGCAGTTACAAGACAAAAATGTTTGTTTTGTTTCTTTTTTTTTTTCCTATTACTTTATACTACAGTGCCAAAAAAGTAATACTTCCTCCCCACCCCCCACCCCTTCAACAGGTTAGCATTTCATCAATTTTATTTATTTCAGTATACATCCATTGCTTTTGCAAATATACATGTAAGAATATAGATCAGTAGTCTAATAGATTTCTGGAAAAGCAGAGAAACAAGCATAGCCCGTGTTATTCATGGTGACAGCTGTCTGTTTGAAGTTTTAAACTACTGGAAAAGTAAAACATATTTAATGGGTTCTGTGTCTCAGACTTAAGAACTAGCCTGATGCAGCACAGTTCTGTGGGTAAAACAGGTAAAATGTGCAATGAGAACAAAAAATAAACTCATGAAAAATGAGATAGTTGAGCTGTGCCATGTTTTATATGACTTGCAATCTATCATCTTTGGTTTTAACATATTTAGAACAGCTTGGTTAACATTCTTCAGGCAGGAAGGAAAACTAAGATGTAGACATAGCTGCTGGAATATTTACGTGTGGACAGAAAAGTAGGGACTAGTACAGTTATCGGCTGGGGGCTCTTGTTATGTTCTCACGTTCACCCACAAAATTCAGGTCTTCAGTTTCACTCTGTTGCTTTTGTATGTGTCGAGGAAGTTTACACATGGCTTCCAAGTATTTAATACGTATTTAAGTAGGTTTTTTGTTTTAGTCCTTCTTTTTTCTCCATTAAGAAAAACAAGAAGGACATGCAATACATATATGCATTTTTGAACAGGGAAGAGAGTTGAGGGAAATCATAGAGTCATAGAATGGCATGGGTTGGAAGGGACCCCAAGGATCATAAAGCTCCAACCCCCCTGCCACAGGCAGGGACACCAACCTCAGGCCTGGAGCTACACAAGGTTGCCCAGGGCCCCATCCAACCTGGCCTTGAACACTTCCAGGGATGTGGCATCCACCACCTCTCTGGGCAGCCTGTTCCAGGACCTCACCACTCTTTCTGTAAAAAACTCCCCCCTAATATTCAATCTAAACCTTCCCTCCTTCAGCTTTAAACCATTCCCCCTTGTCCTGCCATTATCTGCCCTTTGAAAAAGTTGATTCCCCTCCTGTTTGTATGGTCCCTTCAGGTACTGAAAGGCTGCAATGAGGTCCCCCCGCAGCCTTCTCTTCTCCAGGCTGAACCAGCCCAGCTCCCTCAGCCTCTCTTTGTAGGGCAGCTGCTCCAGCCCTCTGAGCATCTTTGTGGTTCCTCTGACCCCTCTCCAACAGTTCCACATCTTTCTTGTATTGGGGGCCCCAGCTCTGGACACAGGACTCCAGCTGGGGCCTCACAAGGGCCGAGTAGAGAGGGACAATCCCCTCCCTGTCCCTGCTGCCACCCCTCTGCTGATGGAGCCCAGGATACCATTGGCCTTGCGAGCTGCAAGAGCCACTGCTGGCTCATGTGAAGTTTATCATCCACCATGACACCCAGGTCCTTCTCAGCAGGGCTACTCTCCAGGAGCTCTTCTCCCAGTCTGTATCTATGTTTGGGATTCTTCTGGCCCAAGTGCAACCCCTGACACTTGGCAGTGTTGAACCTCATTAGGTTCACCTGGGCCCATCTTTCCAGCCTGTAATAGTATCACTGGCAGTAAAAGGGATCATCATTCGGTGTTACACCATTCACCACCTGGGGGTAGTTTCATAAACTAAAATCAAAACCTCATCTGTTTATTCCTGTGTAACTTCTGCTTCCTAGAGGCACAGAGAGTTCTGGTTTCTGAGAGTGCTCCCACTGGTGCCCTGGGAACCAAATAAAGCACCTTCACATTAAGACTACATGTAAGAGGAAAGACGCACAGGCAGGCTCACCACACCGCTACCCTGCACACCTCTGCTCCAAAGCAGGCAGCAAGGGAGCATAACCTAACCTGCCAAGCCAGAGGGCAAATAGTACCTATTTCACAAGGAGAAAAGACTGAAGAAACATTGACATAGGAGTTTATATGATTGCCAAGCACTGAAGTACAGTATGTACATGCTTATAGGAGAATGAGAATAGGGGAGGGAGGGGGGGTACTGAGATGTTGTCAGCCTCTCAGAAAAATCACTTTACCAGGGAGGGAGGAACAGGAGGATGCTTCCTAGGAAGGACCACCTCACATGAACTCTGAGCTCAGCCCCAATCACGGTAATAACTTCAAAAGTAGTGTGTCCAGGTCACACACAGGCGCTGCTCCTGCGCTGCTGGTGGTGAGCAATGCAGATGTGTGCCACCCAGAACTATACACTATAAACACAAACATAGCTCCATATAGAACAGATACAAAAGGAGGCAAACACGTGTATACAACACACAGGCAGGTTTATATTTGGTACATGAAAAGAACCTTTCTTGATCCTTTAAATACTGAATAGAATCCATCTATATTTCTTTCTACCTGTAAATAAATCATAAACATTCTTCTCTGTCCATAAAGCCAATAATTTTGTTCTTCCTCCTTGTCATTTTCAGTAAAATATTTTTAAACATATTCTGCTCTATCTTGTTACTTGCAGTGAAATGATAACTATTACTGCATAGTAAAGTCTGATAATTTTTGTAATCTACCAGACTGTAATTAATACAGGTATTAATACCTAGCAACAAAAAGACACTCAGAGGGACTGTGAGTTAGGTATTTTAAAATCATGCATTGCAAAAGAATGAGACAGCAGAACCATGTGCAAGTCAGACTATACATCAGCAGAGACAGGAAGGGAGAAATACCATTCCATACCAAAGATCTTTTCCACTGACTGGCCCACAAAACCAACTTCCTAAGTAGAAGTCAACATTGTAGGAGTCAACAGCAGGTAGTGGGTACTGTAGGGCATGGGATTATCCTTGAAAGTTAGAGAGCTTTTGTGTGATGAGATAGGGGGAGGATGGAGCCTTGAGAAAGTGCATGGGACAGAAAACATGACCTATGTGGTGGCATGCTCTTCAGTAAGGAGAAGCTAGGTTTCTTAGGGAAGGGTGGTTGTGGAAGGGTGGTCAGCTCGGGAACCTGCTTTGGTAGGGGGATTGGACCCGACGATCTCTTGAGGTCCCTTCCAACCCCTACAACTCTGTGATTCTGTGAAATATAGCTTATCAGTACTAATGAAAGTAGGATGCTAAGAGAGACTACGCTTTGGAATGGTTTTCCTCTTGGAAGCATTTTCAAGTTACACTGTTCTCCTGATGTAAAGACCAGTGAAGGAAAAAGGTAGGAAAATTGTGACAGGAAAATTCATAGTGAAAGCCTGGCCTAGTACAGTCAGTGTGAGTTTTGCTTTTCATTCCAGTGTAGCCAGCTTTTCCCATAACATACTTTCACTGTGAACTTACAGACCTAATCCTCCAAGTCATAGAATCATAGAATCATAGAATAGCAAGGGTTGGAAGGGACCCCGAGGATCATAAAGCTCCAACCCCCCTGCCACAGGCAGGGACACCAACCTCAGGCCTGGAGCTACACAAGGTTGCCCAGGGCCCCATCCAACCTGGCCTTGAACACTTCCAGGGATGGGGCATCCACCACCTCTCTGGGCAGCCTGTTCCAGGACCTCACCACTCTTTCTGTAAAAAACTCCCCCCTAATATTCAATCTAAACCTTCCCTCCTTCAGCTTTAAACCATTCCCCTTGTCCTGCCATTATCTGCCCTTTGAAAAAGTTGATTCCCCTCCTGTTTGTATGGTCCCTTCAGGTACTGAAAGGCTGCAATGAGGTCCCCCCACAGCCTTCTCTTCTCCAGGCTGAACCAGCCCAGCTCCCTAAGCCTCTCTTTGTAGGGCAGGTGCTCCAGCCCTCTAATCATCCTTGTGGCCCTCCTCTGACCCCTCTCCAACAGTTCTACATCCTTCTTGTATTGGGGGCCCCAGCTCTGGACACAGTACTCCAGGTGGGGCCTCACGAGGGCAGAGCAGAGAGGGACAATCCCCTCCCTGTCCCTGCTGGCCACCCCTCTTCTGATGGAGCCCAGGATACCATTGGCCTTGCGAGCTGCAAGAGCACACTGCTGGCTCCTGTTAAGTTTCTCATCCTCGGTGACACCCAGGTCCTTCTCAGCAGGGCTACTCTCAAGGAGCTCTTCTCCCAGTCTGTATATATGGCTGGGATTCTTCTGGCCCAAGTGCAACCCCTGACACTTGGCAGTGTTGAACCTCATTAGGTTCACCCGGGCCCATTTTTCCAGCCTGTCAAGATCCCTCTGGATGGCTTCCTTTCCTTCTAAGGTGTCGACCACACCACTCAGCTTGGTGTCATCCGCAAACTTGCTGAGGGTGCACTCAATCCCATCATCGATGTCATTGATAAAGATGTTAAAGAGAACCGGTCCCAAGACAGACCCCTGGGGGACACCGCTTGTCACCGGCCTCCACCTGGACATAGACCCATTGACCACCACCCTTTGGTTACGGTCTGTTAACCAGTTTCTTATCCACTGGATGGTCCACCCATCAAATCCACATCTCTCCAGTTTAGAGATAAGGATGTGGTGGAGGACTGTGTCAAAGCCCTTGCACAAGTCCAGGTAGATGACACCGGTTGCCTTCCCCTTTATCTACTGATGCTGTTACTCCATCATAGAAAGTCACCAGATTGGTAAGGCACGACCTTCCCTTGGTGAAGCCATGCTGGCTGTCCCAGATCACATGCTCTTCCCTCATGTGCTCCAGCATGTCATCCAGGAGGATCTGTTCCATGATCTTCCCAGGCACAGAGGTGAGGCTCACCGGCCTGTAATTCCCTGGGTCTTCCTTGCTCCCTTTCTTATAAATGGGAGTGACATGACCTTTTTTCCAGTCCCCAGGGACCTCTCCTGACAGCCATGACTTTTCAAATATGATGGAGAGCGGCTCAGCAACCACATCAGCCAGCTCCTTCAGAACCCTGGGATGCATGTCGTCCGGCCCCATAGACTTGTAGACATCCAGTCTCATGAGGCGGTCTCGGACTTGCTCTGCTCTTACAGTGGGGGGGGATTTACTCCCCCAGTTCCCACCTAGAGGTCCAGGGATGCAAGGTTCCGGGATTTGAGAATTATGAGAATCCTGGCTACCAGAGAAGACTGAGGCAAAGAACTCATTGAGTACCTCAGTACCTCAGTCTCTTCCACAATACTCATATGCAAGTGTACAAGGGTTCTCATTTTGCATTATCCTTTTTTTTCTTTTTTTTTTTTTTTGTGTGTGTGTGTGTTTGTAACTCCATAGGGTAATAAGCAAAGATACCAGGGAGAACAGAATGTTGTTCATTTTTTCTAATACCAAAGATAAATAATAGTAAATCTTTGCTCTTGAAATTTAGTGTATATAATACTGACAGTATCTTAGTGAGTTTTCTGTTGAAATCATTAAGCTGAACCACTTCTGCAGAGTCTAATCCTCAGTGTACACTGTTGCACACAAAGCATCTTCTACTACAAACTTCTGCTCATGCTATTAGAGCTCATCAAAACAAATTATGCCTTTTCAGATTTTATGGAAAAGTCAATTCTCTTTCTAATGTCCAGTAAAATGTTTACTGCTAGGGTTTGTCTGTCCTGGATGGCTATGCTGGGTCACGTAGATTTGAGGGATAACAGTAGATGTACTTTCACAGAATCACAGAATCACAAGGTTGGAAAAGACCTTTGAAGATCATCAAGTCCAACCAATCCCATCCTAAGCTAAACCAGATCCCTAAGTACCTCATCTACCCTTTGTTTGAACGCATCCAGGGAAGGTGACTCAACCTCCTCCCTGGGCAGCCTGTTCCAGCCCTGACAACTCTTTCGGTAAAAAACTTTTTTCTAATGTCTAATCTAAAGCTGCCCTGGCACAGCTTCTTGCCATTTCCCCTTGTCCCATCTCCTGTCACCCACTACTCATTTAAATGAAGTGTTAAGATTTACCTAGAGAGAATTAATAAAAGTGAAGAAAGGGCAGCAATAGAAACCTAGGGTTAGGGTTAAGATAATACTCGCAATAATGAAGAAATGAAGATTTCTTTTGAAGGCTTTTAAAAAAATAATCCTTTACTCTTACAATAGCATTAGCAAAGAATGAACTGAAACAACTTTTCCCAGAAAGCAATACCTTGTAAGTACATACAAAACTATTAGTCACTATCAAAAGAGTGACTACTGATGTGGTTGTTGATATATTTTACAGAAAATCAATCAGTTGGTTTAGAAACTTTCAGGAACGGAAAGGAAAGGGTAATGCAAACTCTCATTTCCTGTTGAGCTACTTTTGCAACAACAACAAAGTTCAGAACAGCCGTGTGTTTTTTCCACAGTGTCATTCTTTCTCAGTTCTCTGCCAAGTGCCTTTGTGAAAGAAATGTCAAATGTACAAACCAAAAAAAACCACAAAAAAGTTTGATCTAAGGATTCTGTAAGCCGATTTAGGAAAACTATTTTAAGCATAAAATGTATAGATGTTAGATTTTATTTTTTAGTAGAATTGTGTGTGAATATACTTTCTATTTTCATTCAGCTCTTACAAGGCCTCTCTGTGCTGCTTGTTAGCTGAATCACAGCACTGTCATGAAAGTCAGAGTAAGGTAAAAATTCAAAGCACAAGAATAAAATTAATTAATAGTGAACAATATCCATTCTGGATAATAAAGAAAATAATAGCTGACAAACTACACAAAAATCTGAGAAAAAAATCCATAAATCAAGGATGTTAATTGTTATTTCCACTACTTGTTAAGATGAAAGATGACACTATGTAGGCATTTTCTCAGCATGATCTCTCATAAACAGATGTCCAATGCCTTGGGTAAACCTGTACAAACTGAGAAGTATCTACTGACTGCATCATTAGTCGTCTTCTGATTTCAAGCCAGGGATACTGAAGAACAAATTAGTCAACTGATCCTTGCCAAAGTCAAGTTTTATTAAGGAAAAGCATTTGTTGCAGGGTGGGAAGGAATGCTGGGTGTATGCTGAACTTTATATAACAAAATCCTAGTGAGAAAATATTTCTGTAGGTTCACATTTGAATAATTAGTTGTGAACTTTATACTCTTCTTCCTGTGTCCAATTCATACTGTACATTCATCTTTTCTCTAAAAGAGGCACTTGGAGTGTGTTAAAAATATGAATATGCTTGAGGATACAACAGTTGATATTCAAGTAAAATACCATGTTTTTCTGACATCATTATTCACATGTACTCTACTGAGAACTGTTTTCTTGCCTACACCTAATAAAAGAAGCTATGTGAATCCCCAGGTCACCCATATGTGAATTCTCAGCTCTAATAAGCCTGCTGTGGGCAATAGCAAGTACTGAAATCACTTTTGATTTCAGAAGGCAATATTGCCTAAAGAGACTGATGCAGAATGTGAAATTTTCCCTTAAATTTGTATAGTATTACCATGTTCATCATTGTTTCACTTCTTAGAAATTTTTAAAAGTATTATTTAGTGGTACACCTATCTGAAAAGTTGGCAGGGATAGAATGAAATTGGGAAAAACCATCATTTAGACTTATATGAGGAAAGATTTTTCTGACAGTGAATGATTAGGTCATGGAAAAGTACTGCAAAAGACTTAATGGAAGATAGACATTTTAAGCTCTTATCTGTATATTTCTAATTTTAACAAAATATCTAGAAAATTAAACTCAAGAAATAATTATACGTTAAAGGATGAGAAGGTCTGGACTAGATAAACTCAGCATTTTTTTCTATCTCTACTATCTATAATTCTGTGCTTCCTTTGTATGAACACAAACAACATTGAACTGCCAGAAACTAATTACCAAAGAAGTTAGTGGCCTTTAGAGGAAAAAAAATGCAGTTATATTAAAAGAAAAAAAGCTTAAAATAAGACTGATTGTTGTTTTATTTTCATTGTTTGGCTTTTTCTGTTACTTGAGACAACACACAAAAATTAGGGACTAAAATAAAGCACTTTTGTACAGAAAAGCCCAGGATGAGAGGAAATCAGGACACATCAGGGGAGTTTTAGGTTGAATATTAGGAAAAATTTCTTCATTGAAAAAGTGGTCAGGCATTGGAACAGGCTGCCCAGAGAGGTGGTAGCCAGACAGTTGGGCTTCATGATCTTATTGGCCTTTTCCAATTCTCTTCTTTGATCCCAGTGACAATCTCTCCTCAACGCAGTTGAAGGGGGCAAGTGACCAAATAAGTCACTTGGATGTAACTGCAGCATCTTTTTACCACTGCTTCAGAAACTAAACTAAATAGGAGCTGGATGTAGCTACAGGGATCTGGCCTTAATGGCTCTAATAGGCTCTGACTAGAACCGGAGTATAAACCCAGGAATATGGCCCATTAGTGAGGGATATCCTCATGGCACAGGAAGATAAAGGGACTTTTTCCCACTCATTAATTAGTGAGTTAAACATCAGCAACTGGCGTCAACTGCAGTATTATGGCACTCCATCTTTGACCTGCTGGAGAAGAGCTCTGAGGAGAAGGACCTGGGGGTCCTAGTGGATGACAGGATGGCCATGAGCCAGCAGTGTGCCCTGGGGGCTGAGAGAGACAATGGGATCCTGGGGGGCATCAGGAGGAGTGTGGGCAGCAGGTCACAGGAGGGGATCCTCCCCCTCTACTCTGCCCTGGTCAGGCCCCACCTGGAATACTGTGTCCAATTCTGGGCTCCCTGGAATAAAAAAGACAGGGATCCTCTGGAGAGAGTCCAGAGAAGAGCTACAAAGATGATGAAGGGCCTGGAGCATCTCCACTGCAAGGAAAGGCTGGGTGAGCAGGGACTGTTCAGCCTGGAGAAAAGAAGACTGAGGGGGGACCTTATTAATGTCTATAAATATCTTAAGGATGGGATGCAGGGGGAAATGGCCAGCCCCTTTTCAGTGTCTGTGGGGACAGGACAAGGGGCAATGGCTGCAGGTTGGAGCACAGGAAGTTCCGCACCAACATGGGGAAGAACTTTTCCCCAGTGAGGGTGCCAGAGCCCTGGGACAGGCTGCCCAGGGGATGTGGAGTCTCCATCTCTGGAGAGATTCCAGCCCCATCTGGACGCCGACCTGTGCAGTATGAGCTGGGGAGCTGCTTTGGCAGGGGGATTGCACCCCATGAGCTCTTGAGGTCCCTTCCAACCCCTGTGATTCTATGATCTTACAGCTAGAGGGAAACTTTTACCCTGCACTGGCAGTTCAGAGATGCTTTGCTCATCCCCTGCATAACTTCCCCAGCTCCTGCTCCTTGGGGATTGCTCTGTGCACCTCTTCCTGTTCCAAAAGTACTGGGTTTGCCCACAACACTGATTGCCAAAGTCATTACCTCACTTTGAACATAGCAAGTTCAATGACACAACAGGTTTGTTGAGTTTTTTTCTCTCTAAATAATATACTAAACTATGAAGTCTATTACACTTGCCTGTGTTATGATAGTGTTAGAAGTATTCTGATTTTTCCAAACAGTAGTTCCTTCCTAAACTCATTAGCATTATAAATATTAATGAGGCATATTTAGAAGCAGGTTTGATTAGCAATTTCATTAGCTTTGAATAGACAGCAGAATAACTAAATGTCAACATTTAACTTTATCTCCCAAGGTATGATAGTTAAAAATAACATTTAAAAAATCATAATTACATTTTAGAAAGCTAATTCTTTTTAATTGAAAATAAGAGTATTGGTTGTTTTCATCTGTTTGGCCTATTTCACATTGCATAGTAACAAATTGTTATTTGAATAACAAGACCAAATAGGTTGCTGGAAGCATTTGAAAAATTCAGTATCATCTTGAAATTACTATATTTAAGTGCAATTAGTCTACAAGTAAAATCTGAGAAAGTTCTGTCACGTTCATGAGTGCTCTACTGGTAGCAATAAAAAAATACTTGTTTTTTTGTAGTCTTCATCACATCTGTGCACTAATTGCAACGCATCTATCAAATACTGCAGGTGATGTAACAAAGATAGATACATACAGGTTTACTATTTGATATCATATTGGTCACTGTTTCACATTGACAGTGCTAACAAAAGACTTCCAAATGTCAAACAATTGAAAGCTTTTATCTACCAGCATTTTGGGGGGGGTGGGTTATTTATAACAGCTACCTCCTTTTAAGTCAGACTCTCTTCCCAAACCAAGTAGTAAGTGTAGGCGATTTTGATCTGTTTGTCTGAATTCGTGAATACAATTTGTCTTAAGTATCTGTAAGCATATGTATTAAGATACTGTAGGTTCTGAAATACACTAAACAAATACACTAAGTATAACCTAGCATAAAATGGGTTAAAGAAAACCATCAGAGGAAATGCCAGATAAATAGGTTTTTTGAAATCTTGAAATCTTCTAAATAAAAATCCGGGTTTACCAACTGAGATTAATATCACAGAATCACAGAATTGTAGGGGTTGGAAGGGATTATAATATTTATAGCCCTTTGTAGCCCTTCTCTTTGTAGCCCTTCTCTGGACTCTCTCCAGGAGATCCCTGTCTTTTTTATCCCAGGGACCCCAGCACTGGACACAATATTCCAGGTGGGGCCTGACCAGGGCAGAGGGGGAGGATCCCCTCCTTCTACCTGCTGGCCACACTCCTCCTGATGCCCCCCAGGATCCTATTGGCTCTCTTAGCCCCCAGGGCACACTGCTGGCTCATGGCCAACCTATCATCTACCAGGACCCCCAATATATAACATTTTGACATACAAAGCATATTCATGTCCAGAGTTGATGGATACCTTCGATTCGTGATGGACAGCTCAATGTTCAAGTGGAGACCAGTGATGAGTGGTGTTCCTCAGGGGTCAGTATTGTCAATGGCACTGTTTAACATCTTTGTCAGTGATAAACAAAGTGGCATCAAGTGCACCCCCAGCACCACACTGTGTGGTGCAATTGACAAACTGGAGGGAAGCAATGCCATCCAGAGGAACCTTGACAGGCATGAGAGGTGGACCTGTGCACACTCATGAAGTTCAGTAAGTCCAAGTGCAAGCTCCTGCGCATGGGTCAGGGCAATCCCAAGCACAGCAACTTGCTCTACAGAGAATGGATTGAGGGAAGCTGTGAGGAGGAGTGTTGATTGATGTAAAGCTTAACATTAGCTGGCAATGCATGCTTGCAGCCCAGAAAGTCAACCGTATCCTGGGCTGCATCAAAAGCAGCATTACCAGCAAGTCAAGGGAGGTGATTCTGCCCCTCTGCTCTCATGAGAACCTTCCTGGAAGGCTGTGCTCAGCTCTAGGGTCCCCAGCATAAGAAGGACATCAACCTGTTTGAGTTAGTCCAGAGTAGGGCCACAAGTATGATCAGAGGACTGGAGCACCTCTCCTTGTGCAGACAGGCTGAGAGAGTTGGGGTTGTTCAACCGGGAGAACAGAATCACAGAATCACAGAATCACAGAATCTTAGGGGTTGGAAGGGACCTCAAGAGATCATCGGGTCCAACCCCCCTGCCAAAGCAGGCTCCCTATCTCATATTACATAGATAGGCGTCCAGACGAGACTTGAATATCTCCAGAGAAGGAGACTCCACCACCTCCCTGGGCAGCCTATTCCACTGCTCTGTCACCCTCACTGTGAAAAAGTTCTTCCGCATGTTGGTGCGGAACTTCCTGTGCTCCAGCTTACAGCCATTGCCCCTTGTCCTGTCCCCACTGACCACTGAAAAGGGGCTGGCCAATTCCCCCTGCCACCCATGTCTAAGATACTTGTAAACACTAATTAGGTCCCCCCTAAGTCTTCTTTTTTCCAGGCTGAACAGACCCAGCTCACTCAACCTTTCCTCATAGGGGAGATGTTCCAGACCCCTAATCATCTTTGTCGCCCTTCTCTGGACTCTCTCCAGAAGGTCCCTGTCTTTTCTATACCAGGGAGCCCAGAACTGGACACAGTATTCCAGGTGGGGCCTGACCAACGCAGAGTAGAGGGGGAGGATCACCTCCTTCGACCTGCTGGACACACTCTTCCTGATGCATCCCAGGATCCCATTGGCTCTCTTGGCCACCAGGGCACACTGCTGGCTCATAGCCAACCTGTCATCAACCAGGACCCCTAGGTCCTTCTCCATAGAGCTCTTCTCCAACAGGTCATCCCCCAGCCTGTACTGATACAGTCGGTTATTCCTCCCCAGGTGCAAGACTTTGCACTTGCTTTTGTTGAATTTCATTAGATTTCTCCCTGCCCAGCTCTCCAGTCTGTCCAGATCTCGCTGAATGGCAGCGCAGTGTTCCTGCGTGTCAGCCACTCCTCCCAGTTTTGTATCATCGGCGTACTTGCTGAGGGTGGTTGCTATTCCCTCATCAAGGTCGTCAATGAAGATATTAAACAGGACTGGACCCAACACTGAGCCCTGGGGAACACCGCTAGTCACAGGCCTCCATTCAGATTCTACTCCACTGATCACGACCCTCTGAGCCCGGTCTGACAGCCAGTTCTCAACCCACCTCACTGTCCACTCGTCTATCCCTCGTTTCCTCAGCTTCTCTATCAGGATGTTGTGGGAGAAGCTCCAGGAAACCTTATTGCAGCCTTCCAGTACCTAAAGGGGCTACAGGAAAGCTGAAGAGGGGCTGTTTAAAGGGGCATGGATGAGGGCAGTGAGGCCCTGGCATAGGTTGTGCAGCTGTGGCTGGCCCTGGATCCCTGGCAGTGTCCAAGGCCAGGTTGGATGGGGCTTTGGGCAACCTGGGCTAGTGGAGGGTGTCCATGCCCGTGGCAGAGAAATTGGAACTAGATGATCATTAAGGTCCCTTCCAACCCAAACCAATCTATTCTATGATTCTCTTTCTTTAGTATTATAGTTACTACTGTTGCTATTATCTGCAAGAGTTGGATGTTTCATGCTTCTATGTCAATTACATTTTTCAAAGTGTTGGAAAATAGTTATGTGAAATTATGCTGTATATTGCTGAACAAACTGAAGCTGAATAAACAGCATGTTTAGATCGAGCTATATATGTTTTCATGCAATGTAAATTTAGTAATTCAAATTTTCATATTATTTTAACTCTGATTCGCAACCAGAACCGTGCTAGAGGAGCCTCTGATGAAAATATGACCCTCTCAAGAGGGTCTGATGATGAAAAACTGCACAGAATAGTACAAGAAAAGCTTATATGCAAGTTCTCACTGTACATGAAAGTACCTGGTTACCATGCCTCTGGGCAGCACAACAAATCTCTTAGCACAGCATCATGCTGGAAATGAGTCTTACAATAACTTTATTAAATTTTTAACTTCAGAAATACTTAACAGAGACATCAGGACCCTTCTTTTCCCTGGATTTACATGCACTGTGTGTAAACATTGATGGCTAGTATGACCATTTTGTAACAGCCCCCAAATTAGAACTCTCCCAGCCTTTTCTGTTACTGAATAGTGCTTACTGTGGTGTTTCATTAAGTTGGAAATGACTGTGCTGGTTCTGATGAAGTTGGAGTAGGGACTCAAACCTTAGTCTCGCTATCACCTTTCTGGGGAGTGTTGTTAATTGCAACTATAGGGATTTAAATGTTTTTCTAGGACGGGAGGTTGAAGGCTGACACATCTTTCTCTCTGTTACTCTCAGTGGTGTATTCTGGCAAAGATTTTTTAAATATTATTTTTAAAATACCAATATTTAAAATGTCAATTACTTTTTCAGAAAAAGGACACTGACTATGGCTCAGTGATACAGATAGATGGCTCAGCTGGAGGAAGTTGGGGTTAAATCCTGAGATTTATGGGCATGTTATTATTAAGCAGTTTTATTGTTCACCTTTTTTCATGAAACATGGGTAAGACACAGCTAATTATAGCAGGAGTTTCCTCCACAGATTAAGCATATTCTCAATCTAAATGTCTCCCATTTCAAAAAGCAATAGAGAAGATCTAGTTTTCGTGTACTTTCACCATATGAGGGCAAAATGGAAGAGTACAGAAAGGTAATTGTTAAAAACCAAAAAACCCAGAAGATGTTAGGTAGAAGAACCTGAAAGTTATGAGTGTGCAAATCTTGTAAACTCGCCCACGTTCATCCTTATTGCTTACAAAGCTAGGAAGAACATGTGACAGCTGCTTAAGAGTCAGAGTGGAAAATGATGAGTCGGGTAGAAAAGCAAAGGAAGTAGTAAAAGACATCTTATTCTCAAAGTACCTACTGAAATGCGGAGGAGTCTGTCATCTGGCACCCATCAGGATATAAACCCTGGCAGCAAACACAAATAAACCCCAGAGGGAAGTTCGCAAGACTTCAAAGACACCAAAGTAAGTTCACAGTTAGCTAGCACTAGGCAGACCTCAAAAGTTTATCATGATGGAAATATGAAATATATTTTCTGTGAATAAACAAGCCAGAGATTTAACTCGTTTTCTGCTGCTTCCTAACACGTTTCATTTGTTGTTAGTGAGTCTTTGGTGAAAAGCTTACCCTAATAAATTTTAGTTTATATGATATCCAGGAACCTTTCATTAGCTGTTTGCTTTTATAAGGTGTGCTTTGCCATTCAAATCAAGTACTGTTATTTTTGCTTCCCAATAGAACAAGTAAAATATTCAGACCAAAAAAAAAAATCACTACCAAATGCTTAAAAATTTTGTTTTTCTGTGAATACTTAAGTCTTCATGAGGGCTACACAGGTATTAATATAGGGTACAGCAATTCTTCAACCATTTATGCAAACAGAATCTTAATAGTCCAGATGTTCATGAATAGTAAATAAAAAGCAGCAAAAACATGAATGAATAGAGCAGCTGCTCAGAATGCAGAAGAATGTTTGCAAACACCATTTTGAAATATGCAATCAGCCCTGGTTCAGAGGGAAAACTTGGATAACCAACAAAAAGTTTGAATAAGCCACTGAACATATCAACAGTATTATCTAGACCATCCAAACTTTGAAACTACTTGGCTGAAATAGAGTTTTCCTGTTCTTTATGATTATTTCTTACTTCCAAATGGATCAAAACTAGAGCAAGGAAAACGTTATCAGGTTTAGGTTGATGTGTCCGTATGGGGGCTCAGAGCTCTGCACACACATGTACAAGCCTCTCCTCATTAAAGTGACTGCCTTACTTTGTGGTTCTTCAGGCCCTAAATTTCTAATTAATGAACCATCAGCTGTCAGAAATTAGATTTAATTGGTGGGCAAAAGACTGGGATGTTCCACCCATCCCTCCTGAAGTTCTTGAAAGTAAGTTACTTGCAGAGTTGGTGAATGAGATGAAATAAACTTTATGACTTAATTGCCATGACCCATCATTTATAAAAGGTCTGCCATATACCTTGTCCTTGTGTCTGTTCCTGGAAGACATCCTACCCATATGAGGCCAGGGACGAGCCAAGGGCTGTGTGTGCACCGAGGCAGTGTTATGACTGTGCTCATTTTGGAACAACGAAGCAGATTCTTCTCCAGTGGCCATCCTTCCCCAGTAGTGAGTTTGCAAGGAAGCGCTGGAATAACAAACTATATTTTCTCTTTCCAATTTTACTATTCTTTTGCTTGTGACTTTGAGCTAAAAAAGAACAACTGCTCCAATCAAGTGCAATGTATTTTTTCAACTTCCCCTATCCAGACCCATTGCCACTGACTTAAGCATGTAAATATCTTCATTTTCAAAATCGTAGAAGTTCAGGATTTACATAGAGGTGGATACTGAAAGAGTCATATTAACACTGGGGACCCTGATGCTGAGTGCTTCTCTTGTTGCTCATAGTGACAGGTATGTCTCTAGGTGCTTGTGAAGATTACAGGAAAGCAGAGAGATCCTACAGGACAGTGAAGTGTGGGAAGGAGAACATTGACAAAAACATGGCACAGATATTTAGCTGGCCTCAGAGGTGACAGAAAGAAGAAAATCTTTCTTGAGACCCAGAGGGGATTTTGTAGTGCTTGTTGCAACCCAAAAAGTCACTGAATTAAATCAATGTATCAATGACCTGCCTTGTAAACCACATCAGAGGAAAGATATTTCTTCACCATGGGCTTTTTTCTTAATTTATCTCACTCTGATTTTCTCTGTTTAAAAATTCTATTTTGTAATTTGCACTCTGGTAATGCAGTGACTCAGAATTTAAAGCCCCTGTTGTGTTTTTGCTGTGTTTACTGTAAAGAAAAGGTACAGCTAGATCCACCCAAAACCTCTGGATAGCCATCTGGTCAACGCTGTCTGGCTCATTTATTCATCAGAATTAACTCAGCGGTGGTTCTAAGCTGAGCACCTGCAAACTGCAGCAGATAATGAATTTCCTCTCTTCACTTCCTTTACCTCCCATCTGCAGGATTGTGCTCTGTTGCTATATGAGCAATTGTTATTAATAAGCAGATCATACAAACTGAATTTTAAATTCTGAAAGAAGTCTGACAAAAATTGGGAAAAAGAATATTGGATTATTTGTATTATTTTTCATTAATAATTTCTGAAATGCACCCTTTTCCATCAATTATTTAACATTTTGTCAATAATATTAATACAAGGGAAAAAGCCCATTACTTCTTCATGTATACACATACAAACTGGTGTCAAGTATAATCATGCATCAGAAATTGAAGAGATGAGAGCTCAATCTGCTTGAGAAGATCAGCTTGTTTTGACTGTACACATGTTGTGCACAGCAGATTTTTTTCTGCAAACAGTGAGGAGCGTTTTGATCTTTGTTCAAATTCTGTTGCTGGTTGAGATGTTGTATTTAATGTGCCTTGTCCAAAGCACAATGAAGCAAATGCAAAGATACCATTAAGCTTTAATAAACCCTGGTTTAGCCCCATAGCAGAATGGACATACTTATGAGCCTAGAGACACAGCAAAATTACAACCTTACTGGGCTACCAATCTCTAATAGGCCAAGTAACTACCTGTGTAAATGCATAGACTTGTCTCAGTAATTGTGTGGTTTTATCATTTTAAATACATATTGTTAGACAACAGTCAACACTGACTGAACCTACAAGCAAAACTCATACAGATGTAGCCTGGGGCTCATCCTCATGGCTTTTATGGAAATACCTTGAGTCTAGAATATCAAGAACATTAATCTATGCAGACATAGAAATATCAGCACGCTTGCTGTCCTTTTTTTATTAGTTTAAAGATATATAGTCCCATTCCAGTTCAGACTAAGTATGCTCTAAAATTTCCAGCTGTCTATGGAAAATAAGCTGACTTGCATGCCATTCTCTATTTTTATTTTATTACTCTTTGCTACCCTTCCAAACTTTCTCTGTCAAAACATAAATGTACAAAATGTTCATTTTGGCTCTATGTTTATCTGCAGTTCTCTTTGTGTAAGGTGTTCCAGCGGATACCTCATTTGTTTCTAGTGATCTCACATTATCTCCCTCGTTCATCTTCTCTTTCAAATTTGGCTGACCACCCCACAGTCTCACAGCGTGAGAGAGGAACAACAAAAAAAGAACTTCTTACAAAGTGTTCTGAAACCATTTCATGACATTACGCTAATGAGATGGCTGGGAACAGTGGGGTTTTATGCTCACCAGAGCAACAGCACCCAGAAGATGCGCAGAACTTCTTTCAGCACCTGGAGGTTGCTGCTTGAATAACTGGAGTGAAATCAGTGGACTCAAGCCATCCCTTTGGTAATGCCACCTGAGCAGAAGGTATTAGATTTTCCATGTGAATCTAAGGAGGAAATTTTTCATTGTGAGGGTAATGGAGCACTGGAACAGGCTTCCCAGAGAGGTTGTGGAGTCTCCTTCTCTGGAGACATTCAAAACCCCACCTGGATGCGTTCCTTTGCGATTTAGTCTAGGTGATCCTGCTTGGCGGAGCGGTTGGACTAGATGATCACAGAATCACAGAATCACAGAGTTGTAGGGGTTGGAAGGGACCTTGAGAGCTCATGGGGTCCAACCCGCCTGCCAAAGCAGCTCCCCAGCTCATACTACACAAATTGGCATCCAGACAAGTCTTGAATCTCTCCAGAGAAGGAGACTCCACACCCCCTGGGCAGCCTGTCCCAGGGCTCCCTCACCCTCACTGGGGAAAAGTTCCTCCGCATGTTGGTGTGGAACTTCCTGTGCTCTAACTTGCAGCCATTGCCCCTTGTCCTGTCCCCACAGACAATGAAAAGGGGCTGACCAATTCCCCCTGCATTCCATACTTAAGATATCTATGAACATTGATTAGGTCCCCGTTCAGTCTTCTTTTCTCCAGGCTGAACAACCCCAGCTCACCCAGCCTTTCCTCACAGGATAGATGTTCCAGGCCCTTCATCATCTTCGTAGCCCCTCTCTGGACTCTCTCCAGGAGATCCCTGACTTTTTTGATCCCAGGGAGCCCAGAACTGGACACAGTATTCCAGGTGGGGCCTGACCAGGGCAGAGTAGAGGGGGAGGATCACCCCCTTCAACCTGCCGGCCACACTCCTCCTGATGCACCCCAGGATCCCATTGGCTCTCTTAGCCCCCAGGGCACACTGTTGTTAAATAGTATGAGACTCAGGATCTCACAGAGGGTAACAACTGCATAATCAGGGTGAAAGTTTAGAGCTGGCATTGCATATATGGTCTTTTTTATGTTTAACCCAGGTTTGTAATTTGTGGAAAAAAACCCCAACAAACGACCTTGCACATTTTTAAAAACCAGTTAATACAACAGGATAAACACAGTTTCACTTAAAATGGCATCCATTTTTTCAGCTGTTCCCTTCAATTTCATGTTCTGTGCATCCAATGCCTGGCTACTGTAGCTTAATTAGAAGATGCTGAGTATTATAACAATGAATGGTCAAAAAACTTGACATTTTTTAGCTTGCCTGCTCATTTGAAATCCCACGTGCTGTATTTTTAAATGAAAATGAATGATTATAGTATGACCAGTCATAAAACAGTTTTCCCAGAGTGCCATGTCATGAAAGGGCACAAGCACAGAGCTAAGTGTCTAAAATGAGATCTTTATAGCCAGCTTAGACACTGAGAACAATGGACCGAAAGTGGTCACTAATGACATTGTTAATGATAGATACCATTACCTTAGAACAGATGTCAAAGTGAAATAGCATTATAGCCTTCAAGATGGACTGCTTTGTCCTTCTCAGTAAATCTATTAAGGTGGTTTGCAAGAATGAAACAGTGGGGTGTTGCATTTCTCTCCTTTTTCCAAAATGCAAAACATTCTGTGCTATGGATATTACTCATTTACCTGCAAAAGGCTCAACTCACATTTTGTGAGTAGAAAACATATGTGGGGGGCTAAATAGGAAAGATTAGACAGAAACCCAGGAAGATCATACGTATTTAAAAAGCCACGAAGGGACATAATTATGACTAGACAAAGAAATATAATTAATCTAGACTATGATCAAACACTAAAACGTCATCAGGACAAGCTAGGAACAATAGGAACTTTGGATTACTGTAGCTGTACCTAAGGACTGCAGAGAAATCTGCAAGGTAATAGGTGATAGGTATAGGGCTTGATTTTAAGAAAGTGTACATCTTTCTAATCAGGAAGATGTGAATTCCCACGTCTGCTGTTACACAAATCACTGTGATTGCATGTGTGTGTTGGCATTAATACAGCCATGAAATTCCTTAGTAAGGTAGGGATATGTGGCAGTGCAGGAGTAAATATATTAACAGAGAACAAATTATCTGTGACTCTCCTTGTATTTACTTGCTTCTTTTTAGACACGTTGATATACAAGATAAAATTTATTTTAAAGTTGTAGATTAGATTATGTGTGTCTATATATATACACACACACATATATGAAAACAATTAAGCAATCATCCAGTGGAATAATCTCCCCAGGGAAGTAGTGGATTGCCCATCATTGGACACTTTTAAGATTCAGCTGGACAGAGTTCTGGGCCATCTTGTCTAGACCGTGCTTTTGTCTAGACAGAGCTTTTGCCAGGAAAGGTGTGAGCAGATGATCCTTGAAGTCCCTTCCAACCTGTTATTCTATGATGCTGTGATATGAAGGGGAATAAAAAGAATATTGATGTGTATCTGAGAACACTGACAAAATAAAAGCCAGAATTTTGTATTTTATTCACTTACTATGAACATGTGCATCAAATTAAACACATTACTGCAATGTGAATCATACTTTTAAAGTATGTCGAGGTTTAACCCCAGCTGGTAACTCAGCACTGTGTTGCCCCTCCCTCTCTCCCACTGGGTGGGATGGGGAGGAGAATGGAAAAAAACCTTGTGAGTTAAGGACAGTTTAATAGGATAAAAAAGGAATATTTCAGTAGTATTAGTAATAATAATAACAGTAATAGAAATAATACAAAAAAATAATGAACAAATGCAATTGCTCACATACAGAAAGGAGAAAAACCAACTGGATTCTCAGTCTGTTTCCAAGCAGCTATTGGCTTCCCCAGTTACCTATAGAGTGTGACATTCCGTGGCAGGGAATATCCCAGTCTGGGTGAGCTATCCTGGCCGTGCTCTCCCAGCTCCTTGTGCACATAGCAGGGTGTGAGAAGCTAGAAAGTCCTTGGCTTAGTGTAGTCACTGCAACTAACCAGCAGCAACTAAAAACCTTAGTGTGTTACCAACGCTGCTCTCATACTAAGTCCAAAGCTCAGCACTACACCAGAAAATGAACTGTATGTCAGCTGAAACCAGGACAAAGTGCAGTAAGTACGAGTATATAAAGTCACCTCAGATGACTGTCATTTGGAATATCAGATTGAATATTGGATGCAATACTCATCATACAAACTATAGGAGTTTGTTTTGTACAGTAGGACGTCTCTGTATATAGGTTTTATCTCCTACAGTATTCATTTCTCTACGTGTTTCTATCTCTGATTTAATAACGACTAAAAGAATGGACATAGTCTTTTGGCTAAAACTGTAGGCTAGATTATCATATCTGACAGCTAAATTGAGATATCCATCAAGCATATAAATGAATATATGAAATACTCATGCGTTATTCACTAGGTTTATCTTGATGATGTTCAGGGCCTCTGCATCATCATCTGCTGTTGTGGCTCTGCAAAGCGCTTTGCATGGTAATAAGTGTTGTACCTACCCAAGGAAGGTGGCTCACACGAAGGTAGATGTTTTTATGCTCTCAGAATTGTTCAATCAAATTAAATCTGCTGGGTTTAATGGGGTTTGAAGCATGTCCTGGAACAGGAGTCATTTTGATTTTGCAAGGGGAGAAAGAGCAGAGAAGAGAGAATACAGATCATAAAAAACTTGGCCCAAAGTTCAGTGAGTGCAACAGGATTATTTACACATCTACTTATATCAGTGTCCTCTGGGTCAAGCTCCGTGAATTGGTCTCAGACCAAATTCAGACATACTCCCAAATACATTTCTGCAGACAGAGGAAATTTGGGTCCAAATTTTGCAGCATTCCTGCCATCCAAATCAAGGCAACTTGTTATTACTGTTTTTTCATATCCTCAGTAATAAACAGGGTAAGTGCCGCACTTCACATTCTGCATCATGTATTGCTACGTTATCTTTGAGGCAGAATTTTTATCTTGTTGCTATTGCACTGAACCTGCCAGAAGAATTAGCAAAGGCAAGGCAAATGGAGTTCATTGTCCTTGCACCCAGCAGTGCCTGTTCTGCAACAGCACTGGATCCAGCTGAGGGAACATGAAGAATTTACGCAGGCACACCCTTCTCAGTGTGTTCTTCCAAGCTCCCAAATCTGCTTTCAAGACAAGCAGCAGCGTTTGGTACAGGAGTGGGATCAGGAGCACTCGCCCTCTACTCTGCCCTGGTCAGGCCCCACCTGGAGGATTGTGTCCAGTGCTGGGCTCCCTGGGATAAAAAAGACAGGAATCCCCTGGAGAGAGTCCAGAGAAGGGCTACAAAGATGATGAAGGGCCTGGAGCATCTCCCCTATGAGGAAAGGCTGAGAGAGCTGGGACTGTTCAGCCTGGAGAGAAGAAGATTAAGGGGGGACCTTATGAATGTCTATAAATATCTTAAGGATGGGATGCAGGGGGAAATGGCCAGCCCCTTTTTAGTGTCTGTAGGGACAGGACAAGGGGCAATGGCTGCAAGTTGGAGCACAGGAAGTTTCACACCAACATGGGGAAGAACTTTTCCCCAGTGAGGGTGAGGGAGCCCTGGGACAGGCTGCCCAGGGGGGTGTGGAGTCTCCTTCTCTGGAGAGATTCCAGCCCCGTCTGGATGCCGACCTGTGCAGTATGAGCTGGGGAGCTGCCTTGGCAGGGGGTTGGACCCCATGAGCTCTCGAGGTTCCTTCCAACCCCTGTCATTCTATGATTCTATGATTTACAGTATCATGTAGACACGTGCTACTTTATAAAGTGACAGCAGCCAGAAGTTGGTTGACTAGAGCCCACTGAGCAAACGGAAGGACAAGACAGTGATTTTCATGAAGCCCAATGGGGTCTGTTTATTTGAGTCAGGATCTTTAATGAGCAGCTTGCTGCAGCTATGGTTATTGTCAGCACCTGTATCGGTTGCTGCTTGTTGGGATTTGAGTTCAAACTGCTGCTGGAATGGGATTTGGCTTTAGATCTAGGGTTTAAAATTTTTCTTACGTGTTGAGTCACTGCACCACATTTTCACATCCTTGGCACCAGCAATGTGACACTAACAAGAATTAGAGTTCCTACTGTAAAAAGGACTTTTATGAGTTCAAACGTGCATGTGGCTTCCAGACACACACAGCAAATCAGAGAATAATCACCAGAGTAGCAGACCCTGCTGTATATTTGCTCAAATTAAAAACCAATCCAAAAAATAAAACCTAAATGAAAGAAAAGTCTCTGCTAGAGAGCAGCAAATTTTTAAGCATTTTGCTTCTGAGATCTAAACGTGTGAACCAGCTGAATAGTTACCTCTTCCTATAATGCAGAATGCAAAACATGCAGAAAAGCAGGTTGTATTCTGTTTTCATAAATCTGAAGGAGAGCTTCAGAGACAGCAGCCATGTGGGTTATACACATGTGCAAACAGGAAGAGTTTATTAAAGAGCCTCCACATCAGGAGTCCCCTGCCTTAGTAATTTTTTTTCCTAATGCTTCATTCCCTCAAAAATTCTACCTCTTCTGATTCCAAGAGTGAATTGATCCTCTCTTCCAAAATCACCTCTGCCTCTGACTCACTGGTACCCTGCTCTGATTTTGAACAGGCCATCTGAGCATGTGAGCTACCTGAGGATGGGTGTTCTCTAAGAAGGTATTTTGTGCAGTAGAATTTTAAAGAAAGTTAGTTATCAGAGATGAGAGGTACAGTGCACAAGAAAATATGGCATTGAAGTCCTCAGAATCTGTCTTTTATTACAGCTTCTGGAAGAAACGTTGTTTAATCGCTGTCTGTCTGTAAATTGTTAGCATAAAATTGCAAGCAGGCCTATTAGTAGCCCACAGATTCCTAGGGAGGATTCTTTAAAATTCTCTGATTTACCTGGCTAAAAATATAACTAGAGTGACATTAAGTTGATCCAGGTTCTGAGACAATGGTTCCAGGTTAGTTTTATGTCTAATCATCTCCTGTAACTTCACTCTGAGGAAGATGAATTTTCTTTCTTGGCTTGTTGGAAATTTAAACAAATGGCTGACATTCAATCTGTTGGAGTACCAGACCACATTTTACTATTTCTCTAAAGCACACTGTCACAATCAGGAATGTAGTTGTTAACTTTACTGCAGTCTGAACTACAGAAGCTTGCATATTGTCTTGCGAATGCTGATAAATACCGCTCCTTCCTTGAAAGAGCTCTTCCACACTGCATCCTCTGGAAGAGGTTCTGTCATTGCTGAGTTCGTTATTTATGGACCAAAAGGTCTCTTCCTGATTTTTTTTGTTTCACAAGAAGACCACTTTAGCCAACCAATAATACTACTGAAAATTATATGATCATCTGAGCTGTTTGAACAAGAACAGGATCAATATATGAACTGCCTTAGAGAACTGTAGCTAATTTACAAATAAAATTATCATCTCCAAATATTTATAAATGTGCATGCTTTTATCTGTCTCTTCTGAATAAATGAAGGCATCACCCTCAAGTCTTGGACAGTTCTTAATAAGTAATAAGAAAGTTCAAGGTCAAAAACCTTATTTCTTAAGTACCTCTTTTCTTTTTCTCCTCTTTTCCTCAAATTTAATGAGAAGACATATTTTAACAAAGATAACCCACTCCTATCCTAATGCTGAAGAGAAACAGAGGTCTTCCCCTAAGTCTCTGATCTTTAATCCCAAAAGTTTTTCAAGGAAGGCAGATTGTTAGTTGTTCAAGTAAAATCATTCTTTTTCACTGGTCATTTCTTTTTTCTTAGGAGCCTAATATGTCAGCTTAATGTTCCAGATCAATGTATTCTAAAAGCATCACACTCAACACCTATTTCTGAGAGAATTATGAAAGGCCAAAAGAGGCCCACAAGTACAAACAGGTATGAGTGAACTTGGATGAAATGTTGAGATTAGGCCTGATTCAATTTTATCTCTAATACTGTATCATTGGTCTTTTAAGTTTAAGGACTTAGATGTCCCAAAGTCTTTCATATAATCTTTGGAACGTATTGGTTCCAGCTCTCTGTCTTAGGTAAGATGTGCTTTTCTTATTTCGACTGAAATAATGCAATGAGCTTATTGTCTCCAAAGATGTCTTTTCTTTCTGTTCACATCTGGCAAAGTAATCTATATCTTTTATCTGAAACCATATCATTGTAAAATGAGATAAAGCAGAACAAAGAAGGATCCTCTGACCTGTGGTGTTCTTCAGATATTGAGCAAAGCCAACTATTTTCTCCAATTGGATAAAAGCCTTTTCCCTGTTTTTCTCCATTTGGCAGTTTAGGCACTTAGACTCACAAAGATTTATATTCAATAGAAGTATCAGTCAGAAAGTGTCAGAACTGGGGGATATTGACATTTTTCAGTCAAGCTGTGGATGAAAACAGAAAAGATAAAACCAACATGGTAAAACAAGGTGTGGAACCCTGCTCACATTGCAGTTAATAACAGATTTCCTAAGATTTCACCCAAGAGATTTTAAAAAGCATGTGAGCGACTTGGGAGGCCTTATAATGGGGGTTTGTGGTGGAAAGCCATACAAACACTTTTTGAAATTTCTGACTTTGACCCAAATTGAAGTATTACCTGGTACAGTGCATTGTGATTTTCTCTTCTGCACTGTAACTGGGAAGAAATTCAAACAGCCTGCCACACTAGGGACTGAAGCCCCTAAGATTATTCAAACAAGGAAGGCAGAATAACCAACAACTACAAACAGTTTTGTGCTGCTTTATTAACATATCCCACTTGTGAGATGCTCTTTTAATACTTTGGGACATTAATTCTCTTCACTGAATTCCTGCAAATGGTCTAATAGGACTTGTGTTTTGGGTTCTGCTTTGTGGTCCAGGCTTCCCTGCTGTGGGGAACCACACACGGCACTCAGACTGCAGAGAAACTTGGATTTAAGTGAAATCTGTTTAGAAAATTTCCCTCCTTTTTGTTACTGTTACTGAGAACCTAAATCCTGAGGGGTAAACAAAATGGTATATTGTCATTGGTTATTTACTATAATGCAGGACTTTATGCAGAATACTCAAGAAATAGAAAAAGAAAGAAAAAAATTTATATAGTATATTAATAGCAGAACAGCTATCACTGAAATTTTTCTTTCTCTCTGAAATATCTACTTTTCATGGGTATGGCCAAAATTCATCTATATTGCAGCCAGCAAGGTTGCATTAGTGATTCAACCAGTTCCCTTTGTGTAGCTCCAGTTCTTTACTATTTTATATTGTCTGACCAAAGCATGGAGAGATTTAGTCAGCTAATTAACTCGAAGAATTGAAATAACAAACTGCATATATAACATTCATGGAAAATAAAGATACCAGAATTGTGCACTATATATGTCTTACAGATTTAAGCATATGTTTTGATTTCTATTTTTTTGAGTAATTCCTCAGAACTAATAGTACTAATACCCAATTTACTTAGGATGAGAGACTGTGGGAAGGGTTTTCTTTGAGCATAATGAGGACATTTCCAATGACATCTTTTGCTCATTTATGAGAAAAGAAATTATGTTTCTGTCTTTTATGTTTGGTTTTTTTAAAGTCCAGACAGTTCATCCTACAGATTCAGTCTCTGGCTTCCAGAGCTGAGAATAATTTTATGTGCTCTAAATATTACCTGTGGCTTTCCCTTGTACTGTATTGAAAATAATAACTCTCAAGATCACTACCTTTCTTTCCTCATGCAATTTTGAGCTTGGCTACAACACAGGCAGGTGGATACAGAGGCCTCTTCATATTGACTCATGTCTTTTCATCCAGACCCCACATGTTTTCTGGCTTCATCAACTTTGTAATCTCTTTTTTTTTCACTACTGAGGAAATATTTTTCCCAGAGTCTTTCTAGTGTGCTCCTCACAAGATGCACAGAGTGCTAAATATTATTTGCTGCTGGGACTGGTGTAGTGCCTGTGCTGTGGTCCTGTCAGAGAAGGTGGGCTGAGGACCAGAGCAACATAATCATCATGCTCCTGGCCAGTTCTCACCTGTTGGAGTCTTGCTTTGGGACTAATATCAGTCACAGGGTTAATCAAGAAAGAGCCAGAGGGACACAGCACAAGGAGCATTTGCTTTGCTCTTATCATGCAGTCTAAGCCTGAATGCACCTACTATTTGCACACTGTTTATGAACAAAAGTAAATTTTAATGCTGTATTGCCTATCTTCCCCTGTTGAACAATTAGCTGCTGTAATAATCACCTTCACAGTCTTCACCTAAAGCAAATGTCCAACTGGAAGAAAAAAGAGACAATCATTCTTTAGCCAGACACAGTGGGAACAATTAAAAGCAATGATTTCCTGTAGCAAAAGTTTGCATATCCAAATATCAGTGCACTAATTAAGTCCGAAGGCTCCAGAGCACCTTTGAATCCCTTGGTGGTAGCAAATCTCTCAGAGGTGTAGGTTTTATATAGACAAACAGGTAAGGCCAGACAGAATGCTAAAACCATGTTGGGTTGGGTTCTGCACGTTGGATAGACCATTCTTAATTAATTTGAATGGTGAATATTTGTGTTAGGGTAAATCCTTGTTAAGGACAGCTTGCTCTTTTCCCTGTGTATTTTGCAGAATAATTTTAAAAAAATAAAAATCGAAGTGTCAGTAATATGTATGTGTGCTGCCAGCTTGCTATAGGCTCCATAGTAGTGTAAACATTCTCTTTATCTGCCCTGTACGTGTAGGTTGTGCTGGAGCCGTCAAAAAGCACTAAAAATAAAGGTGAAATTGATCCTCCAGTGTAATTCCACAGCACCTAACACAAGGAGGCACAGATTAAATGAGCAAACATTTCCATTTTTTTCCCAAACTGTAAGTATAATTTTTCTTGTAAGGGAAAGGAATATTTTAATAGGATGTATGCAGAGGCTCCAGATCTAAACCAATGGCAGGATGGAAGCAGCTGTAGGGCTGCCAGTGGTAAATGTGGAAGATGGCTTTCCTACCCAGCATTCTTTACACAACCCCTAACTGAAAAAGTGAGATGTACACACAGTGTAAACTCTGTCTAGAGTTGCTTCTGCTGTGGCCAAGCAGAAGCTATTCCCACAGTGTTGTACGTTGTAGCCTTCTTGCTGTTGGCACTTGGTGTGTAAAATTAGTTCCTAACAGCATCCTCCTGGAAAAAGAGAGAGGAATGTAAGACAGTAGGATAATTCAGGTTGGAAAGGGAACTCAAGCAGTCACCTTGCCTTGCTTCCAGCTCAAAGGTTTTGATTTGCTTGCTGCTGCTCATACACGGTGACCTAGCCTCTCCTCAGTTGCCACCCATTTAATGGGCCTGAGTGTTTGGGGAGCAGAATTAAGTGTTTTCTTCCTGTACTTGGGCTCCTACAAAGCAGTTTTGACTTGGAGACCTTCTTGTCTCTCTTCACATCTCCATTATCCATTGTACTCCTGTGTAAGTGGCAAGCAGAATCTGGCACTCAGTGAGTAGAATGAGCTGCTGGATTGGGAGCAGTAGCAAATCCTACCATCCCACTGCAGTTACAAGCTTTTAGTAAATAAATGGGAAACATTTCACGTAATTAAATACCATCCTAGGAAACTGGAAAAAAATGCCCCAGTTTAGAAAAACATTCAGAATGACATATAAAAGATGATGCTTAAATGTATTTGATAGAGATTTTGCAGCAGAAGCACACATATGAATACATTCATGAAAGATCACAATTAATCAGCATACGATCTTTCAATCTGTTGAGAATTTTTTTTTCCTAGGGCATTTTGTTGCTAACATTGCTTTAATAGCTTTACCACATCCAAACTCCACCTGCCCACCTCCCTGCCCTCTCAAAATTCCCATTTAACCAAGGTTCTCATTTTATCAATCACATTTTGTAATAGAAGTCAGTTTTGTGTGTCCCAAGTGGCTAAGCATTTCCATCCTTATATCAAGAATTAAGCATCTCCTGAGAAGGAAGAGAGGTCAAGTGCTGTAATAAACCAGATTCCATCAAGAATGTGAAAAAATGCTGTAAATGGAAGTATAGCTGTTTTGAGATGTGATGTGAAAGCATAATGCATACGTGGAAGCTATTTCTAGAGTTTATGTCCACTGTGGTTGATTCCTCCTCATTCTTTCTGACACTGTTATTTACTCTGAATCTCTTTATATATACATGATGTATTCCAAAGACCAGGCCCACAGCCAGTTTCAAGCACCATAAGTTCATAACACTTATCTATGCCTTTTGATGACGTACCTTAAAACCATAGTAAACCCACAGGAGTGAAATCAGGAGGGATAAGCATAAGTTACGTTTAAGCAGGCAGCTATTGAATAAGAAAATAGTTTCACTGGACTTCTGGTCCAGAAAGAAAATAAACTGAGAAATCTGTCAGCCTGTCCCTGTAGTTCAAGAAGTGAAATGTTTGCCCCATTAGTAGTCCTAGAAAATCTTTACTGATTTCAGTGGAAATGGTATTTGCCACTGAAATGTTCTACTTGATAGAATATCACAGTATTTTTTTCTATTTTATATATTAAATTACCAGAGGAACAAATATACAGGCTTTAGTATTAAGCAGAAATACAATGCTGTGTTTATTAGCTTGCTGTAATATTTCTTTTTGGAATAAATCTGGGAATTTGCTTTTTAATGAAAAATTTTAAAACCTGTCCACTTCCTGCTGCCCAAATGTTCTGAATATCCAACTAACTCACTGAGATAAAATAAACTTTTGATAGTCTGAACAGAACACTTACAGTTTGATGTAATTTTTATTTTTTTTTAATCCAGAGAAACGTAATGTATTATTTTTTTAAAGTATATTTCATCCCTTTACTCTTTTATTTCTGATGGAATAATGCTGACAATCACCATTAAAATACAACCTTACCAAAATATTACTTCATATGCAAACTACATCAGTTGTGGCTGTGGAGAAATCAGGCTTATATCACTAATGCCCACTTCATAGGTAGGTAGGGAAATAGGATGAGTAATGGAATTCTCTGTAAATTCATACCTGTAAATTCATCCTTAAATTGTGAAATGGGCATATCAGTTACAAAGAATGATGAGAAATTCTTCAAACTTCTGAAAAATTACTTGAAAATCTTTAATTCTACTGTTTATTGTTAAAAATATGTCTGAGAAAGTTTTTTTCATCTATCAGTTATTACTCCTGTCTGTCTTGAAGATTGTTACTTGTGTATAGACTGAGTGAGTTTGCTTTTTTTTACAGTTATATTAACTAAATAACATAAAGGACATTATCCATACCTACATGTTATGTCTTTGCTATATTGTATGAGGGCAAAATAAAGACGATCCAGAACATCACTGTAATTTCCATCCACCTTAGATTTTCAGAATTATTGGAGATGATTGTTGGGTATTACTGTACAAGAATGTAGCATACTAGATAGAAAAGCAATACAGCAACTATACAACTGCAGAGGATGTGTTTGGATGTGGAAAGGCTAAGTACAGATTTTGGGGAAAAGAAACAGGTCTTTGCCCTAAATACTTCTTGACGGGAAGCAGAAAATCTTATGTTTCTTTATTTAGCCTGGACTTTTCATTTAATAAAACAAGAAGCTTTATTCTTAGGGCACCCATGTATATAAAAGTGTCTGTAATTATTCCTTCAAATTTATCAAAGGCATAAATTAATTTGATAATGATTACAGTAGTACCATTACTGACCATTTTTATCACCAGCATTGAACATCAGACCCTACATGGTGCACTTGAATATGAGTAGCAAGGAATGTCTACACTTTAGGTCATTTCTTCTAGAGAGAAGAAAAAGAAGTTCTCTGCTAAAGGGAATGTCAGTCTTGGGCCACAAAGTTCTACCTAATCTCCCATATGGATGGGTACATGGATGTTTAAGGGCCAAGAAAGCAGCAGGTGAGTGTTCACTGGATGTACAGTAAGCTGAGTACAGACCCTAAGAACATGGAAGAGATATTGGGAGATCCCTGGAGAACAATTAGTATCTCTCAAAGAATGTGTGACTCAGTTTACCAAATGCAATAGTAATTTGGAGGGAGTGACAGGGAACATTTCAGAAGTTTGTAAGTTATATGTGATCAATGAAAGGTATTTTTCTCAGGTGTTAGGCTTTTTACAGCATCTATGATAGATAATATCCTTGTTATTGTCAGGGAAGACAGCAGGCCTGCGGGCGGCCTAGCTCTCTTCTCCCGAGACTTAGGCCTTGACAATATTCTTCTGTTCCCATGAGACAGGAAAAGTTCCTCATGCTAAGAGGATCCTAATAATCACATTCTCAAAACACAGCGGCCTTGTTGATAGGGGTACAGGCTGCCCTAACCCAAGAAGCAGTTACGGGAAGGGATTTGGGAGTAACGCAACATGTTAGGAACCAACCATAACAAGAGGGTCAAAAGCAGCAGGTGTGTAGATACTTTCAGGCATCAAAGGTAAACTAAGGATGTTTAGCTATAAGATAGGCTTATCAGAACACACTATAATTACTAACCAATCAATACGGTGTGAACAGTGTGTGTAGCCAATGAGCAGTTTTTTAGCTTGCCACGTTTGCAGTAAGAAAGGTATAGAATCTGGGTGATTTCACCTAATAAAATGGCTTCACCTAAAATTCATATCAAATTGTGTGTTGCTCCCTGCCGGACGCCACATCTTGTCTTCTCAAAAGAGTAGTGATCAATATACCAAGAGCTTTTAAAAGTACCCACCAACTTTCTGTCCTCTACCTAACCAAATTAATAAATAAAAATAAATATTTAGAAGTTTTGGTTTTGAGAAAATGTTTCCTTGCATAGGGCTCAGTTAAACTTACGTATCTGTGCAAAAGGGATCAGCAGAATGGATAATCTCTGTGCTGTGTGTTGAGTTCACAGGCCAGGTGGAGTTTCAATGTTTATTTTTTTCTCACAGATTATGGATATAATTTTCTTCAAATGCTTCATCATTGCTGAAATAAACATTTTCCAGTTGAAAAATATTCTCATTTCCTTTCGTACCTTCCAAACCACATAGTTTCATCACTATTACTTCTTGCTTTTTATGCAAAAAATATTGAATCTTAGGTCTCCATTTTTCCTTTTTTCCTTCCTGAACATACTAGATGAAACTCCTCAAGAATAATACTTTCATCTTAAAGATGAATTAATTTACATTGTTATTAGAAAGAATGGCAAGGCATGAACAATTTGATTTTCATAATATTTCTATTGAAGCGGATAAGGACCTTTTTCAGCTTTTTGTCTTTTTGACAGTTTGAAAATAGCAAAATTGTAGTTGTAAAAGGTGTATTTTGAGATTTCAGGGCAGAACAAAATTTGAAAATAAAACTTATAGCATGAGTTTTCAGGTGTTCTCTGCAGGTATGCTTTCACATCCAGAACTCATATGCTAGTGACCACTGAAGAGTATATATATTGTGTTAATTCTAAGTGTAAATATTTCTAATGAATCTAAAGGAAATGGTTTGAGAAAATGAACAATTATTATTAATAATAATAATAATCTCATTAAAGGATAAAAATACATTTGGGTGTCAGGTTGTATTATCTCGCATTGATTTCTTTTCTGAAAAAAGATTTTGTTTCTCTTGTGTTTTTGGGGGGTGTCTGTCTCCACACACACCCCACACCCCCTTGCCCCCCAGCCAGGTCAAATCTCATGGCATTAAGTTTTCTGGAAAGTTTTAGAAACTGCTTCCATAAAAGGTTGGGGATTTTTTCCTGTTTGTCTCAGGTGAAGCCCCTCTTGTCTTGCCTACAAGAGTTCCTGTGCTGCTGCTAAGATTCATGAGTCAGTTCATGTGCATAATATTAATTCATAATTCTCACATGACCTCACAAAAGAGATCCCTGTCATTCCATAAAGGGACAACATGGGAATGTGAGTTGTTGAAGGTCATCATGATGAGTTCATGAGTTTAAATGCATGTTTTCCATGTTGAGCAAAAGCATATGAGACAGAGAGATTTGATATGTGATGGAGACATCTGAGGCAAGTCCAGAGATCTCACTATGGACAGTTTAGCCTGTGCTAAACTGAGATTAAACAGTAATATATACATGCTGGAGATGGGTTTACATTGTCTTAGCTCCAAGCTGCCCATGTGGATTTTGCTGTCTAAAATAGTGGAAAAATTCTTGAGATTATCCCAGTCTATAAAGTATAATACTATGTATAGGTTTGGGACCATATGGGAGGTTCTCATCACAGCTTTATGATGTGAATAAGGGCTTGGGGAGAGGAGAAAGGCAGCATATATAGATTGCCATCACTCTCAATCTGCACATACATGAAGTCAGTGTCATCACTCCTCAGTGGCCTGCTACACAAAAGTCTCCTGCAAGGCTGACTCTTTTTGTACCTCCAGAGCTCAAGAAACATAAGGAAGAAGGAGCCACAGCAACTGTGAGGGTATGTGGGGTGGGACCCATAGGAGCCTGGGCAGTAATTGTCTCTGTGCTGTGGGAGAAGTGAGGATAGGGAAGAGGGAAGTGTTCTGGAGATCTCAACGCATATGTGTGTGCGCACCCTTCAGACATCAAAATATCTCCCTGTGTAGAAGACTTGCTGCAATATCATGATTTAGATGTGTGTTCTTGGACTGATTCCTCCTGTTACTCACTGGAAGTGCAAACAGCTTCTCAGAATTTTGCCTAGTCTTCCTTTAAATGTCCAAGTGATGTAATGAAGATGTAAAATTAAGTCTTAAATGCAGTTTTTGTGGCACAGAGAAATTTCTGAAATCCCTTTTTAGAGCTTTAAAACTAATCTCTCCATTGCAAACTCATGTAGGCATGATCTCACCTTTTGGCTTAAAAATCATTTCACCTTGCCAAAGACTGTTGCTATTCCTCACCTTTTAAATGCAATTTGATCTTCTTATGCAGCTCTAACAATAAGATATTTTTTTTTTGATGAGTGGAAGGCAATTGCAGAAAATAACAACTTGGCACAAGGGAATGTAGAATGACTGATAATTTTGCTGAAAAAAATACAAGTACTTGACTTGTGAGGCTGTAGGGCAGCAAATGTCCTTGCCTACAGCATATAAGCAAAACTGAGACTTTCCAAAAGGTTTTTGTTCCCCCCCCCCCTTGCTTAATCTTCCAAAGTGCACACTTACTCTTTTTGTCATTGCTAATAATTTTATCCTCATGAAAGGATATCGTTCCCATCAGAGATTTTCATATGGCAGGCTTGCTTCCAAATATTTGTTAAAGGGGTAGAAAAATCCCTTTCAGACCTCTCCCTTGTTTGACTAATGCTTCCCTGCATAGTTGAGAAGAACCCATGAGCTACACCAAATGCTAGATCCATTACCATATCCTTAGCTAGTTTAAACCTAACTCAGTAGCATCATTACATGACACTGCAGCTTACAATTCAGGTACAAGTCCTTAGCCCATGGCATGTCACTATTAGTACGATCATCTCTTTTAAGGTAAAAAAAAGCAGTAAAGAGGCATTGTAAATTATTTGGGGCAGTATCTGTATAAGAAAGAAATCTGTGTTACTTAGCAACTGCTGCTGACATTGTATTTTATGTTTTAGCACTGTGGCTGGTACTTGTCAGTTCACTCCTGCTCCCAAAGTAAGTACCTTTGGGCAACTTGGTTTTAGATATGCAAGTCACATCACTGCAGTGACGAAGACTGCTTAGCTCAACATACTGTCACTGAAAGGAAGATGTAAGGCCACAATAAACTCTGAGTAATACATCTGAGTTTTGAAGGGAAGTGTGTTGTAATGGAGCTGTACACACACAATTTACAAATATGTGATGGACTAATGTGGTATTACAACTCATGTTCCAGGCAAAGGAGAAAAAAAAAGAAAATCCAATACAAAACCAGAAAAAAATCCTTTTGCTCTTTCCCCAGGGAGCCTCTCACTTGTTTATCATCAGATTTCCAAGTGAAGGGTGTACATTTTTCTTTATTACCATATTGATTGTGTTTAAACCAAATACTTTGGATATCTCTGTTTCAGGAAATATCACTTGAAAAAGTATAAATCAATTCAAAATTTGCCTGTGCAATCTGGAGCCCAGGATGGTATTTATAATATTCCAACTTTCAGCCTGCATAACTATTAGCATTAATTGCTTCCTGAGAATGCTGCAAACAAAGCATATTAAGATTTCTTTTCTCCTTAGTACAAATCTAACACCATCGTTATGAAAGTTGATATAAATTTTGTTTGTTGTTCTACAAGCAGAATTTTAAAACACTTGAATTTGAGCGAGCATGGTACAGGCAACATTCAGACTGCTAAACATCTTTAATATTCCATACATGTACAAATTATTTTCCCCATTCTTTTGCCAAGCACCAATCTGTAAGATAAAAGTTGTCATGTAACCCTTCTACACAAAATTATAATTATACAAAATTGTGAGGATGTGCTTAAATTTTCATCTAAAGTTGTTACATAAAACAGAATCAAAATATTATCACCCAAGTAAAATATCTTTTGCATTACACTGTATAGATACTGCTGAGAAGATAGGAAGGAAAATTAATTGTTTAATGAAAAAAAAATGCTTATTGTAATGCTGTGGCATTTTATATAGATCCATTTCTGTGATCAAATAGGAAATAAAAGATTAATGCAAGATACCAAGCACTGTACTGTATGACTTTAAAAAACAACAAAACTAATGACAATGCAGCAATTAAAAATGCTTAGCAGTCTGTCATGTAAGTCACCCTATGCACAAAAACCACCTTCTTAGAGTGGCACTTCCAGCCCTCTCCAAAACGCTAATCCAGTCCTGAAAAAGCAACATCACATCACTATCAAAAAACTCCACTCTCCCCTGCTAATTTTGCCTCCAAATAAATGGGATTTGCAGCCCATTTTAAAAGAGAGCAGATTCCCTAAGTAGGACTGGAGAGAACTCCAAAGTTGAAATTATTTTTGTAGAAAGCTGTGCCAGAGTACATTTCACATGCCAAGAACACCAGGTAGAAAACCTCTGCAGCTGCATTTTCATAGAGATAGATGCGGTCCGAGCGGCCTGCGGCTTCCAAGCCATTCATGTTTTTATATTTTCCAGTAGCACCACACCACACCCACTATCAAACACGAAGCCGAGGCACACTGAAGAGCACTGTGCCCTCAGTGTGCACACTGCAGCTTTCTGTATTACCTCGTCTTTAAGGCGACATGAAATTCGATCTTCTGATGTGTGTAGTAGTAACGTAGCGACCGGCAGAGAGCAACACGCAATTCAATATGACTTTTAGGTGAAGCTATTTTATTAGGTGAAATCACCCAGATTCTATACCTTTATTACTGTAAACGTGGCAAGCTAAATAACTGCTTATTGATTACACACACCATTTACACCACACTGATTGGTTAGTAATTATAACGAGTTCTGATAAACCTATCTTATAGCTAAACATCCTTAGTTTACCTTTGATGCCTGAAAGTATCTGCACACCTGCTGCTTTTGACCCTCTTGTTATGGTTGGTTCCTAACATGTTGCGTTACTCCCAAATCCCTTCCCATAACTGCTTCTTGGGTTAGGGCAGCCTGTACCCCTATCAACAAGGCCGCTGTGTTTGAGAATGTGATTATTAGGATCCTCTCAGCATGAGGAACTTTTCCTGCCTCATGGGAACAAAAGAATATTGTCAGGGCCTAAGTCTCGGGAGAAGAGAGCTAGGCCGCCAGCAGGCCTGCTGTCTTCCCTGACAATAACAAGGATATTATCTATCGTAGATGCTGTAAAAAGCCTAACACCTGAGAAAAATACCTTTCATTGATCACATATAATTTACAAACCTCTGAAATGTTCCCTGTCACTCCCTCCAAATTACTATTGCATTTGGTAAACTGAGTCACACATTCTTTGAGAGATACTAATTGTTCTCCAGGGATCTCCCAATATCTCTTCCATGTTCTTAGGGTCTGTACTCAGCTTACTGTACATCCAGTGAACACTCACCTGCTGCTTTCTTGGCCCTTAAACATCCATGTACCCATCCATATGGGAGATTAGGTAGAACTTTGTGGCCCAAGACTGACATTCCCTTTAGCAGAGAACTTCTTTTTCTTCTCTCTAGAAGAAATGACCTAAAGTGTAGACATTCCTTGCTACTCATATTCAAGTGCACCATGTAGGGTCTGATGTTCAATGCTGGTGATAAAAATGGTCAGTAATGGTACTACTGTAATCATTGTCAAATTAATTTACCAATTAATTCATGCCTTTGATAAATTTGAAGGAATAATTACAGACACTTTTATATACATGGGTGCCCTAAGAATAAAGCTTCTTGTTTTATTAAATGAAAAGTCCAGGCTAAATAAAGAAACATAAGATTTTCTGCTTCCCGTCAAGAAGTATTTAGGGCAAAGACCTGTTTCTTTTCCCCAAAATCTGTACTTAGCCTTTCCACATCCAAACACATCCTCTGCAGTTGTATAGTTGCTGTATTGCTTTTCTATCTAGTATGCTACAATTCAGATAACGGTTAGGAGTAAATGAAAACATTCGTAAGTAGGATTTGGATGTTTTGCAAGTTTGTCAGGAGTTTTAATTGTGTATTGCTCTACATCTACTCTAGATGGTACTCTTAAGGAAGTTATCAAATATGAGTTCAATGACCAGAAGCTAAGAGGAGGTGTGGGAAGAACCATCCTGGGAAGGAATGGTAGCGGGTAATACTGAATGTAGCCGCTTCCCCAAATCCTTCTTTCTCCATTGATGGCTTCTTGTAGAGGTGCAGCTATGGAAAAACAAACCTGTTTGTTAGTTACTGAGCATTGCAGGGAACAAGCAAACCAAAAAAATAGTTCATCATTTTGTTAGGAAGGGATGGGTCCATCAGCGGGCAGGTAGGTGTCTGCTTCCTTAGGGTCTGCACTGGCAGGGTTTATGTCACAAGTCTGGCTGCTGTACTGGGTGTACAATATTGCTGAGCAACGAGGGGGCAGCAGCATCTGATTGGTTGACAAAAACATTCCCAAGCTGGGTTGCAGAAATTATTCCAAAATTCCTAAAATTAAAACAAATATACTGGGGCATGTCTCCTGAAGTGTTTTCAGCTATCACTGTTTGATAGGTTAAGGGTACAGACATTGGTCAGTCTACCTGTCTACCTACCTATTTATCCTATCAATCCAAACTTTCTCCTAACTGGAATAAAGTAGACTTTCACTAGTACTCTCTTTCAATGAAAATGATTATTTCTAATAGTCTGTAATATTTCGTTGCCAGCTGCAGCACCAGTTGTCAAACATGCCCCATGGAGTATGTTTGCATTTTCCAAGAAATTCTACAAGCATCTGAATTTTTTTGGCATTGTGAGATGTGTCCAATAACCTTAATTGGTGTTAACAGGGTAGAAACAAAATCTTCCATTTATATATGGAAACATGATGAGCAATTTGGGAGAATAAAGCATTCTGTTAAGTTATCCTCTACCAGTGATTTCCATGCCAGAGCTGCAAGTTGAGATGCAATTCCAGTGGCAGTAGTGTGGGAAGACAACCCTCTTGGGATTAGTGAAGCATGAATAGTTCAGAAATAATGCAATTAGTAGCCAGCTTTGAAGAGAATCATTTGGAAGTTAAATCTCAGCTATAAATTGGCTACCAGAGGTGAACATATAAGAAAAAAATTTGTAAATTAAGGGAATGGTCTTTCCTATGGTGAAATAGGGGGAAAAGAGGACCCTTTTATTTTTTTTAAGGATTTTAAGATCCCTATCTGGATGAACTCAGAATAATGGATATGGATTCAGACAGTGTGGTATCAATACAATTTTGAAAAGGCTAATAATATTTTGATTGTTTTTTGACAGGGGAAGTTATAATGGGTCTGCTTTCTGTTACAGAACTGCTTTCTGTAACGTAATGAAATAGTAATATGGCAAATATCTGTTCTGATCCAGCTGAGTCAGTCAAAACTTCTGCAATCAGTCATTGATTGTCAATTGCAGCGTTACTCCTATCAAAAAAAAAAGGGGTCATTTTTATTTAGTTGGTTTTTTTAATAAGCACCCAAAACAGCAACTTACTAGGCCCTACACTGCACTCTAGAGAAAACTTGGGGCCAGTTGGCCCTTAGAGCTGCTCTACTGCTCCCCTCCTCAGCTGGACAGGGCAGAGAAAATACAACCAAAGGCTCGTGGGTCAAGATAAGGACAGGGAGAGATCGCTCACCAATTACCATCACAGGCAGACAGACTCAACTCAGGAAAATGATTTATTACCAATGGAATCAGAGTTGAGTAGTGAGAAATAAAACCAAATCTTAAAAACACCCTCCCCCCACATCTAACTTCTTCCAGGGCTCAATTTCTCTACCTTCTCCCTCCCAGAAGCACAGGGGGATAGGGAGTGGGGGTGGGGTCAGTTCATCACATGTAGTCTCTGCCGCTCCTTCCTTTTCAGGGAAAGGACTCCTCACACCCTTCCCCAGCTCCACTGTGGGGTCACTCCCACAGAGACAGTCCCCCCTGAACTTCTCCAGTGTGAGTCTTTCCCATGGGCTGCAGCTCTTCACAAACTGCTCCAGCATGAGACCCTTCCATGGGGTGCAGACCTTCATAACAGGCTACTCCAGCGTGAGTCCCCCACAGGGTCACAAGTTCTGCCAGAAAACCTACTCTGTCATGGGCTCCTTCTCCATGGGGTCACCAGTCCTGCCATGAGTCTGCTCTTTTGTGGGCTTCCCACAGGGTCACAGCCTCCTTTGGCTGCATCCACCTGCTCTCACATGGGTGGATATCCCAGCGGCCCTTATCTTCCATGGGCTGCAGGGGGGCAGCTTGCCTCACCATGGTGTTCTCCACAGGCTTCAGTGCCTGGACTATCTCCTTCCCTTCCTTCTCATTGACCTTGGTGTCTGCATGATTGTTCCTCTCACATATTCTCACTCCTCTATCCAGCTGCCATTGCTCTTGGTGTTCACAGGGTCTGTTAAAGCAGAAGTTAATACAACCTCTGAAATCCAGGTGTATACTACAAAGGCAGACATGGAGGGTATGTTAGGTTACTAAGTGGGAACAAACAGGGTGTATCTAATGGGCTGAACCTCACTGCAGAACAAGATCTTTGAAAGTAAATTGCTCTCATTAAACAGTCATCCTTGCTTTCAGTTACTTCCTGATGTGCTACAAAGTAATTTGGATCACAGTAGACAGACTCCATGGCAGGAAAGGAAGAGATCCTTAGCAGGGCTGCACACCTTCAAATAAGAGGTAGGTTCAGACCTGCTATAGCAGACAGACTCTTGTGTCTTGTGTGAATTCAACAAGGGAAGAAGAACTGGCTCGTCATTTGTATCTCATGAATGAGAAAAAATGCCACGTGGCATCTAGATTTGCAAAAAAGGTGCAAGTAAATCAGTCAGCCACAATATTGGAAAATGGGAGCTAATCAGAGCCAGCCTCAGTGAGCTGAACTTACAATCCTGAATGGAGCATATCTTATATACCGACTACATACTTCATGCTTATATCTGGGAGCACTTACCCTATGGGTTCCTTTGGTTGCTGGGTTTTTTCCTCTCTCTTTTTTGTTTAAACAAGAGTTGCAGTCCCCTTGCCTGTACATGATGAATGCCTGGGCCATAGCCTCACCCCAGGTCCTTTGCATCATCTGTCTCTCTCACACCAAACTCCTAAAGCATGGCCACTTCAACCATCTAAACGCTGGTCAATTTTTTTTTTCTCCCACTTAACTGGATTATTTAGACTCTTTCCATTCCGGAAGGCATCCTGGATGGCTGAAATCATTGATCACTAACACAGGCACAGACCACATGCACTTACTTAGCACTGAACTAAAAAGCCACCTTAATTCAAGGCAGGTTTTTCAGTGAGCAAACTGCCTGGAGCAGTAACATGGAAGGGACAGCATTTCCAGAGCTCCACCGGATAGCAGTGCTGCACCAGCTGGCTGAGCTACCTCAATGTTAAGGATGTTGTCAGCAAATGCTGCCCAAAGCAATGGCTAGTGTAAGTTCTGCTCTGTTCTGCTCCCTGGCCTTGCCTGTCAGCAGGTTTTGACAATTTCACACATTTAAGTATTGTAATTCTTACTCTTCCCAATTTCACAGCTACTGAGATGCTTCACTCATTGTAGGGTAGCTGGAATGGAGGAATGGGGAAAGCATTATTGAGATAAGAGAAAGACAAGGAAAGTTGAACACTTCCACTCTGAGGAAAAAAGGGTCATAATAAAATAAGATGACAACCGATTCCTGTGCTTCCTACACTGCTTCAGATGTGCAAGCAAGCCACATTCAGCTTTCAGTCCCAGCATCTTGTAGCATATTCAAAATTGAGCTTACACAGAAAAAGACAGCAAAAATAACTCTTTACAAAACATTATTTCCAAAACCTCAATACAAAGTGTAAATAATAAAAGGGTACATGAAAGGCTACACAGTCACAGCTCTTGGGTATTGTCTCTGCTCAATCCATCGATGCAACCAGTCTGGTCAGAATCAGGTTGCTGCACTAGACGTGGCCAAGTCATGGGTGAAGCGGTGATATATCACACAGTATATAATAAATCCATTAACACAGAGGGCTTGGAGGAAATATGTATTGGGTTACTCACAGGAAGTGATAGAACTCCAGGTCATGTTTCCACTCCAGAGATCCAGGTGGAGAACATGATCAGGTGAAAACAGTTGCAGTCCCTGTGGTGCAAGCTTACCAGCAGAAGGCCTTTTACACCTCTTGCTATGGGCAAGGGGCAGTACTTTCAAAGTCCTGGAAATCCTTCAAACAGGACTGAAAAGAAGCCACTATAGCAACATCAGAGCTAGCCATGGTAAAGTTTAATCCAAAGAATATTCATTCAGAACAGGAAAGAGCTAAATCTATTAGGAGACTGTTAGTGAATTATTTGCTATTTTTACAGAGTCATGTAGTGGGTAAAGGCAGCTAATCTTGTTGGTCTCCATTAAGGAAGTCTCTTCAGACTTCAGACACCCGTGCATCCCCCACCTGGGCTTCACAAGCAACATGACTGGAAATTTCATAGTCATGTTCAAGGCCTATTTGCATAGGCATGATAGCAGACCTGCATCAATAATACTTGCATTAGGGGTATAAAAAATGCTGATCACATCGTTAGACATGGTCCTTGGACATGTTTTTTGCATCAGAAATATCTCTTAACCACCCTTTTTATTCTTTCACATCCATGATGGTTTTGATAATGGTTTTATAGCACAGCTGAAGTCAGAGTGAGAAGACTTATTTTTTAATTGATTCTTTTTTTTTCCCGGAAAGAGGAGAAGGAAGAGCTTTGAGTATGTCTAATGGTATCTGACTTGCAGAGATAGTACTCTTAAACCTTCAGGGTTTAAGATACAAAAAGGAAACTGGGAAGATCATATGCAGGGCTTGCATCAGAGAGGTAGTGAAGTCTGGATTCATTTTGTCATTTAAGGAGACCTAGAATGAGGATTCAGTACTTCCCACAACCCAAGTTTTCAACTGAAAGTGGTTTATGTATCAAAAAAAATCACCCCACCAAAATACTGAGTGGAAGCAATGGAGTTGCAGGAGAGGTGTGCCCAATCCGATCAAGGTCCTTTCAGGTTTTCAGGAAAGGCTTGTTTTGTGAGAATCATGGGGTTTTCTGAGTTTACTTTTCTTTTTCCAGCTCAGAGAAAGTTGGGTTTAAATTGTGAAAACACACTGTGAGGTTTTCAAGGGGAGGATGGCTACAAGCCAACTAGTACATTTCTTCCTCTGAATGATAAAAGCAGGTCTCTTGCGTTGCCCGAGTTGCTCTAACAGGTGAGCTCACTTAAAAGTGAGAGCTGATGTCTACCACCTACTCCCAACACTGCACCAGATGCTGCTGGGGCTCCATGTGCCCCCTCTCCTCAGGCATGGAAGTGCTTCTGCCCCATTGCATCAGTGGGGCCTTAGCCAGGCTGGGGACTGATGGCCTGTGCCCTTCCTGGGGATAGTGTCCCCCCTCCAACACCAACCTTCAGCTCCCCGCATGTGGCTCCTGATGGAGCATATCGATGCTCTGCAAAGGTGTTTCTTTGGCTTGCTTTTTTAAATACCATTAGCAGCCTTAAACAGAAAGCAGAGAGAGAGGTTCTGGACAGTGTTTGTTGCTGATGTTGATCCAGGTCTGAACATTTATGGGAATCCAGTGACAGATACTCGTTATGTCTTGGAACGCAGCTCTTTGACAGTGTGAAAATCCCCACTGACCTTTCCCAATCAGAGAAAACTGATGAAAACTCCTACCAATTAGATGCCAGTAAGAAATCAACATTTACTGGAAGTTGTTTTGCAGTGGTTTGTCATTTTAAAAATTACATCACTTTTCTATTTGTAGCTTTTAATCAGGTCCCACTTGACTTGCCTTTTCTTCCACCTACTTTGCAGTGGAATCTGGACATTCTGAAAGCATTTGGAATCCAGCAATGCATGAGCAGCCTCACAGGAATTCGGTTTCCCTTAAAGTTAGGAAAAATTAGTTTGGCAGCATTCAAGCAATACATTCATGAAGTCTTTTGAAATGGGAATTCCAGTATAATTCAGCACGATTGCAAATGCTCTAAAATGTGTAAGCCTAAACGGCAAAGGGAATTGTATACTGTAGTTAGTGATAAATGTTCCGTGCAATATACTGGCTTTAGCTGCCCCACTTACCCAATGCTCAGTGGAATTAAGTAGTTAAATTTATGTGCATAGTACTGAAACTGTAATGCTGAGTGTCAACCTCAGACTTTTTTTCTCCTAAAGCATAATAAAAATACCAGTGGAAAAACTGTCCCAAACCTCAGTCTGGTAAAAGGACTGCAAGTCAAGCAGAAAAATGTAAAACGTTTCTGGTTTTCCAGACCAACCTGTCACAGCCCAATCTGTTGTGACAGCACAGGAGGCACAGCCTGAAAGCACATTGGGGAAGGGGTCATGGCTTAGGCTCCTCTCTTTTTGACAGAGGTGAAAGTCTAGACAGAGTGCCTGCCCGTGCTAACAAGGTGGCTTTTTTGCAAGCCATCAAAGACAGAGGTGGGACATGGAGGGTTTTCTGTCTCCTGGGAGGTCCCAAGTTGGCCAGTGTCCTTCTATCTGGTCTGGAAGTTTCCTTAATTTCCCATTAAAGCTCTTGATGTACTAGTTTGTCCTTCATGTGAAAAGCAGAGAAGTAACTATTGAGTCCTGCTTCCCCTCAGTTCTCAATTTAATATTTCTGAAGATATCACAGTGTAGCTGCTTATGACCACCGGTGGTAAGGAACAAGTAAATAAAGTTGTGTGACTACTCATTTGTATGCATACATTGGTGAGGGGCTCGTAGGAGAGCAGTAGGTGACCTCACCTTCTCCACGCAAAGCAGAGGAACTTTCTGTGTGACCTGAGTGGGTGTTGGAGTGAGCCACTTTTGGGGTGGGTCCTTCCTGCAAAGGCCACCATAGCAAAGCACATTAGAAGGAATTTGACCCCGTACCCACTCTGCAAGAGAAAAGCTCACTAATTTCTGACACAAAAATAAGTAAAGAGCCACACCTGTGTGGTAAGGGCAGAGGGGCCATCTCAGGTGTTAGCCATCTCTTGAGATGAGGCAGGCAGGGCTGGCAGCACTTTTATTTACACACTGCTGCTTAGTGCTATTTTTCTTCAGAAAGGTGTCAGCTTTGGGAGAAGGACTTCTGCATAGAGCTGGGAGTAGCCCTCTGTGGAGAGATGATGAAAATGAGTCACTGTTTATTGCGTTATTCTACTTTTTATGTGATGTACATTAGATCAAGAGAGTGCCACTCCTGAGTCGGGGACTTGAGGAGATGAGTGACTGGAGAATGCCAAGATAAAATGGGTTGCCCTGCCTATTTTGCAGTTTCTGGAGCATGAAATGTTAGGGAGAATATAGAGTTACTGGTTATATATAGTGGATGTATGTTATATGGTATTTTGATATAGTCGTTCTTGCAGTATTCCTCACTTCCCTGCCTCTGTGCTTGAATAAATGTGTTTTCTGACTGCACACGAAAAAGATGCATAAGTTCTCTGTAAAACATGAATAATTAAATGTATGTGTCTTTATCTTAAAGTATAACCTGAGTGCTAATAACTGCAGCTGTGTGCATGGCAAAGAGTTCTTTATATAACCCATTTACCTGGCACCACCAGTTGGCCTGAGTTTACTCCTGTAGCTGAGGAACTTGCTTGAGTTTCAAGTTAACACAAAACAACTCTAGATCAATGCAACCAGACCTCAGTTTTCTTGAGAAGAACACTGTAAAAAAAATGGCAGTAGTGTACTGATTATTGTTAGACTTCATATAAAATATGGGGAGAGGGAGATACCTGCATTGCTTAACTGAAGCTCACTGTAATAGAGCTTCATGAGCATGTTTGTGTGGGTGGACCCTAGGGATGCCCCTAGCCTCCAGCAAGGAGCCTGATAGATACCAACACATCAAAATGGAGAACATGTTTTTCTTTCCCTACTGACTCCCTTTCTTCAGTTTTCTTGGAAACAATGACTTCTTAGTTCTGCTATTGCTGTGTTCTGCTCTCTGCATTTATTTCTTCAGCTGGGATACAGGGATCTCCCTTCTCTTCCTTACTTTTTTTAAAATTAAAGATCTCATAATATTCTCAAATTATTAACAAATCATTTTGGTCTTGCTTGATGAGGAGGTCCCAGGCTGCCTCTATTTTGCCAACTTAGCTCATGTATGTGATGCAGGGTGTTTAACTTGCATATTCCTTCTCAGTCTGAAATTGAAGTTTATGTTGAAGTGCTTTAAAAGCACAAAACACTCTATTTCTGTTTGATAACCTAAATGAGGACTTGAGTTTAAATGTGTATCAAGAGATATGGATTCAAATAGACCTCCATTTTTTGTGGAAGTACATTAAATTCTCTTTCTGTTATCTCAGGAGATAAACAGATTGGAGCAGAATTCAAAATGTAGGAAGTATTACTATTTTAGTAGGGTGCTTTTGCTCAGATATGGGGTAGAAGTTGAAATATTCAATCCACTGAAAAGATTCCCTAAAACTTAAACTTGACTCTAATATACGTTGGCTTTGAATCCTTGATCAAAACATTGAAACACTTTTTTTCATTTTTATATTCTTTATTTCTAGCTTATAAAAAAAAATACACAAATTTGTATGTCTGTGTGAAGTCCTTCAATGTGAAGTTTATTGCAATGGCTTGAGTTCCTGTATTTAAATATGAGGTTTCAGTGACTTACAGCCAAACTGAGAGCAGGGGGTATTCTTAATAAAATATGAAAACTTTACGTTGTCAGAGACCAAGTACTTAAAGTTTGATTGTCACATGAGTGTTGCTATGTGTAGTGAATGCACTGTAATCAGCAGGGAAAACTAAACAGCTTTAAAAAAAAAAAACCAACCAAAATGCAGGCAGCTATAACTGCAGCTGAATTGGGGGGAAGAACAGAGGAGGCTGTCATGTATATGAGTGAAGTGATGGATTCTGAGATGCCTCAGGAGTGCAAAGCACATCCTGAAAGGCAAGCTTTCTCTCATTTCTTCTCACTGCCTCTGTATTTTTTTTCCTTTTTGCCAAGTTTCCACAGGGATAATTCAGAGTAGCTGTGCATACTTTAAAAGATTAGAGAAAGTGAGGCAAATTCTGTACTGACATGCACCTCCAGTGACATCAAAGGGATGACATATCTCGTGTCTCTCCTGCTTAAAGTTTAAAAAAAAACACAACAAACCACACAAACTGGAAAAAAACCCCATGTCCATTGCTTAAAGAAGTGTTAATATTGATGCCAGAGGGAGAAAGCAGACACTATCCAAACAAAAAGTAATGGTGACTTTAAGACAGCCATGATCTCTTTTGCTTTTACCCAACCAATGCTGGTTCTGGGTTACCAGTCCAAGTCTTGACCTCTGTCTCCCAGCTGTGGTCCTCACTGAAGGCAAGTCTTGTGCCACCTTTACACAGCCTTCTTTAAGATCTTTGCATAAAGGAAGCCCTTTTACAACAAAATTCCTGAGTTCCTTAGGCAAATCCTTTTATCCCACTGTAATCACTCATCTGGTTGAAACTAAGCCTTTGGGGTTGTCCTGGTGAAGTGGGGTCACAGGAGTTATGGATGCCCAACAGGAAGGGCAGCCCCCGCTTCAAAGGAAAAATATTTTGGTGAACAAGCTTGTTTTTCATTTTGTGTTTGACATTATTTCTGAATACTAGGAATGTGGGTGGTACTTTTGCAGCAACAGTCTGAGGAAAAGTAAATATGTATGTCAAATACCATATGCCATTAGTTTTATTCCTTCTCCCCTCTACTAGCGTGTTTTCCCTCTTCTCACTGCTGCTGCCTCAATTATAAGGAGGAAAAAAAACTGCTATGGTTGGGCTCAGAGTGTTCTGGTAATGATCCTGGTTTGACCATGCCCAAAATACTTTTCCAAAGCTTGATAATGTTTTTATTTAGGTTTTGCTTTACTAGAAATTCTAGGTGACAAGTATACCTGCATACTATTTTAGGTAATGCCATTAGATGTAGCAGTGACAAGTTAGCAAGCATGTAATATCCTAAGGCAAATAGATTTGTATGTTCTTTTTCAGACTGGGTGATTGTGTCACACTCTCTAAAGACATTTTAGATCAGTAAGAATGTCTCCTCAGGGAATCATAGTGATAACTACTTTTGACAAGTAGTAATAACAGAAGTTTAGTCCAACCATGAAATGAGAGACTTGTGCTGAAGCCAGGATTACTGGTAGTGGACTGCGGGGGCACTGTAATTGCACATCACTTGCTTTAGTGATGGCATGTCTGCCTTCACTCCATCTATACTTGTGAATTCAGAATTGCCTGTTTCGTACTATGAAGCAAAAAGCATAATATTGACTTGAAGGGATCAATGGTAAGAAGCATTGTTTTAACTTGCTACTAGGCAAGATCAATTCCTTCCACAGAAAACCACTGTATTTTATGTTATAGGTCTCAATACAGGGTAGATTCCCAAATTCCGTGGCTTTATTTATTGACATCACTCTTGGCTAATTAGAAACAACTTGCTGATCCTTTCAGTGGTTCAGTTAGGTGGCAAGGTCCCCCAGGTAGGCACATCACAATACCTCTGAGTCAATGTTTGCGGTGATCATCACTCTTAGCTCTCTGTTGTTGTTACTTTACTAAGCCATCAAAGGCTATCATTATTACATATTGACACAGAGCTACAGAATAGCTGATAAATCTATATTCAGGTTGCATTTAAAATCAATATTATACCAGTTACCTTGCCAAATCAATATTTACCAAGTTGCTAGCTCCCAGCATCTGATGCACTGTAATTATTCCTCTTCTCACATAGAACATGGGGACCTAATCCAACACTTACTGAAGACAAGAGAGACTCTCATTGATCTCAGGCTTTGGATCAACCCTTGCTTGCTTTTATTTACTCATGTTTGTCATAGGATTGCACAAAAAATTGCACGCAACAGAAACCCTGTTTACTTGGTCTCTACATCTTATCGTAATGCGTGTGCTATGAGCTTCTGCTGTTATTAGAACAAGCACCAAGATGCTAACTTGCCACTGCTGGATTTTCAGACTATTTTGCTACTGTTATACAGACAGTGCCTGCTTAATACAGATAAAAAAAAATTTACTTTGAAAATAATCCATAAATTTTGATGATGCAGCAATTCAGGAACAATGCATTTGAGACAGATCAAGTAAGACTAATTATCAAAATAGACTTGTGTAATCATCTATGCTTCCATGTTTTAATTGAACAGTAGGATCTTTCTTTCAAAAAAGTGTGTTAATTGGGGTCTGCTCATGGGAAGGAGTGACTAATTGAACTGGCATGAGCCTGATAGCAGGTTTCTTCATTAAAATGTTAACTTTTAAAATCAGTGTTACACTGCAAATATTGTCTTTCTTTCAATTGGACTAGTTTATCTGGCACATGCCAGCTCAATTAGTAACTTGCTTTCATGAGCAGACCCCAATTAACACATACTTTTTTTAAAGAAGTATTCCACAATTTAAATTAGCACATTTACATTAGAAGTAATTATACTGGTTTTGGTTGTTAGTTGTTCCTAATTTTTGTGAGGATTAAATACGCTTTAATGGAAAGTGACATTTGTTGATTAATTACTCAAGTCATATTGGATGTTTGTAGAAAATATTTAAGTATGGAAGGAAAAAACTAAGCTAAGACCGAAGTTTATCAATCGTCAGGTATGCAAGGTGGGGTTTATATCAGTGTTCAAACATAACTTCCACACATATTATGCCACTATCTGATCAGCCTTACAATGAACTGAACTTGAATTGTTTCTGTATATTTGGCCTGACTATGTATGACCTTTGAAGTAGAACTATGTGAGGTAGCAGCTAATTAGGACACTTTAGCTGTAAGATAGGTGAGCCCATTATCTTCTGTGAGTGAAAATATGTGAAAAGGCATCCTTGGGATAATACAGATTTGATGGTGAAGGTCTAATCCAGAACTGCATGTTCAGAGGAAGAACAGGAAAGCCATGACCTGGAACTAACGAGAGCATCTAAGCTTAGCCATCATGCTTGTAAGGAGATTACTCTCAGGTGACTGTTCAGGGGACTATGGGAATGGACTTCAGGTTCTCTAAGCACATAGCAAAGAAATATACCACCATTCCTTAGTGTGGACTCTGCACTGTCATTGACTTCACATGTGACATGAAGTAAACCTTGCTTAAAATTTTACTGCATGAGAGTAATATTGCTTCTTTACAACAGGCTTAAAAGAGAGAGAAAAGGTTTTAGGTGAAAATGGCTGTGTTGCTATAATCCATATGAACTATATGAAGGATATTTTACAGTTTGCATTTAAATGTGGAAGGGATCATTAAATTTAATCCATACCTGTATGATGAGAGTCATTAAATCTTCTTACATCTCTGTAAATTGTCTTTAAGGCATAACTTGTGGTTAGCCAAAGCATTCCTTCCTTGAAGGCATCCACTCTTTGAGATATAATCTCTCATTTTGCTTAAGAGTGTGTTGCAATGATTAATTGTTCTCATTGTTACAAAACTGTCTAATTATCCACCATGACTTCATATGACTTCAGTTTCTGGCTTCTGAATCTTACTAATCTTTTAATACACACATCCTCCTCCCCAAATATTAAGAAAAAACAACCAAAAAAACCCCAAAAAACAACTTCACTTTTCAGTACTGGTTATTCTTCTGTTTTGAAAATAGATGCAATGTTCTTTTAAAAATGTAGTTGGTGTCCTGATATCCCTCTGCTTGGTGCTCAGTAATGTCTCCTATATGCAGAAGACAAGCGTTGTCATTCTGAGAGCCCCTTTTGTTACAGCTCTACATCTTCACCCACTGAGATGGTCTTATTTGAAAGTGTGTATATGTACTGTAGTCATGGTCCTGTATGAGTCAATCCTCTTCTAAAAACAGCATTCTGCAGAGTTCCTATGTATCTGATATTTGAGGTCTTTTTTAAAAAAAAATTACAAAACCAAAATACAAATGGAACCTTTTTGTCATAACATTATGCCTGTATTATCATATCTGGTTTACATAAACTAGAAGGTTTGCCAAAAATCAACCAAAAGAAGATGAGAAAGGTTTGATGGGAGTAAATGCAATTGGGTTATGCTTGATAGTGAGTTTGTTTTTAACTCTATGTAATGGATGTGAAAAACAAGAGAATGCTTTTTCCAAGTGAAGTGTCTGTTAGGAGCAGGCATCTGTGCCATGTAGTACAATGTCTGACAGGAAGCCTTGCTTCAGAAATAATTCAATCCTCTGGAGCCTTGTCCAGCAAAAGTATCATCCAAGGTCAGTGATTCTACCTGCGTGGCAATGCACATAGACCAGGAGCTGCTTGGAGCTGAACCTTCAGAGCAAAGCTGAGGGTCACAGGAGAGCTATGGTGCTTGTGGAAAGTAGGATAACATCTCACTTAGTCTAGCATGGGATAAGAGTATATAACAGCAGTGGTGAAATTAAAAGCCAATTAAGAGAAGTCCCTTCCCAAAGAACTAAGAATATGCTTCTGGAAATAAACAGAAATAACTCAGCGCTATACAGGATGAATCACAAAACTAGAACAGTTGATTCTATGGGATGTAGGATATGTGTCTGCATGTGTCCAGCTGTGGTGTTAACCATTGGTGTACAGATGATGGAGAGTCAAACAGAGGGCTTCCAGAGCCACAGGCATGTATAGTGATTCCAGAAGTGTATCAAGTCCTTTATAGACAAAGAATAAACTACAGAGATGATGCTCAAAGGTCCCATGGGGTTCAGCTCAGGTGATCCTTTGAAATGAAGTAACCTTTCCAGGTGATGGGGTGAAGCAGGAATTCAGCATGGTAGGGAGTCCTGCTTTGAAGAAGAGTGTTTCTCCTTTTGAGAAAGTACCTAGGCATTTCTTTAACTGTGCGCTCACCCACTGTTCAGGAGACACTCATTCCTGTGTTTACTCAGCCAGAAACAGAGTGTGCTTGGGGAGTGTTCCTGTGCCATCACTGGTAAGGAAAGAGTACACAGGAAAAGAGGGGGAAATGGCAGTTTAAAGGCAAGGTTACTGAAGGAAGCAGCTGTGCATGTAGTAAAGAGGAGGTCACCACTCTCAGTGGAGTAATAGTTAAGTGTGTCACTGCAGGGGAAATGGTGCTGGCCCATGGAGCTCTGTGCCCCTGGGACATGGTGAGTGAAGTTGGGTGTGATGTTACCCAACTTTCTTAAATGCACTTATTTCCTTACCTGCACATGCTTGGTGTTGTCTATTAACAGCAGAAAAAATATTTCACTTTGAGAAATGACAGAATTAAAACTCACACCCTGCCTTCTGTTTCTCTAGGAGCAATTTGGTTTTCCAAGTGTAAATATTACCCTGTGTTTTAAGATGGAGCTTATTATTCTACTGGAAAATAAATATTCTGTCCATGGATGATCACCCTAAGCAAGAAAAGATTTAAATTCAGTTAGAAATATGAGAAGTTTATATATGATCATGTGTATTGGCAAGAAGCTATATTGTTAAATCACTGAAGGTGAATTTGTGGCTGAAAATAGCCCAGTCACAATCCACTACTCAGTCGCAGACTTTAACAAGGACACAGTTTAGATGACTGCTGAGGTCTTTTCCATCTGCATAACCTGTGATTCTATAAAAATAATTCCTTTGTGAAATTTGATGGTAAATTAAGAAATCAATGCCAGTCAGCATCATCTTTTAAAGACAGTAAGCAGCGAAAAGAAATAATAGTTACGACATTAGCAGTTATTAATAATGTTTTGCTCTCATATTAAATAATTTAATCTCTATCTCATCTTAATTAGTGATTAAGATTCACCTCATGTCAGAGTCATTAAAAATTTGGGGGGGGAGGGGGCGGGAGCAAGACTTTCTGTTGAGGACAGGAAAGCTGCAATATAGCTTTTTCCTAACTTCATGGATGAGAAGTCTACTGCTGTTTGAACATTGTTGGCTTTCATGTAGTTTTGGATGAGCCCTTCCAAAAAGGGCTGAACAAAACTTTTTGTTGCTGATTAATATTAATCTTTAGTAATCTTAAGATACCCAGAGAGCAGCAAAAAGATGAAGTGTGTAACCATAGTCCTCAGCCAAGTCCTAATAACCCCCTTTGATCTTGTTCAAAAGGCATTCCCATGTTTGTTTTCCAGTTTAAGTAGCAGCTCCTCACAGAGCAGGGCTGTAATCCCCCAAAGTCACAACGGTGTAAGAAATCTACCCTGAGTAGGGAGCAATATTTTGTCCTAATAATGTCAACAGCTGTCATCTAAGGTTTAACCATGTAATAAGGGGGGAGAGGGAGGGAAGGAGCTGCACACATACAGACAAATGTGGTGTGGCCATCAGGCAATCCATTAGATAGCCATAATGCTCACAGCTGGAAATTTTTTTGAGATGGCATTTGATATCATCATTGTTAGCCTTCATATAATGCAATATTTATTACAGTAAGGGAAGAAGGGAGTATTTTTAGCTGCATCTTGAGTAACTTATCTCCATGGCAACCCCTTACTTGCCTGCACTGTTGCTGCTATATAGAATGTTGTCACATTAATAATAAATGGAACACATCTAACACATTTGGCTGCCGATTGGCTTCCAGCCACATATTTCTCTTGTTCTAGTTGAAGGGCTTGTGAAGCTTAGGGTCCATAAGCAAATTTCATTCATTTTGTTTCTTAGAGAAAATTGCCTCGGATTATATTAAAGCACTCAGGAGGTTTCATCAATGTATGCATTGTTTGTTGGGCTGGATTTTTTGTTTGCTTTTGTTTCTAGTTCCACTTTAAAATGCCAAGGAAATCCGTGAACAAATACAATTAGAAAAGCTAGAAACCCAGCAGCTGTGGAGTAATTTTATTTGACTTGCATTTGTATGGATAAGAAAATGGCATTTTTTAAAATTGCTTATGAGGAACCCCTGTGACATGTTTTTGAAGAACAATAGTTTCATTAATGGAAACTTAAAGCATGCAGGTCTCCAAGTGAGATTCTAGGCTTGCTGATTATTTCAACATGTATGAGAGAAAAGCAGCTGCAAGCAGTCAGCCCTCACTTTGTGGTCTAAAATATAGATTTAAATTTTGGCAAATGCTTGTTATGAAGGTGAAAAGATAGACAAAAGTAAATTATGTTTCATCCCAAATTGGCTGTGTTTTTCTATAGATTCTAACACTAGTGCACAAAACAGTGCAACTGGCTTTTAAGCTTGTGTATTAAGGCTTAAATAGTATCTGCTTGAGGGTGAGAAACCATTTGGGGCCTGTTCAAATGGCACTACACTTGTACTTATACAAGTATTAAGTATTCATATCTGGATGGCTTGGTCCCCATTTCTTCTATCCATTTTCTCTCTTCTCAACCCTTACTTCCAAATCCACAGAAGAGGAAGATGAGGAGGGGAAAAAACAAAAAAATCAAACCACTTTGTATTTTATTGCATCACCACATGATCTTTCTGTAGTCTACTATCAATTTATTTAACATCTCAGAGGAAGCATGTGTGCTTATAGGAATATTTGAGTCACTTATTACACTTTCAGTTTACATAATGATATGTTGCCAGTGATAACTAACTGGTCTATGATCCCTAGACTGCTATAATTTCCACTTATCCTCCTCAAATTCAAGACTTAAGGAAAACCAGTTTTCACTTGTATGTTCAGCTTTTCAAAATCAATATTCTGCTGCAAGCTCATGGAAGCATAAAAAAAGAACCTCACTTAACAATTATTAGGTTCTTATATGGGAATTTCAATCAAAAGCATGCTGTTGCTACATCCTGAATTTACAAGTTAAGGGAAAAGAAGAATTCAAGTGAGTTCTCAAACACTACCCGGGAAACCAAAGTTTCTAAAAGCCAGATCCATATGTTTAGGGCCAAGCCCTGGGAACTCTGTTATTGACATTTCAGCTCTCAGTGAGTCTCTACTTCATGATGTTAAAAAGTTTGTTAAAGGTTCTTATCCCAGAAAGTTGGTTTTTTTTGCTTTTTTTTCTGTAAAACGTTAAAAAGTAGCAGAGTTTCCTTCATTATTTATATCTCAACACACACATAAAAGCCTAAGTTTACTGAAGGAAAATAACTGGTAGTGTTTTCTTTAAAAGACATTAAACAGTCCTGAAACTCAAAGTAAGTGATCTAGCATACCTACTATTTTTCTTTGGTGAGTCTTGCTTTTAACAAGTCAGAGCTGATTTGGGATGGGTTGTGTTGAGCTGGTTGCTATCTGGCAGTACTGCCTGCAGAGGTGGGAAACATGCTGTGTGTATGCAGAACCAACTGCTTCACAATTATCTGTGGGCCCTGCTTAATATAAAGCCCTGTTCTTGGCATTTCAGACATTTGTACTTGCCTATCTTGAACTGGAAATCACTTGACATCTGCTGAAAGGCCAGGAGATGAAAGAACATGGGGAAAGATGATGATTGTTTTGTGTTATAGTCATTCCCTTTACAGTACAGGTGTGCTCCTGGATTTTAAAGGAGAGACTTCAAGCCAGGAACTGTAGTGGATGAAGGAGGCCAAAAATTTTGCTGGATGTTCATCTCTCCTGAGCAGCTGGAGTCCAGGCTTATGAGTCCCTACATTTAGCAGAGCAGGAAGGCATGTTATTTACTAGTGAAAATATCTATGGAGGTTTTATGAGGATGAAGCTTACATATGTAGTTGCTATTAAGGTGATTCCATGTTAATTCGTGGCTCATCTCTGCTTGAGATGCATCTATAGTCAACAAATGTTCCTGTTGCCAATCTGTGAGAGAGATTTCAGTGAACCTTGATTCTCTTCTCTGGGACTTGGTGCATAAAAGAAAAAAGATGGCAACTGCTGTGTTATGTTTGTTTGTGATAAATAATGGGAAGCGCAGGAGTTTTAAAGGAAGCTCTCTGCTGAGGCTTCATCTCATAAGTTTTGCACCTGACTTGAATGAAGTGGGAATCTGGTTTTTGGAAACAGGCAGTCTGACCTCAGTGTACAATTCCTGGCGCAGGCTGCATTTCCAGCTCTCTTCTGCCTCAGCTTGTGTGGACACACACACACTCTTTATAGCTGGTTTGAAACCAGTTATGGTGACTACCTGCATTGTGGGCTTCACTGCTTGGCTACACTGAATAAGGACAGAAAAATATATATATATACACACTATGTTTTTACTACTTTCTGAAATGGCTCCCTGGTGTAAAAAGGACAGAGATCTCCTTGAGAGAGTCCAGAGAAGGGCTACGAAGATGATGAAGGGCCTGGAGCATCTCCCCTATGAGGAGAGGCTGAACAAGCTGGGACTGTTCAGTCTGGAGAAAAGAAGATTAGGGAGAGACCTAATTGGTGTTTACAATTATCTTAAGCAAGGGATGCAGGGCAAGTTAGCCAGCCCCTTTTCAGTGGTCTGTGGGGACAGGACAAGGGGCAATGGCTGCAAATTGGAGCATAGGAAGTTCTGCACCAACATGCGGAAAAGCTTTCCCAGTGAGGGTGACAGAGCCCTGGGACAGGCTGCCCAGGGAGGTGGTGGAGTCTCTTTCCCTGGAGATATTCAAGACCCGTCTGGATGCCGACCTGTGCAGTATGAGCTGGGGAGCTGTTTTGGCAGGGGGGCTGGACCCCATGAGCTCTTGAGGTCCCTTCCAACCCCTACGATTTTGTGATTTGACATGCAACTCTACCCTTTCTGAGAATTTTAGATGTTTAAAGAACTTGAAGTGTAGCTGTTTCTTGCATGTGTAATGCCATATATTTCCCTGATTTTACTTGCTACTTCTTTGTTTTTATGTTTTCCTCACAAAAGTATGACTTAACTAAAAATGCTGGCTGAAAGTCAGAACCCCAACATAACTGCAGGAGCTAAAAAACTGTGGTTACGTCCTTTGCACCAAGTAGGTACTCTATTGTTTGTGTAATACCCCAGGTTTGGAGAAATAGCACGGATTCTTCCTAGAATACATGCATTCCCATCCTTTCTTGACTGTACTATGTGCTACTATAGAGCAAGCTAAACCCTGAAGACCACCTTGAGCTTTTCTAGGCTTTGATTTTCTTGTACTTACTAGTTCAGGTCTTATTTGAGAGCAAGATCTGAATGAGCAGCATCCTTATTTTAATGCTATTTCACTAAATGTAGTTTTCCACTGGCTTAAGGGTACAATTTTTACTCTTTAATTTTATTTTTGGAATTCTTTTTAATCAGAAATCTAATGAGCTACTTTAGATTCAGAAGGGAAGAGACAGCTCTGCCTCGAAAATGGTCATTAATTTGAAAAGTTGGGGAGGGCTGCAAGGTTGTCTGTGTGCAATCTCCCTTTTTCCTGCAATGTCTTCCAGCACAAACTTAATCCCTGTAAAAACTGAACCATTACAAGAGAGACATGCTTTCTCTGTGATGAGATAAGCATCCTCAAGCTTTCCACAATTGTACTTATTTTTCACCCGCTCACTTACTGTACACGTGTCCCAGGCTGGCACTGTTCCTGACTGCAGTACAGATGATTCTCAGTTTCAAAGCCAAATTTGTTCTTGCAATTATTTCACTGGCACATAAGAAAAGCTGTTTCCTCTACTCAGCAAAATGCAGCTAAATAAAGAGTCCAGGTGTGCCATGTTTATCAGCCTTTCTACAGGGTAATACTAATCTTTGCTCTAAATAAGTAGCTGTAACAGACTGTAATAATAACCCCTTGGCTAGCATGCCCTGGGGAAGAAACAGAAGATACTCCAGTTCTCTGAACACAGATTTCATGGTGGATATCAAAGTTTGTGGCACAGGTGTTAATGTAATTGGAATAATGATACATGAGGGGGACAGTCATAGTTCAGTCAGAATTCAGACAAGTGCTTCACTGGAGTGGCATGGCAGCTGGGCATTGATAAGTGGGGGTCCTCTCAGACCCACATGGGGAGATGTATTTCAAGCTCTGGATTATTTGGTTTGGTGGTGGTGGTATTTTTAAAAAACAAACACCAAAACCTAAACAACAACAAAAAAAAAACCTCAACCCAACCAAATTCCACTCCCCCTCCCCCAAAAAAATAATCCCAAACCAACCCCACAAATAACCCCAAACCACCAGAAACAAACCAAGCATACAAAAAACCCACCACATACACCAAGGGTTAGGTTTTGTCTTGGTTTATGTCTGTGTATTTGCACTTAACTGATCATTCCAATGTTTTATTTTGTCCCTCTTCCTCTGCATATGTTTTGATATATCTGTGTACACATAGTTATGTATATTACACTTCATAAAAATAGATAAGTAGTGGTTATGAGTTGATTCATGGTCAATTCATGTTTTAATGAATAGTTGCAAACCCATATAAACATGGATTTTGAATATTTCACTAACTTCTGGTGAGTATGGATACATCTAGGCTTTTTAAGCTTAGAATGGCTGATACATGCACAACAGCGTTAAACACAAATATGTGACACATACAAGTGTGTACCCTTGGCAGATGAAAACACATGCATGTGGAATGTCTTAATACTGAGAATGAGTTGTCATGTCCTAGTGAAAGCATAATTCTGCACTAAACTATATGTTTAGGGTATGAGCTAGGAAAAGCACTTAGCTATGAGATTAACTGCAAGGATGTGTTTACAGCTTTTGGGGGACTTTTCATGTTACTGAAATAATACTTCTATGTTTTTCTGTGATTATCACACTCTGGGCGCTTACATCCTATGTAAGTCAAGGATAGTTACACTGATGCTGAAGGAGGGGACTGATGTTTTCCTGCAGCAGTTTAGCCAGACAGTGTGATGTCTGGCTAAATTGCAAGTCAGGCTTCAATCTGAATTCATTCCAAGTGTTTGTTTCCCCAATTGTTGCAAGATTTCCTTACAAAGTTGTTTGTCTGTAGAATATATAGAGACAAATAGATAGAATGATGTCATGAGTAATATTTAAATACTGTAAAGAAAACAGAAATTAAATAAGCATACACTCACCTGAGTGAATACTGGGTCATTCAGACATGTGTTATAATGAATAAACTTTTAGTTAATTATCTTTGTCTTGAACTGTATGGCTCAAAGGAAAACAAAGCATGGCATCGGACTGGTATTGCTTGCTTTCCAAAAGGCTTAGCTAACCGAAGCTGCTGCTTCCTGCTTTGATACAACAATTAGAATCCAGTTATTTTCTAGCACTTGCTGTAAGTTTGATTCACAGGAACCTTTCAAATGCCTTGTCTCGACTTGTTTCCTGAACTTGAGTTTGAATTGTGAACATTTAACTTACCCATTTAGTCTAGTATTTCCTGTATGCCTGCCTCAAATTGACCCAGCTCTTCTGACATATTCACTGCAAAGAATGCGCTGCAGGGGGGAATGTCCCCAGTGTCGTCAACTCCTATACGTAATGGAGATGGAGAAGTCCATCAAAGGAATCTCATCTCTATCTTAGAAACATATTTCATGATCAAATGAGTCTTCCTGTGGAGCAGCAAGTGTGTGTACTCTTTGCTTGTGCTCGCCTTCATTAACTCGACACGGAATTTGGTGCCTTGCACTTAGCTCAGCGGTTTAAAATTTACCAAAAGCTTGGTGAGATCTGTTCTCTTGGTAGGCACATCCACTGTTTCAAATTTAACTTCCCCTCCTCAGAGTCCCACATCATTCAACATTCTGCATTCTTAAGAGTTCCTAGGGTGTGTTCCTTGGAAAGTTGAGTGGTCCCACCAGCTCATGGTGAGGAGTTCCAGTGTTACAAAGGCCCTGGTTGCTATTGCAGAGACAGCCCTCAGGCCCTCTCTTAGGACCTGCCTCCTTTTTTGAGGTCTCTTTCTTTTAATCTCACTTTCTCCCTCTCCCTTAGTAGATAACAAATTCCTAATTCACCATCATATCTCCTGTAGAAAAACAACTGTGTGATCAAATTGACAAACTATTAAGTATTCAAACTTCCTTTTAAGATCTAAACCCTCAGTGTATGAATATGTTTGTCTGGTAGGGACATCAAGAAAATTCAGACAGTTCTTTAACTGACTCTTCTTAACCTTGCCTCGATGTGGTGGGTGTCAGTGAGGTCTGTCGTAGCTCCCCCTCCCTTCACCACAACACTGAATGAATCTGTTCCATGGTAGTTTTGTTGAACTTCCCATTGTGGATGGTTCTATATGGCATGACTCCCTTCAGTATCAGTGCACAAATTGCGTCATCAAGGATGCAGCAGTACAGAAGCAATTAAAAGAACAAACATGGAATAATTGGACAACTTAATTTATGTTCTTAAAAGGCTACAAATGAAGCAATTATGATGCACAATCAGAGAGCCTCTAAGGATAAACATTCATAGACTATTTCCATGGTTACAGCTTTATCACATATATGCTAGAAAAGTAAACCTCTACCTAAACACAGCATGTAGGAAGAGGTATCAATCTCCTGCTTTTCCTTAGGTCCTCTTGCATTATTGTAATCTATCACACATACTTTTTTTATGAATGGGAGGTTTCTATTCATCTGAATCTAGTGGCCTCAACAGAAGAGGAAAACCTCATAGTCTCATGTCTGCTACCCTTGGCTGTGTGCATGCTTTCAACAACCTTCTTGTTCCTTATGTCACAGTCTGTTTTCATGTTGGAACACTCAAGATGTTGAGGATGGTTACAGGTTTCTACAACATACTTGACTGATTGTCAGAGAGAAATACAGCTGTGGCTTGTCAGTTAAGTACGCCAAGAAAGACCTCTGACTGTTTTTCAGATGACACTATATAATTACAACCGTACCAGTAAAAGGAGGTCAGATCTATCTTTCACCCATGGTTTATTATGATGGAAAGACTTTGGGTGTTGCATTCACATGAATGACATTCTAGTTGCTGATGACTGATCTGGCTTTTTTCTGTATCGAATCACAACCTGATTCTTTTCATCATAATCTGAGTGTTTTTTTTATCTCTGCTAATGTTTCTTAGGAAGTTGAAGAGAAGGGAATACTACACATCTTGCATTTCTAAATACATCCATCAAGTATATTCTCTATTTCTACCACTCTACTTCTACCACTGCAGAAGATACAGGAGGCACCTGTGTGGTTCTTAATGCTTGAAGTGCAAAATAGTATGCCTTCTCTTGTGATAAGTGTGGTGGCAAACAATCAAGGGTACAAATGTATTCCCCATTTCATTTGGGGTTTACTGCAACTGACATTTACAGCCAAAGTTTGCAAAAGTATTTAGTGTCTTTGGAGGATGTAGCTTGACGAAGCTTACAAATGGTTCATCTCAAGTTGGATCAGGTTTCCTAAAAAGCTTGATTTTTTTTCAAGGCATCTGAAGTGCAGCCAAAATACTTCAAAATGTTGGTATTCTGTATATTTTCAGGTGGATGTATTATTAGCATAATCAAACAGTCTATTTTTCTGGAACTGTAAACTTTCCAGAAAATTCGGTGCCTAGAACTCTAAATGGTTGGCAGCCTTTGATTTCTTATGTGGGCTGTTTCATCGTATTATTCTGGAAGTAGTTCCATGGGTGGTGTGGTAGGAGGATGTTTGGAAAGAGAGCGAACTGTGAGTTTTTGCTAATCTATTTATAGTATTCATTAATTGATTTTATACTTGTGGTTACCCTCCCATTAAAATCCATTTGAAGCTAGAGTGCTCTTGTCTATTAAGCTACTTAGCAAGGATTTTAAATTACTTTGATAGTTTAAGAGAAAAATTACGCTTATTTCTTAGTGTGTCTTATTGTTATGAAACTTTGCATTCACTTTTTTCTCAGTTTAATAGCCTTTCTAGTTTTTCAGCTATTCTGGACAAATTCAGAGTAGGGCAAGGAGATTAAAATCAAAATTAGTTCTTGCTATCAGTTTCAAGCAGTTTCTGGCACTCCAACCATTCATGCTTAGGTGTGTGTCCTGCCCAATGTGGAAGTTCATTGCTGTTGGGTAAGGATGACTGAAAGCTCCTCAGGTGGACACGAACAAGTAGTATAAATTGTATGAAAGGAATGGGCACATGGTATTAGATATGCATGTGCTTTCTGCATTTGAGTATCGGATGAGTGTTATGATACCTCTTTCTTCTCAATATCCTGTGTCCTTGCTGCTAAACTGCAGCACCCAGGAGCTCTGTTTGCTGGTGGGTGGCCCAGCACAGAAATGCTCTAGCACAGATGATAGGCTGTTGTCCCCAGTGCTGGTGACTCCAGTTGACAGCAGGCTCATTCAGCTGTTTCATGCAGTTAAGCTTCAGTTTTGCCTCCTGCATCTGCCCGCAACAAAGTTCCTGTTATACTTTGAAGTTGAATTTCAGTTGGAAGAGTATTTTCAGTGTCCTTTAATGAAATATCTTTTTTTTATTAAGATATCAAGGGAAAGAAGTAGTTATGAGGACTTTTCATGATGGTATAAATTCAGACATTATTCACGCTTCGTTGGACTTATTCTGCAAGATCAGCATAAAGCCATCTAGAAGAATATGTACCTTTAGCATACTGATAATATTCAACAACTAGATAATAACAGCGGTGACATTTGCGAAGCCTGGGAGACTTAGGCCTCTTCACGTTGACATTAATAGAAATGAGACATCTCTATTTCTTAGGCAGCAGTGGTTCAATGACCTTTTTCTTCTTTCCTAGACTTCTGTTATTTTTGCATGCTTTTCGTGGCCATTGTAAAGAAACAGCAAAATACTCTATTTTTCCACTCTTTTCTCCTGTTTGTCTTAATAGTCTTCCCCTTTTAAATGGCTGTCAAAAAGGGCTTCACTGTAGACTTTTACCTTGGTTTGCTAAGCATTTTTGGGTGTTGGAGAGTTGGTTTCTGATTAAAGCTGACCAAAGTAGTAGCAGTCACATCTGGAAGTGACAGGGTGGTGATTTATCCCTGCCTTGCAAAACTCCATACGTGACATTGCACTGCTAACAGAACTCAGCAGAACCGGCCTTAAGAGTTCTCTTCAAACTTCCCCTTAATCTAGGAGCGCTCCTACCCACTGTAAAATACTATTTATATTTCATTTTTCATAATAAAAAAAGGTAGAAGATTGACAGCAGCGTACTACTATATTGTAGTAATTGATCTTTTTCAAAGCACTTAGGCTTCCTCTAAAGATCTGTCACATGATTCCTTGCCTTGTTATTGCTATAGGTACCTTTTGCTGTGTTCAGAGAAGTGGGGATCAAGGCACCATGTTTTTCACCACAGAATTATGTTTATTCTGCATTTATTCTGATAATGCAATATTAATGGAAGTACCCTTCTGGCAGGGTGAGCCACGCTATCAGTAACTGTGTAATTGACTTCTGTACCAAGTCTGAGGGAACAAAGGGAGCTTGGAGATCAAGAGCCCTGTGCCTGTGTGCCAGAGCAGCGCGATCGTTCGTGGCCTCAGCCTGTGATTGTCGCTGACGCGATGTAGCACAGTGTGTAGTTATCACTTGAGGGCTAGTAGTAGTGATTGTAGTTTAGTCAGCGTAAGTGGTATATGACAGTGCAATTTTGTCTTGGGCTGTTAATCAGCCTACCTGCATATCTGTCAAAAAAAGGCAAGGTAAGGTACTCAAGTACTCTGTATTGTAGCTGTATATAAGCACAGGCCTGACAAAGAGGGAATGGGCACAGAGAGAGGGATGTTGGAAGTTCAGTGCGTGGCAACCGGTGCCAGATACTAAGGCTGTGAGATCAAAACTAAAACACTTTAAAGTTTGTGTTTAAACATTTTTTTCTTTATTGAGGGGAGAAACTTTCTTGGTTTTTCCTTACTGTGAGGAATATTTGTAAAGTAGATCAAGAACGTGTTGTATGAATACGGTGAATCCAGAAGGATAAATAGCAGCTCTCAATTGTTGAGATATTTTAAAGATTTAGATTACTCAGGCTTCATAACATTAAATCCACATTATGATCTCTTATATTATGAATCAAAAGACAGAACGGAAAAATACCACTTTTACATAATACTATTCATCATGACAAATGATCTGCATCAAAGAACATAACATCCTGGCAAAGCATCAAGATTACCCAGAGGAGAGGCAATGGACAGGCTGTCAAGCCAAAGTAATATCAGAAACAATTCCACACCTTATTTATCCCCAGTGTGGAGCAGAAAAGCTATGAAACCCTCTAGCACAGTGACTTTCTGTGTTTGTGTAACCTACTGACCTTAACACCCCCCCTCCCCCCCCCCCCCCAACAGTCTCATGTTCCTCAGCAAGGCTGGGGGTAGGGCGGGGGGGAGGAAGGCAGTGAAGGATTTCTTGTACAATTCTAAACAAATATGGTTTAGAGTTGCGCTCTCAGAGATTATTTCCCTCACAGCTCTTGAGCAAAAGAGTTTGTGCCTACCACAGGTATAAGCAGGTGGGTGCTGTAACAGCCTGTTTCTGTCTCCCCCAGCAAGCACAGATATATCTCTGCAGGAGGAAAAATTCTTTACCAAAAGGGTTGTTGTGCCCTGGAACAGGCTGCCCAGGGAGGTGGTTGAGTCACTGCCCCTAAATGTGTTTAAAAGACAGATAGAGGAGGTGCTCAGGGATATGGTTTAGTATAGGACAGGTACAGTTGGTCTCTATCTCAAAGGTCTTTTCCAACCTACCCATTCTGTGAGTGATCAAGTGGGGAGGAGGGCAGAGCTGTGTTAGGGCCCTAGGACTTAGCCAGTGGTCACTAGCAGAGCACATCAGTGTGACTGATACGTGAGGCTTAGTCAGTTCAGAGAGCCGACTGTCTTGTTGCAGAACAGGGACTGTCTCATTTGCTTTGGAGCCGTGGGCTCTAGCATGCCTGTCTCTGTACCTAGCCAAAGGTATTCCAGATACCTTCACTGGTTTGTCTTGTAGCATCAGGAGAGAATGCTCTCCCTTCATATTAAGCACGCCCTTATGCAAGACTGAGATTATACTGGATCTAAGCTTCTGGCTCAAAGTTGAGAAAAGGGAGACTATTTGTTTTCATGAACCCTAAATTTAATCCTCAGTAAGTGCTCTGTGTGGTTTGGGTTTTTTCAATTTGGTCAGAGAACTTGCTTTCATATATTAAATCTTTTTTGTTCTATGCTAGCACTAATTTTTGTAGGTGATCACTCCTGTCTCCTTAGAACAGCTCCTGACACTTTTATTGAGTTGCAGCTTTCTTGATGTGTTTTCTTGTCTTCCAGTTCACTTGGGAATCTCCCTGCTTTTGGTATCACTTGGAATTGAGTAAGCACACATTCTAATAACTGTGTATGTGTGTTTTTCATCTTCATATTTTGGCCATCTAGAATATTGTATATCTTTTTTTTAAGGTAAAAGTATGGAGAATTTTGTTTACTTAACTGGGATCACAGGTTGGCTGATGACATTCCCATGTATTGAGAACATTGTGTGACAACAAACTAGTTCTCTGCACAGGGTATGATTTCTCACTAGCCTCATTTTCTATAGGGGGAGGTGTTCAGGATATTATTTTTCTAGATAAACTCTTTATCTTTTGCTTATAGCAAATCTGAGGTCATACGTAACTCTTGAAAATCCCATTCCCTGACACTGGGAACCCAATTAAATTTAATATAAGAAACATAATGACTTTCAGTGAACCAGTAACTCTTAGGTCATTCTTGATATTTAAAATCTGGGAGAAGACACAGGCTTTGTATTTACATTTCAAATTGCATCCTGTCATGGGTATTTTCTAAAGTTCACCTTATGACTAAAACTGTAACTTATTTTTCTTGTGAAATGTAAAGCCTCTTGAGCTTATTTTGTATTTCACTGCAAACTGCATTTCACTCAGTTCATGGAGCTCAAGAGGGGCCCTGCGAGGCCTCATCGTGGTCCAGCTGGCACTGATTTAAGGCTGTGATGTGATGATAATGATAATGTCTCAATTAAGTATTGCTTTGAGATACTGGGCTTGCTTGAACATGAAGCTCTTAAGGTGCAAACCCACCTGATTAAAATCCAGAAGTAGTTCACCTACCTAGTTGTGTAACTGAGTCTCTGCAATTATGTGTTCCTGTAAAAGGGAAAGAGTAATGCAAGTCTCCTCTTATACTAGAGGAAGTAGAGAAGCTATCCTTCTTTCAGAAAGCTTTAATGGAGGATGAATTTATAAAGATAATACCAGAGCAAGATCTAAGATAGCTGGGGTTTTAGAGAAATGTCCTGATTACTCTCCAGGCCCTGTGTAACTGCCTTCCCATTTTACCTTTGACGACACTGAGCCTTTGAAGTGTGCCATGCAGAAGAGACAATGAGATACCAAAATGTTTAATGATTTTGCCCAAGGCAGTGCAAAAAAATGTATTTAAACCCATATTATTCAAGATGCTTCTTGTGCCTGAAGAACAGAAGTGCCCTTTCTCTACCTTTCAGCAGCTGATATAAACAGTGCACTGTGGGAGAAGAGTGGACTGAAGTTTCAACACACAATCAACATAGAGAAACTTGGTAAACAAAAGAACATTGCTGGTGGCAGTCAAGAGAGGAGGCAAGAGGAAAGCCTCATTAAGTCTGATTGTTATGGCACGCAGTGATAATGGACCTGTACATCAGTAATGATTTACTTAGTGTCTCCAGTACACATTAGATAGATTATGTAAGTACATTATTTCTTATTGAAAGAACAGCTATCATTAATGGCCAGTGAAATAGTTGAGTAAATCTTCATGCTGCAGAGAGGGGGAAAAAAGTTAGGAACATTAAAATAATGCAATTTCATCCCAAACTGAATCATAATTACTAATGTTGAACATATGAGCTTTGCAATACAAAACTTTCAGAGAATGGTATCTTCTCTTTCTGTGTTTTAGCAGTTACTGGTAATGTAAAATTATGCTAATGTTTAGTGACTTGAGTTTAATTCATGCTAATACAGAGCTTATCGGTCCAAAATAATTTCTTAATAAATTTGTAGGGTTAGGGTTAGAAGGTAAAGAAGTAGGAACAAGCCAATTAAAATCAGCCTCCAGTTATATATCTGAGTTCATTTAGTGAAGAAGTGCACTGGGGGCTGAGGAGGTGGAGGGACAAGGGGAAGGGAAAAGGTTTCTGGTTACTGTCCACTTATTTCCTTCTCTGCATTATCTTTCAGGAGCCCAAATGTACAAGCTGTCACATTTGCCACTCGACCTACTAAAGGTTATCCCCTCAGTCTTTTGAAACAGCAGCAAATTAAAGCTCTTTTTGAAGCCTGCAGACAAGCTGATATATATATTTTATATGTTCTGTATACATACATGCACTCACATATCCTTCAAAGCTGAAAGGAGACCATTTGAATTAGAGAAATGAAAATCTGTGCACATCAAAAGAAAAAAAATTAAACTTTTGTTTCTGGTTTTAAGGGGGGATTTTTAAAGAAATCTTTTAAGGTCTTTAAAGTATTTTCAAAACTGTTGGCAACTGGTCTCTGAAGTCCATCTCTAAGACTTGGATATAAAATTCACTTACTTATTATCATTTCATCTGTTTGAAGATGCTGCAATTGTAATAAAACAATTGTTACAAATAACTCATCTACAATGTGTTGTCAACGTGTTCTCCCTTTTCAGATTGCTTGTGGATCACACAATCATTTAAATCTGTAAGTGCTGACAAAAGTATTCCTCAAACGATCATAAATTGCATTGTATGGCTACAGTTAGGATGATTCATGTATCAGCTATATCTCCACAAACCACATCATGTGATTCAAATTGTGCTGCAGTGGAGCCATCGCATAAGACTATGCATGCTGAAAATGCTACATGCTATACTAAGTTCTCAGTGTGAAGATGCAAGACAGTGATTTTCAAGAAAATGCCCCTTATTATCAGCCAACTGTTCCCTGTTGGTTGAACAGGCTTTAATTGGCACTTCCAGTGGGCAGCTGTTGCTTCTGGTCAGGGAGAGACCAGATGAGATTCAACAAAAGCAAGTGGAGAGTCTTGCATTGGGGAAGGAATAAATGCTGGAATCAGGACAGGCTGGGGTTGACCTGCTAGAGAAGAGCTCTGTGGAGAAGGACTTGGGGGTGCTGGTGGGTGACAGGGTGGCCATGAGCCAGCAGTGTGCCCTGGGGGCTAAGAGAGACAATGGGATCCTGGGGGGCATCAGGAGGAGTGTGGGCAGCAGGTCACAGGAGGGGATCCTCCCCCTCTACTCTGCCCTGGTCAGGCCCCACCTGGAATATTGTGTCCAGTTCTGGGCTCCCTGGGATAAAAAAGACAGGGATCCTCTGGAGAGAGTCCAGAGAAGAGCTATAAAGATGATGAAGGGACTGGAGCATCTCCACTGCAAGGAAAGGCTGGGTGAGCTGGGACTGTTCAGCCTGGAGAAATGAAGACTGAGGGGGGACCTTATGAATGTTTATAAATATCTTAAGTATTCAGTGGGAAATGGCCAGCCCCTTTTCAGTGTCTGTGGGGACAGGACAAGGGGCAATGGCTGCAACTTGGAGCACAGGAAGTTCCACACCAACATGGGGAAGAACTTTCCCCCAGTGAGGGTGCCAGAGCCCTGGGACAGGCTGCCCAGGGGGTGTGGAGTCTCCATCTCTGGAGAGATTCCAGCCCCGTCTGGACGCCGACCTGTGCAGTATGAGCTGGGGAGCTGCTTTGGCAGGGGGGTTGGACCCCATGAGCTCTCGAGGTCCCTTCCAAACCCCTATGATTCTGCTTAGTTGCTTGGTAAAATCTACTGGTTTTATTGAGTTTTAATAATAGCAGTATCTGCAAGCAACTCAGAAAACATTATTCTGGCGTCTCTACACAAAGGACCAGTCAAATTAGCGTTATCAGGCTGAAAATAGTTCAGTAAGCCTTGGAAGGAGAAACTCTATACACATAAGGAATTACTCAGAAAAGAGCTCTGTTAAAAGGTGAAAAGAAAATTAGCATCAGTCTTGATTAAAAATGTTGTAGAAGATAACCTGCTTTTTCTTTAAGATGCTGTCTCAATGGAGACCGCACTGATAATTGGGTTTATTCCTTCTCCAGAAACAACCACTGGGTAAATGAGTGCAGAATCACTCTCCTTACGTCTCCAACTTAAAAGCTATTTTTATGAGCAAAATACTCTTGGGAATTCTTGCTTAATTTTCTGCCAGAGAGCACATTGTCAGGTGTTGAGGTACAACATTTTGGCAAGGACCTGCATCCTTCCCCAGGCTCAGTGCTGGTGGCTGCTGCTCACCACACTTGGCCTCCAGTCTCCCCTCCCTCCAGAGATGGAGACTTTCATTCTGTATAGCTGTGCTGCATGTGGCCTGGGTGTGCTGGTGCTTGAGTTCGGGTTGCCTTCTCTGAGCTTGGACTCATTCCCACGTGGTGTGTGTAGCTGTGAGGATGCAGAGAATGTCCTTGTGGGCCAGGTTGCTGCATCACACAGCTGCATTCAACTGCTCTGTTTCTTCTTTGTGTGTGTTGTCCTGACAGATAAGGCTGCTGCTTCCCAGGCAGATTCACAGCAGTATCGCCAGCAAACTCCACAGCTTACATGCATTAATCCCAAATACCAGTAAATTTGCCCAACTGCCTGTGCTTGCTAGCCAAAGGCAATAATTGACAAAAATGTGTTGTGGTTTTTTTATTTCACTTGTGTCGTAGCTGCCAAGCTCCTATGCCCTGTACCATCATATTCTTCCAGTTAAGCAGCGAGCTTTGATCCCTGCTTTGCCTCCTGGCTTCAGTAGCTTCTTGGGGGTGCGGGTGGGGGGTGGAGTACCGCATGCTGCTTTTGAAAATAGTCCTCTGAACCCACACTCTTTGGGCAATGAAATAGAAACTCTTCTGTAAGATACTCGCTGCTGAGGAGAAACTTGTACTTCAACAGAGTTGTAGAAATGAGTGCCTGCCTTGGCTCCAGCTCTTTCTATACATAAAGGGGTTCAGCTATGTATATATTATGTATGAAAGAATACATAGATCAGAGAAAACTCTCATACTTCTGATCTCAAATTGAACACAAATTGAGGATAGGGAACAAACTGCCAGCTGCAAATTTTTAACCAATGTGAATTTCCACTTACTGTTTGTTGCATTAAAAGCTGCTCAGTTTTATTATCATAGCAAATTCTAAATCCAGACTGTAGTCTGTAGCAGTGTATTATTATTATGATAGGAATCAAGTGGTGTGTGTGTGGCAAGGATGGGAAGCTTCAGGGTGCTTCAGGCAATTAACTTTGTTATGATTCAGAAGGCAGACAATAGGAGGTTAAGCTCACTATATAATCAGTGGCTAGAATTGGTTGTCTTGTGTGTCCCCCCACCCACCCAGTGGATGACACAACCTGTTGTGATTCAGGAAACTTCATTGTGGACCTATCCATATGCCTCATGAAAGTTTGTGTAACTCTGGAGAGCACAGTAGCCAATTATAGTCCTCTAGGCACAGCCTATGGCCTGCTACAGTTTATCGATCTTCTGCTTTGGTAGTTTAAATTGGTCTTGAGACAAACATTATCATATATCCTTTCAAAGGAGTAAATGCTGTTTGGAATAAAGATGAGCTTTCTCCTGGATTGCGGTGTTTAGGTTTTGAGTATATTCAGGAACAAACAGGTTAGAAGTAATGAAAAACAGAGAGGGAATGTAAGCATTTCCTAACTGCCAGTGGCAGAGTCTGGGCTTGATGCAAAGCTCAGCCTTTACTACTGGGCTCTTACCTACTGAATGTCCAAGGACATACAGAAGACCTTTCCATGCTATGAAAGTAGCCCAGGAGAAATAATCAGACTTCTTCTCCTCCACCATCCGTGTCCCCAGCTGAGAAAAAGCTGAGAAATTTAGTGAACTTAGTATATTGGAACAAATTTTAATGGCTTTTTATTCCAGGATAACATAAGAGCCATCTTAACATTCTAGTGACTGGAAATGTTCTCCCACTTAAAGGGATTTCCCTGCTCTGACTTAAAAACAAAGAAAAAAAGCCATAAAACTTGTACCTTCTCTAAACTTCAGTAGTGTTTTTTCTTTCTAATTGTGGCATGATAATAGTATCTGAAATTTTAATTAAAGCTTGCAGTTAACATAGAAAGATCAATGTTCTGCTGTAGAAAACGTGTCCTTTTCATTCTCTTTCCGTGTGGCATCGTGTCCTATGGAAGAATTTGATCCATATCTAGGTGTTCTCAATATTTTTTTCTTATATGTTATGTTAAAAGATGCTAATCAATAGGATTTTGCATGTGCTTGGATCAAAAAATGTTCATCAACCTTGCTAAATTCAGTCTGTACGCTATCTGCTGTATTTCTAGGTTCAGTGGAAAGGGTTTCAATGCCATTTATATGCAAACAGAACTTCATTATCCAGTGTAAATTGGTGGTTGGGCTACTGTGAGCACAGAATCAATGCCGGTAACAGGGATGCTGAGGATCACTTTGGCAGCAGCTGGGGGGCTCTGTGCTGTCTGGAGTCTGGCAGGAGCAAGCATTGAACTGACTTGTTTTGACGTGGCTTGGGTGAAATTGGGGCTAATAGGGAAAGAATTACATTGGCTTCTGTAGAGCAGGAGCTAATTACTCGTGTGTCTGTGCGGCAGACATTGTTGTGTTGTCACAGATGCCTCTTTACCCTCTTTAACAGTGGTGGTGGTAATACGAGGCCTGTTTGCCTGTGCCAGTGCTGTTCTGGTTCAGCACATTTACACTATTACAACTAGGCTGGTAAATATTTTCAGACTCCAGAATACTGCAGAGACTGAGAGGGAGCACAAGTGCAGGAGGACTCGGGGTATCTAGTACAGAACAGACATCGTGACAAATACATCACAACTTCCAGGTGTTGGGTCCATTCATTTAACACCAACACCTCTCTATGCTTGATGTCTCTCAGCAATGCACAGGGATGTTGCAAAAGGATGTTAAATAGAAAATGCTCTTACTGACCAAATGATAGAAATACTGTCACCTAAACCAGCAGGCTGCATTAGACATACGAGCACTGAGAGCTCTTTTGAGCAGCATATGATGCTCGTAAAAATGAACATGAGAGACAATGGAGAAAGCCACAGCTTAATTCAAAGCTAACTATAATCTGGTGCAAGGTTCATGCCCATGGAATTAAGTTCTTCCCTACCAAAGCCATATAAATAGATTTATATGTATATAACATAGGTGCTTTCGCTCAAATGTTTTTGTTGGAAGAAATACTGTTAAAATAATACCAGTGTTGTCAAAAGCTTGTTCCAGATGTCACAAGACAATCTTTTTCAATAGAGATAAACTTGTACACAGTCTTATGCCTCCAAAGTACAAGTTTATCTCAAAATCTGTATTGAGAAAAGAGCAGATAACAGCAGTGTGGTATTGCTGTTCTCTGTTCTTTTTGCTTCTATACAATTATATAAACATATATTAAAAATATTGAGAATGCATCCCCCATGCTACACATTCCCCAGAATCTTAACAACAAAGCAGTCTGCTCAGTGTCTTTCAAGTGGACGCAGTACCAGCAGATGGTTTAATTAAAAACTAAATTTATTTCTGGGTTACTGCTAGCTGGGAATGAGGAACATGCATGGCTGATAGTAGTAAAACTGAGAAGAAAAAAAAGTAACAAAAAAGCATTCAGATGAGAATCAGAGACCATCTCTGTCACAGGTACTCGATTCCGTGTCAGTGATCTACACATCCCCTGTTCCCCCAGCTGACCAAAATTCTGAAGCCTTGAAAGAAGGTGTTTGAGAGATGGTTTGGGAAGAAACAGGTAGATCAGGAGGAGCCCTATAAACTCGGGGGAGGCCTGAGTGAAGTTAAAGTCCTCAGTATTATCACAGCTGGCTAATAACAGTAAAAGGTCAGAGCAATATAGTAATTACTCAAACTTAGAATCACATTTTCCCTTTGGAAAATAACACCAGCTTTAAATAAGTCATGAATAAAACATACTGGCCCAAATCTATTGCCTTAAGTATCTCCAGATAGGCTTCCAAGAACTAGGGATATAATGTGTATTTACTTGCTTGATGAAAACCTACTCAACACTGATAAATCCTCACAGCCTAATTAGGATGCCTGATCCATTTTGACACTTGATGTATTTCCTCTTGCATACTCTGAAATGGGTCAAATCTTAAGCTCAGTTACACCAACACAAATGCCCAACGAAACGAATGATTTCAACTGCTTGTTCTAATCTTTGGCAATGTAGAAAATCAGGCAATATAGACAGCGAATCTATTATTTTTAAGTAAATTAATATAAGGAAACATCTATAAAACTTTTCCTGATGTTTTTAATGATAACTTCTCTTCTGCCAATAGACTTAAACTTCAATTCCTGTATAACAGCAAAGTGAATTTTGCTTTTACATTGGTTATGTAGTGCTCTGTTTTGATTATTTTTTTTATCACCAAAATTCCTACCTAATGTCTGTGCATCAGTTTCATAAAATTAACATAATCTGGGTTTGACTTGGTGCAGTTAAAACCTACTTGCTAGACATTCATTGTTAATTTTGTGAATGAAGCGTAGCTACTTGCTCTGCATTCAAATGCTCTGTGTGTGTGCACACAGAGGACATATACAATGCAGATGGCATTGGGTTGAATTAATGTACATATTAGAAATCAAGATTATGATTAGGTCGATGATTACATGTAAATTTGTGATAGACCTGTTCCTTGTCTGCAGTTAGTAAACAGTTTCAAGTGTCTACTTTCAGTGAGTCATCATTTTTTAAGTATTAATGAACACTTCATCCTGCCACTGTGTATCGTGCTGAAAAATAGGAGAGTTAAATACTTAGTGATATTAGAGATGCTAAACTGTTAGTAGAGCTGCCTTAAACATGATGTTAATGTTCTCATTAGTCCCCATTTATTTTTATTTCCTTTTAAGATTCAAAGTATTTCTTTTGATGCTGCTAGTGTTATCTTGTGACAAAGAATCTCTCCACTAATGGGTGAGGTCACAGTGACTAAGCTACCTTCTGGCCCTACCCAGGTAATATGACCATGGTGTGAAATCTCCATGATAGTGGTCACAAACAGTCCCTGATGCCTCCCTGAAAAGTGTATGCAATGTATATGGGAAGCGCAACATTCCCAAGAAATACAAGTATCTTATACTCAGCACCTTATTGGTGTAGTTTCTCATTTAGCACTAGTGTTCTCAAACTCATGCACTTTGTTCATTTTTATTCAGCCAGCCTAATTTTAGAATAACATACTAATGGGAAGTTACAAATATGTTGTACAGAACTTTAAGACAGTGTTTAATCTTGATGGGATTAAGAAAAAACATTAAAATTAATGAAATGATTGCATCTCAATCTGCATATGCAAATTAGGATAAATTGTATGCCCAACAATAATATAAGCAAAAGATTATGATAATAAATTGCGTTATCTGAATTAATGACTGGCTAACCCCACTTGATAAGGTCATAGTAAGTCCCAGTGCACTTATTACTAAAATTTATCATTCAAGCATGTGTATGCATTTAATTATTACTGCCTATTTTAACAAGCAGATAAACTCTAAGAGCAATGGAAAGTTTTCCTGTCCAGCACAAGTCTGTAAAAGAAAATATTTCTTTGTTCAGAACACTTTCGATATCAAGAATGGAAGATATGTAGAAAGGTAACTAGATCGCTGTCCTCTTAATTTGACTTAAGGTTTAATAAAAAAAAAATCAGTTGATCATAGCCTCTTACTACTTTATGGGGTTAAAGATTTATGGCTTTCACAGAAACATAGAAGAGAATCAGAAATAGGATAGTCATGATGAAAGAAATCACGGTTTGCTTTATCCTTATATCTGTATTGTTGATTTCCCAGCAGCTCAGTCTAGAGACCAGTTTTTGTCAAGGCAAGGATGTTTTCCAGCTATGTGCTTATACAGTACCTAGTACCGTAAATAATAAACTTCAGCATGGGCCTTTGAGAAACGCTGCCTTATAACTAATATTTATATTTAGTAGTTTTTATCTATAGATCTCAGAAGGTATAAGATGACATTATTATTCTGAGACTGCCTTCAATGAAAGATACCATCTTGTTTGAGGTGGACAATAAAAGATCTGTTTTCTTTCCCTCAGTGAAATGTAATTTCATGCTCTTGTTTGTGTGAATCTCAAGTACCCAGTGTCTGTAGGCACTCATACAGCTGGTAAGCAGCTCATTTCTCAATATGAGCACTTTAGCATTATTTACTAATGACAGCTCTGTAAGGAGCACAAATATGTATATGACACCATGTTCCTGAAAGCTTGTAGATGGATTCGCTAGCAGGTGTCAGAGCAGAAGATGAGTTTCCATCCTACTGGAACCAAATGAGCACAAAAATCTCCATGGAAAAAACATTGGTAGAATATCTCCATGGGCATTTTGTCTGGCCTCATCAGCCAGTCGTATTCCCTTTGGTAGCTGGTGACTAGATGGCTGGTGCCACCACTCCTTTAAGCCTTACAGGTAGAAGCAAATACCCTCATTCACTGCTTAGAGATATTTAAAAGGAAACTAGAAAACCTGACACATCATTTTTATATGCATCGGGTATTCTTATTGCTTCAGAAAGGCTGCTATGAATCTACAGCCACTGCCCTTACTCTGAGCCCTGAGGGATGGTGCCTGTGCTGGTCACAAGCTGAATTCACAGGATCCCTGTTAACCCCAGAGGAAAAGGTAATTTGAGGCAACTTTAGCAAGGCAGAAAGGTTGGGAAGCTGCACTACATCATTTTTACAGAAGCACAATAGCCACCCAACAACATGATGCCTCAATTCAGAACTATCAAATTAACTTCAGTAAAAACACACTCTAATGAATTAATCATAGGAATACACATTTTACTCCTGGAACAAAATGTGGATGATCCAATTAACCAATTTCTACTAAGACCTACGATTACTTTATTAGGGCTTTAAAAAATGGTCTCTGCAAAGCAGTGTTTATTCCCAGTTTGCTACAGTTATCAGACAGTGCTGTCTAAGACCTGCTGTTGAGGCCTCTGCTGTCCCTTATCTCATTAAGCGTGACATAAACACCTTTGATGAAATGGTGAAGTGCAGCAAATGGACTACATTCTTTTCCTACATAGTAATGCCCTGCTACATCTTGCAATCTGATTTGCTGGCCTTTATTGACAGGTGATAACATGTTTTGAATGTGTGCCAGCCAAAGATAGCCATTTAGAGCTTCTAAATAATTAAGTATTGATTAATCAACCTAGAAGGATACAGAACTTTTTTACAGAAGCTTATGTCCATTCTTAAAGGTCTTACTGTTTCTGCCAGAGGAAGCAGGGGAAGCACAGACCCTCTGTAACTGTCAGGGGCTTAAAAAATTACAGGTCTGCACTGCTGTCCCCAGAGAAAACAGCATGGCTGACAGACTGCCATTGAACACACGCGTGTGCCTTCCTGCTTTGCTGTGCCGCTCGCCCTCAGCGTCAGCTGTCAGTCAAGGAAAGCACCTCAGTTTCTGAAGTCACAGAGCAGTCAGTGAGGGCCTGAGACTCCTGATTAAAACTAAAGGAAGGAAGGTTTAGATTAGATATTAGGGGGAAGTTTTTACAGAGAGAGTGGTGAGGGGCTGGAACAGGCTGCCCAGAGAAGTAGTGGATGCCCCATCCCTGGAAGTGTTCAAGGCCAGGTTGGATGGGGCCCTGGGCAACCTTGTGTAGCTCTAGGCCTGAGGTTGGTGGCCTGTCTTGTGGCAGGGGGGTTGGAGCTCTATGATCTTTGGGGTCCCTTCCAACCCATGCCATTTTATGATGAATGCCCCGAGGGTTGGCTGACTTCATGGATGGAAACTTGGCGGTGGCTTTTCTGATCTGTGTCTCTCTTGGCACAACTGGATTGAACAGGTCTTCCCAGTTTTGGCGAGTGGGGGGGAGGAGTTATTTGGGAAACAAGTCATTCTGCCTTTTAGATATCTAAATTGTGTGGCGCTCATATGGAAAAAATGGAACCTATGGGATATAATGGAGACTCCAGTGCAGATAATGATGATCATTAAGTTGTTATTGACATGTAATCTCAATGAGCTACTTGATTCTCCCTATCTGGGAAGCTTTCAATAATATTGAGTTAGTTCATTTCTCTCACCCTGAAAACAGCAACTGCCCCACGGCTGGTAAACAATTTAATGTCTTGGTTGGTAAAATTCCTCACGCATTGCCCATTAGCAAAACTACCTTTACAGTAGGTGGGTGAGTTTTAACAATCTTAGAAAGGAGTTATTTTAGTGTGAAAAATGCATCTCTATTTCCTCTGTGCCCACCCTCCATTGCAGTTTGAAAAACAGGGTTGGTTTGTTCTGGAAATTGTTGTCACATCATGGTGGGAAAGTAGGAACTTCATGGATCTGGAAATGAAGAAGGGTATTATGTATCAAAAGCAGACAGGAACCAGACGTGCTGTCAGTGCCAGATGTTGCTCTTTCTAAAAAAAAAAAAAAAAAACCAAAAAAAAAGTGGGCAGTGTGTAATTTCTGTGAAGAGGAAGGTTTGATTAGGGGACTTTCTTGTCCCTCTTTCTCAGGTAAGAGAAGTGAACGTTAATAAGTTTGCAGGAATGAGCATCACTTAGAGAGCTCTTGTCATATCTAATATTACAGATTCTTAATTTCCTAGTTCACTGGACTTTTCTGTCATGTAAGTGTTGAGTTACTATCAGTGAATGCAGGTAGGAGTTTCCATAAGGTATCTGCAAGAATTTAGAGGTGCTAATATAGCTTGAATCAATGTGATGATAAAAGCATTGAAAGATGCCTCCTAATTTCCATGCATAGTGAATCTGCCTGCTAGTCATACTGAAGACATTTGGAGCACGTGTCCTGACTACAGCACAGTCCGTGTGCTTGCTGCCATAAGAAATACCTAAGGCATGCTTCTTCTGTTTGAGCAGTTACTGGTATCTGTTTACTGGTGTTAAAGACAAATTCTTGTCCCTATGGCATCACAACACTCTTGAGGGCTCGGTGTCATTAAATGTTGTTGATGGGTAAACCAGGTGGCTGGATTATGGTTGCAAGGTGCCTGTGTAATTTATGTTGTATGGGACACACACACACACACGCACACACGACTCTACATTTATGCTTGCACCTACGTTTATGCTCGTATTAAAATACAGTTTCTCTGCAAGCTAGTAAATTGGATGTACATGGCTTGTGCATGGTAGCAGTTCCAAGTGCCATGTGGCATGGCAGCCCTTGGCAAAAACAAGCAAGATTACAGTTCTGCTGGTATGTGGCAAGCCCCTCAGCAAAGTGAAACCCAAGTGTGTCTGTGCTGCTAGCGATAACCAGGCAATTTTTGTTGACAGGATTTGTAGCTAACACTTCTGTAAGGCAAAAAGCAAAACAATTTTTCTGTGATACTGTGTGCAGAGACAGTCTTTTGTTAGCCACAAATGCCAGCTGAAAGTGGCGTCGTCTTAAAACCACAGGTCACCCTGTCTTGAGTTTAAGAGAATAATGGAAAATGTGCCAGGGTATAATGCAGCTCTGATGGTGAAATGGTGCAGTATCCCTACCTAGCTGTCTGTCATTTAAGGGTGAGCAACTCTTGCAGTATAAGGCCAGGGCAAGACTTGGAATTTTCCAAATGCTTTTGGTAGTCAAGCGGAAGAAGGGAAGGAGCCACGAAGATGATTAGAGGGCTGGAGCACCTGCCCTACAAGGAGAGGCTGAGGGAGCTGGGCTGGTTCAGCCTGGAGAAGAGAAGGCTGTGGGGGGACCTCATTGCAGCCTGACAGTACCTGAAGGGAGCATACAAACAGGAGAGGAATCAACTTTTTAAAAGGGCAGATAATGGCAGGACAAGGGGGAATGGTTTAAAGCTGAAGGAGGGAAGGTTTAGATTGGATATTAGGGGGAAGTTTTTTACGGAAGGAGTGGTGAGATGCTGGAACAGGCTGCCCAGAGAAGTATTGGATGCCCCACTCCTGGAAGTGTTCAAGGCCAGGTTGGATGGGGCTCTGGGCAACCTTGTGTAGCTCCAGGCCTGAGGTTGGTGGCCCTGCCTGTGGCAGGGGGGTTGGAAGTTTATGATCCTCGGGGTCCCTTCCAACCCTTGCCATTCTATGATATCCTGTTGTGGACCTTGAACTTATAAAGGATTCTTTAACACCATTTTTACCTGTCCTAGTTCACAATCTGTTTGGTACACCCATACTGGCTAAAAGGTTATCCATGTTGTCAAAATACAAGATAGATAGCAGATTTCAGAATATCATAGTAAATGTTGATAATCAGACTTCTCATCTCTCTTAAACGTGCAACTTCCTGAAAGTGTAAATTCAGCCTTACTGTGTGCTAGCTGCTTAGTCAGAAATCATAGCTGGGCAAAGTCACAAGTGATCACTAGTCTCAGTAATAATCAACATGAAGGTATTGTTTTGAAGAGTGAGGAAGCAATGGAATGGCAAAGTTTTTCAAATAAGTGAAGATGTTAATGACCAGTAATATCTGATAAGGAAACTGGCAGTATTAGAAATAAATTGAGATTTGCTCTTAGGTGGGTATATAGCAAGTATATCAAAGGCCGCTTTTTTCCAGGGGTTTTGTCATTCTTAAAGGACAGAATCAGCTCACTTTCTTTGGAAGGGTCATGTGTTAGAATTATGATTGATGATGTAGAAAGTTGGGACTGACTGCTAGTGTCAGAAGGTTTTAGTTTTCTCTTAGATAGAAATCTTGTAACATGACTTCAACAAATATTGCCGAGAGCATCACAGCAACAAGGAAAAAGCCCCACACCTTTAAAACTCATACTCTTTTTAGGATGAATGTCTGAATGGCCTGGAACCTGTTAGTAAAGATGATGTCTGTCTTCTGTCCAGTTGGCTTGTTCTCCAAGGTGTAAACCTTACACAGTTATGATTGCAAATCAACTTCTCCTCCACATAAATCTGAACTTCTTCATAGTATCTGTAGCTCAAATGCTTTACCACTCTGAAGCGAGTTTTCTTTTGATTACTTTAGCCTGTTTTATTTGTCTCTACTGCTGACAACCCTGCCTTTCACTGGTATTGACTCAATTGCTGATTATTTTTTTCCCCATAAGTTTATTTTATTTGTATTATGAAGCACCCTCACTCAGTTACCTGTCAACAACTGAAGTTGTTTGGTGATATGCAAGTTGAAGTTTGCTTGGAAAATAAGGCGTTAGAGCAGTTAGAGGGCTACCACTGTTCATGGAGAGTTTGATGCTATTTAAACAAAGCTGGCTTTAACAAAACTGTCTCCTGTTCCATCGTATGACAAAGATCATGCTGTTTGCTGTGGCTGTCATCCTTGCTGGATACTTTACTCACCATTTGAAAGCAAGAAAGATGTTTTAGAGTAAACTTGCTGTCATCAAAATATTGTTCTTCTGGTACCATGAAGGGAACCAAACCTAGGACAGAACTAATATTTCTGTCTGCACATCCATAAACTGGTAATGGTGCTTCATAAACAGGAAGAATTTAAAAGCCACACTCCTTTCTTTATACTGTAAGTGCAAAGCAAGTATGAGAGAGAGAAATCCTGCTTAAGACCCACAACTGATATGAGGAAAGGCTGAGTGAGCTGGGGCTGTTCAGCCTAGAAAAAAGAAGACTTAGGGGGGACCTAATTAGTGTTTACAAATACCTTAGACATGGGTGGCAGGGGGAATTGGCCAGCCCCTTTTCAGTGGTCTTTGGGGACAGGACTAGGGGCAATGGCTGTAAGCTGGAGCATAGGAAGTTCCGCACCAACATGCGGAAGAACTTTTTCCCAGTGAGGGTGAGGGAGCAGTGGAATAGGCTGCCCAGGGAGGTGGTGGAGTCTCCTTCTCTGGAGATATTCAAGTCTCGTCTGGACGCCTATCTATGTAATATGAGATAGGGAGCCTGCTTTGGCAGGGGGGTTGGACCCAATGATCTCTTGAGGTCCCTTCCAACCCCTAAGATTCTGTGATTCTGTGAATTTAGACCAGTGCAAAGATAGCAGAATAGTTATCTTTGTGCTGAGGTACATTGTATTTGGTTTAATATTTTTGAGTTGGCTTGTATCATCTTTATTCTTCCTTGATGTTAGGAAATGTGTGGGAGACGCTAACTAAGGAAGACTACCAATGAACAAGAATGAGGAAGCCAAAGAAGTATCAGGCTTCATGAAAACTGCTGAACGCGTATAAACAAATAAAAAAACCTCCTTTTCTCATGAGGTTGTTTTTTGGTTTTGCTTTTTTTTTATCCTAAGTGTGGAAATGAGGTGTGGTGGTTTGTTGTTTTTTTTTTAGTTTGGTGGGGTTTTTTAGGGTTTGTTTGTTTTGTGGTGTGAGTGTTTTCTTGTTTTGGGTTTTCTAGGGACTATTCATTATAGCTTACATTTTTTAATTTGCAGTGATGATAACTTGGGGTGGAACAGTTAGTTTTGTGTACCAGGTGAGAAACAAAGAAAATAATAGTATTATAGTACAACAACAGCAGTATTTTAAGAACCCCGAACATATCCATGAGCCATTTGCTAAATACTAGGAAGCTGCCATTTGGACCAGTAGTGAGAAGCAGGGTCTGGTTCCTGGGGAGTACTTCCTGCAAATCCTTTTCCTTTGTTATTCTACCATAAAGAAAAAAAAATGCTGGTTTTTATAATGAAGAGTTACAGGAATCTGTGTAACCTTTTTCTAACACTATTCTAAGGTGATTAACTGGAAAGTTGTCGTCGTAGGTATGTATCTAGACTTGAATTTTCAGGAACAGTCTGTGCTGCTGATGTTGAGCTCAGTGAAATGGTTTTCATTAATAAAGATGCAGACATGGTGAGCATGGCCACCATGGGGTAAATGCTGAGGTATTAATATTTTACTTAGTGATCACAGGTAGGTGATAGAACAGGAAATGTACCACTTTAAATAGACCAAAAATAAAGGGAATACCCACATCCTTGCCCGACCACTCTTTATATCATTCTTTACCACAGCGTAATTTATTTGTGCTAAAGTAAGGAATATGCTATTTTGTTTGGCTAGAAAAGTGAAATATGCAGCTTTGATCTGTTACCTAGATATAGATTTCCTTATACTGTATTAAAATACTTGGTAGTGTTTACTTTTTAAAATATTTCAGATACAAAACCCAATAATGGCATTATAACCATTGCATAAGGAAAATTAATTCAAGATTAATAGAGAAATCCAAAGGAAAACTGAATAACATAGATGTATAAAAAAAAAAGGGTATTGATTTTTTTAAACTCAGATATAACTGCACTGTCTTGCCACCATAAAGCTTCAGCAGAACTGTGTGTGTGTTTGGATTATTTATAAGAAATAATTTTATAACAAATCTTGAGGATTTAGATAGGATTAGGAAATATAATAAGAAATCAGCTAAGGGTTTTCTCTGAAGACTGAGACTTTTAACATACAGAGGGTAGTAGTGGAGGGGCACCTAACAAAGGGCTATTTATCTACTACTCTATTTAAAGTTTTGGAGAGAAGCAAAAACCTCTTCAGACTGTTCTTAGTGGCACTTCCAACTTACTTTGAATGAGGTTGTGTTGAAATTCTTGCTGTGCCAGTAGATAAGGGCTATTTAAGAGCTACCTGGCTTTTCATGTATCTTCCACAATGGTTTCAGTAGTTAAAACTTGGTAAGCAAAGCTGTTGGAGATGATACACACAGAATAAAAAGAGATTTGCTCTCATCTTAGCATTGGTTCAGCCAGGCTAAAAGGATGAAATATGTTGGAAGCTGGCAGTTGTGCATGGAATAAAGACTATTTCCAAATAAGAAATTGCAGCTTCAACAAGGAAACGTAGTGAGGGAGTTAGGTAGGTCTCTCAAAATCAGACACAGTCTGCATCTTTCCTCCCCAGGTTTTTTTCACATAGAAGCAGTCTATACAGTGGCAAAGAAAACTTATTTCTGTGGCAGTCTTAAAAGATTATCATGTACTTGTAAAAAGATTATACATTTAGAATGTTTTTTGCTGTTACAAACAGGCTCGAGTCACAGGGATGACTTGAATCAATATTGAGGACTGAGTCTCTGCTCTCTGATGCTAATTTTGTATCAGTGTGAGAGTATTGATTTCTGCAAAAGTTGGACAGCTATGTCCCTGCAGCAGTGAAGAATTAAGTGTAATATTTTAACTTTGGTTCTGTATTTCTTTTTTCAGTCTGTAAAAGTTGGTTTCTTATGCCTGTTGGATACTCTTATGCCTGCTCAAGGTCTGATGTTTTCTGTGTGAAAGAGCTGTTGTTTCTGAAAGATCAGTGGATCTGCTCCCCAAAGAGGGGAATGCATTGTCTGGTCATTTCAGTGACCATAGATCAATCAAATAGCCCTTCCCTATTAAAAAGCTGCTCTTCCAGTGTGCCTCTTTGCTCCCCTCTGTGATAATGCCATGGCTGCCTCTCTTCTAGGTAGAAGTCCAGTTGAATTTCTGGAAGTCTATTGAGGATGTCTACAGAGATGATCCATTGCATCTTTTTAAATGTTGCTCACATTTAAACATAAGTTAGTGGATTGACAATCCATTTCTTGTATTATAAGACATGTTATTAAAAAAAGCATAACTCTAAAATGCTGCAGAATTCCTATGTGTCTTCTGTTTTATGAAACTGATTTTCATGATGCAATCTGGGAGCTGGCATTTTATTTGATATTTTGAAAACATATATGCAGATCCAGTACAGTTGCCCTTCCTAGTCAGCAGAGGCAAAGCTGTAGCTAAAGAATGCTTACACAGTTCCCTTCTTGTGTGTGTGGAGGGGAAAATCTGGTAACACTTCTAACCAGTCGCATAGGATCAGATTATTTTTTTAGCTTCACTTTCCTTCTGCTTAGTCTTCACTTCTCCAATATCTCAGCAGGTATTTCATATTTACAGTCCAACCATGCAACTGAGTTTATTCAAATCTTTCTACATAGTAGACATAAAATGAAATTATTTTCACCCTTCAACAGTTCCAGTCTTTCAATAGAAATGGGACACTTGCACTTTACTATTCAGTAAAGGCTAACTAAATGTGTTTGAAGTACTCTAAGGTTGAGTGACCTTCAATGACTTGTGCGTATAGATTATCAAACATCATAGCTGAACTAACAGACCATGAACAGTGTCCGATTCCTTTCAGGCTAAATAGTGCAGATAATCATAATTATTCTGGGTGCCAGGGTCAAAAGAGCCGCTCATCACTTTTCTGGCTTACTGAAGAATCTTTTAAAGTACTAAATGATACATCATCCCTGTCAGTGTGTTATAAAGGAATTAAGTGAAGCAAGTTCTAGAAGATATTTTTGACAGCACATATCTGATATGTCTCTGTCCTTTCATTCATATCGCCTCCATTTTTTTTAATGCAGATTACAAGTCTGTCACTCAGATGCTTTATTTTGTAGTGAGCTAGTTTTCATCTCTAGTGGAATATTCTCCACTAATCTAAACGGACATTTTAAGAAGTGGTTAATTAATGCACGAGGTCTGTTCACTATAAGTGAACAATACTGACTCATTTTTCAATTTTCAGGAAAAATGGATAGATGTTAATTATATTTTTTTACATCAGATTCCAGTTTCTACAAGTATTACTAAGCAGCTTGAATCAGGAGAGTTCCTTACCTATAGCTTGCTTTGCATGCAATTTCATGTTATCTTACAGTACCAAGGTGGAATTGATATAACTTGATAATCTTTTGGGCAGACATTTTCTGGTAGGTCAAAATTAATTAGAGTACAGCAGGAAAAGAATACCTTTGAAGCTCTTGGTTTTTGTTTTTAAAGTCTTGTTAGTATGTTACCAGGATGCTTCAAAACAGCATATGTAGTTTTTTATATATATGTATATATAGAGGGCTATATATACATGTAATAAGACTGTCAGACCCCATGTAAGTATAGGAAGGAATTGATATTTTTAAGACCTTCTTAAGGTTAATATAGAAATTGTAGAATGGAGCCCTTAATTAAATGTACTGCAGCAACGGTTTGGAAGAGAGATGGTAAAAGAAAGAAGGATGAAGTCTAGAGCAGCAGTAAAATGTTATACTCCTGCCAAGTGAAAGCACGGGTGAAATCACAAAGTGACTGGCCAATTCCTTTCACGTGTACTCTCCCTCCTGAGTTGTGGCACGAGTACAGTGGAATCAAGGTATGTGAAACTGAGCAAAATCTCTCTGGCAAACCTAAAGTATTTAAATCACCATTTATGGTGAATGTATAGGTACTTAAATTTGAGCAGTAATTTTGTAGAAAATAAAGTATAACAGTAATTATCAGGGGTCTAAAGGTAAAAGAAGAGGATCTTAGCTATGTGTACAGAAGGAATCAGTAGGCATTTTGCTTGCGCATCTTGGTAATGCATGCTGCGGTCCTTGGTGAAGTGACTATAAGAGTATAGTGAATATATATAATGAATAAAATATATGGTGTTATGTTTATAGCTCTGGTTTTAAGAAAATAACACGCCACATGTTCAGTGCAGTGCCCAAATGCTCCGATAGCATGCAGTGTATCCTGTATAAACTGTGAATTCTATTTGAAAATAACGTTTATAATTAAAATTGGCATTTGTGGGCCTCCAGCTGGTGAATGCTGTTTTGCTGACGTGTGACATCACTCCTGACACCCACAGTATGGCAGCTCATTGTCAGACTTTGTGCCAGGTCTTTGCAATGCCAATGCCTCAGATGTTGCAATCTGCAGAAAATGGTGCCCGACAGCAGGAGGCTTGTGAAGGCTTTGTTTCATTGTTTATATGGGAAAGGCTCTTGCTTGCTCAGAGAATAAGCTTTGTATTTTATTAAAGAATGATTTTAACTTAGCAGAAGCTAACCAGTCTCCTGTAGTGATAGTGCTAGTTGCTTTTCTAGAAGGGCCTGCCTTTCACCTCTGGGGGATGTGATTAGGCACTGCAGCGTAATGATGCTGCGCTGGAGTTGACCGTGGATAACACAGACGGTTTTAGTGACAATGGGTCAGGTTCTCTTGGGTGATCTGGCTTGCTGATGCCTCTACTTGCTCATAAAGGAACCAGATGATTTTTGGCATAACGAATGCTGGGTGCAGGCAAGAAACCACCCATGAGCAAGAGATCTCTGTGTTCCGTATGGTGTTTGGCTGCTAGCGGGCACACAAAAATCTTACTGAAGAAATGCCATGAGAGCCTAAAAATAAGGAAAAAAGCTTCCCAAGCAATATGAAATTCCATTTTTTTGCTCAATCTGAAAGAAAAAAATCTAGTTTTTTAAAATACTGTATGTGTTTCTTCAGTTGTAGGTGACCAGGAAGATTTTGGAACAAATTTGAAGGGTCCTGTCTCAAACAGAACATTAAGCTTATTTTCTCAGTGGGTGACAGTGGTACAGCCCCTCCCTATTCCCTAAAAAAATTAGCATGAAGTAATACAGTTTGTGCATCACAAGACTAGCTGTGTAAGTTGTTAGGGATTAGCTCAGAACACAAAGGGTTGTATTGCTGTTTACCAGATAACTTTATGTTGTTATTTTTTTCTATCTTATATTGACAAGCATGAAGTAACAATACGAAACAGCTAGCTTTGGATAAATGATTATGTTGCTGCTCAAATAGTATGTCTGCACCCTTAGTGAGCTCTTCTGGTTAGGGAGTTTTTCACTTGTCCTTGAAGCAGGTAATGATAAAATTACCCCCCCACACTGTAATATTAAGTTACAATATATGTCTCACCAGAAGAGGGGAAAAAACACTGTAAAAAAGACCATCTATTGCAAGTTCTTCCAGCCTCTTAATACCTTCAGTGGTGCCATGATACAGATAGGAAGAACTGAGATGATTACACCAGCTTGAAGGCTCAGTGTAAATAAATCTGTGTAATGATTTGCTGGGTTCTAGATTTAGAAAGAACAATGACAACAGCTCTTTTATAGGCTAATATTTTCAAAATAACTTATATAAAGCAAGCACATAGCAGAAGTCAAATTTGGCACATTAACTGTTTCAAAATACTGTGTTATAATGGTGGGGAGAGAAAGGAAAAGCAGTGAACTTCAATTTGAGGGATGAAAATTTTTATCTGGGAAGATATGAAACATCTCTCCTTGCCAAGAATGTGCACATACCTAAAGATAGTCAGGACATTGGGGTACACAGTTTAGTTGTGTGGAGTTTGCCATCCCCTTTAGCTTGCCACTCAACTCTGACAGACTGCAAATTCACAAGAGACTTACCAACATATAATACTGTTATTGCTGAAGCGATTATAGATTAGATGACAAGATGAAAAGCAATGCTATGCAAACTCTTTTTTGCATCACATTGAGTCAGGCTAGAAATTCTTCTGTAGATATAGGAGGAAGGGTGGGCAATTAGAGTTTGTGTCCTAAATACATTCCTGTTCAAGTGAAGGGATAAGAAAAATAAATATATTCTCCCAAGTTTTTCCCCTACCTATATAAATGGTTACTTGGGTAGCCATATTCTATACTGTAGAGTTAAACTGTGGAACTGAAGTGGAGGATGTATAGGGGAAATGAATAAAAAACATTAGTACAGAAAGGAAAGATAGAAAGGTATTTGTTCATTGCTAGCATTCACAGCTCCTAATGCTTTAAGAGCATTGGAAAGATTCCTCATGTTCTCTGTACAATCCTGAAGCCTGGTAAATTAGGAAAGGTCCGCTCCTTCAGCAAGCATTAGGAGCAATTGGGATTCAGTGACTTTATATATATATAGGCTAACATGCTAAGGCAATTGGAGTCACACTAGTATGATGACTTCCCTGCTCTTTGTTTCTGGTAGGCAATACATTCTTCAGTAAAATAAGCCATGTTTTCTGAAAAAAAACCCACCCTGTTTTAAACTCTAATGGATTTCAGAAACCTTTTTGCTAAGTCCTTTTCTGGAGAAAGTAGTATTGCTTCAAAACAAACCTTGAAATTTTTCCACTTCCCTCAACCAGAAAAAAAGTCTGAAATGAATCATTTCTCTTCCTTCCCACCTTCAAATCAAATTGTATCGCAGTTAGAGTGCGTTGGAAAAAGTGAAGCATTTACCTGAACAAAGAAAAGCAAACCAGCGTGCATTACTCTATTAAAGGAAATAATAAAACTTGCTACTACTTCTCTGGGACTTTTAATCTTAACAATATTGACATAAGCCTTTTATATTTGAAATTAAAATTAGTGACCCTATTAGAATCAAAACTGCTACATTCATTAGGAGTCGTGTATGTCAAATAAAAATGAAGCTTTCTTTTTGGACTGCTGTTTTCCAGAACTATAAACAAAGAATGGCATAAAATTCTGTCTTTTGTTGATTTTTGCTTGTGTTAGGGTTTTTTGGCAAACTTTCCCCAGTGACTATAAAAATTTGATTCTAATATAAAAGTATTTAGATTGTTTTTAAAAAGGAGTTGCACTTTGACTTCAATTAAGCTTACATAAGCTTGTACTTGTGTGGACTTTCAAGGAAAAATTAATTTGCTAACCTGGCAAATTTTCTTCAAATTCACGTAGCCCTGATCAAAATGACATTGATTTGCTCAGATTAGCAGCTGACATCTGAAACTTTCTTACTTGAGCTACTTGTGATCATGAAGTTTTCTTGATGTTAAACTAGCAATTGGCTCTTCATAGCCGGGGATCTGCATCACAGCAAGTACAAGCTCCTTTCCAAATTAGGAAGTCTTTCAACTACCACTCTGGCCAGCAAGTGGTACTGTTTTCAAGAACCTGATGTAGTAGAGAGTGATGTCTGCTAGACCATTAGAAATCAATCCTCTGTCTTTAATCTGACTTGCACTTTTTTATTTCACCTTCTTCCTCCATATCCCTTTTTTTTTTTTTCCTGAACTAGAGGAGCTGGAAACAGAAATCTGGAAATGCAAGCAGCCTGCTCGTAGAAAAGAAAATTCTGTAAAAGAGATCCCAACCTTAAGACCTTGTGCAACATCCCTTTTGCACCTTACCCCCTGTGCTTACATCCCTTTTGTGCCTTGTCAAAAGGCTGTTTTTTAAATTTCATGTAGAGGACTCTTACTACTAAAATAGCCACTTGCAGTCATGTGCAGCAGAGAATTGTTAGTAACAGAGGCTGGACTAGAAGAAGTGGACTTGTAAAACTGTCAAAACAAGCCTTTCTGTTCTCTTGGTATCCAGATCAGAAAATAAACTGCAAATACACTTCTGAATTACATACTCTATACCCAGGATGAAGAAACGCTCCCTTTGGTTACCATACTGTAAATTGAGAGTACTGGAAAATGTGAGGAAAAGGGGCAAGGTACGAAGCTAATTCGCTGGTGTTAGTTGGTTTGCATTGGAAGAAGTGGCTGGGTAGCAGTACAAGCATAAATAATGCAAGCAAGAAAGTAGCATCATTTGAGCTCAGTGAGAACTCAAAAGAGCTGGTGAAGTGTGGTGGAAACTTATGAGCTTTCTATATGCCCATAAGCTTTCAAAACACTTTAAACCTTTTGAATAACATTTAAAAAAAAAACCAAAAACACCCAACCCAGCCCAAAAAACATTGCTCTTACACAAAGAAACCCAAAGGTGCTACAAGCCGATTCTTGTTTTAGCTAACAGGGCTTTATTTTGTTCAGTTGTTGGCATGGCATAGCATAGCATTAGAAGCAATCTTCTCTTGGCATCTAATCAGCATATAATTTCAATTGTCTGCCTGCTTTTCTTCCACTCGGCTTTGTGTGGCTGCTTTCTGTTAGGAAGTTTAGGCTATCGGAATAGAGCAGGGAGCTTCTGCTGGACAAATCCATGGCAATTGCAGGGGTTCAAAATCTGCCATGTGCCTTGTTTAATTAAATGAGGAACTTGCAGGAAACACATGGCTAGTGCCCCCAGAGGTGCCTTTTCAATTTCCTAATCAAGGCTGATGAAATTAGAATTGGCTATCAAATCTTTCTAGCAAACTTGCATCATTCTTTGCTAATTTCCTTCTAGTGGCCCCTTGAGAGATGCAGATAGTCTCAATGCTGCATATTAAACTTTAATTACTAATTTCTGTTATGAGGGTGAGAGAACACTCCAATAGCTGCATCATAGCTTGCAAGCTCCTCGTGCTGAAAAACACCCATAAAGTAAATGAAAAGTGAGTCAGCAACTTATTGCCAATCCCTGTCAGTGCATGCTGCAGTAGGGTGCCAGCTGGCCATCTACTAGCAGTGAATTTTAGGTTTGTACTTATTTTATTAAGTGTCGTTAATCTGATAGGTTGAATGCAATTTGCTTTCCAGAGACAAGCATACAGGGCTTAGCATCGTCCCCACAGATACAATGAGTAGTTTATGAAAAGTCTAGCAAAGCATAATCCACAGCAGCAATGCTGTTGCATTGGGCTTGAAGCATTTTACTGACTACTTTGCGTAAAGGATGAATTCCTAAATCAATGTAGCCTGACTTACTTTTCTTTTAATCCCATGATTTCAGGTAAACTGTTAATACCACTGCATGCCTGACTTGGAACCACTTTCTTTTCTGTGCAGAATTATCATACAGGATTTTAGAACTGCGATAACCTTGATAAATTAAGAGAGGCTACAGATTTTACTTGAAATTACCATATAGCTGCCAAACCAAAGCAGATCACAGTGGATTTACAGAAAGGAGGCAGCACGTCCTAACCTAGGGGATGAATGCGGGGTAGGGGGGATGGCAACATTTATGCCAATGATTGAGAGGTTTGTACTAGAATTTTGTAACTCAGAGCACAGGCAAGAGATTTGCACTTCTATAAAATTAGGATGGTATGATGATTTCTCTTAGTAGTACCTTTCTTTTGCTGTTATCCCTCTCCCATGAATCTGTTTAACCGTGCTACTGCCTACTCCGCTGTTCTGCCTTTCTAGTAGACCTGCCTGGACTGTCAGTGTGTTGTGTTTGAATGTGGTTTATTTTGGCACTTGAACAAGTGCTCTGACATAATAAAGTCTTACAGTTCTCACTCAGCATGGAGATTTTTCCATGTAGCCAATTAGCATCATTTTTCTTCCCTTTGCGCTGCTGTGTTACATTTTCTGCTTATCTAAATAAATGGGATTTCAGAGGAAAATCCCATCCTTACTGGGAAACTCTCACAGCCTGGCACTTACTTTGTATTGCAGGAAAATTGAACAGAAATTGCTTACAGTTGCTCGGCTGCTTTGGGTTGATAAAGGGTCTGTTGGTTGGCAGAGACCATGAGGTATGTTCAAGACAGGTATTGTGCAGCATGTGTGGCTGCTGTGGAGAAGCAGAAGGGAAGCTATGGGACCTGAGCAAAGGTACAGTTGTGTGGAAGGCAGTGTCCTTTAAGACCCTTTCTTACCTTACCTTATTTTGCTAGTCATTAGGGCATGCATTTGCAGGAGTAAATGCATCATTCCAGGGTCGAGCTGGGGAGGATCTATTTGCTTCAACAGTTTCAAAGCCAGTGTGTGAGGCTGGCATAGCATTTCACTAGATTCTACTGCAGAGCACATGGTACCTGCTAACAAGAAATACAAATCTTGTATCTCATACAAGTAGGTACAGGTAGCTGAACGTGTGGTTGTCTTTTGAAATTATTATGTTTTAAAAATACTAGCCATTTCATTTTCATGGCCTATTCCAGAGCAAACTGGCATCCTCTTGATCATCTGCTTTGAAGTCCCTTTGTTCTAACTTTCAATGTTGCTTTCTGTTTGATGGGATGTTAGATTGTCGGGAGCTTTTGTGTTGGTTTGGGTTTTTTTCTGGACATCTGGATATGGCTTGAGTTTATTTCCAAATTGCTGTCTGTTTAGCCTGTTCCATAAGTGGTTTCATATTTTTAACATCTATGTGCTTTTATGGGATACTAGTAAACAAAACAAGTTTAGAACTTTACATTAAAAGTAGATGTCAGTGCATAGCTATAAAAATCACAAAACACCACTAAAACGAACGTGTATTTTATACATCAAACTAGTAGACTTTCAATTTGCTAAATATACTCTATATCTGCTTTTCATTTTATGACCCCAAATACCACACTTGTCTTCTTTAAAATTTAATACTTTGTTCACTCAAACAAATTATTCTAAGTATGCCCAGTAAATAGTCACTGTTGTGGACTATGAAACAAATGAAGTCCTTAAAGCTAATGCTTTCATCATTCGTTATATCCTAAGCAGGCAAAACAAAGTTCAATGTATTTCTTGGTCTGCCTCTCAACGATTAATTTATTTATTTTTCTTTGCTTTTAAGGCAATTCAAGCTTACCTAATCAAAGCATACCAGAGAAGTCACCAAGTTGTATGGAGTGTTGCATAATGTGTTGGCTTTATTTACATAGTGGGATGGAGGGAAGAAGGAATTCAAGCCAGCAAAATACCTATGAAGTTGGAAAGCAGACTATTCTTACCTAAATCATAACACACTGTTAGAAGTGGGAGCTTGGACCATCCCCCTGTTAGGGGACACTGCCAGTCTGAGCTAGGGGCGGTGAGTGCAAGCTGGTTTCAGACAGTGCTTCTGCCCAGCAGTTGCCTGTTGCTTGTCTTATTTTTCCCACTGCTCTGTACAGGCTCACAAAATTAAAACAAAGGACCTGATGAAGGTCTTAAGTTCAGGAACAGATTCAATTGCATGTTCAGTCTGATGTTGGTGTCCTGCTGCAAGGCAGGTTCCAGTTTAATGCAAAAAATGTGCTAATGTGCTATTTTCTCCAGCTCTGCTGAACTTACTCTTTTTTACTACATCTGATAACCATCTGGTCAGGCTGTTTTGGTATTTTGCTCTGAGTTTAGCTGGTTTCAAATCTACTTTAGAGTTTTTCTTGTTCTACTCCATAGTGAAAAACATACTTACACTTGAGAAGCATCACCAACAGTACAGACTGCTTCCAAAGCAAACAATTTTTTCAAGCATTTTTAATGGGCTTCTAATAACTAGAAGCCATGGTATGCTTATGTTGAATGAAAAGGATGAAGACACAATAGTATTACATTAGGTATATTTCATTATTATATTATTAACATTTGTTTTATGTATTCTGAAATGTCTGGGTTTTAATTAAATTACTTTCATATTCAAATTCTGGAGGTTTGGCCAGTGTATTAATTGTGCATGTTCATTGGGGGCAAGAATGAATAGTTCATTCATTCAATAGTTTCTTGGCAGATCTAAGTAGAGAGATATTTTGGGGAGTTATTTTACGAGTCAGAATCAATGAAACCCATTTTGTACTTTTTTTTCTAATAAGATGGATGAGCATAACTTACAATACTTTAGGGAATAATACCGTATTTTTCTACTTTGTTAAATATTTTGTCACATTTTCATAAAATGGACATCTTAAACAGGTGTTAACCATAATTGTATTTCACTTTGGAGAGGAAAGCTTGCTGTCACTTAGAAACTAGGTGGATCTTGCTGAACTCTCTTACTAGCAACTTGCAACTCAAACCTTGTCTGTTTATCACCTGTAGGGTTTGGTGCTTACTTTTCAAATCCATTGTAATTCTAGTTTTCTGTTGTAGATTTAAGAATTGGTTAAAGAGTAGAAAAAATACAGGGCACTAGTGAGAGCTTGTATTACTACTAGCAGTAGTAGTCAACCATAATGTATTTAACATCCTCCTAACTCATCTGCTTTGTGCTGACATCTTCAGCGGACAAGCCAGTTTGGGGAATGTGCAGAAGTACTTTGGGGGTGAAACACTTCCACTGACTTTTCTATTTAAAATCTATGAAGTAGTCACTGGTCAGTGTCATGAATCTGGGCAGGGAGAAACCAGATGAGATTCAACAAAAGCAAGTGTAAAGTCTTGCACGTGGGGAGGAACAACCGCATGTATCAGTACAGGCTGGGGGTTACCTGCTGGAGAAGAGCTCTGTGGAGAAGGACCTGGGGGTCCTGGTTGATGACAGGTTGGCCATGAGCCAGCAGTGTGCCCTGGGGGCTGAGAGAGACAATGGGATCCTGGGGAGCATCAGGAGGAGTGTGGCCAGCAGGTCACAGGAGGGGATCCTCCCCCTCCACTCTGCCCTGGTCAGGCCCCACCTGGAGTGTTGTGTCCAGTTCTGGGCTCCCTGGGATAAAAAAGACAGGGATCTCCTGGAGAGAGTCCAGAGAAGAGCTATAAAGATGATGAAGGGACTGGAGCATCTCCACTGCAAGGGTGAGCTGGGACTGTTCAGCCTGGAGAAAAGAAGACTGAGGGGGCACCTAATCAGTGTTTATAAATATCTTAGACATGGGATTCAGGGGGAAATGGCCAGCCCCTTTTCTTTGGTCAGTGGGGACAGGACAAGGGGCAATGGCTATAAGCTGGAGCACAGGAAGTTCCGCACCAACATGCAGAAGAACTTTTTCACAGTGAGGGTGACAGAGCACTGGAATAGGCTGCTCAGGGAGGTGGTGGAGTCTCCTTCTCTGGAGATATTCAAGACCCATCTGGACGCCTATCTGTGCAGTATGAGCTGGGGAGCTGCTTTGGCAGGGGGGTTGGACCCCATGAGCTCTCAAGGTCCCTTCCAACCCCTACAACTCTGTGATTCTGTGATGTAACCGTGATACTATGAAACCCTGCTTTGTTACAGCAGCAGCAAAACCAGGGATTTATTTAAAGAGATCAAATTAAAGTAAAACCAGCTGTTGCCTATAGTCCAGGCAGTGTTAAGTATTCATTAAATGCTCACATTTAATAGATAGTCTGGCCACATTTACATAACATGAGATACAACACATAATGCTGGCAGGTTTTGCATTTGTACGCTCAAGGAACACCCAAGACATAGAGCACAGCTTTTCTTCTATGGGATCTCTTATGTGAAAGAAAAGACTTCATCATGAGGCAGGACAAGCCCAACCAACATTTGCTCAATGAGTCTTGCACTATGCCCCGAAGTTGATGAGACTATTAACATTAATTATTCATGTGCTGACAAAGGCCGCTGCTGGAGACACAGAATGAAGACTAATAGGCTGAAATAGAGAAAACTGGATGCACAGGAGAGCCTGGAGAATGGAATATCTTTCAATATTTTTCCTCATTAGTTTGGTTTATTTCCCACAGGGGCAGAAGCACAAATCTTTGACACCAGAACTTTTCCTTAACTGTGTCTGCAAATTCAGAGCCACATTCCCTTCATGAGAAGTACTCTGCTCCTGAGCCTTGACCCTTTTTGTCAGCTCAAATATGCTTGCTGATTGCAGATGTCTTGGAGTATGACAGATGGGCCTCATCTTGCTTAGGGCATGGTGTAGGACAAGGAAGAACTCAATTTCAAATTTTGTGCTGGGGAAAAAAAAAATAAGGAAGTGCAAACACCAGTGGAAGTCAGTGACTTCCCACTATGCTTTTGACTCTAAAGTTCTTGCAAAGATGCTATGACAAGTGGGATCTTAGTAAGAGGTCCCCTCTGTAAACAGAGATGCTATTTTGTTTGAAGCTCAGTGAATGTTGAGGAAGGCAGAGCAGCAGATGGGATGCTCAGAGGCAATGCCTTTTTATGAGCTTTCTCTCCCCAGGGACTATATAAAATGCTGATATTTATATTTTTAAGTTATTAGAGCTGTGAAACTGAAATACACTTTTAGCCATAAATGTGATTCATGTTTATGGCTATCAGCTCCTGGAATTAGTTTCTCCTTTCATAAGGTATCTTTAATTTGTATTGGGTTGTGGGGTTTTTTTAGGTATGCAGTTCTACAGAAAATTTAACTTGAGTCTGATCAACATAGTGCTAGAAAGAGTCTAAACTCTTGCATTAGTCTAGCTCACATCACACTTCTCTTCCCAAAGAAGAGACACACACAACATCAGGAGTTGTTTTGTCTTGTGGTTTAGGGTGGTAGGGTGTGTGGGTTTTTTTTTTAAAGTTTCAAGTTCTTGGCAATATTTGTCTTACTACTGGAAAAGTTCAGAAACCAGAACCTTCTCATTCAGCAAACTGGCTGGCATTCTACACTTATACACACTGCAGGAGGTGAGCTAAAATGCCATCAGCAGTATCAGGAAACTGTTACTTGATTCTCCAATACAGAAGAAGTCCACTATATTGATAATCCTTATAAATGTTCTGATAGTCACCTGATCTGACCGGTCATCTAAGATGAAAAAGCTTGTTGTATCATTAGGAGTAAAAGTTGCTATGGCATGTTGTCATCCAAGGGATTTCCATAGTGCATGTTGTGGAGCAGTTATTTTTAAAAGCCTTTGCTGATCAAATGTGTATTTAAAGGCTGCTGATGTTACTCAAGTATAAGTTGCAAGTACAGGTTTTTGTTTTAGTGAGCTCACTCTGTAAAGTTTTGCCTTTTTGAAATAATCATTATGGGGTTTTATCTGATGAGGAAAACCTTCTGCCCAAAGTATAGGGCTGCAATTGGGATAGCAGGAAAAAGTAATTTTTTTTTTATAAAAAGATTGTTTAAATCAGTTTATTGTAGATGGCCTTCTCCCTCCACACCCACATTTCTGCCACCAATATTAATTGTAGTCCAGGGGTTTTTTTGTTTGTTCGGTTCTTTTGAAGTTATGATCTACTGATACTGTGAGCTAAAAATAGGGGAAAATGGAGGTGGGGGGGGCAGGCACCAAACCATCCCTCTGTAATGAAATTACAAAGACATTTGTTATGACCAGAAATTGGTATTGCTCTGCACCAGGTCCTATAGTAGGAGATATTACTCTGGGAAATAAATACACTTGAATCAGAGATTGTATTGCTGGTTACTGCTACTATATTACTTGAAGCTTGCTGTGGCAATTTGAAAATGTTAATAGCATGAAACAAGAATGAAGTCGTACTAGCAAGTCAAGGATAAAAATGCCTCCAGACAAGCTGTAGTGTGAAGTGCTTTTTCCCCTAGCTTTTACAGGCCGTGTTATTCTGACCCCTGTTTATAACACCTGGGTGGTTTTCCCCCAGAGCACACAGAGGTGCAAAGGGAGTCTGTTACTGCTGATGTTTGCTGCTCTGGTACAGCTAGTTGAGTGTCCCGTCCTAGGAGCTTAAAAGGTGTACCCCAAGCACTAGCTATGTAGATGTACTGTTGGTCTACAAGAAGACATACTTTAGCTCTGCTCTTGCCTGTACAACAGGACATGGGCCAAGTTGTTTCATTTCTCCTGGTGCTTTTCTTTCTCTGCGTGGAAACAGTGATATTTGACTTTCTTCAAACTTGTTTTAATGGGCTAGTTTTTTCCACTGCTCTCACTGCACTGTGGGCTGTGGGTTCAAAGTATTATCAATTTACAGCTCTGAATAGGAAGTGTGTTTAGTTCTGTTAGCAAAACTGAATTGGAGAAATGAATATTTCTTTCCAACCAACAGAAGAATAAATGCACTAATCCTTTTTTTTTTTTTTTACATTCCCCAAATCCTTTTGCCTCTGTAAGTGGCATGTCCATTCTGTGGGACACACATTTCTGTGTTGCAGATGGTGCCAAGAGGTGCTGGGCATATCTCAGCCATGGCTGCACCACCCACCCTGCCTTCCCCTCAGTCCTGTGGTGAGAATCATAGAATGGCATAGGTTGGAAGGGACACCAAGGATCATAGAGCTCCAACCCCCCTGCCACAGGCAGGGACACCAACCTCAGGCCTGGAGCTACACAAGGTTGTCCAGGGCCCCATCCAACCTGGCCTTGAACACTTCCAGGGATGGGGCATCCACTACTTCTCTGGGCAGCCTGTTCCAGCACCTCACCACTCTCTCTGTAAAAAAACTTTCCCCTAATATCTAGTCTAAACCTTCCTTCCTTTAGTTTTAATCCATTCCCCCTTGTCCTGCCATTGTCTATCCTTTTAAAAAGTTGAATCCTCTCCTGCTTATAATCTCCTTTCAGGTACTGGCAGGCTGCAATGAGGTCCCCCCACAGCCTTCTCTTCTCCAAGCTGAATAAGCCCAGCTCCCTCAGCCTCTCTTTGTAGGGCAGGTGCTCCAGCCCTCTAAGCATCTCTGTGGCTCCTCTGAACCCTCTCCAGCAGTTCCACATCTTTCTTGTATTGGGGCCCCAGATCTGGACACAGGACTCCAGGTGGTGCCTCACGAGAGCAGAGTAGAGAGGGACAATCCCCTCCCTGTCCCTGCTGCCACCCCTCTTCTGACGGAGCCCAGGATCCCATTGGCCTTGCGAGCTGCAGGAGCCACTGCTGGCTCATGTGAAGTTTCTCATCCACGAGAATCCCCAAGCCCTTCTCAGCAGAGCTGCTCTCAAGGAGCTCTTCTCCCAGTCTGTATCTATGTTTGGGATTCTTCCGGCCCAAGTGCAACCCCTGACACTTGGCAGTGTTGAACCTCATTAGGTTCACCCGGCCCCAGTGAGGTAGCCTCGCTTGGCTGGGGTCCCACCCAGGACACCAAGGTCTGAAGGTGCCCACTCTGTTCACTTTCTGTGAAAAGTGCAGATAAGAAAGGCATCTTGTGTTCTTAAATGGGGGGTGTGTGTGTACAAGTTCATCAGTAGCACAAAGAGGGAAACAGATTTTTGCTGCTTCAGCCAAAAACTTGATGAAATAATTACTAAATAGGGCTAAGCCTTTATTTTTGTGTTAAGCATATCAGAATCTTGTATATGCTATTTTTGTTAAAAATAAAAGGAGAAACTGAGGTGACCTATGCTCCCAAACCATGTTAGTTAATAATTAAAATGTGTGTTGAAACATGAACTATTGAGTTGGTTCCAGAGAAACACAATTTTCTTCTGCTGTACAGCTAAGCAATATTGTTGAAGCCAGAGATTGAAAATGCTGAGACTTGCTTAAAACAATAATTTTTAAGAAATTCCCTTCTGACACATTTTCATAATTGTCCTTGGAGATTTTTGAAGTGAACTTTTTAAAATTTTTCTGTGCAACTTGATTTCTAATTTTAAAATGACATCCAAGACTTACCCAATAATAGGAATCCTAGCACAGAAACTTTGAGATATAACACTCAAGAATTTTAATAGTTGGTAGCAAAGTAATGGGAAGAAAACCACAGGTTGAAAAGGTTTTACATGCAGAATTCTAAGTACCAGATTATTTACAATAAAACTCCTTGGGGGGGAGGGGGGAGTGAGTAAATACTGCTGGTTGCCCCAGATGAGAATAGGGCAAATCTTATCTGTATTTAGTGAACTATAGTAAAGCTGTTGTTACAACCCCACTGTCTGCCCTCTTGACTGATGTGAAGTTCGCTGTCATTAGCTTGGCAGAAAGCTGCTTGAGCAGAAGAGCCCAACTTCATTATTTTGGTTCTCTCTAGTGTAGGAGAAGTTTTCCTTCCTCTGTCACAGTAGAACAGTGCCAGGGAGAAAAGACAAGACACCCAAAGAGGGAGGGCTGGGCTGGTAAGACCAGTGAGTAATTGAGCTCCGAGTCACTCCAGTGTGACAAACATTGCCTCTTGTGGGACAAAACTTACCTTTAAAAAAAAATAATAAGACCAAGACTTTGGTCAGGCAGGGATATGAAGTAAGCAGGTGTCATGGTTTAGCCTGGTCAGCAGCTAGAACAACCACACAGCTGTTCACTCACTTTCATCCCACTGGTGGGATGGGGGAGAGAATCAAAAAGGTAAAAACCATAAAACTTGTGGGTTGAGATAAAGACTAATTAATTGGACAGAAAAGGAAGATAATAATGGTAAAATTATAAACAAAATAAGTGATGTGCAGCACAATTTCTCACCACCCAAAGCTGATGCTCTGCTACTTCCTGATCCTCCCCACCTCACAGCCAACCCCTGTGGCGTCCAGTAGAGAGCAACACACAATTCAATATATGAATTTTAGGTGAAGCCATGGAGCCAGGAAGCCAGCCATTTTATTAGGTGAAATCACCCAGATTCTATACCTTTCTTACTGTAAACGTGGCAAGCTAAAAAACTGCTAATTGGTTACACACACTGTTCACACTGTATTGATTGGTTAGTAACTATAATGAATTCTGATAAACCTATCTTATAGCTAAACATCCTTAGTTTACCTTCAATGCCTAAAAGCATCCACACACCTGCTGTTTGACCATCTTGTTATGGTTGGTTCCTAACATGTTCCGTTACTCCCAAATCCCTTCCCATAACTGCTTCTTGGGTTAGGGCAGCCTGTACCCCTATCAGCAAGGCCGCTGTGTTTTGAGAATGAGATTATTAGGATCCTCTCAGCATGAGGAACTTCTCCTGTCTCATGGGAACAGAAGAATATTGTCAGGGCCTAAATCTTGGGAGAAGAGGGCTAGGCTGCTACCAGGCCTGCTGTCTTCCCTGACAAACCCCCAGTTATATACTGAGTGTGATGTCATGTGGTATGGAATATCCTTTTGGCCCGTTGGGGCCAGCTGTCCTGGCCCCCTCCCAGGTTTCTGGATGCCCCCTGCTTTCTTGCTTGCAGAGCAGTACAAGAAGCTGAAAAATCCTTGACTGCTTGGCAGCAACTAAAACCAACAATGTGTTATCAACAAAACACAGCACTATACTAGCTACTAGGAAATAAAAATAACTCTATCCCTCCCAAACCAGGACAGTAAACATAAGCTTGAATTTTAGCGTGGAAATTTTCTACCTCTTATTGTTGTGGATAGCCTTAACTTCCAGTGCCCAACTGGAGATAGACTAGAGCAGCTAAATCTTACTTAGAAGTTCTACTGCTAAAAATATGATGTGCTACTGCTTTGGTGAGAACCTTTGTAAATTAGTCCTGAGATGTTCAAAGTGAGCAGATACTGCAAATACAGAGAGTCTTATAATAAAGAAGAAAGCTGCATGCTTGGTGACAGAAGAATATCACTTTGGTGGAACACTGTCTATTGCCATGGAGAGCATGAGGTTTAGCTACAAATCACCAGCATAAGCAAATGCTTCCATCTCTCCAGGGCCACATATTCTAAGGAGGTGATCCTCCCCCTCCACTCTGCCCTGGTCAGGCCCCACCTGGAGTGTTGTGTCCAGTTCTGGGCTCCCTGGGATAAAAAAGACAGGGATCTCCTGGAGAGAGTCCAGAGAAGAGCTACAAAGATGATGAAGGCCCTGGAGCATCTCCCCTATGAGGAACGGCTGGGTGAGCTGGGGCTGTTCAGCCTGGAGAGAAGAAGACTAAAGGGGGGACCTAATCAATGTCTATGAATACTTTAGGCATGGGGTGCAGGGGGAAGTGGCCAGCTCTGTGGAGACAGGACAAGGGGCAATGGCTGCAAGTTGGACCGAAAGTTCCACACCAACACGGGGAAGACCTTTTCCCCAGTGAGGGTGAGGGAGCCCTGGGACAGGCTGCCCTGGGGGTGTGGCGTCTCCATCTCTGGGGATATTCGAGACTCATTTGGATGCCTATTTGTGCAATATGTGCTGGGGAGCTGCTTTAGCAAGGGGGTTGGACCCGATGACCTCTTGGGGGCCCTTCCAACCCCTGTGATTTGTACAAAGTACTAGAAAGTACTCATGTCATACTAAGTTATATGGCAGATTGATTCTTGGAGGCTACTTTAAACTTCTTGGCAGGTGGGGTTTTTTTGTTTTGTTGTTTGGTTTGTTTTATAAAAAGTTAATTTCAAATCCTGTCAGACTTAACATTTAGATCTTTTCTTTTTCTTGTGCAAAGATGCTTTTGTGGCTTTTTCCCAGCTAGTTTGAGACATGAAAGTGGATTTGTTAGACCTGAAAGATTTCAATTAACTAAAGTGAATGCTAGAGCACAGAGATAAAATTTCCTGATTTGCTTCTCACCAGCCAGCCTAGGTAGGTCCTAATGAAGAATTTTCAGGAAAGAAAACAGATAAAAGATTAGAGGAGAGAGAACAGGATGGTTTTATGAACACAAAATGAGTGAATGGATTAACGTTTCCACAAAACACCACAAAAGGAAAGGAGGAGAAAAAAAAGTTTTTGCTTTTTTGTTGGGTTTTTTCCCTCATTCTTTAGCATTCAGATATAGTGAATTCATTCTCTCTTTAACCAGGTAGTGCCAAGTCACTGTGAAAATTAGTAGCAGAAACTCCTGTGTCTGTGTGGATGTATGTGTACGTTACTGTAGAGACCTTCTAGTCTTCAATTTCTTCTGTTTTACAAGGGAAATTATGACTGACTTAATACAGGTAGTTGTAATCTCATGATTTTAAATTGAATGCAGTTGTTCCAACAAAAGGAATTACTGTGATTATTAAACCAAAACAAATTGTGTCCCAGAACATTAGAAATAGGCAGGGACCTCTGAAGATGGTCTAGTTCAACCCTCTACTCAAGCACGGTCAGGTAGAGCAGATTGCCAAGGACTTTGTCCACTCAGGTTTTGAACATCCCCAAGGAAGGAGACTCCACAACATCTGTGGGTAATCTGCACCATTATTTGACCATTCTCAGAGACAGGTGCTCTCTGAGGTATTTGTTGTATAGATTCCAGAGATCTCCACTGAGCCTGCTCTTCTCCAGGCTGACCAGTCCCAGCTCTGTCAGCCACCCCTCATATTCCGGATGCTCTGTTCCCTTTACCTTTGTGGGCCTTTTCTGGGCTCACTGCAGCACATATCCCTGGCTCTCTGGAAGCCTGGAGCTGGATGCAGCCCTCCAGATGTGTCTCACCAAGGCAGAACAGAGGACCCTTGACCTGTTGGCAAATACCTTCCTCATGCAGTGGAGGGTGCTCTTGACTTTCTTTGCCTCAAGGAAGCATCTCTGGCTAACGATTAGCTTGCGGGCCACCAGGGCCTCCAGGTCTTCCTCTGTAAAGCTGCTTTCAAGACACCTCCAGCCTATACTGCCACCTGGGGTTCTTCCTTCCCAGGTGCAGGGCTTTGTGTGTCCCTTTAAACTACCTGGCATTCCTGAGGTCACTCTGAATGGCACCTCAATCATCCACTGTATCCATCATTTCTCCAAGTTATGTTTCTGCAAATTTGCTGAAGGTACATCCTGTCCCATTGTCCATATCATTAGTGGAGATGTTAATTTGGCCTCAACAACATTCCCTGGCACACAACATTGCCTCCAGCTGGAATTTGTGCTAATGGTCAATACTCTTTGAACCCAGTAGGTCAGTTGTCAGTCCCTGTTGCTCTCCTTGCTCTCAGGAGTCGAATCGGTAGTAAATCTGGGTAAAGCAATGTTGGTACTAAGAAACAGAAAGCTGCTGAGTGTCAGTGACGCTTTTAGCCCACTCCCCCTGGAGATACTTGAGGGAAGTGTTAAATATGATTGTATAGATCCTTGAAACACTCAAATGAACTTCACTTTGCAAAATTTAAGCAATACCTACTAATTCTGAATAGGATAAGCCCCAGAGTGACAGGTATAGTACTGTAAGCTACTTCGTAATGTGTAAATTGTTTGCAGCTTTGTAAGTGTGGAAAGGTTCAGCTGAGCTTTTGGAGATTAATCCAAATGCAAATGGCCTCAGAATCACGAAAGATTTGCTCACAAGTTATGGTCATAAATGATTACTTCCTTTGAATATTTTCATTTAGGAAAGTAGTATCTCTTATTTCTGTGAAAAATGTTCCTACTATGTATATCAGGGTAGAATAACCAGAGAAAATCACTTGACAGAGAAAAACAGTGATGCTGGAAACAATGGATACTAATAAATGAGCTGCTGCTTCTTCAGGACTACAACTAAATCCACTGAAGGCAATGAGAGCTGTTGCTTTTGATGATCAGGTAGCTTTATAGCAAATCTTATGAGCTTCCACCTGCAATGCAGTTTGGAAAGCACTACACTGCTACCTTTGGTAAAGAATCCTAAAAAGCTTTACATGTTAATCAAGCTTCCCAGTACACTGAGGGATATTATCCAGAAGTAAGGATGCAGAAACTGAGACAGAAAATGGTTTTGCTTTGTACTGAGAAGCGACAACTCTTAATTGTCAGAGCAGTGCCATTCTACAAGTCATTGAGCTGCAGGCCACCATTCCCATTTACTCTTGGTAAGATTTGGTCAGAGTCAGAAAGAGCAAAATGATTAAGAAACAAGAAGAAGAGGTGGAGGAGGTGACTTTTTATTCTAATCTGGATTAGCCTGTTCACTTAAATTCAGGCAGTGCTGTTGTAAATTAGTAAAATACGTTAGAATCCTTTGCTGCTGCTGCGCTTCAACACACCAGAAAAATCAGAGATTAAAACAAATACTGGTGATTTTAAAGCCATTAGATGAAAAAGATAAAGTTGCAGATAACATTTTTAATTTGGTTTTAATTTTGTACTTTTGTATAAGGTGTAGTCTTGCAATACTGCTCGTGAAAGATTGTGCATCTGTATTGGTCTTAACTGGAAAGTTCAGTTATGGATTTGACTGGGCTACACAGCGCTGGAAGAGTGTCAGCAAATGTCATAAATCCTCATTTCTCACTTAAACAAAAATCAAAACCAAACAAACAGACAATTTGGCACTTGAGATCTATAAAATATGAGGATTTCCTGCAGGCTTCACAGGATATAAAGATGTGAAGTTCGTAAGCATCTACATAACATGGCAAGTCCTAGAAGGAAAGGGACAGTGGAGCAATATTTACATTGCCTTCTGTCATTAGTAGTCTGCTTTAAAACTTGCATTGGAAAATAAATCTGTAGGTTTCTTCTATTATATTCACTCTGCAGAAAGCAGCTAATTTTGAAGATTAATTTTTTGATAGGTAAGATTTTGGAAGAGACAAAAATGCATTGTAATTTTAAGTGATTTTTCTCTGAATGTTTTAGTACTCTGGGTTCCATTAAGACTTTAAAAATAAGGGATACTCTATGCTATAGTCTTTTGAATCTAGTACAAGGACTCTTCCTTCTTGGCGCTTTCAGTGCCAGTAATTAGGCCATCTGGTTGGTGAGGGAAATTAATTCAAGACCATATTAATTCTTACTTTTAAATTTCTTTGTGGATAACACTTCAGGAGAAAATGATGGTTTCTGGATAATCAGATCTAAAATTAGGAAAATGCATTGTTGATCATCCTGTAGTGCAGGTTATAAAATTAATCATAGATGCTTAGAAACTATTGTGATAAATCTGATGTCAACATCTAGATGGGAAAAAAAAAGAGCATGAAATTTTCACAGATTTGTTTAGGTTGGTGCATAAAATGAGAATGAGTTTCCAATTTGTTAAAAAATTCAGGCTGAGGCTTTTAGAAGGTGTGGATAAAGTATAATAGTTTGGCTCTGTACAGCTTCCAATTGTACGTCTGCTCTCTTCACTGTAGAGTGCTAGGCCAGTGCAGTGCAAGACTGAAAGTCAGGAACCCGAATTTAAGTGTTACCCAAACTACTTGTTTCTAAATAACATTGTGGGGGGAGGTTATGCTCTTGCTGAGAAAAATTCCCGAGTAGTAGCTCCATCTTCCTACTCTCCACTAAAAGAGGCTGTGGCTGAGCAAAGAAATGTTTGCTGGCTTTGTGCTGTTGCAAATGCTAAAATGGTCTCTGCTGGGTATGGAAGACTTAAAGTTGTTTAGCCAAGCCCACAGTTGAAGGGTAGGGACAGTTTGAGAGTTTCTGCATGTTTTGGAGTTCTGATAAGCCATGCTGAGACCTGTAGCAACTCATTTTGATTTCTCTGGACAATTGCATATGGGAATTTCTCCTTCTTGGGAAGTGCAACCAGCCTGTAACAGAAATTTGGGGTGGGAAATGTTACAAAACAAAATGTGAGTGTATCTATTTTGGGTGTTAGCATTTTGTTTGAGACATATGGCATGAAGTAATGTGGTAATAGCAATATAGGGAGAGTGAGAATGATAGCAAGCAAAATGTCCAGAATACAGTACTAATGGCTGACAGAGCTTTTTGTGCTGTCATGTGGCTTTGTTCTCTGCTACTTTCATTTAGTACAAAATAAGAGTTTGAACTGTAATTAATCTTGCAAGCTCTGTAGTCAAGAAGTTGTTCTATCAGTCTCTAGGCATATCTGGAAGCTTTCAGAGAGAGAAATTACCAGAAATATGAATCTAGTACATGGAAAGTGAAGAAAATTGTTGTGTGGTCTAGTATTAGACAGCTATTTTGAGCTCTAGTAGTGTGTTAGGGAGACAACTTAATGGCAAACCCTCATAATTTTCATACATTTCCAACGAACATCTGTATTTTGAAAGTTCAAGAGGCCTCTTCTGTCTTGTTACAAGCATCTTGCTTTAGAATAAAATACAAAAGGAGTCACTTCCTCATACTGCTGACCTATGTTACTCCCCTTGGTCTTTAAGCTTGTATACTTTAAGCTTGTACCTTCATTAGCTTTTCTTTTCATACCCCTTAAAAGTCAGTCCATCTGCTCAGAACTCAGCTTTTTTTGTAAATGAGAACAATTTTCTGATTGCAAATTTTGCTGTCAGGTATAAATTTTTTATGTTTTTGTAGTTGCATGGAAGTGATCATTTAAATGTCACTTAATCCCAGCTTTTCTGGAAAATTAAACCAAATAAAAGCAGTGCCTAGTCCCATAACTGTAATGGGTTGCTAAATGTAAGCGTGAGATGTAGGGGTGTAGCAATATTGGATTACCCTTCCCATTTCTTCAAGGTCACCCTCACGTTACTAAGATCCCCTGTGCCTTCTGCTACAGAAAAGACCTCTGATCCCCCTTGACAACATTCTGCCAAGGACTGGAGGTACCTGATTTTGAGGGAGCCAGCACACATGCTGGCATAGCCAGCCTCTCATAGCCAATGCTTTTCTGGCTCAATTATTTGAGATGTAAGGCAGCAGTGATGTTTGTCCTTCCCTGATTCAACTGATTCAGGCTCTTCAAACTCCTCCATGTCTATTAATCTTCTGATGCCAGTGATTTTGCTCTGTAGTTTACACTGTCACCAGGTAAATGTCAGTGCGGTAGGGATTAACAAGCAAAGTGGCTGTTTAATGAAACACTGATTTCTGGGCAGTAAGTAATGTGTTTAGGACTCTGGACTATGTTTTAGAAGACAAAGAAGGGCTATTAGGCTCAGTTTGTACCTTGCCCACCTGGGTGAGCAGGTAATGATGCGTGCCAGATAGTGGTGCTTCCATTTGTTTTCCTAATGCACCAGAAATTTGAAAATCCTCATGTTCAGTTTTCTCAGAGGAGAAAAGCATTTGACCAAAGATCAAGATATTATTCAGATATTGTAGTTGTCTAGTGTTGTGAGTTGCTATCTGGTGTTTCAGTTCTAAAAGACAACTTTTTCTCCCAGAACTTTTCTGGGAGAAAGGCTGACTCTCCACAGTCCTCTCCATCGTGCAGTCACTTTATTCCAAGTTCTGTCAGATTGGTGTAAAACTTAGTTAAGCACATAATTTTTCTTTTCATGTTAAATGGAGCTTAAATGAGATTTTAATAGGCATACTTGTACAAAGTTGTTCTGGTGCGAAACTGAGTATCAAAACCCACGTTAGTGTGTGTAACTGAACCTTTCTTGATCATCTCATCCTCATTCAACTGCTTTTTAAGGGTTTAATCCTTGAGGCACAGGACTGCTGCAATCCTCACTGTAGAGGTGACAAGGACATCTGTTCAGCAGTGATACTTAAATCCAGTTTGCAAAGGCACTGAGTGGTACCACTGTGTGTCACAGCTCCTATTTTCAGAAATGGTTATGCCTTTGGGATGGGTTCACATAGTGCCCCTCAGGCTAATTACGGTAGAGGTTAGCCTTTTGCTGTGTGCTTGGGATTCAGTCTGCAAACCCCCCCCACCCACCACCACCACCATTTGCCTTGAAATCATGTTTACTTCAGAGTTGTAGTTACTATTCTTCTAGGGAGAAGTTTACCAGTGAAGGAAGCCTAGTAAAAGTGTGGATTCTATGGATCCCTCTAGATCTCATGAGTGTGAGGAAACCAGAGAAGTTTTCTGACTTAGCACACACAGAACCAGTGACAGCTTTTAAACTACAGATGAAAACTGCAAACTCAACCAAAAAACTTTGCAAGTGAATTGTTGATATTCCTGAGCAAGGTAGCATATTACACCCAGTGGTGTCGGGATGAGTACCACATATGCAGTGCAACGCATGCCCTCCTTACACCCACAGTATTCCCTCAACCCACTCAACCAATTAACAGTAATTAGATAATTACAGTCCATAAAAGTCTTTGAAAGATGAAGCTCCTGCTGCTTGGGACTCATTAGCCCTTTTTAACATATTTATTATGCTCTTTATTTCTGACCACAAAGGGGGAAAACTTAAAATATTCTCTATTATTTGCCACGTTCTGCTCATGAGGCAAAGCCTGCAAAAGCAGCCTTTCTCCCCAATGGCCAATATTAGCTCTGTTTTGACTGAAAATGACAGATAATGATAGAGAAAGGAAGCTTCCATAAAACACCTTGCATTTGATCACAAAATTTTTACTAGCGTTCCAAAGCAAATGGCATGTTATTTTTATATCGCTGGTAAAAATCTAGCTACTTGTTCTCTGTAATAAAAAATGGTAGGCTTTAATTATGTATGCAGCACATAACATGCAAGGCTGAATAGTTAGAGTAGATTTTTTATGCAAGGTGCCCAGAGCTAGAATGGTTTGTGGAACTGACCTTTTTTGTTGTTGCAATTTGGGGGCTTTGTTTGTTTTAATTTAAAAATCTCTTTTTTCCCCTAAGAGCTCTCTTTCAGCTGTGTTCCTGGAGGATGCTCAGGTTTTCTGTCTATCCCTTTTTACTGAAGGGCATGTAGGAGTTTCCACAGCACCAAACATGGGGCAACTAAACGGGGAATTAACATGTGTACAGTCCTGATGCTACAAGAAGAGATCCTCCAGATGGTGGAGCAGAGCAAAGGAGTTTTACTTTTGCGGGAGAATAAGGAAACATGCAGAATTACCTGTATTACTTGCAGATGAGTGTTAAAGGGTAGTGCAGCTGTCAGCATGCCTTAAAAATAAGTTGTCACAATGAGGACTGTATTGTCTGTCGCTTGCCCTTCTGATTGCACTTGCATCCCTTGGGGTAGGGAGCCCCTTACAAGTGTGGACACTGTTTTCCCAGTGTAATAAAGAGCTAGTTTATATGGAAGGAAACACTTGTTGACTATTTGAAGCAGCCTTCTTATCCTGGCTTGAATTTCTGAGGTACACTAAGGGGCCATCTGGGACCTAGGATTTGAGCCTTGCTTTTGTTATCTGTGCTAAATGGGCTTTCCTGTGTCCCCACCTTTATCGCAGTCAGTGGGGTAGAACTGAACCACAGGGGGAATAAATGATTTTCTGGGGCATATTCTTGCATTGCAGGCTGCATCAGTTGTCTGTCTTTTGATACAGAGTGACTTACACACCACTCTTAACAGTGTTCTCTAGAGCGAAGATGTAACAAATGAAAATAATTAAAGCAACGCTATATTAAGTGATACCAAAAAAATGTGAGGCTAATATGAATCTCCTTGTTTGATGCAGAGCTCTAATTTACTACTTCTCCAGCAGTATTAGAAGGACAGTCGCATTATGGGGATACAATCCTTAAGCAATGAGCAGCTGTTATCACACTTTTTGATAAGTGTATTTTGATAACGGGTGGCATTGCCTAATGAGAATATTGTCAATACAGCTACAGCCTCAGCTGTCATTGCTGCCAGGCAGGAGTTGGGAGGAAGGGGGGTTAGAATCTAATGACAGGTTGGTGCTAAGGGGGAGATTAGATTAACAAAAATCAATAGAACAGTTCTGTTTTGCAATTTTGTTTATTATGCTCTCCACTGCATGGACTGAGAGGTTGATTTTTGATGGGTTAGACCACTGCATGATCAAACATAGGTCACTTTACGGTATGTGTCAATAGACTAAATATTTTCTTACTTCTGGGGTGTTTTGACCATGTGGTTTTTGCCTTCATGAGATACTGTAACCTCAGAAGTAAATCCTGTGAATATGTCTGTTTGCTGCCCCAAACCAGTAGCAGATGTAAAACCTGTCATTCCTTGTATCAGAGAGAAAGCATTCACATTTCACGTTTGATAACTGGTGCTGAGATAAATCAGGCTTGATCAGGAGGATGGGGAAGCCAAAGAATTCTGCTGGTTTAGTAAGGGGATGCATAGAGAGTGGTGCTGTGCTGTGGAAACAGCAGGAGTAATGATGGGAAGGGAAATACAAATAGTACTTGAAAGGAACTTCCCAAGTTTGAATCCTGATGTTGCTTTGGTACATGTTTATTTCCCTGACTGTACGTGCACACAGAGAAGACAGAAGCAGGTCTGTGTTCATTCTGATAAGTTTGATCAGCATGGGAAAACCTGTGTTTGCCAAAAGGCAAAGCCATTTTCAGGAGTGACAGTATGTGGTGGTTAGGGTTTTTAAGTAGACAGTATTTTTCTCTACATTTCAAGCTTTCCCAAGCAAGGACACTCTAATGGCATGTAGTGTAATGTACTCTATCTGGTCATCTTTCTCCAGAATGTGAGGAAGGAATGTATTGGTGACCATAGTCCTGTCTTCCTTCCTCCCTTTGGAAAGAGAGGGAGTATGGTGGAAAAGGACTCCAGTGTGTAGCAATTTCCAGTTCCTGGAAAGGCCAAATGCTTCTGCTGTACTCCAGCTGCTCTCCTGTGTCTTCTTCCTGCAGTGAGTTTTCATGTCACTGACCAACATGCCTGGTATGGGGGGAATAGTTGTCACTTGTCGCCGCCTTGCTTAAAACAAAGGAAAGGAAGTTTTTCCTTGTTTGAGACAAAGGAAACAGTTGTTCCCCCCAGGAGCAATTTTCTTAAACCTTTTTCTTCTCAAGCACCTCACTTAAGCACCAAAAGCTTTAAATTGCCTTCCCAAACTGCAAGCTACTTGCATGTGTGTGATTCACAGAATCAAATGAAGAGGACTTAGCTGAAGCCTGGCTAAACACACAGCAAAAGGATCCCAGTGCTTTCAGATGCCACGAGGTACGTGCCATAGATTCCTTCCTCTCTTACTTAAGCTAACCTGAGACAAGGTTATCAAGAATTTACACGCCTTTGTAGATCAAAGCCTAAGTAGCAATGGCTGCGACTCCATCTGTTTCTCCTAACCCTTCTCTTTGAGCTAGCTGTAATCCAAGCTCTTAACGAATCAAAATTCATAAGCACGACTGCTGTAGGGTTTCTTTCATCAGCCCTCTCAACACTAGTGAGGGGAGGCTTTAAGACCTCCACCCCTGTCAGCTCAGACCGTACCAGACACTACCAGCATAGCGGTGTGTCAGTTTTGCCGGGAGCCATGCATCAGTGGTGTAAAAACATCCTTCTTGTAGCCCTTCTCCTTCGAAATGGGAACAGGGGGTTTCACTGACCTGTGAATGTGTAGGAATGCCATCATCTCCTATTTGTCAGCAGTGCAAATGGGAACAGCCAGCATAGCTGTGATATATGTCCATCTGATTGGTGTTAATATGGAGTAGTGTTGGGGGTGCATAATGACAGACCCTTGTATGGTCACGGGCCTGGGAGGGACAGTTTGAGATTTTGCATGTACTGAATGAAGTCTGTTGAAGCAGCAACAAACTATATACAGGATGTGCAAAGCTTTGCCTGAAGGACCACAGCGTAGCACATTGTGTGCATTGTGATACCTCAGGAGAAACAACTTGTCTCTGAGAAGGAGGTGATGAAGAAGAAGGGAAGAAGAGGAGGAAGGGCCTGAGTCTGCAGAACCAGCTGCCTGATCGTTAGCAAGGCAAAAGCTAAAGCTAACCTACGGGATGTCTTGTGGGGGTTACCTGGCCGGCACTCCAGCATGTCAGTTTAAGATGTATATGGTTGTAATGTCTTGTGGGGGTCGCCTGGCAGCACTCCAGTCTGTCAGTCTAAGCCAATGGGCTGTGCTATCCCTGGAAGGTCTATAAGCCAGGGATTGGAACTGTTCGGGGTGCGTCCTGGTGGAGCAGAGATTCCTGGTGCACCCAGTGCTGACCGTGCCCCCCAGCACCGTTTGCTGCCTTTATTCCTTTAATGAATTGTTCGATGTGGTTAAAATCCTGTTCGGGAGCAAGTCATTTATAACAATAGCTATGATAGCACCTGGAGTCCCGCGTGGTTTAAAGTGAGGATGGGACCAGATCGGGAACTGTTTCTGAAAGTCTCAGCTGATATTCAGGTAGGTGCTTGTAGAGGTCTGGAGGTCACAATGGGCTCAGGCTGGGCATTCTATTACAATAGGCCTGTTTCAAGCAGACATAGTAAATGCATTTGTGGCTGGAAAGCTAGGACAGCTCTGATCACTTCTCCCCTTGTCATGACTGGTCTCCCGAAGGTGGTGGTGTTCTCTCTGACTTGTAACTAAGTACAGAAGCACACACTGACACAGAATCATCTTCCTAGCATTTCATGCAAGTGTCTTCTATTAAGATCTGCCTGGATGTTTTTAATGAGAACTAGAAACAAATATACTTGCATATTATTCCAAATTTGTCTGTTCCAGAGTACAAAGTAACACAAACCTGTGTGCAGGTCTTTGGCTGTGAGACTTAGCTCAAGTGTGCAGTTCCGTGGGTTAAGAAATCCCCTTGTTTCTGTGAATAGTGACTTCTCAGGTTTGATATCTGTCCAGCAGACAGTTCCTAATCTATTTAAAATACGTTCTACTGATACAGCACAGTGCTAATCTTTTAATCAGAATGTTATGGTATGCTTAGCTAAGTGACTTAGAAAAGTCTATTACATCTACATAGTAAAATTCATCAATATAATCCCAAAAAAGAATAAATCTATAGCCATGCTATGTTCAAACACAGATAATTTGTGTTTAAATGAAGATACTTATGCTATAGGTGAATGTTAAAACTTTTAATTCCTTTTTTTTGATGGATTGTTTTTTGTTAGTGGAGCTTTCAGAGAAAAAACAAACGACTGTGTGGCCTTATTTCTTTTAAATTACGTTTGGTAAATTGCTGGAATGTTTCATTTTCACTTCTATAAAAAGCTAGTCTCAACAAAATGTTTCTGGCTCATCAAGATGGAGGAACTGAATAAGATCAAAACAATATTTTTGAAGAGATAATATCATAAAAATTCACATTTTTCTGCTTCTTTTGGCTTCAAGACTAAATAACTGAAATGGAGCTAGATTCTAAATTATAACCATGAAACTGTCTAGCTCTTTTCTGTACTAAAGGCTTTATATGACCCTTGTGCTCTGAAAGATAAGTCTCTTTTGCATGTGAGGCGATAATTAAAAGGAAAGAAGCCAATATCTAGACCTCTTAGCTCTGTATTCAGCAGCTAGCTCAGCATTCCCAGCAGAGGTGTACAAAGCATTACCTTTGACAAACCAAGCAAAAGCAGCTCTTGAAGATTATCTATCTGATGGCAAAAGCACATATTCTCATGCTCTGTAGCAGAGCATAAGGCTGGCAGGTACAACAGAAAAGACAGGCAACTCATTAAGAGGTTTTGCAAATCATAAATACATAATAATGTTACTCCTTTGTTCCAGCTCTGTGTGTTTTTCACGTAGAATGTAGATGTGATCTGATAGAAATAAGAAGCTTTTGACAGATTTCATTTTTCCTCTAGATTTTAGAGCTTGGCACCTCAAATACATATGGCAACTAAATGGCATCATCTTGAGGACACTGTTTGCTCTGAGTTAACAAACTGTATTTTGGGCCAGATGATCACTGTAGGTACCTTCCAACTTCAACAGTCTATTCTGTTATGACTGCAGAAGACTTTGTCTTTCTATAGGAACTGTTACATTCTCTGAGCACGTTCAGTTGGCTTCATGGCCCATCTTCCTCTAGCTTTTCCTATGACAGCTCAGCAACTGCTGTACTGGCATCCAAGGTGAACTAACAGCTATTATGCCGTGTCTGTTCATCTAACATATATAGTACATTCACATCATGGTGTATTCTGAAATCCTAATTCCCACACCTCTGCCTTGAGGACTGCGACTGTATCCGGCTCTGTTGCTGTCATGACAGCCCTGACAGCATGGATTTTCAGGAAGGTTTGAGCTCAGTTTCCCAGTTAACGTTGCTCTGAATATTTGCAAACAGATCCTTAGGGTAGGACTGCTAAACATGATTAACAAAAGTTTGGTTAACTGAGGTAGGGAAAAGCAGAACTCCTACATGTGAAAATATCTCAGCATCTCCTGCAGTTCCCAGAGAGAGAAAGCTGAAGCTTAGTCATGCACTAACTGTGGTTTAAGGGGGAGGGCAAAGCTATGTGAGGGTTGCTGGTGGAATTCATCCCCTTAGTATCAGGGTGTGCCAGAGGGGAATCAACTTTTTAGAAGGGCAGACAATGGCAGGACAAGGGGGAATGGATTAAAGCTGAAGGAGGGAAGGTTTAGATTGGCTATTAGGGGGAAGTTTTTTACAGAGAGAGTGGTGAGGGGCTGGAACAGGCTGCCCACAGAGGGGTGGATGCCCTGTCCCTAGGGGTGTTCAAGACCAGGTTGGATGGGACCCTGGGCAACCTTGTGTAGCTCCAGGCCTGAGGTTGGTGTCCCTGCCTGTGGCAGGGGGGTTGGAGCTCTATTATCCTCAGGGTCACTTCCAACCCAGACCATCTGTGATTTTGAGAAGTTGCAGCCTGGAGTTAGGTTTGGGTGGGGCTGGCTCTGGCGTTGGTGACAGTGGGGTCTGTCCCTACCGGAACTTTTTAACACTCAGCTAAATCAGTCCTGTTTCCCTGCCACGTAGCAAGCAGACCTCCCGGCACCAAGCATGGGTCTGTGCAACAGGAGCAGGAAGAATGAACGGGATGTGAATGAGCACCATAAATATGCTGTGCCTGCATCGCTGCCTTCAGTGCTAGGGGCAGGTTCCCACCTTAAGCCCCAAAACTAAGAAATTTCAGACCTTTCAGTGCAGACTGATGTCATAAAGGAAACAGAAGTATGTTTGGGGAGAAGAGGCATACCATTCAACATGCAATTAGTTTTTGTTAAGAATTATACAGGTATGAATTAGTGATAACAGGAAGTGTACTGAAGTCAGATACATTAGGAGCTGTTCAGTTGTCCCAAATTGAAAAAAAAAAACGTAGCACTGTACAATTATAGCATAATTTTGGATTCTATCAGTCTCTGTTCTTAAAAAGTAGTAACTCCTCAGCATAATTCCCAGTGTCTGTACTTAGCATCACATAGGTTGTGAAAATAGTAAATTATATTTAATGTTAGCAATAACAATGTATGCATTGCAAACTTATTGAAATATTTCCCTGCATTGATCACAATAATATAGGGCTATGTACCTATAAAGAAACTCCAAGTAAATTATGAAATTGTGTTGTAATTATGTCTAAGATGGCTGTGAATGTCTTTGAGATAGCTCTGCTGTTGTCAAGACAATGTATTCTAGGCTTAGAAGCTACTCAGGCTTCTCAGTTGACATCTGTAGATATGTGTCCTGGTTTTGGCTGAGACAAATCTCTTTCTAGTAGCTGGTCTAGTGCTGTACTTTGAATTTATTATGTGTACAATGGTGATGACACACTAAGGTTTTTAGTTGTTGCTGGGTGGCTGCAGTGACTGCACTAAGCCAAGGACGTTCCAGCTTCTCCCGCCCTGCCATGTGCAGCAGCAGTCAGGAGAGCACGGCCAGCACAGCTGACCTAGTTTGGCCTGAGGGATCACAGAATTGTAGGGGTTGGAAGGGGCCTCAAGAGATCATCGAGTCTAATCCCCCAGTATCCCCTGCCACGGAATGTCTCGCTCCATACATGACTAGGGAAGCCAGCCAGGAGGTGGGATCGCTGCTCAGAAACAGACTGGGCATCAAGTGGCTTTTTCTTGCATGTGGTGGGCAATTGCGTTTGTCCATCACTTGGGCTTTATATATGTGTGTGTATATATTCGTAATAATATTATATTTACCTTCCTTTTTTTATCCTGTTAAACTGTATTTAACTCAACCCACAAGGGTTTTTTCATTCTCCTCCCCATCCCACTGGATGGAGGGGGGAGTGAGGGAGTGTTTGTGCTCAGTCAAATGTGGCTGGGGTTAAACCACAACCACTCTCCAAAGCTGTCAGTCCAGTCTAGATCAGTACAAACATTGCCAGCAGAGTAGTTTATAGGAAGAGAAGCTGTACAAGATGATGTTGAGGAAGAAAGTAAAATCTGGAATTACTAGAACCAAAGCTGCAGGATTTTATGAAGTTCAGTAAAGATCTTAAAACTCATGGGTTTTTTAATATTGTGCTAGGTAAAAAAAATAATCTTGTAATATAGCTCCACCTTTCTGTATCTGCCTTTGTGCTCTCCCTCTCACAACAAATTGTGAAGCACTTACTTCCATAATGATTGTGATGGGAACTGCATAAACCCTTAGAGTTACAGCGAATTAGGAAGACTCATAAAGGAGAAAAAAAGAACAGGACACTTTATTAATAGAAGACGGTGGACTCTGTTCTGTTTCCTCTTCTGTAAAATTTAAAATCTTCTTTGAAACAAATGCAGAGCTTAATCATACCAATCAATGTTATTTATTTAGCATTGTATAAAAAATGCTCATGCCTTTGGGATTACATTGTGACGTAGTGAGAGGAAATGTTCTCTCAAGCTCTAAAAATGGAGAATGTAGTGAATGATGAGAAGAATTCATTGAATTACAGTCAAGAACAGCAATATGTGCAGGTGCATAACTTCTAGCCTTTAGTTTCTGTTTAATTGCTCTTTCTCAAAAAGAAAAAGTATCACTTGATAGTAAGAAATCACTTGGACATGAGTGTTTCCTGTTTGTGGAAGCTTCACACAAAATCAGAGCGCTCCAGACCGTACTGCTTTGCACAGCCTTCATCACTTTTACTGAATACCTAAAAGCATTTTACAGGAAAGTTTAAAATTTCAGAAGTTTTGCAACCTGTAATTGGGATTCTAGAAAAAGGGAGAGCTAGTCTGTAAGACTTCTAGAGGTTCTAAAAACTTATATTTATCCTGAATAGAGCTGTATGTACGTGCCCATTCGTAAAAGCCTATACCCTCTGTTGAGAATATGGACTGTGTTGCAAAAACAGTCTTGGGTCTGTTTTTATGGGGACTGTTCTGTTGCAAAAATATTTTAGTTCAGGTTGTTGTGGGGTTTTAAAAAATTGTATATATCTAAACATCTTTCTCCCCTTGTTCCTGAGGAGTATGGAGAGGGAAAAAAAAGTTAAATAGGAAAGTGTCTTCCCAACCATCCCTGTTCTTCCACCCGTCTAGTCAAGCATCAACTCATTTGCAAACTCAGTGACAGCAAGCTTGCTTGTGTATTTCTTTGACTAAATACAATTATGCATCTTTTGCACAGAGGTCCAACTACTAGTGAAGAGGGACCCAGCGTGAGAATGCCTTGATGCTTGGAGAAGGTCCCTGCAAGAGCCTGGGTGTTTTATCCCTAGACCCTTCACTAGCATCCTCTGCCAATGTTCACAAAAGGATGCCTTGCGCTGACACTAATGACTTTTTTTTCCCCTGTGTGATTAGCCTGGAACAAAGCACAACTGCTGTCAGAGAAACTGATGGCTCTCAGCAGCTCCGTACTTTCTGTAGTGATTGACGCCCCGTCCCCAGCCTAACAAAGCTTCCCCCGATTGTCCCACACAGGTGATACCCCCGGTAGCTGGCCTGGCAGGCAGGCTGTGTAGGTAAGTCCTTCTGCCCTCTGCTGCTGGAGGAAGGAAATGACACAGTCGGTGTAAGGGGGAGAAACTCGCCTCGATTTGCAGGGATTTCATTCCAAAAAGAAGCTGAGAAACTTGTCTACATGGGAAAGACTTTGTAAGTTAGGAAACATTTCTCTTCTGAGATGCTCAGTGAGATTTACCCATGAGCCTCGCTATTAACATTGGTAAAATTAAAATACTACTCCTATTTTTGCAACCCTATAGAATGAACACGTGTGTTCACTGAAACAGCAGGGAGAAAACAAAATAACCTCAGAGAAAGTGAAGTGAAACCATCTCTGAAAATTCAGTTGCGTGGCAGGGAGAATTGATTCACAGCTGTAATTTAATCAGGTGAGAAGAGTATGGTAAGCACATAACCTAAAAGTGACATCCAAAGTTAAGCCAGTTAAGAGGGAATTGGAATAATCAATACAGCCATATCAGTAAGGAATAAATCAATTCACAGCCACGTGAATTAATCTGGACAATTTTGCAAATGCTAGTGTACAGAGAATTGTTGATTTTGAAGGTTTTATTAGAGGATAACAACCCCCCTGCAATTACGTGGATTCACACATATTTCCATTCTAGGAGTGCTGAGAAATTGTCATTCCTAAGCTTCCAATCTATGTGAGAAAAAAACAAACCAGAGGGAGCTAGAGGAGGATGATCCAGTAAGTTACTGACCGTTCTCATCCTCCTCTGGCAGAGGATCAAAAATGTGTTGCATTTCAGGCAACGGAAGGATTCTGTTAGAACTGTTGATGCTTCAACTAATCAGAGCCTGCTTTGTAAGATCTTCAGTTACAGCTCTGTTATTCAGAGCATCCTAGCATTCCTGAGTAAGAGCATGCAGAGGTTCCATGCTATTTTTTCCTGGGTATGAAGTCTCTTAGACTATATACTGAGTAAGCTGCTGAGTTTTATCCACTACTTTCTAAACTACAAAGCTCATAATGAACACTTACTTGTTGGCATACTGTGCACTTCTTGCCTGTTAGTTAACAAGTTGCTTTCTGAAGTCTTTGTTTTAAAAAAAAGCTATGACAAAAAGGTGTTAAGAAGTAACTTAACTCTTGTACCTGTGTCATACTGAACAAGTTCTCAAAAGTCCTGCGTTATCAATGGCAAAATAGGTCCATGTTGTTTGAGTGATGGCTGAGACACCTCAGCTCCATTTCTAGTAGAAAAGTAGCTGAAAAGCCTACATGTATTAAGAGAAGTTCACATGATTGTGCAAATGTAAACAGATTTTTGCTAGAAATTGTTGGGACACATAGAAATAACCTGGGAAAACAAAGCTTTGAGGCTGCCCTGGTTGGCTATATAAACAATGGAGCTTATATCTATGTCCAAAGGGTGATGCACATGAAACTAAACAGCATGCATAAAAAGCGAATAAGGGGCATTGGAATCTGGTGTTTGAATTGCACACGAATTCCTGTTACACTTAAGCTAATGGAAGCTCTCAGACCCTCTAACAAACCTATGCTGTCTCTACTGCTCCCCTTCATTCTGAGCAAAAGTTTTTGAAGGTGAATTTGGTCCATAGCTTTCAGTGCTCATCTTAGCTTCATTTTCCACATAAACCAAAGATTATTTCTAAAAGTGATTCTCTTGTGAGACCTGCAGGCATTTTTACAGTACTTGGAAGATAGACAAGAACCAGCCAATAATGTAAAAAGGTTGCAATGACGTGCTTTCCAGGCGCTTTGTGTATCTCCCTGGCAAAGGCAGTCTGTTTGCCATTATTTTAACTGCTTAAATCATCTGATCTCATTTCTATTTCGGATACACTTGAATGCCCCAAAAGAAGACATTTCAGAAGAGGGAGCTGGGTTATTTAATAACTCTTGCTAGAATATAGGTGCATGCAGTATGTGGTAGATAAGTGCAGACTGTCCAAGGAGGGGTAGTAAGGTGTTGCAGAGCATTGCCACTGCATCACCATGTAGTAAATTCTCTGAGTATTTTGTAGTTTGATTCTTTAGAATTTAACCCTTTTTTTAATGTCTAAAAGTGTATCATAAGTTATAGGTACAGCAAATTAAAAGCTGCTGTGTTAATGAAGATGTGTGAGGGTAACGGAACTAACAACTGCAGAAGACATTTCTTACTGTAGCCATGAATTATAATGTAACTGAATTCTCTGTGTCTCTGGTTCTGTGCTGGGCAGCTTCCCCTGTCTCTCTTTCCTTCATGCAGAATACTTATATTTTCAGCTTTTTTCCCAGCTCTATAAGGTTGAGCAGCAGCCATTCAAGCTTTCAAATACCAGAAGTCAGAGCTTGTTTTTCAGCGTACAGATGAACTTATTTTAAGGAAGGAAGTTCTTTGATGTAGGCAAATGAATGTCAGAAAAATCAATTATCTTTTGTTGGTCAACTACTAGCTATCATTTAGAGGTTCTTGATCAGAAGGGAAATGCTGCTGATGTTAATTTGGGCTGATCAGAGCATCTTCCTGTGCTCTTCACAATTATTAGTGAAAGTGAAAGTGGGGGCCACCCCCACTTCAGACAAATGAATAAAGCTTGTTTGTAATCAGGTAATGTAATCTAAGAATATTTAGATTGGTTTCTTTTAGAATTGCAAACTCAGTATTGCTTTACAGATAAACATGCTGTATAATGGACCATTACAGATAGTGTCCTGCTTTCCATAGGCACATGATCCCTCTTGTGTGAGCAAGCAATGCCATGGACGCAGCCAGCCAGGTTATTTTCGGATTGGCTCATGGATCAGTCTGGGTCTGGCAGATGCAATGCGATACAAATATGGTTAAGTGGTTTTCAGATCCAACTGAGGCCCAGAAGCAGGCTGTGTGTTTTCCCAACCAAGCCTGGCATCGTGCAGAGCCTGGTCAGGTGAGTCTGGGCTGTGTTCCCAGAACCAGGAGTGAGGGGAGCACAGTGGAGAGATGGAGAGTCAGTCTCTCTGCAGAGCTTGCCCAGGTTCAACAGGTCTTGTTGGCCTCAGTTTGGTGCCAGCCTTCCTGGATGTTCACCAAGTCATGCTTTTGTGCCTCTGCAAATAAACCCTCCTGGAGCAGTGAGCATAGGATAGAGGCTTCTGAGTTGGCTGAAGCCCAACCCAGTGGTACATGAATTACCTGACATTTCTCAGTGTCCGAGGCCCTCCTTCCCTTGGATCATACAGCTGACTGTACTTTCAAGTAAGCAGAAGATCTGCAGGACAGTAACCCTGACAGTCCCTCTGTAAGGATATTAAATGTTCATAATGTACAGGAGGTAAATCAAGGTGTAAGATTGGCAGGGCCAGAAATTTCTGGGGTTTGTGGTGATAGATGATGTACTGTAAAACTTTGCTGAATGTTTTAAAGCTTCTGTAAGAGGACTTGGGGTTACAACAGGATCGTGACTTAGTTTTTCTTTATTGATGCAGATACATTGGCAAGACTGGAAGAGTGTGGCTGGTAATGGTATCGTAAACAAGGCCTTGAGCAAGCTCCCCAAACTGAGCATGCTTTGACTAAGAGGCTAAACTAGATAGCTTCTTGAGGGTCCCTTAACCTTGCATCATTTTGTAGCCAAAACACGAAGACTGTTAGTAACGCCTCTGTTCATGTATAACACGTATTCTACAAGTTTCGAATCCAGAATACTCTACTGTTTACTTGCCCAACTGTTGTGCTTGCATTTCAGAATGGGTGGCTGCTAGTTAGTGCAGCAGATGTTACCAGAACTCTGTTTTTACCAAATTCTGTCTTTTACTCAGCTTGTTAGTATCACTGGTGTTTAATTCGCATGGAATGCATGGAATCATCTTACACAACTTTCCTGGTTTTCACCAGTTAGCATTGGCAAACCCTATTCTCTAAGACCAATGAGAACACCCAGGTGGCTGTACTGTGGTGACTTAGTTTGGCAAGAGACAAAGTTTCTCCCTTGGGAAGTGATTGAAGGATGTTGTAAGTGGTCCCAAGCAGAAAAAGGAAAATACTGATTGGTCACAAGTTCTCTATGACAGCTGACAGGCGAAAGTCGTGTGCCAGGGTAGAAGTGGTGTATTTTGAACAGCGATGACATGTTGAGTTGGAACATAAGGCAAACAGAATAACAACAGCTTGATTGAGAGCGTGAGTGGAAATGTGAAATTTGTGAGAGAGGGATGAGTGTTGTAAAGTAGCCTTGATCACGTGCCCAAGATGTTTGATTGCTATCTCTGCAGGCCTGGTGCCTTATCTTCAGGTAGGAAAAAAAATATGCATAGAAGATACTCAGCTTTCACTTTTAGTGGTCGTGTAACACTGCAGTAGTGTCACTAACAAGTAAAGAACAAAAATGTTTGAAAATGTGACATTTCCCTTAAGTGTAGTGCAGCAGGGGAGGGAAGGATTTCTTAACCAGAGATTGAAGAAGAAACTAATCCAAAATCAAGACTTAGCTATTTGCTTGTAAGCTGTCCCATCTGGGACCAAGCTATGCAACGCATCAGTGCTTTATATTGCTACAGAATACATCTTCCCACTGGAGTAGATTTTCTCTCTACATTCAGTGGTATGCATGGTGTCAGCTGTTTGAGAGGGGCTGCAGTTCAAGTGAATAATGGTCATCACAATACCATGATGGGGCAGAAGGCTTGTGACCTCCCAGGATGCCTTTGATAACCTAGTGTGAATTATATGGGAACTAGTCAGGCATTTCCCAAGCATGTGTCTGCTGTTAGGTAATGAACTTAGTGATCTATACATCTCCAGGTTTGACTTAATCTTCAAAGGTTTATTCTTTATGTTCAAGGTCAGGTCAAAACCTTGATGGGTGATAAAAGGTTGTCATTTGATGACACCTTTGATTTAAATGAAAGGTTATAAGTATGATCCCCTTGGATCCAGAGTCTTGCTGACTGAATAGTACATCAGCAATGTCAACAGCTATTTATGGTATTCACATGGGTCAAAATTAAGCAGTGGCAGTTCATCAGAGAGAGAAATTTGAGAACTTCCTATACACTCTTAAATGAGAGGTTTATGTAGAAATGTCCTCTGCTGGTTTTTGTTCCTGCCTTTCTTGTGTGAGGCTGTAAATGCAACAATAGTGCTCCTTTAGTGTAGTCCTCCACTGATTTTTATTAGGCTGTTCCCACTGATTTTTATTAGGCTGTTTCCCTGATGGCTTTTCAGTCTCTCGGTTATTTCCTTTTGACAGACCCTGTCATACGCTGTCTTTGCAGAATAGTGTTCTCAATAGCATGCAATTAACACCATTTTTTGCAAGTAGAGAATCAGGTCAGGTTTACCTGTCAAAACTAGTGCCTCGTTTTAAGAGCCAGCTGGCAGACGTGAGTGCTCAGTGGCTCTGGAGTCCTCCTGTCTCCTGTCAAGCAGCCTGTGCCTGACTGTCATTGCAGAGATGCCCCCACCTTGTGCAGTTTGTGGGGTATCAGGTCTTACATCCATATAGGAAGTCTTCATAAAGCTGAAACCAGCCCAAAATACCAAGGCTGGAATTGAAAGCAAACCATAGAAAAGGTCAAACTGCCAGAAGAAATTATCATGACTCTTGTTTACATGTTTCAAACCAAGGCACAGGCAACTGCCCTTTTCTTGCTATCTAACAGGCAATTTGTGATAAATACAGTACAGAATCAAGAGTCCCAGTTTGGTGTGTTCTGCCTTTATAGGGGCCACCCGTGTTAAGATAGGCATAGCTGTGCCTTGATGCACATAAGCAGCTCTCCATGTATTCAAGGATATTGTGGTACATCCTTTAGTTTTCACAGGGAGTAATCAATCCCTGTTGAAATGACCTGACTCTGGTTCAGGCTCCAAACGAGCCAGCAGAGAAACAGTGGTGTTGACTACAGAAAGCATTTCATATTTAACAAGTGCTTAGCACAGAGCTTCATATTAATCATGTTACAGCAAAATTTACTGTGTGCTGTAGTGTTCTGGGTAGATCTCATGAAAAATTAATCTGCAAACATTCTTGGGACTCTGCAGAAAAAATAGCCCAAATCCATGTTTCTCATGAGAAAATTATCTAGTTTTGAGAATTAAAAATAATTACCCACTACTGTTATCTAATTCCATGATGACTGTGAAACAAATGAAGAATAGCTATGAATTCAAAGAAGTGTGAGTGCCCAAAATCCAATTTTCCATGGGAAGTAAAGGTACAGTGCAGAGCAATTGGGGCAAAGGTACCTGCTATGCTACCACTACAAATACTGTTTCCAGTGTGCTCGAGATGCAAATATGTGTTACGCTGGGTGCTACGTTCTTTGGAGTAATTTCTTATTTATCCCATTTTTACACAGTAACTTTGATTATGTCTTTCTGAAAACATCAATTTTCTATAAACTGAAGTATATTTCTTATTGCTGTTTTGCTGTTTGCATAACTCTGGAGTATAAATACAGGGAAATATTTGTTAGGAGATATTGAACACTATACGAATGTCTTGCTTCTGCTTTTGAAAACTGTCAATTAACAAGCATTCTAATTAAGAAAAAGGGAGAAGGGGAAAAAAAGCAATTAAAATTGAGGCTCTCCATAAATTGTCTTTTTTGCTTTTCAGATAATACGTACAGTTCTGTAACATAGCAGAACAATGTAAATGAAGCTCTAAAAATACAGCATGCCAAAACCAAATTCTAAAACCGATCTAGAAAATTATAAACATGTAATTAAAATAAGAAACTGAGAAAATAACTGTTTGTGGACTTAGTCCTAAAATAACTGCACACTGTTTAATCTAAAAAAATCTGTGGCATTTTCTCTGTTTGTTGGAATTTTGGGTTTTGCTAATTCATTTACCTGACCAAGCTTACTGATGCCTACTGTAACCTCATATTGACTTCAGCAAAGTGATACTTGGCCAAACCAAGAAGAGAATTTGGTGCATTTCGTAAGAACAAATGCTTTGGCAGAGACTATTCTTAAGCTTGTATGGGATCTTTGAGCAGTACAAACTGCCATAAGTCAAATCAGTGGTGCTGGGATTTTACCAGTCCAGAATCTGGGGAGGACGTCTTCACAAATTTATTTATTTATTTAAATTGGAAAATGCAGAAGACTGAGAATGTTCCTATGAGCTTTTCATCAGTCATAAGATTTCTAGCAAGAAATACACTTAAAGGTCTTCTCCACAACAGAACACTCTTTGAATTAGATGAGAAACCTGGAAATCAAGTAGTGTACTTCATTAATGAGCTAATCATCACTTGTATATTTTAGGATCCATTTCCCTCAGGCCTTTCCCTTGTAGATGCCCCATTTTCAACAAACTGCATTACGTTAGGAAGGGCTTTTAGGTTGAACTTGCTCAGTTAATAAAGTGCCCTATGTGACAACTATGTGCCTGCAACTCAGGCTTGTTGACATTCAGGTATTAACAGGACAACAAAAATTAACTTCTGCAAGGGGTGATTTCCCCTGAGTACATAAAATGAGTAATTAAGCTGGTGAAGAGCTTTCTAAGTCTGTCTCCTCATAAAAGAGTAAAATCAACTTCTCCGTGCCAAAGCAAAAAGCCTTTGAAGTTTGGGGGTGTCCCAATACAGATCAGAATGGATTCTTTTCTTTATGGACTGAATTTTTTATAACTTGAGAGCTATTTTCTGAGCTATCCAGTCTGAACCAGTATTTTCTCCCTCTATGCTACCTCCTCTCCATGCACAATTTAACTTATGTTGAACTCTATCAGTCTCTTCCTACACATTTGGTAACGCACCCCTTTTTCCAGCTCATTGATACCTGAGCCTGTCCCAAGCTTGGGTTTAGCTCTTTTATTTTTTTATGTATATACAAGAAAATTTTGCACCTGTTACCAAAAACAGTTACTTGGTTTTGTAGGAGGGGCATAAATAAAATGAGCTCTAAAGTTGATTTGGGAGCAGGAATGTTGCCTTGGCATCTTCAGGAGTTGTTTTGAAGTCTATACCTACGAGAAAATAAAGCAATCCTGTAGTCACAAAATAATGAGATATAGGAGAGGGATGCAATGAGATCATGTAGATTTAAAAAAAAAAGCAAGAGAATATAATTGTTTTGTACTAAGTACAGATACAAAAAAACCAGCTCAGCTAAGGCTGTGGAAGGGAAAAGTGATTGGTATGAGGCTGAGAGCTGGGAACAGGGGACCAGATTAAGGAATCAGGAGGTAGGAAAATGAGATGCTTCTAAGCTGGAGGTGGAAGCAAAAAAGGAAAAGAAAACAAAGGGGAAGTGTTAAAGTTGCAATTAAAGAGGGTGACAAACCTGTGAACAAGGATGAAAAGTAGTCACACAAGGGAATTTGAGGGAGAACAACATACTGCAGGAGTGAGAAAAAAGGATTTTAATGGAGAAGCAAGAGAAGGGAATGAAATGTGACTAAGAGAACAGTGCATTGAGTGATTCCCCTTGCTCTTCCTTTCACAGGACTCTGGAAAATAGTGTGCTCATCAAGCTCTTGTGCTGTTATTGCTTCACGAACAGATGAGACCTGGTGAAGGCAGTGACTTGCCTGATAGCAGTGTTAGTTTTCCTGTGAGCATCAGGCACAATTTGGAAATTGGTGCATTTGGCTGGGTGTTGCAGGAAATACTTGGTTATGGGTGGAAGGTAACTCCATACCAGAGAAAGAGAGGCTCCTCAGTTCACCTATCAAAACATTGCAACAAGCACTCAGACGTATGCTGCTGTTCTCTGGCTTGTGAGTCCATTACTGCACTGGTAAACGGGCAGGTTTTGTTGCCCATGTGAATTATACTGTACTCTCTGAAAATCACATTGCTTCCATAGTGAGGAAGGCACAGTAGAAGAGATGGAGGAAAAGGTTGTGGACGTTAATGAGTTTGGGATGGGCTCCAGAAAATTGGTGGGAGAGGTACAATAAAACCTGTAAATGCCAGAACTCAAAAACAAGAGAGAAAGATCAAGAACTAGAGTATTTCAGAAACATAATGGATACTGGTGAAAGATGGCACAGCACAGACTTGAAGCCATGTGTAGCTGTTTTAGGGGAGGGAAATGAAAGCACAACATGATGGTTATTTGCAATTACTGGGAATTTAATTCCATTCTGTGTTTCTTCAACACTTTAAAATGATAAAACACACGAGGCAAATCAGTGGAGGGGAAAGTCAATTACAGTAGCAAATCAATTAGGGTAAAGAGTCAAACCAATCAAAACTGCAAGGTAACTAATGAAGGACAATTAACAACAATAAGTGGATACAGTGCTGCTCAGATTCAAAAATGAAAGAAAGGCACAGAAGTGACATCAGGCTTTAGAGGCTACAGGAGGTTCAGAGGGAAAATACACTGTGGCCTAAGCTCTTTGTGTTCAGTGGGCTTTGATAGCCACCTTCATATTGTATCAGGGTGAGGGAAAAGTGACATTATAAGCTTCAACAGAGCTGATGTAGAGATTCCAGAAGGAGGCACAAAGATCATCAGAGGGCTGGAGCACCTCTGCTATCAGGATAGTCTGAGAGAGTTGGGGTTGTTCATGTTCATCCTGGAGAAGAGAAGATGCCAAGGACACCTCAGTGCAGCCTTCCAGTACCTAAAGGGGCTACAGGAAAGCTGGAGAGAGGCTGTTTACAGGGGCATGGAGTGATAGGATGAGTGGTAATACCTTTAAGATGAAGGGTGGGAGATTAGATATCAGGAAGAAATCCTTCCCTGTGAAGGGTGGTACGGCCCTGGCACTGGGTGCCCAGAGAAGCTGTGGCTGCCTCTGGATCCCTGGCTGTGTGCAAGAACAGGTTGGATGGGGTGTTGGGCAGCCTGGGATAGTGTAGGATGTCCCTGCCCATGGCAGAGGGTGGAATTGGATCAGTGATAAGATCCCTTCCCACCCAGATTGTTCTGTGATTCTATTTTTCTACTGATACTCAGTGTAGTAAAGAGTCCAGTGTCCCTTTTCATTTGACTGTTAACCAATCCGGTGTCTGATTCAAACCCCACTCAGTATGCCCTTTGGCATCTGTGGGCTTTAGTTAGACCCTTAAACTCTTTGAACTAGCTGTATTTAAGCTATTTTAGAGTAGATATCCACACTGGAAGAGACTTTATTTCTGAAGATAGAGAACATAGAAGATACATAACATTGAAATGAGAGAGCTGTTTGCCTAAAATTTCAGATGCTTAAGCACCCTTCAGGAAGGACAGTGGCCATGTGCCATTGTCAGCCTTAAAAGTCATCTCCTCATTCCCTGGCTAATATGTGAATGTAAGGAAAGAACAGCTTAGTTAGCTTAGTATAAATCTGTCTGTATTGATTCCTGTATAAACATTTTTACATTATGGAGTCTTATTAACGTATGTAAAAAACCAATGACCTTCTTGATAGAGGCAAAAAAAGAAATTGGCAAAAAAATTTGTTTGCTGTGGAAGAGCACAGATTAGTAACCCAAACTGTGCTACTAATGGTGTTGACAACTTTTATAGATTTCCATTCAATCTCAGCTAATACTTGACATTCTTCCTTATACCGAAGCACACTTTATTCTAAATTGTCCCCACAGAGAACAGCACTGCTTGATATATTCAGAATTAGATTGGCTAGATGATCTTAATTCAAGAAAGTACTGAATTTGTCTGTGGTTCATCTATAATGCACTAAAAGGAAAATTCCCCAGCTAGACAAGTAAATTATTAACTCATAAGTCTGTGTTGTAATTTGTGTATAGTAATAACTTATCTTTAAGTAGGATTGAAAATGTGCATGGAGAACGTGAAATGAGTCAGAAATAATTGGTTATTTTCAAACAGAGGGACAAATTGTGAAGCTGAGCTTAACAGAAGAGGTCAGGCTGTTGCCCACCTGAAGGGCTCTTTGCCAGTCACGGACACAATGAAGCTGTTACTACCAAGAAGCAAATTTTAATGTCTTAATCTCAGCAGATATAGTCAAAAAATAGAGACAAGCTGATGGACACTCTAAAGGAAACATTTTTTTCAATGTTTAGTTGAGGTTCCAGTCATACCAGTAACTGAATTCTTGCTTTACAAAATCTTGAATTCTGATGCAAAGGTGTTTCATTAGTTGGTCTGTCCATATGCCTGGTGTGGAAATATTCCTCAGCTTTTAAGTAGGAGCTAGTTATTTTACCTCTAATCCAATTTACTTCTCAGAAACCCTAAACTTTTTTGACTGAAGAATACAGATTTTTCTCCCTAAGCTCCAAAACAAATCATTTAAAGCTGTAATCAATAATTAGACTCTATCTTTAGGGTTATAAATCTGCACATAATGCACATCGCAAGCATGTTCAAGTAGTTACTGTGCTGTAATAAGCTTGATAGCTCTGGTCTTAGCAGTTCTTTGTCATGCGTGTTATTTTGGTCTCTCAAAAATGCTTTGCTCTTGTGAAGAGGATGCTATTTATTTGGAGTGTTTTAACTGTCTAAAGCAACCAGCAAACCCATTTTTTAGTCTAGAAGTGGTGACGTGTTAGTGTTGAGGTTCTTCTCCCTCATGGCCCTGCTGAACAAAGTCTGCTGTGGTGGATCAGGACTGTTCTTGATTTTCCCGTCTGCTTACTTAGCTAATTAAAATAACAAATCTTCACAGCTGTCTGCTTTAGATTCATCCTTATCACCATAAACTAATTAAAATAATGCAACTGGTTGCAACTCATTAAATATCAACTATACTTTTCATATCATTATAAACCTTAAAAAAAATCCACCACAAAATAAAACAAAACCCTGGTTCTTCAGCCCTCTCTTCCTTAGCTAATCATAACTGTTTTCTGAAGATGCCTACATGTTAACTTATGGTTGGGCTTTTTTCTCTGATATTTTCTTGCTGTTGTATTTTTGTAGCCTCCCACCCTCCTTTTTCTCCTGTCACTTTTAAGTTTTCCAGAGAGCGAACATCAGAACTCTCAGGGTTTCTATTCAGTTCAGTTGGGCACCCTACATAATGCATGCTTGCCCAAAGCTTTTAGGCCAACTTAGTGGACTGGGGAAATTGCAATAGGAACTATAATTCAAGAGAGCGTTTAAGTGCTGGCTTAATTTTGTTTCCCAGTGACATGTTTATTCATATGCTTTAGTATGACACAGAATCAAGATTGTGGTCTGTATGCAAAGCTATTTCTGAAATGAAAGAGATGGAGTTTTCTTACTGTAGAGACAATTAGAGATCCCTAAAATGGAAATAATAAACATTTATTGGACTTCTTTTGTATCCAAGCTAATATGTGTCACCTAAAAGAGAGAGCTGGGGCTGTTCAGCCTGGAGAAATGAAGACTGAGGGGGGACCCTTATTAATATCTATAAATATCTTAAGCATGGGATGCAGGGGGAAATGGCCAGCCCCTTTTCAGTGTCTGTGGGGACAGGACAAGGGGCAATGGCTGCAAGTTGGAGCACACGAAGTTCTACACCAACATGTGGAGGAACTTTTCCCCAGTGAGGGTGAGGGAGCCCTGGGACAGGCTGCCCAGGGAGATTGTGGAGTCTCCATCTCTGGAGAGATTCAAAACCCACCTGTACGCCGACCTGTGCAGTATGAGCTGGGGAGCTGCTTTGGCAGGGGACCCCATGAGCTCTCAAGGTCCCTTCCAACCCCTACAACTCTGTGAGTCGGTGAAAAGCAATGGTGATCCTAATGTAACTGATTAGGCAGGCGTACCTGTGCTTTGATGCTCCGTTTATGAAACCATAGGAATTCAGTGCTATTCTACATAAAAAAGAAAAATTCTTCTCCCAGCAACTTTACCAGGGATTTTTCCTGTACTGTAACTTAGTATTCTTCTCAGGGATTAATGTTTCTATACACCTTTGAAGCAAGTTTAATCATTTATTTACTGCAAGACCTTCACTTTTAATTAGGTCTTTCCTGTCTTTCTTTTCTTTCTTTTTCCCCAAGAGAAATTTTCCTTACACTGTTCTGTGCTGAACACTTCCTCAGTTTTGGCAGACCTACTTTTAAAGGGCTTCCTTACCCTTTCAACACCTGACAGACATTTGTCCAGTACAAACAATTAATACCTTTGTTTTCTGTGTTCTGGTTTTGCCCATTCGCTGTTCTCCAGTTTTAAAACAGTGCCTGGCTGAAAATGGACAACAGACCTAAAAGAAAATCCAGATTCCAATTTGTTCATCCCTGGTGTCTGTCTTCAGATCTGAAATTGCTTTAAAAGCCTGAGGAGGAAGACTTATCACACCTCTGCACGGCAAAAGCAGTAAAAAGGGATCATTTCGCTTACCTCTGCAACATCCCTTGCTGCTGCTGCCAGCACGCAATAATTGTATACAGGGTTATTCCATAATGTTTTAAAATGCTCCCTCAGGAAAATACCTTAACACGTACCTCAGCTGTCCTCCTGAACCAGGCTTGCTCTCTGAATGGAGTTCTGTGGCTTGTGTCTGTGGTTCTTTGCTCCGCACTCAGGCTGGGTAGATGCTTTTCAAATGCCATGCAAACTGGTGGATTGGGAAGTGCACTCGCAGATGTTTAGTTACCCACCTACCTGCCCATTCGTTTGTGTAAACACCTGCTTTGTGTCCTTGATTAAGGCAATTTCGCAGGGAAGCTGGGCATTCTGTTTCCTCTTTACAGGTATAATTACATGTTCCTGATTACGTAAACATCCTGCTATTTTGACGCCCCTTGTGTTTGTACCTTGTTATAATCCAACATTTTTAGCCAAACACGGTTGGAAGTGCAAGATAAAATTAGGTATTCTGTCTTTTTCCCTTCTAGTATTATATGTGTGATGAAAGAGCTGAAGTGAGTCATAAAGGATAAGGAGTATGTTCTAAAGGAACAGTTCCCAAACTTTATTGCTTTGTTCTGTATTCTTAAAATTAGTCTCTTGTTTTGTTCCACTTTTGTCTTTAGCAGACTCGTGTTTCCATGCTCTCTATTAAAATAAATGCCAGAGAAAGCCTAAACACTTCAATTTATAATATTCTTTTTAAACACTGCAGGTAAAAAGACAGGATATCAAAGGGAAACACAATGAAGCAAGCATTATTATTAATGTTTTCCATGTTTCTTAAATTATAAGAAACAATCAAAATACTACAAATGACTTTCTCTCTTGCATTATGCTGCTGAGCTCCAACAATGGTTTGCCTTTAAGTTATTTAATTTGAGCTTCCTGCCCATTCTTCAGTACAATATCAGTGAGCAGGCATCAAAGTTCACCTTGCTCACTCTTGACAAAATTCAAATGAAGAGAAAAACAATGATTTAAAGGAGCACCTGGGGAAATCAAAGCCTGGTACTAGCAGGAAGCTTGTGCTTGCTCCACAGTTGCTTTTTGTCAGTTGAGATATCAGCAAGCTTCAGTTAAAAGTCTGGTTTACTTACTTTCAGTGGTGAATAGGGCAGAGAAAGCCAGTCTTGAAGAGAAATGTGGAGCTTAGGGGTTCAGCCAGACACCAGGCTAAATTCATGCCTTTGCCACAAAAAGTTGCTAAGCTACACTTTGTTGAACTTGAGTTCATCATCACATGACACTTCAATCAAAAGCTGCTCTTTTCTTTCTTTTTCCTGCCCCCTGTGTTGTGAAGTGAGGTGGCAAAATGTCTTCTGTGAAAATTGGACCCCGATCTAACTCTTGATTTTTATATTATTTTCTTTTATGAATTGTAGCACATTCATGAAATTCTATGCCTGAATTCAGGCAGTGTTTTTATTTGCTGGTACATCTATATATCTATCTGGTACATCAATAGTTATGTTGGGATGAACTTTCAATTTATTTTTAGAGGGGGATTAAGTACTGGATACATTTTCCCTATTTCCTTTGTGTTTTATAAATTACACTGTCTTTAATGCTGTCCTTGTTTTGTCAAAGATATTGAAAGGTGTGTAGGTTTCAGTTCAGTTTCCTAGCATCCCCGGTTCATTGAGATGTGCAAGCAAGTTAATAGACTAGTCTTCATGGCCACAAGTCATTCTCAAAGCGTTCTTCACACTCAGAACTGAAATCACTATGAAAAGCTTTACCTTGGAGAAAGATAAAGCAGACCTGTCAAAGACAAGTCAACACCTTTCCACATGAGAGCTATCTTACTCATGCTTGGAGAAGACTGTGATCACTTCCCGTTTCACTGAACAAAACTGAAAACAAAAGTGAGCATGCCACTTGTGGTTTAATTACATTTTCCACCTTTTCACCCTGATCTAGAGTGACTTTGGGATTGATGGGCAGTTTGGTGCAACCTGCAGTTTCTGCAGGATGCTACAGAGAAGGAGTGGACTTAGCACTGGCACTGCCAGTTGAATTTTTGTCAGAAACTCACTGTTTCCCAAGTGGTGTTCACAGGAGGCACCGAGCCATCTATCCATCTATGCCATTTGCCCAATACTCCTGTCATCTAATGAATTTTGCTTCCCCCTCCCCTCATCTTTGTACATCTTGATATGCTTTGAAATATCAAAGTCTCCAACTCCATATGCAAGAGGCAGAAAATTAATGATGTCAGTATTGGTTCATCAGGGTGATAAATAGTTCCTCTGTTTCACATCTCCCATGGGGCTTCATGAATTGTTTAAGGAATAATGTAACAAATAATTTAAGGCATGGCAACTGTGTCTCTGGGGGTGATACCGTGGTGTCCTATTGTTCAACTCTTCAAATTCGTTAGGTTTGGCAATTTGAACAATTCCAAACTTGCATTGCAGCTTCCTTCAAAGGGCTTCTTAATAACACAAGCAAAAGCTGCTTTTGGTTTTCATTTGCTTCTCCAAGGCATTCTTCTCAATTCGGTTTTCTGGGGTGTTTTTGTTTCTGTAAAGACCTTTATTCTGTATTGAGATGCTCCTGAAGCAGGAAATGCTTCTTTAGATAATGTTTCATGAGGAATGATGCCCCAAGGCACTGCAAGGAAATCCAGATTATAGACACTTGGGAACATACATTCTTATAATCTTCTGCTGACTCCTACTTGTAACAAGAAGCTGCAGGCAGCACCAGATCTCTTCAGCTTTCTGATGAAGGCTGTGATTCATGCGATCACCTTTTCCATCAACGACCCTTTGTGTGTTCTTTGTATTTTTCTATTGAAGGTACTGCTATCAGCTGAAAATTGCAATTACAGACACAAATATAAAATAATTTTCATCCAGCCTATCTTTAAATCAATGCAATCATTTGAAGACAAGACCTGGAGATGAAAATGACATTTTAAATGTGTGTAAATTCCCTGCCATGAGCTGAGACTTCAGAATGAATCCAGAACTGACCTTAAGGAGCAGAGCACTTTCTTCACCTTTTGTTTCAATATGAATGACCGACTTTTCAATTAATAACTGCCTTGGAAAGGACACAGGATGCTCAAACCTACTGGAGTATTTTTCATGTTCTCTAACTTCTGAAATACAGGTTTAAGATAATAGATAGTAACTCTAATCTTATAATCAATTTTGGACAGAAATTGCATTAAAATCAATTGGGGTTTCTATTGATCCAGTGCTGTAGTACATGTATCACTTTTTAAATTATTATTATTTTACTGCAAACATCTTTGACATAATTTACTCTCTCAGAGGTTTGTGCTGCAGGAAAAAAGGCAGGGTTAAGAAAATGATAGCAAGGAAACAAATCAGTTTTACATAGAAAGCCAAGGTGCCCAACATAGAAGACTAGTACCTGGGCTCATGTACTGTCCATGGAAACAAAAGATGCACAACTTAAGGGGCGCTTCCATGTTAACTGAGTCTGTTCTCTGGTACATTTTCCCTGGGCCCTGTTACTGTATGAACCTGTTGATGACACAAGGGATATGTCAGAAAGGGAAGGGTGATGGAAGTGTTGTCACATGTCCTTGGATTTCTCTGGAAAAGAGGTTCAGGCACCACCTTCCACTGATTCTGCTGAAAGCTCCTTCTGACAGATGCCAGGCATAAAGTCTCGTGTATGTTCCCAAAGGGTGAATCGATAGGCTGCTGAGGCACAACTTACCTACTGTTCCTAAATTGTTAGAAAAACACACAGTTGCTCATTTCCACTGGATACACAGAAGGGAATAGAAACCCCATTGGCTAGGGCTAGTAACTCATATTAAAATGCCTAATTATGATTTGCAATTGTACAAAATTTTATTGCAGAACTTTTTTCCACAGCTCTGAAGTTCTCAGTGCACAACTCTCTGTATACAAACATTGAATATTTGTGTTAGCTGAGTTTGTTCCCATTTTTCTGCTCAATTTTATATAAATATTTTATGTCAAGTATTGCACATACATTCTTGGTTTTCTTTCACAATTCTGGTGATGTATTTGACATGTAGGAGCATTTTCAGTGTGAAAAACTTACAGCTCTAATCCTGCTCTCCTAATACATGGAATTTCATGTGACACTTTTACCAGTGCACATGCACATCAGTAGGGTGATTTGAGCCAGTCAGATTCTACCCTTGCAGATCCTGGCACTGTGTCTTCCTTAAATTGTGGGCTAATGGCAAACCTAATCAGCAACAGATCATCTGAATCCCAGCCATAGATACAGACTGGGAGAAGAGCTTCTTGAGAGTAGCCCTGCTGAGAAGGACTTGGGGATTCTGGGGGGATGAGAAACTTCACATGAGCCAGTAGTGGCTCTTGCAGGTCGCAAGGCCAATGGGATCCTGGGCTCCATCAGCAGAGAGGTGGCAGCAGGGACAGGGAGGGGATTGTCCCTCTCTGCTCTGCCCTCGGGAGGCCCCACCTGGAGTCCTGTGTCCAGATTTGGGGCCACCATTACAAGAAAGATGTAGAACTGTTGGAGAGGGGTCAGAGGAGCCACAAAGATGATCAGAGGGCTGGAGCACCTGCCCTACAAGGAGAGGCTGAGGGAGCTGGGCTTGTTCAGCCTGGAGAAGAGAAGGCTGTGGGGGGACCTCACTGCAGCCTTCCAGTACCTGAAGGGAGCAGAGAAACAGGAGGGGAATCAGCTTTTTAAAAGGGCAGATAATGGCAGGACAAGGGGGAATGGTTTAAAGCTAAAGGAGGGAAGATTTAAATTGGATATTGGGGGGAAGTTTTTTACAGAAAGAGTGGTGAGGGTCCTGGAACAGGCTGCCCAGAGAGGTGGTGGATGCCCCATCCCTGGCAGTGTTCAAGGCCAGGTTGGATGGGGCCCTGGGCAACCTTGTGTAGCTGCAGGCCTGAGGTTGGTGTCCCTGCCTGTGGCAGGGGGGTTGGAGCTCTATGATCCTTGGGGTCCCTTCCAACCCTTGCTATTCTTTGATTCTATGATCTGTGAGAAGTATTGAGTCCTTATACTCATGTACAAGGAGTGGAGGAAAAAAAACCACAAAACAAAACCAACAGGGATTGCTTTGTGGGATCGCTTTGTGGCTGTGCAGCAGAGACTTTGGCTTGCCAGAGCTCTGAGCTACAATTATCCTACCTCCCTTTTCTGGAAAGGAGCAAGCCAAAAGACATCAGATGCCTCCAATTAATAAAACCTAGTTTTGGTAGACTAAAATGTATAAAATTGAACAATATAGCTAAGACACTAATCAAATAGAGAAAATACAGGTACTCTCTGCAGACTAGTCTTAAAATTGAACGTATTCCCTCCTTATCATGTCATAGCTAGTTAGGTTCTTTCCTCTAGCCCTGTTTTTCAGCCAAGCAACTTTATAAGGCTTTGAATCCTTTTGGGCAACTTTTACCATGAACAAAGGTAAGCGATGTAGTAAAAATTACAAAAGAGACATTGGCTATTACACACAATGGGCAGTTAGTAGGTGGGCATTATTTTGCTTGCCATCTTTGAAGTCTCTGTTGCCAGGCAAGAAATGGTCAACATCTGTGGCTCCTTGCAAGGGGTTGACCTTCAAAATCAATCAACTTCTATCCTTCAGCTGTTCTTTTCCTGTAGGACTTTATACTTTTTCACATCAGTGTTTTACTGTCTTGAACTGCAATCTGCTCCTGTCTCAATAATCTGGTCTGTCTGAAGTTTTAGCTTTTACCTGATTTTTGTGGCTCATATCTACACACTTTCTAACTTCCTTGAAAGTTTTAGCCAAGGTTTTGCAAGTTGTGTGTTGTCACATGCAGCAGAACCCCTGCAGGGAAGGTTATCTTTCCCTGGATGCTAAGAAAGCATCATCCCCTTGCTTCCCAGGAAAATTGGAGCATGTTTTTAGCTTTCCTAGAGCAAACCTATTCTGCTCTGTCCCTGCAAGTCACTTGGCTCACCCCTGCCTGGCTTTTCCCACAGTGCTCACGTGCTGTCTCTCAGGAGAGGTGATGTCTCTCGTCCCTCTGGAAGTCCCTGCCTAACCCAGAGTGTCCGAGGTAAACAGACAGCCTTCTTCTCTACTGCCTAGCTGTACCTTTCTCTATATTAAAGTGGTACAGGCAGTATTTGCCATTAACTCTGAACAAATGAATCAAACAGTTCTGCACTCTGCCAGAGGTAATAAGATTTTTTGACTGAGCTGTCTGCAAATGGATCTTAAAGTTAGATATACGCTTTGGTTCCTTGATGTTGCACTGCCAGGCACCCCGGCAGCCATCCAGTAGGAGGTTGTATTACAGTTACATACAAAATAACTTCATCATCAGGGGTTTTTTCATGGCTGTTGAGATCTTTGAGCAAATCAGTAGGGAGCAGAGACCCTGTTGGCAATTCCGATTCACAGGCTGTATGGCTGTAGGAAGAGGAATGCTGACACCTCCACTGTCAAAAATAATAATAATAATAAAAAAAGCAGTAAGTTAAAAGAAGATATCTCAGTGACCTGGCATGGAATAGAATACATCTGACTTGTTAGTGTCAAGAGCAGGTGTACTTGAAAAACAAGGTTTTCCTTCTGAGTGGAAAATCGTAGGCATGGTTATTCTGGCAAAGAAAACCTTGAGCCTTTGCTGGCAGAGTTGGATGCTGGAAGTGTTGTGTCTCATCAACAACTTTGCATCTCAGTGCAGTTAGAGCCAAGTGGGTGTTTGTTAACAGCAGGTTTGGGGCTGACCAGAAGCATCCTGCGGAACGTTTCCATGGATGGGCACAGGTCTGATGATTTTCCAAAGGCTTGTTTGAGGGGTAGTGCTGAGGTGGTCAAAGCTCAGCGAAGGAATTTCTGGGTTTGAGCTTTAGGTTCGGCAAAATGGATGAAGAAACAACAGATCCACATCGACTTGGCCTTTTAAGATAGATTAGTGTATAGGCGTCTAAATTAAGTATACAAACCACAAATCTAGAGGCTCATCTTTCTGCTATGTTTTCTACAAGTTGATGTGAAGGAATAAGGGAGGGTAACTTACTACTTGGCATAGTCAGCTGAAACTAATAAGAGTAGACAAGCATTCCACTTTTAATCAGGTAAGTAAAAGTGATTTGCTTAATAATTAAGCTAGTTCCTTTCATTCTAAACTCTTGGTTTTTGCAGAGTGGGGAAACAACTTTCAACTGCTTTTGCTTTCTAATAATGCAGCTCCTGTGGCATTGTTTGATGGGCTTCATTCATGTGTGTTGAAATTTCCTGGAGAGAAGTCTAAGCATTCAAAAAAGTGCTTTCTCTGCCTCCAGGTTTTTCTGGTTATTCGGCTTTTTTGTTAGTTTTAAAGGCTTTTGATAATAGAGCTGGCTGAATACTTTCAGACACCAACCCACCTCCCAAAAACGAAAAAAAGTTTCCTATAAAAATGCCTTTTTTTTTTTTTTTGAGCACCAATTGTCTCATTCATAATGTCCCTGTTCTTGCCAAGCCCAGAGCAGGGTGCCAGGTGAAGAGTGCGTGAATGGTTTTTCCTAGGGGATGTGGATACGGATGCAGGAAGCTGCCAGAGCCCTTAGAGTTTGGTCAGTCTTCTGCTGCCTGAGCGCCAGCATTTCCTGTTGTTCCTCAGTGAAACTGTCATCTTTGCTCTGGTCATGAAAGCTGACAGGAACATCAATATCACTAAGTGGTTGTGGGGCCTGGGGAATTTAGCACATGTTAGTGTTTGGTCTGATTTGGACTGTAACTTAGAGGAGTAAAACAAAATCAACCATGAATGGAAACCCTGCTTTTTAGCCAGCTCTTCTGTAGCTCTTACCAGGTGCTATGAGGAAAATTGCAGTATCTTGTGCTTCAGGCAGTTTGTACCCACTTTGGGCAGTTGATACTCTCTTTGGTTTTCTCTAAGGCCAGTTCAAGTTTTATCACTGTTAATACATTTAAGACTTAATGTGAATAGTCATTAATCACAGAATCACAGAATCTTAGGGGTTGGAAGGGACCTCAAGAGATCATCGGGTCCAACCCCCCTGCCAAAGCAGGTTCCCTATCTCATTAATGTTTGTAACTCTTATCCACCACCACCACCACCACTCCCCCAGAGAAATGACCACCAGAAGACTCAGCTCAGTCATGCCCAGATTTCAATGTGGTAGAAATTATCTATTTCCTCTACTGTAGCTGAGTTGAGATTTTTCAGTCTTTTCACACTTGCAGGTTTTAACTGGCTAAACTCCACCATCCAAACCAGCAACCAGTTTGTACAGACTAGCATGGCTATCTCTGTGTTATTCATCTCTTGCAGTGAATAAGGCAAGCATTGGAAATGCTGCCTTATCCCAGCAGAGCAAGATGGGATTCCTTCCCTTAGAACAAGGAAGAAAAAATATTCCTGATTCAGTGCTGAATGGCTCGTGTTCCTCCTGTCCCAAACAGGCATAAGGGTTTTTTTTAATCTTGCATTTATATTCTTAATTTGCCCATAATTGCTTTCAGGCATCACATCTGAGGCCAGCCATCATTAATATGTTAATTGTGCAGTCCTTCCCAGTGGATTTTTCCAAAGCTAAGAGTAGACAGCAAGGCTTATTCCCCCCACCCTTCCCCCAAGCCCTCCAAACAGAAAAACAACCACTATTTAGATGAGATCCTTGACTAGGTGCAGATCTCTGTGATGATGGAGCATGTTTACTTCACAGTTCTGGATCTGCCCAAAAGAGCCGATCAGAATCCCTCTGTGGGAACAGGTCAAAGGCTCATAAGGTCAGATCCAAACTGGGTATCTTTTTTAGGTGCTGTTTAAAGCCACTGTGCATGTTTCCCTTGTCCCTTCCACATAGATATGCTAAATGAATAACAAAAAAAACCAAAAAAAGCTGACATTATCGAAGTACTACAGGGAATTACTCACATACTTTCTGTTAATTAATGTGAGATGTGCAGAGGATTTGCCCACACTGCTTTGCAAATCTCAGCTAAAGCATTTTAATGGTGAATATTTTCAGAGAATGAAAAATACAAGGTGCTCTGTCAAACAGGCTCCTTGGGCTGCTTATTGCCTTTCTCAGCTCTCAAGTTGGATTTATAGAAAGGTCATTTACAGAAAAATCTTAGGCTGTTTTGGAGTAGTCCAGAAGACAGCTTTCAAAGCTTTCCAGTTAGGAAGGATGGGAGGATGGATAACATGACTTTAATTTTTTTTTTTTTAAATTATTGAAATTATTTGTTGGAATTAGGATTTTTCCAGCCACATTTCTCTCTCTCTACTAGGACTGATGAAAAACTCTGCAAAGAAAGGCCAGTGGCATCAAGGTGCAAAAATAATTCACTGCCTGTTCCTCTATTTCTCTCTTCCTTTTATCCTGCCACAGGTGGGGCAGTTTTTGTGGAATGACTGTAAGTTGGCTGACTGAGTAGGGGTGTTGTCAGCTGTAATGGGGGTACACTGGAATAGGCTGCCCAGGGGGATGTGGAGTCTCCATCTCTGGAGAGATTCCAGCCCCGTCTGGACGCCGCCCTGTGCAGTATGAGCTGGGGAGCTGCTTTGGCAGGGGGGTTGGACCCCATGAGCTCTTGAGGTCCCTTCCAACCCCTACGGTTCTACTAGAGTTTTCCCAGAAAACTTACATGCCTGTATCCACTGATATCCCCCTCATCCTTTCTATGATGTGTAACCCTTTTGGTTCCCCCTGCTCCTCCTGTCATCTTACTCAGCGCTCTGAGCCCTGCCTGTGGCTGTCCCCCACGCCTGCCCCCTGCGTGCTGCTGTGGCCAGAGGCTCAGCCAGCCCCCGATGTACCGTGCATTATTCATTTTGTAGGTACGGAAAGCAGAAACTACAGCATGCCAAGGGGGGTGCTGGCTGGTTTAGGACCCGTTCCAGTAAAGCCTAAGGTGTGTCTGTTAGCCGAAAAGAAACATGTGCAGATATTTGCAAAAGATTTAGAAGACTCATACCTGGCTGGCTGCTGTTTAAATAAAACCTCTAATGTATCCTCATGCCCAGTCCTTAGATATTCACCCATCCATTGCTCATCCTTGCAGGTTACATGGAGGCAGGATGGTCACAGCAGGCATATGAGAAAATAATTTTGGCAGCCAGAAAACCAACAAAACTGATGCCTACCTCTGCTCATTCTCCAAGCTCTTGCAAACTTACTCAGTCCATCAGATTCTTTATTACAAGTCAGGATTCATTCAACAGCTGAAATTGTGACTCAGATACCTCATCTTTCCTTCTCTGAATCTTGCTGACTTGGGCTTTCTGTCAATCCAGCTTTTTGGATCCATATACTTTTTACCCTGCACATGATGAGTATCTGGTCCTCATACATAATGGCATGTGCATTCATTGTGACTCTGCTGCCTGCTTCTCTATTTTGGGCACTGTCAATGAGATGCGATGCCTTTTATTTTTCATCTAAATATTTCTCCTGCTCCTGGTTACCTGGATCTTTCATGTATCTGTATTACCTCCTTTCCAGTCCATGTGCCCATTTGCAGAGTATTGATAAAAATTGATTTTTATCCTGTGAGTAAATTGTACTCAGATGAAAGGAATTGCTCCTACAGGATGTATGAAGGATTTTTGCAGAAAGCACCAGAGGACCGTTGAGAGGTATTTCTCATAGCCCTGAAGACTTTCATTTAGGCTTGCTGAAGATAAGCCAGATGAGAAGGTGCTGTGGACTCCATTAATAGGGACTCAGGGACTTTACATCAGTGTGGTGGTGCTTCTCTAAGTTGGCATGGCACTTAGAGGTGCACTTAGTCTGCAGCTAAATTCTTGTTTGAGGTAGTGTTTAATTCTCAGCCTTCTCCCCATCCCTAGCCATCCTCCATAAATTACCTGCAGGGACCCTGAGTGATTCTTTCATCAAAGCTCTATGGAACAGATGGATTTCTCTTTCAATCCACCCTTCACAGAGAGTAATAACTTTGCTTTTAGTAGTGGGGCAACAAGTATAACTCTATTTTTATGAATGCATATAATGCTGTGCCCATTTTTAGTAATTTTCCTAGTAAAGTTAATTTTACTGTGCTTTTTTTGTCTACGTTTTCAAGCATACTGAGTCACACACTAGTCCCTATTCTAGTAGAGGATCTCAAATGCAATGTCTGTGAAACCTGTGAGGTAAGAGGTGGTCTCTTCTACCTGGATCCATTTAATTCCTAGCTTTCCCATGCACGAGAGTATCTGCTGTGTAACCAGCCCCATTTAGCAGTTTGCAAACCTGGAATCTGCAAAAACCTTTGTATTGCTTTTGGCTGGATAGAGTTAATTTTCTTCACAGAAGCTGGTATCGGCTATGTTTTGGGTTCGTGCTGGAAACAGTGTTTATAACAGCACAGGGATGGTTTTGTTACTGTTGAGCAGTGCTTACGCAGAGCCAAGGCCTTTGCTGCTTCTCACCGCACCAGCCAGTGGGCTGGGACACAGCTGGGACAGTTGGCTCCAACTGGCCAAAGGGATATCCCATACCATATGACATCCTACTCCATATGTAACTGGAGCAGCCAGCCAGGAGGTGGGATCACGGCTCAGAAACTAGCTGGGCATTGGTTTCAGGAGGTGAGAAATTGTTATGCATCACTGTTTCTGTGTATTCTATTCTTATTTTTTATTATTTTTCTCATCATCATTATCTTCCTTTTCTGTCCAATTAAGCTGTCTTTATCTCAACTCATGAGCTTTTTTTTTCATCTCTCCCCTTTTCGATTCTCTCCCCTGTCCCGCTGCAGGGGAGCCAGTGACCAGCTGTGTGGTTGTTTAGCTGCTGGCTGGGTTAAACCACAACACTGCTGTTTCCAGCATTGCCCATCTATGTCACGTTTAGGACTTCATCAGCAAAATAGCTGTTAAAACAGAAAATTGATAAAGCAGGGTCAGGTTTGTGAACGGGGGAGCCCTGTAGCTAGCGCGGCAATGCCCTGCTTTGTGGCTACAGCCCATGGGGGAGGCACATGTGCCCCTCACTTCCCAGTGCCCTGGTCAGTGCTCAAAGGAACAGCTGTCACACTCAGACATAGGCAGGGCAATAATAGCTTCAAAGAAATCTTAATTTCTTCATTTCTATTCAGCACATTAATCTTTTTCAGTTTAAAGAAAACAATTTAAAACAATCTGGAAGGCATGCAAAAAGTATTTTAAAGAGCTGGTATTTATAACTGCTGCTTTTTTTTTTTTTTAAGTCCCTATTCTTAACGACCAATAACAGCAATCCAGTAGCAATCCAGCTCCTGCCAGTAACCTTCTCCTAGGAAAAAGGATTTCAGTAAGCTTTATCACTCGGCGTAGCCAACAGAAATATTTGATACCAAGAGCAGTGGAACCAGAAATACACTTCAGATGTCCTTCAAACAGCTAGATGAGGAATTCAAGGGGATGTGGAATAGGAAACTTAGAAAATGGAGCTTGACTTTGATACTTACTTGGTGTGATAGAGTAATTTACTCTCCATATAGATCTTACTGTATAAGAAAAAGGAGGAAAAAGGAAGCAGTAATGTGTCACCTTATCTAAATAAGGTACCTGTCATTCCTGAAATTCTGTTTAAACTATGATGGATGTTCTTATTCAACAAGAGAAATTTTTCCCCTACAGTGAAAGCCGATCCTTTCAAACAGAAAAGGACTGTGATGAGACTGAATTTCCTGCTTATGGATGAGACTGAAACAATGCAGCAGTAGTGCAGAGCAGATGCCCTGGGATTCTCTCCTGGCCACTGGCAAAGTGTGCAGCTGTAGGAAAGGACAGGGATTTGACTGCAAAAACAGTTGTGTGAATGGTCTGGCCAGAAACATCTGTATTCTTTGGAGGGGTAGCATGCTCTCACAGGGGGGTGTGCTTATTTCCTGAGAAGTTTTTGTGTTCTTTTCAGCTAATTTTGATTGACTGGTCTGTCATTCCAGAATGTAATCTTTTTGCTACTTCTCCATGGTTCTGATGTTAATGTTTTGCTAATTTAACCGAAGACATTAGCTGGAAATAGATCTGTGGTATTTACTCTCTTCTCCCCATCCCCACTCCCCCACCTCCAAAGCAAATGCTTTTTTTCTCCAGCTTCCTTTTGAATGCTGCTTTTAAAACAATTAATCTGGCCACTGCCTTGACCTGTTCCTCAATCTAGAGGACAGTTCTCCAAAATGTATGGTGAACCGTTTTAGCATTAACATTATGTACTACGCTATACATACCATAGAGTTAATTCAGTGCTCTCTACCCTAGACTAATAGCAGTAGGTATACTAACAAACAAATGCTTGTGCTGTGGTAGCATCAATTAAAACCTGCTTCAGCACAATAAACAATGTAAATTAGGCCACTTCATGCAAATAGGGCTATCTGGGGTGGCTTGATGTTACAGTGGTATGCGTGAGTGTTTTGAGAAGATGGGGGGGAAATAGGAATGATCCTTGAATGCCTGTATCATAAGTTGCTATCATTTTCTGTTGTTTTGCAGCAACAGCCAGGGACTAACCTGGCTCTGTGAAGCTGCAAAATAACTTAAAATCCATAACTCATTAGATACCTTAAGTCAGTGAAGCCAGGAGGGATGTTCCCATGCGCGCTAGGAGCTGATCAACCTGTCATCATCCTTGAATATATAATCCTTCCAGTAGCTGTGGGGTTCCCTTCTTTGGTGCCTGGGAACATTTTTACTGCAGGTATCCTTCAGAGCAGTGACTTTTAGGAATGGTGATTTAGAAGATGGCTGTATATCCACGAGTGAAAGAATATTGTATGTTCTTTGTGTATGCTTTTGCCCAAAGTCATTGAGTACTGTACCTACACCTATAGTAAAATGGTGATACTTATAGGAAGTTAAAAATGACGAAGGGTTTGACCGACTGTTTCTTACAGCCCGCCCACTGGAACCCCAGGCTTCATGTAAAAACGAATGAGTTGCACTTATAGAAGGCTTATTGAAAGACCTTCTAAACTGCTCTGCTGAGCCTAATATACGCCATTGCTCTCAGGAGCCAATTACGCTCTAGGGATACAGCAGGGCTTTGCAGGCCTGCCTAAAAGGCCTTAAACACTGCTCTGACTGAAAATACTACAGAACCCAGTTCATTTACACGTCTTCAATGTGCTGCTTCATTGTTTACACAGTGTTTTCATCAAAGACTATGCTGCTCATTAAGCACGGGAGAACCTGACAGACGGGACCTGGAACACTTGCCATCAAATTTAGCCCAAGTCTATCTGACATCTCAGCAGGGGAAGTGGAGAGCTGTGATTCTGAAATAGGCGGTTTGCAGTCTCTAATCTTGAGTATACAGCTCTGTAAGGAGCTGTTTCTGCATAATGTGCTTCATGCCATCAGGTATTGTACATTTTAAATCACAGATCTGTACTTGAACCCCTGTTTTAAAGTCATTTTCTTCACTCACTGACATTTTAAGTGTTCTGTGTTTGGTGCCACTAGATTATGACATTTTGATCTTCAGTTAGAAATCCAAAATAGCAATTAGGGAATTACAAATTGCAGAAATCTTGCCATTTAACTATTAATTATATTCCTTATTGTCTCAACTAGTAAATGATTATACAAAAATGTCTTTTATATAAAACATGCAAAACCTTGTTATAATTAGGGTTTTTCCTGAGATGTCAGTCTCTACTTGATGGAACTGATTTATCTCTGGAGCCTGCTGAAGATGACAGTGTTTCCATGTGAAGAACAGTGCTCAAGAGAAATAGGAGTCTGTGTGTGTGATTATAACCTGGAGTCTTAGATATTGACTTGAGCTCTGGGAGATGTTGAAATCCTTGCCTGATCCGGGGCATAATGTGTCATCCTGGATTGCTGCAAGTCAAGCAGGTCTTATTCATATTACCTTCTCTGAAGAGATTTATGAAAGTGAAAATATTTTGGCTTTGATGGAATAGGATATTTCAGCAAAAGCTTTCCAAACGTGTCATGCAATGGCATCTTGGGAGTACTTCTTTCTTTGTAGCCACAGTGCTTCAGCACTGCAGCAGAAATAGTGCTTTACAGTGTCTATAGGCAAATAAGATCTTTCCTTTTAGTCCTGTTTTCTACACTGAAATTGTTCTGCACCTAACCTACCCTGATGCTAATGTTATGACCAACAAAAGTGCAAAGATGCAAGTAAAACTCCCAAACACTGCTGAACGCAAAGGTTAGGTCCCTTGGGGAGCAGCTGCATGCTAGCACGCTCTCAGAAGGAGAACTCTTGTTTTCAAGAGGAAAAACAGTGGTGTGGTAGGGAAGACTCAGGAAATTATTAGTATCCTCAGCCTGCTTTGGATTTTCAACCAAATGCACTGCTTGTGCCAGGTTCCACAGATACCACTGTAGTTTAGAGCAGGTTACTGTAGTTTAGATCAGGTCACCTTTTCAGGAATAAAAATCACTGAAATGCATGTTACATAGGTATTGAGTCTTTATCACTGGCTGCATTATACAGGTCTTCTGTCACTCTGTGCTACTTACTTACAAGCTGTTAGAAGTCAGGCCTGGTCTCTTGCATTGAATACTCACCAGGGACTGGAGCACATCTTCTGGTTTGGCTTCCTCCCATAGGAATCCTGAATCCCTCCACAGTGAAGCTTTTTTAATTGCCATCACTGTAGCCACATGCTGTATTGCATTGTGTGCCTACTGTAAAACAAGTCTTAAGAGTAAACATATGGACAGAGCTGTCTGTTGGAAGAGTAGCTCTCATCTTCGTAAGGGCAGCTCTGAATTTCATCAAGATCTCCAAGTGCAACATGATGGACATGCAGAGAACTGCACTGAAATAGAACCAAACCCCCCACACACACTCACATCTGCCTTTAAAACAAGATCTTGTAACCACCTTTACAGCAAAACCAGGTGGGGAAGAAACAGCTGAAGAGGTGTGTTTTCACTCATCTTGAAATGCCTGTTTGCCCTCATCATTTCCTTCCAGACAGCACACACCTTTTATATGAATACTTTGCTAAAAACTGGGTGGATCTAAGAAGTGAAATTAATACATCATGTTCTGAAGAAGAATTGGAGCCAGAGGTCATTCAGGTTATTTCAAAAAGGTCTGTATCTCACAGTGACAGTGATGCTTATGGCAGTGAAATAATAGAAGCTGGGAAACAACAACAGTTGGAACGCTCTGAAACAAAGCTCTGACAGGTGCCATGCTTTTCCCAGGCATCAGTTATCACAGGTAGTAGTGATCTTTTCTGAGCTGTGTTGGGATATAGAACGAGTAGTTAGACTTGTAATAAGCTGTTGCAGGTAGCATATTGCGAAGCACTGGCTGACTCTATATGTGACCAGGTCTTAGAGACCTGCACTGAGTGCAGCCCTGAGTGACTACATTTAGCTTATGGCATTCTGTTTGTTAATGTACCCTTCCATGACAGGTTTTAGAACTTAAAAAAAAGAGAGAAAGAGATTTGTATTTCAAGCTTCTCTGATAAGGAAAAATACTGTTGTTAATGACTACCTTCTTCAGAATTTCTAGGTTGCAAAAGTAACAGATGAAAATACTGCAGAAATCACTTTTAAATTACTTGGTGCTCTTAATTTATGTATGACTTAGGAATCGCTTAATTGAATCAAGGTCTGGTGATAGGAATTTCAGATGTATGATTTAACTAACATTCCTTAAAACACTTTATTTCCTTGCTTAGAGGAATTAAAATAACCTTAAACATTTTAAAAGGTTGCATTATGAGTCTTATGGAAAAGTAACATGGAATGAAAGTAGCTAAGCATTGGAGGAAGCCACTCGGAAGACCTAGATTTGCTTCTAAAGGTTCTCTTCTGTCCTGTAACATTTGGATGAATATGAGGCAAGTGACTGGGACACTTTCTCTCATGAAACCTTAACTGAATGTTCTCTGCATTGTCAATATAGAAAAGAAAATATTTTTAAAAAATATGTGGAGAAGAAAGACTAAAACAAGGCAGGGCTATTAGAAACACAGAAGAAAAAAAAATCATTGCAAAGAAAGAAATAGGAAATCTTAGGAAGCATGATAAAGAAATAAATGTATTACAGAATACTGTGTTGCCAAGCTGGGCTCAGCTAATGAGGACGATTTAATAGAAACAGGAAAATACTTCTTAAAAGCCATTGTGGAAAGTCCCCGAGTTACGGCTGCGTTAAGAAAAAAGGGCACAAGACACAAGCCATATGGGTACACACACTGCATTTATAATCCCAGAATCTGAGGAATACAGAGGAGACATTTTCAGCATGTTTTACTTTAGATTGAACCCTTGTTCTTAGTTGGTTTTGTACAGCTTTGTGACTATAAGAACTTCCATTTAACAGCAAATAGCTCCAGATACGCAAATCCCATACCTATCTCTGCCTGTTCTCTTCCTGCAGTTCAGTGGGAATTCTGGTATAGGAGTTTTGTCTCATATCATTAGCTATGGCAAACATGCAAAAAGTTAACTAAATGTTAATCCAAGTCCATAGATTCTAACTACAAATTGACCAAGGCAGTCAACCTGAAGTAAATTACTCATTTGTGGTCAAGAAGAGAAGTCAATCAGATTTAGGGACTGAAAAGGTTAGCTACCAAAACAGGAGCATTTATCAAGGCTCCTTGAGCATCCAGAAGTTTTATTTATATAAAAAAATACAAATATTTCTCTTTCTTCCTTGTATTCCAAGGAAGAAATTGTCTCCTTCCACTTTGCCTTCAGGAAAATCTGGTTTTATTAGTGCTGTCCCGCACAAAGGTATTTTTATTTCTCTGGCTGCGTTGTGTAACGGTCTCCCGTTCTTCAAAATGTAGTGTAAATGTGAGGCTATTAGTGAGAGATCAGAGTGTACAGCTCAGAGTCTTTCATAGAACAAGTAGGATAACAAACCCTTAAAGAAAAACGCATGAGAAAAGGGAGTTTTGTCTCCCCTTGCGATAACGCCAATCTGTAGCAACTGGTTTGAACTAGACCATGTGAGGGATGTTGCAAGCTTCTTAAAAGGCCTGTAATTCTCTTCCCCTCATGGGAAGGGGAAAAAAAAATCAAAACACTGACAATACACATACGTATCAAAAGCTGTCAGACTTTTCAAGTTAGTCCTACATTGCTGCATTCCCTTGGTATTTTCCAATGTACTTGCTTTTTAGCTGTCTGGTTTATTTTGGATGTTGGAAGTTCAGGGTCTTTCTCGGGTTTTCATTTCACAAAAGTGGAAGAAAAGTGTCTCCTAACTTTTTACAGGCCTGTCTTTTATTAATAATCATCTCGATGGAGCTGCAATGGTAGCGTATCTGTTTTGCCCCTTTCCCTGCAGTTGTGTGTATACAGACTGCCGCATGGCTGCAAGGTCGGTGCATTAAGATGAATGTGTGCTTGGGTTTTTGCAAGGCATTGGTAGAAGTTTCAAGACCCCTATGTTTCCTTGGTGGCTCTGTAATTTGGCAAAACATTCAGTTCTTGGGGAAAAAAAATCCTAAATTTGCTATTAAACAAGGTTTTTCACCTCTGGCAACCCTGAGGGTGATGCCCTCATTTACAATCCTATCACACAGAGATCAGCTATTGATTATCTATGGTTTTAAAAGCATTTTCCAAGAGTTTTAACCATTATTTTCCATAGACTGAAGCACTGTGGATATTCTGGACGTCAGATAATCTTCCCTTGCTAATATTTTTATATTCTTAACAGTCAAATTATGATCCTTTATCTCCACTGGTATTCTGTATCTTGCAAACAATTATTCTGTAGCTGAAATTAAATGTTCAGCAACTTTATTTTCTAATAAAGTTGTAATAATAGAGAGTGGAACTGGTAATTTGGAACCAAAATTCATCTTGGTTTCTAGCATATGAAAACAAATCTGCATTGTTTTGGGGTCTTTGAGCAGAAGTTTCTTCAACTGTATTTTAAAGCACAGTGTTGAACGCTAGTCACAATTCTTGTTCTCAGTGCTGGTTTTGTACAAATGGCAGAAGTAAATATGAGAATTATTTCTACAACATATATTCACTCATCAGGAATTTTGTTCTTCCTCCTTTACTTATTTTTGTGGATAGTGCACATGTCTTATTTGTTCACTATCTGCTGTGTGTTACAGTCTGTTATATTTCTTAAAATATGTGACTGCACAGCAGAGAAGGAAGCCAACTGTTTGCCTAGTTCTGGCTGTTGTACTGGGTCATGCAGACCTTCTGGAGTGAGCACTCGGTTCCTTTCAGCAAAGGAAAAAGCTTCACCAGGAGAAAGAGGCTTTTTGAGGCTAGATTGGAAGAAGAGAGAAAGGAGCGCATCTGCAGCATAACCAAAGGTTTGGAAACTGTTAAGAACAGGCAGCAGAAATATCACAGCAGGCTTCAGATTTGATTGGGGGGAAAAAAAGTCTCTTTCAGTGTGCAGAAGAGGCAAAACATCCCTTTCTTTTAAAAAGTTCTGCTTCTCTCGTAGGCTGTTGCAAAACTGATTTGCTGCTTGCAACTACAGCAAGCATCTTAATGGCAGGGCACTGCTTAGGTCTTCGTTTGCTTCTATGGGTCTTGCCTCAAATTCAGTCTGCTTTTAGTACACAGATTCCTCCATAGTGTTTTTGCTCTCTTTATACTCTGTGTTGCCCCCTGTTTCTGGGTTTTGCTAACCCAGACTAATGTTACATTCTGTTGTTTAGTTTTTGAAACTTACAATCTGGTCCAGTTTATTTTCTTTCTCTTTTTTTTTTTTCTTGTTTTAATAGCTTTCTATAAGTTTAAGCTGTCTAGTGATCTTTTTCAGTTATGAATCTTCGATCCCCTTTATCATCTGGCCTTAGATAAGCAATTCCACAAATGGTTTAAAATGACATGTTTGCCTCAGCATAATAAAAATCTAATATCCTTGTTCCTGTTTTTTTCCTCGGAAGAGAGAGCTTCCAGAAGATGTATTATTTTTAGGAGTGTAACATTATACAAATTTGTGTAACTGATAAATCAGTCTTTAACTGATAAGTCAGTTTCATCTGATAACCGAATTGGTGTTTCTCACTTTTTAAATATAGATTGCTCAAAGTCAGTGTCCCTAACTTGCAAGACTAAAATAAACTGGTATTTTCTCCCCCTCCCCCTCATCTTTCATTTCAGGAGCTCAGTTTTCCTTTGTAAGAACTTGTTTCCTTTGCAAGAACTTGTTTCAAGTTCTTGCTTAAACTGCTTTCAGCCACTTTCTCTGTTTCTGGGGAGTTCCTATTTCTTGGAGTCACCTTTACTTCTACCTTGTTTCTCTCAGAGTTCTCATCCCACCTGTAGCTCAATGTTTCATTTAATGAGAAGCATGAGTTTGAGTCACTGTCATTTTGGTTAATCTTTACTATAACTGATAGATTAACCAACAGACTAAAGTTCTTGGAAAGGGAAAAGGCTCAAGTGTCCTCTAGTTTGCTAAAACCACTCTGTAGTGAGCAGGAGATTTGAACCAAGGCTCACATTCCTTTTGGGAAATGTGTTTGTCCTGCAACCATTAAAGTCAGTGCAAAGCTCCTGTTTGATGAGACGAGGTAATCCACTTCTGCTCAGCAGTTCTGTTTCTCCATTAACAGTGTGCCAGTAAGCACAACAAATTTACACTCTTGGGGCCATGTTTTCATTTCATAGAATCATAGGGGTTGGAAGGGACCTTGAGAGCTCATGGGGTCCAACCCCCCTGCCAAAGCAGCTCCCCAGCTCATACTGCACAGGTCGACGTCCAGACGGGTCTTGAATATCTCCAGAGATGGAGACTCCACACCCCCTGGGCAGCCTGTCCCAGGGCTCCCTCACCCTCACTGGGGAAAAGTTCCTCCACATGTTGGTGTGGAACTTCCTGTGCTCCAACTTGCAGCCATTGCCCCTTGTCCTGTCCCCACAGACAATGAAAAGGGGCTGGCCATTTCCCCCTGCATCCCTCAGTCTTCTTTTCTCCAGGCTGAACAGTCCCAGCTCACCCAGCCTTTCCTCACAGGGGAGATGCTCCAGGCCCTTCATGATCTTTGTAGCCCTTCTCTGGACTCTCTCCAGGAGATCCCTGTCTTTTTTTATACCAGGGAGCCCAGAACTGGACACAATACTCCAGGTGGGGCCTGACCGGGGCAGAGTAGAGGGGGAGGATCACCTCCTTTGACCTGCTGGCCACACTCCTCCTGATGCACCCCAGGATCCCATTGTCTCTCTCAGCCCCCAGGGCACACTGCTGGCTCATGGCCAACCTGTCATCAACCAGGACCCCCAGGTCCTCCTCCACAGAGCTCTTCTCCAGCAGGTCATCCCCCAGCCTGTACTGATACAAGCAGTTATTCCCTCCCAGGTGCAAGACTCTACACTTGCTTTTGTTGAATCTCATCTGGTCTCTCCCTGCCCAGCTCTCCAGCCTGTCCAGGTCTCTCTGGATGGCAGCGCAGTGTCCTGCCTGTCAGCCGCCCCTCCCAGCTTTGGATCATCTGGTACTTGCTGAGGGTGGGTGCTGTTCCCTCATCTAGGTTGTCAATGAAGATACTGAATAGGACTGGACCAACTCCCCTTCTCAACACTGCTCCCTGAGACAGGACGTCAGTCTTTACCATAACGTACCTGCAGTTTTTAAAAGGGTGCTGGATGGCATCACCCCGGCAATTTCACAGCCTGTGTGGCGAGCTAGGTTATCTCGCTCAGGCTATTCTTGAATCTTATAGTTTGGGATACCTGGAATTCATGAGGGGGAAGGAAAGAGAGCAATGGCTCTAAAGGCTTTCACAGTATCTGAGAACTGCATTGCAAAAAGAGTGAGTGTAATACTGGCAGACTATTTGCCTTTTAACTAGTATTTATAAAGAAGAACCAAATGATATCCGTCCTGATTCAGCTGAACTCGTGACCGCTTGGAACTTTTTTAAATCTCCTTGAGTTCTGATATTTGTGTGTGGTTAATGTCATTGGGAGACCTCAAGCTGTGTTCTTTGATAATCCAACACAGAGTACATGTTGCATTTTTTCTGTGTGTGGCTGCTCTTTTTCGGTGAGATCACAACTAGCTGCTTGGTAAACAAAAGATGTGCATGCAATATAAAAAGTTCCTTACTTGAGGCACCATAAACTTCGGCCTCTCCATGAATTCCAACAGCACATCTTGTATGTTAGAGTGTTACAGTTGAATAGTTAATTGATGAAAATGCACAAATGTCCTCAGAAATCAGACACTATCCATGTGCACAAATGTTTAGGTGGAAAGCAAAATGATTTTATTCATAGATAAGAAGTAGCACTGAAATGTTTCCCGCCTATTCTTATTTAAGAATAAGGTTGAACCCTTAGGGGTGGAATTGAATTCTAGTCTTTTTGTTCAAACTTGAGCCACTTACCACTGGAGTTCTGCAGCACTGACCAAGTCCAGTGTGCAGTTGGCATCTCCAACTACCATTTATGTGATCACAAAAGAGAACAGAAGGCAACAAAATCTGTTGGCCTCCTGGGTCCATCTAGGCAGCAAAATATCTTTAGATTTCCCAGCTATGACACATATAAGTTAGGTATAGATGCATACTGGAAGGAAAGAGAATTAAATTGCAGTGTTATGTGAGGAAGTGTGTGTACATTTTGGGATATAGCAATGATCTTCAATTCAAGGACTATTCATGGTAAAATTTATTCTGTATGCTGAAGATTTCCAGCTAAACATATTGGATGAATTTAAATGAGAGAAGAATAAACATTTCTTTCCTAAAATTTCATAGGAAATAATTCTTGGCCCCATTTATTTTTTGTAACTAGACTCAAAGGGTTCATTTAAATAGTATTCAATAGAATTTGAAAAAACAGTGTGTGTTTTTTTTCAGCTATCTAAATGAAGGAGGGGGGGGAAGTATTCTTATTTGTTAAAATAATCAGCAAATCTGAGGAAATCCCAGATTGGTGTGTGGCTCCCATGAGCATTCCTCAAATCTTTGTCTCACTCTATTTGGGAATCTTTTACCAGGCATGGAGAATTCAGAAAAAGGCCACATGCATGCAAAACCTTTGAATGCACAATTATTTATCTGCAGCACAGAGCTGCAGCCTGAATTAAGCCAGTTGTCCAGTTGGGTATTAATATGGTCATGCTCTTGGTGCAGTCATCTTGTGAATCCCTACTGGCTATGCAGTCTTCAACCCAATGAGGAAGGGCTGATGGAACCTGTGCCTTCTTGGAACAGGCTAATAATTCTCCTGCAGCTTTTCCCCCTCAGTGCTGCCTCTCTTAGGGTTTTAGTATCTTGTAATATCAGTGCTCATTTCTTGAATGGCTTTATCATTTCTTGTCTTCATTTTGAACTTTCTGTAACTGGTATGAATCCAGCATCATCATCCTCATGTTTATGCTTTGATTCTGCTTTCCTAGCCTTCATGGCTTCTTGGTCAGATCTGTGTTCATTCTTAGAGATTAAAGTGAGAATCAAATTCTGCAGCTTGCAATTATTTTCATTCAGTAAAGCTTGTCCCTGGGGTCACACGTGAGCTGGAATAACTTACTGTAGCTCCACAACTGGCAGCCTCAGAGATGTCTTTTCACTTCCAGCATTGGAAGAGCAGGCTATGCTCCTTAGGGTGCAGCCAGGTGTCTGAGATGACTCTCACATTCTGCTTATTGATTGCTGTAGAAACAGCTTTTTTTTTTTCTTTCTTTCAAAAAAATATTGTGGAAACATTGCATAGTGGTTAGAAAAGTTACTTCCTAAATTTGAATTGTAAGTATATATGTATTTTAAAAGTTTATTTTCAAGTGGTTTAGGAGCCTGCTAAAACAGAAAGAGAGAAGAGAAATCATAGAATATTTTAAGTTGAAAGGAACCTTTAAAAGTCATCTAGCCCAATGCCCTCCTGTGCAATAAGCCAGGGACATCTTCAACTAGATACAGTTGCTCAGAGACCCATCCAACCTGACCTTGAATGTTTCCAAGGATTGGGGCTTCTACCACCTTTATGGGCAACCTGTTCCAATGTCTCATCACCCTCAATGTTTCACAAAGCAAACTCTATAGCTACACCGCTTCTTCCCAATGAAGCTTGGTTTTGCTACCTACCTCTCTTCTGTTGTCTTTCTGGATGATCAGTAGAGCTTTTCCTTGTTTCCCCCTGCTTGCCATTCCCCATCTCATTGTCTTAATAATGCCTTCTCAATCCTTAATCCTTTGGGAGTCTTTTTTTGTTTTCTTTTTTCCTTATTTTTCACACAAACTTACAGTGCATCTTTCCCACCTGTATTTCTCTACTTTCTTGACTCCCTGCATCTCACTGAACCCTTTGCCCATCACTTTTTTCTTTATCTGTGATCTCTCAGCAATGTGCAACAGCCTGAGATTTTGTTTTTCTCTTTCATTCCATTGATCAGTTCCCTGTGGAGTTTAGGTTTCCCTCATCTCCACCCCGTTCTGTACTTCAGGGTTTTTATTCATCACGCTGATCTTATGTTGCTATGTGTCCCATGAGACTCTGTCCCTGTGTTGGAAGATTTCAATAGACTTGGTATTATTTCCTTTGACTCATGTTAGATGGTGGCCTCTACACTGCATGTTTCTTTTTCCCTTTTTCTCCCTTTTAAGCATCCCTAGGCACCCTCAGCAATATTGTTGATTATTACAGCTGAGCTGGTTTTGAATTCTGAGTAACCTGGCTTCCTTTCCTCCTCCTCTCTTCCTGACATGGTCTACAGGAGTTGCCCAGAATAATCATAGGGCTTGGAAGGGACCTCAAGAGATCATGGGGTGCAACCCCCTGCCAAAGCAGCTCCCCAGCTCATATTGCACAGGTCGCCGTACAGACGGGGCTGGAATCTCTCCAGAGATGAAGACTCCACACCCCCCTGGGCAGCCTGTCCCAGGGCTCCCTCACCCTCACTGGGGAAAAGTTCTTCCCCATGTTGGTGTGGAACTTCCTGTGCTCCAGCTTGCAGCCATTACTCCTTGTCCTGTCCCCACAGACACTGAAAAGGGGCTTGCCATTTCCCCCTGGATCCCATACTTAAGATATTTATAGATATTAATAAGGGTCCCCCCTTAGTCTTCTTTTCTCCAGGCTGAACAGTCCCAGCTCACCCAGCCCTTCCTCATAGGGGAGATGCTCCAGGCCCTTATGGTGTTTTATGTCCACTCGTGGTTCCTGCGTGGATAGCACACACTTGAAGAGGCAATCAAGCCAGGTCAGTAGCCGTACCGGGTTTGGAAGTTCAAAGCGAGTAAGTGATGTCTGGCTGTGAAAGTTCACCAATCGTTAGTATTCTACAGGACATACACAGTTACTAAGAAAAAGGAGATTAACACTTTACCTTTCCAGCTGAGTGCATTTTCTGCTCTTGAAGTGGTCTTTTTGTGTAGCCCAAGATAAAACAATAAGCTCTGACTGTCTTGATTTGGTGCTTGTTCCTGGTGCATCTGGGAACATCAATACTCACTGTGCAGTCATAAAAAAATGTCTTGAAGTTTTGTTGATCTCAGCATCTTGCTAAAATATCAGTGGAAGTTAGTGTACTACAGATAAGGGTTTTTTTTTCCAATGTGGACTGTTCTCAGATCTTCAGGAAATACAAGGATTGTTTCTCCAAAAGCACTCCTCCACTGTATCACATCATTTAATCCATCATTTTTAAAGATGCAGAAATTAGCAGGTTCATAATTTAGTATCTAATGCATCTCTGCTGTTGTGGCTTGAGTTATTCTAAGTATTACAGATGTTTTGGAAGAAGATTCCCCTAAAGAATCAGTGTGTTGAAAGCAGACCTTCAAGTTGATTCACATGTGTTCCAAGGTCAAAGCTAAAGCTCGGTGGCACAAGCATCAAGTCTTCCCTTTGTAGCTCCAGCTGTCTGCTCTGAGAGACCTTAGGAGTACCAGATATCACTGTGAACATTGCTAATCATTTGCTACTATCCAATGCATGTGCTGTTACAAAACGGGTGTTTGCTAACTGCTGCTCTCCTCTCCTCCGTTAATTACTACATAAACAGGGAGCTAGCATAGTTGGAAGGCCTATTGACTGTGCGAGTAATTAGCTGCTGTAAAAGTAGGAGAGAAGGCAGCTAGAAGGTTTTTTAAAGAGTTTTCTGTAAGAAAATGTTCTTTCTTACTGGCTTTTGTGTGAAGGACAGGCATCTTACTGACTCAGGTTAAAACTCTTCAGAGACAGGTGGGTAACGGTGTGTGTGTATGGAATATCTGACAGCAGAGGGGCAGATATATGCAGGTTAAAGTTAAAAACAAAAGGCTTGTTTAAAGGCTTGCATTTTATACTTTCAACACTTTTCCTCCCACATCTCGTGTTTGCAGTGAAGCCCAGAAATAGTCAAATTATCACAGATTATCTCAGTTTTTCCATACAGATAAAAATTAACAGTTTGGCATGGCAGAAAACAAACCCCTTTTCTCTTGTTCGTGTAGCAAAGTGTGTCCTAACTGCAGGCAGAGGTGAGAACAGCAGTGCATTTTCACCTCCCAGGGTTAGGAGAGCCTGGATTTGGCTCTCAACCACATAAGCACCACCCCACTGGCATTTTCTTAACTGTGATTTTAAAAGCCTGGCAGTGTAACTGAAAAACTTTTGGACCTAAATTGTGATTCTTGTCAGTCTTTTTTTATGCAGGAGCAGTAGTTAGGGGCTATTGGAGAGCCATCCTGTTATGGGCTGCTCGCGGTTGTTCTCCTCCCCATGCTCTGAAGCCCTTCTATAAGCCCTTCTGCAAAAAATGAGCCTAACCTGGTCTCAATGTATCAACATTCACACATATTCAGAGACCTGAATCTTGAGTGTTAGCTTTGAGGGTCTTTCAAATTAGTGCTGATGCAGTGGAGTATGGCACTCTCCAAATTCTATATAATATAGATAATTTTACCTACACACTGGCTTATATAAAATATAACTAATTTAGCTTATCTATTCTAAAGGCTTTTACACGGCAGTCAGCCACCATAGTTGGTTAAATAGGTGCTTGTCACACCAGTTTAATGAATTAAATGTGAAAGCCATTTCTTCTTACTTTTGGCTGTAACAGGGCTGGCACAGGTTCTGTTCCGCTGAAATAATGAAATGGTAGGAATCATGTCATATAATTCTCTAAGTGTAACACTCATCAGTGTATCAGCTAATATGAAAAGCAGGGGAAAAGAGTTTGAAATTAAGACTACAAGCCAAATACGATCATTCTAATTCTTCATGGAAAGATAGCACTTTAACTGAAAGATGTGACAACAAAAATGAAGAAAATTAAATCATTTAATCAAAAAATGGTGTAATTCATGTGGTTTATCCTTCATACTCTGCTCTTTACTAGTACAGAGTAACACAGATTGATTACTGACTGACTTTCTGAAGAACTTTCTTATTTTACATTCATAGTAAGGCCTTGAATATGTTGAAGCCTTGCCTTGTCTTTTAAGGAAAAAACACTGCAAAGTTATAAAGATGCTGAAATAAGGGGAACAACAGAATCTTTTCCATCCCTTCTTTTTACTACTGACTCCAAGGGAATTTTATTCTCAGCCCAGCAAAAAGCCCCCACTCCCCTTTGCAGCAGATCCTTTAGCACCTGGTAGACCCATCCTGGGAAGAAAGAAAGGAAAGAGAAAAGGCATTCAGGAAGAAGCTCTAAAAGCAGGACATCTTGTTCCCCTGGGAAAGAACTGGATTCTGAGGCTGTGAGAGTTCCTACCTGTACAGTACATTGCTCTGCCCCTCCAGTGGGAGCAGAAGCTGGAAGCAAGGCTGAAGATTAGCTGCTCAGCCCCAGTATGCGATCCACATCTCTCAGACTCCCACATTAGACAGTGCTCTAGTCTGCTGCCTCACTAGAGGTAGCTCTGATATAGATCCAGGGAGACAAGCTGGGACGTCTATCCAAGGAGTTGATGTGCATTACCCCCCAGAGGAAGGACAGTTCTGCCCTTCTCAGGTCTGCCATTTTCATCACGTTTTCAAAGGTCAGTCTGTACCACTCCAGTTTTTGTGTGTTCCCTCACACAAGCATCAGTGCCCAATCCCTCACACCAGTTCCCACCTCACTGATGAAGGAAGTTGTTCTTTGTCCCTTTGGATTGGGCTGTTAGTCTGGTTACAATTCTAGACAAGTTGAAAAAAACAAAGAAGAAATATTCGCAGTTGGACTTTTAGTGAATTTTAATATTTGAGAGAGAATATACTCTTGACTAACAAGTTGTCTCTGTCAGGTTCTATAACGCACTAGAAACCCTGTTATCTATTGGCACTGATAATTATACCGTGCCATGAAGGAGACACGTGTATAGAAGCACTTTTCAATGTATTTCTAAATCAGTAAGAAACTCTCAATTACCTAATTAACTCCACAAAACTTTGTGTAGTCGTTGTGGTATTCTACTTCTAAAATTCACATTTGCTTTTACATGAGCTCATATTCAATTTAATTTCCCATACCAAGAAGGAAAAATAAGAAATACAAGGATATTGCATGGAGTTCTCTTTGTTCATGATTAAAAGAAAACTGCAGTGAAATTAAAAAATAAAAAGACTCTAACACCTATATCTCCTTACAAAAAGTGAATCAGAAGATGTTTTAAGTATATGATATATTAAAAAACGAAAAGTGAGGCCTGAGTGTTATCATAGAATCATAGAATGGCAAGGGTTGGAAGGGACCCCGAGGATCATAAAGCTCCAACCCCCCCTGCCACAGACAGGGCCACCAGCCTCAGGCCTGGATCTATACAAGGTTGCCCTGGACCCCATCCAACCTGGCCTTGAACACTTCCAGGGATGGGGCATCCACCACCTCTCTGGGCAGCCTGTTCCAGGACCTCACCACTCTTTCCGTCTTCCCCCTAAATATATTATAAGAATTAAAATATCTTGGTAACCTTTGGAAACAATAATTAATGAAGGCTTTTTAAGCAAAAATTTACATTCTAAAGGAATTGTGTAAAGGAATTGTTTTAAAGATTATTCCATCAGTTATTCAGCCTGAAAATTACTTGGGGCTACCAAGAGGATATCCTGTTCCATTGCAACTTTTTGCTTTCTGGGCTTGTATAGGAGCTCTAAACATGAAGGGATCGCTACAGGTCCGAGTATGTGGCTTTACTCCTAAGTGATTAAAAGAAAGATTGCTATCTACCTGTTGTTGTCTGCTAAATTTTCAGCACTTAGCAGTATGTGACAATAGTCACCCAAAGACCAGGTGTAAGCCTTTTATAGCAAAGCCACAGCTTCTAGGTGTTTCCTCTCTAGGTACTTAGGAAGCTAATGAAAGGTTTAATAGCTGAAGTTATGAGTAATGATGAGCTATATGTGTAAGGCAGGATAGTGCAATGAAAGCAGGATAGTTTCAAAATTAAAACTCTGATTTACTCTGTCAGAGATCAGTTTTAATTGTTTCAGAAAAAATAGAAATGCATGTGTAAGAAGTGAATTCTGCCCAGACCCAGAGCTCATCTCTGCTTTAGCTGAAAACCTGAGAGTATATGTGATGGGAATTCCTCAGGATCAAGGCCATATCTGTGCTATCTACTCTCTTTCCAGACTCTGTCTCCCAAGATGCATTGAAGTCATGATAGCCAATGTTAAAATGAAGGGAGTGAGACATGCAAGGAAAGAGGTATTGCAAATACCTATAAATTATTATAAATCACTGTAGCTGATCCCGTGGCTAAAGAAAAAATTATCTGAAATCAACAGTCTAAGGAAAACCTGCTAATTCTGAAGCAGTATTTTCTTGACTTTTGTCCTTGATACTCCAAATGTGTGAATCTTTCTTTTAGGATGGGACTATCAAAGTATTCTCACTGCGGCAAGCTTAGAATTCAGATCTGTTTTCTTCACCTCAAATGCTGTAAAATGTTCCAATCATGTTCCCGGTGTGGTTATAATTATGGTATTAATTACAATTGCTTTATTCTCCTTCTGGTTCCGGCACTGACCTACTGAATCACCTCATAGAATCATAGGGCTTGGAAGGGAGCTCAAGCAATCATCAGGTCCAACCCCCCTGCCAAAGCAGCTCCCCAGCTCATACTGCACAGGTTGGCGTCCAGATGAGGCTGGAATCTCTCCAGAGAAGGAGACTCCACACCCCCTGGGCAGCCTGTCCCAGGGCTCCCTCATCCTCACTGGGGAAAAGTTCTTCCCCATGTTGGTGCAGAACTTCCTGTGCTCCAACTTGCAGCCATTACCCCTTGTCCTGTCCCCACAGACACTGAAAAGGGGCTGGCCATTTCCCCCTGGATCCCATGCTTAAGATATTTATAGACATTCATAAGGTCTCCCCTTAGTCTCATGCAGATCATTTGCTCTTCACCCCAGTCTAGAGATCATAAAGTAATTTTAAAAGCACCTGTGAAGTAGTGTGCTGTGCTATTAGAGGAGAGATGCATGTTGCTATGGGTTGTGAGTTTCTGTGTGTTGCTGATGCACACAGTACTTGGGAGTAAATGTATCTTTCACATAGTGTGGCAAGGAAATACAGTCAGGTCAGCCAATAGTCCTTCTTAGTATGTCCCCTCTTCTTGGCTTTAGCATGCTGAGCCAAATCATCTGCAAAGCACGAGTCTTACGGTGATACCATCAAAAAAATGACCTAGTACAGGTGCACAAGCATGTAATAGTACAGATCATAATCAGTCAAGAGGCAGACAGATCTGACATTTGCTGAGAGCATCCCTATATTTTATTGAGTTGTCATGCCTTGTTGCATACTTAATGAGGATGAGCCCCTTTATATACCGATTTCGCATTACAAATGTTGTTTTGCTGGGACTTTCAGCTGTAAATAGCTTGTGGCAATACATCTTCCATGCAGCAAATAAACATATACAGCATTATAGCACACCCATGTTATTGCCACAACTGTAAACAACTAATAAAAGGAATGTATTTACTGTGCCTTAGAGTCATTCTCTCCAGTAATATTTTTTCCATTTTTAAGCCTATTGACTTTATGGAACATTTGGCATTATTTCATTGTGGTGTCATTGCTTACCGTGTCATCATTTAAACAAAGGGCCTGCTATATGCCTGCATATGTAGTAATTCACACAAAACAGGACGTTTCTGTGATCAGCAGGTGTACTGTGTATAATCTCAAAGACTAGGGCGGTACTTTGTGTGCTAAGAATAGTCATCGACCTCAAGACTGACTGATGAAATCCCACTGGTTGGACACTGTTGTCATCAAGATGCTTTAGGTAGCATCTGGGCATGGGGGGGAACCAATGTTTTCATCTGTAAAAGCAAACTGCATAGCTGGTTCTCTATGGAAATCTGTCTTTGTGCTGACAGTGTTGGTGGGACCAAGAGTTTGGTTACACCCAAAGATGGTTTTGGTGTTGCATTCAGTGGTGATTTGCTGGTCTAGAGGATAGAAATGCATGTGATCATTGAAGTGTTTTATCTTATGGATGTTACTGGAATACTAGCACTTGAGAAAAATCAAATCCTGCTTTCAAGAAACGTCTTAGGAATTCAGCTGAGCTATATCTTCCTCCTTCAAAGATGAGTTGTAAAGACTGGATCCAGAGAGAGGATCTCCTGTATCGGTGAACTCCAGCCATTGCAACTTTGCTGACACATTTTCTTGCAAAACCATACTTTGTTTGGGGTCCTTTATCATTAATTTCTAACTTAAGATTCTTTATGGTGTCTTTTAACATCTTGTTCTCTAACTTTTGCTAGCTTTCTAGATTAGGTAGCTCCTCTTGCTCCCTTGGTTTTACCTCCTTGATGTAGTCAGAAAGAAAAAACAAGGCAAGCTCTTTTAGTCTGTTCCCATAAAATAGCCTCTTCAATCTCTTTTTGTCCTAGAAACTGTTCTGTATTTTCCCAGTTTGAATTGCTCCATTCTGGGGTGACAAGAACAGCACACAGCATGCCAGAGGAAACTCACATCCAGTACAGCAGCACAAATACTCCTCTATGTCCATTACAAAAATCTTGACAGAGTAACTTCTGGAGTGCATTTGCACTGGCTTTAAGGGTCATCATGGTTATGTATAATTTACTAAATAGATATCAGTATCTTTGTACTGCAGCTTCTAATTGATGAGCCTACACCTTACAGAAGGAATCTTTCTGCGTTTTTAAATGCTGAGCTTTATTTCCCCTTCTTATTCTGCAGTCCTGCAAACTTGATCACCCAATGCACAATCTCTCTCTGTTTTTTCTGCCTCAGTTTCTCAAATTACATCTTTAAACTTCTGTCTAATTTTCATTCCCAGGAATTTTATTTGATGCTGCACAAGTAAATAGCTTCTGTACTGTATTCAGAGGGTAGCGAACTTCTATGTTGTTGCCTCAGCTATTGTCCTAGTAGCCATCCTAATCTTCTCCCTCTTGATTACTGTCAAAGAAAAAAGGACCAGCATACCATAAATTCACCTCCTTACTGTCTCCCAATCCACCCCTTATGACCCCTTAAATGTACTGACAAGAAAGTATCCTTGCTTTTTCAGTGTGGTGTCTGAGTTGTGGGTAAATTGCATTCCTCTCTACTGCCTTTCATGAATGATACGAACTGCAAATTGGGTAAAACCTGATGAAGCTAAGTTTGCATCGTGTTTTTTCTTCACACATCACTTACAGCACTATTTTATAATGCAGAAGTGTATTACCTGCTGCTGAGGAATTTTAACTGCATCTCCTAACTAAGCTAGTGGCAAATTGAAAACTAATAAGATATATTTTGCATATCAAATACTGCTCTGGGGACAAGCTAACCTGGGCACCTACTAGATTGCAACTTCCTGCTCTGCAAAAAAGAAGTAATAAAGAAAATCATGACAGCTCATTACACGAAAGAAGAAAATCATCACCCAAAGCAGAAGAAATGCTATTTTATTATACAGTAATTGTGAAGGGATCTTAACATTTTTGTTCATGAAAATATTAAATGTTTTCCATTGTTGTCTGTAACAAATGTTATTCTGAAGGGAGAAAAATGATGTAATATGTTTTAGCATTCAACAATACCTACAAAACTGAAGCTAGCAATGTAGTCTGTTGAGGCATCTAACTGCAGAGCAAAAGCCAGGCGATTTCTTTTACTGTCACACAAAAAATTAGTGTTCACAGACTTATGTGCATCTATCCTCACAGTGTGTCTCTGAAATAGTACCTCTTTACCCTCTGGTTTTGTATTACAAATGGTATTGTCAGTGTCACTGAATATGGTCTTGGACAGCATCTGACTTTTAGGACTGGTATGCTTGAGAGCATCTTCCCATTACCATGTTATAAAAGTTTTGGGCTTAATCTCCATTAATCACAAAATATTGCCCTTCAACCCCATCATTTATGGGGAAAAGAATAAGGCCAACTTGTACATCAACCCGGGAAAGGAGAGTAAATATTGAGAGCTACAGGGATAAGGTTTAATATTTGCAATGATCAAGTTATATTTTTACATATAATTATCTTGAAAACGCACTTGTTTCATTGTAATTTAAGTAGCGTTTATATAAATTAGGCATATGTGACATTTTTAATTAGGTATGTGTTAATGGTTAAATCATGAGTTTTTAAAATGATAATTGGGCTAGTTGTAAAATTTCAAGGTCTGTGATTTTAAAATTGAATTGCTCTTTGACTTATGTAAAAGAATAGATTGTTAAGCGAGTGCCTCACAGGAGAGAAGCCGCCTAGGATATTATGATTTGAATTAGCTTTTCAAAGGAATTAAGAGTAGGCAATCTGTCCTCTGATCCTTCTTTGCACGCTAAAAGTGTGAGTCAGTTATGCTAAGAGAGCTTAAATTGAGGCTAGGGTGATTTAATTAACAGCTGGAATTGTAGAATTCCACATGTGAGGAAAGTGATGTGTTAATAGTGCCCGGTACAGATATGCTAATGAATCCAAGGATTTCTCCAGTGGAAGCTACTTCTTAAGTACACAGCTGCTTGTTGCAGACATTCTGTAGCCTTTATGAGTTCACAACAAGAAATTGGGAATTTCAGGAAGACTTACCTCATCAGGAAGATTTACCTCATCATCTGCCATATTTGTAGTCAAAATCATTTCCCCAGTGAGGGTGCCAGAGCCCTGGGACAGGCTGCCAAGGGAGGTGGTGGAGTCTCCTTCTCGGGAAATATTCAAGACCACTCTGGATGCCGACCTGTGCAGTATGAGCTGGGGAGCTGCTTTGGCAGGGGGGTTGGACCCGGTGAGCTCTCAGGGTCCCTTCCAACCCCTACAATTCTGTAGTTCTGTGAAAATGTCGAATTTTTTTCCAAAGGCCCCATATATTGGTTGGTGTCACTGGGCAGGGCAGCTGGCAGACGTGTACCTTCTGGAGTGAGAACCCATGGGTCCAATGTAATTACTTCACCCTCCATACTAGCCCAACAGCAGATTGGAGTGTGGTCCTACTCACCGAGTCTCCAATTTGGTTGTGGAGCAGAATCCGACTGGAGGCCTGTGACCAGCGGTGTTTCCCAGGGCTAGGTGTTGGGTCCAGTCCTGTTCAATATCTTCATTGACAACCTTGATGAGGGAACAGCATCCACCCTCAGCAAGTGCTGATGATACAAAGCTGGGAGGAGTGGCTGACAGGCAGGAACACTGCACCGCCATCCAGAGAGACCTGGACAGGCTGGAGAGCTGGGCAGGGAGAAATCAGATGAGATTCAACAAAAGCAAGTGTAGAGTCTTGCATCTGGGAAGGAATAACAGCTTGTATCAGGACAGGCTGGGGGGTGACCTGCTAGAGAAGAGCTCTGTGGAGGAGGACCTGGGGCTCCTGGTAGATGACAGGCTGGCCATGAGCCAGCAGTGTGTCCTAGGGGCTAAGAGAGCCAATGGGATCCTGGGGTGCATCAGGAGGAGTGTAGGCAGCAGGTCAAAGGAGGTGGTCCTCCCCCTCTACTCTGCTCTAGTCAGGCCCCACCTGGAGTATTATGTCCAGTTCTGGGCTCCCTGGGATAAAAAGACAGGGATCTCCTGGAGAGAGTCCAGAGAAGGGCTATGAAGATGATGAAGGGCCTGGAACATCTATCTTATGAGGAAGGGCTGAGAGAGCTGGGGCTGTTCAGCCTGGAGAAAAGAAGACTAAGAGGGGACCCTTATGAATGTCTATAAATATTTTAAGTATGGGGTGCAGGGGGAAATGGCCAGCCCCTTTTCAGTGTCTGTGGAGACAGGACAAGGGGCAATGGCTGCAAATCAGAGCATAGGAAGTTCCACACTGACATGGGGAAGAACTTTTTCTGGAGGGAAAACTCCAGAGAAGTTCCTCCCCATGAACTTTTCTGTGATTCTACTCACCCAGTCTCTGGTGTGGTTGTGGACAGAGGCAAAAATGAGAACTGAGTGCTGTTCTGCCAGCATAAGAGTGTGGGTCAGAAACCCGTTAACGTCCTGATGTTGATGTTCTTGTTGACTGGAGATCTTTGTGTAGAAACATGCAGCTCCAGGGAATGTGGAAATACACTCCACGATGTAATGGCAAATATATTTGTCCCAGCTTTGTAATACAGCAAACACAGACCGTTTGCAAATCATTTCTACCAGTGCAAATGATGTATTAGTGGGTTTGAGAGTTACACAGGAGTTGCTCTCTTTGTGGTTTCAGTAGGGTAACACGGCCCTTGTATTAGGAATGCATGCTTGGAATCACGTAAAAGAAAAGGCTGTTGAGCGCCTCACAAGAGACAAGCAGCATAGGGTGTAATGATTCAAACTGGTTTTTTCTGAGGAATTTAGAATAGGCAAACTGTCCTCTGATCTTTCTTTACACATCAAAAGTATGAGTCAGTTATACTGGGGATGTGTGGCTGCCTGCTAAAGAATGACTGATGAGACAAGTTTTTTTTCTATCTGGGAAAGAAACAGCCGGTGAAGTGAGAGAAGTTTGTGGAATGGCAAGCCACTTTGAGACCAAGGAATAGGGTATTCCTACTTCCAGTGCAGAAACAGAGCCATCAGTGAATCTGGTAGGAGCCCTGCTCAGCACCAGTGAGTGTGAATCTTCCTGTAAAAAGCAGCTTTGTTTTAGGAGCCCACTGTTAAAGGATACCCAGGGGTGCTGGAAGATGCACAGTTTTGAGACAGTTCAAGGAAGATAAACCCAGTGAGGATTATTCAGTACCTAGAAACCGTATCTGGCCCTGGAAACTGTATCAAGCCCCTGAGCAGAAAATGCTTGTATGCTGGAGGAAAGGTGGTATGGTGTGCTCCACCCTTCCCCCACCCCCTTCCTTCCTTGGTATCTACTTTTGGATACTGTCAAAGAGTAGGTTATCTTAGCTGGACCTTTGATCTTGAACTATTTTAGCTGTTCCTGGATTTTTCCCTATTTTGGGGTAGGTTTTATTCACAGTTCCCAATTTTTGGCTGCTACTTTGATGATCAGTCAAATCAATTAAAAGGGACCACTGTCTTCACTGGGAAAGCAAAGTGTGAATCCTTAATGGAGATTATGTGAAACAAACACCCATTTCTTTCTTCTTTCCCTATAGTCTCATTATCATTCCAAGATTGAGCTCTGTTTTAATTAATTTTATTTTAATTGCCAGCCCAGGAAAATTTTCTCACAGCTTCAATTAGAAGTCTGCTGGACCTCCCAGCACATGTTCACAAAAGGTTTAGTTCAAGAAATATAGCTCAGTCTAGTTAACCCCAGTTCATGATAGAAGGTACCTCACTCTGAACCTTGATTCCACTTCCTTGATCATCTCAGGCAGTTATCCCAGCCTCCTGGACTAACAGGGCTTTAGTTTTTGTGACTCTGCAAACTTGCATACATGGGATACTCCCTTTAAAAACACATGAGCAAAACCCACCCAAAGTGTTCAATACTGGTCAATTAGGCGTTGCCACTCAAATTATGTGCTGTATTTGACTGTTCTGGATGGACCCCCCAGATTAATTTAATCTATGTTTACTGTCTTTTCCTTTGGAGTTGTTTTTGACAGGGTAAATATGTTGATTTCTTTGTACGCTGCTGATCTCTCTCAGGATTCACCAAATAATTAATACCAACATCTGTTTAGTATGCAGATACTAAAATTGTGCTGTCCTCAGATTGCCATTTTGATGTGTGAAATATTAGGCTGCAGTTTGCCTCCAGTCAGATACTCCAGCTCATTTTGACATGGGTTTTCTACTTGATAGCACTGAAGAGGGGGATGGCAGCTGCCTTGGTCCAGTCAAGCACTAGCTCTGAGCCTTAAAAGCTGGACCATGTCCTCTAGCTCCTCTTTTAGGGAAGGAAAAGTTATTTTAGATTATTATAAAATAGGCATGTTGTTTTCTCCCACATAATGGTCAAAGAGAATATGACAGAGTGCCTCTTCGTATTGCAGCCATCAGACACTCATAGAGATTAATACTTTATGTACAACACCATCACATATATAAGCGTGAGTGTGTGTGGTCTGCATAATAAACACCTGTTCAAAGTATGCTGCAGAAATTGTTGAAAATTTACAATTACAGCTATAGTCCAGAATTGCCAGAGGTTACACTGCAGCACTCACACAGGAGAGAAGAGTGACACCAGCATTGTATAAATAGGAGATAACTTTTCCAGTGCAGTGGGCAAACCTTGACTTTTTAATATCTGCCTCTGTGACACCCAAGTGATTTATGTGTGTATTCTGTTGGTGCCACACGATTCTGCAGGACAGGAAGCGCTGCCACAAAGGTGAATGACAAAGTCAAACCAGTATCCTGATGCTGAGGTGTTACCCATTGTGAAAAACACTGCATTATCACTTAAGAAAAATTCTCGTTGTACAGCTACAGTATCCTAACATCTTGCATTTACATCCTTGCCACAGGATCCCAAAGCTCTCATACATTCATGGAACTTATGCTGTCTTTGCCAGTGGATGAAAAAGATACTATAAGCCTCTGCTTATTTCCCAGTAGGGTGAAAGACACTGATGAACCTGTCTGCAGCATTAGCTAAAACCCTGAGCACAAGATTCTGCAGCACTCAGTGGTTTCTTACATTGTGTTTCAAGATCTTAGGATGAGAAACTACAGTGTGTCGAACAGACTGTCAGAATGTTGTTGAGTTGTCTTCAAAACAAATATCAACTCCAAACCCAGTGTGGCTTCTGTTGCAAGGGATCACATAGTTTTGTTCACAGTCCACTTTTGCTTGAGAAGTTTGAGCTGTGGGCTTTTTCTAATAATCTTACTTTGATATAAGACCTGTAAAGTATCAAAAGAAATCCCAAAGAAACCCAAAACAAACAAACAAAAACCCCTCAAAAAAACCCTAACAAAGAAATCAGCCCCACTTGACTTGCATAGTCAGGATTTTTTGATAGAGATACTTAGCAGTGCTTTGATAGGGCATTTTCCACTGGAAAATTCAGATTTGTTGTAATAATAATAGAGGCACATCAATAGCAATGAAGTCCAAAGGAGCCTGGAAAATTACCTTATTTTTTGCACAGTGGGTGCATGGTTCCTCTAAAACATAAAGAAATAGCTCTAAAGAAAACTTACAAGCCATTTTTAAATGTTGTCATGAAAACCAGTTATAGCTAAAACTGCAGGGGCTGTTCAGTAGTATCTGGGAACAATTTGCATCGACGCACTGGAATATGAATTTTAAAAAATCCAGTGCCTCTGAAAGCCTTTTTTTTTTTTTAAGTTTATATGAGAAATTAATCACTGACTCAAATATAATGAAGTAGGTTTGAGATTAAAAGGAACTGGAATTTGTTGCATCAGTAATAAGGCAATGTCATCAAATTGTTACAGATCAAAGCCCAAACTAGGATGTTGCCTCTACAAGCTGTAGTCAGAACTGCTTGAGCCGTGCTGTTCATTTAAGGATAGTAATAGAGTTAGAAGGATTTCGGGGATGTCTGCTGTCAGTGGGTGATAGAGATTGGTTAAGGCTACTTGTGTCTGCAGAAAAACATATTTGAAAGACTGAAGACTCATTTTGAGCTAATATTTGTAGGAAGAATATTTGAGGAGGATGATAATCTGAAAACTAAATTTTCGGTCTTTGGGTTTCTCAGCACTGGGAAAGAGCATCATGTTAGATGATACTAATACATGAGGTAAAATATGACCATGGTTTTAATATACATTAGGTAAGTATCATTTAATATGTATTAATGCATGGAAGTTAACCATATTATCAATATATGGCTAGTCCCAAATCTAAAATGGTATTTATTTAACGTGGTTTATTACATTTGGCCTGTCCACCTAGTCAGCTCACTGGAACAATATGACTGCATTTTTGCTTATAATTCTAAGCTTGCAGGTTTTTTAGCAAAAAATAATGCTAAGTATTATAATTTACTAGGAACTATACATCTTCATCTAAGATGATTCAGGCAAAAGTGCTTTCCCTACTTTATATCCTTGCATAGGAGTAGGAAATCGTATACAGAACAGCCTGCAATTTCCCAGAAGTATGTTGCTGGGAGATTTTACTAACAGTTACTGCAAACCAAGACTTGTTGGCAAATATTTCTTCGAATAGGGCAGTCAGGTGGGAAAAGATCAGGCACGATAAGACACAGCACAGCATTTTTGCTCTAATTGGATAACCTCTATGAACGAAACTACCCATCAGTGTTTATCAGATAAAACCTTGCTACTTTGTTACAAAAGGAGATCTCTTCCGTATCTGCTGGACAGCTACTTTCATGTCCTTATCACTGACTTCCTTCCATATAGGTTTTGGTATTTTCAGATATCTATTTGCTATTTCCTATTTTTCTTAAAGATATTGTTGACCATCTTATTAGTTTTTCTACTTAACTACTTGAAAAGAGCATATAGTCAGAACAGCTGAAAATGCACTTTTCTTGTAATGAGAAGAAGCAGGTGGAGAAGACAGCTTATGGATGTAATTTGCCTTAAATATAGGAAAGCTTCTCCGTGTCTGAGGAAACTTCTCTAAGGTGGAGTCAGAGTCATCTTACCCGCTGTGATTGAAGGATTATTGTTCTGTCCCGTGTACTTGGCATTTACTGCTGAAAGACTGTTAACGGGGGATATAGAAAGAAATATTCACTTCTATTGCAGGTGTTTTAACACATCAGGCTGTTTTCTCTTCCCTAGTATTTGGAAGTGAGTGCTGCATACATCAGCATTTGATTAAGATATTGCCTTAAGTAGATCACTCGTATATACCAAATGATCTATGCATAGAAAATAAAACTTTCCTAATAACCTTTTCGTATTTTAGCATCAGCTAATTTTCTGCTGAGGAGAGCAGAATGTGATTAAAGCAACGGAAAACATTTTATGGAGTGACAGGTGGTCATGAAATTATATTAGCATTTAAATGACTAAAATGGAGCTTTTCCTCTCCTGGTCTGAGAATGTCAGAAATCAGAGTCAGGATTCGTCCTCTTCTCCCATTCCCCATGGGTTATATCTTACTTTAAAAACAGCTGTTAATGCTATGTCACAAATTATGAAGGATTTAAAAGAGAGTGTCATGACTCGCTGTAGATACTGCTAGAAAACATTTTCCATCTGTGTGACATATTTAAAAAAAACCCCTCAGTCACTCAGAGAGCCAGCTTTGTGAACTTAATCGGATGTTTTTCTTCTCTTGTTACCTAAGAATCAACTCTAGGGAGTGTTAAGATCACGGTGGTATTTATTTTAACTGAGTGACTGAATGATTCCTGAGCTGCTCTTCTGGAAAACGAAGCAAAACCCTGCTTTAGAGGTCACCTCTAATTAGCGATCAAAAAATAACTGTAGATAACTTCATCAAAAATATAAATAACTAATCAGTACCGGTCCGGTGGCTTTGTTTTATAATTAGTCCCGTACAAAGGCTCCTTGAAGTCAGATGACAGTTGGGTCTCCTGCCTCAAACTTCACAAACGAACCAATAGTTTCAAGCTGATGCTCCCTTTGAACTGCTCTCCCAGGATAAATTACTGATGGCCTAAATGTTACATTTACATTTATTATTCTCCATTACCAAGAACATGTGAAGCTGCAAAAGATTAAAGCGACAATTACTGAAGTAAGAACATTGGAAATGAAGTTCAAACACTAGAAATGAATGTTTATGAAAACAGAAAAGACAATTACTTGAGGCCATTTTTAACTAAATAAAAGCAGTGGCTTCTGCATCAGAGAGGACATTTACAGATGATCGTTTCTGTGTTCGTGAATCTCTGACTGAATCACTGGCAGCTTGTGCAGTCGGGTTCAGATGCAGTCTGGGTAAGGACTTCAGTGGTCAACTGACTGTGAGCCCTGGACAATCTCAGACTTGAAGGGACATAGCAGCACAGGAGGGGATGAACTTGTCCTAACAGTTGCTCTTTAGAAAAGATGTCATAGGTATTATTCAGCTGTTGATTTCATTTAAAAAAATCTCGGTTGTCTTTTTGTTTTGCTTTTTGTTTTCTCTGTTTCACAAAGCAATGTTTTGTTCAGTTCTTTGATTCATAGCCCTCAGTGCAGTTCCCTGAGTCCCATTCAGTTTAATTGAGTTTTCTCAGATTTGGAAGGAGAGGATGAGAACAGGAGATGTTTGGAGAAAGAGCGGGGAATTGTTTGGGGTGAGCTTCAGTCGCTTTGGGTTTTTTGCACTGCAGTCCGTTCCCATGTGGTCTTATCTGCAGCTACACTGGCAAGTTTGATCTAGGCTCTGTGTCTTGAGTGGAGGGTGCCAGGTAGGAGCTGCATCCAGCTTGCCTCGCAGGGAGAAACACACCGTCATGACAGGTGTCAATCTCTGTTCAAACCCTGCCTTCGACCTTCTGTGGCTCGAGGCAGTGCAGCAGAAAAGGCACTTGTGCCTTGGCAGAGAGCTGCTGCCCTGAGGTTCTGGGGGAGTCGAGTGGTTCCCACGCCCTGGGTCCATGGATGGAAAAGGGATGTGTGGGGTGCCTGTGCTGGGCTGGCTGCTGCTGTGTCTGCATGCTGACATGGGCTCACACGCGGCCACTAATGAGATTGTTTTTCAAACACTTCTCCTCACCTTTAAAATCACGGAATTAAGCTCCTGTGGTTATTAAGAGCTAAAAATAATGATTTGATTGTACGCCGCATTGTAGTAGCAGGCGCAGCAGTATATTGATCTGCACTCTGTGTCACATTATATTTACAATGAGACCTGATCGATATGCTATTTCTGAGCCCATGGTTCTTGCATGTATGAAACTGGGATATTTTATTGTAAGACTAATGCACATGATGGAGTCACAACAGTGTAGTCTAGGGTACCGTTCAGGAGACAGATAAAGCAATGAAAAGGTCAGCTTTGTACCCTTTTTTTTAATTATTATTTGAGGATTGCAATATTTTTTTAAATCCAGTAAACCAGAAAAACTGGTGTGACAGGCACTGTGTAAACACATTGTAAGAGACATCCCTTATTGCAAAGATCTTGCAGGAAGTGCTGACAGACAGACAAAAGTAGTAGGAGGAAAGAGATGCCAGCAAAGTGACCTCGCTCAGGTCACCAAAAAGGTCAGCTGCAGCTTTGAGGACAGAACACCTTACTAATCCAGGGTGTTGGTCCATCTTATTCTTTAAGATCTAAGTGGAAGGTCTTGGTTTTTTGCTAATATGCACTGGGAGAATAATTTGAGAAAATCGGTGGAGTTAAAGTGATGTTGTGCTGAAACAAGAAACAGTTCAGTGTGCCATTTACAGCAGTTGTGTGGTTTGTCTTTGTATTGGGTGTTTTCTCTCTCTTTGAGGGAATAAAGTACTATTACTCCACTTCCTGCGCCAGCAATAACAGCTGCTTGAGGAACTCAGTCTCCGAAGGACTGCGAAGGAAGGCCAGAAATTAGAATTTAACAAAGAGGATTTATTGCTATTAAGGGTCATGGTTGCAACTTGCACCGTGGGTAGATCTGAACGCTCCCCAAAAGAGATAGCAGAGTGATTGAACGGGGTATTTCATTTGGTCTCTACTCCAGCTCTAATAGGTAGGAAAAGAGATTGGGGCGAACAGCGATGCACTGAATGAAAGTCTTTTGGGGAACTGTTTTAAAAACTGATTTTGAAAGTAAATACCCATGTGTGTATAAATATGTCTGTTTCTAGCTCGTCTGTCTTCTATTAGTTTCGCTCGCATGAGTTTCAGTCAGTCTGTTTCGTTATGTTAAACAAATAATAATAGTATTAAGGTGTCGGTTTGGTTTATAAATTTGCTGTAACTTTTGAGACATATCTTTATTTTCTGAGTATCTGAAGCCATCTTTTGTGACTCTAGCTGTAAGCATATTTTCTTATTAAAAATCTCCACCTACTCCTAATGTACTCACTTTAAATTGCAATTCCAGCAGGTAATCAAGACATTAACATCATAAAATATAATGTGCTTAAAACACTTTCCATCAGCTTCAGCAGTCAATTCCGACCCTCCTACTTTATAATGGAGTAATCATATTCCATTGTTCAGTAAGTTGTGCTTTGTACATGGAGTAGATGTGGAAAATGGCATTAAGGAGTCTAGCTATGGCTGTGAAGAAGTTGTCCTGAGGTTGGTTCTATGTCACTTGGAAGTTATCGTTTCAGTTTTAGTTCTGCAAAGCATTCTGCTGCTTTTTAATTACTTGCAATTTTGCATGCTTTCAGTGAAACAATGCTTCTAGAAAAATGAAGTTCCTGTGGAAGTTAAAGCTTGTTCTTTTTGTTGATGGAGATTTGCATCAGGCCATAGAGGAAAGGCACTGGGAACTCAGACCTCAGAATCAGTGGCAAATCTTCCTGTTGAAAAGAGGTTTCTGAATTCCAGAGGAGCAACAGATACTGTGATCTTGAGGGAATTCCTGCTGGCCATGCAAACTGCATGCAACAAACTCAGCCGGAGTCAGTTTCTCTCTGGAGTTTTCTGTTGTAGAAGGTAACTCGGCTAAATGTGTGAAGAATTCCAGGCATTTGGATGGGAAAAGTGGGGTTGGGGGAGCTATTTGAGTTTTGCTTTGTGAAACTCTAGTGTGAAACCAGTATCTAACACTGTGTTCCTCTGTTCAGGGAAAGCGTGCAGGTTCTGTTCTACACTGCTTAAAGCTGGCAACTAAATTCTAATTTCTTATGAACTATGTCAAAGTCTAAAGAAAAGCAAGAAGCATTTGCAAAGCACTCCTATTTTGGTTCACACATGCAATTCAAGGCTAACATCCCAAGAATAAAAATGTAGCACGACTCGAGCATGAAAGGAGCTGAAAGGCAAGCGTGGTGTGTATTTAAAAGATGATTTAAGCTATCACCCTGGAACTGTGGGTGCTGTTGGGAAACAGTTTCTCTCCGAGTAGTAAGTGTTTATTTCAGTGAGGCTAATGAGCTTTTTTCTGAAATAAGACTGTAAAGCTCCAGAAGCAGCATAGCTGTAGGAACTTAATGCTGCTGTAGAAATGTGCATAAGCTAAATGGGTTTAGAAAAGGAGGTATGAATCATTTCAGAAGAAAACATGTAGGGACCAAGTTGTGGGTGCTTGGATTTTTAAACAGTCTTTTTCCTCATTCACCCCCAATTGCTCTCTTGGACATTAACAGAAATTCTCTGTGAATAGCAGTGCTATCATAGAAACTACAAAACTGCAAGTACCATAAACTGCCTGGCTCCAAAACTAAACAATTACCTGTTTGTGTTCCTATTGATCAGTGTCTATTTTGTTATTTGACGTATTTGCAGAATGATACCATCATATATAAGTCATAGAAGAATAAGACAGGCTAAACCCTGCTCATTTTAAGAAACCAATTCAATTAAAATTAGCAGGACTGCTTGGGCAAATAAACCTATATGGTGTTTGGCACTGAAAGTCTTTATAAACAATTCTAAATGGTATGGGGTAAAGCCTCAGCTGGTGTAAATCACTATTTCCATTAGCACAATCTTCCATAGACATGTGCTGATTTATACTTAGAGGATCAGACTGTCTGCAGTTCTAGTTAGTGCAGTGAAATGAGTTTCTTTCTTTAAAGTACTTAATTTTTTTTATTATTATTAAATGTATCAGAATTTAGACAAAGCTGTGGAACCTGTAGTACTCTTAAGAGATTTTATTTCAATGCAAGCATAGAAAATTCAGTACCTCAGCCATAGCTATATAAATTTATATGTGTATATATCTATGTGCATATATATGTGTGGAAATGTACCATTTTCACAGCTGTAAAGAGGTCAGATGCCTGCTTCTAAAGGTCTAGCTAAAGGTTTTAATTAAAATAACTATATTTATAACCATCTTCTGTCATTTATCAAATGGAGACTTAAATCACCCTGTATAAATGATATAGTGTTCTGAATTATTGAAACTACAGAATATGTGATCTTGTGTGTGTGTGTGTGCACGCCTGCTTTTTCCTGCCTTACCGTGCCTCGACTGGGGCTGTGGTGTGAGTGCTTTGAAACACAAGGCAACCTAGATGGTGCGGGAACTTCTTCCACAACATACCTTGAGCTGTCTAGAGCATTGTCATTGTCTAGAGCTTGGCATAAGCACAGTCCCAGCAGTTTGTGGGAGCACTGTACTTAAAGGTCTTGCCAGTACTCTGAGAAAGTGTACAGCTCTGGAGGAAAGCAATCATTTACAGCATACAGAAATCCTCAGGGCAGCATAGTCCTCTTCATAACTTGAGAGAAAGTCTGTCTTAATTCTCTGGTTTGGGTTTTCTTCTTGATGTTGTGATCTGTATCTTGTTCCTATTCCTTTCTCTGAAGATCCAAGGAGTCAGTTGTAAAGTGCTCGGAAGGTACGCGTGTTAACTTCTCCACTCGTACACAAGGTACTGAACTGGCCTCTGAATTCGGGTGCTTTGTTGATGGAAAGGTCAAAAGCCAAGTAAAACCAATTTAGATTTGACAACTTTCAAGAACCATCTTCTAAAATAGAAAGTAATTTATATTTTTTCCCACTTTGATTAAATCTTTCCCTGATAGCATGTATTTTTCTGTATCTTTTAAAGTGGAAAATACTGTCCACAGCAGAAGAGGGGCCCTTAATTTTATTTAGGTTAAACATACCTCGCTCTTCTTGATGGGTTCTAACTCTGGAAAAGGGCAGATCTGAAGAGGGAGAAAAAGTACTCACCTGTAACGGCTCATAACAGATTAGGCTGTGTAGCATATTATTTCTTTCCTCTCTCTGAAGGGTGATTGTGTTGGGAGAAATGTTTTGAGATACTTGAGATGTTCCAGAGAGTGAAGATGACTGTAAGATTTCCAAAGAAAATAGAAGAGTTGGGTCATCATTCTTGTACAACGTTAAAAATATATTAAGAGCGGCTGAGCTATCAGATACAACTTGGTGTGCTGGGTTTGAGTGTTTGTGGGGTTTGGAAGGTTGAGTGGAGGGAAGGTTGGCAAAGGTCAGTCTTTTGTCTGGCTGCCCTGGACCGAAATGAGATGAGAGAGCCCTACAGTCCTGGTGGAAATGTGTGCTAGGATGGGAGGTGTGAAAAAGCCCTGGGCAAAGGCTGACCTGGAAGATAAGAACACCTGAGCTGAGGAGCACCTATTGCAAATCCCTCGGATATTGTTCTGCTTTCAGGTATTTTTTAATATCAAGTTTCCAATCTTTAGGACTACACGTGAAATATGCCTGAAATCTGAAAAGCCCTACTAATTCTGCAGACAAAAAATCATGCTGTGCAATTAGTGCTGCAGTATTTACCAGCTAAACAGGACTGGCTAAGGACTGGGAGGGGGGGATTACAACTCCTGGTCTACTTCCTGGCACTATTTGTTTAGAAGGGAAACTCTCAAGAACTTTCATTATGTTAATGCTGATGCTTCTCAGCAAACCTCTGGTCCCGTTGTTGGCACTACTTTTCCCAAACTGAGTTTTTGGAGAGTGACAGTTAAGACTGTGGGCTGCAGTAGGATGCTGGGCAAAGGAAAGGAGCAACCCATCTGTGATGGCAATCTTAATAGCGATTGGGAAGCTCTAAAGAAAAAAAAGCAGCAAAGTTTGTTTTCCTTTTAGCAGGTGGGGGAGTACTTTCAGCTTATTTGCGATCTCTTAGCTTTATGCTAAATATGGTACAGCGTCCTTCTCATTAGATCTTGGGAGATCCCCATGCTGCAGAGTGCTCACCCAACTCACCAGCTTTGGGTTCTTGTTAGGTGGTGTGAGGTCAGACCTCCCACATGGTGGTGTTTTGGTAAGTGTCAAGCCCTTTTCTTCTCTCTGCAAGATTAGCAGGAGCTTTAGTCCCTCTCCACCTGGGGGAGGGGAAGGACTCTAGTGCTGGACAGGAGAAACACACTGGAAAAACCTTGCGCTTTGCTGCATGTGGATGAAATCAAACCCCTCACTTGGAAAGCTTCAGCTCTGCCTAAATGCTTTGTTGAACGGTACTATTTTTTTTAATAGCATATCAAAAAAAAGTTCAATGGTATCTGAGTATTCTCCCTGTATGTATTGGTATCTATGTTTACTGATAAACTTTCCATGAGTCATAATAATCTCCTTCCTCTTCTCTTTCCTCCTCAGGTCATTTGCTATGTGCCTTAAACACAACTAGCAATGGCATTGTTGCATCAGGTGATGATGCTCTAAATAGGTGTGATTGCTGTCTTCAGTATGAACTTGTATGACTGTTGTATCAAGTACATGTGCAATATTCCACTGTTGTAGTACTAAAACTCAAGCATGATGTGACCGTTTACAGAAAGAATGGGATGTCCCGTCTGTCCTGTTAGCAGTTTTGTCTTGGACTTGATGTTAAAATACTGCAGGATGTGCTAGATCAGGCCCAGGTGACTGAGCTGAGAGATTATAAACCATGCAGGCTGTGCATAGATTTTAAAAAGGAACCAAACACTAAAGCACAACCAAACAAAAAACTGCAAGGAGAGCTCGGCTCTTTGTGTATTATGTGGATGCAGCAAATGTTTTCTTTCCGCTAGAAAGGGCTAGACTTGACAGCCCCTGTAACAGAAAGGCATCAAATAATGTCTCTCTAATTACAGTAATTACTTCCTTGTTACTTTCTTATACAGTCTTATGAAAAATAGACTGAAGGTGAGTTATTATACCATACCGTGCATGGAAAATATAATGTTAGTTTTTTCAGGTTACAACTGAAGATATAATCAGAAGCAACTATTTCAGCTATTTACCTGCCCACCTTCCTTTTATTAGTTTAACTAGTTAACCTGTTAGTGTACACTGGACATACCCCATAGGTAAGACATAGTAGCTCAGTCTTTTCTGTAAGATTTGTTTTAAGTTTGGCTATCACTAGCAAAACTGAAATGGGGGCTGTGAAGTGCAACTTGGTGGTAGCATCCTGACATTGCCTTAAAAAAAAAAAAAAGAAGAGAATGGGATGGAAAATGGTTCCTCTAAACCATTCATAGGAGGCTTTTGAAAATTTAATATTCCTTTTTAACTTTAGTTAATGCTAGTATCACTCAGAAGCAGAAATACTCAGGTGCCCCAGCACAAGGTCTGTGAAGGAACAGGTCAGTGGAGGAGCAGGTTTGGGCATTTCATCTGTGACTTGTCACTTGGGTGGACTGTGGAGCTGAGCTGTTACTATTTTGGGAGAAAATTCCTCTGTCCACTAATGCAGCAAACTAGATGAAAATTCAGCTGATTCAGATTCTTTTATTTATTCCCAGTGTGACTCCACTGGACATAATGGTGCAATTGCTATACTTCAGGTACATATATCTTCAGACAAAAGCATCGGCGCAGCGCCAATAGTGCTGTTTTGGGCCTAAAGTCACCTGCATGTGTATACATTATTAATGTTAATTTAGTGGTCTGGAAGAAAGCAAACTATCAGTAAATCATAAATAATGATCCAAATTCTTGTGCATTTTAGAGCAGAATATTACTACAAACTGGAAATCTACTTCCAGACAAAATATACCTCCCTCACGACTCTTTCCCTAACTCCTCCAGAGTTTATTCAGTGATTTCTGTCCACACGACATGAGGGAGAAAACTGTACTTTGAGAACAACAATTTTTGTTGACCTCTTAGAAGCAGACTGCTCCAGGACAAAGACTTGGGCATGCTTCAGTGGCAAGCCTTCTCATCTCCTGAGGAAGCAGAGCATTAAAACATTGTGGTGTTTGACATGTAGCATGTTGATGTGCTGGCTAGGCTGGGGGAGAGACAGAGAAACAGTATTTTGGCAGGACTTTTTTTTAATTGTCCTAAATCTCTCCTTTCTGCCAGGGCAGAGGCATAGAATCATAGAATGGTATGGGTTGAAAGGGACCCCAAGGATCATAGGGACCCCAAGGATCATAGAGCCCCAACCCCCCTGCCACAGGCAGGGCCACCAACTTCAGGCCTGGAGCTACACAAGGTTGCCCAGGGCCCCATCCAACCTGGCCTTGAGCACTTCCAGGGACGGGGCATCCACCACCTCTCTGGGCAGCCTGTTCCAGCACCTCACCACTCTTTCTGTAAAAAACCTTCCCCCTAATATCTAATCTAACCCTTCCTTCCTTTAGTTTTAATCCATTCCCCTTGTCTTGCCATTAAATAGATATGAATATCACTTTAATAGATGGGACGTGTTCAAGTATGAAGTTGGACACATGAAGCATGACATATGTTTGGTCTTCATGAAGACATGAATGTCAGATGGTGCTGGATATATCTAGTCATACTGAGGCAGCTTGATATCTAAGTATCCCTGGCCCACTGGTAACAGGGGGAGTAGCTGATGTTGGAAACTTCTCTGCTAAACTGCGACGAAATATTTTCTTACTACTTATTGATTAGATCACTTTATTGTACTGGCCTGTCTCCAGAGCATTGAGTGTTTCCCAGAATCTGAAGAGAATCTTTAGAATATCTCAAATTTGTCAAAACATCAATGATATGATCGTGTACTTTTTTTTAACCAACAAAGCTTTTTCCTTAGCCTGAGAACCCACCTAATAAAATAATTTGGTTTCACATAAAAAAGCCTAATAAAAAAATCACAGCAACTGGTTTTAGTGCCCACTTTTTTACAACAGCTGGAAACTGCACTTAGTGGGACAGGTAAGGCAGTTTATTTTGGAGTTGTGACAATATTTTTTTTCTTTTGAAGTTAGACCTCTCATTTCAGTGGGAAGTTGACCTCCCAAATACAGAATTGTGCACAGGACTTCTGACAGTCTCTTAGTGCACACAGATGATTGAGATCAAACTCTAGGAAACAGCTTCATCTCTCGAACTGGAAGTTCTACATGTTGTTTCTTAAAGGTACAGTGCAACAATGGGCCTGCTTGTATTTAATCTTGAAGATCAGCCTAATTTGGAGCCCCATCTGAAGAATGTAGTGTTGATATCTTCATCTGTGACTTGAATGCTCAAAGAAGGAAGATTCAGTTATTGAAAACTCAAACTGATCAGAAAGAACTTGCTTAATAGATGGCTGTCTTACAGCACTTCTAATGTATGTCTGAAATTGCATACTATGGCCTTCTTTTGCTGTACTGAACTTCTATCTATCTGGTGTATCCTGTCTAGAAGTCACCTGAAGTAAAACTGCTGCAGGACAGACATGCTAGAATCGCCTATGTTGAAAGTGATTGAAGAAGAACAATAGGAGGATTTCTTTGAGCACTAACATTATTTTTCCTCCTGCTGGCTATGCCAGCTTCTATGGCTAATTAAGTACAGGAAAAGACAATATTCACCAGATGCCTGTGGAGCCAGTCAGCAGATGGGATACTTTGTCCCTAGCCCACGTGTGTATTAGGGGAATTTTTCTTGGAAAAAAATTGTCAAAAGCTGCCAATTATGCATGATTTGAACATGTTCCTGCATTCGTAGAAATTGGTTGTGGCACAAATATTCTTCTAAATATGCATATGCCTTTTCTTAAAGTAAAATGTTTAAAATAAGAGGATAGCTTTGAGTTTAGTTCTACCTTGTCAGTGCATGGTTCCTTTCAGAAACCAAGGGCAGACAGTTCTTAGCCACAAAACAAAAAAGGGAAATGAGGCTAGGACTTCTGAGTCCTGAAATTTGTCCCACTCGAAGTAATTTCTTAAAAGGTTTGTCTTCATAACAGAGAAGGACCTCACAATTCCAGAAATTTCTTCTTCAGTGAGTGGAAAGAGTGCTCTGAGGTTCTATGAAACGTCCTTCCTATTGTTGCTGTGTTGTGACAAAGAGATTCTGGGAGCCTTTTATATGGTTTAACAAATCCCAAAGTTTGAGTTAGGCTCATGCAAACCCTAGCTGGTCCTTCAGGTATAACCCTGGTTCCAATTAGTCTTTTATATCAGTTGCATCGGACACATGGCAGGTGGAAGGTCTGGTTCTGTACTTATGTAAACAGGACTAAGCTCGTAGTCACATCTCTCAAAAACTAGCGATGTAGGTAGATTATCTAAAAGAGTATTTGCTTACTGGGCATGAATGAGTTCTGTCCATTTGTATTTTTTGTGCACCATTGCATAACAGATGTTTTTTAACTGGTTATTTGTAATCTGTTTAGCTTCATTATAACAATGCTGTTTTGCTTAGGAAAAAATTAGAAATTTCATGATTAGCTTTTGTTAAAGAAATCTGGTTCAACTCTAGTTACCCTATTGAGTTAGGGATAGCATTGGAAGTTCATTGGTATGCAATTTAAGCTGTGATTATTATGGTGTCAGCAGTGATGAATCTTCCCGGATAAAATGAGTGTTGTATTACATAATACAAAGACAGGTGGATAACAGATTGGTACATCCACTCCCCTTCCCCTGGAGCCACGGAAGGGGATTCCACACTATTAATCAGAAAGGGCTTTGGCAGGGAGTGTTTTTAGGAGCTGGGGAGATGTAGTGTAACTTGGCGCATTTCAAGATGTGAATACAGATGTTTATTTCACATTTTGTTGCTGCATTTCATCCTTTTATTAAGCACTTCTTCAGCATCATCAGGTTTTTGAGATCCAGGACTGGTAGAAGCAGTTCCAGAAGCTTGCCTTTGGCTCTGATTCTTACATAGAAAGTTGAATTTAGCAGTGTCTCAATCTGAGACACGTGAAAGCACCACTGTACGTTGGAGTAACACCAGTCAGGTTCCACCTTGATGTACGTTAGATGTAACGTGTGTAGGTTGGGGAGCAATGGTTTAGACATTTCTTCTTATTTTATTCTTTTTATAAATCAAGGCTTAAAATGGAGTGAATTATGTGAAAGCTAATTGTTGCTGAAGGAGAGTGGAAGTACACATGTTAGTAATTAGAGCAGAGGACTGGAATTCAGGAGGGCTTGCTTGTTTGCTGCATGTTCCTCTTCTGACTCGAATAAATCATGTCCGTCTGGACATAGGACTTCTCAGAAGTGCCTAGGAAAGTTAAACTCCTCCTTAGATTTTACTCTGATTTCACTCTTCCCTTATTGTGCAATGTTACCTTTTGCTTACGAAAGATGTTAATACTTCTCTGCCTCAAAAGCATAATGTAGGTCTTGGCAGCCCCATGCTTCTGTGATTAATCAATGCACAGAGAGCTTTGAGTTCATTGGTCAAGAATGACAATGTTAGTATAAAACAGTTGACCAAGATCTTAACAAGTACCTAAGAGTGCAATATTCAGCCAGCTCTCTTTGATTTCATTGCACTCCTTCAAATAAAATACTCCATTTGGTACAAATACCATATTATTTGCACATTGGATATATTATGATGTTACTCAGGGCGTACTTGTAGGCTTATGCATCGGTTCATTTTACTTTGATTATCATGGGTGTTAGGTAGAAAAAATTTCAAGGTACCATGAGGACTCAAGTTTGGTGTGCTGGGCACTTAAGGTTGGCATCTTCAGGTCAGCCTGCTGCTAATTAAAGAAATTAGGCAGTTGTAGAGACCGAGTAATTCTTCCTCTTTTTTAACTTAACAAGCAATCCACAGTGCACGGCAATGACTTCAGATGATTAGGGATTCATCTGTGGTAGCAGACGGCTCACTTTATAACTACCTGCCTATGCCTCTTGCTTTTTAAGCAGCCCTCCCATAGATCTGCTTTCCAGCAGCTCTTGGCGAGCACCACACCATCTACTGTTACTCTGCTGTTATTTGGGACCGCGCTGTTATTACCATACCCATATTGCCTTTATGACAGCAGTGCTATCCGAGACGATCGTAACAACCCAAATCTCGGTCCAGGGTGAAAGGCACTGCACAGGAATTGAATACAGCTGCTCCACAAATGAAACACTTTTCATGTTACGGGGAGCTCTGTGGGGAGCAGCAAGAAACTGGCAATGTAGTTCTCAGCACTCTTTTGTTGCATGTACCTGTGTGAGCTTGAGGCTCTCGCTGAGTTTCTTTTGGCAACCAAGAGAGCTTATAAACACACCATTGCTTATTGGGCCTGCCTGGGAGCAATGCAGGCCTCTCTTGTCCAGAGAGATGAAAAAGAAGCATTGCAAGTGGCCTCTGGAAAATTCCAGAAATTTCGGTCCCGAATGAAAGCAGGAACACAGGTGATGTCTCCTGCTGTTTTGTGTTCTTTGTTTCCATTCCCTGTCAGGACTGGAATACAGAAGCAAGCAATAATTAAAAATTTGCAGATCAAAAGTGATTACAGCTATTAGTCATTAAAAAAATTATTCAGTTTAGTTTTGGGAAAATGTCAGCATCAGCTTTTGCTTAATTTGTCTCCTTGATCTACTTATGGTGAGTAAAGTACTGTCATCTGCAAGCTGGAAGAATAATATGGTACTATGTCTTCTGTAGCGTTGCCACAGCAGTCAAACATTATCAGACAATTATTCTGGAATATGTGCTCTGACAGAAGTTCAGTACAATAAACTGGTACAAGGTTAAAGACATCGAAGGTGTAATGGACTTGTCAAACCCTATAAGGAATTTGTATAATTCTGTGCCTCACCTATCTCATGAGGCTGTAACAAACCTGCCGGTCCACAGCAGGGAGTCAGTGGGCTGGAGTCTGCCCTGCCCTGCAGTAAATGTTGAATTCCTATTGTACTTCTGTCTGTTTCTCTGATTTGGACTGGTTTTGACCACTCAAGGAAGGCTGGCTTTAAATCGGTTGGGACACCAAATTCTGACTCTCACACTCTGAATCTTCCAAAACCCTGTCCATTTGGAATTGGGATGGAATGCCAAAATCTTCCAGTTCTAATTGAAGAGAAGCCTCACGGCATTTTGTTTCAGTAACAGTAAGGAGCAATATTCTCCATTTCCCTGGGCTGCAGCAGACCTGGGGGAAGCTGCGAACTCGCGCTCGCATGACCTCGCCACTGCTGCCTGTGCTTGAATCGCAGCCGTGTCTCAAGCCAAAGTCCTGTCAAGTGGAAAAGTCAGTGCCATCGCTTACTTCACAGAACTTAGACATTCAGAGGAAGAGTATAAATCAAAATAGAGACTACTGGGGGTGGTTAAAATTGCCTCACAAAATAAAGGGCCATCCAAGTCATTTAAAAAGCAGTTAGATAACTGTCTTCAAAGGCGGATTTCTGAACCCGATAGGTATTGAAGTGAAGCAGGTACAGAGCACCTATAGGCATTTTCAGTGATCTAACTTTCAAAAAGGTGGAATTAAACATCAATTGCTATGGCAAGCAACTTAACAATGGTCCACTATTGTTCAGAAAAATTCCCTGCGTCTTCTTTCTGTGTAGACATGAAGACTGGAGGGGGTTCTGAAGGTGGAAGTGGGGGGTTGCCTACCCCTACTGTCAGTGATTCCTACCTGTATTTATATCTCGATGCCTTTGCTCTTGTAGCTTTCCTCTGAGGAAGAAAGGTGTGTCTTCCATTACAGTTTACATTTTTAAAAATAAAACTGTTAATGTGCCTGAGATGGGAACTTAGTTTCACATGGCTGACATCCAGAAATGCTTAAAAGACTTCCACAGTCTTCAAAGCTGAGGATGCCCCTGATGTAGACACAAAGCCTACATTTCTTCATTTTGCTGTGTAAAACAGCCCATTTAAAGGAGAATAGATATTCCTTAATGCAGTGGTACTATGGATGCACATGAATATCCAGAAGACTGTTGCAATTGCATTGTAAATGCAAATGCCTCCCAGATATAGCCTGTACATTTTCAAAACCGGAGGAGACAAAAATACAGCCCCGAGGATTCTGTCCTCTTTCCTCATTTATGGATGTAGATTTCTCTTTGGCTATGTTAAAGAAAAGTCTTTAACCCTTCCAACTGGCTTCGGATCATTGCTTTCTTGCTGCCTGTCTTACTGTAAATGTTCTACTGCTCGCTTCTTCCTGGCACGCGCTTCCTCTTAGGCTGAGTTTTAACTCTTAATCATACATCTTGTACCTTAATTATAGCCGGGGAAATCACATCTCCAGAGCGACACAGGAGGAACCTTACACACACACACACACACACACACAGAGTGATCCCCACAGTGCTGCCCCTCCACTGCTTGCACTCACCACTGCCAAGATCTCTGCTTCATGCTGGCGCTTGGTAGCGTCTGTGTTGGGAAGGCGGTGACAACTGGCAGGTAGTGAGCGCCGGGGAGGGAGGATAGCAAGCTTGTGAAGAAAAGGAGTGAAACCTGTCTGTTTTATTCTCTGGTGGGGTCCTCATTTTGCCAAAATAAGAATAATTTCTACTTAATTACTATTTATGGACATGCATTTGTATATATTTATAATATATGCATATATTATCTATATGCATACACACATAGTCTCGCATCTATGTATATACGTGAATGTATATTTGTGTGTTTATTTGAGAGCCCTTTCACAGACTTTTCATTGTGTTGTTTCCTGTCCACAGTTCTCTAAACTATCATCTTCCTCCAGAAAAAAACTGCAGATAACAGCTAAGAGGAGCTGTAATTAGAAGCAGCTTTGTTAGAGAAAGCTGCAATATACCAGTGGTATCATATAATGTCCTGTAAAGCAACAATTTATGAGCTTTTTGTTGAAAGCTAGTTAAAAAAAACCAAAACAAAAACACTCTTGTTGACATCCAGAAATCTTAAATCACCCATTTTTTTGGGGGGTAGGGGGAAAGGGACATGAATCTCTGCCTGCCTTCCTTCTGGGCTATGGACTTGTTTCTTTTCTTCCTTCCATCTATGCTTATGTTTTTGAAGCAAATCTGCTTGTCAGTCCTTTAAATCAATACCATTAAAGCTCTGTTAGAAGGTAAACTATTTCAAGAGTCTGGCCTGCTCTACCCTGCAATTATATCATATGCTAAGTGAGTGAAACTTTCAAAGGTATTGAAGGCTTCTGGGTTTGTGTTTTTCTTTTCCATTGTGCTAGATGACATCCAATGATAATGGCCTTAACATGATGGGAAATTAATTGAGAGAGCATTTCCACACTGCCATAATTTTATCATCCATCCTATTGCTGCTATTAGCAGGAATCCATAACCCCATGGGTGTTTTGAGAGACCCTCTTTTAGCAGAACTTACGGTGTAGAGGTTACGTGGTTAGCTCCTTCCATCAGCTGGGTGTCAAATCACTGTCGAAAAGAAATTACTGGTGTATTCATTTCTAGTTTTTTTAGCTTCCAGCCTTGTGCTGTGGCGCAGGAGCTGATTTATAGTGAGCCTTTGGGGAGAGAAGAGTGCTGGTGGCCACTGAAGGCTCCTCTCACAAAGGTACTTAGCAGAATCGCTGCACATTAACACGGATGCATGCAGCAGCCTTTTTGATCTAATGTCCGTTATAAAGTACTGCAAGGAAATTATGCCTTCTGACTCATCGTGTTGTAGCAGGATTGTAAAATAATCATGTTCTGGTGGATTTCTTTATTAAATTGTGTTTGAATTTCCCCATGCTGACTATTTGGAACAGGTTTTCTTAAACCCCTAGTAACAAACTAGCATTAGTAAGTTTTTAACACTCAACGTAAAATAATTCCTTTTTTTTTTTTTTTCAAAGCCCCTTTTTAATTCTTGGTCAGGAATAACCGCTTCTATCAGTACAGGCTGGGGGATGACCTGCTGGAGAAGAGATCTGTGGAGAAGGACCTGGGGGTCCTGGTTGATGACAGGTTGCCATGAGCCAGCAGCATGCCCTGGGGGCTAAGAAAGCCAATGGGATCCTGGGGGGCATCAGGAGGAGTCTGGCCAGCAGATCACAGGAGGGGATCCTTCCCCTCTACTCTGCCCTGGTCAGGCCCCACCTGGAGTATTGTGTCCAGTTCTGGGCTCCCTGGGATAAAAAAGACAGGGATCTCCTGGAGAGAGTCCAGAGAAGCGCTATGGAGATGATGAAGGGCCTCGAGCATCTCCCCTATGCAGAAAGGTTGGGTGAGCTGGTACTGTTCAGCCTGGAGAAAAGAAGATTAAGGGAGGACCCTTATTAATGCCTATAAATATCTTAAGTATGGGATGCAGGAGGAAATGGCCAGCCCCTTTTCAGTGGTTTGTGGGGACAGGACAAGGGGCAATGGCTGCAAGTCAGAGCAGAGGAAGTTCCACACCAACATGGGGAAGACCTTTTCCCCAGTGAGGGTGACAGAGCCCTGGGACAGGCTGCCCAGGGCGGTGTGGAGTCTCCATCTCTGGAGAGATTCCAACCCCGTCTGGACGGCGACCTGTGCAATATGAGCTGGGGAGCTGCTTTGGCAGAGGGTTGGACCTGATGATCTCTTGAGGTCCCTTCCAACCTCTATGATTCTATGATTCTTCCACACCCTTGAATGGCTCATATAAATCTTAAGATGATTTATAAAGCATGCTGTGACTTAGAAGAGTGGTTTTGAAAATGCGTGACGTGGGCTCTATAACTTTTCTACTTACTTTATGACTTGCACAGGTATTCTGCTCATTTTCTGAATTAAGCACCCCTTTTCCGGCTCTCCTTCTCCACAGTGGTCCAGTAAATTGGGATAAAATAGAGTTTTTCTCTTTCTTTTTTCCCCTGGTCACCTGTAGCAAGGCAGTAATAGCTCTGTGAAAGAGATTATAGCCATGATTGCGGCATGCGCCTCAGCAGCTACATGAGCTGGAACTTAAATTGACGCTTGCTGAAATGCTATAGTTAAAATAATGGAACTTAGATTCAAGATGAACTGTTGTGAAAATTCTCTTTTTTTTACTTGAAACTTGAGGCTTTTAAATACATACTGAAGCATCTCAAAATCTGAATTAATTTTCCTCTTTCTGTTATTTTCTCCACCTTTCTACTTTGCCATTAATTGGGAAAGGGAAGAGAGGTGGGAAAACTGCAAAAAAATGAATAAATATTTTTACTACCTAAAATGCACCTGTTTCTTTTTTCAATTATTTTTCCCTTAAAATCATTCCTGACCCTTTAATACTTAATTAGCATTTTTGATGCATCAGGTGGGATTATTGCTGATCTCTGGCAGTGCAGATCTCATGATAATTAAGCAATAATCATGCTTAATTTTTCCTGTGTAGCCAGTCGACGTGACTGAGTGCATGCAAGATGCAAATTACTGGTATGAAAGTGAGATTTTTGCCAGGTCTCATCTTCAAAGTGGAATCACAGCTTAAACACGACCCTGAAGGCACCGTTTCCTACTCTCTCCTTCCTTCTGTGTGACATTTTCTCTCTAGAAAATGCTTTTCTCTGTTCAGATTCCCCTGTGGGATTCCTTTTGATTGCTGCTGTAGCGACAGGAGTTGGTGTGATGAGGAATTCAGACACCCTGAACGAGCAGAGCTTGCTTTCGCTCCTCCGCTGCGCAGAAACAGGGCTCTGGGTGCTGTGTTTGTTTCCAGGCAAGGACTTTCCTCTGCCACCATTTGTGGCTCTCCCAAGATTTTTCTCTTCTGTGTGCATCAGCTGCCAGAGTGCGGAGAGAGAGCAAGAGCAAGGCTAAGAGCAGACCTTGCCTGGGGCAATATCACCACACAAATCAGCAGTTGATCATTAATAGAATTGTGTTTTTCTCATTTCGTTTGCTATTGCACACATGGGTTAAACTAACGTTCTTTAAAATCCCTCCTCAAGCATCCCTGCTGCGGGGGATGAGCTCTGACTGCATGCCGTGGAGAAGTCCTGTGGCCACAGTCCCTTACTGAGGCTGGACAAAATTCAAAGAACAATTGTAGTGCTAGCATAAATGTAAGTGAAAGAGGAGGATCAGTGGCCTAGAGCTAGATAAAATTATCATTCTCTTGTCCAAGTTTTGCAGTAATACTTTTATCAAAGAGAAAATATTCTTGCAAAATCTTAGAGTGCATCTTTTAGAAGGGGGGGGAAAAAACCAACCCAACATCAAAAAGCCCAGGGATGAATCATCCTTACCGTTATTTTGCCTATAAGGTTACCAGATCTTCTGGGATTTTGATTTTTTAAAATTTTTTTAAAGGAAATTTTAATACATTTTTTCTTATGTCACCTCTGGCATAGGCTAAAAGCAGTACACAAGAACAAGAACATCTTCTTGACTAAAACACAAAACACCCAACTGCCTTGCCTGTTGGGAGCACTGGAAATGAACGCTTGAAGGAGCAGGGGGAACATCTGTTCGTTGAGATGTGCTTACTTCCCCGTGGTTTCACTCTCAAGAATTGCAGTGCCGCTGTTACACAAGTTTGGTGAAGGGAGCTCCTGGCCTGTCCTAGCTACTTGAGAAGTCACAATTACTCTGCATCTTGCAAACTGCTCCTTTGCAACCGTGCGAGAGTGTCAGGGCTGTTACTGGGCTCTGTCCTGCAACAATTTCACCACCTGAGTGAATTTACATGCTAAAACATGGGACTAACAGGGGACTTGAACCTCGTCAAGGTACCAACGTGACAGTGCTTTGTTACTTAATACTTTTCCTCTGAGATCTCTTTGAAAGGAAGGCAAGCTTGCATTAAGAAAATGCTTGTATTCCCCTGTTCTTTATTTGCATCATACTTATTAGATTTTTAATTTGTTACTTTTAAAATTGTGTGTTGCTCTGTCAACTGTTTGTTACAAGATTTCCCTTAGGGGAAAACAGAGCTTCATATCCATGCTCACATATCACAGTATGAATAAGACTTGCCACACTCCAGTTGGCAGGTAGGGAATATTAGTGAATAATGCTGGAATGTAATTTGCTTTATTTCTCATGTTGTGTCACTAGATACAGCTTCATTCTTAGGGAGCCTGACCCAAGAAACAAGGACATATCTCAAATTCCAACAGAATTAAGTCATTGCATTAAGGGACTTTGATAGAGTTCAATTGCTGCTATTAAAGTAAAACTGCTTTTGCTTTTTTTTCCAAAATAATTAGTGGTTTCAGTGGTGATAGTTATTTTTGTTGCTGTTTGTCTTAAGACATTTAAATGCTGACAACTTTGATGGGGACAGCTGGCTTACAAATAATATCCGTTAAGCTTTATGCCAAACTCCATCTGAACTGCATGGGATAGTTAGTGCAGGTCTTAATGTAAAGAAAGGGGAAAAAAAAACCCTAAAAAAGAAGAAATGCCCTTTTAATCTGTCTTTCATAGCAGGAAGTATTATTGCCTTTATTGTTGCTGCGTTAAACATATGTTTGAATATGATGTTCTAACTTCCATCGCTGTTGGGTTAAGAACACAAAGAGCATGCCCCCATCCTGATTAGCTGGTCTTGTACAGTGGTACAAAAAAAGAGGCAATGGTAATTTCTCAGCTCATTAGGTGTGTATTCATCTTAATGGGGCATCAAAGTTAAAAACTATAATGCCTTCCTCTCATTTAATACTCCAGAGAACATTCACAGTAACCACATGAAAGCAAAAAGGATTTCAACATTGGAGCTGCAAAAGTAGGTGTCTTCATTCCCTCAAGGCAGATAGAAAAGAGAGAGAGAAAACGACTTTTTAATCCTTAGCTCTGCTTCACTCGCCTGCCTTTGCTAGTCACTAGTCACCACAGTTGTATGAATAAAAAGGTTGACCTCTGCTAGTTTTTCTGGTAGGTCAAATTTTAAATCTGTAGTCTGCAAATGTTTGGCATCCACTGAAGAACACAGTGTGCTTAAATAACCTCCAGCAGTTATCTTGATGTTTATAGGTATACAGACCCTGATACATACACCCTTCATTACAATGAGAAACTTGTGGTGCCTTGAAACACTTAGGTAAACAATCCCCATCCTTAAAAATACTACCTTCCTAAAGTAGTTGTGCAAGCTTAAGCTGCAAGCTTGGCAAAGGCACCCTTTCCTGTGGTTTAGGTAATAACGGTGCCCAATTCATGCAATTTACTGAAACAATAGTACTTCCAGAAACCACTCCGGAAAGTATTTCAAAGCTAGGGCCCAGCACGAGTTTTCGGGGCGTGTTTACAGATGTAAAACTAAGCTGTGTGTGAATGCCAGGCTTCCTGACTCGGCTGGGTGTGCAGCGGGGGATGCTCTGTTGGCTTCCCGCCCAGGGTGTGCCAGCATAAGCAACTAAATTTACTTGTGGTTGTAAAAGCATGGCGCAACATGCTGATTTGAGATGTTGGCATTCGATCTCTGCCAGAGCCACAGAAGAGAATGTAACTTGTATTATATGGTCAGTTATGTAGGATGCAGCATGTTGAAATGCTAGTACGCAGCCACCGTCTCCCAAACCCAAAATCCTCGGTAGCTTTTGCTAGCCTCTCCTCACCGTAAAATGATGGGCTGGGTAAAAATAACTGCAGGGAGCATGTGTGTTCATTCAAGATTGGGAACAAGTTTTCCTTCCAGATTGGTGAAGTTCTCTTTTTTTTTTTTTTTTTTTTCAGTTCTACTACCCACATTGAGAATGGAGAAAGGCTGCTTCTTTCTCCCATACGTCGTCTTTTCTTAGGATCTAAAAGTAAAAATTCAGTATAGGACTATATTCCTATATTGTGTGATCCTGTAATATTTCTATATAGCGTGTTTTGTTTAAGAGGCAATCTTGATGTATATAATTTCTACAAAGCATTTCTGTAATAACACATTTAGTGAAATAAAACAATAGATAAATTTATCACACAACAAGTTTTTTTGGTGGGGTTTTAGTAGAACGATAAATTCAATGAAATAAAAAGACTTAGACGAGGTATTGACGTAGATAAAATACTACCAGTGAAACAGAAAACCTGGGGAGCTACTTTAGAAATGGAATGAGAGAAAACAGGGTGGATCCATCCATTCAAAAAGGACAAAGCAACACAGGACAGAAATTTAGAAGTTCCTCATCTAATTAAACTGACTAAGGTTCTCTGATTCCCATAAAGTTGTATAGATTTATGTAACCTAAGAGGATTTGTCCCTAAAACAAGCAGGGATCAGAGATGAGCAATAATCTTGAAGATGCTGAAGCAAGACAATATGAATGAGAAGGTAAAGCAAGCTCTGAGAAGCTTGTGGATAGGAGATGCCAGTGTAGAGGTGGTGGGAGGGAAAAGAAGGGCTGATGGAAGAGAAAGAGGGATATTTCTTTGAGAGTGACTATAAGGCAACCTCCTGTTTCAGCATGCAGAGTTTGGAGCTCAATGGATTAAGTTCTATTTTATGGTCTTGCCAACTTCATTTTCCCTATAGTATTTGGTTATGGAGACCTTTGAGTATAAACTGTTTTGAGAAAGCAAGCTCTTATCTCTAGATTATTGAAGGAGGAAGGACGATTGCTGTGTTCAGCTAGTGGAACTTCACGGCTGTGAATAACCACAGCAACATACATACAGCAAATTATATAGCACATCCTATATTTTTCCTTTTCTTCTGGCAGCTCAGTTTCTTGTCTAGTTTAAAATTTTTCCTTATTGCTTGTGCACTAAATATTTTATTAGGAAAAGTGCAAAATAACCTATTGATGTGTTGCATCAATATGTGTTAGAGAAATCCAATGATCCAGCAGCTATATTCAGCCTTTGGTCATCATGCCTGCTCATTATTTTAGCCAATTCTGCCACATTTGAAGGTTCTGTACCGGCTTTCACAAAAAAGATTGGTCTGTGTGAAAACAGTTGACATTTGATCAGGATTTGGATTGATAGTTAGAGTCAGCCTGCTTTAATTTTTTGTGGAGTAAATTTTCAAGCCATACTGAAACAAACTCTGCTGGATTCCCTTAGTTTCTGGTGGAGGGATTCCTGGGGGAAATTCTACTAGCTGCGTTATGGATGAGGCAAGATTAGACCTACATATTGGTTCCTCCTGGCCTCAAAACGATAAAAATTTTAACCGGTGGCAGTACAGGTTGCTCTGCTTAAAGTCATTAGTGCTGTACTGATTTTAACAGTAATAAGGAATTAGTGTGTGTACTTGAGATGGCAGCTGAAATTTGAGGCCCAATTAAAAGACCTTTGCTTAGGTATGCAGACCTGCTGTTTGTAATGGCTTGGCTGCTGGCATAGGACATGTGTGGATATGACACAGAGAAAGCCAGCAGCACGGTGGCGATACCAGACAAATCAGACCTGTAGACTGGAGAGTCACCGGCCTCTCCTTTAAAACTTCTCTTGAGGAATGCAGAAACTTGAAAAGAATCATTTCGTATCTGAAACCCCAACCACAGGTTCCCCTATGCCACCTAATAGAGGAAATAAGGAGTTTCTGTGGAGAAGCACCTGGGGGTCCTGGTTGATGACAGGTTGGCCATGAGCCAGCAGCGTGCCCTGGGGGCTAAGAGAGCCAATGGGATCCTGGGGGGCATCAGGAGGAGTGTGGCCAGCAGGTCACAGGAGGGGATCCTCCCCCTCTACTCTGCCCTGGTCAGGCCCCACCTGGAGTATTGTGTCCAGTTCTGGGCTCCCTGGGATAAAAAAGACAGAAACCTCCTGGAGAGAGTCCAGAGAAGGGCTATGGAGATGATGAAGGGCCTGGAGCATCTCCCCTATGAGGAAGAGAAAAGAATACTGAGGGGGGACCTTATGAATGTCTATAAATATCTTAAGTCTGGGATGCAGGGGGAAATGGCCAGCCCCTTTTCAGTGTCTGTGGGGACAGGACAAGGGGCAATGGCTGCAAGTTGGAGCACAGGAAGTTCCACACCAACGTGGGGAAGACCTTTTCCCCAGTGAGGGTGAGGGAGCCCTGGGACAGGCTGCCCAGGGGGTGTGGAGTCTCCTTCTCTGGAGAGATTCCAGCCCTGTCTGGATGCTGACCTGTGCAATATGAGCTGGGGAGCTGCTTTGGCAGGGGGTTGGACCTGATGATCTCTTGAGCTCCCTTCCAACCCCTATGATTCTATAATTCCAGTCCTCCTTATGGTAGCAGGGGATATTTCACAATTCATATCTCAAAATATGTTTTCTCCTCAAAACAAGACTCCACAAAGAAGCAGCCACCTGCTCTGTGTGACCTCGTATGGGCTCTGTTCTTTCCCATCTGCTACCCTGTTTGGGTTGGTTGTTATAGTCCTTTCCTTTCTCCTCAGTGATATTTCCCTTTCCTTTCTCCTCAGTGATATTTTTTTAATATCGAGCTGTAATTAAGCGAGAATGGCACTTCGCCACACACAGCTACTTTAGAGTTCTCCCTTTCACAGCATCAGCTCTGGGGTTAGGACACTGTAGGACGTGTTATTCTCCATGCCATCATGGGCACGTGCGGCAAAGGTTTGCATCTCATTAATGGGCCATGCATAAGTTAATGTCAATCTCGATGACGTTATCAGCTGGAACGTACTAAGTGCAGCTTTCTTAATGGAAGGTGAGCACTCACAGCGTGGCTCTCTGAAGATCACAGGCTTCTGGTCGTATGCAGAGCAGCACACTGGTGTCTTTGAGCTCTACCTTACAAACTCTACACAGCGAGTGTGCGTTTTCACAAATGCTTCTTACTGAATGTCTGGCCAAGAAGTGAAGTGGAGAAAGGCCCATTAGAAGAGATGAAAACAGATCTTTGGACAAGTTTTAATGAATCTGATGTTGAATCACCCCAATGGTTTTAACATTAGGAGACCAGAGTTTGTGTGAACTGGTAGACAGGGTGATAAGTGATGTCTGGCAAGCAGAGTCATAGAATCATAGTGGTTGGAAGTGATCTCCAGAGATCATCGGGTCCAACCCCCTGCCAAAGCAGCTCCCCAGATCATATTGCACAGGTTGGTGTCCAGACGGGGCTGGAATCTCTCCAGAGATGGAGACTCCACACCTCCCTGCCCTGGGTGTAGAGTTCAAGTGTGCCTTTTGCTTCTGTTTGATCATCTGACTAATCAGTTCTGAAGCCCTAAGGGTAAATGGTCCTTGGTCCAAGGACCCTTCTCTAAAATTAGCTAAACCAATTATTTCTGAGCTAATGTATATTTCTGAAAATTATGCTAGATGCTATCAGATGCCCAAATAAGTAAGGTCTTTTCCTCAGGTTTATGCAGAATGTAAAGCTTCCATAAATATTTACAGATTATTTTTTTTCTACTTTTACGTGGCTACAGTAAAAAATCATGAGGGTCTTCAGTTTGCCTTTGTGTCATGAGACACAAAATGCAAGTGTTTTTTTGAGACAGTATTTGATCTGAGTCAGCACTAATTACCTGTTGTCTGAATCAATACAGTCTGGAGAAAGTATTGTGAGAAAGGGAAGGACATGGTGTTCAGTGAAACAGGAGCTGGTCCCCTGGCTTTGTAAATCTGCATGAGATGCTTTGATGGAGGGGCAAATATTTAGCCTTAAAGTTTGAATAACTACAAATTGGTGCCTGCTAACGACAGTGTGCTTAGCTTCTCTTTGGGGAGATTTATTTCTTTGATGTCCTTACCTCCTCTACAAAGCACACAATGTTTATCAGACAGGGAGGAGCATAGAATTGGGAAAGGATTAGCGAGTGGACCGCGCACCCTTAGCCTGGTAGGCCCAAGAAGATGCCCTCCCTGCCTTCCTCTTCTCCTTGTCCCTGACTTGTTAAAGCATTTGTGAATTAGGACTTTAGAGAACCCGTTTTTGTGGCTAATGAAAGCATTCAGACAGAGGAAGAGTAGGTTAACAAGCCAGCAGGAGAATACCTGTGGTCCACAATTTTTGTGGTAGGGGAAGAGATGACACAAAAGTAGAGCAATTGCATCTCAGCCAGGAGTTCTCCTTTCTAGCCAGAAATGCTTCTGCTCCCTGAGGTTTTTTTACCATCCCCTGTCTCTCTTCACTACTCTGCCTCCCCTGTTTCCTTCCAAAGGCAAAGGGTGATTTGAATTCCTGGCTTCCACCCTGTCTTGCCCAGATCTGGTCAGGTCAAGGCACTAAAGTTACCAGAAATTCTAGTGGGGAAAGAGGATGAGACTCACTCTACATGTCTGTTTGGCAGGCATGCCAATGTGTACCTGCAACTAAGTGTGCCTGCCTGCCTGCCCCCCTCCTCACCAGTTTGCATGGCTGGTCAGCTGCTGTAACCACTCAGAATGGCCTGCCTTCCTTTCAGCTTCTCTTTGCGACATCACGCTATGCCTAGCTGTTACAAATTCCAGTGCCACCCCAGCCCACTTGTCATATCTCCTGCTGAAAACACTTCTTCCAGCCAGATTTTCCTCCTGTCCCAGGCACAGGTACCAGAGGCACAGCCAGCCAGGGAGAGGAGGAGGCTGAGCACACTGAGCTCAAAAGTCGAAGCTGGAGGTGTTGGGCAGGAGGTGCCCATGATGGAGCTGAGGCACAAATCACTCCTCCGCATGCGCACAGGCAGCTGTGGGTGCCTTCTGTGAAACAAACGAAAACTTGAAGAATATATCCCAGCTGACTCCTAAAGTACTTCTCTAGCTGAACATTTTTCTGTAATTATCTTTCTTATATAATAACTGTGGGCTCCTTAATTCAATTTACAATTAAAAAAGTGGAAACACTTTTTTTTCCCAAGAACACTCTTCAGCTAGTTTTGTTAAGGCATTATTCTTCCTTTAGCTTTAATTTCATCATACTTCTTTCCTAATTAAAATCCAGTTTATTTTCCCCAAGACAAAAGATCACGTTTCTCATTCTCCAGACTAAATTGGATTTGAAAAACAGAGCACCCTGACTTTTTTTGTCTAATAGGATTTATTATGCTATTTCATATAATCATTGTAATTAGGAATTGCATACCACTGTTTTAACAAAGCTTCCAGTTGGAAATACTGAAAATCTGATGGTTCTTACTCATTATGAATGGATCTTACTCATGCAAATCTTGCATGCTGCCTTTTCAGTTGCATGCAAGCAATTTATTGGGTAACATCTACTGAAAGAAGATCTTACAGCTTTTTATTAAGATTTAAACCAAAGCTTTCAATCCTTTCATCCCTCAGTACTGGGGACTGCCCAGGGTGTTGGACCCACATATAGAGCCTTTCATTTGGCCCTGTTGAATTTCATGAGGTTTGCATGTGCCTGCTCCCGAAGCCTCTCCAGGTCCCTCTGGATGGCATCCCTTCCTTCCCTGTGCTGCACTACTCAGCCTGAGTGGAGAATAGAGGAGATCACCACCTGTGCACCACTCCTTTTGGCACTTCTCTGAGGAACACTTCTGGTAGTTCTAATTGTCTTGTTGCAGTATCACTAGAGCCTATAGGGAACAGTGGGAGCAGATAATACTTGGGGGTTCCCTGGGCTCAACTGCCTCTTGATGACATTGCAAATGCCTGGTAGGCAGCAAATTCAACATCTGAAGCTTTTAAATGGATAGGGAATTAAGTGTGTTATAGCAAGTATACTAGCTTATTATCTGGTGTATGATGATAAGCTGACCCTAGCTAGGCAGGAACGCATAGCAAATACATTCTTTGGCTTTTTTTTTTTTTTAAACAAGAAAACACATGATTTGGATGTTTCCTTTTTTCCCCCATGAAACTCTGAATGCAGCCTGCATGCATATTATAGATTTATGAACTCACTGTGCTCCAGAACTTCCATAGCTGAAATGAGAGTCTAGACATCTTATTACTATCTAAAAAGACACTTATTGATGCAAGCCAAATTGATTTGAAGTGTCCACTTCTCATCTCAGAGGCATTGTTTCTGAGGTGATAGTTGGGGTTATTTCTATGTGCTGTGCTACTTTTGACTTGCATTTGCTGTTGGATAAATAACTTCAGGTTTGTTGCCTCAAATCTTCTGCTCAGCACCAGGAGCAGCCATTGACAAGTCAACATGGAATCCTCATCTACTTTTCTTCAGCAAGGATTAATGCTTTTCTTTAATACTCAGCTTCTGCCAACAGAAGTCTGTACATGAGGTGATGAAACCTTTTCTAAAACTTTGTTTCCGAGTGACTGCAACCAGGGTTTTGTCACAGGACCTCAACAGGCATAGTTAGTAGTTATTATCTTATATATAATCCTTAATTTCTCTACTATTTGTAGAAGCTACATGCTGGAGCTTGGAGAATAGTCCATGTTACTGAAGATATACATGTACTGTAATTGCATAGTTCTTTCTAATGCCGCAGCCAGAAAATATAGTGGGCAATGATATACATGGAGCCTGGTTCCAGATTGGAAATGAACGGTGCACCATTAGTCTATTATGAATGCTTGAGCTGGGTCTTTGAAACTTTTAAGCAAACTTCTTCCTTTCGAGGACCTAATGCTCTATCTTTGTGATATATTTTTTTCAAGGCTGGGCATCTTGGAAATTCTTGCACCTGCCAAGAAACGTGCTTGGGAAAGGTGGTCTGGATGCTGGAAGTCAGAATTTCAGAACTCTTAAGTGCCCTAGAAAAAGGCTTGTAAAAGTTGTCTTTGCTTCAGCTTTCCACATCTCAACATAACCCGAAGGAGATGAGAGATTCTCATTCATTTAATTTCTATAGTTTTAGAGGACGAAGTGCGTCAATAAGCGATGTTTCAAAGTCATGATTGTTCTTTTACTTGGCCTGATTTTTGACTAAAAGCGAGAAGCTATGTAATTGAATTTGAAGGTTCTGTCATTTCATTAAGCAATAATATAATGTGAAATCATCCTCCTTCTAAAATTTTAATTTTTCAGAAGTTTAGCATTGCATATCAATACACAGAGTAAGTCGTGAACTTTTAAATAATCATAAGGTGGTGAGTCATCATACTCCACCTTCTCACACTCATTATTTTAAGCTAACTTTGCAACCACTTTGTGCCTTGCAAACCAAATAGTGGAATATGATTAGAAAACAGAATTGTAAGATCATAGTTGTGGTAGCACCTGCTTAGGTACAAAGCTTATTCTGCTTTTATAAAAATAGTGTGCAACAAAAGTGATGCTATCCCTGTGATCCTGTCTCAAATCCAAAATGGATACTTGAAACTGTAAAGAAGAACAGAATCCAGCAATGGATTAGAGAGACAGAGTAAAAGGTGACCAAATTTTCCCTTTCTCCCTTTCTGTAAGCTATGCAGTAGAAATTAGCGGGTTTGATTTTCTGATAATAAATATCAGCCTCAATTAACGTATATGGTGGGGGTGAGCATTGGTGGATGTTTTGTTACTCTGCTTTGTGCATTCCATAAGCAAGAGACATTCGTTCCTCTTTACCATTCCACTTATTATCAGACCAGAGGCTCTAAAGTCTCCTTCACCACTTATGAGAGCACCTGTATCATCTCATGGACAGTCCTGTGTTCCTCTCCTTTCCATCGTGGTTTGTCTGATAGAGCACAAAGGAGAGTCTGCGTGGGCTGCACTGACATGCATGGGGACTGCTGATATACCTTATCCCACTTCACACAATCATGTTCTCTTAATGAAGCAGCTAAAAGTACAAAATTAAACAGCAGCAATTTTTGTAATAAAGTGGGTGGGTATGAGAGTGGTGACCACAATTCATTTGGTTCTGGAAATGCATCTGCTAGAAAGCTGATGATAAAAAAATGGCAATGTCTTGGGAGAAGATGGAGAGGAAAAACAAAGAAACAAAAAACCCAAAGCTGGAGGAGTTGAAGGGAAAAGAAGTTTAAAGTAGCCAAATATCTATCACCTAGAGAGTGAAAATTTTGGTTTTGATTCAAGAAAGCACTTAAACATTTGTTTAAGTGTTGCTCTGAATAAGAGCGCTTTCCTGAGTCGAAAAGCAAAGGAACTGGTAGTATCTAGCCAAAGTATCTACCATCCAGTCCCCGATGTAGGGAAGGACTGACTTGGGAAGATGTAAATATTAAAAAGCTACATTTCATCTGTTCAGAATAGGATTTCTGCCATTTCAAGGGAACCATTTCTTGGAACATTCTAAGGTAACAAAATATGATAGTAGTAAACATTTTCTTGGGAATAATTCCAGCCTGGCAGGGAAATCAATTCAGTGACCCCAGAGATTTTCTTGTGTTGTTTGCTCCACTGGTACACTTAAAAACAAAATTGGGGAGGCACGTTGGAATCTGCAGCAATGCAAACCCACTGCAATTTCCGTGTTAACTTGCCACTAATGATCTTTGAAGACTGTTGAGTGAAACCCTCCCTCTTGCCTCCCCCCTTCCTATTACCCTTAATATATTATTATCCAATTTAGCTTCCCTGCCAAGGGAATCTTTTACTCTCTGGTCTCTGCTGTAAAAGGAATGAAAAAGCACAAGTAAGCTGACAAAGCCTGAAGGAGCAAACTACACCAGGTTCATGCATAATGTAGCCATCACATCTTCTGTTCTTTTAGTGTTACTGGAATTATATGATATTCAACGCTCACATTCAGAAGCAATAGAGACATATCTGTTCCTTATGAATATTATTTCTGCATTAATGAATTTTCTTTCCATCAGCAGATAAAATTTCAGGAAACAGGGAATTCCTCCACTCAAGTTCTCTTGATTATAAATCGTTTTACATAATTACCAATAAATTATCAGAATTTAGTTTTCTTAGAAAATAAATTTTAACACAGTGCTCTCATACCATGTTATGATGCTCTTTAATACTTTAGCTTCCATATGCAAATGTGAGCTAAGTACCCTTCTGGATTTGAAAAAAAATATAAAAATCTTTTAAAACCCCTGAAAATAAATTTAATTACAAAGCCTATTCACTTCAATAACATAAAAAATTAATCTTATGTAACTTTAAAATGTACGTCTGCTGCTCTAAGTCCCAAGGCAGCACAGTACTGAAAAGTATGAAGTAGGCTTATTTCAGCCATGAGGGAACAGCTCATACAAACTTCCCAGAGCACTTACTGCTATAAGTAATACGAAATGTTTGCTGAGATAATATTGTAAGTGTTTCCTTCAGATGCGTTATAAACAATTAATAGCAGAGAGTCTGCAAGGAGATTCATTCTGTTTCTTTAAAATGAAGAGGCTGTGCAGTAAGGGTAGAGAGCAACCTGTTATGTACCAAATATAAAAAACCTGGGGCAGAGAGATGAAAGGGAAAGATGCTTCTGTTTCTCACTTCTGTTACGGTCCTTGCTCAGAACAGAGCTGCTCTTTGTTTGCCCTTGCCAAGTGGCACGGTATCAGATTATGATTTCTTTTTAATCGGTATCATTTAAAAGGAAACTAATTGCCATGATGGGAAACCCAGAATGATGGAAGGGGACAGAAACGTTACGGGAGAATCTACCTCTGAGTGGCGCGTTTAGTGCTCAGGGTAACAAAATGCAGCCTGGTCATAGAATCATCATAGAATCATAGGGACTGGAAGGAACCTCAAGAGATCCACCCCCCCTGCCAAAGCAGCTCCCCAGCTCATGTTGCACAGGTTGGCAACCAGACGGGGCTGGAATCTCTCCAGAGATGGAGACTCCACACCCCCCTGGGCAGCCCAGTCCAGTGCTCTTTCACCCTCAATGTGAAAAAGCCAACACGTACACTGGGAAGTAAGAAGACTTGAAGCATTAAGCAGTAATTTGCCTTTATGGAAAGTAAAAAAAAAAAAAGGAAAAATTTAAAATTGGCAAACTTATTTTCATGTACCTAAATGGGTTGGAAGAAGGATGGAGGGCCCCCTGCATGGGTATGGGTGCTTTGGTATGAGGGAGGAAGAAACTATAAGGTAAAATTGTTTAAAAGAAGATACTTAACGCATAACTCTGGTTCTGGAAAGTACAAATTAGCACTTTGTCTTTCATCTAGCTTTGCTAGAAATCCCTAATTTGATGCATTTAAGTTAACACAGAAATTCTGAGGAAGCTTAGAACGGGGCGAAATCCTCCCACATGATGCAATATGCTCCAGGCTCAGTGGTGGCTCTTTTGTGAGCCAGAAAGAGATCTTCTGAGGGCTTGTGTGTGAGAGAGGATTTGCTCCGAAGGGGGATTCTTTGCTGTAACTGCTTCATACAACCTGGCGCAGAGAAATGTAGCAGCCAACTTTTCCATACTGTCAGATAGTGCTTCCCAGCATGTGGAAACACGCTGGGAGCTCTGCACTGCGACCGTGCTGCTTGATGGCTGCCTGCTGCAAGGAGCTAGAGATGCCTGTTTCCACACCCCCAGCGTGTTGTTGCTCTAAAAGCTCCCAGAGAGAGAGAGATCATGGGCACTTCGTCTTTGATGGGTTTTGAGAACAGGTCAGACAAATGTGCCGCAGATGGCCCTTTTGAGATGGGGTAGATCAGATGACCTCTCAAATTTCTTTTCGCCCTGTTCTCTGCAGCCCTGCGATCTATCTTTTGAGGAATAGCTGGTTCCAATTTCAAATCCTAAATAGCCTGCGATGAATGGATCTTCTAGATGAAATGTTATTCCTCAGTCCCGCTCCATGTCTTCCAGCCTTTTCTGTGAACACAGAGCATCAGCAGCTTGGCAGGCAGAGCACAAGGACCAGAGAGACAGCTGGTGAAGAGAGCTATGTCGTGGGTGCAGCTTCTTATGGGAAGTGATATGGGGCAAAAGAGTAGATTTGGTCTAAACCACTACAAAGTGAGGGGATTAACCCTTCCCTTCTCTCCAGATACAATTCCCTTTTTCAGCACACAGAAGACATTTGGGAGATGAAAGAATTTGGGAGGCTCTTTTTTCATCTCTGCTCAGCACAACAATTATCTGGATCAGAGGAAAACAATAGTCACCAGTGATGTCACACAACCTATATTATGACACCAATCTTTTACAAGATTCCTCTGCAGCCCATCTTGGCAGCCCACAAAGTGTTGTCAAAGGGCAGGTAAAGATGTAGGCCTGGGACACAGCTACACGTGGGTGCATTATTTATACCTTGTGGCTTGCATACTGCATCTCTCCAGCTGGTAAGGCAGTCCAAGGTCTCAGCAGTGTCCAGGTGGAGGTGTAATGGGTAGATCAACACCCCAGATGTGCTTGGTGGGTGCACTGGTTCATGGAAAGCGTAAGTGAAAAGGACAAGATTGAGCTCTGCAACAGCACTTCCAAGGGAAGGTGATACATAGGCATGGAAGCTGAGAGTCCAGTTGAGTGGAGGCACAGCAGAACAAACTGGTGTAGGCAGGAGGCAGGAGAACCAGCAAAGAAGTTCATATATGACCACAATATAGCCAAACTCGCTTTGAGAAATGATGTCCCCGACTATGGTAGGAGTTCAGGCTGCCCAGAGGTTTGCCAGTTACATGGGTGTGACAAGCTGCTGCGTCTGAATTCAGATCCAGCATCTGGTTTACCTTGCCCATATAAAAAAAACCCTACTTTCTGTTTTCTTGTCTAACTAAGGAAACAGTTTTGCATTATGTCAGTAGCGCTGCCTGAATAAACTTATTAAAATAAAATAAATAAAATACAGAGTTCTTATAAACTGTCCTGGAATGTCAACCAGGGCACTCACCCAGCTCACCCAACAGTACATTGCTGCTTTCTTTGTCTCTCAGTTCCCTAGTACATTCCATGAGATAGGATGTGCTGTTTGTATGCCCACTTTACGCCTCTCAGTTAGATACCAAACCCATATATGTGCCTTATTTCTCACTACAGCGGCTGGAAGGAGAGAGCCTGTTCCACAGCACAGCCTGGAATAGGGCCCTTGCTGTGGCAGGTTCCCCAGGGTTACTGTCCGGTCCCCTCTTGCAAGCAGTGATCGGTGGACAGAGTGAATTGGTGATTGATGCATCCTCTGGTTCGAAAAGGAAACCTGCTGCTTTGGATGGGAGTACAGAGCAGCAGAGTGACAGGTGGCGACTTTAGGGCTTGCCTAGAGAGGAGCAGGCGAATGCAAAAGGTTCAAGTAAAGTTAATGGGCATAAATAAAAGCCTTTAAACTACAGTGTGCATGCCCTTGTTTGGGGTAAAGTACTCTTAGGTTAATGTAGTTTGAAGGTTGCCTTACTCCCAGATGAGAAGCATGTACATGGTGGTTTAACAGGCTTCGATATATGCTCATTAACTTTACACTCTTAGTTGGCTCTTCATAAATTCCTGATGTATTGACTCTGTTGGGAGTTCTGTTGGGTATGTTTTAGTTTCATGAGAAAAAACCCCAGCAAACAATGTACGTGATTTCTCAGTGAAAAAACAACCCTCGCCCCCATTCCAAAAAAAACCCCTCCCAAAACCAAACAGCCCCAAAATAGAAAAAAATATACATTAAAAGGTAGAGAAATTTAGCAGCAGTAGCAGAGACAGGTGTTCACAGGGGACCCAGTGTACCTGTCATAGGAAATGCTGATAGCACCAAAAAAGCAAGGCAGGGTCAATTGCTAGGATGTGATTTGTATGAAAATGCATTGTATAGCTAAAAGGTCTGGTTTGGGCAATCTTTATTATTACATTTTGTGGTTTTATACAAAATGTTGAACTTACTCAGTGTTGCGCTAGTAATATTTATGAAATGGCATTAGAAAATGCAATAAAAGTTTATAGGAAAGTCATTACTGTAACTATAAAGCAGCAGCTCATTCAAAATACCACCCCTAGAAAAGTAATCCCTCCGCACCCAGGGAGTCAAGAGACGGGTGCCAATCCGGACAGAGCCTTGCACAGAGCCTGTGGAACCAGGAATCCATGGGACACTGAGCAAGGGCTTGATGGGGATTCATCAGGATGCCTCCTCTCCTGGCCCTGGCCTGGCAGCTGCAGAACCAGCCCTGCCAGTGCTGCGGGGGAAACAGGGTGCTGGGCCGGGCCTGGGCAGGGGGAGCCCAGCCTTCCCCCACAAAGCATGCAATTATTGACTGCTAATGGTGAGAAAGAGCCATTATGGTACACGATAGGCTTTCCTTTCACACCGCTAATTGCGTGATGAACTTACTTTGGCAGTAAATTGTCACATCTGCTGTGGAGAGAGATTACTCTTAGGGAAATAAAGTAAGTACAGTTGCTGTTCCTATTTCCCTGAATGATTGGGGCCTTTAAAAAAAGGAGGAAAAAAGAAAGAAAACTTGGCAGATGGAACGTATTATTTGTTAGACAAGGCTTTAGGGGGAGGCAGTAACACCTTTTTTTATACAACTGATTTAGTTGTCTAATTATTAGCAAGCTTTCACAAGCCCTCCAGAATTTGTTTTCTGCTCTGGTTGCACTTTGTAGAGAGACAACATCAAAGACGTGGTCAAAATTGGGGGTACATACCTGTAGGTAGGTACATACCTGTTTGGTAGCAGGGCTAGCTGGAGATTCCTTCTGCCCGTGGCTTTCCACCCATCCCTACTTGACCAGCTCATCCTCCCTTTGGCCTGCTCCTTCAGCAGTGGCAAGGCAGCAGTCTGGGTCCAGAAGCTTGTCCATGACGGGGTGAAGTGCAGCTCGCCTCTTTGTGCTGGTGCTGGGGGTGCTCTCCTTAGCATCCAGATCACGAAACTGATTCCGAGGAAACGTTACTCAGGCTGCAAAATCAACAAATCAAAGGGCCTGGTGTTTGAAATCAAAAGATGGGTTGTGGTTTGGTTTTGGGGGGTGTGGGGTGACTGAGGAACAGGAGGTTGGGGGAAAATTGTGTCACCCAACTAGTATCTTTGTGGACCCTGTGACTTTTAGTTTCCATTTCTAGCCTCTAGTCAGAGACTTCTGAAATAGCTCCTCACTTTTTTCATCTGCTTATCCTGAACCGTTCTAGAATTTAGCAGCTCTGACCCTTCTATCAGTGAAACAATGTTCAGAAAGCTGAGCCGTACTTACTGAAGGCGCTGCAATACCAATTACTTTTTTTGCAGTCTCGAGTCTGTCACCAGTCTTCAGGTCTTCTAAATGTTACTTCTCGTTACTGTTTGCTCCTTCATATTAGTTCTAAATGTCCAAGTCCTGGTAGGTATTCTGCAGGCTGGTGGATGATGCTTTGTGTGACCAAAAGCTGTTAAAAGGCAGAAGGACTTTGTGTTCTGTGTGTACTTTAGTAAATTAGGAATAAAAGAGAAGGAAAGAAGGAGAAAAGTTTTGCAGAGAGGTACTAATTAATATTCCTTGGGTTCCAATAATGCCTGTCCGAAGGAACTGGCTATTTGTATCTTTATTTAGACATGGAAAAGAGAAGATAATGTTACAGTAGCTGTTGTTGTATCTTTGGAGAGTCAGTTATATGGTAAAGACATATCCTATCTAAAAGAGACAAGACCACGTGTTAAGTTACGTTTTAATCTTTTAAAACAAATATGAAAGGGAAGGATAGTGCTGGCCTATGTAGCTGTGTTCCACTGAGCCTCACAGTCCTCAATCCACCAGAATTTCAGTTAGTGGAAATTTCAGCTGAGTTGTGGGCAAGAATAACATCAAAACAATGTTTCTAACTGTCCTGAATGGTGTTTCTAAAGCTGTCAGTGTGGCGGCAGTATTTTCAGATGTGCCTGCTGATAACTGGATGTCTCTGTTTTAGAAAGATGAGACCTTAGGGGAATTTGCTTTTTCTGATGCTTGTTGTGATGTTCTGTATAATATGTGCAGGCTGATTGTCAAAAAATCACAGAGATCTTTGGGATGTCTTAGCAATAATCTCAAATTGCTTGAGAGGAATGACAAATCTTTTATTTAAATGTCCTCTAGCAAAAGTCCTACTTTCAAACATATGTCTGTGTCACATCAGTCCCTCTTTTCAATACCAGCTGCCTTTTTATATGTCAGGTCCGTAACACTGCGTTTGCGTTGCCCAAAGTCACATTTACACAATCCTTCTGTCAGTTTGATTGAGACAAATGCAGAAAGTGACAGATGGGTTAATGGTCCTACCACAGTGTCATCACATCACTTCAGGAAACAGCATCAACATGCGGCCGTGGCATGATGTACTATTATAGTTCATTTGTCTTAGAACAATTTCGGAGAATCAATGGGTGTCCTGTGGTTCAAGATCAGCTGTAAAACTGCACATCCTGGGCCTCTGAGCTGTTGATACATTATTCCATGCCTTCGTTCCTGCAATTGATTCGTGAGCCTTAACACTGCCTCTGCAGCTGGACAAAAGTCAGAGCTTCAGTTTTTCAGGGGTTTTGTTTGTTGGTGTTGTTTCAGTTTGGAAAAGATATCCACCCTGAATCTCAAACCAGTTTTCTTAGTATTTCCTTATTCTTTACAGAGAGAGTGGTGATGGGCTGGAACAGGCTGCCCAGAGAGGTGGTGGATGCCCCATCCCTGGAGGTGTTCAAGGCCAGGTTGAATGGGGCCCTGGGCAACCTTGTTTAGATCATGCCTGGAGGTTGGTGGCCCTGCCTGTGGCAGGGGGGTTGGAGCTCTATGATCTCTGGGGTCTCTTCCAATGCAGACCATTCTGTGATTCCATGATTCATCTAGGAACCAGAAGCATCTTTGCAATTACCATTGCAGCTGCTATGGGGAATTAATATTTTTGTAACTTTCAGTGCTCCCACTGGCCATGGGTTCAGTGAACATTCACCAGTGGCTAAGCAGGCTCCTACAAACTTTCATTTTTCACAGGGCATTGTGCCTATAAAGTCTTTCACAACAGTACTGTGCACCAGGTCAAAGAACCATGGTCCTGTAAGAGGCTGGGCGCCCCCAAAACTGTTCTATCGCTCCCCTCCTCAGCTGGACAGGCCAGAGAAAATATAATGAAAAGCTCATGGGTCGAGATAAGGACAGGGAGAGATCACTCACCAATTACCATCACAGGCAGACAGACTTGACTTGGGAAAAATTTAATTTAATTTGTTGCAAATCAAATCAGAGTTGAGTAATGAGAAAAAAAAAATAAAAATCTTCAAACATTTTTCCTCCCCACCTGTCCCTTCTTCCTGGGCTCAACTTCACTCTTGATTTCTCTCCCTCCTCCTCCCAGCAGCACAGAGCGATGAAGAATGGGGATTGTGGTCAGTTAATCACATGTCGTCTCTGCCAGTCCTTCCTTTTCAGGGACAGGACTCCTCACACTCTTTAACTCCTCCAGTGTGGGGTCCCTCCCACAGGAGACAGTCGCCCACCAACTTGGTTGTCTCCATGGGCTGCAGAGGAAAATCTGCTCCAGTGCCTGGAGCAACTACTCTTCCTCACTGACCTTGGTGGCTGTAGAGCTATTCCTCCCACTTCTGACTGCTGTTGCACAGGTTTTACTTCTTCTTCTTAACTATGGTACCACAGGGGCACTACCACCATCACCGATGGGCTCAGCCTTGAGCAGCAGTGAGTCTGTCTTGGAGCCAGCTTGCATTGGCTCTGTCTGACCCAGGGGAAACTTCTAGAAGCTTCTCACAGAAGCTCCCTCTGTAGCCCACTCCCTACCAAAGCTTTGCCACGCAAAACCCAATACAACAGTCATCTTGTCTTTGAGACTTCTCATATCCCACACAGTACTCTCGGGTTCATAGCCTCCCAATTACCACCTTTCATGGGTCCTGCCATTTAAAATGCATCCTGTGGTTCTCTCCTCTCTGCTGTTGGGAGCAGTTGCCCCCTTTACCCTGCCAGGCACTCCTCTGCCTCACACCCTAAGGCTTTCACAATGCCTTAGGAAAGGTTAGATTCTACGCGCTGTCCTCAACATGCACATTTCTGTTGCAAACCCACAGCTTGAGACCAGCACCCTTGGTACTAACACACAGACTTTCTTAGCTCACTTTTTTTGTCTGTCTGCATTTCTACTGCTTCTCTTTCATGAAAGCTCTCCACAATGGAGCGCTTTAGTATTACATAACTTCTGCGAATAGCAAGGTATTTCTGTGAAAGTGCATTGTAAAATAAATTGTATTGCATTGTATCGGAGACATAATACGACATTCTCTGGAGGAAGCAATTATTTGCTCAATAATGTCCACCACATTCATCTCTTCAGTTTATGGGGCATTCTTGTAAGGGCAGAAGGGTATGTTTCTTGGTAAAATAATTGTATTTTAATTTAGAATATTCTCTTTCGCTAAGCATGAAAACTATATAAAACTGCATAAAAGCAGCCTCACTGTGGTCATAAGAGAAGTGGACTTTTCTTATTTAATTTATTTTGAGAAAATACATTTCTGCTTCTTTTCAAAATTGTTGTTTCTAGCTGTGAATGCCTATATAAATTAGACTTCTTTCTGTCTGAATCACGGATTCAGTACAGTATTGGGAGAACACAAATTGCAAGTTGTTTTTGTGGAAGAGTATCTGTGACAAGTCATTCCTTAAGAGTTTGTTTTTTTTTAAATTCTTTTCTCGGTTCTTCTGTAGATTGATTTGTAAACAGAAATCCAAGTCTGCTTGTGTTTTATGCAACCAAGTACAGCGATTCTTTCTTCAAAGGACAAGTGCTAGAAAAATCATGAGATTTAAATGGTGCCCAGTAAGAGTTTTGTGTTGCCCTGATAAGTTTGGTTAGCTGGTCTGGTACAAAAAAAACCCTACAAAATATTAGAAGGTTTTCAATAAAAGGCTTCTTGTTTCTAGTCTCGTTGTTAATAGCCTTGAACATTTCTCTAACATTAATGTTGATCGTTGCTTTTGTGTCTAGCTGTTTAGCAGGGTGCACAGTGGGCTCGCGTGAAGGGTGTCCCTGCCCATGGCAGGGAGGTGGAACTAAATGGTCTTTGAGGTCCCTTGTGACACAAACCATTCCGTGATTCAGCCTTTGTGTAATGCAACCTTAATGATGGGCCAGGTCAGCCAATTGGGTTGTGGTCTTCTATACAAAATGCACAATAGTGCATTTTAGACTTTTAAGGGTACGGTGCATTGCATGCAATCAAAAGAAGATTAAAGCAGTGAAAGAGGGGTTACTGCCTAGGAGTACCTCAGGAGTTTCCAGGCTTAGCACATATTTAAAGAGGATTCATGGGATGTTACTGATGGGAAACAAGACTGGCTGTGCTGGACATTCTTACAAAACAACATACAAAACTTTATGCCCCCATAGCAATGTGTAAAGAATTGAATACTTTTGCAGCGCAAATGATGTGCTTGTTTGTTCAACTTAAATACCGAAAGAGTAAAAACATGGGACGAGAGAATCATAGAATCATAGGAGTTGGAAGGGACCTTGAGAGATCATGGGGTCCAACCCCCCTGCAAAGCAGCTCCCCAGCTCATATTGCACAGGTCAGCATCCAGACAGGGCTGGAATCTCTCCAGAGAAGGAGACTCCACACCGCCCTGGGCAGCCTGTCCCAGGGCTCTGGCACCCTCACTGTGAAAAAGTTCTTCCCCATGTTGGTGTGGAACTTCCTGTGCTCTAACTTGCAGCCATTGCCCCTTGTCCTGTCTCTACAGACCACTGAAAAGGGGCTGGCCATTTCCCCCTGCATCCCATCCTTAAGATATTTATAGACATTAATATGGTCCCCTCTCAGTCTTCTTTTCTCCAGGCTGAACAGCCCCAGCTCTCTCAGCCTTTCCTCACAGGGTAGATGCTCCAGGCCCTTCATCATCTTTGTAGCTCTTCTCTGGACTTTCTCCAGGAGATCCCTGTCTTTTTTATCCCAGGGAGCCCAGAACTGGACAAAATGTCTTTGAATGTCTCAACGTAGATTTTTAATAAAGTGTAGTCTCTGTCAAGCACCACCTATTTCCAGGTCAAAAAAAAAGTCCCTAGAGATTTTACTTTGACACATAAGCATGTACGTAACAGCTGTTGTGTAGAACTGAGTAGGGTTTTTTTTCCCTTCCTTTCTGCCTTCTTTTAAGTCAGTTCAGTCACCCACAACGGGTCCTAATTAAATCTGTTTGTGAGTAATCTTAGGCACCTTTGCTCCTGCTCCCGTAGGGTGGATTGAGGTAAGCATGATTCAAGTTGTCACTTCTCCGCTGCCAGAAGTGAAAAGAACATAAAATTAGTTATAAAAATCTCTCCCCCTTAGTAAAGCACTGGCAATCTAAGGGGTCTGTGTGGCGCTTGCCTTTGGCAGAGTCCGGTAGGTATTGTAAGAGTCTGTCAGATGATCTCTGATTAACCCAGACAAAAAAATCAATATTTATGTTAAGTAAATGGTGGTTGGCAAGTAGATGGGAAGACGTCCAAAGTTTAATGTAATTGACCCATATAAAGCACAGATGGAAAAAACAAAACCGTGAAAACTATTTTTCAGGGTCTCAAAGTATGAGCAAGGAGTAGCTTGCTACAGCCGGTACCTACGTGTTTTCTTGCGTACCTATCTCACCTTTCCTGATGAAGCATCCTACTACTGTTTTGAATTTGTCAAATTCAAACCATGTGGGAGCCCCTCCTCAGCACAGAGCACTTTTTGCTTCCATGTTAATGTATTGCCTATCATGTAACAATACCTCTTTGAAGTATTATTTTTTACTGGAGAGCAGCTCAAGTACCCTCAGCAAAGAAATGTACATTTCCAATCCTTCCTTATAAAGAATATTTATATAGACTAATCTAGTCCAAAGCAGTAAACATGTGTATATAATATCTGTGTATTTTATGTGCACATATACAATCTGTATCTTATTATCCAGAACTGCCCTTCAGTTAAGAACCCTGATTTACAAAGATTGGTTCTGTTAAAACCTTAGTTGCATGGTTTTCCATTATGGTGAATGTTCATTGTTACTTGTTAACTGCAAGAAGGGATGAAGTATTTCTTTATACATTTGAGTGCCATAGGCATCCCTAGCATAGGGATCAGGAGAGCTCTAGGAAGACTGATGTAAGGTTAAAAAGAGCAAAATTTTTACTGCAGATGTTTCAGTCAGTACGTGTGAGAGTAAATGCTGGAAAAAGCAAAAGTCTTGCATTACTGGGAGACTCCACTCCCTGACCTCCTCCTTTTACTCTTACAGACACACCCCCTGAAAAGAAGTACAGCAAAAAATTTAAAATCAAGTTATTGAAAACCAAAGATGTAGAATGGTTTGGTGCTGAAACTTCACTGGATGTGACCTTCTGCTGAGAGCACTCAAAGTGTATACACCACCAGATCTAAAAATAAATGATGGACAGAAAATTGGCAGGACGCACCCTGAGGTCTTAACAGCATAATGTCATGTAGTTTGTAACGGCATGGAGATTTGTCACCACAATCCTACATGAAGGACACACACTGTGCAAACTCTTATTAATGTGTTACATTGCTTTTCAGCCGTGGTTGGCGAGTCAAGTCTCGTATTTTACCTTTTCTTCCCTAAATTCATTGTGGGATGGTACCTGGTACTTCATGAATTGCATAATAGTGTCTGCTGTGAAGTATGCAAGTACCTGATTATAGCGCACGCCTGTACTTGACACCTTCATTGATAAGTTTGTTAAAGCTATTTTCTCTTCGTGCCCCTTCCAGGATATTATAAGCTGTGTGCGCTGTAGGAGGTCACCCAGGAAGGCCTGCATGCTGAAGAGGAGCACCTCGTTTGCCATCTCATTCATACCTCTCAAGATTTTGAAGATGAATTATTTATCAAAGATGCTTCTGCCAGAAGTTTGGACAGCAGATGTCTTCTTTAATTATTCCTGACTTTTTTTTCTCCAGTGCAGCACATGGTGAGTTTCTTGAAGAGAGAGTAAAGATGCTTCATCTTCAGGATACAAAAGAACAGACTAAAGAAAAATGTTTCCCTACTTGCTTGTGTGCTAACAGTGACTAAAGGAAATACTGTCCTCGTAGCCACGCCACAGATCCCTGCTCAGACATTCAGCTCCCTACATGTGGGAGACTCCCACTAGTGTCAGCAGGAGTTGAAATGTGCTGGATCGACAGTTCTGAATGCTGAAGGTCTTTTTGCCACATCATATGCATTTTAATAGACTAGATGAGACCCTATCCAGTATAATCAGAGTCTTGGTAATTGGAAGGAAGAGGACATGAGAATTAATTACACCCACCATTGAGATTGGGCACGTGTGAGAAGGGAGGATCCTAGTGGGAAGGCTTCATGTGTGCCCAGTTTGTGGACTGACCTCGCCTGTTTGAAAATCAGCCTAAGGTTTTTCTGTTACTTCAGTATTCAGCAGAAGACTTCAGTGATGCATCAGCTGTGGGCCGTCTCTCTGCAGAGGAGTCAAACAGCCTGCATTTACAAAGCAACAGCATGCAGAAATACCAAAACACAGGAATTTTTTTAATTCCAATTTACATTACTTATCTCTTCCTGTGAACATTTGCATGAGAAATATATTGTTTGCAGGGACTTTTTTTAAGGACATAAACATATGTAAGAACTCAAATCAACACATCTCTGAAGAAGCCCTGGCATCCAAAGGCTCCCACAAACATCCTAAAATACCTTTGTTAGAAACCAACACGATGGAACATGCTCTTCCAACAGGTAAGGATTGCAGCCTCTGAATCAGGAAAGGCAGTTTCCTAAGTGCTTATTCCCAGGCTTGTTCCCCAAAACACCTAGTGATGCCTGTTGCTGAGCAAGGCTAGTGATGTGCCTGAGTCGCACTACTGCTGCGGTGCAGCAGGAGCAGCCCTGATTTGTGATGCAGGAGCACACCAACTAGAAGATTCTCCCATCGACTTGTAAACAAATACTCATTTCAGTGAATGTTTTGTGAGGGACAATTGCAGAAATACTCCCCAGTAAAGCATCAACAGCTCTTGGGTATGGGTTTTAAGTTATCAGGATAAATTGTGCATTTTCTGCTTGGGTTTCCTTTTTGAGAAATTGAAGCTGTATAAATGCTTGATGTAAAAGGAAAGGCAGGGTAAGAGATGACTAAAGTTGGAAGGGCAGAGCCATAAAGAAAGGAACAGTAGTGTGGGGAAAGAAGGGAAACAACTAAATGAAGAGGGAATTGTTTTCCTCTTCATCTCAGAACCAGCACTGAAGGTTTTGCCTGCAAAATTTCCTTTCAGAGCTGAACTACTCATGGTGCCTTTACTCTCCCTATTGGCTTTGTGCCATCATGGAGGCTATAAATTAGCCACAAGGGGGGTGGGTGGGGTCTCAATAGCCAGCAGCTCTCAGGGAGTAGCTGGTAGACTTGGCTTCTCCCTCCTGCAAGAAGACATTGAAGAAGAGGAAATGAGAGTTCCTTATTCTCCACCTGAAAACAGGTGAAAATCTTTGTGCTATATGAAATGACATGGTTAAAACAAGTTATACTGGTGTTTTCAGACTAGCAGGGAGTGTGTCTCTCTGCCTGGATTTAGCTGAGGTCCTGATTCTCTTGGTGACCCTTGTTTGTTTGCAGTAGTATGCATTTAGAACAGGGAAGAGGAGCAAGTGGATATCTGCATATATGATTTGATTTTGGTGAAGAAGGTGGTTCTGGTGTAAAGAACGAGCTCTGGGGGTAGAAGAATTATTCTGCCACCTGTCAGAATGGTATGCCTGAGTCTATCCTTGAAGGTCCTCTGCAGTGTGAGCTTGTGAGTATAGCATGTGGTCTCAAGTAGCAGGTTGGTGTTTAGAGTTGTGTATGATATCTGTCTTGGGCGTGTTAGTTAAATGGGCTCCTTGAGCTACAGGTGAGGATGGCCTGCTTTCTGTGTGCTATAAAAATAAACATCTTTCTATGCTTTTAGTTTATGATGTTTGTAGGATGTTGGATCATCTTGTTATCTGGTGGTCTATGGTTGTAAGAAAATGAAATTTAGTATTGGGAAAAGAGTTTTGTTCTTAATCAACTTATACCTATACTTTGCTCTGGTGAATTTGCCCCACCGTTACCATACCTAAAGGTAACTTAATCTTTAGTTGTTGAGTAGGCTACAGTGGTTCGTCAGTTTTATTTACAGTTGAGGAGTGAGGTATTGATGAAGAGACTGTCATAAGCACTGAAGCTACCATGTTCTTAAGAATCCTGTCACATGGGCTGCAGAGCACAAGCACTGATTGCCCTAGGGTGAGGAGTTTCTCAGGCAGCCCCCAGGAAGCTATGTGTGGGTGACCAGAAACCTCACCGATGGGCCATGGCCCACTTTCTTCTTCTTGGCATAACATGGGGATGCCAAAGCTGCATACCCACAAAACAGTTCTTTGCTCATGCTCCACTGGGGTCTGCAAGGGAACATGGGTTGTGCACAGTGAAAGAATTGAGATCTCTTCCTTAGAATATGAATCTAACTTTTCCTTCAGCATCAGGTCTATGGGACCCCACTAGCTTTTTTCCTGTTTACTTTGACAAAACTTACACTTTCTTCTTTGTGACTACGAGCTGCTGTAAAGGTTAGGATTTTTTTATTTCATTTTTAGAGGTTTACTCTGTATTTCTCCCTGCTTAATGATACAAGTAGACCTTTTTCTTTGATTTCTTCCTCCTTTCATGTTTTTCTGCTTGTGACTAACAGACTCTTTTAATCTGTAGCTTTCCTTCCATATAGGTTGCGTCTATGTCACACCATACACGTATGTTTTTCTCTGAACCTTCTTCAGTGTTTTTTTTCTTTGTCACTTCTCTGATATCCTTATTTACTTTCTCCTTATTTACTGCCTCCTGTTTCAGGGTGCTGTCATTATTTCTTTCTTGGATGAGTTAAAGAGAAAATTTGGAAACGGTAGATACAGGAATGTTTGAGTGTGGTTTCAAAATCTCCCTCTTAATCTGTGTGACCAAAAAAGAAAACCTTCTGTTCTTTGCAGACTTTTTTATTTTAAATTACTGATGTAAGAAACTGTGTGGTATTCTGCTGAAACTTGCTGTGATGTGAGATGGGGGAAAGAATACACTTGTTACCCGTTTCAGTAGGAAAATATTTGACCTTTCTTTTTTTCCTATGAGTTTTGTGCCATCTGTGTTCTGATTTTTATTTTTTTTTTCTGATTTTGTGGTGTTTCATGTCCTGACTTTTATTTTCCCATATTTTATTTCCTTGCATAGTGTCTGAATTTGTTTTAAGTTGTGCTGGAACAGAACTCTGTTATCTGTACCAATAGAGCCCCACAACAGACCTTTCCTGCCAAACCATATTTCTTGTATGTACTGTATTTTTCAGAAGCAAAATACTTGTTTTGAGTTCAACCCAAACAAACAAAAAAAACCCAAACCAAAAACATTTTCTTAATTAACTTTTTTATTGAGGGTTTAATGCATGCTCATTACAGAAATTGTAGCTCTCCTCTGAAAATTGACTGTAAAAAAACCTTCTTGGTTGGGTTCCATATTTATTGTGCATCAGTGATTGTGAGATCAAATGTGTGCAGTTTAGTAGCAGAAAGATGTTTTTGTTTTTCTACCTGGAAGCTTTGTGCATTCAAGTGGGGCTCTGGCTCAAGCAGGGGTGGGTCTTGCCCTCCCATGCATCAGGAATAGCAGGGCAAATGACAGCCTCTGCGTGCACCTGCCTTTGTGGTGGGGGTGTGCAGGTGTGGCAAAATAACAGCCTAGCAACTGCTTCCCCTTGCGCTAAGAGGGAACTCAGATCTGGCTTGCCTGCTCTTGGATCCCTAAAACTAACAGGACTTATGGATGGGGGAAACCACTTTTCTTCTTGCCTTGTTCACGAGTACGAGAATCATATGATTCTGTGAGTACGTCTACACTCGAGGAGCAGGTCTGCGAGACAAACAAGGAGTTGACATCTTCACATATAGTCATATCCTGAAAGGCAGCTGTGCTTCTAGCCAGAAAAAGAGCAGCTGGCTGAGATCTTAGCAGCTTGTATAGCTGCGAAGTTTAGGACAAAATCTTCCCATAGTTCTGGGAGACTGCATCATAGAACCATAGAATGGCATGGGTTGGAAGGGACCCCAAGGATCATAGAGCTCCAACTCCCCTGCCACAGGCAGGGCCACCAACCTCCAGGCCTGGAGCTACACAAGACTGCTCAGGGCCCCATCCAACCTGGTCTTGAGCACCCCCAGAGATGGGGCATCCACCCCCTCTCTGGGCGGCCTGTTCCAGCACCTCACCACTCTTTCTGTAAAAAACTTCCCCCTAATATCCAAACTAAACCTTCCTTCCTTTAGCTTTAATCCATTCCCCCTTGTCCTACCAATGTCTACCCTTCTAAAAAGTTGATTCCTCTCCTGCTTGTATGTTCCCTTCAGGTACTGGCAGGCTGCAATGAGGTCGCCCCGTAGCCTTGTCTTCTCCAGGCTGAACCAGCCCAGCTCCCTCAGCCTCTCTTTGTTGGGCAGATGCTCCAGCCCTCTAATCATCTCCGTGGCTCCTCTGACCCCTCTCCAATACTCCCACATCTTTCTTGTATTGGGGGCCCCAGCTCTGGACACAGGACTCCAGATGGGGCCTCCTGAGGGCAGAGTAGAGAGGGACAATCCCCTCCCTGTCCCTGCTGCCACCCCTCTGCTGATGGAGCCCAGGATACCACTGGCTTCCCAAGCTGGAAGAGCGCACTGCTGGCTCATGTTAAGTTTCTCATCCCCCAGAATCCTCAAGTCCTTCTCAGCAAGGCTGCTCTCAAGGAGCATGGAGTTGTTCCCTAATTTCCAAAGAAAATGAGGTTCTCAGTGTTGCAGACATTGAGCTGCTTCACGGACCGGGGCTGTTCTGCATATGGCTTCTGTTTGGTCAGTGTTGTGTAGATAGGTGTGGTGGAAACCCAAGTTCCCGCAGTGAAGTGGGGTCCCTTACCTAAAAAGTTTTGGGGGATTCCAGTGGGACATGTGTGTCATTGAGGTGAACAAGTCTGAGGCACCTGGGATAGAAGATTCACTCCCTGGAAGGTAATTGGTCACCTAAGCATCTGGAAAGGGTTTGGTGGATGGCCTTTTGGATGCAGTTGCCTACTTAGTGGATTAAAGTTGATCCTAAGTGGAGGTAGATCAAAGTAAGTCTATCCCAGGGTACAAACTTGAACCCATGTTTCCTAAAGCTTTGGTAGAATGAGCAGAGCTTCCATTGCTGAGCTTGCACAGGTATACCACTACTCTGCAGCCACAGAGATCTTCAGGCATGTTGCTCCAGAGCTGCTGCTTGCACCAGCAGATGTCTCTTCTTAAACCAGTATATTCAGAGGCTGGATGAGCCTCTGAAGTGTTCACGTTCCTGGAGGTTTTTGGTGCCCCTTTGACACCTGCTATCTGCAAAGCAAAATCTTGTTGAAAACGGACAGAAAAAATTCCACTGGTTTCACTGTTCTATTTTTGTAACCATCAAAATTTCTTAGTTGTATCTCCCTTTCCCCTTCACTCCCTTGAAAATACTGCTAAATTCAGCAGCAGGTGGAGGGACAAGGGGATTGCTTGAATTCTTTCTAGAGAAGACTTTCAAGATTTTTTTCTAATTCCAGTGTTCAGCCACACTGAAATAGAAGACAAAAGTACTGATCACCTTGACAGGTTCTCATGTGGTTACTCTAGTTGAGCTTACTGTGGAATCCCAAGGTGTGGCAACAACTATTGTTTCATCCCTGTGCTTTTTTTTATCTGCCACATATTTTTTTTACTTCATTTCCTCTGTCACATGTTCACTCATCTGAGCTTGCAACTTTATTAAACACCGTGATAGGCCATCTTGTCACAACATCAGTGTATTGCTACTTTCACTGGAAAGGCTTTGTGTGGTGGTTATTATTATTTTTCTAATTAAATAGGATGTATTTTATTCTTTGGAACTGTAAAATTGTAAGTAGAAAGACTAGCATAAAACCACAGAAGCAATTAATTACCACCCAGCTTCTCGGCACGTAAGGAGGGGTTTTCATTTTGACATTAATATACTGAGGAGATGATTAAAATGCATCAGGGAAAAAAAGCCTATACAGTTAATTTGAACTAGGTATGAAGAGCAGTTTCAGACTTCTGTGGAAGATGTTTATGGAATTTAAAACGTGTGCACCCTAACACAGGGCTCTGAAGTATTCTCAATAGCATCTTCCGAAATAAACTGTCCTGTAGCCTGGGGTGAATGGCTTTGCTACTCAGTTCTGTATCTGCACAGCAGTAATAGGTGGTTATCCACTGAAGTATAAAAGTATGTCTGTGGCCCAGCACTCTAGTGCTCTCCGTTGCCAGAAATGCTGGCAACAAAAGAAGACATGAAAGAGAGGAATGGTTCTCCATGCAGGAGCCTCCCCTGCATCCAGCACTCTGTGAGCTTAGGGTCTAGTCCCAGGATTGCATGTTTAAGGGCTGTGATGTATTTGTTTTAAGCAGGTGTCTAATTTGGAAATCACTCTGTGTATTTGGGCTTCACAGCACTTCGGGGGCAGCCGGTTCCTCAGGGTCCATTGTATTTATTATCCTCGTTGCCTCTTTATGCCTTTGAAACTTGGACAAAAGGGAAGGAAAAACATTGCCTTTGTTGTCCTCCGCCAAGTTTTCAGCACACTCTGAGCCCTGCCTCTTTACATCCATTTGTAAGGGCAAGACCTCTATTGTTACTTGATATTGGCTCATTGTCTGCATTATCACAAGCCTTTTTTGTGACAATTGAGGGAGACCGTGTGTCCTGCTGTCCAGGGAATAGATTCGTTCCCAGATAGTGGTCTTGTTTTCTTCCTCTCGTGTGCAAGTGTTGTTTTCATGGGTTAATTATCTGCATGTAGCAAGGAACAAAGGTCGGGGATCTGTACTGAGATGCTGAATAAAAGTGAGTTTTCTAAGTAATTGCTGAGAAGAGTCAGGAGTTAAGAAAACAAAACTGTGCTTCTCACTCATACAGACTATAATAGCTGCCTTCTGCTATTCATCTAAAGGTCATGTGGAAAAAATACGCTAGTATTAACAAGCACAACCTCCTTGATGTTTGGAGACATGGGAAGACCATGGGACACAAAACCCATCATCTTTTCTTTCCTTCTGTTTGAGCTGCAGTTGCTTGTCATGGATATGAGTGAGCAGATCTCTCAGAATGAACAAGCTCCTGTCTTGTTAAGCATGGTAAAATTTAATGGAAAAATGTGTTCTGAATGTTGGGACCCCTTTTTATTTTTTTATTTTCTCTCTTACCCTTGATAAAGCATTGTTTCTCAACTTGGTAGTCGCGCAGGGGTGTGTCATAGAGGGGAGGAGTGAGATGTCTGAGGAAGCTGGCAAGGTTCAAGACCAGGCTGGATGGGGCTTCGGGCAGGTGTCCCTGCCTGTGGCAGGGGTGGCACTGAATAGACTTTTGAGGTCCCTTCTCACCCAAACTAGTCTGGGGTTCTGTGATGTTTGATACTGATTGCTATGCTTGAGGAAACTGAGGTGTAGAGCATTGGTTTCCTGTAAATAGAAGAATTTCTTTACTGGAAGGGTAGTCAAGTATTGGAACAGGCTGCCCAGGGCAGTGGTGGAGTCACCATCCATGGAGGTATTTAAAAGGCATGTGGATGATGCACTTGGGGACATGGGCTGGAGGTGGACTAGGCAGGGTTAGGCTGTGGTTGGGCTTGGTGATCTTAAAGATCTCTTTCAACCCAAGTGCTTCTATGATTCTGAGGACATGGATCTGACATCTCCATGTTCATAATGGAGTTTGCATTCCATGCTAGTATCCTTTTCCAGCATACTTGCTACTTAGAAGCACATACAACACGTTGTTGTAGTTTGTGTTTTACATTGCTGTGCACAACTCAGCAAGTCAGAACACGTGGATCAGAGTCTTCATAGAACTGGCTTGTTTGTTACCAATTAAAACCAGAAATGATAGTGCTTTAGCTCAGTTTTAAGGTAGCATCTCTGAGAATTGACTTGTCAAAGACTGTCTTAAATAGCTCAGTCTTTTGATGAAAACTTGTAAGACTGAAAGCAGTATGTTAATTACTAAAGCAGCAAATCAATAAACGTATCACTGTTGCCTCATCTACTGTCCAAATAAATGAGTTCAGTATTTTATGTCTACGTTTCCCTTCGTCACCCCTCCCTCTCAAAAAAAGATAAAGAATTTTAAGATCCTTGCTTCACTTGCAGCTGTATGAAGGACAAATTAGAAACTGCTACTTTCTGTGAATACAACAGACTGATGTATTAAGAATTTCTTTCTGAAAATGGCTCACATTGGTGCAGGCAGATAAGTAATTTATTTTAGATCTATCTTTGCAAATAGGTCCTGTTGAAAAGGCTGACTGTTAAGACTGCTTGGCTTTCAGAATGAATCTTCCTTTGGAAAAGTGTTTAAAGATTTAAGCTTAGCCCTAGACATCAATTTCCAAAAGCTTTTGGACTTCAAACAATGAGCTTAACTCGCCTCTAGAACAACATGAAAGGTAGTGCAATGTCCAGAACATCTATTGAAAAAAAAGCCTCTAATATCTCTAAGTGCCCAATTTATCTCTGGATTTAACTTTAAAACTGATGGAGTTTTTAAATGAGGAACAAGTTGTTCTAAAATATAATCATAAGCTGCTCTAAAACACTGTTCTGAACCGAATGGGACAGATTTGGTTTCTTACATACCTATTTGCAGTAAGATACGCTGCTTGAGGACATGATTTACTGTTTCTGTCAAAAGGAGCTGCAGTTCTTGCAAAATTATTAGAGGCTGAGTCTAAAGGGATTAGCAGACTTTAAGTTTAAGCTTTTTAGTGTGTCATTTGGTTAATTTATGGCACCTCTCTTAGTGTCTGTGGAAATGGCCTGCTTTCTGATATGGTACCACTGATAGTTTTATAGAGAATTTTAATTGCTTTACAGTTAGAAGAGAGTTAAAGATGCTAGCTCCTTTCTTTGTTTGATCCCTCCAGAAGTGAGGGCTGGAGCTGTTGGACGCCGTACCTACCTTCTCCTTATTTCTGTTCTTCATTATAACACACAGCCATTTTAGGTGTGGATGGAAAGGAACAAGTGGGTTTGTCAGAGTAATGGCCAATGTCTTCCTCAAATATTTCCAGTTCCATAATTTTAAGGAATTGCCAAGTTTTGGCTTTGTCCATGCAGATATGGCAGTTGCCAAATTTTTGTACCACTTTCATTTTAAGAGAAAAAGGAAAGAAACAAGCTTTTCTTCATTTATCACAACGGTTCTTCAGTCAGCTTTGCTCTTCTGTGATGACTGTTTGATCGAAGGTGTGATTTAAATGGTTTTCAGCTTTTGGGTATGTCTTTTAAGTTATTCCATGAAGGTTGTATAACCTGGTATGAGATACTAGAGGATATTGAAATCCTGTCATCCTTCCCCTGTAGTTTCTTAAGATAGCTTTCTTGGATGTTCACCTTTTCCCATGGAGAGCTCTGGGGATATAAACTGGGGTGTTTGTGTGTGGGAAAGCCTTAGCAGGGGGTGCAAGAACCAGAACTTCACTTCTGTTGACAACCTGAGTTTTAGAAGACCAAACCTTATGATTCAATGGAGCAATCACATTGGTCACTACTAAAACAAACAATCAACATCTAAAGCCTTCTTTCTTTGCCCAGCAGAGTTAGGTGAGGTTGGTGTAGCTTGCAGAAAGTGATTCAAATTGCCTGCTTCTAGAACTATGCCTTTTGACTGGGGTGGGGTTTTTGTTGGCAGTTTTTTTCCTTCTGTGTTTGGTACTTATGACATAGTGTGCCTCACTGTCCCTCTTCTGGCTAAGTCCTCACAGTATTTCTTCAAAAATAGTTAGAGTGGACTGACTGGGTTTTGTGGGGTCTGGGTTTGGTTATTCTTCTCCCCAATAAATAATTTGACCTCTGTTCCTTCTGTTTCTTCAAGGGAAATTGCAGTCTTCCAGCATTGGTTTGTTTTAACTGTTCTCCATTTCAACTTTTAAAGAAGAGGGAGCAACGTACTTAGCCTTTCACTCAGCTCTTGGCAAAGGTGTTCTTTTCTAGGGGTTTTTTTAAACCCTACTAAGATATGAATGTTACATCTACATATGATTGCTGAAAGAAAAGGGGAAAAAAACTGTGGAAAATGAACTGAATCTTTTCAAGTTAGACAGTTTAAAATAGATATTATTTTTTTCTCACTACTTTTTTTTTTTTTCCACCATGATCTACTTTGGTAGACAAAATCTGGATCTGTTACCTTTCTGACTCAGGCTTCCATGAACAAATGTATCTACCCATGATGTTTCTGAAGGGAATTTTTCCAATAATTACTTGGGGGTGTGCATCCTGGATTCTGTTCTCAGTTGGCGTGCTGGTCACTGAACAGAAAACAGACCGCTTCTTGCTGGGAAGGGTGGTTGCCTTTTACAACCCATTGTCCCTCTCGGTCCTTTAGGCTATTGATCACTGCTGGAGAGGTGATATATTTTGAGGTGTTAATTAAAATTTTATGTGCTTGTGACATGTTTCTCAGGACCACCCTATCTAGCCCCTTCCTGGGATTAAAATGATGAACGATGACGTTCTGACTCCCACTTCTCATTGAGAAATGAGAGTTGCTTACCAGACGAAGCTGGCATCAAATACCTATGCCTCTCCTTATCACAGACAGTTGCGGGTGAAATTAATTTCCTTCTCATAGTTCCCAATTAAAATATAGTTTATCATGATGTACTTCATTGTGACTCTCACGAAAAGACTTTAATGCATTATTTTTCAGCAGTGAGAATGCTATTTGTAAGGCTCTGGGTGATTGTATGTGGCACTGCTTATACCTATGGGAGGGGAAAGAAAATTCTTGATCAGTTGATGGATTATTTCTAAATTGTCTTTGTCCTTAATGTTACAGTTGCTAATAATGATTTATAATGCTTCGAACATTTTTCTTCTCCTTTAGGAACAGATTTTTAAAGTTGCTGTATTTGAATCTTCTTTCCCAAAACCCTGCTGGGTTTGGTCATTTTTAGCATTTCTGTTGTCTTGTTCTGTTCTGCAGACAGACACAGGGTCATGGTATGAAGGATAACCTTGGTCGTTCCAGTGTCACTGGCGACTGTGAATCTGTTTGTATAACCTGAGGAAACCTCAGTGTAATTATTAGCTATTGGGGAATAGTACTCTGATACTCATAACAATTTCATAAATAATACAGTTTCAGGGGATAACAGGGGCTGTTTTCTATTGGGAGTTTTAATCTGCTAAAACAACAAAGAAGCGTGCCCTTCATAAATGCTTGGATGCATGATTGACTCCATTCTTTCAAGAAAAATAGCTAAATTTAAGGGTTTTCTCAAGTGTTTCTGCTATCAAGTTTTAATATTGGGAGAATCGTTGAGGTTTTGAAGAATTTAGGTGCTGCTTTGACAGATGCACCTGATATTCCCAAACCAATTTCTGGCAGATTACAATAATTTGACGGGTTTAGATGTTGATGGGGAGGGTGGGACCATTTTGCTTCAGTTATTCTGCCCAGCTATTCTAATTAATCTCCACTTAATTTAAAGAAATTACTTACTGTATCTGATAATGAGTTAATTTGTAATTCAATTAGCAGCACCATTTGCAAGCCTTTAATGTGAAGAAAAACACCTGCTGAGCTGCTCAGCCTGCATTATACCTGAGAGATGGCAAGATGAATCTTCCTTCCCTGGAATGCCAGGATGGGCAAGGCCAGGTCATGGCACTGCCAGCAAAGATGGACTGGTACCACCTGTCTCAAATACCAGTGATGTTTTACTCCTTATAAGTAACTGTCAGGTGGTGGATCAGGTGGGCTTTTTCCTGCAGTCCTTTTTTTATTTGGATCATGGTGGAAATACTGAGCTTTCGGATGCTGTGTGAGATGTGTATAGTACAGGACAATCTGTTTGGCTTCAGTGAAAAAACGCAGAGTTTTCATTGTTAACAATGCCCTGGAAGTTTTGTTTGTTGGGGTTTTTTTAAATTTTAAATAAGGTGAGTGTATTGGATGAATAGCTCTTTTCAACTGTAATTTTTTGCTAAACTGGAAGAGAAATTGTGTTTCACAAAGTGCTCTCCCCTGTATACAACTTATACAGTATATATTACAGATATTTTCTTTACTTTAAACCGGAAAGAAAGGTATGGTTTGAAAGGTTTAAAAAATACTGACAAAGAACAGCTCCTTCTCAAAATGACAACATAAACACCCCCCTCCTCTAACAAAAAAACTCCTCAACAATCTAGGTTGCTGCTGGTATGGAAGAAATAGTCTGCAGATCAGTCACTCTCTAAAACTGTTTTATACCTGGTTGCTCTAATTAATTGAAAATTGGAAGCATGTTCCTTAGCTATGTTAACCTATAATGGAGTGAAGAATGTAGAAGTAAAGTCAAATACTCAAAATGCTTATACAAAGTATAAATCTCATGGTAAATACTGGGGTTTTTTCTTGGTAGGAATGATCTAAAATGAGGGTAACTACATAACCAACAGTAGAAAAAGCAGGTCTGCATAAAAGTGGCACAACAGGAAGGGTGACGCAGGGTATCATTACACTTAGTTCACTGGGAAAGGAAAGGACAGAGAAGGGAAGAGAGATCAAGTGTCTGTATTTCCTACTAGACTGTGACTCAGGATGGGCTTAAAGCCAAATTACCAGATTTAATGCTTCTAATCACTTTTTTCTTCTGAGGTTCTTTTTTTCCCTTCATGACTAGCACCATTTAAGAAAGACCTAACAGGCCAACGTTCATCTTAATTATTCTCTTTCAGGTTTGTGCACGCTCACAATGCCAAGCATTCATGCTGATCCAAATTTTTCTCCCTTTGGCAGAGGGAATTAGATGCTTGCCCCGAACATTTATATGTGCTGTGTGCCCCACAGTCCCATTGAAGTAAGAGTGACAATGTTAAAATGAGGTTATAGCTCCTGACTTTTTTTTGGTGAGGATATTTAAATTTGCTGATGGATTGCAATAGAGGCTGACAGAAGGCAGGTAGAGCTTGACAGCCAGTTCAAGACTAGTAATATATGTATTGCTTTAAAAGAGTTGCTGGTTCTTGCAGTAGGAGGTGCACCCTTGTAGTATGTCTTAAACATACACACCTTTTGGTGCCTGCATTCAGATTTGTGTCAGTTGCCTCTCAGATAATTATTTTTGAATGAGCATTAAAGTAAAATGGCAGCCAGCTGGCTGATGTTGTTTTTTGGAGTGTTCTGGGGACTTGGAGGGTTTTGTTGTAATGTGGTTCCCAGGAATTGAAGCTGCTTTTTAGCCAATTGCTGGCTCCTCTTATTTCTCTGTCTACCTGACTGGAAGGCCCTTACTCTGTAGTGTGCTTTGAGAGCTCTTTGTTTGTGGCTTTTGGGAGCAGCAAATGTAAAAGCTCCAAAATTTTACCTCTAAAATTTACATTGTATTAATTAAATAAACTGGGAAATGTAATTAAAATACCACGCTTAGAGATCTCTGTTTTGTTTTGTTGCTGAGTTTTATTACTTGCTGCTATTTCCCTATTCCTAAAACATGGATTCCTTAACTGGAATGCAATATTTTGAAATGTATTTTCCTTGGTATGTGACTCAGGATGGGTTCAGCTCAGCTAACTTAGCACTGGCAAAGAGATCCCCTTGAACAACTTAACTCTGATCCTTAAACACTTTCTAACTCAATTTATAATTACAGCCAGTGTTTCCTTCTATATGGCTGTACTAAGCATGTAGTCTTGGACTGTTGCCAGTTTACCAGGTCACTGAACTGTCACCAGTCTATCTACTCACTTTTTCATCTTACTGCCGAAATAATCTTTGTGCCCTCTGCACCTTCACGATTTTTTTCTGGCTTAGATGTGCTTTGTTGTTGAATTATATGAAACCTGGTCCCTTCAGGATTCAAGTAACTTAAGTCGGGTTTGCTGATGTCAGCTATGTCTGGCTGTAGCTGTACAACTATTAAGTCTTGAAATTCAGAAAGGAGCTACCTATGCTGTTACAAGTAGTTCATTAGTAGGTGCATTAGATTTTTAATTATGTTGTGAACATCTAATTTCTACTAATACCGTGGTAAAATGCTAGCTCGTACCATCTTTGTTGCCCATATTAGTCATGTCTCTGACCTTTTGTGCTTGAAAAGTGGAGGGAGACTTTTTTTTTCCAACTCAGATGTATTTGTAATCAAATACTTTGATAATCCAACACTATTTCATCTTGTGTTTGTTGGACAGTTACTTTGACAGGATCATGGGATAATTCAGGTTCAAAGGGACCTCTGCTCCAGCCTCCTCCAAGCACTGTTGGTTGTGAGGCAAGGCTGCTCAGGCATTAACCAGTCAGACCTTGCAACCGTTCAAGTGTATAGTCTGCACAGTCTGCCTGGGTCCCTGTTCTGCTGTTTAACCATATTCATGGGGAAATAGTTTCTCCTTTCCCTTTCACCTTCACACACTTATTAATAAATCTCGTGTTTGATGCTAAGGTAGTGTTTTCATAGTTTTTTATTACTCTGGCCTAGCTTATTAGTTTATGAATGTTTGGAAGTGATGGGACCAACGTATGGCTATTAAAGCAATGCAGAACGCTGTTGCAAACCTGAACTAGATGGCTTTCATATAAGCTTTGTGCTTTGACAGAGAATAGGGTTTTGCAGTGAAAACAGTTTCCATTCAAAACTGAAGAACTGCGATACTTTTCAGACCAATGAAATGTTATAATGCATTGTTCTGTAGCAGTACGGTGTTCTGTATGTTCAGAACAGGCATCTGAATGGCTGAAGGTTGCTACTGCTGAACATAGTTGTTGCTGTGCAATGAGTTGATGCTCCAAGTCTAGTTATCGCAAGGAGCGTGCCGGGCTAGACAGTGTTGGTTTGTGCTTCAGTTGGCAGAAAAGCTGTGCTGTCCCTAGGGAGCCTGATCCAAGGCAGAGGGAAAGCTTTTCCAGAGCTGAGCTCTTTTCCAGTAGAGGAAATGACATCTGCTTGTATTGTTTTATACCTGTTCTGAGAGTCTCTGCTGAATAGTCTACTGCATTGGCGTCCGAGGCTGCCAACCCTGCGTACCTCACAAGCACTGCAATTTTGCTGTAATCCCTCCCCTGTGAATTGAGGCACGCTCTCTGTGTGAATTACTGGGAAGAAAGATGGGAATCGCGTTGTTCTAGCAGAAGCACTTTAGGAGCAAGTATTGAATGCAGGGGATGATACCTTCTCTGATTGTAACACCTGCTCTGTTCTAAAGTGCCGTCCCTTTGTCTCCCAGAGAGGCTTAAGGGAGTGCTTTGTTTGGTTTATTAAACTCCATTTATTCCCTAGCTAACTTTGTTGAGTTCTTATCAATCTCTTCCTCCTTCTAGTGCTGAGGAAAACAGAAGCCCGCACAGGAAAATACTTGGTAGGTCATTTACTCGGCACAAGCCCAATGCTGTCGCTGAGAAAAAGGGACCCAAATTCAGAACAAAATATAAGCATTCATAATGATGGACTTCAAGCTGTTTTGATGACAAAATGGCAATTGCTTTTTATTATTACTAAGCTTTAAAACACTGGTGTCCACATTTAAAATATCATCCCCATTCTAGGGTAGAAATGAGGTATTTTTATTGTTAGTTCTTTGTCAGGATATATGAAGTCATAGACGATGCCTGAAATGGGTCTACAGATCTGCCAGCCTGAACCCTTAAAAAGTCTTAGAGCAGAGGCTTCGGGCTTTCTACTAAAAAGTGTGATTAAAAGCGCTGTTGTAGCACTAGGTCAGGTGAACTGTCCAGCCAACTTGTGTCTTATTTCTAGCCACTCGAGGATACTTAAGGGAAGAGCATTAAAAAAGGTGTGAAGCAGGGGATGATCCTTTCCCTGGTACAGCTCCAATTTAAGGATTTCCTGGGGCAGTATGCATTTTTTAGTGCACCGTAAAGTGTCAATATGTGGCATACTGATGTTTGTACAGGCTTGTTTTGATCACTAGCTAGATAAATACAGTGCTAAAATAGAAGCAGCATTTGTCCTATCTTCTACCCTAATAGTATCTTTCAAAGTTTATCAGATAAATTGTGTTCAATCTGGGAAATTCAGGCTGATTGTGGAATTAAAAATCTCAAGAATGGCAGTGTTGAGCCAAGGCACGCACATAACCTAAACCCAGCCCTTTGCCAACAATACACATTAATTATGATGTAAGTATTTGAATATGGTCTTAGTTTGGATTAGATGCAAAAAATGTGGCTTGTTTTTTGAATACTCATCCAATTGTTCCTTTTTTATTGTTTCCATCACTGTGGGGCAGAGTTAAGGCTGTTTGGATGCCCTCAACTGTAATTATGCAATCGCAAGCAATTTATCCAGTGTTTACATGCATATAATACATTGTATATTAACTTCATTGACCCTAATGCGCTTTGGATCAGGTCCAACATACATGTGTTGCTGAATTTGTAAAATGCTTTGGGATACTTCAGATAAAAGGCACTGTGATAAAGTGGGAGTTCGTAATTACCATAAGCACGAGGAAGTGGTTATACTTGACTCTAGCCATTGACCCATAACTCTTGGAAAGAAATTGAAAGCTAAATGATAGATGCTGCAGAGTAGCATCCCATCAGAAAAGCTATGCAATTTCATAGTCTCTAATCTAGCTACCCAGGTCTGAAGGCAGAAGGTGAGACATTTTTGTCTGGTTACAGTTAAAGTGCCAAGTATTTTTTTTTCTCTTGGTCTTTCCACACTGAGCTGTAGGCTCATCTGAAGCGCATCACAGCCTCAAAAGCACCAGAATGACCAGATGTGCTGTTTTTAAAGACAATTCAATTCTGCAGTGCCTTCCTTCCTTTGTCATGACTGTGTGGCATTAGCACAGTGATACACAATGCATGGGAAGCACAGTCTTTCCTTCTAGTAACTTGGTATTTATCCTGACGAAATTACTCAACTATTGGCAAGACTCCAGATTGACATGGTCAGATACCCAGCAGAACAGGCATACCCAGCAGATTTCATGAGATTTGCAGCGCTCCAAATCTCATGAAATCTGGGCATCATCCATTTGGCTGCCAGCAATGAAACCTGATTAGCAACAACTAGAGTTAGCAGAATGTATCCAAGAAGTTACAGTACCTTTGTCTCACTAAAGCAGAATTAGAGGGAACACAAGTGAGTTTTGCAAAGCGCTCGCTTGCATGTCAGTCTAAGGAAGGTAAACCTATTGTTCCTGAGGTAAGGAAGGAAGACAAAACTTGTCAATATGGTTTGTATAGCAGCAGCTACTAAGTACATCTTGACATTTTCTTGGGATTTGTATTTCTTCTTGCTTGTGTTGTTTTTGAACAGAAGATTGTTCAACCCCAGTGCCTCTTTACAGGAAACTCTATTGAAAGATGATCTCAGTGCTAACCATCAATCACTGAATGTCGTGATAGCGTAGCCAAGAGCTTTCTGGACAGTACAACAAATATGAAAATGCTTACAGGGTCTTGCATGAAAAAAATAAATAACTTCAAAACAATCACTAGCTCTTCTTTCACCACTGGATAGAAACTTGGGGAAGAGTGAATTTCTTCCAAAGAGTTGGGAGGCAGGGGATGCTCTTTCAAATGCACAGTGAAGCAAGCTACTGAAATTAGCCCATCTCTGAAGATAAGGTCCTGAGGTATAGTTCCTGTTACTCCTGAAAGGCTCACACTGTCTGTGGCTTGGTAACATGGAACCCATGTTAACATGGGTGGTGCTTGTCCCCTGCATGGTGTCCCTCTTCTGCAGAGCAGTGGTGGGGGTCCTGTGCGTTGCTGTCCAACAGTGTGGAGGGGCTGGAGGCACCATGGGGGAAAAAGGGGTTACCTTCTGCTCCATTCCCTGGTGCTGAAGGACTTTGCTGTTGTGTTAGAAATACGAATTATTATAAATATGGATGACTGTATTTCCTGTGTCATATAAGAAATACTTGTTATGGTAAGGAGTTGGCACGTATGTCATAGCAAAGGCCGCAACAGCTCTATTCTTAGAAAATAGATACATAAACCATCTCTTTCTTGGGGTGTGCAAAAAGCTGCTCCTCAGTGATGCAGAGATCCCAGTGGAAGTCCTTAAAATGCAAATATCTGTCTTGAAAAAGGTGTGTGTCCAAACAATCCAAATCATTTATAGGAAACATCCTTAATGTAGTTAAAAACAAAACACACGCACATACTCTCACAGCAAGGAGCTCAAACCCTCCTTTCCCAATGAGAAAGAAGTTAAGTGTGCTGTGTGGCAGTAAATATAATCTGCTTACAAAGAGGGCATATTTTTTGCCAGTAAAGCAATTTATTTAGAAAAACAGACATATCAATCTAAGGTAATTACAAACTGCAACAGGAAAATTAAAGTAAGTACCTCAGAGGCCCTTGTTGTGGAAGGAATTTTCAAATAGAAACGTACTGGGTGGAAAAATACAATATGTATTGTTTCTGTCCACAGCCTAGATTAGTTGCTGCATTAATGTGCACTAATGTACATTTATGCACTCCTGCTAATCATATCCAGAGCCCTTCTGAAGCAAATAAAGACTCTATCTGTTCCAGCTAGTCCTGTTGTACAAAGCATAGCACTAATCAAGCAAGTTATCAGTGTAATTAGGGAATAGAAATCACTGGGGGCATCATGCATTATGATTTGTCTGCTCTATTTTTAAGATCCTGAAATGCAAATAGGTAATAAATTGTGTTAGTGATAAATTGTTTTTACTTTATGTTGAAATTAGCATGAGACAGGCACCCAAATGGTACATATTGACTGAAATTGCTGGCTGCTTTCATCCCTCCCCGCCCCCAAGCATGATGTGTTATTGAAGCACCTAACCCTATTTCCTTGCCAGAACAACAAGAATGGGGCTTCTGTTAGGTCCTGTGCTGTCCCAGAGGCAGATGCTTTTCCCTGCGGTGCAGTGCAGGAAGGGAGGGGCAGAGGGGAGAAGTGGGAGGGAGTCAGGGAAGCAGGTGCAATGATCTGCGCAAAACACTCCGAAATGCCCACTCTGATGCAGGATCTCTGGAGTCTGGGGGAGGGAGGGCAGGCACCCTGAGGCTGCATACCAAGAAGTGAGGATGGGCTCATTTCACTCCATCAATTACCAGCAGGGAACCCGCATTGTCCTCCCTTCTGGAGCTCCAGAAGTGGTGTAGAACGAAGTGTGTGATGGGGGACACCACCACACCACAACGTAAATGGCTCTGTGTTGGCTTGGGTGGACTAGGAGGGTGGCAGTGGCTAAACTAGCTGATGCAAAAAGTGGGAAGGTCATTGCACGTGAGCAGCAATCATTTGCCTGAGCCCTTCGTGTTTTAGCTGGAGCATGGACTTAAACTCTCAAAATAATTTGTTGCAGCAGCTTCTGCATTTTCATTTGCAACTTCAGAAAGCTCTTTTATATCATTTGGGAGGATGTAGAACCACATGTTCTGGGAATCAGTGGCTGGAGATGGTCTGTGTGTGTAGGAGCAAAGGATGTGTGGTCTGAACCAAGAGGAAAGCTGGAATAGTTTAGGGTTTGTTTTGTTTAAAGCAGGAATTACTTAATGGAGAAATTTCCTCAAACATCCTTAGTTCCTCAGACAGGTCTGTGCACAGCAATGATGGGAAGAGGCTACACACAAGGATAGGAGGTCCCTTGCCAAAGTCCATGGGGAAGGCACTTGTACAAGCCGGGAAGAATCTGGCCCACAGTACTTGTAGCTTCAAAGTTTCTTTTTAATAATAAATCACTTCTTATTGATGAAGTGATGGAAATGGTATCAAGTGACAGGTTTTCAGCCAAATGTACTGAGGATGCAGAGTGAATGGCAGACAGTGAGTGAATGGCTTCAGCCCCATGGAGAGCAGGGGGAATTTCTAAATGTGAATCATTTCAGAGACTGAACACAACCCACATATTTCTGCAAGTTGGAAAATAGCCTAAATGTATTTGAAGGCGCTGTATTTTCTCTGAATTGTTTGCTTGACTCCACGTTATACAAACCAAGCACGTGTGGTTTCTGGGAGGCAAAGGATTGGTGTCTCTGTGTCACAAATAACATTCTCCAAATATCCAGGCCTAGCAGCTCTGAATAGAGTAGCTGTTCATGGGTACCCAGGCGGATGCAGGCAGGAGGAGTTTACCCACAGTTAGCTCGGAAAGAAAGCTGTCTTTCCATGTGGGTATTGACCAGTGCATGCCAGGAGTATCTGTTGTCAGGTAATTCATTGATTGCAGGCAGATTGCTGCCGGAAATAGGAGAAATTATCAGTCAAAGTATTGTTCTCTTAAGAACAGAATCACAGAATCAATCACATACCAGTGATTGAGCTGATCGGAATTATTAACCACTAATAAATTATCTGACAGGTTTGATCATCGCCATCCCCCTTTCCTCAGACAGCCCTATTCCTGAAAATACACAGTATTCAGATCTACTTTTTGCTGAGTGTTTGAATAAAGTAGGGTGGGGGGTTTTTTGGCCTTTCAGCAGTAGTTAAATCAATAATTGTGATCCTGAGGGGCAAGAGGTAACTCTGACTGCTGGCTGTGAGTCTTGAGCCATGGCTTGTGGGAATCGCCTGCTGAGAAAGGGAACTGCAGGTAAAACATACTTAGGCTGTGGTGGAAATGAAATGTGAGCAATGAAGCTAAAGTTAGCAAGAAAATTCCTGGAAATCAGAAAGGAGTAAGGGGCTGCAGTTGTCAGGCAAGCTGAACGAGCTAAAGGATGCAGTATGTCCACGGCTGCTCTACTTTCACATTTGTTGTGTCTGCTGGTCTCTGGGTATATATGTTTTATGGGGGTGTTGCATTCATTTTCCTTTAAAGCTGTTTTCAAAATGAGCAGCCTGGGATTTGTCAAAGTGAAAGGAAATAGAAATGTGATCGGGTTGTTTTGGTATTGCTCTTGGGATGCTACAATGTCTAACCAGTAACTTTTCTTGCATTTCTTTATTTCTTGAATGTTTTGTTTAGTTAACATCAAATTGCAAACATTAATCTGAATTACATGTTGTTTGAAAAGAGAAAAGGTTTCCACTTTCCACATAAACAACTTCCAGGATGAATAGCTTGTTTGGGAAGGAGGGGGGTGGTGGTGGAAACAACCTCAAAAAAACCCCCAACCGTGCCACAAACAAAATCCCAGTCGCCAAATATTTACACCAGAATGAATTACAAGTGGTTTTGTGTTCTAGAATAATACCACAAATGTGTGTTTCTTGCAGTAAGCATCCAGTTCCATGTAACGTATCAGTGAATTATCAGTGTATCAGTTTCTATTAGTGTGTGCAGAGGAAGGATTTTATTCTAAACCAGACTTGTCAAGAACTGGGGAAACTACCCTGTTAGGTCATGTTAGCCTGACTGCCTCATTTCTGCTGCCTCCCATATGCACTGCACAACTGCTTCCATGCTGTGTCTTTACACCACAACGCTTGCTTCAGGGGGCTCATTTCCAAAGTACCTAGCTAAATGCACTGCTGAATAGGAATGGAGGTCCAGTAGGTGCCCTAAGATCCTGATGTAGCAGAACATGTCAGAAGGAGCTGAGTGTGCTCTCAGCTGTCTGCAGAGGGATTCAGGACAGCATGTGCTCAGAGACCCCAGCTGAGTGAACTGTGTTGGTGCATGCTTGGTTTCCAGGAGTAGTGTGTCTTCACAGCAAAGCACTTGGAGCACTGATTCAGCAACTTGCACACTGGAGGCAAGATTAGCTTCAGTTGATAATATCTTTTAGCAGCTTCTTACCCCTTTACACCTGTCTCCACTCCTTGGAAAAGTAAACAAAAAGAATGTCTTTATATCTCAGAGAAATGGGTTTGGGGCTCTCTGGAAGTGTTGCCTTCCCATTTCAACAAGATCTGATAGCTGGGATAATCAACAGTGTCTTTGTGTGCTGTTCCTAGTCATTGGTGTCAGGTCATATTCTTCTTTCCCCTCTTTGTTCAAAGCAGGGGAGGGGAAGAAGGAACTTTAGGTCTTCTAAAAAACTGTTAATAACTAAAAAATATATACTATATGAAACATCTACCAGCCAGTCTTCTATTACACAAACCAGTATATATCTATAGACCTCCAGTGCTGATACAAAAAGAGATGATGAAATCCTTTCAGTCCAGAAATACATCTGAGCTTTAGCTGGATTGCTATGCAGAGAACTTCAGCTCTCTGCAGTGTGCACTGCTGCTGCAGTGACTGACACACAGTCCAACTCCACCCCTGTGGATGGGGACTTCAACCACCATTTGACCGTACAAGCATAGTAATTATCAACGAGAATATGATGTCATTCAAGTGCTTGATGGAATAGCGTCTGCTTTGAGATGAGTATCATGTAAAATCTGTCTTTTAGTGTTGCCTCTGTTTTCAGTGCTCTGTCATAAGAACATTACATCACATTCAGGTCCTCTAGGTCCCATTTTAGTTAATAGGATAACTTCACCCCCCTTTTAATCTTCTTCCCGCATCCCATTTCTCCAGTTACCAAGTGAAAAGCAAAGCCCAGGCTGCAAGGCTCATGTAGCATCCCTTTTCATGCTGGACCTCATTGGTATTTGTAGGATGCTGTTCTACTGGGGACAGAGATGAAGGCCAGGAGCAGGATTCAGTGCCCATGTTTGCCCTGAGATCAGCATCAGTCATCATCTTCTCCCACGGTGTATCACTAGTTCAAAAAAAAAATTTCAGAATGGGGAAAATAAGGGGGATTTTTTTTTTTTTGTGGATAGAAGATAGCAAGCAGCCTTTGTGTACCCCCAAAAAGATGTTGGTTCAGACAGTGTGCCCAGATGAGGAAAATCAGTTTGCAAAGTTTGTGTTCATTTCTGCTTGCATCCAGGGAATGTGGAGCCCCATGTTCACAGGCATGATGTACAGTTGTGACTGATGCTTACACAGTAACTTGGACACAGAAGAACAGCAGTCTTAAAGTTCTGGGACACTTCAAGAAGTGACTTTTGTCTTTCTGGTCTCTGAAGCTGTCTGCCTTATTTTTTGGAACCTCCCAGTTCAATGATTCTGAACAGACACAGCAGGATCTGCAAGGCAATGCAAAATGACGTTGGAGATACCAGCCCCAAACAGAGACAGGTGAATGTATGATAGATACCAAAAGGTCAAATTCTGAACTGACATTTACAAAGACATCTCTGTAGGTCTTGATATTTTTTTCTATTATCCCTGTGCTTACATTTTATATTCATGTTGTCTAGATCCTATAGTTCTCACCTCAAAGCACACCTCTTACATTAACCATCTCTTTGTACATGTTCTTCCCTATGTGGGCCTATATATTAAAATAGGTACTAGCTACCCAGCTGTCCACTTACATTAAGTTACTCGGGGGCAATCAATTGGAGCACCATGAAAGCAACAATGTATTAATAGAATATTACCCAGACCCCTGTTTTTTCTCAGAAATTAAATCCAGTAAAAGTCTACTAAATAACTTGGGAAACCTTGAAAGAGGGAAGTAGGTGGTAGAGCCCTACATCCCAGGCACAGCAACCAACAAAATGCTAACAGTCACAGCTGTGGAAACTGGCATGCAAGGAGAATTGCTGTGATGAGGTCAGGTTGCAATAGGAAACAAGCATAAAAAGATGGAGAATCCTTAAGCCCAGACTAGATGACAGCAACTTCTAAGTTCCTTGCAGAACTTGTTTCACCTCAAGACAAGCAATAGAAGCAGAAGTATGTAGTCTCACAAAATGGCTTTGCAGATACAGAGTATTTAAAAGAAGTCTTGTCCCATTTCCTAATGAAGGTGACTTGTAGCCAAGATTAACTGCAAAAGAGCCTGAAGAGTAAGGTTATCCTTGAGTGAAGGATTTCTAAAAGCCAGGAAAGAATTACTCTGCTGAAGTGTGGTCTACTCTGGCTTTGTGAAAGCACGCCGAACTTACATACACTATTACTGCCTGCAAGTCATGGGATGTGACATCTCTGAGACTTTGCAGGTCCAGTGTGGTTGTACGTTGAGTGGAATTCAAAAGGTGATATGTGAAGAACTCAAAGATGACAAACTTAAGGTCTAATTTGTTTGGATATGTTCAAGGCTTTTTGTGCCCCCTCAGCTGGATGCCCCTGCTCGTACTCAGAAGCGAATTGCTTTAAAGTACCTGATAAGATGTATTTACACGCTGCTGCTTCTCTTTTTTCTTCTCGTTTTGAATCCCTGCCCTGGGTCATCAGAGGATTTTGCAAAGCAGAAAGAGCCTCAGACTTAGAACTTCTTAGTGCTGTTTTAGGTTGTGGAGGGGCACTGGCCCTGTCACAGCTCCCTAAGTGATGGGCAATTGCTTAACAGCGTCTTTTGTGCAGCCAGCATGTTGGAAGCATTACTGTCACCTTGAGCATCTTCCTTTAACTTAAATCAGAAGGATGTATCTGGCTATTAAAATCTAACATCTGAGAAGTGGTATGAACTGCTACTGAAGTTGCATGTGAAACAACTTCAGTTAAAAGTATTTCTTCCATTGTAAGCCACAACACCTTACCCTCAACAAGAATGTGAGAGTGAATTAAATGCATTCATAGACGCTGCAGGACAAGACAGTATAACTGAAGTGGGAATAATCCTGTGGTGATTGCAGTGCTCACACCAAGTGACTCCAATTTGTCTTTTCTTTTGCACCCTTTTGTGGTTTAGTTGCTTCATCAGCAAAAACTGGGTCACTTAGAGAGTTGGTTTGTTTTTTCAAAGCATTCTGGACTTAAAAGTGCCATAGAAACTCAAAGCATTCTTATTATAGTAATATTGCTAATCATAAAGTGATATGTGATTAAGTGCAAATTAAGTTGTAAAACTAAATAACTGAGTGAATAAAAAGATCATTAAACTGAGCAGAAGGTGATATTAGGAGCCTTAAACCACAAAGAAACAACTTTTATATCAGTAACAAATAGGTTCTCTAATCTGAGATCTGTATCTCATGGCTTGTACTCAAAAAGCACTTCTTCACTTGTAAGGGAAGCAGGTCTTTAAATACCTGGAATGTAGCAGCCTGTTTCCCTTGTCTGTGTGAGGCGAACACGATTTGGAAAGAGATTACAGATAAATAAAGGGATATTGAAGTGTCAGTGGTGACAAAGTATGATCCCATTCAGTCGTTGGGCGCTCTAAGTTCAGTGGTAAAACTGAATTTGTATGTAAATATACTTTCCCTCTTTGGTAGTTCCCACTTTTTAAAGTACATACGGAGAATAACTTGTTCTGCTGCCGCTGCCTCCTTTCACAGGTGAGTTTTGATCAGACCTCAGCTACTGATGTGAGATAACATTTATTCTATTTCATTCAAGCTCATAGAAAATGACCAGAAAAAGCTTTCCAGAGCTGGAAATAGTTATATGTCCTCTGCCAAGAGCAAGTGTTTTCTTACCTTAGATCTGCATTCTTAATTTTAGAAGCAGCCCTGGGTGTTCACAAATCAGATTTCTCAACTGGTACATCCCAACACCTTTTTTGTTTTGCCTGGGAGTTGTGAGAGTACAAATCTTGGTGTACACAGAGCAGCATTGTAATTTTTGTCTCTTGCCTCACTGAATACTTTTTTGCCATTCCCTGTTCCCTGCCTTTTTTGTTCTTGCATATTATACAGCTTGCTTCGCTTCTGATGCACTGGAGTTTGTGTGTATTTGCTGCTGCATGAAAGATTCAGTATTTCTCCAACTTTATTTTTTCTGTGACAAGTTAAGGGCTCCGGGACATTCTTAAATGAGACTTGATTTGGCATGATGCTGCATTTACAATAAAAGCAAGAATAGGACAGGTATCGCTTCTTAAAATGTGGAATAACAAAGTATAATGTAGGAAAGAGGAAAAACTGCAAGCTTGTGTAGGAATTTCAATGGAGCCAGCAGTAGGCTAGCTAGCTACCCGAATCCAAGGAAGATTTCCTGTTGGTAACGTATCAAACATAGTTGTGAACTGATGTTTTAAAGGAAAATATCTTTTTTTTTTAAAAAAAATAAACATTAGACAATATTACTGCTGAGGATTAGATTTGCAATCAGGAGGTGCTGTAGTCTTGATGATGGAAAACACAACACTGACAGTTTTATAAAGCTCGGGCAGCTGTGTGTAACTGCAAACCAGATGTTACAGCATGCTTCTGATCTAGCCACACAGCCAATATCCACACTGGGAACGAACACCTCCTGAAAATAGTTTTCAGGAGAGGAATGAGGTTCAGCTATTCTCTCTGAATAAATACATTTATCTCTGCTTGTCTCCCTCATTGCTGTCATCCTATGAACTACATGCATGAGGGCCAAATTTTTTTCTGTGCAGAGAAGCAAGGCTTGTTGCTGGCTTCACTAGCTAAGAAGCTTCTGTTTGTAGTAATTTCACCAACAATAAGGATGTTTATTGAGTAGATACCCACTAGAGGTTGGACATTTCAATTACAGAACATCACTCCTTCCCAGAGTCTACCATAACAGATGTCTCATTTCCTAATACAGTGCTGAATTCTCCCTGACATCTGAATTTTTATCATGGAAATGCTCTTCCACAGACATAGAGGCAAACTAAATTAATCTGCTGTGCTCAGAGTGGAGGAGAGAGTCTAAGCTTTTTATTTTTTTATGATGTATAAAGCATGGCAAATAGCAAAACCCTTGATGGCTTTGTTAGGGCTGTTGTTTGTTTTTTAAGTAGTAGAAAAGTATTCTGAAGACATATGGAAATGCAAAACGGGCTAAACCATGAGCACTCTCTGATGGGATATGTGATGAAAAGCAGGTGTACTGTGTAGGAGGACAATGGGGTAGCCTCCAGCACTTTATTTATGAGAACATCCTTTATCTCCATCTCTCCACAGCAGATGTGTGGCAAAACTGTCTTTTCAAACAATGCTACCAACACATCCTTCTCATCTCCCATTTATCCTTCCATGTCCATCATGCAACCCATTTATTTTAGGCTCCAAGGAAAGTTGAGAAATTAAATTTTCTGCCAACTTGATTCCAATGGCATCTTCTTTTGCTTCAGATTAATTGGTGCACAAAGTGTGATGTTTTTTAATAAGCTGCTATCTAATGTGGTGAAAGCAGTGGAGAGTCAAGGGATATACCCTTTAGTAACAGTACAGCTGCTACCTTATATGAATGCTATGGATTATCAAATGTGACTCCTGGTGTTCTTGTTCTCTTCAGTAAAGATCCATCAGCAAGTCCCAACAGCAACTAAATTCAATAGATGTGGGCACAGAAACATATTGTCTCTTTGTACTGAAATACTCTGCCTAGAGTAATCAGAATCAGAATCACAGAATCTTAGGGGTTGGAAGGGATGTCAAGAGATCATCGGGTCCAACCACCCTGCCAAAGCAGGCTCCCTAGCTCATATTACATAGATAGGCATCCAGACAAGACTTGAATCTCTCCAGAGAAGGAGACTCCACCACCTCCCTGGGCAGCCTATTCCACTGCTCCCTCACCCTCACTGGGAAAAAGTTCTTCCGCATGTTGGTGCAGAACTTCCTGTGCTCCAGCTTACAGCCATTGCCCCTTGTCCTGTCCCCACAGACACTGAAAAGGGGCTGGCCAATTCCCCCTGCAACCCATGTCTAAGATATTTATAAACACTAATTAGGTCCCCCCTAAGTCTTCTTTTCTCCAGGCTGAACAGCCCCAGCTCACTCAACCTATCCTCATAGGGGAGATGTTCCAGACCCCTAATCAACTTTGTCACCCTTCTCTGGACTCTCTCCAGAAGGTCCCTGTCTTTTTTATACCAGGGAGCCCAGAACTGGACACGGTATTCCAGGTGGGGCCTGACCAACGCAGAGTAGAGGGGGAGCATCACTTCCTTCGACCTGCTGGACACACTCTTCCTGATGCATCCCAGGATCCCATTGGCTCTCTTGGCCACCAGGGCACACTCCCAGCCTGTACTGAGACCTGGACTGGCTGGAGAGCTGGGCAGGGAGAGACCAGATGAAATTCAACAAGTGCAAGTGTAAAGTCTTGCACCTGGGGAGGAATAACCAACTGAATCAGTACAGGCTGGGGGATGACCTGTTGGAAAAGAGCTCTGTGGAGAAGGACCTGGGGGTCCTGGTTGATGACAGGTTGGCCATAAGCCAGCAGTGTGCCCTGGGGGCTGAGAGAGCCAATGGGATCCTGGGGGGCATCAGGAGGAGTGTGGCCAGCAGGTCACAGAAGGTGGTCCTCCCCCTCTACTCTGCCCTGGTCAGGCCCCACCTGGAGTATTGTGTCCAGTTCTGGGCTCCCTGGTATAAAAGAGAGTCTATAGTTTGCTAAGGACTCTAGTGCCCTGTGTACCCATGGGGGTATTTTCTCATATCATGGGCATGCTGAGATGTATTTAGAAAATCCCAGTTGAGACCTGGGTTGTCTTTTCCTGGAGCCATTCGAACATCCTCTGGTATTTTCCCTGTCTTGCCCTATTTTGAATAGAAGCATATTAGAGAAGCATCAGCTTCTGTTTACTTGGTGAGAAGAAACAGCCACAAGTTGGACACTTCCCCACTAAAAAGGAAAAGGAAAAAAAAAAGATAAATGGTCTTGTTTAAAATCCCAGTGAGACGAGCCTTGCTATTATTAGATCCTTTTGTCAAAACCTCCGTGGTTGTGTCTAGGAAAAAAAAAAGAGAGATGTGAGGGGTGGAGAAGAGGACAAGCAGTAGTGAGGGGAGAGGTAGGAATGAGAGTTCACAGAGATGTGGCAGCTTGGGCTCATCCAGTTCTGCATTTAGGTCCATCTCTGTTCTCACTGAAATCAGTGGCATGACTCTTGCTCACCCCAAAGGGGTGAGAACCGACAGAGCTGTCTTTTCTGAGGATACGTGTTTTGGAGCAAAGAAATGGAAAAATCATCACATACACTTTCAGCAGTTGTATAATCGACTACTTGACCACTGCTGCATGATGGCTGCAGACAAGAGCACCGGGCCTTTAGCTTGCTGGAGGTCAAACGTCACTTTTCCATGCACAGCTTTGTAAAGATGTGGAATAGACTTCCCAAGAGAAATGAGCAAAGAGAAACAGAGTAACTGAGATCAGCTGTAGCCATGAATTTTATGAATGGTTTGTTGGAAAGAGCATTAAATGGTAACATCAGTCCAAATAGGAGGTCTGCATTGTTTCTGTTCCAAGCCTGCAGATGGGTAATTCACTAAGCAAGAGGCTTTCATGGCCAACGCTTCAAGCCACCCTATTTGCCTTGGACCAGCTTTCTTTAAAAAACAGAGCAGTCTTAACTTTTTGTATGAAGAAGTTTTATTTCTGTTGGACAGGCTGTAAAGAGAGGAACCAAAGGAAAAAGCTGCCTGGGGATTTTTTGGGGGTTGTTTTTTCCTTAAGGGAGAGAGATAACTTTGGTTAAACTGGAAAGTGGCAACTGAAGGTTGGTGGGGAATGTGTTTCATAAAATATATGCTTAGCTGTGGAAGTCAATGCTACAAGATGTTATCGTAGCTTGGAAAGTGGCTGGAGTATTAATAAATTCTGAAATACTTCTTTTAAAAAGAAAGCCTTAAAAGACATCTAGGGCATTGTGGTATAAGCTCATTACAAGACCATAGTGAGAGACTGCCTATGTGTATCATCCTTGCTCAGTGTTGGGTCCAGTCCTGTCCAATATCTTCATTGACAACCTTGATAAGGGAACAGCATCTACCCTCAGCAAGCCCTGATGATACAAAGCTGGGAGGAGTGGCTGACACGCAGGACACTGCGCTGCCATCCAGAGACCTGGACAGGCTGGAGAGCTGGGCAGGGAGAGACCAGATGAGATTCAACAAAAGCAAGTGTAAAGTCATGCATCTGGGAGGGAATAACTGCTTGTATCAGTACAGGCTGGGGGATGACCTGCTGGAGAAGAGCTCTGTGGAGAAGGACCTGGGGGTCCTGGTTGATGACAGGCTGGCCATGAGCCAGCAATATGCCCTGGGGGCTGAGAGAGCCAATGGGATCCTGGGGGGCATCAGGAGGAGTGTGGCCAGCAGGTCAAAGAAGGTGATCCTCCCCCTCTACTCTGCCCTGGTCAGGCCCCACCTGGAGTATTGTGTCCAGTTCTGGGCTCCCTGGGATAAAAGAGACAGGGATCTCCTGGAGAGAGTCCAGAGAAGGGCTACAAAGATGATGAAGGGCCTGGAGCATCTCCTGTATGAGGAAGGGCTGGGTGAGCTGGTACTGTTCAGCCTGGAGAAAAGAAGACTAAGGGGGGACCTTATGAATGTCTATGAATATCTTAAGGATGGGATGCAGGGGGAAATGGCCAGCCCCTTTTCAGTGGTCTGTGGAGATATGACAAGGGGCAATGGCTGCAAGTTGGAGCATAGGAAGTTCCACACCAACATGCGGAGGAACTTTTCCCCAGTGAGGGTGAGGGAGCCCTGGGACAGGCTGCCCAGGGGGTGTGGAGTCTCCTTCTCTGGAGAGATTCCAGCCCTGTCTGGACGCTGACCTGTGCAATATGAGCTGGGGAGCTGCTTTGGTAGGGGGGTTGGTCCCTTCCAACCCCTATGATTCTCTATTTCCTTCCTCTCTTCTATCCATCCATGGCCATTCTGCATCTCATACTGAAACGCAAAACTCTAAATCAAAGCAATGTGGTTTTTTCCATTTTGGACAAACTGAGCCTGCTCAGTCCTAAACGACCATTTCAAAGGCGTTGCTTGTGAAGCAGTGTTCACAGTTTGCCATAGAAGGAGCTCTGAGTTAATGTCCCTTGGTGTTCACCCTTCTGTTTTCTAATTTCTGTTTGTATTTAGCTGCAGTGGAAGTGGGATCCTGGTGAGCATCCTCTTGGTAAATTCCACTGCACTGATTTATGGCAGCTGTCTGGCTAGAAAGGTTCTACCTTAGCATGCTTGACGATACTTCCCTCATCTTATTCTGGCCTTTCTTGTAATTGAGCAAATGATTCTTTGCAAAGGAAGATGCTTCACCTAATGCTTAAATGACCGTGAAGCTGATGTTGACTTCTCACGTGCATGTTCAAGATCTGTTTGCTTGCATACATACTGCTTGTTAGATCTCAATGTCATTCCCCTCTAGGGAATGCTTTTCTTCCCAGAGGAAAGATTTTTAAATATCTGTATTAAGCACATGTAAAAACCTCTTCTCATTAATTCACAATAATAAAATGTTCAGTTTCTCACCCGTGTCCACTTAACACTGTGGATAATGAAGGCAGATGATGTGAGCAGCACTAAAATTTATATCTAATCAACACCAAAATGGGTTGCATGTTTGTGTAAGAGTGAGGTTACACAGTGGTGTGACAATGCACACCCTAAGCGTTTTCCCCCCCAAATTGTAAATGTATTTTCATCAAAAAGGCTAACATTTTTGCCTTCTATTCTGTCCCACAAGCATAGCTGGTAAAGTTTAGAGGTTGCTTGCCCCTTTCAACTGTAGCCTTGAAATACGAAAACGCAACATTGCCATGGTAACAAGCTGCTTCTACCATCCATAAAAATAAAGGGCTATTTGTTTCCAATGATAACATCTTATGTTTAACTGCCCTGAGTAGTGCTGACAGGGTCAATCCTTTTGCCAATAGTTGGTGGTTCTTGGTCAAACAAAGAAAAACACTACCTGCTAAAACAGATGGCAATGGACATAATTATAAATCCTTAACATTCACCTTTTTTTTTTAATGCTGTAAATAATTAAATGGGTAAAGTACCCTTCTGCGAGGTGCAGACCACTCATGTTGGTTTCTTATTTAGAAAAACATGACTGTGAATTTTAAGTATTTTGGGGTTGTTTGTTTTGTTGTGTTGTTTGTTTTGTTGGATTTTTTCAAATAAGACTTCACTCCAAAGCGCTTTACTGTCTAATCTGGAAATGTCCTGGTGAGACACAGGCTGGTGAGAAATACCAGAGACTGCCATCTAAGACACTTCATAGCAGTAGAAGAAAAATACAGTCATTACAAAAATGTGCACAGCCCTCTGGCCCAAAAGATCATCATATTGTGTGCCCTCCTAGGACTTCTGGCAACCTTCTTGTTGACCTTCCTCCTGCTGTACCCAAATGCCTCACACATGCCCTGTTGAAGGACAATGCTGCAGAGCTGAAAAACCCAGTGCAGAATGGTGAATGGGAGTATTGTCACACCAGTGTACTTCCAGGCATTCAGAGCAGACAGTGCCGGAAATTACAGGTAAATACATAGCTGGGTTGCAGAGTTTAGGCAAAGGCGTGGAGCTGAAAACCTAAGTGTCTCATCGTATTTCTAAGTGCCTAAATATACTAAGTTGGGGGGGAAGGATGATAGGACCTGGGTTGAAGTGACTTTCTGCAGTAGCCTTAGACACTTTTCCATAGCAGTAAGACGGGCAAGGAATGCAAACTGCTCCCAGCAAAATGTGGGGGAATGTCAAGGGAAGAGCATGCTGTGGGTATCCAAGGACTCAGAGGTTTTTCTGTTTGGTGGATAAAAGGGTAACATCATTACCTGTGTTGCTACCACTGCTTTCATGGCTTGTAAGTGAGAGCATGCTGTGTTTCAGGGTGCGTGGAACTCAGACAGACATATAGTGGGATGAGGAGCTCTCCACCCTAGGGTCCTGTGCTTCAGAACCATGCAGTCACACTGGCTCTGAGAGCCCACGCTCTCCATCCCTGTGTGGGAAGCAGCTTTTGATCCAACATCTTAAATGGGGCAGCCAAGCAGAAAAGACCAACAGACTCTTCAGGGTGATGTATTTTTTGCTTTCATAATAAAAGGAAATTAACAGTTTTGGGAGTGCCTGAACAACAGTAGGTATTGCTGGGTAACAAGTATGCTTGATGGATTGTTTTGAGGGTGAACAGTACTGACTCACTGTACTAGGGTCTCATTTTACAAATGTTTCTAGTGAGCTGGGGGTCATCACAGTGTTTAAGTTTTCCCTATGCTCGCTAGTTACTCTCTATGACTCAGGTGAACTTGGGTACATCAGGCTTAAAACTTGGTGCTCCACAGCTCTTATGCTTTAACCCCAGCTGGCAACTATGCTCCATGCACCTGCTTGCTCACCCTTGCCAGTTGAGATGGGAGAGAGAATCAAGAGTGAGAGAACTCCTGGGGTGAGATAAAGACAGTCTAATTGGTCAGGCAAAATCCACACACCCAAGCAAAGCAGACCAAGGAATTCATTCCCCACTCCTCGTGGGCAGGCGGGTGTTCAGCCATAGCCAGGCAGGCAGGGCTTCATGTAACTGTTACTTGGAAAGATAAATAATATCATTCTGCATATCCTCCCCTTCCTCCTCCTTCCCTCAGCTTTATAACTCTACTCTGCGTTGGTCAGGCCCCACCTGGAGTACTGTGTCCAGTTCTGGGCTCCCCGGTATAAAAAAGACAGGGACCTTCTGGAGAGAGTCCAGAGAAGGGCGACAAAGTTGATTAGGGGTCTGGAACATCTCCCCTATGAGGAAAGGCTGAGTGAGCTGGGTCTGTTCAGCCTGGAGAAAAGAAGACTTAGGGGGGATCTAATTAGTGTTTATAAATATCTTAGACATGGGTTGCAGGGGGAATTGGCCAGTCCCTTTTCAGTGGTCGGTGGGGACAGGACAAGGGGCAATGGCTGTAAGCTGGAGCACAGGAAGTTCCGCACCAACATGCGGAAGAACTTTTTCACAGTGAGGGTGAGGGAGCACTGGAATAGGCTGCCCAGGGAGGTGGTGGAGTCTCCTCCTCTGGAGATATTCAAGTCTCGTCTGGACACCTATCTATGTAATATGAGATAGGGAGCCTGCTTTGGCAGGGGGGTTGGACCCGATGATCTCTTGAGGTCCCTTCCAACCCCTAAGATTCTGTGATTCTGTGATATGTTGAGCATGACATCGTACAGTGTGGGATATCCCTTTGGTCAGTTGGGACCAGCTGTCCCAGCCTACTTGCCGATGGGGTGAGAAGCAGCAAAGGCCTTGGCTCTGTGTAAGCACTGCTCAGCAGTAACAAAACCATCCGTGTGCTGTTATCAACGCTGGTTCCAGCACAAACCCAAAACATAGCCCATACCAGCTTCTGTGAAGAAAATTAACTCTATCCCAGCCAAAGCCAGCACACCAGCAGAGACGCTGTTTGGGATGTGGATGCTGTAGCGGAGTTGTCTGCACTGACAGTGCTTGGGAACTTGAGTGTACATCAATACCTGTTGTAATCTGTAGGTATTGTTCTTAAAACATTAATCACATACAGACATCTAGAGCTTAGGACAGACTCAATAAATCAAAATAATTGCAGTTAATGCTAAATATTCATTTCAGAGCCTGGCATGGTGGTGAAATAGAAAGAATCTATACTTTTGAAGTGTTCCAGTAATGTTCTGAAGCGCATGTGTTGCCCGTATGCCCATATTTCACAGTGAAAGTTAAGTCTCGCTTAAGGTCTGAGGGCTGTGAAACCATGTTACTCATTGGCTAATAGCAGGCTTCATCCACTGACAAGTCAGCCCATTGATACACAGCATACAGTGATAGCTGTTACTGCAAATGGACAAAAAATATAGGTTTAAATAACTTATATGGCTTTTTGCGCTCTTGGCGTACAAGCATTATCTTGTGCAAAGGTTATCCAGGGCCGTTCCATCCCTTTCTGTACTTTGCTTAATTGGACTCCAAAAGCATATGATAAATAAAAAGATGCTTCTGCAGGCCCGTTTGAATCGAGGTCTTTGAGATTTCAGAGAATTTTCTTCTCCCTTTGTAAATCTGTTACAGAAAGTGCCTCCAGCCATAACTTGTGGGCTTGATGGGTGGTGGGGGAGAAGTCGGTGCCTCTCCATGTTCGCAAGCGGTTTCCCTTTGAAGCAACAGTGCGGTGCCATCCCGGGGTGACAGGAGTCCTTGGGAGACCTATCTTTCTATCCCTTTTAACAGACCAAGGGTATAAGTGGTCTGCAGCGGTCACCAACACAGCAAGTGCTGCAAGAGGCCTGTTGTGTGATTCTTGGCTAAGTGATTACTCCATGGGTCCTGCTTCACTGACTCTGAACATACCCAGAGCAGCTTTGTACTCCTTGATGGCACTCTCTCTGTCTGCGCTCCGTTCAAACTAACTGAGACCATATCACTGCTAGAAAAAAATCCACCATGATGTCTTAAGCAGCAGCCCTGCTGATAGGTCCACGCTTGTGCGCGCATCTCTTCTGCACCGACCAAGGGACTGTCAAGGGATTCTTAGCTGCTGACATCATTGGATGTTTTGTTTGATCATTCAAATGACAGAGTGAATGTGTTAAACTGCCTTGGTTATCTTCTGTCTCTTTGCTTTCTTACGAAGTAAAAGTGTTTTCTCCAGCACTTGACACAGAGGGGACATATCTAGATATAACTTTTCCCTTTGAATCTAACTACTGTGTAAAGAAAACTGCCCACCACGGTGTACGGTGCTTCCTAGGGCTTTACTGTCATTATCAAGGTGGAATCTAACTGTTTCTGGTACTGTGAGCAAGGAAAGGAGGCAAGCAGAATTTTGATCAAAACTACTGTAAGATTTGGCTGTTTATTCTCTGTGTCCTCAATTTCTTCTGGGCTCAGCGGTAATAGGACAGATTTCTCTTTCCAGTAGGACACCGATGCTCCCAGTTCATTAGCGTTCTGGTGGCAAACTTAGCTTACTCAGAAAGTAGTACGCATGATGTGTGAGGCTCTTGCCTCTGGCAATTAAACTTTGAATCCTGCTTACTTCAAAATCAAGGTTTGGCTTTGTAGGGTTGCTCTTCCTTTTCCCCATTCCTATTTTTAATCCCTTCTTTTTTTTGAAAGACAGTGGCAAAATTTGTATAATGCCTGAACAGTAGAAACAAGCTGAAGCAAGCTGTTATCTTTATAGATCAGTCTTGAGAATTGGAGATAGATTTAATCACCCCTTCAATGAAAGCATTCTGCTCTTGTTAAGGTTTTGGTGTGAATCTCCATCAGGCTTCAATGGGCGAAGGTCAGGCCGGCTGCAACAGAGGGGTGTGTTTATCTGGTGAGCATTCCTCACTGTGGAGGAGAAGAGAAACAGAATAACCTTTCCAATCACGTCTTGGGCTTTACTTCTTGGAGACAGAGAGGGGAGGGGAAAAAAAAAGAAAAAAAAACCATGGGTGGGTTTGCCAAAGAGCTTTATTAGACTAATATTAAAACAGGTAAAACTCAATAGACAAATAATCTTCCCGTAGCTAGTCAGCTACAAGTGTAAACTTAGATCAAATCACTCTTTTCTTAGGGCAGCACCATAGTATGCAGCAGTGTAAAATGATTTTGCTATTTAGGTAATGATAATATTAGTGAAAATAGCAGGGTGTTTTTAGACTGTGTTGAAGCAGAGCCTTGGGGATGCCTTTGTGCTTCTGGGGCAAGGTGGCCTTTTGCCAAGGTGTCCTGTTCCTCTGCTTTAGAAGCCCCAGGGCTCTGCAAATTCCCCCTCCTTTCCTGGCACTGCTGCATTACTACAAAAAGGGAAAAAAGGTCATGAAAGAGATTTGGAGGGGAGTAGGGTTGTGGAAGCAGGATGAAACAAGTAATAATTTATGGACTCTTAACTCGGCTAGCCTCGTTACATAGCTGTAGATGTTGATGCTGTATCTTAAAGATGGCTGATGTTTTAAAGCTGTGCACATTTAATAGTACAGTACCATTTAGAAGGGAAACTCTCTCTTCAAAGACCACACACACATTACTGGAAAGGATATTGTGGTGTGAGAGATCCAGTGGTAGGCATTCAGGTTTGCTTCTACCTGATCATAATGGATGATAATGCATCTTTTATGTCATGTACAATGATAAATTTACTACGCTAATAGGTCCATGTGCCATAACAATAGACCACTGCTCCAGTAAGTTCCTCTTTTATATGAAGAATTGCTTGTGTATTGAGAAGGGGTTGACGGGCAAATTGCTGGATGCTACGATCTTTGGTGCAGTGATGAACTGTGTCTCCAACAAAAACTATTAAATCAAAGTCTGTTAATGAAAGCAGAAGGGGAAAATAAGAAATTAGGTGAGGAAGAGAATCACTTAAACTCTCTTAAAAGTAAACATCCAGAGAATAGGGACCACTATAAAGAATTGCTCTGCTGGACTGCTGATCTGCAAAACAGTTTTACAAATCTTTTGCAAAAGATAAATATTCAAATATTTATTTAAAGTAATTTATGTACAGGCAAAACAGGTCCAAGGCATTCTTTTGGTAGCTGGTATCTGCTGTTCCTTTAGTTTCTCTTAATACATCAGCATTTAAAAATATACATGCAAGTATATATTAAAAATATATTGAAATGTAATCAAACAAGATATTAAAATTGTCTAGTGTTTGGGGGGCTTTTTTCTGGCTGATTGGTTTTTACCAGCTCAGAATTAACTGGAAGAAACATATCACAAACATAAATTTTCCATCAGTACCTCCTTTCTCACCTATACCTCCCATCCTCTTGTTTCCATCCCCAGTGAGCAGCTTGGTAGCAGGCAAATATCTTCCAGAAGAAGCTAAAACAACTGCTTTAGACACTAGATGCACATGGCCTTCCATACCTTCTTAAAAAGAAATCATTTTACAATAGAAATTGCGTGTTTGTAATGTTTTACAGCATATTAGAAATGCTTTCTCTTCATGTAGATTTAGAGAGTTCTGTGGGGTTTTCTTAAGTATCATAAAAATTACCTGTTCTATGCAGGCAGGGCTGAAAGCAATGTAGTTCTCAGGGCTGCTGGAAAAATCAACTCACTGAACGTTTGCATTATGTTTTGTCCAGGTAACTTGCCTGGTGAGCAGTGGAGGTGGGAAATGGCAAGTGGTGGCTTTGTTGTTTGGCTGCATTTAAAAAAAAAAAAGGTGGAAGTCCATCTTGCTTTAAAAAAAAAAAAAAAAAATCTGGGGTGGGGGTTTGTGTGTGTTTTGAGAGGAAGGGTTTTTGTTCTCATTGAGTACAGAACTTGGTTTGGGTTCATTATGGCAAAGGGGTAGCTGAACTTAGTTGTTGAGTACCATCAGCCCAGTACAGTACTTAAGAAATTTCATGGCAATAGTGACCAAAACGTCACTGGATTTTAAGTCAACTTGTGAGGTCTTTGATGCATTACCTGTGTCTAACAATCCAGCATCACGTGCGTGAGAAGTAATAGCATGTACTCCATAGAAGAGTGTATTTAAAGACCATCACTGCACACTATTTGGAAATACATTGTGAGAGCAAATCATGTGAAATCTTCTGCCAGTGAAAGTAAAGCGACCACAGGCAGGGGGTTTTGTGAGGGTAAGGGAATGAGAGGTGATGATAGGGAGCATTATGAAGGGCCCGTTTCTGAATAGATATTTATTGTTTGCATTTCTCCTGAGCCTGTAAATTATCTCTGCAACCTGTATCTATCTGCTCCCTCAGGACAGGGCAGTGGGGCATTTGGAAGAGAGGAAAGTGCTGTCAAACAAAGCATGTTTGGTTTTCGATGGCAGTGCTCCATTGAGCTGTTGAAGGACCTATGTCACACAGACACAAGGTGATCCTCTGCAGCAGGAGGATCTTAAATGCATCATTAGCACTCGTTATTTCAGCTTATCTGTAGCTGAAATATTTTAACATAAATTAAAGGTAATGGTTCTTAACAGGAGATCTAATCAGCAGTGAGAAAAGCATTGGGGGTGGGGGAGCAAAATAAAGTTGCTATATTTCAGCAGACTGTTGTGAATTTGGGCCAGGTGGAACTGTGCCTGCTGGTCCTTCTGGGAGCTGTGGATCAGGCCCCCACCCCACAAGCGACTGGATGGAGAATGGGTGACATTTGTGCGGAAGCAAAAATAAACACAATTATTATCACCATTACAGCCTCATTGTTTGCTACTCCAAAAAATGAATGTCACAACTAGGGGGTTTTTTTTCTACAGGCTATTATTAGAAGTTGACCCCAGAAACATGTGCCAGAACTCTTCTAAAAAGACCATTTTATTAGAAAGAAATTGTTTCTCTTTAAGCAAACTAAAAGCATGAATTTAACACTGAGCTATCATCTTTGAAAAGGCGCTGTAGAATTTCTTTTCAATGAATGACAAGAGAGAAAATGGACAATATCAAGCCAGCTTCTGCTCTAGGGGCTTAAAATCCTCTCTGCTAGTGTCATGGGAAAAAAATCCGATTAACTTCAGTAAGTGCTGGGTCAGGCCTGTATTCTGTAGGGTATCTCACTACTAGAGTCTCTCCCAACACTTCTACATGCATGGGGCAAAGCAGTCAGTGGTGGTGGGCTGCAGTCTGCAAGGGCTGCATATGCTCGCATCGAAGCAGAGTATGGTCACTTCTTTCCCAACATAAAAACATATGTCAGGTTTCCTTCTATTTCTCCTACACATTTGATTAAAGAATTCTATAAAGTGACGCTGTTTGGGGGAAAAAAAACAAACCCACATATGGCACTTGAAGGGATTTCAGATTTTTTTAATTATTAGTTTATTATACCTTGTAAGTAACAGAGGAGAAACTTGCAGACAGATCTGTATGCCTCTTGGTTTTCCTTTTGGAGTGACTTCAGGCAGTGGTTATTGCACTGCATTAGCACTGATTTATTCTCTTCTGGGGCCAATGAAATGAAACCTTAAATCGGCTCGAGGACTGGGAAACCAGTAACCCAAATGTCTTCCCTGCAAACAGAGCCACTAGATTTATTATTTTTTCATTGCTATTGGTATTACAATAGCAGTAAGGCTACAACATGTCAAATCCTGTGCTTGGAGGCAGACCAAGCTTGTAGTGACGATGAGTAAAGGCTTTTTTTTTTATTGCAGAGTGCACTGTAGCCTTGAGATTCCTGAGTAATCTCTAAGCTAGATAACCTGTGTACCAAAAAAAAATAGGCTTAGTGACCACAGCATCAAGTTATCTAGCATCTTCTGTTTTGTGTTTAGAACCTGTTTTATTATGCTGTTTTCTAGTGACACTGACAGTAGAATAAGTGTGTAAAGCAGCATGTAAGGGAGAAAGCAAATATAAAAATTAATGTAAGACCTCAGGAGACAGAGGTTGCATCCAGGCTATTATGAACAGTAGAGACCTGCTTGAGGCTACTTAAGCACCGGACATCTTCTGGACTCCAATTCTAGTCTCAGTGGCCAGTTCTTTTGGTGCTCTGGCTGCCTTAGTCTTTTCCACTGCATGGGGTTTTTTTTGCTTTTCTTTCTATTGCCCCAACATTTTGATGACCAAATGTCAAACTCCCAACCCCTTTGCCATCTGGGCAAACTTACCCATTTCACCTGTAGTTGGGTTCTCAGTCTGATGTGGTGCTCATCACTTGGGATAATAGAAAAGCCAGGAATTTCTTTCTTCTTTTAAAGTCACATTAACATAACTGGACTACAGTTCCCAGACAGAACAAATATTTTCTGCTCATTGTGGCTACCCACACCTACAGAATGCTAGAACAGTATCCAGTGCACGTATTATTAAATGCAGAACCATTTTCCCAACATTTTTTGGCAAATCCCACTAAAATACTCTTGAGAATAAAAAGCTTAATTAATTGCACTGAATGTTCGGGCATCAGATCCAAAATACCACAATAGAGAATTTAAGGGAGGAAAAATATTTGAAAAGAAATCTTGTCATGCTCCTGTTTGTGCCAAAAGCCATTTAATTGTTCAGCTTTATTTGTGAATATCAAAATGGAAGTTTTATCACCATGATCGTTTTTGTAAGGAAAATACAGATAATATTTGTCAACCATGTCATAGCCTTCTATGATCTCATCACCGGCTGGGTAGATAGAGGGAGAACAGTAGATGTCATCTACATTGACTTGAGTAAGGCTTTCGATCCTGTATCCCATGACATCCTGATAGCAAAACTGAGAGAGCATGGGATAGATGAGTGGACAGTGAGGTGGGTCGAGAACTGGCTGTGGGACCGAGCTCAGAGGGTCGTGATCAGTGGAGTGGAATCTGAAAGGAGGCCTGTGAGTAGCAGTGTTCTCAGGGCTGGGTGTTGGGTCCAGTCCTGTTTAATATCTTCATTGACAACCTTGATGAGGGAACAGCACCCACCCTCAGCGAGTACCAGATGATCCAAAGCTGGGAGGGGTGGCTGACACGCAGGACACTGTGCTGCCATCCAGACACCTGGACAGGCTGGAGAGCTGGGCAGGGAGACACCAGATGAGATTCAACAAAAGCAAGTGTAAAGTCTTGCACCTGGGGAGGAACAACCGCATGTATCAGTACAGGCTGGGGGTGACCTGCTGGAGAAGAGCTCTGTGGAGAAGGACCTGGGGGTCCTGGTTGACGATAGGTTGGCTATGAGTCAACAGTGTGGCCTGGGGGCTGAGAAAGCCAATGGGATCCTGGAGTGCATCAGGAGGAGTGTGGCCAGCAGGTCACAGGAGGTGATCCTCCCCCTCTACTCTGCCCTGGTCAGGCCCCACCTGGAGTGTTGTGTCCAGTTCTGGGCTCCCTGGTATAAAAAAAGACAGGGATCTCCTGGAGAGAGTCCAGAGAAGGGCTACAAAGATGATGAAGGGCCTGCAGCATCTCCCCTATGAGGAAAGGCTGAGAGAGCTGGGGCTGTTCAGCCTGAAGAAAAGAAGACTAAGGGGGGACCTTATTAGTGTCTATAAATATCTTAATGGTAAGATGCAGGGGGAAATGGCCAGCCCCTTTTCAGTGTCTGTGGGGACAGGACAAGGGGCAATGGCTGCAAGCTGGAGCACAGGAAGTTTCGAACCAACATGTGGAAGAACTTTTTCACAGTGAGGGTGAGGGAGCCCTGGGACAGGCTGCCCAGGGAGGTGGTGGAGTCTCCTTCTCTGGAGATATTCAAGACTCGTCTGGACACCGACCTGTGCAGTATGAGCTGGAGAGCTGCTTTGGCAGGGGGGTTGGACCCGATGAGCTCTCTAGGCACATTCCAGCCCCTACAACTCTGTGATTCTCCGAATCTATGTTTGGAATGAGAACCTGCTCCAGCCAAGAAAAACACGTTTCGAGCTCCATGGAGGTACATTGAAGGTTCCCAGGCAAAGGAAAGCCCTGAGCCCCAGGTTAAAAGGTGCTGCTTGTAGGCCCCCTGGGGAGGTTTCAGGCTAGTATTGTCTTACAGTCCTGGCTCTTTGGTTTGGGAGCTATTGCTGGTGATTCTGTGATAAACAACTAATTGTAATTGGGAGAAACAACTATAAATTGATGAAGACATGAGTATGAGATAGGAGTTTATAAAAAAATTACAGGGGATTCTGCCTTAGAGAACATATAGGAATTATTTATTCAGCCCTATCATTGCCAGCTAGAACAACCTGGTGATTTCATGAAAGAAAAAAGAAGGGAAAAAAAAAATTTTATGTCAAAATACATTTGCCATATTTCCTTGGCTGTCTTGCTTTCAAGAAAATACTGACCTCCTTCCATTGCACTCAGTTTCAGGACTTTTCTCCTGACAGCCTCTTTTAGTTCTCTGCCTCTGCCCTGATTGTAATGGAGCTGATGATCACCAATACTCAGAACACCCTTACAAGAGTTTTTTAGATTCGGGTTGCTGTCCCTTCTGCAATCCTTCACTTTTCAATTAAGCAGAGAAGTACAACTGAGGTATAGGGAGGCTCCTATTTTTATTTTTATTTTTGCTACCTTCTTATTTAGCCGGACGTTTTACAAGCTGCTTGAGAAACTCAGCAGTGGTTTGGTAACTGTTCAGTTTCTATTTTAAAATATTTAAATGTTACATGGCTTGTCTCTGGTGTGAATGCATTCAAGTCTCTAGTGTTTCCTGTTGCTTTGCTTTTGGAAAAAAAATTGGATGCAGCTACTACACTGTGTTTAGAGCAGACCTGCTTGCTACATCCAGGTGTCCAAACTTGGGGGAGACAGATGAAAAAAATCATAGAATCATAGGGGTTGGAAGGGACTTCAAGAGCTCATCGGGTCCAACCCCCTGCCAAAGCAGCTCCCCAGCTCATATTGCACAGGTCGGCGTCCAGACGGGGCTGGAATATCTCCAGAGATGGAGACTCCACACGCCCTGGGCAGCCTGTCCCAGGGCTCTGGCACCCTCACTGGTGAAAAAGCTCTTCCACATGTTGGTTTGGAACTTCCTGTGCTCCAATTTGCAGCCATTGCCCCTTGTCCTGTCCCCACAGACACTGAAAAGGGGCTGGCCATTTCCCCCTGCATCCTACCATTAAGATATTTATAGACATTCATAAGATACTCCCTTAGTTGTCTTTTCTCCAGGCTGAACAGTCCCAGCTCTCTCAGCCTTTCCTCATAGGGGAGATGCTCCAGGCCCTTCATGATCTTTGTAGCTCTTCTCTGGACTCTCTCCAGGAGATCCCTGTCTTTTTTTATACCAGGGAGCCCAGAACTGGACACAATACTCCAGGTGGGGCCTGACCATGGCAGGACTGGACCCAACACTGAGCCCTGGGGAGCACCGCTAGTCACAGGCCTCCAGTCCGATTCTGCTCCACTGACCACCACCCTCTGAGCCTGGTCCAACAGCCAATTTTCAACCCACCTCACTGTGAAACCAGTGGAACTTACTATTAAAAATAGACTGATTTTTTGCATTTTTGGGCCCTAGCTAGGGAACAGAGATGTCACAGAATCACAGAACTGCGAGACATGATTTTTGTGTGAGTTAAAGATCAAACCCGTTCCTGAAAACAAACAGCTTCTAAATTTAGCATGCTTTGCCTGCTCTTCTCCAAGCTCCCTCATCACCACTTTTCACCCATTAGGCTGTGACATTCATCACGCCCTCTGCACAAAGCATCGAGGGATCTGATCGCTTCAGCTGGAGGTGAGGAGGGAGAACCTGACATCACCAGCGAGTGCCCACCCAGGCAGAGTGCTCTGATCTCACTCCGCTTTGAAATATTCAATTAAAATAGGTGTAAAGGATTGACAAGACCCACTGGAAGTGGCTGAATATTTCAAAGCAAAGAAGTTGTCATGCTGGGCTGCAGGGTGTGGGAATCTACATAGGAGGGCAAAGAGAAAAAGATTTTGAGTTATAAAATATTCAGGAATATCTTGGCTCAGCTGGGGAAGGCGGATAGGAATCTGCGGCTGGGAGAGAAAGCTCACAAGAAGGCTATTTCAATTTCAAGCATATCTCTATTATTCATCCTAACCTGAAAGAGATCAGATGGGACCTGTGCTTGGAGAAGGGGATTTTGAAAATCCTGGGCTTAAATCATGGCTGCTGTGGCCAGCTTGCCACAACTGGGGAGGTGCTGTGAAGCGGGTGCGAGGCCTTTTTGGTTTAAAAAGGTGAATTTGCAGCCACGGGTACAGAAACCGCAGCCAGGCTTTGTGGTTACTTGGGGCTGGTGGCTGGCTTTTCAGCTGTTGTTTCCCCTCTGCGTGGCTGGAGATTTGCTTCATTCAAGCGGCTTTTGAAGACTTGCCTACTGAGGCAAGAGAAGGAGTGCTTCCTCCTCCCTTCCTGGCAGCCTGACCCCAACATTCCCCTGACTTCTTCGCCAGGAGTTAAACTGGGGTGATAGAGAGCCTTTAGTTACCCTCATCACAAAATTATGGTTTGTAATTCCCTCTGTGCCCACTGAAAAAGCATTTGTTGAAAGAATTTCGGCTTTTGAGTATGTGATGACAATTTCCTGAAATGACAGGAATTGTGAATTTACAATCAACTTGTTGTTCAAATGCAAACAGCCTCGAGCTGCACTTACACTCCCGTGAAACGTATGCAACAGTGTTGTGTGGATTCCCTTCACATCTTGATTCTCCTCGTGGTGCTTGATCTGTCAGTTGTTTCCAGCGGGAGCTGCTCTTTTCTTCTGTAAGGGACATCTAGTAGAGGAAGAACTGGGGAATCCTCTCGGACCCATGAGTAAGGGGATCCAGGAACACAGCTCAGAAACTGTGCAGGTCTCCCCAGAGCCTTCTCTTTTCCAGGCTGAACAAGCCTAGCTCCCTGGGTCTGTTGCCACAGTAGGGATGCTCCAGCCCCCTGATTTCTCCTATCTACTCATAAAGGGAGACATCTCCAATATGTACAAGATGTTGAAGTTCCATATTCTCCGCCCTACTGTCTTTCTGGCCCCATCTCAAATGCCAGCCCTGGGATGCGAAATGTTGTTTCCTGATTAATTGCTCTCAGCCAGCATATACACATCCTGCTGTATAAATGATTTGCAGGAAATTTTTTGAAAATGACATGCACCCATAAATCTTGAGATGGTTCCTACTCATGATGGTTTGTGGGGGCTTGTCTTCATGAATTTATAGTTTACAGGAAACCAAATGTGCACCCTACTAGAAATTATTGGAAGAAAATGTTAGTCTTACCTAACTGGAATGAGGAAAGCAGTTTTTCTGGCACTGTTGAAGATCTCCTAAAAAAAGCAGTAGAAAAATTATTGATACTGCATTTCTTCTTCCCTCTGCATGTGGAACACACAGCCTGCAGGCTCTACGTGTTTGCAAGTCTGTGATTCCTGACTTGTAAGAGTTGGTCATCTCCAGCTTGAGTATCTTTCTGTGGGTTTGCATTTTAGGGGCTCCAGCCTTCCACATCAGGGGACTTGGTCGCCTTCCTTGATTCTTTGGTGGGAGTTGTCATGAGATCCCACACCTGTGGGTATTCCCATCACTTCTTGAGGTCTTTATAGCTGTCCAGGGGCAGCTCTCTCAGCCATCTTCTCGTGAGATCCCCTTCAGGTGCTGAACATGGAGGAGGTGGTGGAACACACAAGCTCCTGGTTAAGGCAAGAGAGCGCAGGTCTCTTCTGCACCCCTGGATATGTGCAGAGTGAGGCCAACAGCCACCCCACTGCAGCCTGTCAGAGAGGTTTCTCTTACCCAGTTCTGTTCTGTTAGGTCTAAGCCTGTTCCATGGGAAAGAGAGGGGAGTCAGGGGTGAGTGCTGCAAGCAAGCATGTCGGAGCTCCACCTGCAAGAGGACAGAAGTCCATCTAGTTCCACACCATGCTAGAGAACTGGCTGTGCTGGTTTGGCTGGGAAGGAGTTAATTGATTTCCAGAGTCGGTAGTATGAGGTCTGTTTTCACTTTGTGCTGGAAACAGTGTTGGTAACGCAGGGATGCTTTTGTTACTGCTGAGCAGTGCTTAACAGGGAGCCAAGGCCTTTGTTGCTTCTCACCCCACCAGTGAGGAGGCAGAGGATGCACAAGGAGTTGGGAGGGGACACAACTGGGACAGCTGATCCCAACTGACCAAAGGGATATGCTCAGCCATATGGGATTACAGTCAGCATATAAAGCTGGGGGAAGAAGTAAAGGGGAGGTCATTCGGAGTGATGTCATTTGTCTTCCCAAGCCACCATTAGGTGGATGGAGCCCTGCTTTGCTGGGGATGGCTGAACACCCGCCTGCCCATGGGGAATGGCGAATTAATTCCTTGCTATGCTTTACCTGGATGTGTGGCTTTTGCCTGACCTATGAAACTGTCTTTGTCTCAGCCCAGAGTTTACTTGTATTCTTCTGATGTCTCCCACCCTAGTGCAGGGAGTGTGTGAGCGGCTGCATGGGGCTTAGCTGCTGGCTGGGGTTAAAACTACGATCTGGCAAGCTGGCAGGAGTTCCCATGGGGAGGTTGCTTCACAGCCCTGTCTGTAATTGTCAAAGCTTGTGTAGTTCTTCTGAGATCTCTCGGTAAATTCCCATTAGTGGGGAAAAGCTTGGTGATTCATTGCATTACTGTATGCACCAAGAGCAGTTTGCCAAAACCAGCAGCCTCCAGTAGGGCTGAGCCTGCAGTGCTCCTGTATTTCCATCAATGCTTCCAGCTTCATAAGACGTGTCTCAGGGTTGTGCAGTTCAAGTGTGGGAACAAGAGGAGGATCTGCTGGACCTGCCTACTTCAGAGGATGGTTGGGGATGTGCTGGTCTGAGGTTTCTCCCCAGCCACTTCTCTGGCTGTGCTTCATATCAGGCTCAGCTGAGCTTGACTGAGTTGTGATAGCTCTCCACAGCTCTCCTTCCTTTCATCATGGAATGAGTGTTAAAGGTGCTGGGAAGAGCAGGCTGAGAGATCAGTTGGTAAAATCCTGCAGCCACTTCAACTCTGGGAATAGGTGATGGTTCAAGGAAAGGTTGAGAGAAGAGCTGCTGAGGGGACTGTTTGGAGGGGAGATGGTCAGACAAGTTCATGGATAATGTCTCTATTTGTCTTGGTGTCTGTTTAAATCCAGATCACAAACCACCAACTAACTGGGTCTCCCCTTTAAATAAATGTTTTCTTCTTTCAAAATTCCATGCTGTTTTACAGTTTAAATGCTTACTTTAAAAATGTGTTCCTGATGTTTCTACAGCACGTTTTTTTGCACCCTGATAGTTTTAGGATATTGCTGCCACCGTTCTGGGCAGATCTGAGCAGATTGGTGTTTATATGCAGATTTGTGCCTGGCTTCCTCCCTCTGGTTCATTCATCTAGTAGATCCAAAGCTCTTGTTTTCCATGATACTTCAGAGTAGTTTTATTCTTGACTGTCCAGTGGAAGATGCAAAGAAAGGAGTCTTATCCAGCTTTACAGTCAAAACTGTATCTTTCAACACTAAGTAGAGGGCTTTGTTTTATTACTGAAACAATGTATGGGGCTGCTTACCATGCTGAGTGACAGCTGAAGCCATCCTGGTCATGTTTCCTTGTGTTTCATGATGGAAACCAAGCAGTGTGGCTTGAACTGTGGGCTCTTCCTCTCACCTGCACCCCAAAGCGTGTGCAGTGCCAGTATCCACCCTTGCAGTTCAGCAGTAGGGTTGCAGCTACCACAGAGATTCAGGTGTTGACCTTTGTTATCATGAGACAAAGCCAGTCTTGGTATTCTGGAAACATTGGTGAAACCTGACATGATGGGAGAAGCAATTGTGTCATGGCAACTTCCTTGTCCCATAATTAAGAGTGGGAGTTACGCTCCTTGGCCCATCCCCATCTCCCGGCAGGGACAGGAGGAGATGACAGCTGGCTAAGTTCTGAAGTTTGAGTAGGAATTTATTAGAGACTACTATTATTAGCTCTGGTATTTCTATTAACAAACAGGTGTGAGAGTCTCTCTTGCATGGCCTCTCTGTAGTGTAATTAAGTCTTGGAGAAGATCAGCACTAAATACAGTTCTGCCATATCTCAGAAACTCCTGGTTACATATCTGCCATGGGGCTGGTCATGCTCTGAACATGCCACCTTGTTGGCCAAGATGATGAGTAAGGATATAGTCTGGGCTGGTGTAGCTGGCTTAGCTCTGGCAAAGCAAGTAGAATGTGGTGACAAACATCCAGCTGCGTTCTGACTTTCAGACAGGTCATTATGAGTCTGCTCCTACATCTGCCAGCTTCAGTGGACTTTGGCTTAGGCCATTTGTCTACAAGAACATGATTCTACAGCACATAGCAATTTCTGTAATGGCAGATCCTGGGGAAGAAACAAGTTGTTCTGTTTTCATTACATCCACTGTTATGTTTCAGTTCTAACAGCAAACTAGAAAGGTCTCGGAAATATTCCAGTCAATCTCATAACTTCTTAAAATATCTTTCCCTAATTAAGCAATATCCAGTTCACTCCTTGGGTAGAAATAGAATGAAGCAATCCATCTGTGTCATGGTTTTGAGCCCACTCTAGACAGTGTTTTTTACTGTAATGGATTGAATAAAGACATTCCAAATAAATTCTTTAAAATTCTTCAAGCTTAACCCTTGCCTTCCTCTCTAAATACGAAAGACCCCTTTGAATACAGTATTAAATACCAACCACTTGTCTAAACTGCTGTATTTGCTATCCTGGTGGTTTATTCCAATAGCTTTTGATGTATTCCTGTGGAACTTTCTGAGAAATTTTAAATATTGTCTTATATATGATCTAATGTGACCTGGCAGATACATATGCAATGAGAGAAATTCCACGAGGACAATCAGCATGTTGGTACCAAACAGGGTTTTATCAGTGTATTGTGTAAAAATCTAAGGATGTTCTCTGAAATTAAGTGAAGCTGGCAACGTGGACTTGTTTGGCTGAAGTTACATGCAGCTCCACCAGAATGGATCCATAGTGTGACATTCTGTGTGGTGATACTAATTATTTAGCTTATCTTACAACTGTTGGAACGGATTATACATGAGAAGATTGTGAGCAAAAGTAGTAGGATCCCACATGTCTGCCCTTTCCTAACTTTTCTTCAAGATCTTTCTCCAGCCTCCTTGGTTCTGCAAGCAGTGTCTCAAATTGCTCGGTTGTGTCACTACCCAACTCTCAGTGCTTCCCAGCTCCTAGTGGCACTGAATTTACAGGCTTATTTTTTAAACACGTTCTGTAGTGTGCAATCACTGTTAAATTAAGGAATACCTAACATCTGGAAAGGCTTATTAGGTATGTACAACTGCCCAAAGAAATGCCAGGCACAAAGATGCGCTCAGGAGAAGGTACCACCTAAACTCCAAAGCGATGTGAGCAGGGAAGGTCACCAACAGAGCAGGGAAGAAGCACTGAAGTTGGAGTTACACTGTAACTCTGTGATACTTCAAAACCTAAACTGTTCTTCACCAACATTCAATTGAGCAGTTCTGTTAAATATAGCTCTCCATTTTAGCCTTTCAATTTGGCTGTGGCTGTCTGAATTCTCATCCAGCCTCCTCCACTCTGTCTGTCTTGATAGTTTTCCTGCTTCCTCTTCCCCACTCTTGGCATTCTGCTCCCTGGGTCCCTTGCCAGCCTTCCCCCGTTCCTGCTCTACCATGGAGCATGAGAAGGGACTTGGCCACCACAGCATCCCTGTGAAAGGGGATAGATGTTTCCTCCTGCAAGGGCTCCGGTGTGGTACCATCCATGTCGGGTGCTTTCGTGCCCGGGGGCTGAAGCCCAGTGATTTTGCAGCCTGCTTCATAGCTGTGGAAAAGAGATCAGAGATCTATCAGGAGTCAGTGGTTGGGTTTGCATGGCCATTTTCATTCTTCTTCTCGGTGTTGTGTTGGTGGTTGGGTTTGTGTGGGTTTTGGTTTTTTTTCATTCTTCATCTCACAACGCACCCACCTCCTATTTCTTTAAATCCACAGCAGGAAGATGGGCGGGAGGCTGGGGGGAAAAAGGCTTTAAAATCATAATAACAACAGGTCTCCTAGAAAAGGGCAAGTTTTACCTGCTTCAGCTGAGGCAGCTTGTGAATTGAATTTTGCCAAGTTCTTTGTTCAACTCCCTTTCCAGCAATGCCCTTGCCTGCCCTGAGCACAGTCCTCAACAACTCTCCTCTTTGACTATCCCTACACGTTGGAGGAATTCACGTTCTCATTTAAAGTGCTAGTATTTCTGGCTCAAACTTCTCGTATCTTCTTTTCTTCAGACAGTTTTAATACTTGGATGTGTTTGGGTTTTTTTTCTAGCCAGAGCTAAAAATTCTCAGGGTTATATGAAAAGCTGTTTTTAGTTAAAGTATTTTTCTGGACTTTTTGAATATGAAGAAAAGTTTGCAAAAATAACTTGTGTTCTGTATGGGCTCAGAAGGCAGCAAGGGGCAATTCTCTGCTTACTAGGGTCTTGGGGTTTGATCAGGCTTGTGGGCTTCGGCAGCATGACATGTACTGTTTTACAGCTGGAGGTCAGTAAAGCTGAGTGTAGGGGTGGTTCTCCACACAAAATGAGAACTTTGCACCCCAACATCCTGGAGTTTAATGGGGATTTGCCTTCCTGTGTAGAGTCACCTCTTGCCTCAGTACTTAGGTGCTCTACTGCATGGATGTTCCGTAGAAAATATGCACCATGTTTCAATGGCGTGATCCCACGTGAGGCAGACGGGTCTGATGTGTGTATCCCCATGGCAAGGCTCACGCTTTCTCCCTTACTACTGCTGGTGGCTGATGATGAGGGTGGACTAATGACCTCTGGAGGCAAGGATGGTAGGAAGTGTAAGCAGCACACCTCGTTGACATGGACAGACTCCCTGGTTCGCACCATTGCAGATGCCTGATGAACAGCAGAGCTTTGCAAAGCTTAGGCTCTCCTGGACACCGGCTGCTTTTGCTGTGCCTGAGCAGCTGCTGGAGGTGCCCGTGCCAGCGCTGGAGGAGGGAGACTGTTTCCTGCAGGGTACAATTGCCCAGCCAGGGAGTAGGGGGCAAGGGGGCAGGAGCTCCTTGTCATGGGTATCATCAGGCCCAAGTGAACCCAGGGACAGCACAAGATTAGTTATCCGTGCCAAAGCCCAAACCAGGCCATAAATAAACCACTCCCTTTAGCAATATTCCCTTCCCATAGCAGTGCATTACCTCTGTAGTAACAAGGACTGAGAGAAAGTAACTGCATCATTATAATAACTTTCTTTCCCTGGTAAGAAAGAAAAGCTCTGCTCACCCAGAACATCAGCTATTGAAGAGTGAAGCAGGAATGGAGAAGAGGTCGTGACACTTGTGCCAGGGAAACTTTGAGAAGAATAAAGGCAATATTCTTATTTTTATTGCTCTGAACGTTCCCTGTCAGTGGACTGTATGTGTACACATTAAGCAGTACTATCGTGCTCCATCGGTTTCTCCCCAAAGAGAGCTCGCTGGCGGTGCTGTGTTTATAGACTAACCAGTGTGTCTGCGGAGGTCATGTAACATCATTCTGAAGCTTTGCCTGTCTGTGCCCAGTTGGTGACAGGTGAGGAATGGAAATCTTTAGGTAAAGTCTGCTCTGTGCACCGAAGCTCGGTGGGGGGAAGTAAATAAATAAAATTCCAGGTTTGCTGTCCCACCACCTCAACAGAGAGAGTGGAGTTAGAACTGCTCTGCCTGAGCAGTGACCACCACTCCATAGTCTCTGTCTGCTTGCAGCTTAGCAGTCTGTGTCCAGGTCATTCAGTGTTTTGTGTGCAGAGGGGCCTTTGTGTGCTCAGCAGTGTCTTGCATAATGACAAAAGCACAGTGCTCCAGACCTGCACAGGTCCCTTCGCACCACCAGTTTTGTCACCCTAGCAATAAAACTCAGCAGCAATTCAGCCAGTGCTGTGGAAGTTTGGGGGGGGGCAGCCTTGTTTATTCTGGTTTAAACAGTTTATGCTGTTCTTGGACCCATAATATTGAGCACTTCCTCTAGCATATCAAGCAGTCTAATGGTTGGTGTTGAAAGAGATACCCAATATTTTTGCCTGAAAGCAGAGGCGCTGTATTTTTCTAACGGCTTTGTGTAGTCCCTAGAAACTGGACCCCAGGCCCTTAGATGCACTAATTCAGTGACTGATGTGATTAGTTTCTTATAAATTATGAGCACTTGCATGGTGGTTTGATGTACGAAGCCAGCCCCATGTTTATTACTAGCCTTCGTTATGTATTTGCTCCCTATCTTTTTAATAAATGGAACGTGTTACTGAATAAACACAGTACAGTTTCACCGGTACCGCCAAAAAGAGATGTGATCCCTGAATTACAGCCACGATTAAGAACAGTTAAATCTGGAGACTCAGCTGTGCAAATCACGAGATCAATATGGGAGATACCTTTCGCATAACCCTTGACAAGCTATTTGCTTTGTGGTGCTTCAGCATGAGGGGGAAGTTAAAGGAGACTTCTGCATTTCAATCCGGGGATCGAGCCTGTTTTGGGCAGCATTGTGTGGTGACCTAGGCAGCAAAGATGTACCAGCCCCTTCTGGTCTTAGACCCTTGCCAAGTGAGACTGCCCAAAACAGATGGTAATCCATCCTGGTTCGTTTAATTTGCCCTTAGCAGCTCTATGTGAATGCTCTCTCGTTAAATCTCACTGCTGTTGCGACTTTCTAATTTATTGTTGTTTTTTTGTTACTTTCCCCTTCTGCACAGTAACACAGAATCTGTCAACACAAAGATGCTATTTAAATCCTACACATTAGCAGTTTTTAAATGATGTCCCTTGCTAACTGTGGACTATAGGCAGCTGATGGTGGCAGACGCAGGAAGGGAGGAGGAGTGGAGGGGCATGCTTTTGAGAAGAGAGAATAGCTAAGAAATAACCAGAATTAAAAATTCCCTAAAATTCATGTGTTTGTGTTCGCTACTGAAATATGGAGGCATGTTTTCATTGTGATAAAAACAAAATGCCTTTGAATTTCTTCTGCTTCATTATTTTGGAGGGGGGTAGAGGGGAGTGTATAAATGTCCTGTGGTTCCTAGGATCCATGGGGTGAGCCCCCCCACCGAGGTGGCGGCACAGCAGCCTGTCTCTGCTGGAAGCCGTCTGTCGGCTTTGCAGGTGGCCTGGCCAGGCAGGAGAGGAGAAGCGGTTCAGGTGACATCGATGCTGGCCAGTGAACCGGCGCTTTCCTTCCTCCTGGCCCATCGTTTGACATAGCCATTTCCCAGTGGAGTGGCTTCAGGACCCTCCGTGTCCCAGGAGGTCTGCATGGGAAGGAGGGGACCCACCGCCCTTGCACTGGCTGCCTGTGGGATTTGGGTTCCCCCATAGCCAAACAGATCCATTTGCTGTTTTCCTGCTTGTTTTTCTCCTGGAATTGGCTCACTTTGCTGTAGCCAGGTGTTCTTCCAGAAACACAGTTTGCCGGGGGGGTTCAGTGGGTCGTGCCAGGAAGAAGGGTGTTAATGCTGCCACTTAGGTTAATGGACATTAGTTCTGCTGACTGTGGGTCTAATGATCTAATCTGCACTGTCACTGCCTTCTCCTTGCAGTTGTTATTTCCCGATCTAAATTGGGAAACTAATAGTTGTAAGATCATAACTTGCTCTAATGACTTTTAACCTAGAATCAGAAGCTGCTTTTACGTGTCTCAGAATAGATTGCTCCTCTAACTAAACAATTAAAATTTTCCCATCTCAGCTGGAAGCTCAGTCTGTGTCCCTCATGTGTAGTCTAAACTGTATGTAATTAGCTATTTAATTTCTATTAGAATATGAGACACCAGCCTAAGGTTCCTCAAAGATGAGACAAACCCCGTAACCTTTACCACGGGAGCGAGAGTGGTGCGGTGTCTGTATCACATCAGGCTGTGGTCACAGTGGCAGTTTACTCAAAAGGAGTTTTGCTGCTCTTTGCAGGGACTCCAGCTTCTGGGTTTCTCCTAAAAAAATCCCCTGTTTAGGAGACTTGATCCTTGGTGATATTGTAGAGGGGGAAAAAAAATCCCGGTATGTGTCAGAGAGTAGAAACCAACCTGAGAGCAGGCAGGAGCTGAGCATGCACCAGTCTGTAGTACAGGGGTTCTTGTCACTGGAAAAACCTTCTTCCCTTCAGGAAAAACCCTTCCTCCTGCCTTTGCCTCCTTTTTCAGGAATAGTGCTTCAAAACATCCCACCAGGGAAAGAAAGACGGACAGTCAGGCTGGCTGCAAGGACGACAGGTCACCAGCCTGTTTCTCAGGTGTGGGGGCTGAGCCCAGGGGAAGGAGCAGACCTGCCCATAAGGCAGTCTAAAACTCCTTGGAAATACTTTCCTGTCTGATGCCTTTCATTGAGAATAGCTGATTGTCCTGGGGAAAGGGTCAGTCTAGCTCCAGTACGTGGTGATCTTGCCCTATATTATATTAATGTTTTGTCCCTCTCCTTAACAGAGGGAGCAGTACGTGCATTGGCTTCTGCATTCGGCTTCTGACTGCAATTAAGTGTTTAAAATGTCTTCTCATCCCCCGGTACTATAAATATTTAGATAGCTTATTGTATGATTATATGTTTTGCTTGCCTCTTGTGGTACAAGCTGATGAGGATTTTGGAAAAAAAAAAAAAAAAAATCAATCCATAATGCCAAGAAATTGGGGAAAACTGAAGAGGTCTGGGGGGGTTTGTAAGTTTCTAGGCATATTTGTTTGTGCTGTGCGTCGCACACTATGCCATTTACTATACAGCTAGAACACTTCACAATTTTCTCTCCCTGCAACAATTACCCTACTAATAGTCATTTTTCATTATTTAGACTGCAGCAACCCAGGTGTGCTATCTACCTTCCAGAGACAGAAGCTTAGTCTCCAAGCCAGATAAAATCTAGGAAGGATGGAGACAGAGGAGCAGAAAAGTGGGGGCAGGGAACACGTGGAACTGAATGGTCACAGTAAAGGAAAATGTCATCGTTTTAGATGTGTGCCTGGTTTTCCTTTAAATATGTCTATTTCCCTTTTTTCCCATCGTACAAAATCAAATGAGATAAATTTACTGACAATGTATATTATGCCAATTCCGGGTTATTAAACAGGCCTGCAACTAATGTGAGCAAAGACACCTCTTCATCTGTCACAGAAAAAAATCCTGGTGAAGATGCAGTTTGAAAAATATTGCCATAGTTATTTATTTATTTTTGCCATTCGCTATTGTGGGGCCAAGACCCAGGTATCCCCTTCCTCTTCACAGTAGATCAGGAAAGGTAAATAGCATCCTTATTTATTCCTCTAAAAATGTCCTTTATTAGCAAACATTTGATACTGTATGTTGTGTGTATCTTAAAGGATCTGTCCCAGTAGCCCATGTTACTCTATTTCAAGATGATGCCCTTTTGTTTTGTCCCCGTTCTCCAGAGTATAATCCAGAGTCATTTGGCTGAGGTCGGGGGAGTTATACTGATACCAAGCAAGCTTAAATGACAGAGGAATGAAGCCACAGAGCAAACTCAGATGAAGTTTATGCGTTGCTTGAGTTAGGTATAGATTTTATTTTTTTTTCCTGATCTCTCTGCACACAGATGAATTTCTCTTCCAGCAGTCATCTGCTGGGGAAATAGAGATGCTGTATTTAGCACAATCTAGCTCAAAGTGCAGTGAAGTGTGTAGAGACATTCCTGTTGATAATCTGTGAGTTTTAGGTTAGACCCATATAGTTTTGAACAAAATTCACATTATATTGATTAATCAAATTCTGAAAAGCAGGAGTGTTGTGACACCTTCCAAATCGCATGACAGCTGCTTGCAGAGGTGGCCTTTCAGTATGTGGGAAAAGCAGTAGCTGTCCCACAGTCCCCTGCAAAAGCCAAAAACTGCCTCTAGCGAGCACCCCCTGACCAAGGAGAAGGTAGATAACCAACAGCTGCTCTGCAGCTGACTCAGAGAAAACAGCTGCTACCAAAACAGTCATGTAGCACTCAGCCTAACTGCAGCCAGGTTTTTGAAGTGCCTTCTAGGTATAAAGCCAGAACTTAGCAGCACAGCATCTGTAATCTGCAGGCATAGGTTTATGTGCAAGGAAATGGAGCCAGTGGGAAAGGAGAAAAAAAAAACCACCACAAAACCCCACACAAACCCCCAACAACAACAAAAAGTCAAACTCTGCTTGAGCAGGAGATGCAAAGGAGTGAATTTGTGTTCCAAGATGGGGAAGAGACAGAATGTGGCTTCTTGCTTTTGGGTGACCGTATGTACAACAGCTGTTGTATCTGCATAACTCTGTGGAAGATGTGGCTACCTTTCAGAAAGCAGCTTACACCAGATGTCCTCAAGGAATGAGCAACTCAGAGGTGTAATTGGAACCAAACTTGGTGGGTGGGTGAGTGATTATTCAGTGGTCCATCTAAAGCTGGCAAGCAGACCTTGTTTTGCTACCTAGAATTTTCTGCTGGTTTGGGCTTTGCTAGTTTGGCAGGGTAATAGGCAATGACACTCAGGTATAACACCAGGACTGTTCTGCTCTTTTAAGATACATGTAGCCAATTGCAAGCTGTGTAACCTGTTGATCTGCTTAAATGTGAAAGATGATGGATAGTTATATCCTGAAGTATGCCTTTCAAGCGGGAGGCAAGTGATCTGGTAATATGGAAGTGCCTTTGTTACTCTTCATTATCCTCTGCACAACAATAAGATGATCTGTGACTAGATATAAAGGAATCTGTGGGGAGCCACTTAGTTTCCATCTATGTCCTGGACTGCCTACTGTATATGAAATGGGTAATTCTTTCATTTCATCTAGATGAAATAAACAGAAGGCACCTTCTGACATGTGTGACATTTCAGATTATTTTTTTTTCCATAAAGGGAGGTGGTCTGAGAATAGAAAAAAGTGAAGAGGAAACAAAAAAGATGATCCTAAGCAGGGCAGAATTACCACCATTTAGAAAGTGTTCCACTTTAAATGAAAATAAAAAATAATAATTGGAGATGGGGGGGGGGAGGGGGGAAGCAGCTATACACTATACTTTTGAAGATATATATATATATATATATAGTTACATATCTATATCTAGTGTCTGTGCCTGACCAGAAGAGCTACCTCTGTTCTACTGTTGCATCCTGCCCCTGGAAACATAGTATGTGAAAAATGAGTGTGGCTGTGAAGGGACACACGAAGATTGGTGCTTGTCTACAAGAAATTACTTTTCCCCAGCTGTTGGGGACTAATGGATTAGATGCCATTCCCTATGTCTATGGTTCTTAATAGGTGATTGCCACATATATGGTTTTTTTCCCTATTTTAATGCTTTTGTTTGGAGATCTGCTCAAATTTTTAAGATTTGGGAAGTTATTTTTCTAATGACTAAGTCTCAAGAGAGAAGTTACTGTGCCTATACCATAGCAATCACCAGTGGACGTAAATTGAACTGTAGGCAGAGTAGTGGTTCTCTGAAGTACAGCTTGCCTCCAGAAGTGTACCACCCATCCTGGGATGCCACCTCTTCAAATGCTTTGGAGCCTTTTCCTAGAGTCTCATGCTGTAGCACTATGAGCTGTTTCTCTACCACTTCCCCGGCAAAGTACATACATTGAATCTCCTGGAAATAAATAATTGGTGAGATGATATCTGGTTTTAAAAAAAAACCAACAAACAAAAAGCTGAGAAATGAGCTATGTAAAATAATGTGGCTAAAATTTGGAAGAGAAGTTATACAAAAATGGGAGTAAAGGAGGCTTGCATGATAGTTCCCAGTTTTCTGTGGGCTTGGGCATCTTACCTTTGTCTTTGAGATGTCCTCTTTATGTGCCAACACTGGGCTGAGTTCCTTACTGTCTGTAGTATTTCTTTATATGCATCAGTGCAATCAACCTCGTTTTATGGGTGAGGATTTGTGCGATGAGGCTAAGATCTTCCAGAATTGTGTGGTAAAGAACTCATGTGTCTACAGATTTTAGGATAGTGTCCTAATTTTGGACTAGCCTTTCAACTTTTCAGGCATTCATGCAGAAAAGGCGAGGTGTGTGCAGCAGCTGATGGTAGCTGGTACAGATTCACCAAAGCAGATCTTTTCTGTGACTTCCTGATGCCTCAAGGCACTCATGAGGAGCAGAGGCATTTGTATGGCTGGAGGATGTTAGGCCTTGGACATTCCTAAGGTGCTGGCTGAATCCAATTCAGAAGAGTTGTATAGTGTGTCTTGGACTCAGGAGATGCCAAATACAGCTCAGCTTATGCGGCGTTTCTGTGTATGAGGAGCTCTAAGATCATCAATACTAGATTTGTGTCTACTGGTGTCTAGTTTCTGTCTAATGACCTTGACAAACATCAAAGTCACATAGATTTTGCCAGTAGTTGGGATTGTTCAAGGATCTCCTCTTGAGGTCCTTTGATGTCTGTTCAGAATGAGCTTAGTTAAGAGCACGTTTAGGGTCTCTGTCCTTATTTGTCTACTTCAATGAAACTTCTAGGTATTATTTCCAAGAAATCTGTGATCCTCTAGTTTGGCTGAAAGCAGCCAATTAAATCAATAATGGATGAAGGAGGAGTAAAGACTTGCATGACCATCATCAATGTCATCACGTAAGTCCTGCTTCCACTGGAAGTAAGGCTGAAACCTGACCTACTCACTCATACTAAGAAGCTGTTTGACATCTCTAACTTCAACAGTGAGGATGTAGCAGCAGTTGTGTGAGCTAAAAATGAGCAATAACTGAAAACTATTAACGCTGTTACAAAAAGAGCACTCCTTAAGAACTTACTGCTTGTTTGAAGTGCTATATGAAGCTTTTCCCCCTAAACTTTTCCTCTAAGTGCACTTAGAGGAAACTAATTACCCCAAATGGGTGCACACACTCAAAGCAGTCTAAGGTTGAAGATTCATGTATCTAATGCAACCACGTTAAATACTTTGTCGTGACAAGAGAGTTTCCTTGTGGTTATTCCTCCAGCTAAATGCCAACCATCGGCGATTTCATTAATGGCTTGCAGTGTTCTGGTACTGGTGGAAGTCCTGATCTGAGTGACTTAGCTTTTCTAGCAATCGAGAGATGATCTCATTATCATTCAACAGGCCCAGCAGCTTCTATTGGTTTGAACCACTGAAATTGATGGGACAATGACTGTCATCGCTTTGAGTGCTGCGGTGATTACTTCCTGAGGGTATTACCTGGGAAGACTCTTTTAACATCAAACACAGGTTACTGTTTCGTCCACTGTTGCATGATAAATAGCAACAAAGGAAAGTCTGTAATCTTGCTAATCTACTCTTTGCCGAGCTGCACATTTTATAACTAGGGCAAGGGGAAGACAAGCCACACCTCCCCATTTCTAAGCATAGATCAAGTGACAGAGGGGGAAATGATTTCTTCTCTATTCCTGAGGTTTCAATGCTTTTTTAAAAAATAGTGTAGCCTGTTAAGAGGAATGATAAATTATTAAACCTAAATTACAACTCTCTAAATCAATACGCAATATATATATTTTGGTGCCAGTATTTTTTCTCTTTTCACTTACTTAGTAATTAACAAAATTCTGTAATGTGCTATGGGTCTCCTAGGTATTGCAAACAGAGAGAGTATGTGGTAATTGCAATTGAAAACCCCGAGCTAGCTATTTACTTAATGCTGATGTATCTTCATGCTTTGTCACTATCTACAGCAGTGCTGTAATTTTGCTTTCATTTGGTACGTTTTCCAGAAATCTTATTTCTAAGCTGTTTGATGGTCTTTAACAAACATATCGTTTGTGGAGTGCAGTAGAGCATCCGCCTCTGGAGCACCATCTCTCGCGGGCAGGGGTCATTTAGATAAGTAGGCTTGGCTCTGTCACTCCTCTACGGGCTCACATGTGGCCTTGGTCGCTGCTGATGTGGGCTGGGAACCCAGCCAGACCACACCACCAGCCCTCGTGGCCTTCACGCCACGCTTGCTGCAGAACCAGCTGGCACAAGGGAGGGACAGGCCATGTCCTCGAAGTCTTCCCCTGGCATGAAGTCAGAAAGTACATTTGAACCCAGATTTGGGAAGCGTTCTGGAGTTTAGATCCACAGCTTCTCACCTCTTTGGGTCAGCTGTAGTCAGCAGATGTAGGTGGGCAGTGCAGGTCTGCCCTGCACAGCTTGTCGGATGAGGCAGGGAGACAGTGTCTCTAAACCTGTGCTGGGACTTTCTAGCACAGAACAAACTCCTGCCATGAGGCGCTTGTACATGGTCCTCTGGTGCCATGGAGAAGTGTACTGGTGCGGGCACACTGTTGCTTTTAAGAAAGTGGGTTTTGGGTGTAAAGTGTATTTTGAAGTGCCAGGATGGTTAAAAGTGCTCTTGTAGGTCAAGCAAAATAGTTAATTTTGGTTCAGTAAAATAACCCAACCATGCTTATAACAGTAGTTAAGAGGACCTGGCCAAGCAATCCAGACCTCGCTCCTCATGTCTTTTGGGCCGTTTTATGTTCCCTGAATGACACATGCAAAAGCTGTGGGCATGCATAGAACAGATTGGTATGAATGAGAAGAGGGTTTGGACTGGATCTTCCCCATGGCTATTACAAACCAGCACAATTATGGGAATGCAAACTCTTCACAATCGTTAAGACTAAGAAAAAAAGAAACAAGTATTCTGATATATTAAAATAATCTTTACTTGAAATAAATATTATTGGCATAAAAAGGGCAACTTCCTTAATCTGGGGAAAAAAGTGAATAGCTCTAAATCACACCCACTGCTTGAGGTGTGGAAAGTGCCCAACACTGCTTGGAGGCCTGTTGTACAACCCCTAGTACAAGGGTCACCTGGGACCTGCTTAAGGTCAGGGTCCATTACTGCAAGACTACGGAAAAAATACTCAATCTGGATTTGTGAGCTCAGAAGGATTCATGTTATGACACTGCGTTTAAGAAGCAGTGTGAGACCAGTGCTGCTGTTACCAGTAGTTCTGCCTGTTGCACTCCTGAAAGCCTTGAATCTGTGATTATTTTGCCTCATTTGCCGAAGCCATTGGCACTAAACTCAACTCTGAAGATATGCGAGGCTAAGGAATTTTGTATGCAATGTTCATATCCAATCCAGATTGTTTTAACTTTCTATTTGGATAGAGCTTAGAAGGTGCTAATCACCTTTCCATCTCCCAAATATGGCTTGTGCCAGCACGCAGCATTAACAGGCCCCTTATATTTGATTGCGCACAGTTGGAGAGCGTTATGCCTCAGTATCAAAGAACATTTCAGGCAGTAAGCTATTAAGGCAGCTATCATTTAAATTAAAAAAGATGCTTTGGTTTAAGTGTTGGGTAATAGACACTGTTCTCAAAACAAGGGCTGAAACCTCCTGATGCCACCCTGCAACTGAGACAGAGTCTGTGCACTTTCACAATGAGCCTTTCCTACTGCTTGCATTTCCCTTGCGTAACCCTGGTGTTGGGCGTAACTCACTCGGGGAGGGTATGCAGACTGAAGAGGGCAGGCACCAAGTAACGTCCGGGAGTTCAAACCACTCTGATCCCTAAACATGGCTTGGACAATCTCTTTCAAGTAGTCTTGTGTGCAGAATTTCTGCCTTCTGATCACTCAGAACTTTTTCTTCTTTAACTTGTGGTCCCATATCTGTTCAGACCTGGATTTGGGAAGTACCAAGATAAATGAAAGGGTTTTACTTGACTGCTAAGTAGGCTTTTCTAAATCTCCTATGCTGTACAGTTTGCATTAGTTTTAGATTAAGTTTATTTTTTAGATTATCCACACTGGTTCAGCAATCCCTTCTAAAGCCCAAATGATGCAATAAATAATAGCCGAGGAAATCGGGAACCAAACTCCACGTGGAAGAATCTTTTTTTAAGTCACACCAGATGTTCAAAATGGGAGATTGAATCAGGGCAAGGATCCATAAAATGAGAAGCATAATAAGTAGGATTCTGCGTTTCTTTTTTATTAAATTTCTGTTCAAGAACTCCCATCATCCTTCACCACTATCAGGACGGTTCTGCAGGGGAAGCCATGAATTCATTAGATAGCCCATATTTGCAGAAGAACCACCTTGTCTTCTACACTTCAAGGTGAGGTTTTCTTTAATAGTTTCTACTGCTGTAATAAAAAGAAATGAGGACTAGATTCTCCAAAGTTCATAGGGAGATAATAGTATGTAAATCAAGGAGTAACTATATTAGTCATGAAAGCTGATGGGGGGGAAAAAAACCCTGGCTAACTAAAATAACTTAACTCGCATTGATTTCAGTGGGATCACAATGTCACCCAACTTTCTACCAATGCCAGTAGCAGGCTCTATCTCCTTATAGAGGAGGAACTTTGAGGAGGAAAAAAAACCCAGACAAATTATGATCTTGTGGAACAACAGAAGCTTTTTTACATGACTCCTAAAGCTATCCTACGTCTATAAATGTAAAAGGCTGCAGTTCAAGGATGTAAGAGCGTATCATAGGTTGAGTTTACATTAATCTTCTGTAAAAAGCACAAGCACAGAAAACAAAATAAAGCAATTTGATCCTAGCTCAACACCACTCAACTTCTCAGGTAAAGTTCATTCTTGGTTTGATTTTTTTTTTTAAAGTAGGTTGAAATACACTCAGTACTTTCATATCAAACAGGTGGGACACCTCAGAAAACTAACAATTCCTCTGTAGCAAGAATAGATTAGGAAGGAAGGAGCAAGAGGAAAGACACACATAAGAGACATCTTAGGAGCAGGACCTGAAGTGAGGACGTGTTGTTCCTCTGGAAGACACAGAAGGAAGGCAGGTCACTCCAAACACTGGACATGCCCCGTGCCTTCGCCTGTATTTTCCTTGTGGCGGAGTACATGTTTTTGGCATGCTGTGTATGACAATAATACCATATTATTATATTACTCTATGATATAATCCTGTACTATTCTGTGTACTCCCACTGTTGCTTGATGAGGGAAAAAATACTACAAGCCTGCATTTCTCCTTCCTAGGAAACAGGCTCTACACCTTCGCTTCTGTAGCTGCCTTTATCAGGCAAGATTGAGAGAAAAAGGTATCATTAGTCTAATAATGAGTGTGTGAGCTTTTAGCAATTACATTTTCTTCCTCCTTTGCTCCTGGAAAGTGCCAGGTACCTATAGGGAAAGAGATTATGAAAGTAAGTTACATTTTCTCACTAGCCTAATGAGTACAGATACATACAGAGAAAGTGTTCCCCTGGCTAATTATTTAGTCAGCAATCACTCCAGTTGTCCCTGCCATGAAACCAAGAAACAGAAGGAGTATAATAAATATAGACTGGGGTCACTGACCAGGAAAATATATCACAGTTGGGTGGCGTAGGCCTCAGGACATGCTATGTGGAAAAAAATTCATTTAAAGCATTGACAAAACCAAATTTAGTTAAAATTTGAATACATTTTTAAGCAGAGTTTCTAGTTCATACACTATGAGGCCAGCTGTCTGAATAAAGTTATGTTGTACAAATCCTTTCCTTTGCTTTAGGAGTGATTAAATAGCTGGAAGAATCTGATTGCTTTTGCTTTTGTTGTCTATCTTTGCTCAATTCACAAAATTTAGGCATGGAATATAAATCACTGCCTAGATTGAGGGGAAAAAAACCCTCAAATGGCAATTAAATATTATCTACTTCATTCGTACAGTACTAAAATTTCATTTCAGTCCTCTGTAGAATTGCTAACTGTGAGCTTCCCTCCTGGACCCCCCTCTCCTTAGGGGTGTTAGTTCATATGCTTGAGAGAATCAAGTCTAAATAGACACAGCTCAAACATGTAGTTTTGTAGTTAATAAGTTAGATTTTTCATAACCCTGCTGGGACTGGCAATACCTCTTCTTGCACAGAAACAGGGGTACTGCAGAAGTATTCTCTCAGCTTCTTTCTCTCTGCTTAGACAGACCTCAAATCTCACTTAAGAATTAAAGGAGAAATTCAGGCATGCATTTTTGCTTTGAATTTTTGAAACTAAGCTGAGAACCCTGATGTTTCGAGTCAGGTCTGGAGAGATGATGCCCCAGTTCCATGCAACGGTTGTCCTCTCACCTTCCTGAAATACAGGTTGAGGGGTTATTTTCCTCACGGCATGCAGCAAAAGCAGTTATTACTCAATAACCAAGAAGTTGTCTCGATGCTATGAGAGCCATAGGCCTCATATCTTGAGAGCCATCTACTGGCACCTTATCTATTATCCACATATACATCCTCGCACCCTTCTCACTTACAGAGCTGACATGCAGCAGGTTTTCCATCTTCCTGCTATGATATAAATAAGAACAATTTAAAGGGGTCTAAGCTCGTAAATCATCTGTGAGGGATCTCTTGCAGGCCTTGCGCCGCTGTGCCCTGTCCGCGGCTGTACGGAGAGGCAGTGGTGAATGCGGGGCCTGGGGCTGCAGAGAGCTTTTCCTGACTGTCCTGTGCTTCTCCTCACAGCAGGGTGTAGTAATAGCACCTACCTTGTTCTGAAGTCGTAGCACGTTTCACAAAGCAAGCGGCGAGGCTGTATTGTGGGCATGGAGCGTGCCCTTCCTGTGGGAAGCCTTTGCTGGCTGTACCCTGCTTCCTCCCAGCCCACACAGCAGGGACTAAGACCCTCCACTGGGGCTACAGCAGGAGGAGGGTGGGCACTACACCGAGATGGCTTCTTGCAAGAGAGGGTCCCGCTTCTCCTAGAAGCGTGGGGACCATTGGATAGTAGGGTGTGTGCTGTGCATTGAAAACTTGAAGGACAGAGGCTGGGATTGGAGTGGGGTCAGTAAAGACATGGATCATCATCAGAGGGGAAAAAAAAAACAGTTGAGAAGTTGTGGAGAGGGATGAGTACCTTTGAGGGTATCACAAGTACAAATGTATCTCTTTCATCCTCCATTTGGGGTCTCCCAATATTAGTAGATTCAAATGGCAAATTTTGTTTTCATGTGTTGGGCAGTGAGTACCCAGTTGTTCAAGTTTCTGTTCACGTGTGTCACAAAACTATGAAAAATGTGTCTGTGCCACTGTTTTCAGAAGAAAGAGTAGTAGTATTTAGGACTGCACTCTGCCTTTAATTCCCCTTTCTTTAAATGGATGCTATTAAACTTTCCATTTAAGGCAGCAAAGGTCTCTTTATTATTACAGAGCTTTACTTGATGTACTTTACAAGTCTCTCTTTTTTTATTTAAGTTACCATTTATATGTATCACTTGACATCAATGTTTTAGCTAGTGAAGCATCTCCATTTGCATTTTTACTGTTTTGAGTTGGTATGCCTTCAAATAATTTTTAAATAATAGTTCCTTTTGCCTGACTGCTCATAAAAAAATGTTTCTATCGCACACAAGGAATGACATTTTGAATAAAAAATTAATTACATGATAGGGAGTGAAATGTTTTCAGTTTTGAACATTATTTCTCTGTACTGCTGTTCTGTTTCGTTTAAGGTGGAGTTAAGTCTATGTGTGACAGATTAGTTTTGCTGGATAAAACACTATGCCTAGCTAGGTATCAGTTCTAGACATTAAACAGCGTTGGTTTCCTCTGCACTAGCTACTGGTAGCTCGTTGTACCCAATGCTGGTATTTGACAGAACATCCCTTTCAAATCCTTAGGTTGAAAATGACAAATGATTTATTTTTTTCAGAACTATAGCTCTCCCTTCTCAGATAGGGAATGTGATTTCATAATACCCAACCCAGTAATTTTTGTGCACGTATGTGTAAAAAAAATATTTCTAAGGATATTGACCTCCTGATCTTTGTGAGATTCCTTCTTACACAAATCCTTCAAGAGCCTTAGCATTTTTTTTTGGTTATACTTAATTTTCATTGAACCCCCATTCCCAAGGACAATCACAAACATCCCCACAACCCTTCATTCCTTGACCTGGGTCAGGCCAGATGACTGGTGCCCATCAGCCTTTCACCGCGTAGTGCACAGAAGCACATACCGCTCTGGCATAGTCACTTCAGCACGATACCATAGCAGGGTAGCTGAACTGAAATCCACATTCATGAGTACACTGATGCTTGCCTGGGGCATGCAGGTGCCCTTTGTTCCCAAAAGCCTCGTGTGTAACAGGCAACAGCATCTTTGGGTGTGTGCTATGGTACCCATACCATGTGCTTGCTTACCGTGGCAGGGATGCTCACACTGGCAGTGCACACAATGGTCAGACACTGCCCATTGATGCCTCTCATCAGAAGGGACACTGAAGCTAGATCTCCACCCAGATAGAAAAAGAAAGCATGGATGGGCTGTTATCTGTTAGAATGATTTAGCAATATATCAGGAGACATGGAGCAGGGCTTATGGATATGGTCTGGCACAAGGTGCTGAATACAAAATGATTGTTTACTGTTTTATAATACATGAAGTAGGAGTATCAAATGATGTTAGCAGGTGCCGAGTTTAGGAAAGTTATCCTCTCCCACAGTACACAAGGCTCATGACCACAGGTCCTCCTGGCTGCCATATGTTTATGTGGTTCATGGGAAATTCATGGAAAGAAAATCTATTCAGGAGCTACTAACTGCAATGACACTCTTGTCCCTCAGCAGTCCCAGACAACTGCCTGAAAGAGTACCAGGAAAACACCACTGTAACCATGCTCTGATCTCTTACCTGCATGGGTCAGAGGAACCATAGGAGATACTTCAGCACAGTGTCTTCCAGGGGCCTTCAGTTATGCTGCCTCTCTTGCAGGAAACGGTGCTCCTCCTTCGCTGCATTGTTCAAACACCGGTCCTGTCTACCTGTCCTCAAGGGTGTACTGAAAACAAGCGGAAAGGGTTCCTACATGCCTGTGTTGAGCAGGACCGCAACTGTCTGGGGTTGGACCCTCCCTCTCCTACAGGCAGGAACAGTTCAGGTGTTTCTGCTAGCAGCATTGCTGCGTGGAGGCAGGAGTGGATAAGCCATGCTGCTTGGGGTTTATTCAGTTAAACTTCCAATTCCCCTTGGTGACTACAGGAATCATTATCTTGGTGGAAGGACGCTATGTGGTCAGTTGGGGTGAGCTGAATGTAACTTCATAGAGGGTGAACCTGAAAGTTGACTGGGAAATGCCATTTAAAAATGCTGATTTATGTTTTCCTTTCTCACTGAAACAGTTTTATTCCCTGATAGGAAAGAAATCCCACAACCACTACAATTCCAATGAGGTAAAGTAGCTAGAGAGACTGACAGTATGCAAAGGCTCCACTTACTTGTTCACCTTATAACACTTACATGCTTTTTGTCTCAGAAACAACTCTGGGCAAAAGAGCCCAGAAACAGAGAAGGAAAATAATGGGAAATAAGAAATGGATTTTTACAGTGTCAGGCAGAAGAAACAGTTTGTATGGCCAAGAAACTAGTGTCACATAAAAATGTTATCAGTGAATAGCTGCCGTAGGTCTTCTTGCAGGCCCCAGTCCTGCATCTCCATTCAGTAGGAAAAGAGTTTCAAAAATAAAGCTCAAGGATCTCTACAACGGTAAAGGTCGCCACCACCACCACTACCTCTTTCTGTATCTGAGTCTTTGAAGAGCTGTCAAGCCACTTAATCCATTGTAGTGCTGTCTGTCCTGGGAGATGGAGGTGATTTCTACTGCTGGTAGCAGAATGTCCAGAGCTACAAAGGTGCTTGTAGGAGCAAAGCTTTTTGTAAATCAATCAAAAAATAAGACTGTGAAGTTGGCTAACCCTGGTAGTAAACCAGAGTTATGAATTTCTTCTTCTCCCTTGAAGACGCTTTGTTGCTCCTCAGGAATAAACACTGCTGAATAACCATGACTTTATATAAATAATACACTCCCTCCTACAAGCTGCATGAAATGTTAAAACTCCAGAATGGACTATAAACGGATGCATAAATCTTTAGGATCCGTGCATTTCAATCCATCTATTTAAAACTGAAGGTAGAAGGATCGCAGTATTTATTCCCATTTTACATGCCCTTTGTGCAATTTTTTTCTGACATCAATTTCACGTGTGGAGCAGCACAAAACAGCATTCCAGTACACCCTGTGATACTGTCTTCTGTTTCTTGGCACATTCAGTCGAAAGTGAAGCGCAATGCACGACAGCTTTTTTGGTGTAATAGGTCACCAAAGTAGTGGAATGTTTCAGTCAAAACTCAAAGCATTGAGACACTTTGCTAGGCAAGTCGTCTTTCTTTCAGGAAAAGCTGAGACCTTTTTTCATCTTTATACATGAGGAGCCTTGCTCTGAAGCAGTTAATTACAGTGAGAAATAGGGCGCGCTTTTTCTTGTAACTAGCCATGAATTCTGTTTGGATTGCACACTAGTCCAAGTGAAGAGGAAGAGCCGTATTTCTCTCACAAGTAAGGGGGAGGGGGGACAGTCTGAGTGTATGTAGATGAACGTAATCTACTTGCTGTTTCTAGACCCAAAGGATCCCTCAGAGCGTTAACAATCCCCTATGAGGAAAGGCTGGGTGAGCTGGGACTGTTCAGCCTATAGAAAAGAAGACTAAGGGGGGGACCTTATGAATGTCTATACATATCTTAAGTATGGGATGCAGGGGGACATGGCGAGCCCCTTTTCAGTGTCTGTGGAGACAGGACAAGGGGCAATGGCTGCAAGTTGGAGCACAGGAAGTTCCACACCAACATGGGGAGGAACTTTTCCCCAGTGAGGGTGAGGGAGCCCTGGGACAGGCTGGGCAGGGGGGATGTGGAGTCTCCTTCTCTGGAGATACTCCAGCCCCATCTGGACACCGACCTGTGCAGTATGAGCTGGGGAGCTGCTTTGGCAGGGGGGTTAGACGTGATGAGCTCTTGAGGTCCCTTCCAACCCCTATGATTCTATGCTTCTATATCCAGGAGTGGTATACTTAGCACTGAGATACGTGATTTAGCTGAGCTCCACATAAAATCTGTAAAGCGGTGAGTACCCCGCTGCCTGTGCACGTGACGCCACGCGTGCTCTTCTTGCACACCTGAGAAATGGATGCTCATAAAATCCGCTTGAGACATGCCAACATCTGACAGGAACATGGCTAAGCCCGCCAATTTTTGGTCAGGCCAGACCCAAAAATGCACAGGCCTGAAACAAGCATCAATCTTCTGTGGAGGATGGGGGGGAAACCTCCAGCTTCATACACAGCAAGTTCATACAGGTTGTGTGTCCTATGTTGGGTGCCTTCTAGAATAGGCAAAATGCTTTTCTTCTGGGTTGGGGGTCTTCTAACTGGCAGCTGGGCTCCCAAGCCTCTTCCGGTGGGGTCTTTGGGATCAGACCTGCTCTTTTGTCAAGAGGAATTGCCATTGCAAACAGGTGATTCCCACACTCTGGATTTTTTAGTACTGGCTAGGATCTTATTTGGTCAAACCTGTAGATTAAATTTTTTATTTCCTCCCCTGCCCCCCAAGAACTAACGCTGGCAGTGGTATCTTACAGTAGCTTGTGCACGTGGTGCAGCTCTCGTTCTCTCAAGAATTCTGCAGAGTCGATGTTGTTTTGTTGTTTTACTTCTGTACGTGTGTGTTTCATACACATGTGATAACATGGTCTTAGTGGTGAAGAGGCGAACTTAAATATCCTTGGTGCATTCGGGGGTATTTGCTCTTGGCCGTGGAACCTTATCCCATGCTTTTGGTGCTGACTTCAGGAAAATATGGTTGATGAATATTAGCTGGACTATGAGAAACCTTTTTCCTTAGGGTTCTTGACCAAGGTCACCTTCCTAGGTCCTTGAGACATAAGACACAGGCCATAAAGTGCTTGATAAATAAGGATCCACAAACTCAGCTTTATAGGCTTTGGGTAGACAGAGCTGAAAAAGAGAATGGGTGTTGTGTACCCATGGCTTGTGTTGCTGAGGAGGTTCTGCTATGCTCGTCTACCAGTTGGCTTCCTCCAAGTTCTGGGAAACTTTTGGGAAACTGCAGGCTTCTTAGAGCCAAGATGTAATACAAGTGTGAATAACTGAGGTTGCATAATTCGTTGCTAGTACACCATCTCCTAGCCAAGCACAGCGACAGAAGGCATTACTCACAGACGTGGCTATGTGGGACTGGGATCAGGTGCAGTCTGGCCCCCGGCTTCAGCTGCTGCTGGCTACTGCTGCCCAGTCCTAGCTAAAGGAGTGCATTGCACAGCCAGGGCAGACCTGTCCTTGCTTCGAGATCGTAGGATCACTTGAAACATCTCAACCAGCTGCTTTTCATCTGGGAGCCCATCTCCTCCCACCACTGGTACACGTGGCATGAACATGTGTGGTGGTATCAGTATCAGCTGCTCCCGAGACCTCTTGTCTGCCAGGTTATTGTAGAGTAAGCATCTAAAAGCTGCACAGACCTTACAAGAGCTCCACAAGTAAGGACTCTGATACTCGAGATACAGTCTCCCCTCATCATGTACTAACAGGGTCCTTCCAAGGATTCAGATCGCTTTTGCTGCTTATCTGGCACCGGAGACAAATGCATAACCACCAGTGGCTGCTGGTCTTTGGTGCTTGGTTTGGATATGGAAAATGGGGGGGGGGGCAGGGCACATGTGCTGTAACCAAGAAGAATCCGGTCACGAGTTTAATATCACACTAACACAGCGCTGCCTGCATGCTACCGAACCCATCCTGTGGCTTACAAGTAGTAGCATTTGTGTAGTGGTGAGGTGGGATGGAAGCATCAGGGAGTACAAGAATGCAGGTGTCAGCTAGCCTCAGGTTTGAAGTATAGCTGGGAATAACGTGTTGCTGGGAGATTGTATGTGCAGCATCAAATTAATAGGGCAGAAGAATGTATGCTGTGGAGCTAGGAACTACATGAAAAAATGATTGTATCTCAGTCTCTGTAAGTCAAAAGAAATTGCTTGAGAAGGTGACGGAAAAATGGGGCTCGTGGGTCTAGTTGTCCCTTTTGGAACATTGACACAGATATATTTTGTTATCAGGAGGATGTTTTGGTAAGTAAAGTTTTCGTATCAACAAGGAAAATCTTCTTAAAGAAAATACAGAAAAACCTGTAATACTGTGTCTTAAGCAGATTGCCCTTCAGACAGTTTCAGGTTCGTAGTTCAAGCATCATGTTGTGACAATTACAGGACCTCTGTTGGAGCTTCCATATTCCAAAGACAGAAAACAAGTGCAAAAATAGAGGGGCTCCTTTGTGTCCCCAGGCAGTGGCTGAAGGCAAAGCAGGGTAAATACAAGCCAGATCCATGATCCTGAGGCTTGGTCGCTGCAGTATTATAGAGCACTCTGGGGAGAACACAGGCCATAGCCAGGCTTCTGCTGCTGTATTTAATGATGCGCTGTGAATGCCGGATACGTGTGCGGCATCGTCTTGGGCGTGAGTTATAGTGACAGGAGAGACGGATCAGAAAAGACCTGGCTGTGAGGCTGGGAAAGCCTGACCTAATGGTTTCATTCCCTGTATGGCCTGGTTAAACTGGTCCCTAAGTGAGGAGGTCCTAATGATCTGTAGCGATGTGGAAATGAAGCAGGTTAGGAGCAGAAGGTGGGAGGGTGGAGGAAAAGAGACGTACAAGAAATAATAGAAACTATGGGCCATGGTAACTGCAACCAGGGGAAAATACAGCGATGAGACCACACAGAGGAACCAAGGAAGTAGGAAGAAGAGACTAAGGGTGGGGGAGGTGGAAGCAAGGAGAAACAAAGAGAGACCAGGACTTTACCCTGGAGAGGCTGTGGTACCTGGGCCAGCCAGGGCATTGTTTTAAGCACCTCAGCGATCAGCCAAGCACAGAGCTGAGTTTCAGCGAGCAAAAAATAATGAGTAAGAAGAAGTAAGATAAAACAAAAAGGAAGAGGTGAAAGGGAAAATAGAATAGGGTAGTAAATGGAGCTAACAGGATTGCATGAAAAAGTGAAACAAAGAGCTAAAGGAAAGGAAAGAATTGATCTGGCACCAGGTACTCAGCTGGCAGATGCTCTGTAAGCCCACAGAAGATGAAGAAGATTCAGTGCAACCACTAGCAGGCAGTACAAATTAGTATTTCTTTTCTGCTAGATGCTGCTTAGGGCTTGATTAGGCAATAGGAAACAGTAGGCACAGGGATTTGTGTGGATCTTCATCAGAGCCTTAGCACATACTGGAATGTGCAAATTGATACCCTTTTAATTGTAGCAAAGGCTTTTGGTCTACAGGTAGGCAGATGAGGTCAGCAGAGAGCGCTGCATGCAGAGCAGGGAGCAGATGATGTTGGACGTATGGGGCAGGACAGGAGACAGGTTTTCTTCTGTCTTAAAGCTTCTGGAGGAGCTAAATAGGAATTAAAAGAGCATAAGCTGTTCCATGGCTCCCGCATACGTAGAGTCCCTCTATGAAGGGATACCGAGCACTAGTCTGTTGTAGGGATCTGTGTAGACCCCTCCAAGCATGAAATATGTCAGCCCCTATTACAGAGCTAAGTCCTAAGCCTTTAACTTAGGGGTCGAGAAGGGGGTCATGCTTTTGGAAAAAGCAAACTTCCCCAAGTGCCTTCTCGCACCCTGTGTGTGTGTGTGTGTGTGTGTGTGTGTGTGTGTGTGTGTGTAAACCGCGCCTGTGCCCGCTCATAGCGGCCACGCTCGGGTCTCCTCCCGGGGCCACCAGAGCCCTCGAGGTGCCAAGCTGCGCCCCGCAGCCAGAGGAGGGGCCGCGGAGGGTAGGGTGAGCCCGCCTCCGGAGCGGCCCGGTGCCCTCCCCGAGCCCCGCGGTCCTGCCCAGCGGGACGGGCTGGGATGGGCCGGGCCGGGCCCGCCTGCCCCGCCGGCGGCTCCCGCCTGTCCCGGGCAGCGCCCCGAGGGCGTGGGCAGCCCGCGGGGATTAAGCGCCCGTGTCTCGGGAGCGCTTCCTGGGTGCCGCCTGGACAAATTGATCCCCTTTTTTTTAGCGTTATGATTATTATTTCCGTGTCTTACGCGTCCTTGCCGCGCCGGCCGCCCCATCCCGCCGCCGGCGCGGCCGCACGTTAAGTGCCGAGCAGGGGGCGAGGGGGGCCCATTTACCTGGAGGGTGTCTGTCGGCGGCGAGCGGCCGCGGGGCCTGGAGATGCGCGGAGCAAGGGGGCGAAGCTGAGCCGCCCCCACCCCTGCGGCGGGGCCAGGGCAGGGGCAGAGGCGAGCGGCTCGGAGCACCGGCAGCAACGCGGAAAGCACCGACCGGCTGTGGTGTGGACACACCGCTGCCGTGCTCCCGCCGCCCCCCACCCCAGGGAGGGCGGGGGAAGTCCCCTCCGCCCGTCCTGGCCGCCGCCTCCTAAAACTAATGCTGAGGAGGGGAGGAGGATCCGTGGCGAAGGGCGCAGCGGGGAGAGGCGGCTCCCACAGCCCCGTGGCGAAGCGGCGGCTGGAGGCGGAGGGAGGCTGCTGCGGGGTTCTTTCGCTCCGCGGTCTCCGAGCGTGCGTTGGGGGGCAGAGCAGCCCTCCGTGCCGCGGTGATGGTGCAGTTTTTCCTGCGGCTCCGTCGCGGGGATGGTGCTGCAGCCCGCCAAGCCCTTGGCCGCTGCCTGCCGAGGCTGGGCAGGATCTCCCTCTCCCTCTGCTCCCCGCTGCGCTCGTTTCTCCCCCTCGTCACCTCGGCGGCCGTGTACCCCCTCCAGACCCCGCCGGCCGTGGTGGGGTTTTATTTTTCCCAACGTCGCATCCGCGCGTGATTAAATACCGGTACCCGGGAGCGCGGCCAGCAACTTCAGCAGTGTGCGTGTGTGCGCGGAGAGGGGGGGGGTGTCACGTATGTGCCTGCCTGCGCACCTAGGTGAGCCTGCCACCTGCGGCTCCGACCGGACAGGGGCGGGTGGGCGCGCACATGTACGGCCGCGCCGCCTCCCGGCCCCCGCCCCGTCGGGGGTGCCCGTAGCCAGCGGTGGCGGCGCTGGGGGTCACCCTGGGCCCGGGGGTGCCGAGAGCTGGCGCGGCGCCCCCGGTCCCCTCTCGCATCCCCCCCTCTCCGCCCCCGGCGGCGACGCATCCCGGCCCTGCCCCGGGCGCTGCCGCGGGGCGCAGCAGCACCGCCGGCCCCGCCCGCCGGGCCCCGCATCCCGCTCGGCCAATGGGGGCGGCGCGGCGGCGGCACGTGACGCGGCGGGCCGGGACCTGCTGCTTCCCCCGCGCAGAGGGATGCGGGCGGCAGAGCGGGGCAGGCGGCGGCGGCGGCGGCTGCGCGGCGGCGGCCCCTCCGCGCCCTCCCCCCGCTCCCCGCCGCCCGGCCCCTATGGCAGCCGCTCCCCGCCCCGCCGCCGCCCGTACCCCCGCGCCGCCCCGCCGGGCTCCGCCGCTCGCACCAGCGTCGTCGCACCCGCGCCCGGCCGCCGCTCGCTGACCCGCCGCCGCCGCCGGCTGGTGCCCCGGGATGCCCAGCGGCCCCGCCGCCCGTCCCTGCCGCCCGCCGCGCCGCCCGGGGGGCACGCCGCCGGAGAGTTGAGTTAGGAAGTCATGGTGCCCTGGGAGCCCTCCCCGCCCCGGCAGTGCGGCGGCGGCTGGACGCTCTGCGACTGCTGCTGCTGGCTGCTGCTGCCCGCCGTGCTGCTCGTCCTCGCCCGCCCCGAGAAGCTGGCGGCCTTCCCTACCTCCTTAAGCGACTGCCAGACGCCCACCGGCTGGAACTGCTCCGGTAAGCACCGGAGCGCCCTGCCCCGCCGTGCCCCTCCGGGCGCTCGAAGTTGCGCGGGCGAGCCCGGGGGAAGCAACTTCAGAGGGCGGCGTCGCGTCCCGCTGCATACACGGGAAGAGAGAAGGCAAAACGTCCCGGGTGTCGGGGCTCGCCGCCTCTCCCGGCGCGGCCGCAGCCCCCGGGCGCCCCGGTGCCCCCCGCTCCGCGGGGCCGGCCGCGCCCTCCGCCGGTGCGCAGCACCGCGGCTGCGGACGGCTCTCCGCGGCAGGGAGCTGCGGCCCCGCCGGAGCGCAACTCTGCGCTGAAACGGGGCAGCCCGGCGTGTGCCTGCGGGAGATGGGAGCTGGGACCCGGGGACCGTGCGTGCGCGCCCTGCGGTGCGCCCCGGATTGAGAGCCAGCCGGGCTCTGAACGCCGCGGCACCGGGAGGCCGGTGCCTGCTCCTTAAAGTCGGGCCGACCTTTGTGATGAGTTTCTCTATGTAGGGCAGCAGCTGGTCCTTCTCCGGTACGTAGAGTAATTCCGAAATGAGACCGTAACAGCCCGCTAAGGGGAAGAAGAGCGGTGTTTTGGGGGCATCGCGTGTGGGGGGGGTGTGTGTTAGATCGGGGGGAATTTCCACTGTAAGGTCTTCATTTTAAACGTGTGGCGATACGGTTAAGAGCGCTAGGATGGGTTTTTTTCTTTTTTTAAAAAAATCGATAGCTTTAGATCTTAATGGGTTTGGAGTCTGATCTAGCTGTTCCGTTTGATACCTTGCTGCATGCTGTTGGAGTGGGGAGTCAGCTGGCGAGATCTGAAATTCACGCTTGTGTCCGTGAACTGAATCTTCAGTCAGATCTGCTGGGTTTTTATCCTGGAGAAAATGAAGGCAAAGAGCTAGGTTCGCCCAGCGTCTCGTGGGCAACCTGGCACTTCTCCTGTTAACTTAGAGGCAATCAATCTTCATTGGGATCGGGCAGACCATCACGGAAAACACACAGCCTGTTTGTCTTTATTATTGGGGGCTTTGTTGCATCATGGGCTGGAGAAATTCCAATCTGGACTTTTGTCCAACAGATTTGCGGTCGGATGGGGATAGGTTAATGACATTTCCAAACCAGAGCCGTGAAATGGAATAATTACTGGGTGACTTTTGAGGAAACGGAGGCTGTGAAAGAGAAGACAAGTGTGTGAGGCTGTGGAGGAGGAAAGACGGAGGGAGAAACGAGAGAAAAGTGGAAAAACTGAGGACAGGGAAGGACAAAAGCAAATCTGGACTCTATCATTTCATCAACAAGGTTATTGTGCTGTGTGCATCAAAATGCAATCATCCCGTATTGTTCCTCTTGCTAGACCCAAGCTGACACTTCTTTTTTTTTCCCTTTACATTTGAGGTTACGATGACAGAGAAAACGATCTCTTTCTCTGCGACACCAATACCTGTAAATTTGATGGGGAGTGTTTAAGGATTGGAGACAGTGTGACTTGTGTCTGTCAGTTCAAGGTAAGAAGACTGATGTTTCGTACTCTTAATTCGCTAATGAGAATACAAATCAAGGACCTCCATTTATGACCTATCGCTGGACAATTTATTTCTCAGTGTGCAGCAAAGTTAGAGGGAAAACCTGGCAGCATGTCTAAAAGCTGGCAGGACAGCCAACTGGTGTCAAGAAGATATAAGTTTCTCTGGGAAAATGCAGGTGCTGTGGCTTTAAAAGTCCCTTCGGGTCTGCAGTTTCAGGTTGTGCATTTCTGACTTTGCGTCTCTGCCCTTTTAAGGAGGATTTAGAGTCCTTTCTAAATTCATTTCTGATACAGATCATGGCTTATTGTATTCGGAGTTCTGATCTAGTTAAAGAAATGGATCTGTAATGTGCTTATGCAATATTTTCAGGAAGGGCTGCATAGTGACAATGCTGCTGCCTGTTTATCTGCCCAGCTGATCAGATTAAAGAGCAATCCCTCTGTTCCAAAATCATGAACTTCCTTTCAGTTTTATATAGTTTCAGGGAGGGCTGTTCTTGGCTACTAGGGGTTTTTCCTTCTCTCCTTTCCCTCTTGGAGCTACATCTAAACCTCAGGCATTCTCAGAGTCAGGCGATTTCATTTCGAAGGATTCCATTTAATATGTTTTAGCCAACTCACAAAACAGCTGTGCTTTACATAATGACCTGAATAAAAACTCAACAAATTAAAAGAGGTTCCAAGCATGTTCCAGCACGTGTCGTGTGTACATTTATGCCTCCGTGGTTTCGTGCTTTTTACTGTGGGTCTGTGAAGTTGTGGAACTTGTAACGCTGATTTGAGTGTTTACAGGAGAGCAGGCCAAACAGTGCACAGTTCAAGATCCGTGCACATCTGTAATGATTAATTTACTATTGAGCTTTGATAGACTATTCGCTTTGAAGCATGACGAGTATCGTTTGTATCTCTATAGCCAAATGTGTCTTCAGAGGAATAAAAACCCCATGTGATAAATTCCTTCATTTAAAACGAAGAAGGAATTTTCTCTGTTAGGAGCAAGACAGTTGTTTGCTGAAGTGCTTGTGCTTCCCACCTTGGGAGAGAACTCATACTGACCATGGGTTTGGTGGTGTTATTCCATTTCTAGCTTGCATGCAATCAGGAATTCAGTGCAAGAATGCTGTTTTGAGTATGTGCCCTGGCTCAGCATGCGCAGTGGCTTAAGGGTCAGTCTGTTTTCCCTTTCTAAGAAAAATCTGTAATGCAGTAAAACGTCCGTGGCTTGTCCCCTTGCCTAGTGGCAAGCTAGGGCAGATGTTGTGCCACGAGCACTGGGAACTCAGAGCAGCCAGAGAGATGCTTGGGTCTTCTTGTGCCTGGTTCGGTGTTGCCATTTGGCGTAAAGCATCGGACTCGTAGCCCAGAAGGAGCAAACCCCGCTGTTGCTGTCAGCAGGCGTTGGGAGTGCTGTTTTCCCAAGGCGTGATGCTGGTCCCTGGTGATTCAGGGTAAAGGAAGCTAAGTAAACCTCTCTGGGCTGTGTCATCCGCTCTTTGAGAGGTGAGGGCTGTCTGTGTGCTGACTCGAGCAGCTCTATAGGGGGCAGTTGAAACAGATTTAAGGAAATAAGGTAATTGCCATGTGAATATGTAAATGAGCTCAGAAGGATGAGTCGGACAGTTGTGGGCCTGATCCGGTAGTAAACAGATTGGGATCAGCAGTGGTCTTCGGTTTCGGTGGCCTTTGGATCAGGCCCTGTAACCACTTAGGCCCCTCTGCCTGGATTTGATCCCCCCGTGGAGCTGCAGGGCTGGCTGTGACCTTGGAGGGCAGGTTACCTGTGGCTGATCCCATGCTGGCACCGCGAAGGGCAGTGTGGTGCCGGGGGCTTCTGTAGTCAAACACATCCACTTTGATACAGGCAGAGCTGGGGGGATGCTAGCGTCACTTGTAACATCAGGGGGTGATGTGACAAGCTAAAAAGTTATGCCACTGGAGTAGAAAATTAATCTCTGGTGCTGAGCCTGAGACTGGGCAAGTAAGGCAGAGCCGGACAGGTAATTTATGTCACGAGTAAGGGGGTTCTCCATCAGAATTCAGGTCCCCCGTTTCAGTGACAGCTCGCAGGGGTGATAGTGAGCAAATCAATAGCAGACTCCTCATCACTATAATTACTTTTTATGTTTTCTCTAGAATTTGCCAGGGGCTTTAGCTGCAGTTTGAGAAAATAGTCAAGGACAGAAAACTAATTTTGCTTCTGTACTGGTGAAAAGTCCTGGGCTGGCCGGCCTGTGTCTTTAGGCACTGGGGGAAGCAGGGTGGAGAGCAAGGCTGCTGCAATCTCTGTTTGGGTTCTTATTTGAACCAGAATCACAGATGCAGTGTGTCTGTCCAAGTGGAGTTAAACTGAACTTATTTGAAGGGTGGATCGGGTCAGACTACTGTGGAACACCTGAGCTGGTCTTCCAGCTCTGGAGAGCCCGCAGGCATGTACTGGGGCTGGGTTTTGTATTGGTTGACTCTCATATGGTACTTGCTGCAGAATGATCTCCCATGCTCTGACTTCTTACAATGAGACCTGTATTGCATTGGAAAATGCCACATCCCACTCTGATCACTGAGTGAAGACCCACCCTCTGCTCAGGGCAAGCCCAAGCCTTGGTGCCGTCAGGGAAGGAAGGCACCGTGACAGCGCTGGCTCCAGCAGTGGGGGAACCACCAGTCCCCATCCTCCCCAAGCAGAGCGAACTCAACAGGTCCACCAGAAGGTGCAGAGCAGTGCCAGCAGGCGTGTGGTTGGAGACATGGCTTGCTGGGGTCTGTACCTCAGTCTGCCTTGGGTTGTCTTCCCTCCTAGATTTTGTCAGTGTATCTAAAAATAATGCCAGGGTGTTTCCAGCAGTGCTGCATGCCCTTTCTTGGTAGTCACCAAGACTGCAGACTCTCGCTGTGTTCTACGTGAGGAAGGAGCCCTGTTTTCCTGTGAATCCCTCACACGCTTCAGTGTTTGCAGAGCTGGAACATCACCTGGCCAATGTGCAGCTTTATATTATATTTCCAGACTATATTTTTGTGCTGCTTGGTTCAAGACATAGGTGGCATTTTGGGAGCAGTTGATCCATGAGAGTAGGAGGAGGTCAAGCTTTTAACAGTGTAACCAGGAGGAGTTATGCAAGTTACCCTTTTGTGTAGAAAATAAACCTCAGGCTTTCAGCATGCAGCATTGACCCCAGCACTTGCGAAGCTGGTTTGTCTGGGGCTTTGACTGTGGGTGCTTGAGGCTGCTAGTACCAAGGAAGGCAGCGGTCTCTGACTGATGCTGGTTGAATTGGACACATCCATTTCCCTGCTCCTCAGCTGTGTTTTGCAAACCTGTGTGTGTGGGAAGTGGGTGGCATGGCCCTACGCGCTGGGCTTAGTGAGAGTTTTGACATGGACTTCCCCAGGTGCTTGATCAGGCCTTACTTTAGGGAAAAATCCTCCTCACATCTATGGATGGGTCTATTGACCCCTAAACCAAAGCTAACAACACGTCACTGGAGTGAGGAAACTATGGAGGACAACATTTAATACCTCTGGTTATGACAGTGAAGAGCTGTGAGTATTGGATTCAGTGTGGGCAGGTACGAGAGCCTGGCTCTAGGGTCATGAGTAAGCTGGTGATTAACGTCTCAGCCTTCTCATTAGTGGTCTTGTTCTTTCCTGGGTAACATTCTGGTGGCTTCCAGAGCCACTGCTGCTCAAAGCCAAGGCAGGATCCGCCTGGATGCTCTCACTACTTTTGTTCCCTGAAGCTCAGCAGGTCTTGAGTTCCTGCCTTTACCATCCGAATAGCAAGTGGCTGAAGGCAGTGGTGGGAAGAATGGGCAGCAGATGAAGAAACACATCTGGAATCAGCACAGTTTGAGAACGAAGAGGCTGTGTGACCTGTGCTTATTGTGGAGCACTCGCCATCTGACTGGCTAAAGCTGCATCTGTGTGTGGGAGGGGCTGTGAGAGAGATGGGGGAACTTCAGCCTTGAGGGTGGGTCTGGAGTCTTTCAAATTGCATCTTACAAGATGCCAAGCTTTGAAAGAAGTTCCAGCCTAGCTCTAGGAGCTCTGCCACCCATTTCTGTGGATCAGGGTTTCACACTTGTTGCTGCACACGGCTGCTGTAGGGCTGACGGGCCTTTGGGGTTTGCAGTTGAGTCACAGATTGTCTCTTGCTCTGGGAAAACCAACTGAGCTTGCCACTCTCTTTCTTGTGAACGGGATCCAGCATTGTTTCTACTTGTAGCAGAGCCTGTTGGGATACCCTGGGCCAAATTCTGTACAGATTGCTCTGGCAAAAAATCCCATGGGTGACAAGCAGATAGCATGTCTGAAGCAAGCCCTTTTTTTTTTTTCAACCCTTCGCCGTTTAAAAAATTCACATGATTGTGTTGATTGTCCTGGTTAAGTATTCCATGCCAGCCTCCAGCAATTGCTCTTGGGTTTCTGGATGAAGTTGGCATTTTCCTCTTGAAACGTGGCTCAGTTTTGGAACATAATGGTGAAAATAGCTCAGGAACGCTTTTTAATCAGCTGTTCAAAGTCTCTGCATGGAGGGAGCTCTGCATTAGGAGCAGGAGGAAAGGATTTCTGGTGGTGTGGCTGCTGGTTTTCCTTCTTGTTCCAGGGGGAAAAGAGCACTGGGGGTGGGCAGCAACTCAGGGAGGTTTAAGTAAATACAATGCATAAGGAAAATGTCATTTGATTTTTGCCCAATCAAAGTGTCACTCTGACCAACTATGAATAATTTCTTGGCAGCTGCTCTGCGTGGAGGCCTGCAATTAATGCAATCTAGGCAATTGTTTGTGTTAATCACTTCTGTAGTCATTCACTTCAAAGCGTATTTGATGTTTATATCCCTGGAATTTCGGTTCCGCGTTTTACGATGTGCCTGATGAACACACCTCAGAACTTTGCCTTGTAACAGGGCTAAAGAGGAGGAAGCATGTGGTACCTTTTCGGTTTTTACTTGGATTTAAGCAGAGGTGAACATTTGTAAATAATAATTGTGATCATTCCATTTGTTATAATTAAACAATGAGGCATACCAGGAGTACGGCAATCATGAGATAATCATATCCCTGGTATAATTACCATGTGCGGGGTACATCCAAGTATTTCTAAGCCTCAGAGTGTGATTATCTTAGGATAACTGCACCCGGTAGGTTGCCCAATTTTCAATATAAAATGGAATTATTTTTATTAAAGTGAGCAAGAGAGGGCAAAGCTGTTTTTCTGCGTTAGAGGGAACAAAGCAGGTAGTTTGCTGAGTTGAGCGGGAGTTTGAGCTGAAGGCAGGGTGTGTGGCCTGAGGAACTTCTTCCGTGCTCTGGGTGCAGTGCTGCCCACTGCAGAGAGAGCTTGGACCTTCACAGGGCATCCCAGCTGCAGCTCCCTGGGAACAGGAATGTTTCTGCAAAAAGAAGGATGGGTTTTGTTCATAGGTGTCTCGGAAATAATTTCCCTCTGTCCAATCAGTTGTAATAATAGCAAAGTACTTAAACAGCGAGTTACACATGCAGAGGCAGATGCTTCCCTGTGTACAGATGCTTGTCTGTAGCAGTGAGGGGGGTGTGTGTGTGTGTATGTGCAGGAGGAGGGGAAAAGCAAGCCCTCCCATTACAGTTAGTCTGTTGCGACCCAGTAGGAAACCCGAAGTTGCAGGTGCAGGTGCCGTTTGCTTGACTTGTACCCCTCCCCCCAGTAATGCCCCCCACTCCTGACCTCCCTGGGGGCACTTACTGAACTTTGTCCGTTCAGATTATCTTTTCCTTAACGTGACAAGTCTGCTTCGTGCTCCTCTTCTCCCTTTTGTCCTTTCTAAAATCCCCCCTCCCTCTCCCATGTAAGCTGAGAGGCAGTGTTTCCCTCTCTGCTGTTTTCCTTGGGCTTTACCACTGGAAGGGGGGGCTGGGTCGGGTGGGGTGGGGCGCACCCAGATGAATACTGTGCCACCCTGCTCTTGTGACTGATGTGGTTGCTCTCTGTCCCTCTCCATCAGTGTAACAATGACTACGTGCCCGTCTGCGGCTCCAATGGTGACACCTACCAGAACGAATGCTACTTGAAGCAGGCTGCCTGCAAGCAGCAGAGTGAGATACTTCTGGTGTCCGAAGGATCGTGTGCGACTGGTATGTATCCTGCTGCCTGAGGACCCTGCCATGGCCCTGAATAAAATAGCATCCACTCCTTGAATTCATTACAGGTTAATGAATGGGTGAGCTGGGACTGTTCAGCCCGGAGAAAAGAAGATGAAGGGGAGAAAAGGGAGACTTATTAATGTCTATAAATATCTTAAGTATGGGATGCAGGGGGACATGGCCAGCCCTTTTTCAGTGGTCTGTGGAGACAGGACAAGGGGCAATGGCTGCAAGTTGGAGCACACGAAGTTTTGCACCAACATGCAGAAGAACTTTTCCCCAGTGAGAGTGCCAGAGCCCTGGGACAGGCTGCCCAGGGGGTGTGGAGTCTCCTTCTCTGGAGATATTCCAGCTCCGTCCAGACACGGACCTGTGCAGCTGCTTTGGCAGGGGGGTTGGACCTGATGATTTCTTGAGGTCCCTTCCAACCCCTGTGATTCTATGAATTCTTCACAGTCTTAGTTGTGAGAAGTTGCTGCAGCCCTCCCCTTGTAACTCAGTCAGTACAGGCTCTCAGTCCATGACAGGCATACCCTTGGTGCTGGTTTGAAGAGTGCAGAGCAGAAGTTAATTTTGGTTTTTAATCCATATCTTGTGCTCCTGATCATCCTGTGCTCAGTGTGTGCTTCTGTGCTGCTACAGCCAGTAACGGGAAGCAGATTAAACGAGCAGATGTCTGGTAAATGGGCATCTGGATTACGGCAAACCTCTCTGTAATCTGGAGAGATAGAACTGGAGCATTACTGCCTACAATCCAGTTTCTTGGGCTTTTCCTTATGCGTGTAGGGCCAGGTTCCCAGCTGGTGTGATGCAACAGACCACTGGCTTTTGAGCCCTGCCAATTTATACCAGCTGAAGATGTGGCCCAAAACGTGATTAATGAACAAGTCTTTGCAACAGGTTTTTGGGTGGGGTTTTTTTTTTTGTTTGTTTTGGTCGTTTTTTTCTGGACTTGTTGGCAGAATTCATTAAAGAGTGTATGTGAAATCTGGCCTGGCATGTGAGACACATCTGCTTAACGCCGAGCATCCCGAGCTATTCATATCTCTGGATTTATGGAACAGCCAGAAAGGTGAATGAGCAAAGTCAGTCAGGAAAACTGAGTTGCGTATGAGCTAGAAGAGTTCTTCATGTTTTTCTTTTGTGCTCAGTGTCTGCTAGAGGTGGGCAGTGAAGTTGACTTGAAAAGAGCAGGAGGAGTAAGACTTTGTTCTTGAGAGAGTTCTTTAAACTTAAAGAAGGATTTTTTTGTTGGCTGAGGATGGAGGAGTCAATAAAAAGTGCATTAGACAAACTTTTTGCAGTGCTGTAATTTTATGTTTTGTACACCTAAGAGAAAATAAACTTCTGTCTCTAAAAGTGTTGTTTTCCTCTGAAGCTGTTACCTGACAATTTCCAAGAGGAAAAAACCATGCTGCAATCTGTTTTCTTTTTCTATTTTTTTTTTCTTCTATAAATTGGTATTAAACAGAGCTCAGGCTGACAAAACCCATTGTGGTGTGGGATTTGTTCAACTTAGGAAATTATATCAGTGCAGCAACCAGTGTCTTTTGGTTCAGACTTCTTGATTAAAGGGATAATTCTAGTGCATTGCTACATCTTTTCTTAAACTTGCTTGCCTGCTGGCAATGTCCACGTGATTTTAGAAACAAAGAAGCTGGGGGGGGCACAGAATGTTTTCCTGAAGTCTTGATTATTTGGCCTCTCTTTTATTTTTTCTCCTCCTGAGTTGGAGATTGAGGGGAGAAGGGAGCAGCCATGTACTTCAGGGTTTCCCTGTGGGATGGGGTAGAGAGAGGATGTGCAGGACCCCATCAGTGACCTCCTGGCCATGACCAGCATCAAAGGGTAGGGGCAGGAGGAGGGACACGAGGTCTTTTTCCTCCAAAGAGCCAGAAATGCTCATTGTGGGAGGCAAGGGAGTGCAGGTGTACCTTTCTTCCTCTGCGCTCAGGAGACCTGGAAAAGCCATGCTTCCCACGAGGGCTTTGTAGTGAAGACACCTTTCTATCCTCAGTAGCTCATTCGGGAAAGAGCATCAGGACAGGAGAGCAATTGAGGAAAACACAGGGGACGGTTACTGGGAAAACATTATCGTTTCTGTTCTGTTTTCCAGCCCCAAGTTGCATCTGCCCTGTGCAGTCTTGCTGTGAAAATCCACCATTTTAAGCCAGTCTCATGACAGGTTTATGTAAATAAAGGTTTTCCTTTTTTAAACCTTGAGCAGCGATGGCATGTGCAGGCCAGTTCAGATCCACCAGACCCCACTGTCAGTAAATTAGATCTAAACAGTTCATAGGCTAATTGCATCACAGCCTTTGCAAACTCTTCCTATTAATCTTGATGCTGATAAATTAATAACCCCTCCACCAAGGGGGAGGGTAGGATGACAACCTCCTTCCCTTCCCTGCAAAATAAACTAGATTATTTTTGGTAACCTTCAGCGTGTGTGTGTTTCTGTGCTTTGCCTGGCTTAGCAAGTTTTGTAGAGAAGCTCCAGGCTTGGCGATTCCGTGATGTTGAGCTTTCTAAATCCATGACTCCCATCATTCCAGCCAATAAAACATCGAGCAGGAGATATACAAAGGGCTCCATTTTTGAAGCTCAGCAACAACCTTGAGGAAAAATGACATTTTAAGCATTTACCTACATACTTGTAATAATAATAATAATGTCAATGTTATGTTCCAACTTGTTATGATTTGATGAGGTGTCGCTGTTTTGTAGAGGTAATGACATGAATTTCCAATTGGTCTGGCCTCAGATGGGTTTAAAATATTCTCTTTGATGGTGGCCAAGTGAAGTAACTTTGCACAACTGTTGGGAACAAAGCCTTATCAGCCTCTGTACAACAAAACAAGGCAAAGGCTTACGAGGACATTACAGCACTCCAGGGCTTAACGTTACTCTAGTCTGATACGGAGACTTTAAAGAACAAGAGTTGAGACATGAGAAAGATGGCTTGAGTGAACTATGTTCAGATTAAATCTCTCTAATTTACCCAGGGATGACATCAAACATCAGGTGCACTGTAATATGCTTAGCAGCCTTGCTCTGCGTGCTTGGAGGACGTACTGTAGCACATGAATATAAATTTCTTTCTGTTCTTTTTCTCAGATGCTGGCTCAGGATCTGGGGATGGAGGTAAGAGCCATCTTTTTAACATTTCTCTGCCTATGTGTACACACATTGTCTTACACAATTTCAGACTGTAAGTGGATATGCTTTTCAGATTAGCTGTTACACTGCATACTGTCTTTAGTTCAGCTTTTTCCCTGAAAAAAGTGCCATTTTGCATTCAAGCTGGAACCTAACATGTTTTCTAGGGAAATGCAGAAAGCTCTGTTACTTCTAATAGGACTTGGAATTATTCATAGGTTGTGCTAGGAGCTCTATCTCCATCTACTGTTACAGTTGCACTCATTTGTTTTATGTTTAGAGTAATACTTCTTTTGTTTTAAAAACATGAGCCAAGCCCTTGGGTCCTCCTCACTGGAGGATCCAAGCCAAATATTTTGTGGTAACAGAGAGCATTCTTTGAAAGATGGGAAGAAATGTCACAGGGGAAGAACAATGTGGTTTTTTTATAAGAAGAGCAGCAGCAGAAAATGAACGTGCAAATAGTCGAAACTCCACCTTGGGGCAGGAAAACATGCCTTTTGGGCACTACTTGTGTGGTGGGGCTGGTGGGTCAGGCTTCTCCGGGGTGGGTGGGAGCTCCAAGGCTAGTTTGGGTGGCTGTGGAAGGTTGTCCTTGGGAGTTACCCTGGTTTCTGCCCAACCTCCCCCAGTAAGCTGTAGGATCCCCATGTCAGGGGAAGGGCGATGTCAGCGTCAGGCTGAGATGCTGCTGGGCTTCTCTGGCTGGGGCAGGCACCGGGAGCTGAGCCAGCCTTCTGCACGAGGCACAGGCAGCAGGTCTGGGCTCCTGCCCAGTTCTGTGGCTGGTTCTGGACGATGCAGGTTTGCCAAATGCAATCCCGTTGTTTGGCAAAGTATCACCTAGTCCTCGTGTAGTTCTGGTAACCAGTATATGAGAGCACACCATGTGTGGGTGAAGTATCATTTTCACCTACAAAGGGGTTGACAGCATGACTACAAGGTACTTGCAAGGGCTGTAATTTTCCAATATTGGACGCAGGCTGCTTTCTGGGAATCAGGGTGCTTTAACGTGCCCCACATCTGATTCCCCAGAAACCACAACCTAAAATAATTGCTACTTGTTTCCTAGTGTTTTGTCTAACTATTCCTATTCTACTCTTAACATCCTTTTGAATTGTCTTTTAGAACCAGAACAATTCCTTACTTGGTGTTTAACAGAACTCTGTGATTTAATTTATATTTATGATAGGGTTTTCACGCATACAGCCAACAAATCAGCTTCCAGGTGAAGCTGCACAAAACTCTTCTTCTGTGTACCAAGGAAAAAGGGGAATACTTCCAATTGATTTTATAACTGAGCAGGTGGAGAAACAGACCTGGCTGCTTGCTTCCTTAAAGTAATGAATTCCAAAAAAGCATGGGAATTTAAATGCATGGCTTCCAAACCGTTTAATTTTAAAAGCTTAAGGTTGACAAAAGATGAGCAGAATAGTAGCTTGAGGACTGTCTGGGCAGACAGAGAGGAAGAAGGTTTGTGAAGGAGACAGAACCAGGTTGGTGCGTGTGTTTAAAGGTCTACAAAGCTGCCTTATATTATTCAAGATTTAGTAGGCAGCTACGGCCGTTCTTAAAGTACCCAAGTATATTTATGTGCCCTGAGAAGCTAAATCCAGCCAAGTAAGTGTTGTTACTACATCACTCTTTACTAGACACGGTCTTGTTGTAAAAGCTGTAATAAATTTTGGATGTCATCATAGTAAGTCTTGTAAAATCCACTCCAACAATCATGAGTGGGATGTTTTTCTACGAGAAGCCTGAGCTCTTAGACATTTTGTGTGTTTCCTGGTTTTATGAAAATCTTCCTTTCTTACGCTTCTCAAAGCACTTAACAAACTGTTAATCAGTGCAGCACTGCTTTGTACAGAGCTACAGCCATAGGCACCCTCCCAGCTGCCTGTAGCTCTGCCTAAAGCAGGAGAACAGAGCTGTGGTGGATGCTGTAGGTGTCAGAGGTGCTGGGTAGGTCTGCAGAGAGGTACCTTGGATGCTGGGAGTCCTTACGAACAGCCATTCTCTTGCTGGTTTGCCCTGTTCCTTTGTTCCATCAGAGTGATGTCAAGACACAGGTTAGCACAGCGCTTCAGCATTTGCTGTTCGCTCTGTATTGCATGTCTGCATTGTGTTTTTCAGAGCTGGCAGACCTTCTGGCAAGGTTGGGGTTTGTGCAGCTGTTGCAGTTTGTCTTGGGGAGGTTCCTTGCAGCCTGGGAGCCCTGGGAGACTGCTGCGGGCATGGGCAGTGCCTCCTGGGCATGGATTAGGAGCCTCTGGTTAAAAGACAAAGAGTGGGTGGCCTGTGTAAGGGCTGATCCTTCTGTCTGTATTGCTAAGCACTGTCCTCAGCAGCAGGAGACTACCTTGCAGCACTTGTAAGTAGAAAGGGTGTTGCTTCTCACTGGAGCCCCTCCATATTATCCCCAGGGGTTCCCTTAGTGGTTTTGTTCATAGCTCCACAAGCTGTGAGGTGGAGGAACCATCTTCTCAACAGTTGTATCTCATGGTTAGGTTTCTTTGGTCTGATAAGGCACATGTCTAATAGGGAATTAATTTGAATTGCAGACTGCTGGAGGACATCATGTTTACCAGTTCTTGAAATTTAGCAAGATTTTTTGCTCAGAGGTGGTTTCCCCATGACTGATACCAGTTCAGCTCTCAGTGCTGCTTCTCCCTCAATGGAGCTTCTGTTGAATGAGACTATAGACTCATAGAACCATTCAGGTTGGAAAAGACCTTTAAGATCATCGAGTCTGACTATAAGCTGAACTCTGCCAACAGGCCGGTGCTTCAGAAACTGCTGGGAAGGGGTGTGATGGACAGATACACACAGACACACTGTGTTGGTCACACAGGCCTTATTTTCTCAGGAAATCGGATGGAGCAGGGACAATATAGCCAGACGTCGTGTTTTGCCTGCCCTGTTTCCCTTCTGTATGTTCCTACCTGGGTTTGCAGAGAAGTCCTCTCAATTTATTATTTAGGCTTTGGGGTTTTCTGCTTTACTGTCAGGGATGCTGGGATCAGTGAGATCCCAGCTTCTTAGCACTTTAATGATCCTGAGGGTTTTCCAGAGGTGATTTAATCCTCCTTTATGCAACAGTAGCGTACAAGAGTCCCCTTATTTGTAAAGTGATGGGGGAATTTTAATCTCATTTATTACTGAGTCTTCAGCGTGCACTTTTGGGGATATCCAGTAAATGGGTAAGAACAGTAGCTGTTCAAGTTTCTGGCTGCAGAAGACATTTTTCCCTGTAAATGAAGACTAAAAATGCAGAATCAAGAGCCGTTTCTGTGTTTTGATTGCAGAAGCTGGGAGTATGGTGTAGAATTATTTAAAAACCCATATCCCAGAAAGATACTAATCAATGACAGAAAGAATGAATGTGAAAGAGTTTATACAGAGAGTAATTTAAAGAGATTCCATTCATTTTCATCTACGCCGTTCTCTAGACAACTGGGTTTTTTTAGAACCCAATGATTCATGTTTTGGTCTTAAGCAGCTTCATAATGAATTCTTGCTAGTTTCCTAGCTTCCTTCAAACAGCGACAAACTCAAGATGCAGTATTTCATTATAGCTCTTAATGTGCTAAGAACATCTCTCCTGGTGTCTTGTGGTGGTGTTTTGCTTTTTAAACACTGAGCATTTCTTTCCCCTCCCAGCATGATCCGTATCCTTGGCTCAGCTGGTTGGCTCGCAGTTGTCGTCCAGTGGATTTACCACGGGTGACCATCGCAGTAGGTGCTTCCTCAACCCCCAGCATAGCGGCGCCTTAGCACCGACACTGAGTTAGTGGGAATTGTGGGGGGCCCCTGAGTACACGGCCCTCAGCCTGGGGTGGGTTTTATGTTCATCCTTTGCCATCTAGACTGCAGCAGAATTTAAAAAAAATGAATGAGTTGCAATTCACCAACATCATTGTCACTGTTTGTTTTATATAGAATTTAATTTTAATTTATATAGAATCGTAGGGGTTGGAAGGGACCTCGAGAGATCGTCAGGTCCAACCCCCTGCCAAAGCAGCTCCCTAGGACATATCACTCAGGTAGGTGTCCAGACAGGGCTGGAATCTCTCCAGAGAAGGAGACTCCACACCCCCCTGGACAGCCTGCCCCAGGGCTCCGGCACCCTCACTGCATTTAGCGTTGCCAGTTATGAGACTGGTACTCCAGCGTGGTGCACCCCGATACTGTGAGGGTGTGTCCTAACGGTGAGGGAGAGGATAAAATCTGTGATGCAGAGTCCAGATCTCCAAGTTGGGCAGAGACTGGAAGTTGCATGGCGCCTCAGCAGCTGAATTGGGAGTAGCACGTGCTGCTTCAGAGCCAAACCAATGCTGTGTGTTTTGAACTGCGCTGTTTGTCAGCAGACCTGTATGTAATCCAGAAAGGATCGAAGATTTATAGCGTTCTTGAAATTATTCCTAATTTGCGACTGGTAGGCACACCTAGAAATCAACGACCTTACAAACCTTTTTTTTTTTTCTCTCTTCTATTTACTTCTCTGCTTCTCTCTTTCTTTTCACGTGAGTGTTTTGAGAATGATGTGTTTGTTTGCACTTTCAGTTTATTCCTTCAGTCTTATACAGGGAAAAAAAAAATTGAAGTCCTGCAGCTCTTCATAGGTGCCAACATGTAGATTTAATGATAGATTTGAAATTCTGCTCTGCCTTTCCTGTTGGCTTAGAGATGTGTGAGTAAACACATACATATTATAAATCTGTGTGGAGCAGCAGTCGTCTTAAAACGCTAACCCAGAGAAAAAAGGGAGGAAAAAATTAACACTTAGAAGCCTAAATTATTTTTTCAAGGCAAACTGTAGTGCAGCACGTGTATCTCTTCAATCAACAGGCAAGTGGTTACTTTGACCTGGTTGCATTTATACTTGTCTTCATGCTGGTTTTATATGACTAACTTGAATTCAGCAGCTCGGCTGCTTTTCGACCGATTTCCCTTTCTACTTTATTACAAGGTTGATTGATGGGCAGGGCGATGCAGAGCACAATGAATATTGCTGTAAACACTGTCCTGGCAGTAATGCCTGAGCCAAAATACACTGTAAAACCGAGGGTGTAGATTGGTTTGAATGAAGCAGTGTGTAAAGGGCTACGCTGATAAACATGCACGCATTCTCAATATGTGGCAAAATACTGCAAACAGTCTAGTTTAACCTCTGGAAAAAAAGGGGAATTAGTATCTTTTGAGCTACAGATCCTGTCCTTTCTTTGTCTGGGTGTAGTGGGTGGTACAGTCTTCCCTCACGTGAATTTAGAATATCTACTTCCCCCACGTGCTGTCATCAACTGCAGTAAAGCAACAGGAAAGCTTCTTCTGCTCTAATTTCATTTGGGAGGTATAATTTAAAGCAACATCAGAAGATACAGAAGCAGCCACAAGCAACGTGCACCAACTGGGTAAATACCTCTGGAGGGAATGTTTAAATCTTAAATGATTGACCTGACTGTGGATGGTCAAATATACGTCTCCTTTGTTAAACAGGTTCTTACCTTGTTAACCTCAGCATGGCACCGAGCCCAAACCAATAAGCTCTTTGAAAGGCTGGGTTTATTAGCTCAGGCTCTTCACTGTCCTAACGTGATTACGTGACTTCTAGATCAGGGCTGGTGCACGTCTGACCTATATAAGATTTAGGTTGGGAAGAGGCAGTTAAGGTCTCTCGATGGCCTTTAGAAATTAGGAAAGGATGAAGTTTGTACATTGTTGTCGTTGGCTGAACAAGAAGCACTTGGGTGGCTGCAGTTGCTGAACTTGCAACCGCAGACATTTTGTGGTGGGTTTTGGAAATACTAGTAAGGTATGGGCACGATGGGAATACCAGCTTTTGGATTCCTCACAGGCTCTTATTTGAGCTAAGTACATAGCTAATCAACTCTGGCTGAGACATTCCAGCAAATCCCTGCAGCTCCTGTGGACTTGAAGCTCTCCAGGGTTATATATAAAGTACCAATCTGGGAAAGACTGGTTTTGGGTGTAGTTGCCTAGGTTCTGCCTATGTTTTGCTTGCTCTTTCTTCTGCTTCTGAAGTTAGAATGCAAAAAAAACCCATGGAAAGTGATGCTTTTTTGTTATAAATAGACCATATATGTTATAAATGGGCCACAGTGCTTGCTGGGTTCTTGGTGTAAATGCACAACTCCCCTGAAGCAGATCATCAATGCTGAGAAATACCACAGGAAGGAGTTGACCCATAGTGACTGATTTGTGGCCCGTTTTCAGCCATTGATGCAAAACCCAAGAAAATGGACAGACTCTGTAGGTGAGAAGTAGGAATGATGTCCATTTGTAACCCCTTTCCTAAATTTTCCAGTCTTCTATGGTTTCTAGCACTACTTTTAAGTAATTCAGAGCTACACAAGGAGACCCTGAATGGAAGAGGCTCACCTACATCTAAAAGTACAGAGCATGCTCTGCTTTTGCTTTAAAACTCAGAATTCCCTGTCTGTACTGAAATGGAGAAAAAAAAAATCTAAAATACGCTGTCTAATCATGTGCAATCTGTAAATCCACAAACAACTAAGTCATCAAACCAGCAAGCAAATCCTACGATACTCTAGCAAACAGATTAAAAAGGGGGCATCTGATCACAAATACTCATTTATTGGTCTGTTACTGTAAACACAGCGAGAGGGAGATGTAGTGGACTAGATTTGTCTACTGTGTCTCTGTAAACCTGGATTAATTTTCCCTGGGACAACTGTGGAGTCACTGGAGATTAGCTGTGGTGACAGTGAGAGGCAAATCTAGCCCACTGTTGTGCTTTCCTATGCAGGGGGCTCTTCCATAGGGAAGAGAAGTGCCTCTCAAGCTTTCAGATACCTCTGCCATGCTTCCACGAATATCTTACTCCACGGGGTGAGAGCCTGTGTTCCAGCACATGGTTATTATTTTTTTATCACATGTTTCAATGTCATTGACTTGAAGTTTTCCTCTGAACGTGGATGTCTTGCACAAGCGGGGCCTGAGGCGGCCTTGGAGTGGCCAGAACTCCTTCAGATCCCTGCGCATCTCTTCGTTATGCATTCTGTGGTTTAGCGATTGGAGAAGCTGATTCACGATGCGCTTGCTTTGAACTGGTGTTGGCGTGACACAGGATTTTGTTAGATGCTCTCATGAGATCTTAAAAAGAACAAATGGGATGAAAGCTGCAAAGTCTCTCTCAAGGCTCATGTACTGGCTTCTCTTTAACTCTTACATTCAGCAGCATCTGGCCGATGTAATACGCTCTGCGTTGGCTGTTTAAATTCCCTTTTGTCTAAGAGGCTGCCTTTCCTTCCAGAGATTGGGAAATAAAACCAGAAATTTTGCCCGCTGCCCTTGAAGTCAGTGGGAGTTCAACTTCGGGAAGGGCATGGCTGAATCCCAAACCCTCAGCAAACTGGAGGCTGGCATCTACTTTATGTAAATGCAAATACTGGACAAGTTTAACGAGTGCAGTGCAAGCCCAAGAATCCAGAACAATTCACAGTTGAGTCCATACAAGTTAAAATTTGATGGTACAGCACTACCAGTTCTTAAGATGTCACCACGAGTCTTTCAGCCCTGTTTTTTGAATAGCATTATAGAAGGGTGCTTAGTTTTCATTTAAAGCAAACACATAAAATGTTTTTAGTCCTTGTTGCTCAGGAGAATACTTGACTGGAAGCCCAAAATGCTCAACAATAGGCAGAACTCCAAATTGCATTGTGAAAATATCATGATTTGGAGAAGAAGAGGTCAGAGCTCTTCCATGATATTTCATGTTATTTTTTTTTTTAATTTTTTTAATACCTTGGACTTCTTGATCTCATTTGTTCCAGCTGCATGGGAGTTAGATAATGATGGTGCCTATTTAAACCCATTAAAAAAGCAGCTTCTGAAGCAAGGACCCTTTTTACCTCAGCAGCCGTAAATGTCTTGCAGGCAGGAATTTAAAGAGAGATAGTTAGGGGACTTTAATGTTGTTTTTTGATAAGTCTGAGAACACGGGGAAATTCTAAAGGTCTGACAGAGTGTCAGTGTGCGGGTATTAAAAATGGTAGGGGGAAAAAAACCACAGATATTTATAGACCTGTCAATCTGACACTGATTGAGGGAAAGCAGGACATGCAGAGCTGGACCTGCTTAATAAAGAAATAAATGAGAACTAATGCCAAGCAATATGGGCTGCTGTAATAGATTTTGTCAACTAATTGAAATGTTATTTATGAAAGTACAAGTTTTCTTGATAAAGACAACGATATTGATGTAGTGTATGTGGATATCAGTGAAGTGTTTGGCATGCCACTACATGATACAATGATTAAGGGACAAGAATCATGCAAAATTAACGCAGCACACAATTACTGGAATAAAAGCTGCCTTTCACAATGTAATTATAAGTGGATTTGTCATTATTAGAGGGACAGCTTGGGGATCAGCCTCATGCTATTTATTTGTTGGTTTGCTTTACCAGTGACCTAGGAGGGCAGATACTTTTCTCAGTGATCGAGTTCCCAGCAGGTATTAACAGGGAAGAAAGAAACACGCAGTTCGCGGACACAACCTGCCCTGATCAACTGGCTGCACTGATGTGACTGCACCCTTCCCATGTGTCCAGACGTAGAGCCACAACCATAGAATACACACGGGAAGGCGGAGGACTGAGGTTCCCTCCTGGGAACAGTGATGCTACAAAGCAAGCTGGAGCCTTGGTAGCTGGTGGTTGCATTGTGAGGGTCCTCAGCAAGCATGAAGGACCAGAGGGCTGCTGTTAGCCCACTCTGTTTAAGAAGCAGGCTCTTGAGCAAGGGTAAGGATGTCAAATTACCCCTACCTTCCATGTAGGTGTGCCTGCAGCTGCAGAGGTACAGAGTAGCTGGCGAGAAGGCTGTGAGTAGCCAAGGGCAGTGGCTGGCAAAGACAGCTTTGCTGTGAAAGCTTTGATGCCTTTGGCTTTGTCAGGGGAAAGGGGCACGCAGGTCACAATCAGTAAGTACCAGTGAGGGGGACACAAATGAGCAGCAGAGTCTTTATGCCAACAAATGGAGGTCTTAATGAGATGGCAGGCTGGCAATTAAAGCTAGACAAGCTCCAACTCAAGTTTAGACATGTAATTGAAGGGACCAGCACTTAGAAAGAAGGGATTAAAAGTTCTGTGGAAATCTGTGTCATTTGAGGGTTTGGCACTTGAATGTCTATAGGGTGCTATTCTCAGGCAAGGATTAATTTGAAAGTCTGGGGCCTCTGTTACATGGGAGGTCACAGCTGATGCTCAGCAGACCCTTCATTCTAGATACCATAAATGAGTTTACACATGAAATAGGCTGATACTAGCCTGTTCTGTTCAGCAAGATTTCTGTGTTAAGTAGTCCAGAAAGACATTGGTTATGTGGATATGTTTGTTCATTTCAAAACCCACACAAGTGTTTTTCTCTCTGCCCTCTCTCCTCTCATTGCATACGTTTACAGATGTAGGTAATGGAGGAGATGTGGGCTTTACTAGCAAGTGGAAAACCTCATGGGTACTGCTCTGCTAATTGCTCTGTATTTAAAAATAGGCCACACTACGCTGCATTTCATCATAAGGCTCCTTTATGTTACCTGGCACTGAATAACTTCCGCAGCTCCAGATCTCAACTGAGTCATGACAGGTCCCTTTGGGCTCCTGCACTGCTGTCTGATCCCCTGAGCAGTTGCTGATCTACCCCAGCCAGTGTTTGGAGGGAGTCCTCAGCAGGAGGAGAGGCACCAGCTCTCTCTAGAGGATCTGCCCAGAATCCTTTTCCTTCCCACTTTTCCTGGGGTAAGGGGGCAAGAGCAGAGCATCACACCCAAACAGTTCTGAAGCTGGAACCCACATCGATCATGATTAAATATTGTTTGATCTTTATCAGTTAGCACAGAGAGCCTCTGGCTTTGATGTATCAGTGTATGTGATGGGTTTGGGAGGTAAGAGAGAAGGTACTATGCACGGTAGGCTGTGATTTCTTTGGCTCATATACATCATCTGCTATACTGAGACAGAGAGGCGTCTTCATCTTTGTTATAGCAGAGCCTTGATAAACAAATTACTTATTCTTTTGTACAGTGCTTGAGATCAGAAGAGGAGGGAGCCCGTTATATGAATCACAAGGCCAGTGCAGGACAAGCCTGTGCTGTAATTCATTTAGACAAATGTTGAAGTAAATTGATGGACTCAGGTTTGTTTAGATTAGTGGCCTTTTGAAAAATGAGTTGTCCTGTGTGTACAATTTTTCAATCTGTTTACATCTAATTAGCTGTTCAGATTGGCTAAAATTAAGCGATGTCACTTGTAATGCATTCAGAGGTGAAGATATGATAAAATAGGCTCTTTTATAATCTCTTCAGCAAGTGGCTTGGAGCACTGGTGTAGTGTGAACTGAGGGCGTGTGGAAGATCAATCTGTAATATGGAATCAAATATAATCAAGCTGTAATCTCACAAATGTAGCAAATAGTCTATAGCATCTCTCTTGTACTGATTCCAAGATGGAACAAGGTTTTTCTGTCCTCCTCTCCCATGGCTCCCTGTCACTAGGTCTGCCTGTCTGGCTGGGGCGTGGAGTTGGGGTGACGGCCCTTGTACACCGGCATCTTTACCTGTTTCACTATCAATTCCTGCACGCTAGATATTTCTCCCTGGAGACAAGTCATTTGGGCAGCTTGAAATCTAAAAACTGACTGCTGCAATGCCAGGTTTCTAATTCTGCAGCTCAGCTGTGACAGCTCTGGAAAGTCCCTATCAAAGGCAGAAAATACAACACTCCTCTGCAGACTTTGTTCTGCCACCATACGGCCTCAATCTATTTTACTACTCCAAAGCCTACAGCCTTTTGCGTGTTTCTGACCGAGAATTCTGCTATTAATGTGTAAGCTTCTCAGCAATTAAGCTGTGCTTATTGCTGCATCAGTGCTTTTAGACCGTGACCAGCAAGCAGCACCCTCTCTACGGCAGCAGCAGTTTAGTTCTCATGCTTAGTCATGGATACGCGTCTAAGGAGATTTTGGCACAGGTTTTCTGAAATATTTTTAAAAGTTGTTGTTAGCCTTTTCTTTCTGCCTTGGCTCTCCGAAGGTTTTCACTAGCAACATGCTGAGTTCTGCCCTGCCCTTGTGTGACAATCCCAAAGGCTTAGTGGGATTTGAGTGTTTGCAGCCGCGAGCTCTCCCATGGTGGTTATAAGGTGCTGGCACCTGGCTCTGCCTCCAGCTCCCCCCAGCATGCCATGTTTCCTGCGCTGGCATGGCAGTGCTGTCCCCTCCCAGCTGGCCGTGTGGCCCCAGAGCATGTGGCATCATGGAGCGTGGGCAGGTTCCCCTGCCTCCTTTCTGCCAGGAGCTTCAGTGGGGCCATGCCACACACCCCCGTCCCCCTTCCTTGGAGTCCCATCTCTCTTCCTATGAACGGATGTGCTGTGGTCAGTGGTGATGCCCCTGAGTATGTGTGTGGGGAATAAGAGTGGCTCAGGGTCAGGACTTCAGCTGCAGAAGCAGCAAAGGGAACCTCTCAAAGCTGGCAGGAGAGTGACCCTGTGAGGCACCAAGGAAGGCTCAGCAGGCACCTCGGAGACAAGGCAGCTTGTGCCGAAGGCCTGGCTGAGCCATCTGTGCACAGGCATTGGGCTGGGAGCTTCTGCCTAGACAACAGCAGTGCAAAGGCCAGCAGAGACCTGCCCAGGCACCTCTGTCACCATAACCCCTTCTGACCCATCTCCTCGGGTACTCCCTGTAGCCGGTTTCTAAGAGGAGCTAAGGATGCTCAGCGAGTCAGAACATGAGATCTCAGGTGCAGGGGCCGTGCCAAGCTTGGCTCCATTCCTTGCTGTCCCCTGCTTTGGAACTTGGGTTCCTCCCCGGCCCTGCCCGGCGGCGGGGGCTGTCCCCTGGCTGTGGCAGGGTGGCTGGGCCAGGCAGGGCTGCCTGGTGTCAGCAGAGGGAGCTCGCATCTTGCCGCTGCTGTGGGTCCTGGACAGTCGCGCTTGGCTCTTCTCTCATTCTTCCTTCGCCATTCACATGGGATGCTCGGTCGGGGCCGTGCCCGGGCAGTGCATCACATCTCAGGCCCTCCAGCTCCGTACATCGGCGCTCCCCTAAAGGTGGGGGTGGCAGGTGCCGTAGTGGCATCCACGGGCAGCAGCAATGGCGTTGTTTCCCCCCCGACCCGGTCCCAAAAAAGAGCACTTTACAGGGAGAGGAACTCTTCTAGCCAGTAGAGAAAATCTGCCTCTGACCCTGTCAGTGCTACTTATGGATTCAGGATGGGAAGCTGCGGTGTGCTCTGGCTCCTCTGCTCTAAGGTGCTCTCTTCTGGGTGTCTTTAGCTGGATGACAGGTGCTTTTGGGCTGAAATATTCCTTATGCTGTTCAGGAGGATTTTCTTGGATTTTTTTTTTATTTGAAAACAATACCGTGAGCAGTTCTGAATTGGTAATGGTATGTATGAAGCGAAAGGGGTTCTTTGCAAGATATTTGTTCTTACTACTTGAAAATAGCAGTTTTAACAGGCATGAGTGAGTTCTGAGCAGTCCTCAAGAGGATTTTTCTATGGGTTTGTTGGGGGTTTTTTTTGGTGTATCTACACTCTACCTGAGGTTTAAGTACCTCCTTTTCCCATCTCACCTCCTGTGCTCCAACATTTGTTGGTTAGAAGAGATGCTCTTGATCTTGCTGGCCAGTCAGACTATTGTGTTAAGCTAAGCCTGTTTTTAAAGAGGTCTACTAGATTGAGAATAACCTGCCTTTTTTTTTATTGTCTCAAGCCAGTGCAATGGTGGAAAAAATAGTACATTTAATTTGGAAGAAATGCTGAGGAAATCTATCAGTAATTTATGTGTTGGAAATGATATCTGAAGTGTTTTAGAGTGTTACAGTTATTTGAAAACAATCTAGCAAGTATATAAAACAAGAAGATTCAAAGTTGATAAACAAATAGGAAGAAGTGTTTACCCTAGTAGCCAGGGAATTCACCAGGCTACTTCATCATATTTTCCCACCTTCGTCTTTAGGTGCTCTTGCTTCATTCCTTTTCAGCTTAATTCATAAGAAGGAGAGGTTTTGCTTGATCTTAACTAAGGGACTGAATAGTTGCACGACGCAGGAAAAACAGTGCTACAAGCAGTCATCCTATTTCACAAGGCATTTCAGAAGTCTCTTCTTCCTTGTTTACTTGACCAATCTGTATCATTAGGTCTGTGTATCCCCATTTGTCTTGGACGATGTGCAGTGGTGAAGCATATGTTGTGTGTTTTCTCCCTCCCTGTGAATGTGCTGTGGCCTCAGAACTGGGCTCTGAAAATCATCTCTGCTGTTTCTGTGTTAAAAGGCTCTGTAGGACTAAGTGATGGTGTGTTGTTAGTATGTAGAGATGTAGAGAGAAGACACCCTCAGCAGTCTCTGATCTAACAGCGGGTGAACAGCGTGGGGAGCTGTCAGATTGCACAACTTGCTAAGGTCAGGTTAATTTAGTGCTCAGCTACTCGTACAGTGGTAGCAGGCATTAGGTTGCGTGATAAAGTGTCCCTGCAAATTTCAGCTTTAAATTAATGGCATGGAGAAGTCCCTTATCCATGTCCCTTGCAGAGTGGCAGTGTCTTGGGATGGGGCCGGCAATGAAAATCCCTTGTCATTCTTTAGGACTTGGCGTCACTTTTAGCGTCATGCGTTAAGACGTTAGGCTGGTTAGGCTTGACGTCTAGGCTGAGCCAAAAGTTCCAGCAAGAATGTGAGGAAGAGAGGGAGAAAATGTCACAGGGCACCCTGGCCTTGGTAATGGGCTTTTGGGAACACCGCACAGGGGTACACATTGGGTGCGTCTGAGAGAGGCAGCGACACAGCAAACTGAAGCACAGAGTAAAGAACCAGCAGTGTGAGGGGAGAGCTCTTCCCCCTTACTATGGCTGCATTGTTATTGTCTGGGAAGATTCAGTGCTAGGGGGCTTCATAAAAGATAGCAATCCCGAAAATGCAGCAGAGGAGGTTGTGTTATGGAATTCCTATTCCTTTAAGGTACGCTGCCGCACGGAGAAGGCTGCTGTAATGCGGCTCTTAGCAGTAGCAGCCAGTTATGCCATAAACAGTCGAGACAAAAAGTAATGTTTTACCAGAGGCAGCCAGCAGATGCTTTGTGTAAACCTGAGTCTGCTGCTGGCCAGATTGATTTTTTGGTATATCTTACGCTGCGTTGTCTATAAACAGGTACGTTTAGAATAATAATCCTCTGCTAGCTGGGTGTCTTCAGAGTGCACAACAAAGATTCCCCTTTGTTGGAGGAGGAGTAAAATCTGTGCTCTTGTAAAAAGCTGCTGTTGTAATCGCCGATTCCTCGTATAGTTTACGGGCATTGTAGAGGATTAGCTGCAGAGTACTCCAGAGGTGCTCTTCAGTTGTCATCCAGCAGCTGATGATGTTAATGGAGGGAGAGGAGCGTAGGCAAGAAATGCAAATAAGCCAAAGAGAGTGAACGTGTTTCTTTCTCCTTTGGCTTTGCCTTTTGAAAATGCAAGATACAGTTTCTGATCTTTTAGACCTACCCATGAATGAAAGCGCATCATTGAGTGCTCCAAAGCATTTGGCTACTGGTATCTCCTCTGTGGAACCCATTCCACATATGAAAAGCTGTGCCTCTGCTTTTACACTCAGAATAGTAATGCTGTAAAAAATTCAGGCTTTCAAGCCAACCGCGGTATCCTTGTGATGAAAGGAAGGGAAAGGTCAGTGAAGCTTGTCCTTGATGAGAAACAATCCCAACCGATGCTCAGAAAACTGAAATGGTAAACTAAGCCGTGCTCACATGTGGCAAACACGGTCAAGCTTTTCACTCATTTCAGCTGCTTCTGGGCAGTTCTCTTCAGCTGGATCTACCCTTCAGCTGGGCTTGGGAAGTTGGGCTCGCTAATGAATTTGTATGAGTTCACCAGCCCTGGCAGTTTTTACTGTAATGCACTCAGTATATTATATTAAAAATGTATATCACAACTGAAGCAGTTTTGTAAAACAAGCTTTAATGCAGCATCTGCTTATTTGTGCCTTGGGGATGTGATACAACAGCAAACTGCTTACTGCTTGAGAAATCAGCACACCACCACAGGCGCTGCTCTGGTGTTAGAAGTCAGGGCAATGCCTTAATCTGGATGCAGATCAAATTGTTGTGTTGATAATTAGAAGACAATAAGGCTGCATGAAATTGAACCAAGATGTATTAAAATCAGGTAGTAATTCTCCTTAATGCTGGCTGGAAGTAAGCTGTGTCAGAAGGTAACCAGGATGCATTATTGTTTGCCATTATGAAAAGGTCTGGTTAAATAGCTCTCTGTCACCCACGGCTATTTAACCTTTTGTAGGTAGGAGCATTAAAAGAGAGCCTAGTGCATTCTGTGTGCATTACTGTGCATAAATGCATGCCCACAATTTTTATGTTCCTATATGCATATTCATCATGAATCAGACCAGGGTCAATGTATTTCCAAATCATGTCACTGGCAGTAGCCAGGAGCAGCTGTTTCCAAAGAAGGTGGAAGAAACTTCATCATCCTTGGGCGACTCTGGTGGGAAGCAGCTTGCTCAGACCTTCCAACCAGTGCTTGACCTGTGCATTGATGGAAGTGTGGATGTGAACGTGAATGGTCTCATGTGGAAAAGTTCATCATGCTGGAACAAATCCTGTTTCTCTGGATTCCCCCTTTCTGGGGGATTCTGAAAGCTGAACATGAGACCCTTCAGCACATGGAGGACCTGGTGCTGGTCCTAATTTTGTTTCCCTCTATCTGCTCTTTTCAGTTACATCTCCCTTGTGGAAGTTGTTTGTCATTTTAGGGGGACACTTCTGTGCTTGGGAACATCTTCTTTCCAAGCTTTTCCACTTACCCATTTCCTCCCTGTGCTTTTTATGCACTATTTTTTGATGCTAATGGGACATTATTAGTTTTATTTGTAAGGAGTGCTGTTGCTAATTGTTAGGTGATTGACTGCGGTGCGTTCCCATGGCCTGACATAGCAGGCTGCAGTTTGCTGTATGGTTAAGTGGTGCTTCCTTCAAAGCAGATGAACTCCTACGCTTGTGTTGATCAGCAGCTCTGAGGAAGAAACTAAGGCAGCACCTGAAAGCTTACAAATGCAGCATGCCTGTGAGCTCTGCCGTGATCTGATCAGCAGCCGTATGGTGGATTTAATTTGGGAATCCTTATTTGGACAAAACTGGGGCAGAGCTGAATCTCAGCTGGTCCTGAATAACTTGACAGACATCAGCCTTTCGGTGTGTGCAGCTCTGATAGCGGATGTGCTGTTTGTTTACAGGCAGATGTAATGGGCATCCCGGATCTACACCTAATTTTGCGCTGCCGCAACAAACTGTTTCAAAGAAAAGCCTGTGTGGGCACTTTAGCATTGCTCAGGCAGTGGGACAGGAGATATGATAAATGGCTTTCATCCATAATGTCTTCAGGGGAGAAAAAGTGATGTATCTCATCAGATACAATGGCTTGTGCCATTTCTCTGCAGGTTCTGGATTCAAAAGCGACTAGTGCTCAGCACCTACTGCGTAAAGGCATTGAAATGGCTGATCCTTTTCCCACTTGGTTCTTCTAGAAGCTCTTTTTCTTCCAATTGATGGGTAAAGATTGAGGCATTTTGTGGCTATTGCCTAGACCAGCACCAGAAGGAGAGAAGAGCTGTGTCAGTGTTAGTATATGTAACGCGTAATATACGGGTGTACAAGATGAGTCACTTATACTTAAAAAAACCCAACAAAATAATTGGTTAATATATTTTAAAGCCATGGAAAGCAGGAATGCTCGTTTCTTTTCTTTTTTTTTTTTTTTTAAGGCCTGCGGTATGCACAGACTATGAAAACCCGCATTATTAAAATTGACAATCACAATAATGCTCTAAAATCCACGGGAAGAGGCTCTGATGATTGAAAAGCCAAGGAAATCATCAGTAGTCAAGGGCAGACAGGGATCCTAAAGGGATTCCAGCTTGTAGAGGAGAAATAATACACCAGGAAGTAACAAATGGAATTAATTGGTTCTTCAAGTAGAACAGTTACGGGAGGAAGGAGGATTATACATATGTATTATTATTTAAATAATGCGAATGAATAGAGGACTCCAGACCTGCGGGTAGCACACAAACACTACCAAGAGAGCCTGGGCTGCCGAAATAAATCTGCATTACAACTGGGCAAGGGAGAAGGAGAATTAGGTACAGCGGCTCCACTTGAACTAATTTTGGCTGCTGCCGAATTTGTTAAAGCTTGGGCCTGCTGCTTTGAGAAGTGCGTTTCTGAGCGCTGAACAGCACTGTTTGTTTCCTGTCTGTTCATCTATTCGGGGTGTTGGCTGCTCCGGAGTAAGCAGGTTCAGAGCTAGAATCCACAAGCCTGACATTGAGATGGCAGTTTCAGTTGTGTATATATGGTTTTGTTCTTTGGCGAGTGTTAGTGTCCTGTTGTGTGAGAACCACGCTACCAACTAAAGCTGGCTGCGTACTAGGGATTGCCTGTACTCCTGCGTCCTGGCCCCAGCTCTAGGCGGGGAGTTCTGCGTGGGCAGGTTATGGGATTGAGAGGTGGTGTTTATTTGTAGTTTGGCTGGGTGTTCTTTAAGCATGGAGGTGTTGGGTAAACAAGACTGTTGTAAAAAGGCTGGAAAACCTTCAGCAAACTTTGAGTCGGAAACTTGTCATAGTGGCTATCCTATTTTCATTAGAGGAATTCCTTGTAGCATCTTCCAAATAGACTCCGTGTGTTTCTCCTAAAAGGCATAAACCAACTTTTTGCTTTTCCCGGCTCTTATAATTAGCTGGGATTATAAATGTTCGAGATCTCAACGAGCCTTTCTGCTGGAGTGCAGATGTGATTCTTGGTGACTCAAACGTTTCCCAGAACTTAGTTACCCTCTATGTAATTATTCCAAAGAATTATCCTTCCAAAATTAGAAGAAAAAAACATGTAATTACAACTGCGATATTAACATACTTAATGTCTGCCTAATGTCTGAGCATCAAGTCAGAGGCTGTATTTTCAAGCAATATACACACTGTAAGCAAAATGAATCGGGGCACAGAATTTCACAAAGTTGCTAAATATATGAGCTCTGCATCATTTCTGCCGTGATTGGCCATGGAACTTGAAGAGAAACTGAGGAAAATAGCACTTCTTTCTGATTACTCTTTCTCTACCCTCTTTCTCCTTTACATATCGATCCATCTGTTTTTGTCAAGCACAGCAATCTCTGCTCATCTTGCCACGGGCTGCCGAGGTCCTGCCCTGCGTATTGCTGGCCTTGCTGTTTTCAGGCCCCTCGCTGTGCAGTTTCAGTACACCACCCAGCAGAAAACAGCCTGTGTGCTTGTAGCTTCCTCCTCTGCTAACTGTTTGGGTGAAATGTCTCAGCATGGGGCTGGACACAGGCCAAACGTGCTTTGGGGATGAGGAAGGGCAGCTTGCCCCCTTCCCCCAGAGAGGCAGCAGTGGAGCTGGAGAGGATAGGAGAACCTGTGTGATGCTATGTTGCACAGTTCAGAGTGGTCTGTGGGCATCATGCTTGTCTGTCCCACTTCTCTCTTATGGAAGAACTTGCTTTGTAAGCAGAGCGGGCGTTTAACCCACCTGCCCTGAAGTGCTGTGGGAAATGGGGAGCATGGGAGGACAGGTCCAGTATTAGTGCTGGTGACGGCAGTGGAAGAGGAGACGCTGCTGAAAGCCCTGGAGACATGCTTTGTTTAAGGGGTTAGTTAAATAGAAGCACTTGGGCCTTAGATGAAGTCAGGTTGCGTAAAACGTGCGTCATTTAAGAGTTTGGGTCTTTCTCCCTGAGAATTTCGTTCTGTGCTTTACACTTCCTAGTAGCTAATTTGACTTCATTTATATCAAAACGAGTTTCCAGGTTGTTCAGCCTGTTGAGTCCTGCAGTACTTTGTTCTGTGGGAGCAGGAGTGAGTGGAAAGGATGGCAGCGCATTCGCATGCATGGATGTGGTAGGAAATGTGACTCGCAGCAGCCCGACGTTACGTTTATGTGACATGACATGCTCATGTGAATCAAATGTGCTATTTTTATGGCGAGTATTAAATGTGAAATTGTGACTGGTGCGAGTCAGAGCAGTGCCAGAACTCCTGCCAACGTGCCATGTAATTTTATTTTAAGAATGAAAGGTCTTGAATGAGAACCCTGTATTTCCAGCAAATTTATTCCATTTGTCTAGGGTCAGCTGTGCCCATAGGTCATCGCCCTCTTTTTGTTTGATTTCTTCCTTACATGACATTTGATTTCATCTCAGAATATGAGCAGGGAAACCTAGATGGCTTCTGCAGCTGTAAAACCCTGTGCAAGTGCAAGGGAATGGCCCCTTTGTGCGCTCAGCGTTTCAGCTGATGTTGACTGAAGTCGCTGGAGCTGCGTTGGGGTGTGTAAGTGGAGGAAGAGCCTAACCCCAGAGGCGTTGGCTAGCAGCACCCTTGACTGTGAAACAATCCCTTCCAAAAGCAGGGTGTGAGTCATGTTGGAATTCGTACCAAAAAGCACGGTACTATCTACACTGCCAACCTGTGCTAGGGGTGCATTGTTATTTTGGTGATTCCTCCCCAGACAGTGGCAAGTAGTTTGTGGGTGCCCCCCCACAACTTGCGCAGCTCTGAAGGGACCTGTCACACTGGGCAGGAAAAAAGTATCAGAGGAATCAGCCTTAAAGTCATGCCATGCTGTGCCAAGGAAAATGCCTCTCCATTTTTAAAAGTGGGTATGGCTTTGATCCTCCTCCTTCAGAACGAGGTGATTAACGCCAGGGACAGACTGACACTTGAGGTAAGGAGAGCCACAATGCGGTCAAAGTCCTGTGGGACTCCACCAGCTGCCACCGCTCGCTGTCATGTGGGCCAGGTCAGGCGGCAGAGGAGCAGCAATGAATCACTGTTTCAGCTAATTGGGGTCTGTCAAGTCCAAGTGCAAGACAGGATCACTGGGGACAAAGAGAGGCAATACACGGATGAGCTCAGTGAGAAGACTGAGGGTGTCTCAGTGTTTACCTCTGAAGTGATTCTCATCTCTCCTATGTTCAACTAAAGTTCACGTCTCTCAAGATCAAAAAAACCTCACAAATATAACTGATTATTTCAGGGAATTATTTTACTGTAATTATAGCTAATCCAATTAAAGGTGATTTGTAATGACTGCAAATTAATTACAGAAATACTGGATTTAATGACTGGATTACTATTTGTTTTGATAAAAGAGAAAATGCAAATACCAAGGTAGAGTATTTAGTTCATTTAGATCATGCTGAGCTCGATACTGCTGGATTTACAGAGCCATTTGTTTCCAAAAAGAAGGAGAGCGCAGTCCCAGCTGAACACATCGAGACAAATACCATGTGCTTTTCCTTTCAAAGACTGTATCTGTACAACAGAGTCAAGAGTTCCTTGATTATCTTCTGATGGAAATCGGATGTGATGTCTGAGGTCAGAACTGGGTGTGGTACACTGGGAATCATCTCTCACTCTCTCTAATTTTCAGTATAAACTCACTAGCTTAGATGTAGGGTGCTGCTTGACAAGAAGCTTCTTTACGTGCTGTGTACCTTTCCTCCCATCAGCAGCAAGCTGAATCCTAGCTGGCGTAGGCAGCGATGGCCGGATCCTGCAGCTAGTGGGTCAGGTGGAGAAACAAAGCAGTGGGGGGTGGGGGTGTGCTCAGGCTGGGGAGCGAGGTGGCAGTTGAGAGCTCTGCAGTGGACGTGGCGAGCAGGCATGGGAAAAGGCCTCGTTGTGACATAGCGAGGTGGTAAAGGATGGGGTGAGTTGCATCCCTCAACCCTGAAGAGGAGGCAGGTGTGGGTCCCTCAGGACTAAGCTTGTCCAGGGCTTTGCTGTGCAGTGCTCTGTGTAGAGGTGTCATCTGGGGGACACAAAGCAGAGACCACAGCTCTGCTGTTGTGCCTTCCTGAGCAGAAGCGGTGTGATGTTATCCTGCTTCCTGCAGCACTGAAATGCGGGAGATTGAAAGGCTCATGCTTGCAGGCTGTGCCTCTGTGTCCTGAAGGTGGAAACAATGCTGGGTGATGAGGGTCAAATCTTAGGAAGTCAGCAGGTTTATTGTAAAGCCAAGGGGAGCTCCCACAGTAGAGAATACAAGTGTCTGAAGGCCCTGGCCTGGTTACTACGTACCGCACAAGCACGGAGAATCTTACTCCAGAGATGTGCACAGACATTGGCCAGGCGGTTTCCTGAGTGGGCATGCCATCTTCATCACTTTATGTAACTTTTCCCCTGCCTTTTTCTCCTCTCATCAAAACTGTCACTTCACTTTGGCTGTCCATCTGCTGTTTACGTAAGTGCTGCCACCTGACCATGCAGGGGAGCACGTGGCTCAGCCTCACTTCATCCTCAAAGCCTTTGCAGCTCTTCAGGCCGTCGCTAAGTCTGGGTCATGCAATTGTATTAGCAGACTTATTCAAGCCAGCTACCTGTTTTGCTTACGTTCTCAAAGGTGATTGACTAAGTAAATGGAAATGAGCTTCCTCCCCAGCAGCTCTAGCAGCAAATTAGGTATGGAGCAAACTCTGGTTCCTGAGAAAGTCAGAAACTACTGAGCAACCTGTAATCAAGGTTCTCCTAATGTTGTGTTTTAAGTAGACCCATTATCATAGCAATGTCTTCCTGAAAGCATTTAGACTTCATTACCCCATTAGAGAAATTAACATATTTTAGCTGATAAGCTTCTGGCACATTCAAAAACTTGCAATATTGCTGGGAGTTGAAGCTACTCTAAACCGTGCTTTCATTAAAGGGGTCTTCTGCCACATAGGAAATATATAAATAGAAAAACCATAATTAAAATGCCACATTATCTTGTTCTAAACTTAGTGTGTCTTGAAATTTAAATATCCAGTGCTATCATTAGAACTTTCCAGCAGATTTTTTTCCAGTTTTATTAGCATAGCAGGGAAGAAACGGGATGGGCTTTTTATCTTTAAAAAAAAAAAAAAGGACTGAATTTCAAATGTGGCTCTAATAAGTCTTTAATTAAAGTTAGGATAAATCTTTTTAAATCAGTCAGTGATTCTGCCAGGTAGCTGATCCATCAGTGCTGTATTCAGAGCAGGGATTGCACAGGAGCAAGCCAGGAAGAAATGACAAGGAGAATCAGCAGGGTCAACGTGAAGCCGGTATGAGGCATGTGTGTAATTGCAAAGTCAACAGAGAAGAGCCAGTTTATGCCAGAACTTGATCTTGAACAAAGTGAAAAATAACAAAGTCCATAAATACAGATGTAAGGAGGCCTTCTTTTTTCTCTTTTTGCAAAAATAGCCAAAATTCAGATTTCCAGATTCTTTCATGGTCAGAAGAATGTATTAAGCCAGTTCCTGTGGTTTGGATTCACAGCAGCTCTCTCCTCTAAAGCTCCTTAATGTTGCAAGTTTCTAGTGCAGCCTTTCCATCCGTGGGAGCTCCAGTTGTGGTATCTCATCTGGATGCAGCCGCTCACTCTCACGAGGCTTGTAGGAAATTAGTCGTCTTTTTAAATCTGATCCAAAAGTTGTGGGAGTCCCGCAGAGACTGACAGAAAGAGAAAATCAAAACCTTATTGTGCTTCTCTAACAATGATAGAATCGGCATCTGATCTCTGGAGGGCAAATTTAACTGCAGAAAAGCAAAAAAGGTGTTTGTAGGTATCTGTGGTATTAGCGGTGCAGGGCTATCTTCTGCCATCCCAAATCAAGTTCAGTGCCTTGCTGTGATGGAGTTGTGAAAGCTCAAGCTATAATCTGTACGGAGAGGACCACAAGGGCCTCAGGGAAAAAGGGAGAGCATCCAAGGAGAGGTGACCAAAACAGTGACTTGATTAGCAATAGGGTGATGCTCAGCATTGGGACACATCGCTGGACAACTCTGATTGTAATTACTGTCATCTCTTCCACATTGTTTCATGCACGGGGAGAGTTCCTACAAACTTTGCCTTTTGAAATATTCTGCCAAGTGTGTTATAATTTATAAAACAAGCAAGAAGACAAAAATCCATCCCCTTTTCAGGTTCATGCAGAGAAATCTGACTTGGTACTCTGTGCGCATTTCCCAAAGTTAAATACCATCCTGGTTTTTAAGAGGGACTGCACAGGCACAGGGAGGGAAGCACATGTGTGGGGCACTGGGAAGTCTTATGGGTGCATGTGGAGGTTTGTGTGCTCACACTGCATATTTGGCTGCCTTATTGGTCAATAAATTACCTTCTATATGCTTCTATAAAATTCTGCCTTGGTCAACTGTAGGCATGCTGTGTGCTTTCATTTGTTTCTGCTGATGGGCAACACCCCAGAAGTGTGTTCGGAGGCAATCCAGGTGCGGTTCCTTGCATACAGCTTTCTGATATATCGGCCTGGCTGAACGCAAAAGGAGCAAGAAACCCATTCATCAGGCTGAGCTTCAAAAGTGTGGCAGGGAGAGAGGGTTGTCTCTGTACTAATGATCTAATGCACACTGTTTGTATCAAAGCTGTCATAGCAAGGACACTGGTGGGAGTAAGAATGCAGTCAACTCAAAGCTGTGCTTCTGGCTTATCTGGCACGCTTGCAAAATACATCCTCAAAAATGTAATTATACTGAATTCACAGCGGTCTTGCAAAAAATGTGTCAAGTTGGATGTTTATTCTGATGGTAAACCAACTCTGACATACCCCTGTGTTAACATGTGGTCGTGTGTGGGTGCACGCACAGGCACACACAGGTATTTCTGCATATTATATACAGGCAGAATGTGTATGTTGGTGTCTGGGTGCAATTTGCTCCCTCACAGGCACAGCAAAGTGGTGACTAGATGGCAAGGACGGCAAGTTTTCACAGTAGCTTTGTATGGCCTGTGTGCAATTATCTGAAACTGCGGCTTATATATTAAGTTATTGTGTGGCCTATGCCTAAAATCCTGCCTTCCTCCTCTGCTTTAAAGAGGGAAAATCCTGTGTTTCGAGCGTGGCTCTGAGGTTATGGGAGCCACCTCACAGCGGCTGCACTGCTGGGCTGCGGGCAGGCAGGATACACTCCTCCCGCCGGGGACCTGGTCCCGGAGCAAAGACCCAGGTACAGGCGGCATGGGGACCAGGCTGTGCTGCCAAGTCCTGCTTTGGGCCTCCCCATGCTTGGCTTCAAGCACAGCGTTTGACCTAAGTGGCCTCCGTTAACTTTATAGACGTGGTTACGCCAGGAGACTCTCTGCTCCGAAACTGCTTACAGGCTCCGCGGAGAAGACAGGCACGTGGGCAAGGAAAAAAGTAGTAGCTCTCCTTCCATTCCGCCACTAAAGAACTGAGATGTGAGAGATTAATGGGTGTGCCCAAGGTCATATTGGAAATCTGCAGTGGAGCCAGGCACGGAATCCAGATACTCTGCATCCCAGCTCAGTGCTGTAGCCATATTTTTTTCCCGCTAGTATTTAAAAGAAATACTGTTCCTGGAGAGTGAAACAAATCAGAAGAATAAGCCGGTAGTGTGTGAATGAGGAAAGGTCATTTGTCCTGTTCCATCACTTTGTTGTCCAAAGATCTAATTACTTCTGGAATTACCTCAGTGGCTTTCAATCAGCGCCTGTCTGTCTTAGGTCATTCCACACACCTCACCTTGTCAGTTTAAGATGCTTTCTAAAGATTATTTCTTTTCCCCCTCTTCATTAAAAAATAATGCTCCCGGCCAAATCCTCTGCACGTGTTTTTTGAGCCTATGCATGAGGCTGAGTACTGGTAGAACCGAGCATTTGTACTCCTGACACTTGATGACTGCTGTGTAAGAAGCCAGGCACTTCTACCTGTAATATACCAGAGTTTTCCACAGATTGGAGATGACTTATAAATTACACTGTGGAACTCCTTCACCTGCAATTGCAATGTAATCGCCGCAGTGCTGGGGGTGGGGGCTCTTTAAGGACACGGAATTTCTACACGGCACCTTCCCTCGTGGCACGTTTCGAAATCAGGAATGACTCTACATCAGCTTGGTTTAAAATAACATGTTTCATTACTCCCTTTCAGCTTGCGCATTGTTTTTGGTTCGAGCACCCGAGGCCCGCACAGAGCCAGCAGGCCTCACTGGTTTCCCAGCAGAGCCACGACAGTAAGCGGTGTGTGGCAGGTTAGGCGGGCAGCTGACCTGGAAGAAACAGAAAATCAAAAAAGAATGTGCTTGTTCTCAGTGAATAGTGCTTTCAGCCTGAAAGATAGTTGGGATCATTCCCCAAGAGGTCTTCCCTTCCTCAACTTTGTAACTCTTCCAATTTTTAATTTTTTTTTCCTTTGTACGCTGACCCAGATTCTGGATGACTGATTTGGGGTGGGATTGTGCGTATACCCAGGAGTTCTAGGGAAAAGCTTTTCCTGGCACGGTTCCTGACTCACGCTGATCTCTGCACGGACAGGATGGTTACCTATTCTAACGCCAGAGATACTGGAATTTCATGGAAAAACCACTTATTAAACTGAACAGTTTAATAATTCTTCCCATTATACTTCATAATTCTTGGACTAAGTTCTGCCTTGCCAGCAGATAATGCCAAGCGAGAGCTTCAGAGGTTTTCTGGCAGCAGTAACAGCTGCTGGCGCATGGCTAGCCCAGGCTGGCTCACCTTGGTGGGTTCACACACCGCGGCCTGGGAGGGCTCATTGAGAATGCAGACCATGTTTTGCAAGGCATACAGGTACAGAAAAGACTAAGTCTTTGCCCCCATAAATTTTCAGTCTAAGTAGGCCAAATCTCAGTTAATGGCTTCAAAATAATTTTCACAAAGCCATAATTAGGTTAGATTGTACCTTACCCTCCATACTCCTATGAATGGAGTCAGTGACCTAAAAGCTCCACTAGACTCCATCCCTTTGTTTCTATTAATAACACTGTTTACTTAGTATTTTCTTTACTGCTGAGAGGGACAAAACATTTTTTGTTCCCTTTAGATGCAATTTGTATGATACTGTACTTATTTAGAATTAAATAACAATAGCAGTGTCCATTCAAAGCCCTTTTGCAATTAATCAATCTCTCTCAAACTCATGTGCAATAACAAGCTGACTTGGGCAGCAAAGCAAGCTGCCTTGTTTCATCACTTCCCCCGAAACGTACCTTCATTTTCTCTTCCCTGCTTCTTCCTTGCCCTGCCTTCCTGGCTCTGCAGAGCAGCTTCCCTCATTCTTCATCTTTGTGGTCTGCTGAACCTGATTAGTGTATTGCAAACAGATCTCTAGTGAAGAGTGTAATTGCAAATTTAACCCAGAATGAGCTAAAAGTGGCTTCTGAAAGAGAAGTAGAGAGTAAAGCACCTTAAGTTATGCCTTGCAGCTTCTGTGTAGTCAGGGACACAGAGTAGACTCTTCAAAGGAAAGAGTTTGGCTGTTTTCTTAGACTTTTTGTTTAGTCAGCATTAGGACATCAGTGTTCGTCAAAGATGTTAAAAGTGATGGACAAGCCAGTTGACAGGAGACTGTCGAAAGAGGAAGCGGCTAAAGTCCACCAATTCTGTACCAGCTACAGTCAGTGTGAGAGGTCGCAGAGTTTAATTACTCTTACTGTAGAAGAAAGCACTGTGGGTTGGATTTTATAAGACGGCACCCAGCTCACCTGAACAAAGAAAATACTGAAGAAATGTAAGCCAGTGAAACCGAGACCCACACTTGGCAGAGCTCTCCAGTTGGCAACGCAGTGGGAGTGGTAGCAAAATGCTAGGGATGTTGAGGACAAAAGGTGTAAATCAAGGATTATGGCACTGCTCAGATTCACATTTCAGTCCTAAACTAGCCATTCCCAAACTGAACCACACTGTGTTCCTCTGCATTTCTTGTTTCGTGTCAGCAGCTCATTGAACATACTGTTGACCAAAGGTCTTTTCACCATCGCCTGGCAACTTCTACTGTATCACGTTAATAATCTTTATAAAGACGTGCAGAGGTGAAAGAGCTTTTACTGGCTTCAGGCTGAAAGCATGTTTTGAAATAATAAATGGAATGATTTTGTGGTATTTAAAATACCGCAGAGCCACACTCCAGTCTGCACATCCTTGGGTGAGTTTAGAATTGTCCTTGCATTAAGCACAGTTAATGGCTCTCTTTAATGTGCCTGTAACAGGCTGCTGCAATATGTACAAAGGATCGCTGCTTCTTTTTTCTCCCTCCAATGGGACAAGAACAGCAATATCAGTTTTGAAACTTTTGGACTGATCCGTCAGCTTAGTCCTTTACTCAGCATGACCTTTATCATCCCATATCTCATTAGAGCCAGAGATTAGCGATTTGTCTTTTGAAAGATCAAAATCATCATTTTTAGATGCTGTTTCATATCTGCATATTTATATCATACTCTTTTCCTTGGCATTTCAGTACATGGTATGAAGCATTGGTTTTTAGCTCTAACAATTCTGAGAGGGGAAGACCGAAACACTAGTAAAATGTCAGCATTATTATGGCTTGAAGAAGAATATTACAGTGTTAGCAGTCAGAGTGTACATCTTCTTGTGATGAAGTTAAGTTCCTCTACAAGAAGAGTACAGTTATTTTCATTTTTACAAATAAGCAATTGAGATACAGATAAGTATAATAGTTTTCCTGAGATCATAGAAGGAGCTTTGAGTGATCCAGTTCACCCCTCATAAATCTGACCCTGACTAAATGAGCTAATAGAGGAAAGAGATTTATGCAAGAATAGAGAAAATGGAAATCACTGGATGCGTATAAGAAAACATCTATAACTCTGCCTCAGATTGCTGCTTTCGCTAGCACCGTTCTTTGTATCAGTAATTTGGTTCCTAAGCATTTCCAACAGTGGGGTATAAAGTGTTTGTGTTTACTATTGCTCTTCCTCAATCAAAACTGGGTAGTAAGAGCTACTACCTGTCTGTGACCACCACACGTATATATGTATGTATGTATTTCGCACAGGCATAGCGGCAGGATTTTGTTCTGCTTTTTGAAGGGACAGTGTATCGTTTGTCAAAAAGCACGCAGAATCACAGCCCCTCGCCTGCTCTCCTACCTTGTCAGTGGGTTACTTTTGATGCAGTTACTTGTGATGAGCCATTGCAATCTGCGCCTTCTTTGCTCATGGCTGGAGAAAGGGAGGCACTTGCATTGTGCACTTGTTTTTGGACATAGGTGCTTGCTGGAGAATCTCAGCCTTTGTGGTTACCCTTGTGCATACCGGCAGGTGGGACAGGGTGGGCCAGAGGACATCCAGAGCACCCGAATTAGGCTCTTCCTCTGAATTTTTATATGACTTTGAAGTCTCTCTGCCTGTTGATACACGTGGACTGTAGAGACAACACAGAAGTGCTTGTATGCTGCTTGATCTTCGCTGGCAGCTGCATGGGAAGATGGCAGGAAGGCCTGGCCCTTCTCTGCCACGCAGGGCCTACCTGCACAGAGGAAGCATTGCCATCTCCCCTGCAGGAAACTGTAATCCGGGGTGGGCAGAAGGCATAGGTTGTCCTACGTTGGTCTCCCATGTGATGGCATGGAGAAAGGTTTGACCTTCTCACTGCTGTCACCAGAAGATTCGTGTGGAAACAATGCTCAAGTACTTTGTCATGCATCGGGAGTTACCCGTGGGATGCGATGGGCAGGGAAATACGTGCTGATGCAGGTTAAAATCAATTTACCATGTCCTGTAAGGACTGCTGCATATCCATATTAGGCAGGAAAATGCAATAGAACTGCAATAGCTAGAACATCCCTATCTGTGCAGTGCCTGGCACGACTGAGCTGTGGGCTGTCCTCAAAACACAGCAATAACCTCCCTCATCACCGGTGCCTCTCTTAGGCCCACAGAGGGCACGTTCCAGCCTTCAATGGTAAAGCATCGGCCCATAAATTGTTTTGATCAGTATTGGGTTGTGTACGTAGCTGTTCCCTTTTCCTTGCAACTGTTCACAACCAACATTGGACAGAAAATAATGCAGTTCGTATATTAAGTGTGGCATTTTATGGGTGTTCAACACGGTAATTCTCATAGTATGGAGGGTTAATATTTAGACCAAGTGATAAACCTGAGGACTGATAGGAAGGACAGGAAAGACCTTTTTTCCCTTTCAGAAATTACTTTTTTTTTAAGCACCAAACTTTGTATTATTTGTTGAACAAAATACTTGAAAGTTTATTAAGCAAAATAAATAAAGGAAATTCAAAATAATTAATTGCACAACTGCAAAAGGAGGAACAAAACAGCTTGGAGAATTGCATTTGCAGCGCAGTAAAATGTGTACTGTGTCTGCATAAATAGTACATCAGCATTTTTATATCACTGCTGTGTGAAGTCCCAAACTAGTTATATGTAAATATTACAAAGTGCGGATATATTTGAATATAAGTAGGTAAATACACCAAGCCAAAGTCCAAAATTAGGCAATCACCTCCTAATAATTATTTGTAAACATCCCGTTAATCTTAGAACTCTTTATTTGGTGTTTTAATACTCTGTTCAGTGATGATACATTGTGTGTAAGGCTGCATTCAAATAATCATTAGTTTGGAAGTTTCTGTTGTTAGCAGGATACCGAGAAGATAAATGATGAATTGTGGTTTCCTGATTCCATCTTTTCTTTGCTCCCCCTAGGCCTCGTACTGTCTCCTCTTGATTTATGCCAGAATCGCAGCTTTCTTTCAGTCTGACAGGTCTAGTCTGAGTATAGGCTCAGTTTTGGGTCCGTGTCAGAGAAATCAAGCCTTTAGGGAGCTGCCACACATCTTGCCTCTGGGGTCTGAGGAAAATCTCCATCTCAGCACCACTGTTTTTTTTACTTCCGTGGCTCAGAGACTGGCTGTCTCCAGAGGCCCGCTCCGGAGATCATTAAAAGCATTGGGAATGCTGATATCTGCTTAATGGGTTCAGGCGTACATATATATTGTCAAGAGAGCTGTAAATAAATGCTTTGGGAAGATGGCTTCTTTCCCAACTGTGCGTAGCAAGGGGTGGCACTTGCTGCCAAGTTTTGTGGTTTCATCATGGGCTCTGTGGTATTTTGATTTTATACACAAGTCTGCCTGCGATTTATTGGAGATCTGAGCTTTCTTTGATCGGTTTTGAGGTGATTCTTTTGCCCTTCTGCAGCAGAAAGCAAGCTGGAAATGCAGCGTGGAACCGAGGTGGAAAATGGTGGGCCTTGGATTTATTATTTTTGATAATGTTTTTAAGCCAGTCTCACAGGTCCCAGGTCCTCCCTTGTCAGTCTGGAATTATTGTCCTTGTTGGCTGAACCTTTGCTCTGCAGCCGTGCTGCTTTGTTTTCTCACCTTAGCAGCACTGGATATTAACATGTTTCATCCAGCGTTTGCCCAGCTTACAGTCATCTGAGGTGACTACAAAGAGTTGAAACACAGAAAGGCCTAAGTAAAGCAGAGACAAGTAGCTGTGGAAAGGCAGGCTCAGGGGTTCAGTCCAAACGTCCAGCTCAACAGAAATCTTTCCACTGCGGATCAGACCCTGAACTTAGATATCCTGTTCTCTTTCTTTGAGTATGAACCTTGATAAAGTACTCTTGACATGAATACATTTCAGGAAATAAACAGCAGGTTCCCAGTACAAGGCAGTTGTTCCCGCGCTGCCCCCGGGTAGCGGAGGAGCTGCTTATCATTTACGGCCTTTGCCAGTGCTTAGACTGGGAAAGCACAAAGAAGATGAAGAGCAGGAGGAGGGTGGAACGTGAACAGGAACTTGCTCCAATTAGCAGAAGGCATCTCATCAGGCTGAGCTGAGTGCTGAGCATGCACAGGGTTAGCTCCAGTCTTGCCTTTCCCGTTGAACAGTTACATAATCAGTATTTGGAAAAATAACTGTGCTTGGCAGAACACAGTGTATGGAAAATGAACTCATTTCTCATGATGATTTAGATGCCACGGAGATTATGATGTTAAGGCTCTTGTTTTAAAGGGTTGCAGACTTTTAACAGAGATCACAAGGAACATCTTGCTTTGGGATTTTACATTTATTCATTCAGTTCATCAAGTACTGATATGCACATAGTACTTTGTTGCAGGCATCACAGTGCTGTTAGTAGCCTGAGGTTATGAACAAGGGATCTCTAGACAGTATAGAAAAGGTTGACCTTGCATAGTTCCAACCCAGTCGTCATGTAATATTTCGTTAGATCTGACTTGCACATTTTGTACTTTGAACAAATACATGTAGTACTTTCGCTCACCTCCCCTGCTTTCTGTTTATAAAGGGCTTTACCAATTGATTCTTGAAGCAGCTGGGAGATGGGTGATTCTTCTTTCTAGTGAGTCTCAGCCATACTGGGACTGTGATAAAATCACTGGAGCCTGTCTGTTCTGAACACCAAAGCAGTCAAAATGAACATACTACTAATTTTAGCGGCAGTCTTTGAGTTAAAATTATTAAATGCCTTCCATTCCCTTCTAAACATTAACCCTGCCTGGATCTCATTATTGCAGAATTCATACAATAGCCAGTGCAGGGTTTCGACTGAGTTCACAGTGTCAGAATTTCACTGGCCCCATTCAGGGGGAGGGAAGGGGATGTGCCAAACACCGTGTAATTTTATCAAAGCCAATGTGCATTGATTTTAGCAAGCAATAATATTTCCATGCACATTTCCTTCTCTCCCATGCTTGCTGTCTTTCCCACTTTAGCAGGTTTTAAAACCTTACGGAAATGCTGTGAATTTTTCCACAGGGGTGAAAATTTAATGTAAAAATTCAAACAGCAAATTTGAATCTCATAGGAATTCCTAGGTGTGGATCTTCTATCAGGAGGGAGGGTGGCCAAGGTCACCCTCCAGATCTCCTGCAATGAGACCCAGCTGAGTAGCTACAGACAGAGATGGCAGAGACCAAATAGCTCGTTGATCCCAGTTCTTTCCTTTTCCTGGTACATCACCTTTCTCTCCACGCCCACAACATCCCATGGTAGCCATCACATCTCTTTTCAGACCCTGTCTTAGGTCAAACAGGCCACAGTCTGCTCCATTTCTCCTTATCCACGGTCAGTAGATTCAGTGACTGGGATTCCCTGAGCGTGGCTAACGGGAGCTTAGCACAGCACTCCAATATCAGTATAAATATGTTTCCATTTCTTATGATGGTGAAAATACATCATCTCAGAAATCCTCAGATTTGGTTGCTTTTCTCTCAGCAGTATCACAGCCAGACATCTGTGTGTGCTCAGACATCACTGGAAGTTGCTTCATGCTGACAGTAACTTTCCTGGTGGCTTCGTGGGGGGAGGTTTTGTGCCCAGACAGCGTAACAAATTTGTTGGTCTCCAGTTACCACTTTGGCTGGTGGCAGGTTGTTCTCCTGTGTCTCCCATGAGGGAAGGAATGCAGGTCAGGTCACACAGGGGGTGTCTAAATTTTGTCACAGATGCTTCCTGTGGGATAACATGAGCAGTGGTCTGTGCTGTGACAGGCACTGTGGCTGTTGCTCACAGAAGCTTTCCCAATGTTCTGCGGAGTGGGGATAGAATGATGGACGTGCTGTTGGTTTTTCGAGTCAAGACACTGATGGTAGTTGATGAGCTGGATGGCATCAGGGCTGTTCTCCAGTAGTGCTCCTTGTAACGGTACTGCAGAGCGCCAGGACCTGCTGTACGCCGCGTGTTCGTTTGTGCTACGCTGTTTGTTTTGGGGTTTTTTTTCTCAGAATTCATCTCTCAGTATAATATTGACAGTAAATATTATCCTAAAATCTTCATGAGAGGTTATGGCAATTGTAAGTTAATTTGATGCAGCGGCACTCTTAATGCAGTTCTTCACGATAACAGTGATCATAGAAATGAAGAAAATACATGTTGAAGAATCTGTTACAAAGCTGGTAAAAGCAATATTGCTCACACTCTTGCTTAACAGCCTCCAATTGCTTTGCCTTGCTTGTCACATTGAAATCAATGGCCTTGTTCACTATTGTCTTGGGGTTTTTTTCCTGTTTGTGTAAACACAATCCGTGTTAATGAACGTGGTATTCGAGCACATCCAAACTGGTTTCTCTTGGAGACTGTGAGAAACTATTTATAAGCTTGTCAGAAGCCGTTCAACATTCAGGCCAAGCTTTTTTTTTACCTCTCCCTTTATTAAGAGAATTGGAGTAACTTTCCTCCAGTAATATTTATGCTGCTGGAATAAAGATCTCGTAGCACTGGGAAGCTCGTAGCACTGGATTGTTTGCCGTGTCACTAATGTTTTCAGCGGTGCTGCAAGCTAACCCTTTAGAAATCAGTCAATGCTTTTACTAAATGGTAACATTTAATTTTTGAGTGCTTTTACAAAATCCACACAGTTGATGAAAGCAGATTAAAGGAGCATGAAATTAGTGGGGCTTACATCTCTTTATGGTTTGCAAGCTGAACTATTATTGGTCTCCAGACCTGATTGTGAATCCCAATAAATGAAGGCCAAGGTTTCTTATATTTAGATTTTCTAAATAAAAGGGCTTTTAAATTACCTTCTTCACACTAGATGAACACCAAATCTCTTGTACATTTGTGTATGAAATTACCCTCTGTCCTTTTCTTTAGGCTGTAACAAAAAGAGCAAAATGTTGAATGAACTAACGCTTTGGCGTGAAATTTAAGGGCCAATAGTGATTACTAGGGCCTAGGGGAAAGCGTTCCCTGGGGCCGCGTTATTGCCTTGATGTCTAATGATGGGCTGGCGCTGACTGCATTTGGAAATCAAATAATGCATCAGACTGTTAAACTCCCATTAAAACTGTGGTGTCTGATCTGTCTCTTGCACTGCTATATAAATCCCTGTTCAGGGTGAGAGAAGTGCTCTGTGGGGGCACCTAGAAAAGGTCCATGCTTGTCTACTGCTTCGGATGACTATATTAGGCAGCGGCTGTATTATTTATTATGATAATATCCATGCTGCATTCGGCTCCTTCTGGCTGAAAAAAGAAGACCCAGAGGATCCGCATTCGTGAAGCAGGAGCGGAAACTGTTGTTACAAGGAAGGCTGTGGGGTACGAGCCAGCCTGTGAGCACGGTCGGTGGACACACCTTCACCTAGTAACGTCACTCTTACCCATACTGCTGATCTTGTGTTTCAAGTGTGAGTCACATCAGAAAACACTCTTCTGGAGAGGTGTTGTGAGGGTTATGGACTTTTTAGGTCTTGTGTGAAGAGAACAAAGCAACGGGTGTACGGGCTTTTGTAAGAACCAGGGGGTTGAGGAGGGAACGGGGATGGACACCAGAGGACCAGGAAGGTGCCAGGGATTCAATCCCATGGCAGGAATAGGGGAAAAGTTTTGTGGTGCTGAAGAAGATTTAAGTAGCATCCCAGGGAAGGGGAGGACTGGTGAAACAGTGTTCTGAGTGTGCGTTCACTGACAGAAAGTCTTGTTTGTGTTTGAAACATTAGAGAGCTAGGCTGTAAGACTGCATGGAAAACAATGAAATCCCAAGTAAGGTAGACTTCTAGAAGTAATGGTGTGTGGTGGAATATCCTTGTTGCATGATGCAAGGCAGCAGGAGCTCCCAGAAGGTCTGAGTAGTGGTGGGTTCAGGCAGGCTGTTTCTTTCAAGCTGGGAAAATAGAGGTCTCTGGGATTAGTGGAATTTTCTGGAATATTACTCTTTCCCCCAAGTTGATGTTTGAACACAGACAGTTCTTTTTTGCATGGTCTTCATGTATATGGAAGGTCAGTTGACATTTTGGCATGCTGCTCTCACTTTATACCCAGGAATATACAGTGCATGCTTAATGTCTTCAAATGGCTGTTCAGAGGCGTGAGAAGGGCCACATCAATTCCAGCCACATGTCTGAAAGGAGATGCAGTGACAAAAGTGCCTTGTCTGGGACAAAGTTTAAGAGACATGCTGCCAAAAAACAAACAAAAAAATGTTTCCAATGCAATCAGAAGCAGAATGAGCTGCAGTTTCTAGAAAGTTCAGCTAAGCAAGTTTCCAACAAATATGAGGCTGTTGCTTAGAAAAAGAAGAGGTAAAAAGGAACATTTTCCAGAGATAAAGTTACACCTAGATTTTGGCTTCTGTTACTGTTTCTATTTTAAAAAAAAATAAATTTCCAGTAGCTCGATTACAAAACATCTTGTTTCAAGTTTGCAGCTCTTAATGAAAGTGAATTCTTAGACAGGTAGTCTTAGATTTAGAATCTAAAGACTTTTATTCTTCTGCCTTGCTCCAGTTACAATTCTGTAATTATCTAATGTTTCATCTTCGTTGAATGTAGAAGTCTGAGTCCTACTGACATTGCCACTCGAAGAAAATACGTGGCACAGAACTGGATCCCAGATAGTTCAGATGTAAGAAAAATGCCAGCTGACTTACTGCTTATGCCTTACTCTTAGCACAGCAGTAGAATAAATGTGTGGTAATGGCTGGGGATGGCAAGGAGTGTTGTCATTAAGAAGAAACCCTGAAAACATCGGTTATTTACCATGAGCCTGACACCACTGTAAAAATGTATAGTTAGTCAGCTGTGTAGGAGGGTAAGCTTGAGTTCTTGAATGGGAAAAGAATCTGTAAGTTTTCATTTAAAGCATAAACTTTTGCATTGAAAGACATGTTCTTAAAAGGGGCATTTTTTATTGAGGAAACATGTTAATTTTTCAGACAAGTTTAGTTTCTTACGCATTTATTTTTCATTCATCCGTCCACCCATCTATCCATGTCAGGCACATTAGCTGTGCCTACACTGCCTTTGGTTGCTGGGTTCAAGTTTGGGTTTGAGCATAGGGAGCCAAATGTCTGAAGACAGCTGTCAGTGCTGCTTTTAACAGGCGAAGCCTGAGCATGATCCATCTCCCAGGCCTAAAACTGCCTTTGCAGAGAGCTGGAGGGTGAACCAGCAAAGCAGACAAGCAATCTGCACAGCAGAGAGTTTCACCTGAAGCCTTTTGTGTGTTCCTTTTTTATGTGCTGGGTTATTGCTGAGTTATTGCACTCATACCAAGGTACATAAATGTTGCAGGGTTGGGGTGGGTTTTTTTCCCTTCTCCAAATGTGTAGCTGTAAAACCCTCCTTGCTGGGAGGAAAGGCAGTCCTAACAACTACATTTTCTTCAATCTCACTTTGTTTCTGCTTTGGTCCTGTCTAGCTGAAAAAATATGTCAGTCATCAAGGGTTTGGTCTAAACTAAGAGAATATGCACATCCCTCAGTTTTCAGCGGGATCTTAGACTCATGAACCATTTTTGATTAATATTAACATCAGGTTTTAGATTCTAGGTTCAGATGACAGGAGAGACCTTTGAATATTGCTTGGCTGCACTGCCTGCATACTTAAACATCTGCACATATTTCAAGACGATGACTGAAACCAGCCATGTGCCCACACTGGTGCTTTTGGGGTGAGGGACTCTCAACGAGAGCCAAGAAGTGACTGCTGAAGAGATCTCCCAAAACAGACAGGGCGCCGTGATATTATGCAGTATCACAGGGAAATAAATCTGAATGAATCCTTTTAATCAAATAAAGATCAGAGTATTAGCATCAGAAGATAGCTTTTTCATCTACAGGAAATGAATTCCCAGATGTGAAATTCTTGATAGATATTCACAAATGTATGCTCATTTCCAGCCACCATAAGACCAAAGATCAGATTTACCATTTCACCTGTAAACAATTAAACATTTGAGAGCTCAAAGAACCATCTAGCAATGATGTTAAAATGTGTCAAAACCTGAAATTTCTGGCAAACTTGAAGTGAATCTCAGTCCCATTAAGTTCTCATTAGGGCTGCAAGTTTAATGTTGGCACCAGGAAAAAGTAACTGCTGGCAAATGACGATATAATGTGCTAAGTGTTAAAAGTAACAGTGAAGCTATTGTACGGTTTGCTTAGAATTTAATGAATTGACACAAGATAGATCCTGCAGGCGAGGTGCTCAGTTCATTGATGGCAGTTGAGATCTTTGTGGCTGGCAGAGGAGTTCTCTGATTTATTCCACCTGAGAAATTGCCCCAGCTTCTCCGAGCCTGATTTATTTTGCCTTTATGTGGTTTAGAGTCCTAGACTATATTGGAGGCCAGGTTACCATGAGCTAGTGTGATTTCTTTATCTAATCTCCTGCAGAAGAAAAGCACAATACAGAACTTTCTAAAAGGTCAGTTGTAATATCTCATTTACCTATCAGATCATCACTCAACAAAGGGATGTGAGATGATGAACTGCGCAAATGCCGTTCCGTAGATGCTAAGCTGTTTTAATCTGGTGCGTGAGGGTCAAAGCACACAGAGATCAACATGAAAACCTCTGTTGATTTTGGTACATCATATCCTTGGTTTCTAAAGCTTACTGATACACGCAGTTCTTAAATCTGGTAGCCAAGCATGTTATATATACGTGCGCCAGCAAGTAACCTAATGGTGTGGTCTGTGTGAGCAATACTCAACATCTGAGTGAAAGATTACAAAGGCCTTTGGTATTTCTAGTTTTTCCATTCTTCTTTTTCTGAGTATCATTTATAATTAAAATTAAATTCTGCGTTTTATTTGTAGTGTTTTTTCTAGCTAACAAGTGAAAACAGGTCACCGCTTGTCTGAGTGAGCAGTCTAGAGGTCCATTTAAAAGAAGTGGCTTGGCCAAGATAAATCCAAAGGCATACATGGCACATAAAGTAAAAATCATACATGATTTATTTGTCACATTTTTTTTCAGCTGAAGATTTGTACCCCAATATATGTTATCTGAAGGTAGGAAAGTTGGTGCAGAGGACATACAGTACTTGTTCTTTCAGTGGCTGTGTTAAAGCCTGCAAGCCATGCATGTTAGTCCCACTTGCCTTACAAGAGATTTTTTTTTCCATTGTGTTGTACATGGATATGTTCTTATTAATTATCAGTGGTATCTCTGATGTGATGGATTAAGAAAGGTTTCCAGAGTCCCTTTATTACTTAAGTAATCCATATAACAACAATAGTCCATAGGAGTCTGATGCGGTGATTGTGTATTTGGTCTCAGATCCTTCTTTTGCATAGTCCAAGAATTACATGTGTTGTAAGTTACCACGAAGTTCGTAATATATATTATAACATGAAAGTGTGGAAGGATGCTTCTACTTAGAATTTATCACAGATCTGGGAAGCTCCCTTTTGTGAAAGGTACTAAGTTTGTAGTGTTCATAGCTTTGAAGTCCATCTGGAAGAAGGTATATCGGACTTTCTGGACTCAGCATCAGAGATGCAATTATGCGTATGATCTTGTGTTTCTCAAGCCTTGGACCTAGTGACTCACTTGATCCCTTCCAAACCCATTTTTCGAAGAGAAGTTAATATCTGAGATGGTGGGAATGGTGATTTGAGATTCTCTCATTGGATCTAGTATTAGGCTGTTGCTATTAAATGATTGTAAAGGCCACTGTAATGGGAGAGGTGCTGACTTTCAGACGCAACATCATTAACTTACGGTCATTACAAAAATCCCATGATACTTTTTGAAAAAGTAGTTAACCTTGGTGGCTTGGCCGGACTCCAGCTTCTGTAATTGCATCCTGCCTAACTAAAATTGCATTGCACACGTTCAACTGGATGGGGTATTCTTCACCTTTTACCCTGAGCTGCTGAGTAGTTCTGTTCAATATTTTCTATATTTCAACCCAGAAATGTCTTCATTCAGCGTTATTTGTTTTGAATGATAGTTCATAAAGTGCTTTGAAATCCTCCTGGCTGAAAGTTGCTGTCTACTATAAATGTAAATTTTCTTTGTTGCCAGCTGTAAAGTCATACAGGATTTGACATCAAAAGATGTATGCCTTGCACCATTATGATTTGGCTTGAAGAGCTCCTGAAAACCTAGGCAGAGTGTGTATTAAACACAGCCATTTTCTGCAAGCATGCCAGAGAGAGAGAAAGTGTGTATTTCCCAAAGCCAAGCAACTAACATAATCTACCTATGGATCAATAGTACGCCCTTCAGGGATGCTGATACTCTGAAGGCGGTCAGGGAATTAGCTGCGTGGCGTGCAAATACTGGGCTGGTAATGGTGGCGTTAGCTTTTAGAGACTGTGGCTGTGCTTGAAATACTGCAAGAAGTTGAAATTCATCACCCCGGGTAGACTCCAGGCTTGTCTACACTGTAACTTTTGCAGTCAGCCAAGGGGAGCTTTCACTTGTTTGCACTGAAACCTGTCAGGGGAGTTTGGGGAGGAAAGGGGACTAAATATAGCGGCGATTGTTTTCTAAGCAAATCTTACAATTTTTTTTTTTGACAGAAGTCTTCCATCCATGCATCAAAGCAAGTGCACTTCAAGGGGCTTTATCTGTGTAGATAAGGCTATGTGATACGGGAATTAGGAAAGGAATAAAGCTGGAATTAGCGCTAAATCCACAGTAATATTCTGCTGTGAGATACTTCGACCTGCAGTTCTTTTCAAGTTGTGCTGTGTGTGCTGCAAGCTGGCTGTATGTGCTTGTAATGAAACATTAAGGAAAGTTTCAGGCACCTGAAGGAGAAAATCACCTGTTTATTGTTCTCTGAGTAATATCTACCGCAAGAGGCAAAACCTGCCCGCGCCCCCAGAAAACAAACAGAGAATGCAAGGGTGAATGTGAAAGAGGAAAGAAAAGATCTGCCTAGGGAGGGAGGTAATAAAGACAAAGCTTTGTGCTTTGCCCAAGTGTAAATTCAGAATTATTTTCCCTTCGGATAATTCTCTGTACTTCTCCTTGATTTTTTCTTCTGGGACGCGGGCAGTCTGCACCAGCACAAGCAACGTTACTCTTGGGATGGCTTTCCTTGGCATCTGTGGCTTGATCCAAAGCTGACCAAAGGCAGCATGGTGCTCCCTGTGGACTTTGGGGAGCTGGAGAGTAGATAGCTTGAGTGCTCCGACAGTGTCTTTATTCTGCCAGTCTCTTCAGAGGGAAGATGCTTAAAAACGCCTTTCATCCAGTAAGCCTGAAAGTTTTCAGACTTTGACGTGTGCAGACTGGGGAAGTGTTCTTACCTTTCTGCCATCCTGAGCCTGCGGCCCACATAGGCACACAACCCGTGTGATGTGTCCAAGTAGCAGATGTTGCTGTAGGACTTAGGCGGGGCCCAGCAGATCTGCTGCCTGCAGAAGTAGTGCAGGCACTTTCCAGGCTGTGCCATCCCCTGTCTTGCCACTCAACAGGCAGTATTACATTGTCTGAGACACAGCTGATAAATGTTTTCAGAGGACAGTCGGGTGTAACTGTCGTGGCCCGAAGAGCAAGGATAACGACGGCCTTGTGGTGAATGTGGGGCTAATCAGGGACCCTTGGCACAGAGGGTGTTTTGGAGGGCTTTTCCCTAGCAGGAGTGACAGGCAGAGGTGACAGCCTGCCCTCAGCCTCCACTGCAGGGGTTTTTGGGAGCTGGGAGACCTTCTCCCATCCATAATCCTGCTTTCCGGTGAGACTGGAGCAGACAGGGAGAGGGGAATACATCGCCGATTTATAAAACAAACAGCCGACCTCTTCAGTCTCCTGGCAGCATGACTGCAAATCTGATTTCAGATCATGTTCCAATATATGCGGTGGCAGACGGCTTTTCTTCACACACAGCCAAACCCCCCTCCTTTATGTGCTGACTTTCCTTCCCTGCCCAAGGAAATACAGTGCCCATCCTGCTTCATTTCCACAGTGGGTTCAAGTGGAGCCCTCAAGGCTTCATGACATGCTGAAGTCTGGGATGAATCGTAGGCAGAGGTGTGGGGGCTTTTAAATACCATAGTTAACTCTTACTCTTGGCCTTCTTAATCGCCCCTGGTATTCAGAACATATAAAACTTCTACCTGGACAGTGTTGCTTTAGAAGGCCTGGGTATCTTTGCCGTAAATGTATTAAATTGCTGGCAGCATCCTGGATTACCTTAGAAATGCCAGATTCATAGAAATCTGAGCTTTATAGTTGAACTTAGGAAGTTGGTAGTTTTAACAGGTGAAGACACGTGGACTTATTTAGGTGGGCAAGATGCAACAAGTCTTGGTGTGGTTAGCATGGATGCTCCTGAACCTGGTGATGGGGGCTCTGGTATTCTTTGTCCTTTTATTCTATGCTTGTCAAGTGCTCTGGCAGTATAAGCCAATTTTCTAGTTATCTACACACCCACCAATTTTTCTTAGGTATTCTCCAACTGTAGCCATGAAGATAAGTTTGCATTAGGCCTTACAGAACATGCCGCTCTCCTGAAAAGAGCTCTTCCACCTCTAATGAAGTCGTGTGGTGTTGCCATAGTAATTTCTTCTTACCTGTCTGTGAAACGTCTATCCTGTTTCATCACCACAAGCCCTGTCTTCTGTAAAGCCTTCAGCTCCACACTGAGATGCTAATCTTCAAGAGGAACGCTGGCTGGCAGTGAGAGCGTTCGCTTGGACTTACTCCGAAAGACTCTGCTGAGAGTGGCCATGTCCTGTCAATATATAAGAATGGCATGTGGTGTATAATCTGAGCCCCTGCCCTCAGTATATGTGAAGGGAGAAGATCGAGGTTTGTGGCCCCAGAAGGAAGCCAAGTGCTGTCAGACTGTGGCCAGGCAGGGGGGGCATACCGCACTGCAGCGCCCACGCAGCAGGCAGCCTCAGCACAGCCTCCCTGCTTAGGCCCACTTCTGTGAAATGGGGACAGTGATGCTCTTCTCTCTAGGATATGCTCTGTGGATAGATACGATCGTTTAAGATGCTTATTGGGACCATGTAACTACAAGATACATTGCAATAGAAAGCTAGCCAACAGAGAGCCAGTGAGGCACTGTGAGTGGCCATCAGCCATTGCCTTCAGGATCCAGTGACCACTGTTTTCCTGTGCAAACTCACCCTTTCTTCTAGCTCAGGACTCATCTAGCTGGCTCTGGTGGCTAATGTGCATAGGAGCAGGTGTTTCCATGATGCTGTTGCTGAGTTCTCTGGTGTTCCAACAGCTTTGAGAGCAGAAGGCAGGTAAATGAGAATGTGATATCTACATTTGGTTACCATAGTCATCCTGCCAGAATAAATGTCCAATGGCTCAAGGGACACCTCCCATCAGCCCTTCAGTGGATGAGCTCTAGTGTGGGTCCAGGGCAGTTAGCCCTTGTGTGATAATGGTGGGATCTGCTACCACGTATCAACATATGACATCTTTATTTCTCTTCTGAGCTTTTCTAGCAGATTCTCTACATCTGGTGACAGAGAGGTTATGTTTAAAGCTTACAAATGGCTGCCTAGTTCTATGAACAGTAACTTTAGCCACTAAAATCCCAAACCCAATTAAGGCATAGGATGGCTGCTAGAATACATACAGTGAAGAAAAATATATTAGCAATACCATGAAAGCATTATCTTCACCCATTAGCCTGTTCTGCAGGGTATGTGGCTGCTGTGAATTACAAGTGTACTTAGGCGGTCTGAAAAAATAGATCTGCAACAAATACCATCTTCTGAGTCGGTTGAGGTTGTGCTTTGCTCCTTCCCATCTCACTCCAAAGTCAGAGGCAACAGTGAAGTTTAAAATTTGTGGAAGCAGTTAAAAGAACTTGTGGTGTCACGGTGCCTATTCAGGATAGCAGGACTATTTTATGGGCTTGCTGGATAGCACAGGCAGACCGGGAGGCTGGCGGCTGCTCAGCCAGAGTGGAGGGGAAAGGGGGGAATATCAGAAAGGTTTGGCCTTTCACACAGTGCACATCAATGAACAGTGCAGTGAAATGTTCTATAGGTGCCCAGGAATTTCTGCTGGGGTGAGACTAGTTGCAAAAGATAAATTAAAAAATGGAACGTGACCAAACATTCTCTGCAAGTAAATCACTGAACTCTGGTCGAGTCACTGGGATCTCAAGCCAGAATAGTGCAAAGAGAGCATGAGGGTAGGCTACAGGCAATTGAACATCTCCTGGAAGGACCTGTGTCATTTTTTCCATTTGTTAATGACAGCTTCAGCACAATTTAGAGCTCAGCTGGTTGGACTGTTTAGATCCATCCATTTGGATGCTGGTAGCAAGAGGAAAGAGTAGCTCATGGAGGCATGGTGTTTATGGCCTGGCAAGGATTTTTGCAGCTGATTATAACATTTGTCAACTGCTTAATGTCCTTGTTGGCTTTAAAGGTTTTCTGAACCAAATATTGGAGAAGCAAGTGTAAAGCAGGTGCACTGCTCTACCTTGGCAGTGGTGAAAGAGCAGAAATTATTTGGGATGGCATTTACTCAGATGCTTAGGTTTGCCACTGTTTTAGAAGGATCAGAAATAATGTGATTCACAGGAAGAGTTGAAGTAATAGTGCTACTAGGTAAGCAGTGATTTATTTCAGCATCAGATCCTGTATTTGAATAGGGATTGGTTCAGGGCAAGAATAACTTACTCTGAACCTGTCAGACAGGCAGTGGCAATCAGTGGTGATGTATGAAATGGGGAAAAGGCAGGTGCCTATCCCACAGGCACGCATGACACAAAGCTGAGATGAAGCTTTCTGATAGTGTGTAACTCCTGTTAATCTATTTCCAGTGTAAGTAAAAAATAACCATTAAAAACCCTTATGCTTCCAGAGGGGAAAAATAGATGGTCTGTAAAGGTTATTATCCACAATCAAGTCTAAATATGGACTTATGTTTGTAAACATATTTTATAAAGGCAAGAATAAAATAAAATAAATGTATAAGCTGATCAAAAACATAATGCTGGACTTTTATTTTAAAGGTGGTTGAGTTTTTTTTACTTGTTCAAAATAATGGTTGTGTGGTAGAATAGTTCTGTGGGTGTTTTTTCTTTGATCAGATGCAAATCTAAGAGCAAAACAGAATGCACCTAAGTAGAATATGCATATATGTCTTAATAGGTCACACACTGCAGGAGGTATTTTAGTAATCCTGACCATAAGACCCTAGGCACTACTACCCATTGCAAAGAGTGTCTAATGCACACTGTTCTTGAGGGTAATTACCAGGAAATGCAGAGGTATCAATCATGCCTGATGCACTGAGCAATTATATTTTGTCCCCTGGAAAGTCTTTTACTGTTCAGAGGATGTAAAACATGTGAATTTCATTTTAGCACAGAAATATTGTTAAGAAAACAAGTAGCATTAGTGAAGCAGGCACAGTGTAAGACCATGAAGCAGATGTTAGGGAGGTGGTCCCAATAAAATAATTCCAATTTAGAAAGATGAACTAAGAAAGAAATACCACCAGGGGAATTTGCACATTGTGAGGAAGTCTTTGAGAAGAACCATCCCCTGCCTTCTCTTGCTGTGTGCAGACCCAGACCCCTCAGGGGCAGGTGTTTTGCCTCCATCAGCGCAGCCCCTTGAGATGGGAAGCAGCAGTGAATGAAGTGAACTCTAATCCAGGCAAGAAAGGCGGGATGTGACAAAAGTAGTCTGTGGCTGATTTAAGAGTGATTAATGTTAGGTTCTTTGAGAGAAGAGAGAACCACAGTTTTACGCTCTGTTATGGGGTGTTGGGGTGCCTTCACGAGGACTTGGAGCTCCTTGCAGGTTTAGCACCTGGAACCAGCCCACGGCACTGGCAGAGCCAGGACACCCGTTTCGCAGCCAGCTCCACCACCAGCTGTCAGGGTGCTGGAGGTTTCTGTTGCTCTAAAGCATCTTTCTTGGAACTAGCACAATGTGTGGCTGTGTTTTCCCTGCTTACTTCATTAGGTCTTTGATTAAACTACCTGTGATAGTGAGGCTGGAAGAGACAATATCTGTTTTCATTAATAAAGCGGAAACACAGAGCTAGGCAGAGCATCTGGTAGGTGCTGGTTGTGTGGTGCATCTGGGAATCTTCTCTGATGGCCTTCTGCTATCCAACAGCCCTCTCCTGACTTCTTCCATGGCGTGTTATTGGTGTTACCACCAAAGCATTGTAGGGTAGAGGAAGGGTTCTGCTCTACCAAAAAGCAAGGTCACCTGCAAACTTCATCCATGGTTATCTTGGAAATGGGCCATCAGCTCCAGTTTGGGTGACCAGGGTTTGTGGCCTACCCAGATCTCAGGCAGCAATGCAGAAACCTGTGCAGTCCTTGAACAGTTTCCCCGTGGGTGTTCAGACTGAAAAGAAACTTGAAAATATAAATAGAAACTGGTAATGGTTTCTGTTTGGTTTGAGCAATGTAACCAGAAAGGCCATGCTGCCTGGAGATGCAAGCCAGGCCCTTCCCAGGGCGCTTCAGGCAGCATGCCGCCACTCCCGCCCTGACATGGAAGCGGGAGGAGCCAGCACCCAGAGGTTTTTATTTCAGAACCCAGGATGAGAGGTGTGACGCAGGCACCAAGGTTTGTGAAGCTGAAAGAAGCCTTATCAGATGGTGGGTGAGAGATTCAGGTGGGTTTGACTGATCAGCTCAGCCTCAGTGCCTCTGGGGTGCAGGCAGGGATGGACCCAGCCCCCTCAGCAAGAGACCAGTTGAGCTCTGGCAGCCCTGCCTCTCCCAACAATGCTCCAGTGAGCCGTGTCTGTTCAGCATTATCCCTTGTCATTTTTTTACTGTCTGCATCTCAAGTAGTGCTATTTTACCATCACTCCTTATTCCTTTTTTCTTCCCTCTATTTTTTTTCTGTTTTTGTTCTTTGACGTTTCTGAGTTTTGTGATGGGGCATCTTGAAAGTTCCTTCCCCTCCTTACCCTCCAAGCCCTTCCTGATGCAAAATGATAAAAGAGGATTCACAACTCCCACAGCAGGAATTCGTTGCCAGTACAGCTGCAAAACATGCAGGTACTGAGAAACTGGGCAAGGATATTATGTCTCAGGGACATAATAATAAGGGAGAGTGTCCAGAAGAGAGGAACGAGGATGGTGAAGGGTCTGGAGGGGAAGTCTTAGGAGTAGAGGATGAAGTCCCTTGGTTTGTACAGTGTGGAGAAGAGGAAGGTGAGGGGAGACCTCATTGAGGTCTGTGGCTTCCTGATGAAGGGAAGTGAAGGGGCAGGTGCCAATCTCCACTCTTTGGCGACCAGTGATAGAACCCAAGAGATTGATATGAAGCTGCGACAGGGGATATTTAGGTTGGGTGTTAAGTTGGCTCTTTACTGAGAGGGTGATTGGGCAGTGGAACACGCTTCCCAGGGAAGTGGTTACAGCACCGAGCTTGACTGAGTTCAAGTAGCGTCTGGGCGATGCCCTCAGTCCCATGCTCTGACGTGGCTGTCCCTGTGTGGAGCCAGGAGTTGGACTAAATGATCCATATGGGTCCCTTCCAACTCAGGACAGTCTATGATTCTATGACTGCTAAGCAAACACCATAGCTGGAGGGATGTGTGTAAACCATGCATGCCATGCATATGTCTGAGCCCACATTTACTCTTCACCCCATCAGTCTGTGCAAAATGGAAAAGTGGCATTAAAAAAGTTTGGAAAATAAAGCAGGCAAAAAAAGCAGGCTACAAAGGAAATGTGTCTGGGGTTTTTTTAAGTGTATTCACAAGTTAATTCAGGTAGGAAATTATTCTGACAGGTAGAGAGTAAAGTTTACTCCCGTGGGCTATTTGTGCTTTATTTAGGGCTTAAATGAAGCGCAAAAGCTCATGAAAGACAGAAAATCCTTCAGTGTGGAAGACAAGGCTCTGGAGGTGAAATACAGCTAATCCGATGCCACCTTTCCCCACAACGTTTGCAATTGCTGCCCAAAAGTGGTGTTGAGGGGTCAGCAGCCCCTGTAAATGGTCTCTTTGAGGCGGGCCTGAGCACACCCCAGGGGTGCCAAGCTCCCAGGGACTATCAACACCCTTTGGAGACGCATGCAGTAGTAGTTCTTAAAGCCATGTGTTGCTGTCAACAGAGCAGTACACAGAGGCAGGCACCCATCCTGGCTTGTGACAGCCCTGGACCAGTTGGTAGCTGGCAGAGAGCTTTCTAATGTGTGGGTTTTCCCTCAAATGAGTAGTCTTCTGTTCTTCCTACGGTTAAAACAGGGACACGAGCTATGCACCTTGCACTTACATCTTAATGCGGAAATATTATTGCAGAGTCTGAGGTAATTACCCAGTTGTTCCTTTTACTGCATGTAATTACAACAAAGTACTACGGGGATAGTTGATAGCTACTCAGTGTAAAATAAAGTGCACGGAAGCAGTGGTTAGGTGATGTTTACGTTTCTTCCACTCTGAACAGGCTTTTGCTGAGAAACATGCCCACATCTGCCATATGCTAATTAACTTTTCCTAAGAAATATTTGTGGTGGACTCCCAGGGCTTGGTCCCAACCTGCTTGGAGTCATCTCTGCCCTGCTGAAGTGGAGTGGGTGCCTGTCTGTGAGGAGCTGGCAGCTGACCTCCACTCCATGAGTTTGGAGGCATTTGCTCCTCCCTCTCCATGCTGTACAACTGGGGCCGCAACTCTTCTTGCGTTTTAGACTGGCACGTGCTAGATGAAATCTATCCTGGGGTTCCCCTTGCACATTGTTCTGAGCAAGAATGACATTGCATCTTCTATTGCAAATATATATTGCAAATATTTATGTGATGGTGTGGAAGACATTTCCCCACCACACTGGGCCACATCCTTTTTCCGTGTGCCTGTGTACATAGACATGGGGTTACACTGCTTAGCTGTGTTTCCATTGCTTGGTTATGCTTACATGGGTCTGTGCGCCTTCTGTGTGATGTTTTGTGTTGGAAGGGTTTTTGTCCAGATTCCCTGTTCCCATGTTCAAGGAAAGACACCAGGGGTTTACTCTCTGCTGTAATAGCATCCGTACCATCTGTATGCATTCTATATGTATTCATGCATGGAGATTTACTGCATCAGGGTGAGTTCAGGTGGCTTACCCCATGCTTAGCTGCCATTTCAGGGACTGGGCTTTCTTGCTTCTTGTCTCTGTGCTGTATCTACTCAGCCAAACATAAAGGGTTTAATGTGATTGTTAGCAGAGGTAATGGAGAGAGTCCTGTTGATTAGAATAGGACCTGAATCAGACCCTTCATTTTTCCTGGCTGTCACATGGGACACATTTATTATTCTGGCCTTTCTTTCTTCTTTTTCATCAGAATTCACTGCAGATTATTTTCCCCTCATTATCTAAGAGTTTTTGGAAGGAGAAGTTGCATTTTAAAAAGAGCCTGCTTTGCTGCAATTTTTTCAGCTCACCATTTCCCAACTCCAGCTGTGCCCCCTTGCTCTGCTGGGGTTAAAGAGGCTGAGTTCCCTCAATGCTAAGTAGAGAGGAAACCTCAAGGTGATCAGGAACTGTCCATGTTATATTCTTAATTGTTTTGTACATCATTAAAATGTTCACATGTTTCACACGCGTCTGGCTGAAAATTGCCCATTCAGCTTCCACAGCTAATTGCAAGGGTGACCAGGCATTCACATGGCACACGCCTGCTTATTGGATATGACAGATGGATATGGCCGGGCCTCTGATTCATCATTTTATATTCCCTTTCTGAAAGGCAAAGTTACCACTGTGCAGATAAACTGTAATTCTGCCCTGGGCCTGACTACTCACCAAGGAGAATGGAGAAGAAAAAAAGCGCACCCCTCAGACACCTCTGAAGGCTGGCTTTGCTCTTAAAGGGCTGCTCGCTCCTTGGAAACGGGAACAGAGGGGACAGATTTTGTGCTGTGCCTCCAGCAGACGCGGCACAGAAAGCACAGCTCCCAGGGATGCAGAACAAAGGTGGCTACAAGCCCTCTGCGCCTCGTGACTCTGGGCTGTTGCGTGGGCCACTGAGGCTCCTGAAACACAGTGGTGCAGTCGCAGTTTGCTCTGGTTGAAAGTAGGGCTCCCCGGGACACCCAGCTTTGCCGTCAGCAGATTTGGAGCTGGCACAAGGACTTCCTGCCCTCTGCCACCTGCCCTTCACATCAGGGTTCAGCTACTGCAGGGTCCATGACAGGTAGAATGGATTTGGCATGAGGGTGGCTAGCTGCTGGCCAGGACCTCTCTCTGAGCTGCAGTGGTCCCCCGGGCATTACCTACCTAGTGACGAGCTGAGGGGTCTCACTGCAGACTCTTTGCCGACTGCGCTGGGAATTCATGGAGTCACAGAATGGTCTGGGTTGGAAGGGACCCCAAGGATCGTAGAGTTCAAACCCCCTGCCAGAGGCAGGACCACCAACCTCCAGGCATGATCCAGACAAGTGCAACGCACTACCTGTATTTCTGTATTGGTGTCAATTTTGCAACCTGTTTAACGAACTGTTTTATAACATTTTCTCTTTAAAGAGATCCCTGCCTTTTCTCTAAAAGGTATTTCACGGTAAAGGAACAGAAACTTGGTCAGCTGCTTACAAGTCACCATGTCTAAAAAAAGAAACTTCTCTCCTGAGAGGGGAAGAAGATGCCGTTGGCTCCCCTACCTCCTGAGGATTCGAGGTGCCCACAAGGTCCTTGGTGTAACCAAATCCCCTCTGCCTTTGCAGGAGTCGGGAACTTGTAGAGATTATGTAAAAATGTGTCCTGGCCCCGTACACGGGCAGACATCACACAGCTGGCTGACAGGAAGATGTTTTAATTACACTGATTTCAATGGGAATTTGTACAAGTAAGACTGAGTTGTGCACATGATGGAGCCCAGCCATTGCAGGAAAGGGATGATATGGTGATAGGCATATAGTTCTGGTAGTAGCTTCAACTGATCATCTCATTCATCCTTCTCAAGTCGGTTGAGAACTTCTATAGTTAAGACTGTCCCTTGCTGAGATTTGCATGGACCAGTCTCAGAAGCCACTTCTGAGCGTACCAGCTTTATTCCGGTGCAGCCTGTTCCAGCACAGGGTAATTCTTAGAAGTTGGAGGGAACAAAGATGTCCTAATATCTAGCTTAAATCTCCTTTGCTCTAAATTATATCAATTATTTCTTGTCTCAGAAATAGTGGATGTGGAGAACAATTGATTATCCTTCTTTTTATAGCAGTCTTTTTAACATTCCTTTTTATATCAGACGACTAGTTTCTTTTCAGTCTTCTCTTTTCCAAGGTAAAAAAATTCCATTCCCCTAAGCTCACCACAGAAATCCTGTTTTCTGAATCATGTCATCCTTGCAGCTCTCCCTTGGACTCTGCAAAGGTGGCTGTCCCTTCTTAAATGCTCTGCTGGAGCATTTCTCTATGTGAAACCAGAGCAGCGTCAAGCAGAGTCTGGATAAGGATGTCTTGTAAACAGGTTAAAACAGGTGGGGGTATAAATAGGCATCAGACTAGATAAAATGTTGATTTTTTTTTTTCTTATTAAGCCCAGAATAAAATTGGGAGTAAAGTTTTTTTCTGTTGCACATTTTTTCTGCCAGTTATCTTGCTTTGACCTCTCCTGTCCCCAGGAGGTATGTACTGCCAACTTCTATTGTGTTAAAACAACCTGGTCCTAGTTAATCAGTGATCAAGGCTGTCGGTCTCTACTAGGCTACATGTCTGTGCTTCCTCCTCTAAATCATTCGTGCTTTTTCTATTTTGATGTTCAGCTGCTCCATTAATAAAACTTCTGAGAAAATTGCTTACTCTCTCTGTCAAAGTTCAGCCTCTTGAATGTTCCAGTATCTTCTGTAGGTCTGAGTTTCCCCTAAGTAAATGTTCTTCCTCTGGCTTGTATTACAATTTTAAAAAGCATTAACCCAATATTTGCTTGGCATTGGCAGCAGTAGACCATTCATGGGTTTTACATCCTGAGGCTAAATAGCTCGTTCAGCTCATTGTTCATTAAAAACGAATACAGTTTGTGCCCTTTGTCTAGTCCCTTACCAAAACAAAAACAACCCCCAACCAAAACCTTTACTGGATTGCCCACCGCTGAGCATTTCATTATTTATTGTTTAATTGCTGCTTCGTAGTTGGCATAAAAGTGGTAAAAGAGGATGTGACTACTGGAGGAATAATTATTAGCAGTGAACAGCAGAAAAAGACCCAAAACATCAGTGGTTGTGGAAATGCTATTTCTCACTCGGCAGCGTTCGGTATCATTAGCTGTGAGAGCGAACCCTCTCAGCCGGCATGGTGAACCCTCGCACCATGAAGCACTTGTAATCGTTCCTCTGTGGCGCCGCGCCACAGAGAGATACCATTTTCTAACTCCTTTCTATTGTTTTGAAATGAGATCTACAGTCTGCGGACACGACCTCTTGAAAGGAGCTCCGTGCTTGATCATCCTCGTCGTATTTAACTGGGGTTTATAGTGTCCACTTGAGTCTACTGACACAGTGGGTGAGGAAATAGAGAATTAATCTTCTATCACATTCCCTTCTGTAGAGAAATTTCCTAATTAAACATAGCAGAAAATTACTTTAAAAGTAGCAGGAGGAAGAAGGGGGGAAAAAAAGTCTTTCCTTCGTTATGGGCATGGGCAATATTAATTGAAAAACTGTAATTTATGCATGCAAAGCTTCCGACTCTCCGCGGTGATTTCCCTAACATGGAAATAGCTTTGCCCCCAACAAGGACTTGCGTTCAGAAAATAGAAGAACGTACTATAATTACTGTTTTGCTTCTGGTTGGTTTGCTTCGGCTTTTCTGTTCATATTTATCTGTGTTTCCAAATTTGAGAAAAATCCCTTGGTAATTGCCTCTTCTCTAAGATCTTCTTGCCGTGGCAGTTGTCACACACACTGAGAATCTGCCATTTTAATATTCTGGTCTATTAGCCGCTAAGAGCACAGATAAGATAACGAGAAATGAAAGTCCCTTTTTTAAGCATTTTTGTTTTAAAAATGACAACTTTCAATGTATTACTGTATTTAGAAAGAAAAATCTGAGTGGATGGCATGATGGGTAATGATATGTAAATGACCATTCATGCATGAAAATCAGGGCCACAGTCGAATGTATTAAGCAATGACTGATATAATCATTATTTTGGATTTTGCATCTGAAGAGGGGGGGATTGCAGATATCAAGTGAATTGCATATTTAAAGAAAACATTCATACGTGTGTGGAATAAAGAATGCTTTCGACATTTTTGCGTTAAGTATCCTAGTGCTACGCTCTTTGGACTTAAATAAGGTCAATGTGTTGGATTTATGCTTTTCATATTATCTCTGGCTCTCGCATTGGCAGATCCTCCCTTTCCCTGTTTGTGCAGCACGCCCTCAGAGTGCCAAGTTTGTAATGTCAACTCTTTTCAGCTCCCTGTAATGCTTTTATCTACAGAAAGCTGCCTGCTGCTCACACGGGGTGGGGAGAGCTCCAGGAAAGCCAGTCGCTGGCATTTCAAAAAAACATGTAAAAAACTCGTCATCGCTGCGATCCTTTGGTCACTCACACGCACTGCCCGCGCTAGTCGGGCAGTATGGGACAGTCTGGCGGAGCCGCGAGGTCGAGCTGGCAGCCCCTGCCATGGGTTGACATGGTCCCTGTGTCCACGCATCACAGCTGTGACCGGGGTGATGGCTTAACTGGCAGTTTCTCTTTCAGGGGTCAGGCTGGCTGCAGCAGGGTTTGGGGCCATGGCACTGGAGTTGCAGGTCGGGAAGGTAGACAGGCAGCATGCAGGCACCGGCGCTTCTTATGTCTGCTCCTTCGTCCCCCAGCTGCACGTTGGTGATGCTTCTGCCATCGATTGTACAGGCAGAGAAGCGGGACCTTAACATGGGTTCAGAGTGCAGCTGCCGTTTAATCACATCTGTGCGTTTATAAAACTTGTGGGTGCAAGTGTATGCGTATTCTGAGTAGCACTGCCTAAGCATGAGGTACTGAGTGAGGCCTTGTTCTGGTGAGCAGGGGTGGGGGTCAGCAGGGAAGGCTCTCTGTAGCTGACCCCAAAAAAATGAGGGATGTAGGTAGCCCTAGGGATTACTGACTGGGAGGTGACGGTGTAACTCACTGCTTTGCTTCCTGGCCAGGGCTCTTTGGCCATTCTGCTTTCATGAGGAGACCGGTGGTCAAGACTGAAGCAAGAAAAGGACGTGGCATCAGAGGATGCTTGAGACCGTGATGTTTCCTTGTCTACTCTCATTTTATATTATGAAATTTAAAGAAAAAAGAAAATTCCATTTTGGAATAGGAAAAAAAATAAGCTGCTCTTATACAAAATCTACATTAATGGATTCCTTCCATCAAAGGCAGAAAATAGCTGTGTTGCTAAATATAATTAATGCACCTTGAGTTTGGAGAACATTATGCTAAATGTCCATGATACATTCTCTGTCCCCTTCGGCAGTAGCATATGATCAATTTTGCTACTCTGTCCTTACCTAATTATTGCTGTCGCTAATGAAGGGAAGTAGAGAAAAACATGTCTTAGTAGGTTAATAAGCCATCCAGAAAATTATATTAGCGTGATCAATCCTTAATGATTATGGTTTCTCATAATATTAGATCACCTGAAAGGTGGTTTTCGCAGAAGATGGGAGGGGAAGAGATACCATTTCGTACCCACTCTTCCAGGTGCACTCAGCTGGTTTTTGGAGAGAAAAGCAGTTAGACTTTGGCTCGGGAGTTTTGAGCACTCTTGCAAGAGTTGACTGACTTGGCGAGGCTAGTTTATTTTATCATACGAGCATCTGGAAGCGAGAAAGTATTGGGAGATTTTCTACCTTCCCTTCTTCTGCAAATACTTGTAGCATTGGCTTTCACCTGGGCTGATGGTGTGCATGTTCTGTGTTGCTTTTCGTTAAGTTTTTATGAATAAGCTGGCAGTCTCAGATCAGTCTGAGCAGCTTCCAGTTGGCATTCCCCCACTTCCTCTTTCCATGATGATACACCTTCATTTGCAATTTAGTATCTGGTTTAGCATCTGTCAGGATTTCTTTCATTTGTTTGGGTTTTGTCTCGTCGATGCTTCTTCGAGTACCCGTGTTTGCCAGTACAGCAGCATACTCAGGGCACGTTTATCCTGATGAAAGCGTTTCACTCAGAGCATGTCCAAGGCAGGGAAATGAATAGCAAAGGGGAGAACAGTCCTCAAACACCAGACCCTCTTTTTATAATTATTTTTTTTTTATTTTAAGATTTCCCCCAAATTAAACTGAATCACAGTCCTCCCTTTTAATTTGTTAATTGCACTTCTGCAATGGTAATGCAATCAGCGGATATAGCTAAAGTGTTTGTGCGTGGGAATCAATATTAATGAGAGCGAGTGTATTTGCGAAGTGTGATGATGTGTCAGCCGCTTGCTTTGCGTCCGTCTGTCTGGTGTAAGGCCATGCTAAACCAGACCCACCGGAGAGCCATGCCAGGAGCCAGGCTGTCACAGGAAGAGAGCAGGGAGGGTCCCTCCAGATCATTCCCTCTCTGCAGCCCCTTCTGCCCTTCCCGTACGAGGGGGAAGGGATGGAGCGGGGAGGCCCTGCCACTCAGCTAGGAGAAGTCCGCTTTTTGGGCAGCACAACCCTTAGGGTGCTCGAGCTCAGGGGCTGCCATGCCTTGGCCAGAGCAGAAAGTCAGGGCTTTCGCAGCCTGCCTGCCCCAAATGACTTTGCAGGTGACAAAACTCCAAGCGAGCTCATAAAGGTTAATCACGACTAAGTGAGAATGAAATCTGGCATTTTCCTGCTGGGCTTCCAATTTTCTGTATATGCAGTGTATTGAAGCTAAGTGAGATTAAATGTTTAAACCTTTTGTGCCATATGGCTCCCCTATATCATAAACACATCTGTAAAATTATACTCTGAGGGGCAACATTGTTCTGGTGTAAATGGATGCAAATACACTCTTCTCCGCTGCTCATGTCAAGGCTAAGTTTGACACACCACACTCAGCCTGTTTGTCCTGTTAGTGGAAGTCTGGGGTGGGGTGGGGGGTTCCTTGCTCAATCACACCTATTCTGGGTGACTGCATGATAAACTGGGGATGTGTTTTTTCTCAGATATGGGCTGTGGCAGCCCTTTCCCCCCCAAATCTTTGCCACCCTTTCAGGAGTGGCTGTGCTACTCATGAGCATCCTTGCCTTTCCACTTTGGCTAGGGGTAGGACTGACGGTATTTGTTGTGGGTTTTGTGCTGTGGACACAACCATTCACAGAATCACAGAATGACTGGGTTGGAAAAGACCTTTAAGATCATCAAGTCCAACCGTTCCTGTCCTCTGCTAAACCATATCCCTAAGTACCTCATCTACCCATCTGTTAAACACATCCAGGGATGGGGACTCAACCCCCTCCCTGGGCAGCCTGTGCCACATCCCAGCTCTTTCAGTGGAGAACTTTTTCCTAACATCTGACCCTGCCCTGGTGCAGCTTGGTGCCATTTCCCCTTGTCCTGTCTCCTGTCACCTGCCTGAAGAGACCACCTCCCACCTCTCTACACCCTCCTTTCAGGTAACTGTAGGCAGTGATAAGGTCTCCCCTCAGCCACCTCCTCTCCAGACTAAACATCCCCGGCTCCCTCAGCCACTCCTTGTAAGATTTTCCCTCCAGCCCCTTCACCAGCCTGGTTGCCCTTCTCTGGACACGCTCGAGGACCTTGATGTCCTTCCTGTAGTGAGGGACCCAGAACTGGACACAGAACTTGAGATGCGGCCTCACCAATGCTGAGTACAGCGACACAGTCATCTCCTTAGGCCTACTGGCCACAACATTTCTGATTCCACCACATAAACCACGAAACAAGGAGTAGAACAAGCCTCTGATTGTGCTACGCACGCAGCACCTCTACCTGCCCACCAGGAATGGATACAAACAGGAAGATCACTGGGCGACTGATGATTTTTTTTCCCGCTTGTCCTAAAAGGTCATCTTACTGCTTGACACTTCGTGCTGTTAACTGGCACAGCGTGGGTTTGTGTTTGTTGAGGAACACGGTTATATAAAAGATAGGTTCTCTGTTGCATAAATATTTTGCCTCCTCCTGCAGGACTTGGGAACTTGGCAGGTCCCCTCACCTGAGCTTCTAGCAAGTTTCTTAGGCGCCTGCACTCCCCTGCGCCCAGAGCTGCAGGGAGGCCCAAGGACTGCCTGGCTGCAGGCTTGGGGAGGCAGAAGCACCTTTACACATGTCAGGATGGATGCTTTTACAACCAGCTCCGAGCTGGGTTGTCTTTCGGTAAATGGAAATTCTCACTTAGAGAACAAAAAACCCACACAGGGATGAGCCCTATTTGTGCAAGTTTAGAGGATGAGCTCAGTGGTGACACTGGAAGATCAGAGAGTGAGTGTTTTGGAGGAAACTATAGACTCTTCCAAGGCAGGAGCTGTGAGGGCATGTTGGGGATCACCCTTTAAGCCCAGGTGTTGGGGACCGCCCTTTGCACCCAGGCTGGCTGCTGAGCTGGAGGAAGCAAGAGGCAGGGAAGGAGCCATCTCCCCTGGCTCCCAACCACAAGGGCACAGCCTGGCTGCATGTGGCTTTGCACTCCCAGCTTTGGCACCCACCTGCGCTACCTCCTCCTGAGACCCTGACACAGAGCCTGAACTTGGCACATGTCAGCTCGACTTCTGAGCTCTGGGGTGCACCTGCTCTTGGTTACGTGTGTGTAGGAGCCTGCGTTAGCGCCACAGAGACAAACAGCAAGGAGTATGACATGGAAGAAAAGCAGAGCGGGAGAAGACAACTATGCTCCTCTTTCTGGAATCGGTGGAAGGTGGACCCAAGTAATTTTTGCAGTTCCATACCACCCTGATTATGTAAATGGGACATAAAGTAAATTGGACTTTCTTTTGCTCTGACGCTCCCTTCCATTGCCAGGGTGATTTACAGAAGCCTTAGAGTAAATTAGAACCAGTATCTGCAGTTCCCATTTCAGGATTTTAAACCAGTCATTTCCCAATATAATTGTGGTGCAGTCAAGACTAGGAGCAGCTTCCTAAAATTGGTTAATACCCAGATTTGGGTTTCTTCAGTGGCTTAAATGGAGTGTCATATTATCTCCTCCATAGTCTGCCTAAAAGATAGATTTGATGTCTGCGAGTAAAGACATGAAATTGCCATAGGCTTCCACTCTTATAGCCTGCCACCTATTTGATTTATGTGATAAGTGATCTCAGATGACCCTCCAAGGCACTGAACCATTAGAGAGTTATGTTGCACAGCGATAAGAAATCTTCGGAGATACCTAAATCTTCTTTTACCACTGGGAGTTTCATCTGTTCTGGAATAAAGAACATTTTTATGTATGATGTTGCTATCTTGCTAGCCATACTAATATTCAAAAGGATACACAGACTTAAATCAATAGCAAAGTGACAAAGACCTTAAAACTGAAGTAGTCACCAAGTGGATGCTAGACAGCTCTTTTAGGTTTTATCTTTGTTCCTTTCATTCTGTCTCTTGAAAGATGAGTAGCTGTAAGGGTTCACATTCAAGTTAATCTTTCCACCAGCTAGGAAGCTGGGAAAAGCACCCTTTCAGTGTGGAAAGTCCTGAAAAGTCACATCACCCATTCGGGTTCTTCTTTATTGCAGGCTTTTTGAAACTATGGGCAGGACCCTTCCTTGTTTTTTTCACTGATTTTTCTCTGAATTGGGTGATCTAGGTTCCTCTCTGCCTAGAATGAGTAAAGGGGCTTAGAACTGCAGGTGGGATGTGAATTCTTGACAGAGGTCAGGGAAGGCACAGATGGGTGGTGTCTGTGGTTTACGTCCAACTGTAGCATGTTCCTCTGCAGAGGAAGGTGCTGCTAGCTCAGTTTCCTCCACCTGAACCTGTATCTAAGGTAGTACTTACTCACCAAAACATGCTGTAACTGCAGTGTTACAGCGTGTATACGGTCCCTATGTTCCGTCCATCAGATTGTCTTTGCATCATGTGTTTACTGCATCAGGCATAAAGTATCCATCAGTAAGCTGTTTCAGGCAGTATGGGCTGCAGCACCTGCCCAGACATACAGGAGGAAGAGGAGGGGCCAGAACTAGTCCCTGCTTTTCAGCAGAGCCAGAAGATGCCGGAGCTCTTTGCAGGTCCACAGGGAGAGGGTGCTTGTCAGTCCGCAGAAGGGATGAAGAGGGATTCGAGCCTGGCACATAGGGCTGGCCAGCCACAGGTGACTCACAGTTGACTCTTCTCCTGAGTAACCTTTGATGGCCCATTTTTCTGACAAATAAGAAGAGCGTTATGATACTGGATACTTTCCTGGGCTGCAGCTTCCCATCTCCCTTGACACAGCACTGAGGCTTAATGATCTGTGTGGCCGGACAAGTCAACCCGAGGGAAAAATTGAACATCATCTTTCTCTGTTTCTCCTTGATCCTGCAAAATCTTCTGGTCCTTGCAATTAGGAGTACAGTAATCTCCTTCTGGGCTCTTTAGTAACAGCCTCAATTGGTGAATTGTTGCACTGCATCCATCCAGTTGTGGGCATGTCCACTTGGTTGTTTTGTTCGCGCTGTTGGACATACTGAAATATATCAGAGCAGGGACCGATGCCACAAAAGCTTTGGCAGCATTGCAGGCATGTTTTTACTACAAGCTGAATCTATTCCTTGAAAATTCTCCTGCAAGGAAGCGATTTCTCTTTAAAATTAAATTAATGTGAGGCAGAGATGAATAGTCCCCACGTGCTATTTGGCTTTTTACTCAAAGCTGTTTATGAGGAGAAGCTCTTGGCAAAATTTAAATGAGCCTCCTCTTCCTCGAGCTGGCACGTATTGTCAGTGCCGGTCATCGTACACCTTCATAAATCTGCAATGTTGGCATCCCACATACACCAGGCAAACATCAAATTTTGTAGGGGAGCCGCACAAGGGTGCAATAATCACAGCTGTTTCATGTCAGCATTCAGAAAGCTTACAATAGGGTTTTATTCAATGAGCCATTCCTTTTGAAATGCCATTAGAGATATTTGCTAGGAGAAACTGGCCTCGACTAATCGTCTTTAATTTTTTATCAAATACACTGTGGGAGCAGCAGGGATATGCATGAGACAGAGACAAGCAAATGGTGTTTTATTTAGAATAAATAAACTTTGAATAAGAATTGAATCCTTTTCTTATTGGCCATGGTTGTACAAACATGGGGGAGGCCCTGCTGAGGTCTGTATGGGGACATGTCCTGACTTCAGACTCGGATTCTCTTGAAGACATCCAGGTGCACCCCTCCGCAAGGAGGGAAGCACAGTCAGATAGACACAGAGGAGCAATTCCTCTCAAAACATTCCCATCCCATCGCTTTTAGGGTTAGGGTTCAGAGGATGCTAAGGCTGTTTCTCTGAAAGCATTTCTATCCCATCCACTTTTAGCCAGGATAAATGAGGTTCAGAGGGTGCGAAGGCTACCCATCTCGCCAGGGGAGGCCTCCAAGCCCCAGGACTGGCTGACAGCTGGAGAAGGCTGTAAGGTTTCTGAGGTGTTGTGCTGTGCGAAGTGAGAGGTGGGTGGCTGTGCATGGGCCGATGCCTCTCCTCACCACAGCAGCAGGCCGTTAGCAGGGCTGTCAGAGCTGCGCTGGGCCCTCTGTAACTGCAAGGGAGATATGGGGGGAAAGGAAGGAAGCCCAAAGCGGGTGGGAGGGCAGGCATGACAGGAAGCAAAACGGGAGGTGAGAAATAAGGATGGAACTGGAGCACTTGGTACTGATGTGAAACAATTTTTATAGTAGTTATTTACTGAACTTGGGGTGCTTCACAGACACCGATTCCTTGCACTAATTCGACTGTACCCAGTGCAGAATCAGAACCTTTAGCACAAGGTGTGGGTGGACTCGGCACTGGGCCCTGCACAAGAGCGAGCTGTTTCAGAAGTGCTTCTTCTGTGTGCAGCACAAACTCAGCATTGCACAGGACTGAAAAACTAGCACTATATTTTATTTTATTTTATTTTTAATTATAAACTTGTTCCTTTCTGGTGTTTGTTATACTCACAAGGTTTTTCTCCCCAGCCCTAAAGCTTAGCCGTGCCTTTCAGAACATACATAGCAAGTGAGATGCTTGTACATTGAGATAATCCACCTGCTGTGATTTTAAGAAAAAAACATCACCTGAGAGTCACAGTAGAAATATCAGAGCTGGAAAACACTGCAAATTGAGTCTGACTAGCATCAAAGCAGTGCCAGGCTGTATCTACGTGGTCTTTAGCAAGAAGATAAGAGAGTTTTATCAGCAGTTGGAGCTGGCTGGATACATAGAGTTCTTCCCCGAAAACCCTGTTAGGTCTTTGCATCATGCTGAAGGCATCCCATTAACCTTTTCCAGTGCTTGGCTGAGAATGGCAAGATGGAGGTACCCAGGATGGGACCTGGATCAATGTAAATGTTGGGAGAGTTGGTCTGCCTTCCTGGCCAGACAGCTCAGGTATGGCACAGCCCTGGCGCTGCTTAAATAACCTGGCCACTGACAGCAGAGAGATGGTTTCAAGGACAGACCCTTGGTGGTATGGAAAAACCCATCAGAGGCCCCTTGGTGTGAAGGTGACTATTCCAGGTCTCCATAAGATGGTTTGAGCGGGTCTTGAGCAGGGTAGAGACACCGTTTTCTTGTCTGATATGTAATTTCCCCAGCGTGTGTGTGTGAGAGAGAAAGAGAGAGCAAATTTGTATTTATTGAGATGGAGCCAGGCAGCAGGGGTAAGGCAGAACAAGGCATGTCAGAGTTGGGATTTATTACTGATACAGTAGGCCATTTTCTCTTCATTTTGACCGTAATGCTGCTCTGAGGCTCTGCCAGCCTTCGAGAGCAGAGTCATTCATGAGTCAGCCCCCTGCTTCACACCCTTCATTTTTCTCACTTTGCAGGTTTTGACCAAACTCATGCTTTCAGGAAAAAAGCCTTATTGATTAGAATGAAGTTGCTTCCAGCATCTGGGCTTTTATTGGCCGAGTTTCTGAGGTGTTTTTAGCCATCTGGTAGAGGTTCAGGTAGTGTTTGTTCTAACAGGTTTAGTAAATTCTCCTGGCTTCTCTGCCAGTTTTCCTCAAGCTTCCTCATGTTGTCCAGTTACCTTGTCAACTGTTAGGACTGAAGTATGTTGCGAGATCACCTCAGCTGCTCTGAAGAGCATTCTTCTCCTCTTCCATATTTTAATTTGCACATTGTCTTTCATTCCAAAATACAAAATTGGCCATCAACTCTCATCTCGATGGGTTTTTTGTTACAACCTAGATTTTACAGCTAAACGTAAATGTATATCCTGTTAGCATGAGTTGGAGCAAGCTTTGCTTGCAGTTCTTCTTTCAACAATAGCAAAGATGTCCCACCACAAAGCATCAAGTCAGAATCAGAGATTGCAATGAGCACACATCTGATCACAGCAGTCAAAGGAAGACTGCATAATACAAGGCAACAATCACAAGTCATTGAAGTCATATTTCTTTATATTCAGTTGTGTGGTGACCATGTTTTATACTGTTTCTTTGTTGTGTTCTCCAGTATAGTTAAAATATATCAAACAAGGATTAATATTACAGTGTCAGTACTCCTATAAAGCCACATGAAAACTGAACTGAGACTCTCCTGAGTTTGCCCTGTGGCCTTCAGAGCTGTGTTAGCAAAAAGAGGGTGAGAGATTTGTGTTTAGCTAACGTCATCACCTAATTCTCTTTCTCCCTCGTGCCCCACCAGCTCCTCTTTCCATTTCCATTTGCTCCCGGCAGTATGGTCTGTCGGGTGAGTTACCTGCATGCCCCTCGTGTCACTTAGGGAACAGATGATGCTTTGTACACCAGATCAAACCTATGAGCTGCTGCACCTATTCTGGTTCATCCCTTTGGAGCTGCTTCTATAGAGATGGCAAAGAGTTTATTTCCAGTTATCCAGAAGCTCAACCACAAAGATTTCGATGTCCATTTGCTAAGACAGCTAAACCAGCAGTCATCAACTCTCAGTAGAGCATGGGGTGGATAGTGTCATAGCATGATTTGGGGCTCTACCACCTACAGAGCACTCTTGGCTCACAAAGACAGAAGCATGAGAAGAAAGCAGAGGTGTCTATGGCAGGGGGGCAGTTTGGGGCTTTTGGTTTTCTCATGATATTACAGGAGATAGGCACAGAGTCAGTTGAATCCACTGATGATGCTTTCAATCTGTCTTTCCAGCTATGGAAACAAAGTAAAATGTCTCCAAAATGTCCCAGGACTTGCAAGCAATACAAATATTCTTGAAATCACAACTCTCTGATCTGAGTGCAGCGAGAATGCTGGAAAAGAACCAAATGATTAAAACAGGGGCTGTTGTGGTTACCACAGTCCATTGACTCTGTAAATTGTGTGTAGGGCCTTCTCAGCTAAAGAATTTATATTGCTTAGGAGATGGAGATAGCCTCTGAAGTGACTTTCAGATAATGTTAGTGACCTTCTAGGCCCATGTTAGCACATTTCCTTGAACTCTGGAAGTTGCTAATCTTGCTAATGCAAACAGGAATTTGCAGCTTAACATTTCTCAGCTTCCTGCATAATAAGAGGTGGGCTTCAGCTGTCAGTCTCCCTGGAGCCCTGCTAGGTTCCTACGGGGTCTTGGTGTTAAGCCCCAACAGTTACTAATATGAGAACTACGTAACGTGGCGTGAGAAAAAGAAAATTGTTCTCCTTTTATTTTTAGAAGAGGAATCCTCAAACTAGATCATTTCTGCAAAATCCTTTTCTTTTTCCCAGTTGAGGTATGAAGGCAAGTGCAGATGGGTGCGTGCTGAGAGGAAAAAAATAAAGAAAAGAAAAAAAAAAGAGTCACCTTAGAAAATGAGCATCCACTAGTCCCCAAGCTAAAACGCAGCAGGAAAAATTGGGAAAATAACTCTTTCTAAGATGTCCACATTTATCAAAGCACTTATCTGCACAGCGTGAGGAAAACAAGCCCCTGCGTGTGTCAGTCCTGGGTGTGGGTGCACACGTCTCTCTGTGTGTTTGTGTAGGGAGAGAAAACACACCTTAAGGAAATGTAAAGAAAAATATTAATCTGTGGTTAGGGAAGACAGAAAGGGAGAGGGAGAAGCAGCTGTGGTTTTTAATGACAGCTGCTGCGCACTCGAACCTTTAATGACAGATGTGCGCATTGATTGTGGAACAGTCAGATTTGCTTCAGAAAAATATGCAGGACTGACCTGTTATTTCTAGTAGAAATTAAGAACTGTGTTGTGCCCTAATGTGGATTTTCCTCTCTGAAGCAGGTAGTTGTTTTCAGTATGCTCACTCTCTCGAATGCCTGCCTTTAATGACTTAAGTGGTTGTTTTCCTGAGCTTGTGATGTGGAGCTGTGTGAGGTCCCTGGTCAGACCACACCTGCTGGTGTAATAGAAGCATTACAGGGAGGGGGGAAAAAGGGCATATGGTTGTGATTCAAAGGGAGTGTAAGGAAAGTGATTTGCGGAATAACCAAATAAAAAAGTAGAGCTCTTTTCCATAAAAAATAAGTTTACACCCTCCTAAACTGGAGCAACTGTTATATCCCTGGTAGGTGAGGAGTGCTCAACTCTCATAAGAAATCTTATGCCTGTGGGTCCCATTGTACTTTATGTGCAGTCATTCATTGCAGCTCCCAAAGTGTCTGCCAAATATTCTGTTCCCCTTTCACAGGTGGGGAAGCTGTGGCACAGCAAAGCAGCGTGACTTGATAAATCCAGACTTTGTGTCCTGTCTAATATCTCAGCCACTGGTAATTCCCTGCCAAGATTGGCTGTTAAAGTTATCTCCTCAGGAAAAAAAACCCACATTCTAAATTAAAAATATCAAAGAAACTGGGTGCAAAACCCCAGGCCTGGATGCAGCTGCGGAGAAGCGGGGAGGAGAGCTGTGCAGCAGCATGAGGCTGTTAGAGAAGGATCATACACACAGCACGTGGAGATGCTAGTGGTGTGAGGATATGGCCCTTGGACACCCTGTCCACCTTTGTATGTTGGTTTTTATAAAATATGAGCCTAAATTGTTCCTCAGTCATTTAAGGAAGCAGCAAAACCACAGCTCATACCCTCCCCACAAAACCTGGCATTGTAGTAGAACAAATCCAGGCGATGTTTCTGAGTTTCCTCTCTGGTTTTTGTACATGAACTTTGTGGATGTAAAGGTGAGCAAAGTTCTACAAATAGAGCAAACCCCTCTTTTTTTTTTTTTCCCTTTAGAATCATCAGAATGTTCTTCATAGGGTTTGGGGTTTTTTTTTCATTTTAATATAATCTGAATTCAAGCTAGACTGATAAATTGCTGTGGCACAGCTCAACATACCGACACTTCCTTTGACAGTATTAAGCCTCAGGGAGAGGCTTCTGAGACAAACCACCTACCTTAGGTACTTCTGTTGTCTGTGTCACTGTGGCGTCTAAGCATATCACAATCATTACTAAACTTGTTTCCATATTCCTTGTTGGTAGAAGGTGGTATTGCTCCCATTTTACATAGTGGGAAACAGGACAGAAGTTAAAGAACTTGGCTGAGGTAGCATTAGCATCACACTCTCTCTTTTAGGGGCACAAGCCCTTTCTCCTCCAAAGGCTTTGCAAAGGCTTGGGGACTCTTCTTCTTCCTTGAGTACGTAACAAGAGCAGCGTATTCAGAGTCAGCCCGCTTGACCCAAGAGCCCAGTAACACCCAGGTTTGTGGGCTCTTGTGCAGAGGATGCACTGTGTCAGGTGATTTGTCCTGTGCAGCTTCAGCATGTCCACCAGCCTGGGCACCCAAATGTGCTGTCTCCAGTTCTGGGCTCCCCAGTATAAAAAAGACAGGGATCCATTGGAAAGATTCCAGCAGAGGGCTACAAAGACGGTTAAGGGCCTGGAGCATCTCCCTTAAGAGGAAAGGCTGAAAGAACTGGGGCTGTTCAGCCTGGAGAAAAGAAGCCTGAGAGGGGAAATGATCCATGTTTATAAATATCTGAAGTGTGGGACACAGGGGGAAATGGCCAGCCTCTTCTCAATGGGCTGTGGGGACAGGACAAGGGGCGATGGCCTCAAGTTGGAGCACAGAAAGTTCCGCGCCAATATGTGGAAGGACTTTTTCATAGTGAGGGCGACAAAGCCCTGGGACAGGTTGCCCAGGGGGGTGTGGAATCTCCTTCTTTGGAGATATTCAAGGCCTGTCTGGACACCGACCTGTGCGGCCTGTTCTAGGGAACCTGCTTTGGCAGTTTGGGAGTTGGACTCGATGATCTCTGGAGGTCCCTTCCAACCCCTACAATTCTGTGACTCTGTGCAGTAAGCCTGCACCACGGTGCTGGTTCCAAAGGCAAGGATGACACTGCAGAGGCTGCTGATGCAGGTGACATCAATTCAAAGTGGATTGATACTTAAAGTCTGGGTTATTTAATTGTTCTGTAACCGGCCAACGGATATTGCTGGGCACTGTGGCTTGCTAGAGAGCAGTATCTGTTGAAAGATACCAGAAAGTGCTTATATAGTTTAACATAAATGTAGGTGATGTTTCTTTTGGATCTTTTAACAAACTCTCTTTTTGGTGCCTATCTTAGTGGTCTCTTTCAGTACTCAACCGTCAACATTTGTTCACAGTCTTCTTATACCCGTTATTTTCCCCTCAGTCCCTTCACATCGTTGACTTAAGGCCCAGTCACAAACCTTACACAATTGCAGACAAGGGTGTTGACTTTCCCGGGTTTCAGATTTAACCTATGCTGAAAATCGTCCTCTCCTCTGGCCAGCACTAAATCTTTCCTGCCAGAGATAACTAGTCCTTGGAGCTCATAGTTTTACTTCTGAAGAGAAAAATGTTGTGCCTTTGGAATGGACTAGATTGCACCACACGACAGGTAATTTCAAAACAGTTTTGAGGAAAGCATCCCCTTGGGTCCATCTCAGGGCCTTCCCCAGCAAAGGACACAAGGCAGTGTGTGATGCTGTCGATACACCTCCATTATTTTCCCTGGGAACAAAGCAGCGAGGCTCGGTGGTGACGCAACCTTCCCAGGCTGCAGGTTGTTCAAGTGCAAAAGGAAGAGGAAGGGTCTTTCTCCCATTTCCCTTGCAACACCATAATTCAGGGCATTTATCACAGGCCAACGTGTAGCTGTCTGTGCTGGCCCCATTCAGAAACGCTGTCTGCTGGCCAGCATCAGCCCTGGGAGTTGCACATTAAGCTGGCATGGTAAATAGATTTTTCTAGAGAGAGAGAGAGAAGTGCTTTTGCTACAGTGCTGCCTTTACTAATGTGTGTTCTTCTGCTTTCCACCAAACAGTCAATGAAGGCTCAGGTGAAACCAATCAAAAAGAGACATCGACCTGTGACATTTGCCAGTTTGGGGCAGAGTGTGACGAAGATGCAGAGGATGTTTGGTACAGTAATTTGGTCTACTCTCTTCTACTTTAATGAATGTCATATTATTTAAAGGTGCTGTGGTTTAGAAAGCATTACCCATATTTTCTGCACAGCAACTGAGGTGGTTATTACTCTGAAAAAAAAGTATTAAACAGTCTGGTTCTTAATTTTGGAACATGCACGATGTAGACAAAGTCTAGAAACACAGTTATCTGTTTTGTTGCCATTATAACTTATGTTATTCCATCTGGGGTTTTATACTTTGGTAAAAATAGAAATGGGGAAAAATAACTGACCTAAAGCTTTTCCGGTTAAAAAGTATCGTTAGTATTATCATCATGTTCATTCCTGTGTGGCACTGGAAATGCTGGAAAATCTGTCTCACTTTTTCCTAGATGCTGGAGGTGAAGACCTGACCCTCAAATGATTAGAGCATACATTTAGACACTTTCTGAATGGAAATTTCTTTATTTTTAAAAGAGGTTTCAAATGTATTCAGGGTGGGTTTTTATTACGAAACCTTAACCACATAAACTGAAATAATTCTGTCTACGCAGAATTTCTTTTTTTTTTTTCCATTTTGCCTAGAAACTCTGCAAACATATATTAACCCACCTTTAAACCAATGATTTCATTGTGATTTTGGAACTGCCAATACAACAAAAAAGCCACTCTTCACAGAGCTGTATTTCTAACAGTGCCTTAATTCCAAGCCTCATATTTCTATCAAAGTAATTAATACAAATTTAGAGATACAACAAAATAATCATGAAAATATTAGAACTACTGTGTGGCTGAAGCTGTGGGCCAGTGGTGGCTAAAGGGTGGATACAGTGAGCAGGCAGTGAGATGTCTGTAAAGTAATACTGCATGAACTCTAGCTTGGGCAGTAGGAGCGGAGCAGAGAGGAGTCAATGAATGAATGAGTGGTGAAGATAATTGGGCCCAGCATTGGGCAGCTGACCTCATCCAGGCAAGACATCCGTGCATTGTTGGTCAGGCATGAATTTACAAGCATTTCTGCTATTCAGTGAAGAAGTTTAGGAATACAGTCATGGCCATCCATTTGTGTTCAGTTTGGTTTTGTCTTTCTAGGCTTTTAATAATCTCCAGTTCTCATAGTTAAAAAACACCAAGTAAACGAACCACAGAGGTCTTACTCTGGCTCCCATCATGGAAAGACACCGTTGTGTTGAACAACGGGAGCAAGGTGCACCACAGTTATAGGTTTGCATTAATATAATGGGATTTGTGTGGAAGAAATTGCTTAATTTTGTCTTTTGCTTAAGAAAATTAGCCCGGGTGTCAGGATTTTCATTGTCTCCTTGACCGGTTGTCCTTGAGAGTTTTGGTGGTGCGGTGCAGAAACAAAACCAGGCTAAAATTAATATATCAAAATTCACAGTCTAGTGCTCATGTTTTCATAATTAAGTGCACTTCCAAATTGGAAGGCAGGAGAAGAGAGGGGCAAGGAATAAAATTAGCTGCAAGATAACATTATTAATCATAAGCACTGAGTAGCAGTGTTTATTTTTTTCCAGAAATAGCTTGCTAAAACAGCCTGATCCAACTCACCCAGTAATGTTCCCACTGCAGCTTTTGCACTATCTAATTCCTCCCCTTTGAAACAACTTGGCTTGCACGGAGCAGCGTAATGACTGCAGGAGCTGAAGTTCTCAATCTTTATTGACAGGCGGTCTTTCTGCTGGGGAAGATGCTTCTCGGGGCGGGAAGCAGGGAAGGGCATTTACTGGGAAGATGCTACCAGACCAACTGTTAAAAGGCAGGGAAGCAGATTTCCAACCAGAAGTACAAAGACCATGTAAAGCCTGTTAAAGGTCTGCTTTGAAGTAAACAACTTCATATGCCGTAACAAAGCCCTGTTTTCCTGTTCCTGCCCCCTGATTAGTCTCGGATAAACGTCTTTCTGAAAAATGAGCCTTCTGGCTGTTAGCTCTTTGTTATTCTTATTTCTAGAATAAAAGCAGACTATGTATGTGGGACCTAGATCCCTCTTTCAAATGTACGTTAATTGAATTTCCGTGTTTGGCACCAGATAGACATATTGCCCCAGTCCCCCTGCCAAGATTCGGTGTGCAGAAAATGTCCTTGGATTAAGTGGGGGGAGGGGGGGAAATCAGTTTATTATTTGATCGCTCTTTTTATGCAGATTAAATTTCAGATGTAAGCAGAGTTTCAGCTATCTGACCTGACTGATGAGGTTTGTACAACCCAAATGGGGTCAGTGGGTCCCAGTGGCCCCAGGACCTGTTGTTACAGGGCGACAAGCCCGTCACTGGCAGTGTCCCCTATCAATCAGAAGCAGTTTGAGGGTGCGGGGTCAGTGCCTGATGCATTCCAGGTAAGAGGGATGCAAGCTTGCTAGCAGAGCCAGACAGTGGAGAGCTGGAGATACAGGGCTGGCTGTGTGCCTAATATTTCTAGGGTGCCAGAGAAGATCAGAGGAGAGAGCACAGGTGTGATAGCAGATGTGGTTGGGCTGCTGATGATTTAAAGCGACAATTAACATTATTCTGCATTGCCACAGTCTGTTATTTTGCAGTCCCCTGTCTCTGGTTTAACTCTTTCTCTTTTTTTCTCTTTCTTTTTGGTTATTCATTGCCAGTTGTCACTCAGCTAAACTGTGCTATTGTACTGTGTCACCATTATTTTAAAATCTTCTTATTTGCGTAAAACCAGTCTGTTAATGGCTAGGCTCCTGGGATTCTGATAGAGGGTTTGCCATGTAGAAGACTACTCAAAGGGGTAAGATACGTGTGTGAGCATTTTCTGGGAAGTACAAAGACATGGCAGGAAAGAACCCACTGTAATAACAGGTTTTCCACAGCGTGGTAAAGCACACATGTGTTATTATCCTATTCTGCAGTCTCAGATCACGAGAGTGAATGCAATTTGGCATTCCATTAGTGAATCTCTTTCTCTAGGTTAAAAACAAAGACTGTTCAGTTGAAAGTCTTTAACATCTTGCTACTTTATTATGTGAAAGCTTCTTGTCACTAAGAGGATCGTGTATTACTGGCATTATTCCCACCTTTAATGCATTTTGCACCAATGGGCTTCATGAATATTTAAAGCAGGGCAGTAGCTGTGCTCTTTAGCACTGGATTGCAATCTATTGGTAAATCAGACATTTGGTGTTGCTTACTTTGGGTTTTATTTCTGAGCTGGCTAAGGAATAATTGATTTTGTAAGACAGGGCTACTCAACATAACACCCCGAGAGATATACTTAAAAGGAAATGAAGAATGAAGCATAATATTCTGAACTGTGGTGTGTTTCTAAGATCTTCCAAAAAGCATCTGTGAAATACTCACCATATATAAATAGTAGTCACTGAGTGGAGTGCCTGCTCATCTGCTAAAGTGGCTTAGTGTCAGTGCATCACCACATCAGGAACCTGGATTCCAGTATTAATCTCCTCCTTATGGGCCACTGAGGAAATGAGAACACTCTCTATGCCGGACAAGCCATGGCTGGGATAGACACTGGGCAGCTATTCCAGAGGCCCACGATGTGTCCAAGTAAGTAGAAGGAGATAAATAATAGGAAAACTCCTTCTGTTGAATTTCCTGTTGGAAAGCGCCAAGAAGAGAGGACAGGAGTATTTTCTTAAAACAAGATTAAAGCCTGCAAACCTCTGACTTGTAGAGTTAATCAAAATCAAAATGATGAATTGGGGTTAAATATGCATGCTTTTCCTTTGAATTTCAATATCAGCGGGTCAGCCAGCAGCAGGCTCCGAGCACAGCATTGCCCAGAAGAAGATGTGCTTTGCTAGCTATGAGGCAGACATGCAGGCATGTGTGACATGCTCAGGGAGAGTGCTTCCCTGGTAGCCTGGCTGTGTCCAGAGGGTGAGGAGGCCATCTCTGCAGATTGTTTCTCTGCCTGCCTCTTCCTCCCTCCTGGAGGCTGCAGGTGGAGGAGAGAGGCAGCCATATCCCTGGCAGGAGGTGCTTCACCCTGAATGAGCCACTCAGGGTTTGCACCAGGGATGCAAAGGGGGTGTAAATAACCATGCTGCTTCCCACAGCTCAGTCCCACGCAAGGATCCCCAAGGACTCCTCCATGACTGAGCTCTGCGACAGGCGACGTGCTTGTGGTAGGCACGTTTCCTCCCTCCTCACGAGCCTGGCCCAAGTTGGCCTTTTCTATTTCTTGCAAGTGGGCAAGGATCCCACCGGGCAGGTTCAGCTGAGAAGATGCTGAAGCCATTCCATGGGGACACTGCATCTCTAATGACCCAAAGTTGGGAGCTTGGGCAAAGTTATCCAGGCCTGAACGAAGGTGTGCCCGGTGCCTAGGTCAGTGGGTGAAGGAAGGAGCATTGGTCTGAAGCGTGCTGTGCAGCTGGGCGGTGTTCCCAAGTGAGGTGCTGACATTGCAGCATCATTATGGCAGGTCCTGTGCTTCTTTCCACATGGCTGGGACAGTAAACTCCCCTTACCTATGGCTGACAGCCACACACACGAAATGCATTAATAAGATGCACTGGTTTAGTCTTTTGTTTCATGTGTTAGTGCTGATGACTAACATATATAGTTTGGGTAGATGCTCCTGTGCGACAAGTGAACGGTCTGCGACACATGCGGATGGTGAAGCTGCATTCTCATGCAAATGAGCAGCTCTCTACACTGGAGATATTTGTGCAAATCATGCAGCTGCCATCTGCAGCGACCCCTACGATCAATACCGATCTAGCAATCAATATTTATCTTTATTATGGTATAGAAAGAAAACATATAAAAGAAACTAATGATTTTGCCAGCTTCTTAATCCACACAGCAATTAGGTCAGTCAGCTTTGGGTCCCTTCCCCCTTCCATCAGTTGCTCTCAACCAGAGCATCTGCAAACAAGATGCTGTACTACTATAAAGTACTAAAAGGTGGTTTGAAAGCTCACATACATTACACGGGTATTGGCTGCTTCGTGTTCAGCAGTGTGTATAATAAGTATGTGTGACCTACTTGTTCCAGATGCAGAAACAACGAGCCACTTTAGCGTCTGCAGCGTCCCGTGCATCATACAGTAGATAATTGCTGTTTTCTGCTGCTTTCCTTTCCCTTTTAGAGCAAAAGTAGATCTTCATGGCTATGTATAACACTTCACATGCTCATTGGACTTGAGGTTCGAATAACCCCAGAAATGTAATCAAAGTCATTAAAAAAAATCACACTCTTGCAAAGACTTAAATTTCTGCTTAGCTTGAGATCATACCTAAGGCAAGAAGTGAGGCTGCTGCTGCACAAATCTTCTTGTGGAGCTTAGAAGTCATGTCTAAGGGTCTAGAGAGGAAAGTAAAGGCAGCTGCAGCATGCCATTGCACAGCAGGAAACGACCAAGCAGCTTTTGCACCCTTTCACACCCATGTCACTTGTCTTAGCCTGAAAACAGAGCTACCCCCAGGGCCAGCCCAGAAATTAGCCCACTTCTGGCTCTGTAAGCTGTCAGTGTTTCATTTTGCGTGTGTTCTATGGTTAAAGGGCTTTAAAAGGTGACTTACTGTGTAACTGTTGTGACACTATGTTGAGACAGCAGTGGAGATACTGTGCGGGGGGGGCAAGTCAGCAAGACTATAAAAAGTAGCCTGAGCTAATGGAAATCAGTGTTGGGGGCGACTTGACTTTGGGACTTGGACTCGGTGATCTCTGGAGGTCCCTTCCAACCCCTATAATTCTGTGAATCTGTGAATTTCAACTTAAAACTAGCCCAGGTGAAAAGTAACTTTGTGCCCCACCGTAGCCAGAGACAGATCCCCGCTGACTTCTAAAAGACTGATTCAAACCCCAAATCCGTGTTTTTCCTCTTTCTCAGCAGTGAGTCTGCAGAAGGAGCGAGGGAAGGTACAGGAACAAGATGTTAGCTTTATCTTCAGAGGATGTTTCCCTAAGAGCAGCTTACAGTCTGGTCCTTTTGAGGAGTAGGAGGCAGGAGTGAGCGCATTGCATTTCTAAACTGAATGCACTACTTGGAGGTGCTTGGCTAGAAAGTTAATGCTTGGGAAAGTGATGCCTTGTTTTGCCATCTGGGGAAATTGTTGTACTCTACATACATTTTATTTGGTTTTGGTTAAAACCAGCCATTTTTCCCAGTCAGGTAAGTTTCACAAAATCACCTTACCATCTTTTCATCCCTCATCCTGTGCCAAAATAGCCTATTTAATTTTGAAGTGAGACTGATTCCCAACTCCCTTAGGGTGCTGGTTTGGAGAATTTGACCTTTCCATCCACTGAGTCAACACAATCCTTCAGTGGTTTATGTTCATTTGACAAACTCCTGCCTTTCCAGATTCTCAGGATTTATTTTCTTAATAACATTCTTTAAAAAAAACCCTGGTTTTAACATAAGCCAAGATTGTCTGGAGTTACTTATACTTCATAGTGTTTTATTACCAATGCACTTTGGAACACTCTGGTAAATAATTCAGCCTACACAAAGAAATTGGCTGTATTTTCTCTATACATCGAAGAAGTCTGTCATGTAGACTATATATCACAAGTCTAAATGTTCTCAGATAAATGCAAACCCATACTGTATTCCATCTGTACCGCTCACCCAAGTAAGTCTTTCTAGGGACCATATACAACACATACATCTCGTATTCAAAGACCAGAATCCCTGACACTCAGTTTTGTAATAAAAAGGACATTTTTTATCTTTTGCAATTACAGCAAAACTTGCTGTGTGTCCAGGGGCTATTACCCTACACAGTCATAAAGCTTATAGATTTTTTTTTCCCCATTGCACTCCTCTTTTAGATGCCAATCCAAACTTGGCTTTCAGTTTCAGAAGATGAACTTCCAGCTTATGGAAGTCAGTGAAAGTTATCCTACTGACTCCAGTGAAACAAAAGTTCTCTGCCGGTGTCACAGCCGTGGAGTAACTTCTCAGTAGCTGGTAGAGCTGTCACGGGCAGAAGGGAGAGCAGCCTCTGTCAGAGTGTAAATGCGCCGTCATTCACAGAGTGCAAAGGAATAACTTGGAAATTGTGATGATAAAAGCAGAATTTGGCTTACTGAGTGCTTCAATTGCTTTAGAGGAAATATTGATTTGAGAAAAGCCAAAAATAACTTCTGAGCTTTTTGGGTTTTCTTATCTTATCACAGTGCCATGCTCCTCTAGTAGCAAGACACAAACACCTCCGAAACTTAAGGAGAGGAAGGCTTGAAAGATATGTAGAGCTGTCATTTGTCTTCACAATTATTAGTCTGTCAGCATTACAGTCTTAAAAAAAAAAAAAGCTGTCATAATTCTAAAAGTGTGGCTCAAAATAGCCATGTTTTCCTGCCAGGCTTCTATGGCCGAGATCCCTACCTCTAGGTTGAGCATGCGGAGTGTGGACGGGAGGCATGGAGAAATAGAGGGATGGGTGGCCATGGCAGAGAAGGTTGGAGGTAAGGACTGTGGAAGCTGGGAGGAAACCTAAAGCTGACTTGGTTTTGCTGTTTGCTGGCGAGCGGGGAGGAGCCATGGCAGCTGCCAGTGCACAGGGTCTTGGGGAGGGTTTTGAGGGTGCTACCTGAGTGTGACAGGGCAGTCCGCCTCACCCACTTTCCCCCCACTTGGCTCCGAGGCAGCAGTGGCACTCCTGGTGTGGAGCAGGGGAACTAAGCGTTTCTGTGGAGGGGCAGCTGGAGGGTGTGTGGGGTGAGGGCTCAGCTGGCATCACGGCGGTGTGGCTGTGAGTTGCCCTGCTGCCGAGCTGTGCCTGTTACAGGGGCACGTGCGTGTCTGGGCGCCGTGTGAGTCAGCAGCAGAATCCCTCTCTGTTTCCAGAGAATGTCCATATACAACCTGTACTTGTGATAGCGTGGCCAAGAGCAACCATTTTATGTGCCTAGTTTAACAGGGGCACAAATGAACCCTGTGTTTGTTTTCTGTTCCTCTGCCACCATCTGTGGCAGCGGTTATAAGTCCTAGGTGGGAGAACATAGCAGCCTTCTGAGCACACACCTTTGTTTGCATCTGAGGGGACGGTTTTGGCGGTGTGTTTTGTGCTCTTGCTGTACTATAGGGTGTTGTGAAGATCATGCTGCTCCAGCGTTGTAGGAGATGCACAGCACAGAGGTACACAGAGTGCTTTCGGCTCTGCAAGGGGCACTCTGAGGCAAAGCCATCGCTCGGTTGTGTAACGCTGTGGCTGGCAGAGCCTGGGCTTGCCAGTTTGTGAAAGTGCACGTAAGGAATAATGCGATAATGCGCATCAAATATTAATGTGCATTGACACATAATTGTCTGTGTACATCACGGCATTACGGCATGAAAGAGCAAGTGCTAAGACCTCGGAGAGCAACACACTTTTGCACCTTTCCCCCCCAACCCCGTTTTCTTTTCTCCTTCTTGTTATTTAAAAGTAAGCTCTCCTCCCTCCCTGGCCCCCCATTTAGCCCAAGTCATACCCTAGCAGTAAACTGAGCGGTGCCTTCATGACGGCCTATTTAGTCGCAATAAAAAGCTGATTGGCCTAATGCGCAATCAAGAAAGGAGTGACATTTATTGCTTTGGTTTTATGATGCTGTGAACTGAGCAAGATTTGGAGCCTTACAGTGCCTTCAGGGGGCAGGAGATCACCAGCAATGAATTGTATTTATACCTTTTCCAATTTCCTACCAGCATTTTAGCAATAAATAGACTGTGTTGTTATTGAGTTTTATGTAAGTATGTTTATGAAAGCAGGAATACAGCTTTGTAGCTCAGAATTACATGTGTTGGCTAAATAGATCAGCAGAGAGAATAACTATGTAAAGCATTGCGAAAGTGCTTTCTAATTTATTATCAAATGTCTTAATAGAATGCTTCATCTCTTCCATCCCGCTTTATGTTAACTATTAAGTTAAAACTGCATCCATTGCAGAAGGTCGGAGGCTCCTTCACAACACCCGTGTTGGAACAGCAAGGCCACGATTTGTTCACACATCTAAGCCATTAAAAATACATTCCATGCATTAAATATGAGCCTGAGGAAAACTCAATTGGAGCTGACGCGCAGGGCTGACCTCTGCTCCCACAGCCCCTGTGGGATGGCAGGTGTCCCTTCCCCACGGCATCCATCTCCTGCCCTGGTCCTTTCCCAAGTGCAAGTCGTAGCTAAAATCCTCCGTGAGATGTGCCCAGATGTACAGACTTAATTGCTGTCTCTCAGCCTGGCTGTTTTGTAACAAAGCTCTCCAGCTCAGAGGAGCCACGGGTGCCCCAGGGACGCTGGTCCTGGCCAGGGCGCGTGTTTGTGGTGCGTCCCTCATTTTAGGAGCTGCAGGTGGATCCCAGTGAACTGTGTCCCAGACCTGAAGAAGGTTACTCTTATCTCATTAACATGCTGACAAGGACATGTCCATGTCCGTGTCCTTGAGATGGCACATTTCATTCACTAGTTCATCTTCCTTTCCCTGGCAGCGGTACTGTCCCCTGGAGGCTTGCTCCCAAAAGCAGCCAGCCGCTGCGGTCATCATGAGGCAGCAGGAGAAGCGGGAGCCTCCCCGGGCTGTGATAACACCTGGTTTTGTGCAGCAGCTTTCACGTGAAGGCTCTGAGGAAAAAAGGGGCTACTGCTGCCCCCTCCTTCCCACACGTGCAGTGGGTTTGCTCCATCCTGGGCCCATACCCATGGGGTGAGGTCTTATTTCACCACAGCACGGGGTGACAGGAGCTGGTCTTGCCTGACTGCTGTCTGTGCAGGAGGTGCAAACGGTGCCTCAAGGAAAGCCCAGAAGTATCCTCTTAAAATTGCATTAAGTAGCCAGAGCAGATTTCGTTTTGTCGTGTGAGCTCTGTAAGCAGGGTAGCCCGCGGCCAAATCAGAGGGTGCTGCCTCAGGCAGGTCTCCTCGGAAAGTGGGAGCAGATGTGTTTGAGGACACGGAGCAGTTTCATGGTGAGAGGCAGTCTGATTTTGTACGTGGGGAGGGAGTCTTTGAGAGGAGGGATTATTTTACCCTGGTTTTCTTCTGCCTAGCTTGGAGAAAGTCACTACTGAGCCTTGCCTTCCCCGCCGGCGCTACATGGCACACGTGCTGCCTGGGCCAGGGCTTGCAGCACACGGCACTCTGCTAGCCTGGAGGCCATTGTCCCTTTACTCTGCTCTTTGCTTTCAGAAGTCACTTCTAGCATTAGCAAAGGTGGTACTGGGTATTTGCCATTTGTCCCAGCTGGTGCTGCTGTCCTTCGTGAGCAGATCAAGCCCTTCCTGCATGGCAAGGTCTGTGCCAGAGCCTCCAGCTTGATAACATCCCACGCTTCCCACCAGATGTTGTGGTATTCCTGCTGGGTGTAGCAAGCACGGGTGGAAAGCTGGGATTTGTGGTAACAGTACTCATTATTCTGCTGGCTTCAAGATAGGAGCGAATGGTATCAGCAGTCTGAGGCACACGGTGATAAAACGTTCATGAAGGACAGCCTCAAATGTTTACAGAGGGAAAGAAACAGTCAGCAAAGCTTTGTTTTAGCACAGACTATAGAGATGTGAAGGACACCAAGCGTAGGCAAACCATAAAAAGGCATTTATTTTATTCTTTGTGCTTTAAATAAACCCCACGCTTTAGATACCTGCAGACACTCGAATTGGCATGTGAACAGAATTAGAATTTTCTTCTCTGGTCACACAGCTGGCGTGAGGATTTTTCCATTGCTCTTCAAGCCCAGTCACCAGCCTTGTAATTCTCTGGTTTCTCTGTTTGGGTTAAGACTGTTTTACACAAATTAGTTCCTTTTAAATAGGAATGGTATTTAAAAAAAAAACAACCAAGAACCACCAGACATTTATTTTGCCCTGAAGGTGTTAGCATACAATTCAGTGTGCTGTTCAGGGCACCAGAGGCACCAGGAAGCCAGATGAAGGTCATATTATAATTGGTGCTTTGAATTGCAAGAGGGAAGCAAAGGTGAAGTTTGTGATGTTTTTTTGTCTAAAACTTAGTAAAGAAAGTTGCAGGGGAGGGGGAAAGAACAGAGAATGAAGAATAAAGTCACAGTGTCTTGCATGGCAGATGAAAGTAGTTCTCGTGAGCTGCAGGCTCCAGGATGAACCTTGAAAAGTGGTGGAGCATGGAAGCCAACTCCTTCTTGAGCCGGTCCAGCTCCAGGAAGGAGCCTGGGCAGCTCTCCACGCCACTGGAGGGCAAGGTGCCTTCGAGACTGGTCTGCTGGACCAATGGAAACACCCTCTATGAGCTGTCACAACAGATGTGGCCCGAAAATTCCCTACCTATTCGTAAAAAGCATTGCCAGTGCTATTCAGCAGCAACAGCAGCAGCGTGGCAGCTGTACGGCGATTGCCCTGGCTCTGTGCGCCAGCTACACTCCTGGAGTGTGTGTCTTTTGCCATGCAAGGAAAGGCAGTAATAAATACATTCACCACTTTAGTGCATTTTAGCTTGACATATGTCCAGTAAACAATATTTTGGTCTCAGTCTGAAAAAAAAAAAAAAATCACCTGATTATTCAACGCTTCCTTGTGGTACAATGCTTTGGGGTCCTTCAAATCATTCTCATTCTGCTCTGCATAATAATAAAAATCTTTATGCAGTATGCTGATAATTCCATGCATGATCTCTGTGATTTCTAATTGTTTGAATAACAGGATGCTATTGAAGTGCCATGCAGAAACATTGCGTCACCCAGAGGGAATCAAGATTTTCTCCTTTTGCTCCTGGTGAAGATAAAGATTTGAACAGTTGAAATAGGTAAAATAACCCGGGGAAGCCGCTGTGAAAAGCAGATTTGCTAAGGCCCTAAGTGCAGAAGCTGGGCTGCAAAGGGCAGAAAGGAAAAATAAATTAGATTAATAAATAAATAAATGACACTGAATGGAAGGCACTCCAAATCAGCCATGCTTTTTTCTTTTCTTGTGATCTTAAAGCAGAAGAGAAGCACTAGCAGGGGCAGGAAAGAAATATCGCATGCTATTTTTGTGCTGTCATTATAAAATATGTATTGTTTATTGTTCTGCACTGCAGCTAAAGTTTTGCATCAGCCTCAGAAATAAAGCAAAGTTTGTTTTGAAGGAGACACGCAGCATCTCTGTTCTTTAAGCCTCCTAATGATGTTCTTAAGAGGGCAGTGATAGGATTTCAGTCTCTTGGCAAGCACAGGCACGTTGTAAGGTATGATTCCTAGAAAGTGTAAAATACTGTGAGCCTGTGTGCATTATGAATACATCTTATATATACACTATTTTATGTATGTGTACGTCCGTATCTGATGGTGTGTGAAACCAGGGGATGATGCTAAGTGGTTTTGTCTCCTGGCTGGAGGCATCATTGGGTGCCACCCTCTTGGGCTTTGCTCCACACACTGCAGAGACCACTGTAGGGTACCTGACCAAAAGTCCCTGTTCACTGTGTATTGAGTGTGCCAGGGCTCTACACTAAAACATACCTGTCTGTAAAATGGGTATAATAGTCCCAAGCCATTGGTGTTAGGATGTTACTGTACAGCTTTATGTTGTACTTGCAGATGGGCTGATATTTGCGTGGACTGACGTTGAAAGGGAGGTGCGTGCAAGCTCCCTGGAGCAATCCAATTTAGCTGCCCATGTGCAGACAGGTTTGAGGATGACTGATGCGGCGCTGCGGTGGGTAGCGGAGGTGACCTGTCGTATCTCCCCAGCAAAGGGCTGTCGCAGGCAGTGCGTTTTAAGAAGGCACGACGCAGCAGCACGCAGATGGTCTGAATGGACTAACTGACCTCCCGCTGGCTGTGGATGCCTGTGGGCACAGGTCTGCCCAGCCTGGTTAACCTCGCCAGTCCCTGCTCAGAACTAGTTCAAGTATCTCTGCATGGTGTTGTGTTGAGACGTATTAAACGTGCTCAAAGCTGCCTGGGTAAATGAGCGCTCCCACCAGCCTCCTGACACGCGGCTGAACCGCCGTACAGTGCGTGTTCGAATGTTGAGGCGTCACATTAAGCCTGGCTTCGTTTCAACTTGCCTGCTGGTAATGTCAACAAAGATGCCCCGTGTACCAGAAAGAAAAACCTTGCAGGAATCCAAATGATAGAGCAGGCATTTGGGACTGATTGACAGGCTCTTTATGCAGGCGGGTACTGCCAGGTTTCCTCAAATGAGTCTTTAATGCCCTGCTCAGAGGGGCAGGGGGCTTGGAGAGGACCACTCTGACATCCAACCAGAAATTTGAGTTTCTGATCACTGTTTTCTAGTCAGAACAGAGGAAGATAAGAAATGTCTCTGGTGGAAATATCATAAATGTACAACAACTGTGTTTTTATTTATACACTGTTTTATGGCAAAGGGAAGGCTTTGGGCTTTTTTATGCTGCAAAATGTTGTTGGTTTTTTCCCTTGCTTTTTTTTTTTTATTTTTGCCTGGAGAAAATATACGACATGTTTAGAATGATTGCAGAACGGAACATCACTTTCCCTGTAAAATAGTGCTCACTGAGACATGGTGGGATCTCACACTTGACCAAATTAGCATATGCACTCAAATATCAGCGCTCTGACTAGTAAAAATAACACTGGATTTGCATTTTCACATTTTTAGCTCTTGCTTCCCTGTCTGTTTGGTTTTATGCCTTTTTTCTTGACTGACAATTCTCTTTGTGGCAGATTTATTGCTGTTCTGCAGTTTGGACCCTGTAATCAACTAGACACTTGGCTGAAGACGTTAGTCATTTCATTAAGTACTTTTTTTGCAGATATCTCAGACACAATTTTCTGTTGCTCTGCTTCCAAAAAGCAAATGACCCATGGCCAGCGAAGTCTGAATATGAATCTTTAATAAACAGAGGAGGTACCAACAATGCTCTCAGGTTTCCAAACTGCAGAGGGCTAATTAAAAGATGTTGAATAGGGAAGAGCTGCCATTGCCATCTCGCGCTGACGAAAATGTGCCTGCATCTGTTCCCAGTAAAACCGCTCTCTCAGAAGCGATGTCTCATTTATCCTCCTTCCTTCCTATCAGAGCTACACAGGAAACCTCCCTCATGCTATGGGGCAACACTACATAGTAATTCTTTCTTAAATTATTTTTCAGTAATACGTCGCTGAAAACAAAGGCTGGATAGTTGTCTTAGGAGCAAAGCATGGAGTGGGCTTCTTTTTCTCATCACTGTGCCACTAATGATTATACTTTATTCATGAACTAAGGAAATATAATTATAGCATACCTCTATGCTTTATGGGCAAAGAGCCGTTCTCTCGTTTTATTGAGACGCCTCCTTAAAACGCAGTTCCTCCCTCCAGAGACAGTCCTTCATAGCCATGAATCCTCTCTTCAGTGGCATCCTCTCTGCAGGCAAAGACACTGTCTGTGCCCAGAAAACAATACCATATGTTATTTGCAGAAGAGTGGAGAGTTAGGAGCTTGTGTGCTCACCAGTGTACTCACCCATGCCTGGTTTATAGACCTCATTAATTTTTATAGAGGTTGATGCAATGGAAAGCCAAGTTGGCTGCCCCAGCTTGGCCAAGCAGCCTGGTGCAGCACATTGCCATCACTGATGGGATGCAGACCCCACTGAGGTCTGGGCAGCTTTTTTTGTCATGGCCAAGATCTGCACACTCATCTACTTCTGCACCTTTCTCTTGTTTCCCTGGGAAGGGGGAAAGCGTGCTACATGGGTGAAATAGTGACAACCGTTCCCAAAATGCATGCAGGCTTCCCTGTGCAGTTCGGTGTGCTTATTGCAGTTACTGCCTTGACAGACATACATGCAGCGACTTGCGCCTCACAGGTCAGTAGTGAGGCACAGGGAGATGCCTGTCAGCATCTTACCTGCCACAGGCTTTGCTCATCTGTTCCACCCCTCCCGTAGGCAGCCCCCTGGGCTCCTCTGGCATCTCATTGAACGCCGCCCCTGTCTGCAACCTTCCAGTTTGGCCCTGACGTGCTAGTTTCATCAGATGGTCTAGCAGTGTTACCAAGCTGTGCTGTAGGATGTGCCCAAACCCCCCCACCAAGGTCATGCCCAGGTTCTCCAGTTGGACAGGCATTGTAGTTTGTGTTGGTCTTCCCTTTTGTGGTAACCAAAGTAACTAAGTGGACTGCTGGATATTTGGCTCCTCCCAAGATTTTCATCATATGAAATGGAATAAAATGAAGTGGAATTCATCAGAGACTATCGTAATGACCTGGAAGAACAGACGTAAGAAAGTGAGCCTTGTTTAATGATTGTTTACAGTGACAGCCCAATTAACATATGAGCCCATTACTTGAGAGAGGCAATGGGCCTGTGAGACAGCATTCAGTATTTCTTCCTTTCTCAGGGGAGCTGCAGGGTATCGGCTGAAGTTTTGGTAGCACTCCTTCCTTGCAGATGCTTTTAAAGCTGCTTTTCTGAGTGCAGAAGGTGTAGTTAAGCCTTACAGATGTATTTTTTGTATGGTCTCAGGTACATTTTTATCCTGTGACCCCCTAGGAGACCTCACTGACCTTTCTCACAGCTTCTTGAGCGTGAGAAAAGCTGAGTTAGCTTTTATATTGCCAAGACTACTTCTGCGCTATACTTAGGAACACAGAAACCAAATAGATTTATTGATAAAACTGTAATCAGAAGTCATAGCCAGCAGGATAAAATGGTCAAATGATCAAATTACTTAAAATTAGAGGCGTACCGAAGTGCCTTGGGGACCATAAGACTGCAGGCAGGCAGCAGCGGGATGCATTGCAAGCAGGAGGACCTGGGGCAACCCAGGCCAGCAACCAAAAGAGATGAGGCCGTTCCAATTCCGTCACGTGTGAAAGGTGACGGGGCAGAGCCAGGAGGTGGTCAGGTTGCAGGCTGAGAGTGAGAGGGGAAGCACCAGCACTGGGTGCTTGCTAGGGGTGGGATGGGATGTGGGGGCATGGCAAGTGTTGGGGCGGGTCTCTCATTGGGGTAGGAGAGGCCTGTGTCCTGCAGGACCTGAAGTCTTGCATGCCATCAGGACCCTCACCCAGTGTACACCCTGGGAGCCAAGTGGGGAGGTCACAGTTTGGTGGTTTTTGTTGAACAGGACACAGTCCCACTTCTGCACTTTATAATGCTTCAAGTGAAGGCACCTTTACCTATGGCTGTATGTGTTCAGTCAGGCCAGTTCAGTGCTGTTCATTTTGCGTTTGTCACGTTGCTGGTGGATCGTGCTGAAGAGTGCCGTGCGCTCTGTGGCCACGTGTGTCTGGGCATGGACACTTGGAGTAAATGCTTGCCTTTCTCTCTGTAATTTACTCTTACGGACTTCGGGGTCGTGGTTGAAATGGCAGGCTGCTTGTTCCTCTAGTCTGAAAAAGCATGTTTGAATATACTGTCATTTTCCCTGATAAGATGAGCACTATAAATTAAACAGAGTCAGCAACCCAGGCACATTAATCTTCCTGATGCAATCCTACCTTTAGCATTTCCTGAGATATATTTGATGTTGACTTAATTGTGCAGCCTTTAAGTAGGATTTGAGTATGTAAGTGCAAAAGCAGTAAGAAACTGCAGATGCAAGCTAGAAGCTGTCCACTGGAAACTCTGCAAGATCCTTGCAGCGAGGAGACTGGGGTGGCAAGGTTATCGCGGTGGCTTTTTACTGCCCATCTAGCCCTGAAAATCAGGCATCATGCAAGAGATTCTGTAGGACTGGAGCATATAGCATAATCCAGAGGTGGTCCCTTCCCGCTCTCCTCGGACACCAGCAACCTGACATAGAATCATAGAATCATAGGGGTTGGAAGGGACCTCGAGAGCTCATCGGGTCCAACCCCCTGCCAAAGCAGCTCCCCAGCTCATACTGCACAGGTCGGCGTCCAGACGGGTCTTGAATCTCTCCAGAGATGGAGACTCCACACCCCCTGGGCAGCCTGTCCCAGGGCTCTGGCACCCTCACTGTGAAAAAGTTCTTCCCCATGTTGGTGTGGAACTTCCTGTGCTCTAACTTGCAGCCATTGCCCCTTGTCCTGTCTCCACAGACACTGAAAAGGGGCTGGCCATTTCCCCCTGCATCCCATACTTAAGATATTTATAGACATTCATAAGGTCCCCCCTTCGTCTTCTTTTCTCCAGGCTGAACAGTCCCAGCTCACCCAGCCTTTCCTCACAGGGGAGACGCTCCGGGCCCATATCTTTGTAGCTCTTCTATGGACTCTCTCCAGGAGATCCCTGTCTTTTTAATCCCAGGGAGCCCAGAACTGGACACAATACTCCAGGTGGGGCCTGACCAGGGCAGAGTAGAGAGGGAGGATCACCTCCTTCGACCTGCTGGCCACAGTCCTCCTGATGCACCCCAGGATCCCATTGGCTTTCTTAGCCACCAGGGCACACTGCTGGCTCATAGCCAACCTGTCATCAACCAAGACCCCCAGGCCCTTCTCCACAGAGCTCTCCTCCAGCAGGTCACCCCCCAGCCTGTACTAATGCAAGCAGTTATTCCTTCCCATCAGCGTAAGGAGCGCGTGGTTCATGGTGCTCGTGTGGCGGTCCTCTGTGCAGCTTGTGACTGCAGAGATCTTGCGTGGAAAGGAAGGCTGGTCTCACAGCTACAAGTTTAGAATGGAGTTGTGAAAAAAAATCTTGGTTCTCTTCTCACTTTCACTGAGGGAGGTCAGAAAAGTAATTCTAGATCTTTGTTTTTTGGAAGGTACTGAAAGATGTGAGCAAATGCCTAATGGGCTCTGAAATGGTCTTTCAAACCAGTGGGGGATAGGTCTCTGAGATTCCAGAAATCCCACACAAAGTGTTTGCATGCATCTTTAAGCATCTAAACACCTCTAAAAATATGTCTCTTAAGTGCCTAAATCTGAGCATGGGTTCCTACGTCCCCTAGGTGGTTTTGAAATTGCATCCAAAGCTGCTTAGGTTTCCCCTAAAGAGCATCCTTTTGTTTTAATTTTCTCGTTGACTTAATTTTCTCTTGACTTGAGACATAATATATATTAACCTACGCTCATTTTTTGTAGCAAAACGTAGAGAAGTGAAGCTGTTTCTGAGCTGTTTTATTAAAAAAAAAAGAAGCATATGGCTGATCGTGTCCCATCTGAAATGCAAATGGTGGGAGCTACGTGGAAAGAATTACTATTACTTGAGCAGTAAATGTTTCCTAATGAAGTGAGTTTGTCTAAGGTGGGAAGCTGGAAACAGCTGCGGGAAGAAATGACGATGGTTAATATTTCGGTGGAGCAGAACATTCTTATTCAACTGATAAGGAGGTTCTTAGGAAATGGATTGGATTTTTTTTTTCTCTTATATTCTGTATGTTCATCAATGTGGGGAAATTGTTAACACAGGGAGCTAGGCTCTCTCTTCTTCCACTGGCTATGAAATCTTGTCAATTTATAACCACAGCTTTTCACCTTTGGCTTCTTTTTGAGCCCAAGTTTTTCTGTATTTTGTGAACATTTGTGGAAAATAGGCTTACCCAACATAGAGAAAATCTAAAAAAAAAAAAAAGACAAGTCATAGTCCCACTGATTTTCATCACCCTGGGCACGTTTGGGGTGGCCAGAGGGGGTTGATGGAGAAATCTGACCCTCAATGTCTAATTTCTCTTCCTTATATCACTCTACACTACCAGTGGTCGAAGGTGTCCAGATGTCTACTGCGAATGGGAGGTGAACTGACTTTTAAACGCTTTCTTAAATCAAGCAGCAAAGCTGGAGCCTGACATTTCCATCACTTAACTTTCCAAAGGGAGAGCCGTGGAGTCGGCGCTGTGAGGTTCAGCGCAACCAGTGGGCTGGAGATAGAAAATCGGTTGCATTACTTTCCCTTAAATGTCAGGAGGACCTGGGAAGAGTTTAGATAGCAGCATGTGCAGAATTACGTGCTCAGAAGAGCTGAAGCAGCTGCCAGGTTAGACCTCTGGCTTTGTCCCCAAGCAGGATCGCATCACTGTTAATGCAGGCATTGCTGAGGGGAAGCTCTCTGTTACATGGCACAGTTGGGGGCCAGAATATTATCATGCCCTTCCCTCGCTGATGCCCAAGGGTGTCTGACATCGCCAATGATAATGAAATAGGAGAAATCTAAAGAATAAAGGCTGCACCCTGCTGCTGGTGGAAGTAATTAGGTTTCTCCATCTTAGGAGCAGTGGCAAGGCTTACTGGGATCAGGACGTGTTCGCATTAGTGTGTGTGTTCAGATCTGGACAGGACTTTCAAAGTGGATTCTCAGCTGTGCTTCGGTTCACTTCTCAGAGCAGCCCAGGAGCTTGGGAGCTGGGTCGTTGTGGCTCTGGAAAAGCCGCATAGCTCCCTGAGGACAGGGCTACCCTTCCCATGCCATATTCTCAGCCATGGGTGCCGTCACCCCATAGGTAGCCAGGTTGGGAGTGGGTGCTAGCGTTCCTGGGTGACACTGGAGTAAGGCTTTTTGGTTGCTGAATTATCCAGAGGCTTCAGAAAGTGCTTACCCACAAAACCTCTCATAAAAACAGTGTTCCCCTGGTTGTAATACTGAGTAGCCCCCACCATGTTGAGATCCCACCAGCACTACGCACAGAGAGAGTACAGTTGCATCGCTGCTGTCAGTCCTGCTCTTGGCAAGTGGTTTTACCCCAGTAGGATCTTCTGTTGTGATCAGAGTGCCTACAGGTGCTGTAATTAATTATCATCAGAATTAAATCTTTCATCAATATCAAACCACATGTATGCAGTGCTGCGTATGGTGGTGAATTCACCTCATCAGAGGTGACTTTTATGGCTTTATTAATTGCAGGAGGGCACAGCAGCTTGAATCACCTGCGTATCTTTCTTGGGTGTTCTTTGGTTTGCAAGCAGTCACAGGTGGTAATGCTGTGGTGTAGTTGTCCACATATAACACACTTTTTTTATCTTTCCTTTTGCTTGCTTTTCTGTTGTGTGTCTCTTCCCTCTCCCCACATTTCATTTCCATCCAGAAATACAAATGACCTCTCGACAGAACTCTCCGCTTTCATTCTGTTGATTTGCATTGTGCAGTCAGGAAAATACAAACACTTTTATTTCTGAGGTGTATTTATGATGTCATGAAAAATCTTTCTCATATTAGCCTCTTCTTTTTTTCTCTTTCCTTATCTTTTCAGGTGTGTGTGCAACATTGACTGTTCTCAAACCAACTTCAATCCTCTTTGTGCTTCCGATGGGAAATCTTATGATAATGCATGTCAAATCAAAGAGGCATCATGCCAGAAACAGGAGAAAATTGAAGTCATGTCTTTGGGTCGATGTCAAGGTAACTCTCATAACAAAACTCATTTCAAAGAATGTTTTCAATTTTTGTTCGGGGGAAAATATAAAAAAAAAAGAAAGAAAGAAGCAAGGCTGGCTTCTTATTTGGCACTTCTTACATTTCCATTAGACTCCTGCAATTTATACTGTAGAGCGCAGACTGCGGGAGGGGGCAGAGCCCTCTGTGGTCCAGATGCCAAGTGAGGCGTGAGGAGCGGTACATGTAACCCTTCCCACACCCTGTCCGCAGCAGCCAGGGACAGTCCAGCCCTGCATCGGTATGCAGCTGGATTTTGCCCATGGCTCTACTCTCCGAGCAGGACAGCAGGAGGGCCCCTCCAGTACGTTTTGCCACCCCAGGGTGTTTCCTTTGTTCCTCCCTTTACTGGAGCAGCATGAAGCAATCCCAAGTCACCCAAAGATGTGCTCCCACGCCCGGTGCTGGAGCTTGTTTTCCATCTGCCTTGTGCTGGGCCCATGAGATGCCGAAGGTGCCTGGAAGAAAATTTTGCCAATAGCAGCTCAAGGCTGTCTTTGTTACTCCATGAATACCGTGCTACTTTGCCCAGCTCATGGGCTATTATATCACCTGTAACCCTTGAGCTGACTTTAAAAACTCTATTTTGTTCTAAAATAAAAATGAAGAAAATTTGCCTTTAAATAGCTCCCGTAAATAAAGTGTCTGCTGAGGCTTAGATTCTTAATAGCTTTTTTCCCCCTTAGCTTCTGACCTATAAATCCTCAGCACATGTACTTACAAGACCGTCCTATACAGGTGTATTAAACACATTCCGGGTTTTTCCCTGTCTCGTTAAAATTAACCGCTCTACGTGGCGGTTCATTTCAGGGTGCATCTTAAAACTCCCCAATTACTTCAGATAGAGCAGAAATGACACCTCCTGCTTCATGCTGATATATTTATCCCAGCTGCAATCTGTTACCACACATCGGTGGGTGTTTTTTTTTTGAAAAAGAAAAGTTTTATTACTGGAAGGTGCTTCACGTTTCATTCCAAAAAGCCCGATCCTGTTGTTCTCACCTGTCAGGCCCAGGGGAGCCTCGCGCCCCCACCGGTGCTGTGTGTGCTAGCAAAGCTACCTTTACCTGAGCACTGGTGGCTGGGGTATAGCTCGTGTCACAGAGTCACAGAATCACAAGTTTGGAAAAGACCTTTGAAGATCATCAAGTCCAACCAATCCCATCCTAAGCTAAACCAGATCCCTAAGTACCTCATCTACCCTTTGTTTGAACACATCCAGGGCAGGTGACTCAGCCCCTCCCTGGGGCAGCCTGTTCCAAGCCCTAACAACTCTTTCAGTAAAAAATTTTTTTCTAATGTCTAATCTGCCCCTGCCCTGGCACAGCTTCTTGCCATTTCCCCTTGTCCTATCTCCTGTCCCCTGGCTGAAGAGACCCATCACCCATCTCTCCACAACCTCCCTTCAGGTAGTTGTAGGTGGTGAGAAGGTCTCCCCTCAGTCTCCTCTTCTCCAAACTAAACAGCCCCAGCTCCCTGAGCTGTTCCTCATAGGATTTGCCCTCCAGCCCCTTCCCCAGCCTGGTTGCCCTTCTCTGGTCTCACTCCAGGATCTCAATGTCCTTCTTACAGTGAGGAGCCCAGAACTGGACACAGCACTCAAGGTGTGGCCTCACCAATGCCGAGTACAGGGGCACTATTACTTCCCTAGACCTACTGGGCACACTGTTCTTGATACAAAGGCTCCCCAAGCAAACCAACGTATTTCTTTTCACACAGATAATACCACAACAACCACAAAGTCAGAAGACGGGCATTACGCTAGGACGGATTACGCAGGTATGATTCCTGTTCTGTGAGAATGACAGTTTGTGGGAACTCTGTCTCTTTTCTCCTCTGTTTCCCAAGGTGAGGTGTCCTCATCTTCATGGTGTGGTTTTCTGTTGGTTTGCTTTACGAAACCACCATCGTCTTTTTGTTGGAAACTGTCTTCTGAACAAATGGGCCTCTTCCATTTTTATCAGTGCACAGATGTTCTTGGCCATAAAACACCTGTTCTGACAGTGGAAATAAATGTTGTGAACCGTTCGCCAGGATTAGCAGACATTATTGAAAATTTATTGAATTGGTGCACTAGTTTATGTATATGTTTGTGACAATATACAGGTTTAAGAGAGTGAAAATCCAGAGCACAGCACAGCTGTGATACCATGAAGTGTCGCTGTTACAGGTAATATTACCTGTCTGTGTTTGATTATGAAGTTAATAAGGTCTTAAAATGTTGGGGGGGGGTGGGAAGTGAGTGATGAATGGTTTTAATTTGCTCAGAAGCTACAGTGAAATGTAATGGCTGAAAAGCCTTATGTGACACTTGAAATTAAAAACATGTAAACACTGGTGGGGTTTGGGTGACATTTTTTACACCCTTTGCCACGGAGGATTGATTTAGAAACCCAGTGTGTGTGTGTGCGCCCGCACGTGCCTGCAGATATTCACAGCTCGCGCTGAGAACTCAAGCCTTTGGGGAGGTGGTGTGAAAATGGGTCAGGTGATGTGCTCATTGCTTAAGTTGGTGATATTTTTGTGTTTTCAAGAGTAGGTGCTTAGAGAGAGTAGGTGCAGATCGCTGGGTTTACCCAAGCAGCATGGCTTAGGGTGAAATCCAGCTGATGGTTTCACAGGTCTTCACGTTGCTTACCAGGAGGGTCCTCTTGACATTAGTTGATCCTGCTTGGCATCTCTTGGGGGGGGCTGCTTTTGTGCACCTGTGTTAATAGGGTACCCATCCCTTCGAAATGATTGTTGTGTTCCCACTTAGAAATGGCGCGTGGCGATGAAAATGTAGAGCTGTGAATAAGTGATGGCCCGGTGAGGCTGAGGAGTGCGAAGTGCCGGGGGCAGCTGCAGCACAAAGTGGTGAGGGTAGAAATTTCTGTGGATAGTGAATGCTGGGATTAATTTCCCAAAAGATCAAAGATGAGCTGTGGTCCAGGTATTTCCTACTGCCGAGGAGCCTTTCCGTGGGTGAAGAGAGAGTCATGCAAAGAGAGGAGGGTTTCAGTCTCTTTTTCCCCAAAACCTTGATCAGTCTCAGATCTTTCCTGGGAGGCAGCAATCAGGTTATTTTAAAAGCTGGAATGGCTGAGGTTGTATCCAGTGGTGGGCTGGAGACATGCCCAAGTAGGCCAGAATGATTTAAGTTAGAAATGAAGGTAAATAGTACTGTTGCATAAATTCCTTTACTTTCTTTGCTGGAGAACTGGGGAAGGCACTGGCATCCCCGGCAATGGGGGTCAAGATGAAGGCCTGCAGCTCCTTCGTAAGCATTCTGCAGCCTGTCCCACTCTGCACCTGTCTGCTGGTTTGGCTTTAGGACAGGAGCGACCCACATCACCTGGAGAGGAGAGAGCACATTTAGGCATGAAGCCACTGAGTTGTAACAAAGAGGGAGGAAAGGCAGCTTGAGGACTAGGGAGGAGGAGGAGATCATGATGATGGCAAGAGAAAACCAAGTCATGGGTCGTAGAGGAAGAGGAGCACAGAAGGCACCTTCAGCTCAAGTGGGCAGGAGGAAGAGAACAGCTCTTGCTTAGGCGAGAGTTGATATTTCAGCCCACGCTTGAAAGGAGAGGTGGTGGGTAGAAGAAAATCGATTGCAGCAAAGCATTGTCAGGGGCTGGGAGTTGAGCAGGGAACATGGGAGGAAACTGGGTTACTGGGGAGGGAGGAGGGCAGAGCTACAGCATGAAGGAGCAGATCTGGAGGTGGTCTCTTAGAGCTGAGAGGCTGGAAGGTCATAGTCCAGTGAGAGGTGATGGGGCCTGCGGTGGGGAGATAGCACCTCACCCACCTAGAGCTGCAGGAGGGATGGAGATGTCCTGGAACAGCATTAAGTACCTGTTCAGCACTGAAAAATGCTGTGATTGCATCTTAGCCGGCAGCTTCTTAATGCTCCTGGTGTCGGTCAGGACACGCCCCTTGAGGGGCAGTCCACATGCCTTCAGCGTCCCCGAGTGTCTGTGGCATTACCTCACCAGGAGGCCATATGGGAGAGGCACCACTCTGTCTAAAAGCTGTAACAGCTCCAGGCTTTCAGAAGTGGTTGGTGAGAAGGAGGACAGCAGCATAACACTGAGGCTTAGTGGACATTCCTTAGTGGATGAGAAGAAGGCTGTGGATGTTGTCTACCTGGACTTAGATAAAGCCTTCAACACTGTTCCTCACAGCATCCTCCTGGAGAAACTAGGCGCTCATGGATTAGATGGGTTTAGAAACCAGCTAGACAGATGGGCACAGAGTTGTGGTGAACAGACTTAAGCTGGCGGTAGGTCACAAGTGGTGTTCCCCAGGGCTCAATGCTGGGGCTGGTCCTCTTTAATACCTTTATTAATGATCTGGACTAGGGGATCGAGTGCACCCTCAGTAAGTTTGCAGATTACACCAAATTGTGTGGGAGTGTCAATCTGCTGGAAGGCAGGAAGACTCTGAAGAGAGACCTGGACAGGCTGGATCAAAGGGCAGAGGCTAACGTTATGGTGTTCAACAAGACCAAGTGCCAGGTCCTGCACTTTGGTCACAGTAACTCCAGACAATGCTACAGGCTTGGGGTAGAGTGGCTGGAGAGGTCCCTGGAGGAGAAGGACCTGAGGGTGTTAGTGGACAGCCAGCTGAACATGAGGCGGCTGTGTGCCCAGGTGGCCAAGAAAGCCAATGGCATCTTGGCCTGTATCAGGAATGGTGTGACTAGCAGGAGTAGGGAAGTGAGTGTTCCATTATATGCAGCTCTGGTGAGGCTGCACCTCAAGTACTGTGTCTAGTTTTGGGCCCCTCACCACAGGAAGGACGTTGAGATACTGGAGCCTGTCCAGAGAAGGACAGTGAAGCTGATGAGGGGTTTGGAGCACGGGTCCTATGAGAAGCAGCTTAGGGAACTGAGGCTTTGTAGTCTTAAGGAAAGGAGGCTGAGGGAAGACCTTATCGCTCTCTAAAACTGCCTGCAAGGAGGGTGTAGAGAGGTGGGGGACAGTCTCTTCTCTCCCGTAACAAGCCATAGGATGAGAAGAAATGGTGTCAAATGGCACCAAGGGAGATTTAGGTTAGATATCGGAAGAATTTCTTTACTGGAAGGATAGTCAAGTATTGGAACAGGCTGTCCCAGGAAGTGGTGGAGTCACCATCCCTGGAGGGATTTAAAAGGCGTGTGGATGTTGCATTTGGGGACGTGGGCTGGAGGTGGACTAGGCAGGGTTAGGCTGTGGTTGGGCTCGGTGATCTTAAAGGTCTCTTCCAACCCAAGTGATTCTGTGATTCAGCTTCAACGTGTGCCAGGCAGGAAACGCCATACCATCCTCATGTTCTTTCAAGTACAGAAATGTTTGGTTGTGGCTACTGTAGGAATATACTACAATGTATGTACTACTTTCTTCCCACCTTCACGTCCTTGGAAGGGAAATGCTGCCCTGACCATAGGGAGCTTTGTGTGAAAAAGCAGCAGAGTTCCTCAGCTGCCATGCCTCCGAAGCAATTTCCCTGAGCCCGTGCCTTTCCAGAGAGCATGCTTGTTCTCTGCCGTTTAATGGCACTAAAACTCACCAAGACCATGAGCACCACACACTTAAAAACATTGACTCGTATGGACTGATCTTCCCAAGGGAGGAAAAATAGCAGTGGGCATAATTGATGTTGTCAATTATGCTAATGCAGCAGTGCCAAATGCTCTTTGCAGAGATGTGGTAGCTGAGTGGTGTGGGTTTTTCCATCAACACCCCCGCACACTCAACGTGGGGTCCAGGGAAGGCAGCAGCTTTGCAAACAGCCACAAGTCTCAACACCCAGCTGGGTTTTTTTCATATTGAACTATTCAAACCGTCTGTTCAATCAGCGTCTTTGCTCCCTCCTGTTCTTTCAAGCCCGTTGATACTTGCAAAGAACACAGACATCTCTTGGTTTGTAAAACCCAGAGTACTTTCCCCCTTAGGGGCGTAAATCCTTACATTAAATTTGCATCATCTTGTTTTTTTAAGGGCTCTTATTATACACAGGCAAGGTTTGCTCTAGTATTGGAAATGTCTGATGAATGCCAGAGACACCCAAAAAGCAGTGCCCCCCGTTTTGGCAAAAGGAGAAAGAGCGAGCAACCCATGGGTGGCCCTTCTTGGAGAGTGTCTGTGTCTCCAGGTGCACCAGCCCTCTCTTGCCATGGCTGCGTTTGCAGTGCCTTGTCAGCACAGCATCCGTACATGCACATGCTTGTGTCTCTCTCTGCAACTCAGGCTACTCTTTGTTCTCTGAAGCCCCAAAGTTGTTTATCAGACTCAGGGGGGATTTTCTCTTTTCAACAAGTGGCAGATCTGTGAAATACAGTTTGGTTTTAGTCAATAAATGAACGGATGGGATTTCTTTTTTCCCTCAAATCCAACAGAAACACACTTCGTCTTGCAGTTTCCATGAGGCAGCACTTTAAAATATTTTAAGTGTAATGTATGTTTTGGAATGTAGTGAGTGTTTGAGCTGAAAGTCCTGTGATTGATGTTTTCATGAATTTCCCCATTACATGTGTAAAGAAGTTGGCTGTTTTGGTGGTGTTTTCACATTCAGAGTCGAAGCAATCAAGGAGTTTTCATCTTGTTTATTCATTTGCCTGTTTATTTTTTTTCTCCAATATTTATATTCCATTCTTAAGATCTGGCTATTAGCAATTATCCCCTTAACTGATTTTATCCTTTCTCATTATCAAATTACAGAAAATTTTTTTCAAGCCATTTTGAGCACTGGAAGGAATAAGTCAGTATGGATGAGCCATATTTCAGTGTTATATATTCATGGAAATTGTCAGCGAAGACACTGACAAATCTGATAGACCTATTCAATAATATCATCTTCCAGGCCAGACAAACCTCCCTGTATAAGCATTGATTAGATCAAGTCTCAGAAGCTGAACGTCAGCAGCGCAACGAAGCTGATGGGAAGGGGAAGAAGGCTTTTTCAGCCTCCATCTGCTTGTTTGCTCAGAAACACACATCCTCAAATGGTCAGCTTGACCTGTACTTTTTGGGTGCCTTGAGGGCTGTGAATTCTGCCCTGGCAGCAGCCTCAGGTGGTGCATTCCATGATCTCAGCTAGTCCAGGGACTGTCTTGCCAGCACTGTCGTGGCCCCTTGCACTGATGCTGTGGCTGTGCCTGGGAAACGCTAACGAGCACAAAATGCTGCACGTCTTCTCACGGCTGCTCTGTTCCCTGCTCTCCTCCCTCCCTGGTTTCCCATGGGATTTCAAATCTACGCCACAGTCTTGGATCTTTTTCAGACCGCTTTCTGGCACTGGGGCGTTCCTGGCACTACCGGGGGTGCTCGGGCGAGTAATCCGGCAGATGGCTGTGTTGCCCAAGCAAACTGACTGCTCCACCAAAAAGGGCAGAATCCATCTGTGTCAACACATCATCTTCCCTTGGCTGGGCCAGCGCTGTGTGATTGAGCCACCGCCGATTCCCCACGCCAAGGATAAAGAGTCTTGGGCTCATCAGTGAGTCTCTTCTAAAGCCCCAGAATCAGGGACAGCAAAATAAATGCAACTTAATATTTTATGTTTGAGGAAAGAAAACTATCCTAAAACTTTGCTGAAACCCTCCACTCTGCATCGTTAGCTTCTCGTCCCTTTGCATGGGTGGAGAAGCCATGCCTATCAAGGGAAAGACTGGTAGCGGTGCGCTGACCCAGCACATGTGAGAAGCACTGGGGTGTGATGCATCCCTTTCTCCACAGGCTCGATGCAGAGCCCGCGGAATTCAGTCACAGCCGTCTTCATTGTCTGTAACAGGCCTGGAGAGGGGCCAGGAATCAGAACAGCCGTGCTGGATTGCTACAGAAAGTGACTTTTTTCTTTTTTTCCCCCCTCCGGGAATAAAATATGAGAACTTCAGACTAGATTCCTTCTCCACATTGTAACATTTTCAAAGTAGGTTAAGTTTTGAGTGTAAACCACTTGACATTGTCCCTTTAAATTAAATTTTGTGTCTACTACCATGTCAGCCATTCCTAAACTGGTGAAGAATAATAAAGCCCCAGAGCTTAGCTATGGGATATAAACTATCATGCAGTTCTACTCTGCCTTTGTGAACCAGGCTTTCCTTTCTTCTTAATGGAATTAGCAAGTGAGACACAGAGCTGAGCACCGCGCATCCATCACAGCCAGAGAGAAACCATTTCTCATCCACAGCTTTGTAAACACTGGGAAAATTGCATCCTTGCATATGCAGATTTGCTTGGTGCTTGATTCCGCAGACTCCCAAGTCAGAGGTTGTCACACTAAACAAATAGGTTATTTAGGAAGTGGTCCTGCTTTTCCAGCAAATCGCTTAAAAATTGCTGGAAGGGAGGGGGGGAGGTGGGGAAAAATATAAAAATAGATGTTTTAATATTTTGCCAGCTGTGTGGCAGCATGGGTGCTGCCTAGCTGCAGTTTCCACTGGCACTTACATGCACAGGCATGCACACTCCTGGCATTTGGGAGCACTAGGGTGCTCCAGTTCCTCTAAAAAACACCAAGCTTTCAAAGGCTGCTGCAAGCATTAGTCGTGTTTCCGAGTGCAAGGTTTTAACAAACACATGTGGAAGTTGTGGGCAAAGGGAGAGGCTGCAAAATGGGGGCAGGTGAGCTCAGCAAAGCAAAGGGAAGAAATCCAGTACAGACTGTATTTCTGGCCGTACAATTTATGGGGTTGGGTTTTTTTTTGGCCTGTGACTTGAGGAGAGCAACGAGGGCATCTCCCTCCAGGAGATGTGACTGCGTTATGCCCCACGTGCCTGAATGTCCTTTTATGATGTCTGATTGTTCAGAAGTGTAGATGTCTACAAATAGCTGAAGTCTGGGGCACGTAAAGTCAAGGTGATGCAAGAACAGAGTTGCTCTTCCCTTGTAAAATAACTTCCTAATAGAGTCAAGTGGGGAAGGCATTTTTTTACTTACTTTGCTGACCTAATCCTGATAGAAAATTTTCAAAACGTAGAAATGTCTCAGCTCATGGTTTAGAACCTGGAGGCTTCCAAAATGGAAAGCACATAGTGTTCACTTGAGAGTAATAACTCTGGCTAGCTTACTTTAGTTTATGGACTGCTAGAAGAAAACCATTCCTCTTCTCGGGATTCTTCTGAGTGACTTTGCAGACAGGCAGAGGTGACCATATTCTGACAGCACAGTGGTCTCCAGCCTTTCCGCTGCCTCACAGCTCCTTGCTGTTGTTGATGTCCAGAAAAATAATTTCAAAAGTAGAGATAGAGGCCGGCAGACTGGTTAGTAATTCTTACTGCCAGTTAGTAAATCTTACTGCCAGCAGCTTCTGAACTACTGTCACCTCCTCCAGCTACTACTGAAAGCCTGAGTAGCCAGCAATGTCAGCTCCAACTACTCAAGTGGCCCTGAAACCTTCTCTTGCCCCTAGTGCTACTTTTAAATGACAAATTGCAGCTGCTTCTTTCTCTAAGTCCAGATTCTCGGAAGGGTGGAGTGTGGAAAGTCCCACTCCAGAATTCTGTGCTGTCAGGAGGGCAGGATGCTTTATTGTTTAAAATCTGAAAATCGGGGCATAATGCACTTGCCTAGCAGTGGGTGCCACAGCAATGGCTACCCCGGGTGGTTTTGTTTTATAGGATGCTTTCAAGTGCATCTTTAGATCCTGCTTGGCTCCATCTTACTGAAATCAACGGAATTTCTCTGGAATAGGAGGCAGACACGCTGTTTGTAGAGGTCACATAGTAGCCTCACAACCACGACCCATGCAGGAGGGAAGCTGCAGCACTGTGGAGCGCTGCGCTGTGTGATTTAACAGCACTTCCTCCTAACAGACTTTTCCTGAGGAGCATGCAAAATCAAGCCAGGCTCATGGAGATTTTAAAAACAAGCAGGAGGGAGAGAGAAATATTGCTCATTTAATCTGCCAGCCTCAAGAGAATACCTCACTTATTATGGGAGTTCTCCTTTAAGTTTGAAGCACGTATGCTAAGCTTGGTAAAATGGGCTTTGTATTTTTGGATTTCTGGGAGGTTTTTGTGCTTTTATAATGAGAGAGATCATGCCTTTTCATTTCTTATAATTTCCCAGTGTCATGCTCATGGAACCTGTGATTGTTAGCATTAAAACTTAAATTAGGTCTCAGGTGAACTGCTAGACATCTCCTTAGCTAAACTGATGTAGCTCAAGGAAAAAGAGCACTTCCATTCGTGCCTTTAAAGCTTGGCCCTTAATTTAGTCAGTAATGAACGTGAATCAAAAGTTGCAGAATTCATTTGTGCTTCCTTCTCATAACAAACAAATTCCATAATGTTGTGAGTTAATGTGATAAAGAAAAGCATAGACGCTCGGTAGCCTGAAAATTCTGTGTGTCTGTCCAGGCTAAGAGCTTGATTTGAAGGAAGGGAACAGGCAAAGCAAGTGCCAACTCGTCACGCTGGTATTGGCATGGGCAGCCTGATATTACAAAATCAGACCAAGCTATTTTACCGTTGTCAGCATCCCTGAAGTATTTCAGTCCTCGAAATGAATTCAGGCGTAAAGCTTTGTCAAGATTTGTGGTGAGGGCGGAGTTGGTAATGCCAGTACATTTTTCCATCTAGGGTTTCCATCAGAACTGTACAAAATCCATCAAGCTCCTCACACTGGCTCCCACATCTTGGCTTCCCCAAGACTGTGTACCTCACCGGTTGTGGTTTCCCTTTATACTCTCACGTAAGCAGTCTTCTGTAACATTCTGTTCTGTTAGAGGTTAGGGATAAAACTAGAAATGGCATGTGCACTAGCGATGAGCAGACCTGAGCCGACGTAAGCATTTCTGTAGGTTCTTCCCTTTGTGTCCCTCACCATGTATCGTTTACATATGTTTTGTCTTATTTGGAGCACAGAAACCCACCTTCCTGAGCAAATCTGAGCCTTTCAGCACCCGCTGATCTCTTTGTCTTCCGCTCAGCAGCTCTGTTTTGATCAGAAGAATGAATGAGCTCAAAGGGAGCTACAGCTTGCAAGGAAAAAAGACACTTCCTGCTTACACATAAAAATGTGATCCCTAAAACTCAACGCAGCTTGAACTGTGCCAGATTTCTCAAGTTGCCGTTATCAAGATGCCTCCTTTCTAAATAGGACCTCTAATGGCAAGGGATACCCAGAAGAAATGAGTGCAGGAAAGGACCCTTAGAAAAGCCCTTCCATGGGTTGCAGTGATGCTAGTTGTATGCTCTCGTTAAAGCTGCTCCCAAAATACATTCTTCCTAGCCTTTGTTTTCAGAGGTTTATGGAAATAAAAATCCAGCAACATGGTGCGATCTGCAGCCACCATTTGTCTGCCTTGGACACGTGGAATATGCACCCTACAGTACTTTGCCCTGCAGAGCTGTGGCACTGTGTAAAGGATTCACTGTTACCAAAAGGAGGTCATTTTATACCTGACTAAATCACATTGTGACACCCAGTTAATGCTGGATCTTTGCCACTTCTACAATCAGTTCCCCCCTTACAGACCCCTCCTTTGAGGTATGCCAGCATCCAGTAACAGGGCTCCCTCTGACAACAGATAATGAAGTAACAGTATCTCCATCTGACAGCGCAGGAAGAGTCCAGAGACAAAGTGGCATTCACAGAGCTGAGCTTAACTTTACTGCAGACAGCCCCAAACCTACCTCACAGAAGAAGTCATGGGGAAGCTTAGATTCTTCTCCCTTTGGGGCCTATAGAAACCATGCAGCTTGGTCCTTCTGTAGGACCAACAGACATGTGTAGGTACAGTCTGAGACCTACTGTGACACAGGGTGAGGCACATGTGACTCTTAAAATGCTCTGCTGTGACAGCTGGGTTTCATCCTGTGTCAGCTGTGGTGTGGGTGTCGGTCTGTAGCTCCTAGCACTCCATCCACATGCCAGGAAGATGGTAGGTACTGGTTGGCCTTTTGGCATCCTGGTGAAGGCATTTCCCTCTTGGCAGCATCCTCTTCCCCTTCTCAACTCCCCCTGCCTCCCCTACAAGAAAGGAAAGTTAAAAAAAAGCATTTGAGACAAGACTTTGTCAATCTTCCCCAGGGAATATGCTGGGAAAATTAATCCTGTTGTCTGGATTTGGGGAGGAATTTCATTCTCCCTTGGTTCCACCCTTCTTCTGGGCTCCAGGCACTTTGATTAGCTGAAGAGTCGTCCTTGAAGGGTGCTGTTTGAGATGGCGCACAGCAGCTGTTTGCCGTCCATGACACTAGTTTGTGTTAATTAATGGATATTAAGGAGTACCACACTGTATTTTTGTGCCTAGCAGCTGTATTTTAGGCCTAGTTTTTGTAAATCTGCTGTTAGGAATTACCAAGCCTTCCCGAGGATTTGAGAGTTAAAGTTATAATGAGATGCCAGAATATCTGTTTTCAGGAAACATCAGCATTTAAATACTTGCATTTGATCTAGTCTGAAATGTAAAAAAAAAAAAAAAAAAAGAAAATTTTGAAATATTCATAGAACTGAATTTCTTCAGAATTTTGCTTCACGGGATGTTTTGGCATTCCGTATGAAATGTTAGATATCAAAATACTGTGAGATGAAAGCACATGACAGTTGTAATAAGTTGTATAGTAAGGAAAGTTGCTACTTAGCACTGAGTGAAACATCATCTTTTCCAGAAGGAGTATCATCATGTCAAATTACGATACAAACACGCGGTAATTTGATCAATTAGACACGTGAAATGATAACCTGATCCTTAAGATAACAAAGGCTTCCACCTAGACTCAGGCAGTGTAAATGCATCTGCTGGAAGGAGAAGTAGTGCAGCTGGGGGAGAAAGGACAAAGCTGGTGTTTTTATTTGTAGTAGAGCTTCAGAATGAGCCTGCATGGAGACAAGTAGCAATTTTTCCCTGTTTTAATAGATCTGAGTAAAGAGAGCCGAGACAGACAAGTAGCTTGCCACATGGGGTTCACTTTGCTGATGGTTCCACATCTTTTCATTGAACGCCTCTGCTGAGCCCCACCCCTGGCCCTGGGTGTTGGAGCACAGCAATGTAACCTTCCTTCTTTGTTTCTGACGCAAACCTGTTACTTGAGGAAAACGGGAACGGTTTATAGGCGTAAAAAACGCTGTGGGGGGTGCAGCATTTTGAGTATCAACTACAGCTTCTGCCCGCTGAGCCGTTTGGCCAGCCCGGCAGCGAGGGGCACTCAGCTGTGCCCTGGAGCTAGCCGAGGCGCTCCTAGTAGCTTGGGTTCAAAAGGCTGTATGTACCTGTGTAGAGAGGTGACTTCCAGCACGCTTGGGTTGTGTCATACCGCGCGCTCACTGGCACTGCGTTAGTGTGAAACCCTATTCCTGGAAACACAACAGCTCTAAAGGAAATGTGCAGGCAGAACAAGAGGAGCAGTGGCAGGTCATTGAGGAGCAGGGACTTGGACTTGAGGAACTTTATGGGTCCCTTCCAGCTTGAGATTTTCCCTGATTCTGTGATTTCGGACTGTTACCTGCGCTGAGCCCAAATGTGCTTGTTTGCCTGCTGCTGCCATCACCAGCCTTAGCCATTTTAGACAGCCTTATGTAATGGCAAAATATTTTTCGGAGGGGGGTGGGGGTGGGGAGGGAGGAAATTAAATCCCTCCCTATGGTTTTAATCTCCCTCTTTATTTTGTCTGTAGTTTAAAGCTGTGTCAGGTGTACGTCAAAAAAACACCCCCTCCCCAGGGTATTTCATTTACAATTTCATTTAGTAATGGAAGTGTACTTCCATCTACCTTGGATGGGAAAGGATTAAATAAAAAAATTTAAAAAATAAAAAACCCCACTGTTCTAAAATCAAGTAGCAGAAGTCTAGCCTGTCTCTGTGGCTCTGCAAATGAAGGAGCCGTGGAAAGGCTTGTTATTAGTCTATAATATCAAAACTGATAAACTATTAGTGTTTTGTCAGGCATGATATATGCTAAACGTTTTCCTCTGTGGATTGCCTCAACAAGAGCTGGGACTCTTTTTAGACACATCTGGCACTGCGGATTTTTTTCCTCTCCTGCATTTCAGTGATTTAAAGGGCCTTGGCTGGGCAGAAGGATGTCAGCTGTTTGGTTTAAAATACTGTTATAAGAGTGAATAAGATTTAAAGAGGCAGTAGGTAAAATTCTGGCTTTACTGAAGCTAGTGGGAGGATGGCCATCAAGTTTAACAGCTTCGTGATTTCTCCGTGCGGCTTCTCCATCCATTTTTACTCTTAGTAAATTTTCCATTCGCCAAAATTGCCCTTTCTTTCCTGTTCAGCTTCTCCCACTTTGAATATTAGCTCTGGAGTGAGTGCTAAGATAAAATGCCAAACCCTTTATTTACACAAATGCCATCTCTACAGCTCACTTCTGTAAGACAATAATAGCAGGTACGGGCATATAAAAACAGTAAACGCAGGTATTCATTTATTTAAAAAAAGACTTTTCTGGCTGTGTTTCAAGATGGACCGTGCGATGGCAATGAGTCTCGGCGCCTCCGTGGTGTAGAGAAGCTGCTCTCCTCTTTGCGCAGTGCTGTGCATTCGCACTGTGTCCCATCACACCAAAATACATCCGCGTGTGGAAGCACAGGGAGCCGGAGGGACCAGAGCTGTTGCCCGATGGATCTTTAGCCAGGTTGGATGGGGCCTTGGGCAAGCTTGTATAGATCCAGGCCTGAGGTTGGTGTCCCTGCCTGTGGCAGGGGGGGTTGGAGCTCTATGATCCTTGAGGTCCCTTCCAACCCATGCCATTCTATGATTCGGCAGCCGAGTAATAGGCCAGAGCTTACATTCGTACAGCGAGGCCAGACCCTTCCATCACAGAGCCAAAAACACGCCAAGGTTTCATCTTCGTCCTGCTGTTGCTGAGCTTTGTGATAGGTGGGAAACAAAGGGTATGAGGTGAGGTAAAAGATAGAACAGGTTTTGCTGCTGTTCTACAGTTAGAATTGGGAATAGTAAGGGATATCTTTCCATCTTCAGGTGTGGGAAAGGAATCATGTTGAACTCCTGATTGCTGCATAGGAATTTCTAACAGACAGTCTGTTAGAAACTGATCCTCTAAGCAGCCAAAAGAAGATTTTATTGGTAGAACTGGGCAGATGTTGTAGGCTGTATGGACCCGTCATGGCTGAGGGAGCTGGGCTTGTTCAGCCTGGAGAGGAGAAGGCTGGTGGGGGACCTCATTGCAGCCTGCCAGTCCCTGAAGGGAGATTATAAACAGATGGGGAATCAACTTTTTAAAAGGGTAGACAACAGCAGGACAAGGGGGAATGGATTAAAGCTAAAGGAAAGAAGGTTGAAATTAGATATTAGGGGGAATTTTTTTACAGAAAGAGTGGTGAGGGGCTGGAGCAGGCTGCCTAGAGAGGTGGTGGATGCCCCATCCCTGGAAGTGTTCAAGGCCAGGTTGGATGGGGCCTTGGGCAGCCTTGTGTAGCTCCAGGCCTGGAGGTTGGTGGCCCTGCCTGTGGCAGGGGGGTTGGAGCTCTGTGATCCTTGGGGTCCCTTCCAACCCATGCCATTCTATGATTCTATGGTTTTACATTGCAGGTCTCAGGGGGAGACAGGTGAGTAAAAATAAAGCAAAATGAGCAGTATTCACCCTTCAGCAAGTGCGGTGCTTGGCTTTGTACGGAGGGGCGATCCTAGTTTTGAACAGGCCAATAAAACCTATTTACTTCTGTGAAGAGCCCAAAGAAAAGCAGTGGAAAGCATGGCTGAAACTGTGCTTTTAGCCAACACAGACCCATTTCTGGGTAGTCGCAGGCCATTCAGGGTCATGTTCTGCCAACCAAAATAACCAAGATATGCACCAGGGATTTGCCAGGCATGTGATTCAGGAAGTGTTCAAAAATACCCTATATTGGAGTTGCGTATTTTTATTTCAGTCTCGTATTTTCTTACACACACTTCCCCCAAATTCTGCAGCTCTTCCTTTGGTTTCCTGGATGAATTATCTCGGGCAGCATGTTTTTACAAGCACAGATGCTACCCTGGAAAAAAAGAAAGGAGGGAACGGAGCCAAATGGGTGTCACACTCCAGCTTGGCAGCACTTTACTGACATGCACCCTCCCACCCCCCAAAAAAAAGGAGGGGGAAAAACAAAAAGCCGAATTTAGTAATCAAAACTGAATATAAAATCAGTGCAGAACTAGGGCTGTAAGCCCTTCAGGTTGTCAGAAGGACTGAAGGAAATGCCTTGTGGCCAAAACAACGTCCCTGACCTACTTGTCCATGCTGTCACGTTACCTGGGTAGCCTTTCCGTCTCTGTGCCTTCCATCAAGCCTCTTTGACAGTTTTGCCATTCATACTTGCTTTCGGTTGTAATTTTTTTAGTTTGTTGGTTGCACACTAAAACCACGCTGGCAGGCCTAAATAGCAGACCTTTTCAGATACTGCATCTTGCCATCCGTGGATTTCCGCAGAAGACAATCCGTTCCATCCTGGAGTTCCTGCTGGAAATTAGGGGATGGACTGGTAGTTGGATTAGGGTCTGCTTTTATTTGCAGTGGTTTCTCAAAACGAAGCCCCTGTTTTGTTTCATTGATCTCCCTCCCACCTGATCTTTCTGCCAGTGAAAGCCACTCACATAGCAGACTGATGGAAAAGGCAGTTTCGTCTTACATAAAATTGTGTGTGTTCCTCTGGATATCGCCAGGTAGGGATACAGATGACACACATCTCCATGCAAACATGGAACCATGCTTCGTTAATCCACAGTTAAATTGCTCAAAGACCCTTTTTATTGATGTGGTCCTTAAAAATAGGAAGAGCCGCTAGTTTCATCAGTATTTAAATTCCTGCCAGACCCCTGCATGGGTGCTGAAGAGGGAGGAACGTCAGGATGCTGGGACTACATGTGTGAATCGGTGGTCTTTGGAGTCTGCTTTGTTGTAGGAATTGGAAGGGAGAGGAAAAACTAATTGGCTTCCACATTTCCAGAGGTGGGCAGGAAATACTAAATTAAATTTACAAGTGTACTCCCAGGAACCTGTCATGCTCGATCAGGAGCATGAATTAGCCTGGCAGCAATTGCAATGTCTTGTTTTACTTGTCCTCCAGAACAACTCTGCGCCAAAATTCTTGCTTGTAATTCTCACCCAATCTAGAATTTTCTTCCGTCGGGACAAATGCATATTTTATCCCATCGTGTTTATGAGAGATGTCCTTAGGCAGTTTAATTCCCATTTAGCCCTTCAGAGCCATGCAGCATTTATTTGCAGCTGGTCACAGCCTGCCCTAGTGTGAGCTATGTTGCCAGCCAGCCACCCAGAATCCCAACGGGCACTCAGGGCCCTTGCACCCTATTTCCCTCATTCCAGGGGAGGAAGAGGTGCGTCCTAGGTGGGCAGAGCTGCCCTGCAAGCTGAAACCTTCTTTCTGGATGAGCACCGATGGCGCTGCCCTCTCTGAGCCCCCTCCCTGCGCACCCGAGGCTGGGAGACAGGAGATGGGAGACATCGTTAGTCATGCAACTGTCCCCTGGGGCTGTGCCAGCGAAACGATCTTGTTCCCTCCACACATCAATATTCTTGACACCCGTCTTAAAACTTAGGTCATGCATATCCATCTACTCTTCGGAAAGTGTCAGAAGGGTACAAATATCCCTTCACTATTTTTAGGGCCATATCAAAAGTATTTATCAGCTTTCTGGCACCTCATCCCATTTGTCATGTTTGATGGTCTGCCAGCTGGCGGAGGAGGAGGATGAAGTCGTTTAGAAACCCAGTGGAAGATGGGTGAAACTCCATAAAGTAAGACCACAGTGAAGGTCTGGTGCCTGTTGTGACCATCAGGAAGTGCCTGTCATGATTCCCAGACACCTGGCAGAGCAAAGGCTCAAGGGAGTGGCTCATCCTCACCTTGGATTCACCCACCCCCAGGGCAGTGGGGATGTGGAGGAGATCTCCTCGAAGCCCAGCACAGGGCTGAGCTGTGAGAGAGGAGGACAGGTGATGTCTGGTGACTCCACCACCTGCTCTGCATGCTATCAACACTCCCACACCACATGGTGATGCTGAAGGACCACTTCCTTCAGTGCGTGCCCTTGGGTACCTGTCCTAGCACAAACTTGTGTGAGGAGGGGGCTCAGTCTGTGCGCTCTACATAATTCATGCTTCTCACACTAGGTGGTACGTGAGAGGTGTTGAGATTCTCATTTTACCCTAGGCTCGTTGCCAACAGGAAGCTCTTCCAGCTCCTTCCTAGCACATACCTCAGGGCCCCACATAGGTGGCCCTTTAATGTATAGGTAACGCATTCATCCGCTTCGTGCCACGGAATTGGGCTGTTGCCTTCGTGCGGCTGGCTTTTAGAAGGCAATGTATTCAGGTTGAAACTTTGCCCACAAACCATCTGCTTCAGCCTTATCTTCCTTTGACAAGAAAACTGAATACATAATGTCCACTTGGCTTTCCCAGCGTTGCAGAAGGTTGTGGTTTTGTGTTAGGTTTGCAGTTTCGGAGCTCCCCAGCAGCTCTTGCAACAAGCTCCAGCTCTTGTTTTCTAGGGAAAGATCTGTGACAAAAATCAATACCGTCTTCATAGCTGTAACAAATGCGACCCACAGCCTCTTTTTAGGATGACCACAGGCTCCCATCATACGTCTGAGGCCTATTTGCAAATATTGATTTGTATTGTAGATTATCTGTAGCCATTTCATATGAAATCCTCAGGTCTTGCAGCTTTGCTCTCTGCGCTGGGTTCAGTATCAAAGGTGCAGCTATAAATCAAAAGACCTGCCTGTAGACTCTATTGATAGCCAAGGTTGCCACGTTATGAAAATGAGGCGTTTCAGGGGGGTTTTTTAAGCTTCTTAAGGAGCGTGGTGCTTGCAAAGCTCCAATTGAGTGAAAGCACTGCTTTGGAGTCACAGCAGACTCTGTTTACTCGAAGAGGAGGGAAAAAAAAAGTGGAACCTTCATATGCAAATGTATGGCATTTGGAAATGTCATATAGCTGCATCTACATATAAATAAGCCGCTCTTGGAGTGCGCTCTAGCAAGGCTGCTTTGATAGAGAAATCGTGTAGTAGCACACAAAGGAGAAGCAGCAGGACACCACTTGGTCGAGTTTGGGGAGTTTTGTTACTTAATCGCGACTTAACTAAGCTGACTAATATTGCTGTGTTGCTGTGTGTTAGACCCAGACCAATTGGTTTTGCTGCCGGAAAGAAACCTGTGGTTGTCAGTGCTGCGTGGTAGGGACAGTGCTCTGGCTCCTGTGGCCCAGAAGATAGAGCTGAACGCAGAGGTGCTTCGTACATCAGCATCCCTCCTAGCCACCCTCCACCTCATTCTGTAGATCCATGCCTGCTTGCTCTAAAGGAGACATGATTTGGTCACGTAAAGAAGGACCCGCTGCTGCTAACATCCACATACTGGGATGGTATTTCCACCTCTGTAAACCCAGTATTAGGAGTAAATTGCAACTCTCAGGCATGGCTTTTCAGAGAGAAGGACGTCTACTTTCCACCATCCATTTTTGACCCACTCCAGCACTGACCCTCATGAATAGCTTGAGGAGAGGTGGATGGGAGGAAAAGCCGTGGCTGAGCTGCTGGGAGGAATTTCTCACAGAGGGGTGACACCCACTCGGCTCCTGCTGCGCTGCATGTGATGGATACAGCTTTCATCCCTCTGCCTTCAGGCATGCAGCCTAATTGGAGGGAACCTCACAAATCTCTAAAGTGACACCAACTTTTTTTCAACACAGAATTACACTAATAATAAGGTTAACTCATCCTCTGAGGGCTCTGTCATGAGCTGCCTAAGGAGATCATATGCAAGGAGAAAAACTACAACTTTATTCCTTTACATGGCTGGTTTCTGAAGGGAGAGGAAACTGCTCCCACGGGGCTGGCAGCATCACTCTTAGGACAGGGAGATCTGAGTGAAGGGAACATCAGCCGCATGCCAAAACCAAATACTGACTGAGTTAGCACGAAGAGGGATTTAATCTATTCTAGGAATGAGGTTAACACAGATTTATTCAATCCTGGCACAAAAGAAGGAAGCACAAACTGTAAGGGCCCCTTTACTCAGGGCTTTGATGGCTCCTCAGTACAGCCCTGTGTCATTAGATCACATCCGTAGCAGTGATGGCCAGCCTCGAGACGGGCCCCTGCAGGGGCAGGCTTAAAGAGCTTCGTCTGTCATTCATCAGCAAAAGTATTGAGAGGTGACTTGGTGACAGCTAACACAGAGACATGGATGCTGAAAAACTTTCTAGTCTGCCGGACTGGGAAGGAGGCAGGTGCCATTCACACGCAGCGGTGAACAGCTTCATGAAGAGGTCAGTGCGTCATCTCTCCATGTCCCCAAAATCAACTGTGGGGGTGGTTGTGCAGCATCTGCTTTAGACAGCAGTAACCTCAGCTTTTACCAACAGCCTTGGTAGGGGTCAGTGGATGAAATGGGGGGAGTGGGGAGGAGAGGAGGTCAGATAAGGTCAGATGATGGCCTGCTTTACCTCCCTGAGTAAAGTGGTCACCCCAGGGAGTTCTGTCTTGGGTGAGCACCTGACACTGAGAAGATGCTGCTTTGAAGCAGGACGACAGCCCACGTGGCGTGGTGTTTTTCTTTTCGTCTTCAACTTGGCTAATATTGCTGGGTGTTCCTGTTCAGGTGCGTGAGCAATGCTTGCGAGCCTGTGCTTGTATCTCTGTGCTATTCTGGGACTGTATTGCACCTTGTATCACAGTAGCTACTTGGCAGCACCTACTCGTGTGTGTAGGAGCCTCCACTGCTGCTCGGGGTCTACAGAGTCTCTGGGGTAAGGTATCTGTGCCTGCATAGTGGGTATAGGTGGACTGTGGCCGCTGAAAAAACAAACGAGGGTTAAAAAAAAGAAGTTACATTTAGTTTTAAGTACACAAGTAGTCTTGATGTGTGAAGGAAAATGATTAATGAGTTGCCTGATTTCAAGCAGTTTTCTCAAATAAGGAAGATATGTTCGCAGATGTTGTAAATAAAAGCGTTTCTTGATTTCAGAAGTTCAGAGATAGCTTCAGCTTATATAGCATAGCCCACATATATATGCTGACAAGCTGAAAATATTTTGTTCTCCATTTGAACATCTGGGGATTATTAGTGTCTTAATTCATTGGTTTCTATTATTAATAATGGCAGCAGGCTGAATAATTACGATACATTGCTGGAAAAGACAGAGCACAATATTTTTTTCCCAAGCGCACTAGGACATCTTGCCATCATCTCGAACATAAAAAGCACTAGATTATTTTTAAATAGGAAAGTGGATGTTATCTTATTCCAGGGAGCTCATTTGCATAGGAACATTTAAAATTAATAAATTACTGTGTTGAGCAAGCCTATTTTGTGCCTGAGAAAAGAAGCGAGTGTAATTTAATTCACAAAGTTCCGCTTCTTTTTTCCCCCCCTCGGTAAAGTAGCTAACGTGGGGAGGGTACTTTTTGTGCTGTGGATGTAGAAAGGCTAGCTTGAAGTGGGGTGGCTGCAGGATGAAATTCGGCTGGGGCTGCAGCATGGCAGTGCCAGGCGCTTTCAGCTGATGCTCCATGTCTCACTTTCCATCAGCTCTCAGGGAGAGTGGGCTGGCGAGCTCCCCTTGAGTGGCAGCGAGCAATTCCTGCTGAAGTTCCGCTCCATTGCCCACCCAAGCAGTGATTTTGCGTGTCCTTAGTTGCTTGCACACATTTTCTGCACTGTAAAGAGGCACTCAGTATTCACAAGATCAAGAGCAAGGCTTTAAAGGCATCAGAAGAAGAGAAGGTCCTGTGTCAAGGTAATTGAGAGGTCAGGTCAGGTCTGGGCAGCAGCTAAGGGTGAGGTACAGCGGGGCTGGCGGGCAGCAGCGTGGCTGCTGGCAGCTCTGTCAAGGGCAGGGTGCCTGGAGATGTTGAGCAAAGACTCAGGAGAAATCTCTTTTCTCTAGTCAGAGCTGGGATCTGCCGTCAAGGTTCTTCATTACAAGGAAGCCTGCTTAGGGACTTGATCCTCGTAAGGTGCTGTGGGACCTCAGTTCCAGCGAGGTGCTGTTAGAGAGGTGGGGAAGTACCGGAAAACCTGCTAAAGCAATTCTGCAGTTTCAGAGGGAACAACACCATTACCACCCTGTTCCTCCTCACTTTGCAGAGGGACCTTCAAGAACCGTTCCTGCAAATGTCCCCAGGCTGGAGAAGCTCCATTTTACCCCAAAAGAGCAGCAGGTGCTGACTCTGTGAAGACTGCAGATGAGTAACATAAACTGTCCTGTGGCTAATCCACAGGATTCAGCTGCCCACCCCTAGTCAGTCACTGAAGGTCTTCCACTAAACTCGGGGCACCTTTGCTCAATGGGTTGATGCTCTCTGGACCTTCATTTTGATTAAAGCTAAAATGGATTAAAGCTAAAAGAGGGAAGGTTTAGATTAGATATTAGGGGAAAGTTCTTTACAAAGAGTGGTGAGAGGCTGAAACAGGCTGGCCAGAGGGGGGGATGGATGCCCCATCCCTGGGGGTGTTCAAGGCCAGGTTGGATGGGGTTCTGGGCAACCTTGTATAGCTCCAGGCCTGAGGTTGGTGTCCCTGCCTGTGGCAGGGGGGTTGGAGCTCTGCGATCCTTGGGGTCCCTTCCAACCCAGACCAGTCTGTGAGTCTGTGATTACAAACAAGAACTTTCCGCACCAGCTCTCTGTCATGCAGAGCAGAAGAGCTTTGTTAAATAAGTTCCCAGACCTATGCTCTGCAGCACATCTTTGGGAGAGCTGCCAAGGAGGTAAAAAGAGGGGAGGGGACACATTTCCAAAAGGGGTTGAGAAGGTTTAGGACATATATTTGACCCAAGAATCCCTTTCCCCCTTGATAAATCCTCTGATGGTGTGATGTGTAAAGAGCCACTACCTCAATATCAGCAAGAGCTTTCAGCTGCAAATGTTACTGACCTCAGCAATATTAAGATTAAATTATTATGTAACTAAGTCGATTCTCCTTAACCACGGTTTCCAATGAGATAGGTGTCAAAATAGCTCCTGCTGCACATCATTCACCATCTCATCCCTTATTTGATGGCATATATGTGTATATATAAATATATTTTCAGGTCCTCCCTTGGTCCAGCAATGACTGTACGCTCGGTATTAACACTGTACATGAGCCAGTATTTTTTCATATGGGCATAGCCTACCCATTACCATTTCCCAAAGCTCCAGCAGTACAACCATGAGAATCTACAGGCTGCGACCGTCCACTTTGCTTGCCTGAAATCACCTCCGAAGTCTCACTGATTCAAACATTAAGAGCATTAGAATTACCAGCCCTGCAGAACTGATTGTTAAGTGCCTGGCAGTCGATTTTTGGATGTAAGAATCCTATCTTTTTCCTAGATTTTTATCTAATTTCTCTGAAGTGGATTGCAGGAACTTCTGACTGGAAAGAATTTCCTGGGCACTCCACGCGGTACTTCATATAATCCTCATCAAGAGTTCTAATGGACTTACTCGTTTTGTCAGTGGTGCTACTCCACACGTTCAGTTGTGTAACAGAAGCCCCACGCTAGCTCAGATGGGAGCTGGGGACCTGTGAGGGCTGCCCAGAGGAGAATCTGGCTGCATGGTTTGTGCTGTTTGCAGAGTCGGGTCCTGCAGCTGGGCACACTGTTTCAGCTTGAGATTCCTCCTTCACTGACATACTTACCCAGGAATCCTCACGATGCACATTCAGCTGCCAAAGACTGAAGGAAAGGCATATATTGCCACCAGAAATTAAAATAAAGAGACTACAAAGTATGTTTGAAATTATTCTTCCATTCCTCCTTAAGAGAGGACAGGAACAGCCATAGATAGTAAGGAATGTAGACAAGATAGCTTTAAATAATTTATTTAACATTTCAAGAGATAATCCATCAGGAAAATCAAGATCACCGAGTGGGTGGTCAGTCACACTGGATAACTTTTCAAGACCCAACTGTCTCAGCATCTCCCTGCCATCCACAGAAAGGCTGGAGAGCAAGTGTTCAACTGGGAAGATTCTTCTAGTAAGCACGACGATAAGCTGTTCCAGTCTACACAAAGTAGCATCTGGCCTCAACGCATTTAAAAATAATCTGTTTTGACTGGTATATCTTCTGTGATAGGCTATCATGTCATGTTCTGGCACTAACAAAAGATGTGAACAATATGAAATGTCATGTTAGGCTAAAGATGCAAAAAATGCTGCAGAAATGGAAAAGATGTTGGTTTCATCGAAGTGGCATTCTCTATCAGAAAAATGCTTCAAGATCTCTGAATACATTCGATCTGGAGGGTGAGGGCGTATTTCTTTTTCAAATAAAAAGGGGAAGCATTTTCAGGAATGTGGCAGGAATTACATTTGTCCAGAGAGAGGAGGGACTGAGCCAGTCAGTCTCATTTTAGCTCTAGGTATTACAGCTCCCATCTCAGATCCTAGTTGTTCAAGAAGGAACAAATCTGTCGTATTGGGGCAAAGAAAACTTACATGCATAGTTGCCAGCAACAATGCAGGAGGTCTGATGTTTGAAGAGGAGCTACCAAATTTAACATATACTGAAACCGTAGGAACTTTGCGTTGGGTCTGTGCCGTTGCCTGATGAATGTGGAGCTGTGGGTAACTTGGTCCTTAAGCTTTTCTCTCTGTAGGCATAAGGGTGGTATGGTAGAGGGGCTCCTTAGTTTAATGACACTATAATCTGAGTAGTGTGGCTTGCTTCCAGGACTGAATTTATATATAATCTAAAATCATAATAAGGGGGGAGGTCTTAGTTTATTTCACTTAGTTTAAATTTTTAAAAATTTTGTTCAGTTATTTGATTAATAATTTAAACATTTTTTTAAATTCATATCCTCTCCTTTTAGAAATGATTCATAGTTCTGGTTTCATAGTGACATAAACCCTGCGGTGCAGTCATGAGAGTTAGTATCTCATCCGCAGCTGCATCACTGAGAAGTGCTCAGATCCTTCAGAAGTTACACCAGCCAGTTTTAACATGAGGGAACTTTTAAAGCGTGTCCTGGTGGTTGGGTCTCTATTTTGAAGCTGAAAAGATGTTTTATGTAATGAGAAAAATAACCTGGTTTGAGGCAAGGGAAATCTTCTGGGTGAACTCAAAACGTGCTGGAAGAGGGTAGCTTCTTCATCTGAACTAAATGCGACTTTTATTGTGAGCAACTTGAAATGGCAGATCAAACTAAAACCAGGTTTCCACCCTCTGCCTTAATGTTCACTCCCTAACTCATTTAGAGGAGTCATCAGTGGAAATGAGGGACTGCATACACTTCATATCTTAAGCTTGGCGGTCTCTTCCTAGCCAGATGACAAGTGCTCCCGGATAAAGCATTTGCCCTATGAAGTGCTGGCATAGCTTGGGCCATCTCCTTTTTAATTCAGCAAAGCATTTCCCACCATCACATTACACTTGGAGGCGTAATTGCCAAGTTCCACAGGATCCTAGATTTACTTTAAAGCATGCTAGAGACCTATTTTGAAGAAAACATGGTTTCTACCCACACTATTGCAGGAGGAGGAAAAATCATTCCTCTTTTAACCAGCCCTACAGCCTACACACAGTGAGAACATCTGCAAGTCTGGGAGAGGTCCTGCTCCCCCTTTCACATCCTGGCAGATTCATCTGTCCTGAAAGTAACTATTCCCCTCACCACCTGGAAGCACACCTTAAAACAAAAAAGCAACCACTTGGCTTCCTACCATTTTAGCAGCGCTGCTGGCTCATCTCAGAGAGGAGGGGTTCTCACGCTGGTTGGGGGTGGTGCACGGATGTCGCCAAGATGTCTCTGTACCTGGAAAGGAAGGATGGGGGACACACACCCCCCCCATGCACCCTCTCCTGTTCTTCAGAAAGGAAGGAAACTCCCACTACTGGCAGGGATGAAGGAAATGGCATGATATTTTCCACGGAAGAAAAGTTGTGTGTTAACGAGGATCCTGTACTTCCCGCTGCAGTTTTCAGGACAGGCTTGTACATGGGCCACAGCAGAGGTCCAGCACAGCCAGGAGCCATCAGCATGGTGGCACACCACTATGTGTGCATGGAGTCCAGCAAGCTCCCAATCAAGCTCTACCTGTGTGCGCTGGGCAGGTCCGTTAATCGCTGGCGTGTGTCACACACGGCTTTTTCCGTTCCAGGAAGATTTCCAGGTGGAAAAAAAGGAACACAGATGAAGTCCTGGTGGCATAATAACTCTAATGTATATATTCCACATGCTGGTAGCCAGTGCCTGACCTAGAGGATGATAGATAGATAGATAGATAGATAGATAGATAGATAGATAGATAGATAGATAGATAGATGATAGATAGATAGATAGATAGATAGATAGATAGATAGATAGATAGATAGATAGATAGATAGATAGATAGATAGCCAAAAATGTTTAGCACCAGACCAGATGGACCTTCTAATCCCAGCTCTTCCCAGTAGCAGAAATTCCTGGACAAGTTCTCAAAGGAGGTTATGCCACGCCTGTAGCATGCTTCCTGTCATCCTGTTCTGTCTGTGCTGTCCCAGAGACAGCCATCAGCCCCAAACCCAGGAATCATCACTGCACTTGTGTGCTGTGCTGTTGTTGACAGCCCTCACAGCAGCCTGGCACAGATACCCCAGCACAGGCAGGGAACCAGGAGCGGTGGGCAGGTTTGTGTTCAATGTATGGGTGTTGGAAAAGATGCAGCAGTGGTCCATAGTGCCGAAGCAGCTGACAAGTGACTGTCTGGCAAGTAGTCCAGAAGGCCAGTGCCGCTTAGTTCAGTGGGGCTGTCCTCTCTGGGGACCTGCAGTCTGCAGTCTTTCACAGAAGCACAGGGCTGAAGTTTCCTCTAATAAAAAAAGATGGAATTTAAATACCGCCTGTGAGGTTTATGACTTCACAGGCTGTGCATCCATGTTTGCTGCTGTTTTTTTCCTGAGGTTGAGAAGACAGAGCTGTGACATAAGGCCAGCATTGCTGCCACCCATCTCTCCATCCCTGTTCTCTTCATCTTTCCCAAGAAGAGAATTGAGCACTCATGTTATAATGTCCAGAAAGTCCAAACCATGAAAGAGGAGTTCGTGCTGTATAGAGGCTGCCTTGTCATGCTCATCTGCTGGGAGCTTCTCCCTGCCTTGTCTCACCATAAGGACAATATAACCAGCTTCATCAATGCAAGTTGTTAGAGACTCTTAAAACTCTTGGACAGTGGCAACAGGAAAGAAACTCATTATGAAAATCAGAATCTTGGATCCACTGCACGCAGTTCTCCCAAAGGTGGGATAACACCTGAGCGTACCTCTGCCGCCGTGACTGGCTGGGAGGCAGAACACAAGCTACAGTTGTTTCATAATAACACTTGGGGACTTCCTTTGGCAGATACAAATGCTTCAGCTTATTTGTGTGTAAACTGCATTTCCTCAGATGTCGATCATGAGAATTTTTTTTTCTTCTGTTTTTAATTAATTGTGGCTAGATGCTGCTATCACAAAAAAAGGACTTTTGCCATTTGAGATACCATGAGTCTTGGTTAAGTGGAAGAATTTGCAAAAATTACCCAGATTAGTTAACACCTCGGCAGCCTGCAAGATTTATCTGAGCTTATTGCAAGGACCACTCTGCATTTCAGCCCATGATTTAAGCATTGAGCACATCTTTGTTCCACAGCTAAATGAAGCCTTCATTTTCCTGGCTACGTGGAGGGAAGTATTTTCTGGGATTTACAGCCTCAGGGGCTATTTAAGAGCTGCAGAAATAGGGACAGAAAGTCAACCTAGTTTAAAGGTGCCCATGCTGTGGGACAGGGAGGAGGCCAGCCAACTCTGGGGCACAGGCATGCAGCACCAATGACTCCTGGTCTTCTACTTCATCCATAAAGTTACCTTTCTGAATACATTGTGTTGAATGACTGAATGCAGTGCAATGGTATGTTACTGCACATGTCCAGAGTCTTCCTCCTCCTTGCCTTGCCTGGGTGTGAGGAGAGAGTCTGCAGAGGGTAACAGAAACAATGGGGCGTTTCTCACAGGCTGTGCTGTAGTCAGCTTTTGAATAGTCAAATTATTTTTTCTGGTGTCTCTTTTGCTGTAACTTGAGAGAAAGAAGATGTGCAACAGAACAGCAGCAAACCTTGTCATCTGCCCTATGAGAAAAGGCTGGGTGAGCTGGCACTGTTCAGCCTGGAGAAAAGAAGACTGAGGATGGGGGAGCGGGAAAACCTTATGAATGTCTTAAGTATGGGAAGCAGGGGGAAATGGCCAGCCCCTTTTCAGTGATCTGTGGAGAGAGGACAAGGGGCAATGGCTGCAAGTTGGAGCACAGGAAGTTCCACACCAACATGGGGAAGAACTTTTTCACAGTGAGGGTGCCAGAGCCCTGGGACAGGCTGCCCAGGGGGTGTGGAGTCTCCTTCTCTGGAGAGATTCCAGCCCCGTCTGGATGCCGACCTGTGCAGTATGAGCTGGGGAGCTGCTCTGGCAGGGGGGTTGGACCCCATGAGCTCTTGAGGTCCCTTCCAAAACCTATGATTCTGTGATTCTAAATCAACCTTGCTGTTTCAGGGTGCAAACCGTTGCTCTTGCTTCCCATCCTTCACACCTTGGTGTCCTGATTTTCCTTTCTTGTATACATTGAGTTCTTTCCGTCATGTTACAGTATCCTGCCGTGTCAGGTTAATGTTCCTTTCACCTGTGTTCACAGAGAATGCAAATAAACTGGAAGAAAGTGCAAGAGGGATCTACATCCCTTGTCCAGAGCATTACAACGGCTTCTGCATGCATGGCAAGTGTGAGCACTCCACTAACATGCTGGAACCGTCTTGCAGGTAACTCTTCTACTAGAAAGGCTACACACATCAAAGTACTGACTTACAAACGAACTCAATCGGGGTAAACTATGGAAAAGAATGGTAACCACGGCCCTTTGTGCTACAAGACCCATTAGATTTAAATTATTCAACAAAGCCCCCATTTTATGTGGGAAAAGCACATTGAGTTACGCAGGGTGCTATTTCATTACAAAAACATTCAGTAACCTTCAGCTATATTTAGATATATTTTGAAAAGCACTTCACAAAGAGCTCAGACAGCCACTGAGTAACCTCCTCAGCCCGAAGAAGAGGAGAGCCACCAGGGACGCACCCCTGCTGTGGCAGGAGTGATGCTCCTGGGGCAGCAGGCCAGGGCAAAGGTGGCTGCTCCAAGCGGGAGGTGGTTTTGGAGGAGGTTAAGGCAGGAAGGAGGTGTGACAGTGAAAGGACATGTTTCTGCAGTGGATGCTTCCCTGCAGAGGTGGGGTATTACTGCTGAACTCCAACCTGTGAGAGCAAAGATACAGACCAGGGTGATCCCCCAGGGTAGAACCTCAAGCCAGCTTCTCCCAGCTACTGCAGCCAGCCACAGCACCTTTTGCTCTTTGCAGCTGCTGTGTGGAATGGATCTCCATTCAGGTGGAAAATAGCTTTTCCTCAAGCTGCTGGCTGCTGTGGGAATGCAGGAGAAGAAAAGGGTGGAAGCCCAAGGCTTGACCCATCAGGGTTAGTGCTCCACCAACCCTCCTGAGAGGAACCCAAGCAGTCTCTTACAGTCTTTCATGGTTGCTGCTGCCATCGACCTGGATTTTTGCATCTTCTTGCTTGGCCTTTCTAGGGGAAGCAGGGCAAAAGCTAAAATGGCAAGACCACTCTTTGTTCCCCAAAAATCACAGAAGAGAGATGTCAGGCTGCAGGACAGGAACTAGTGAGCAGCGCAGCAGGCAGCATTGGGGTGGATGGTTGCAGCATCAACAGAGGGTTTTTTATAGCAACTAGACAAAATGTAAATGATGTATCCACTTGCAGGAACATCTAATCACATTTCATATGGAGCTTGGATGATTGCTTATCACCTCCTTAGGAGTAATCTGCATAAGGGGCCACAACTTAGATGGCTTTTCACCCTCCCCCACCTCCCAAAGAAAGGGAGAGATCTGAAATATGTTGTGCAAGGACCTAAATGGGTTCTCATCACAACGTGCAAGTAGCTCCACTTGATGCTAGATGAGACCCAGTCCCCTGGGCACCTCCTGGCACAATCTCAGTGTCATTCACTCTCGCAGGCCTTGGTGACACTGAGGGCCTGAAGTCTTCCATCTGAGAGCTGGAGGAGGCACTCTAGGGTGGGGAAACCTGCAAAAAACCACATAAATTTGTTCTTAGGCCACTGATTGTTGTTGTTTTGTTTTGGATATAATTTTTTTTTTTCATTCTTTGAAAGCAGCAAGTATAACTGGAAAAATACTTTGTTTCAGATGTGATGCTGGCTATACTGGACAACACTGTGAAAAAAAGGACTACAGCGTTTTATACGTGGTTCCAGGTCCAGTACGATTCCAGTATGTCTTAATAGCGGCTGTGATTGGAACCATCCAGATTGCGATCATCTGTGTTGTAGTCCTCTGTATTACAAGGTCAGTATCTCTGGTGCTCTGCAACAGAAAAAGGAAAGACTTATTTTTGGTTTTCCCACTTTGTGTGCTGATTATACCCACTTCTGCAGCGACACTACCGGTAACAAATGCCGTTTAATTCCCCAACAAACAGAAGATACTGTCTGGTCCAGCCAGCCCGTGCTGCTTCATTATTGTGACTGAATTTTTACTTCCATCTTAATCAAACTTAGGTAGCAGCAGTGCCTACAGCAAATGAAGGTTCCTATTTTGTATTCAGATGCTTGGACAAATATTGTTCGTATAAATAAGGGGAATATAAATACAGCAGCTGGATCAACACTTAATAAAACTAATCATATCTCCATCTGGTTCCCTCAAGGGCCCATTCCCTTAGTCCTAATCAGGCAAAGCATGCAAACTTTTAAGCCTGTTTGCAACCCCACTGATTAAATGATTTCATTAGGCTTGTATAGATGTTCAGAGGTACCTCTCATGTTTAAGGTCTTCACTAGATGGTGGCACACCAAGCCATACATGATTTATTTTTCTTTTCGCTCTAATGACAAAAAGGTCGTTCGAATATAAACAGCAGCTCTAGGGCAGTTCAGAACAAGGGGGGTAAATGCAATCCTTCCCCTCCTACACACACTGCTCTGCTTCCCAACTGACCTGTCTTACTGTCTCTGTGAGGGCTTGGGCTACGTTCTGAACTTGAGGCATCTTCAGGCTTCTCTCAGAAACCACGAGGTTAAATCTGCTCAGCCAGCAAAACTGGTAACTCACTCTCTTGGAAATAAACTTCTTTTAAAAAGATAAAAAAGCAAAGCAGCCAGGTGTCATACCTCTGTCAAAAATAAAACTTTTATTATACCCCAATCCCCGTGTTGCACCACCTGGTTGGAAGACAAGTATCACATTTACTCTAGGAAATATTTAAAAAATCATAATAATTCTTTATGATAAAAATCATAATGAATTCATGCCTTTGGCCAGGTCCTCCTCTGGCCTAAGGCATGAACCAAAACCATCTGATGCAACATAGCTCCTTTTTTGGCCAAGCCGAGTCCATCAACTCGACAGTAAATGCCAGGTGAGGCAATAGGTTACATTGAAGTCATTCAAACAACCAGAAATGTAGCATGTAGTAAGGGAAAGGTGGTGGTGTAGGGACTGATAATGGAACTAATGCTCTGTGTCGTTCTGTCAAGTGACTCCAGTTTTGTCACCTTGATGCAGTCTCACGCAGGGCACTTCATCCTGAGGAATGAAGGCGGCGTGCTCCGAGTGATGCGGGACTGTAATGCAAATTACCCATCACCCTGTTTCCGTACAGGGACAGCACCTTTCCCCGCAAGCTTTGTAACCAAGTCAATTTATGATCTTTTGACTTTTTTCTGTAATGCATGTAATTACTGCAGAGCATCCTCCAGCCCAGCATAATGATTCCAGATACATTTGCAGAAGTGTGCTCTTAAGTGGCCTAAGAGAAATCCGCATGACAAGAGAGCGTTGTGGCAGCATATGCATAAGTAATTGAGTTTTTGAAGTCATCTGCTTTGGAGAACCTGAGTGAGTTGGTTTGAACTCCACACCCTGAACTCTTGAAAGCACTAAAGCCACCCTGCCAGGTTCTTGGGAGAAAGAAGGGAAACTTCACTCTCGCAGAGGTCGCTGCTGCCAAATTCTTTGCTGCTCATTTTAGTGCAGCTGAGCTTGGAGCACTGCATCCAGACCCTTGCATTTGAGCCGCATAACTGCCACTGTAAATCTTTTAGTTGTTGTTACCATTGTTCCTCTTAGAAGTCCTACCTGTACCGTAGTGGAAATCTATGTGGTGTCCTCCGTTGCTGGAAGGCCTTGGGCATTTCCCAGGCGCTTCTAAGACCATAGTTTCACCGCTGCTCTTGTGCCACCATCCACGTTTGGTAGCCACACGATGAACCAGGTCTGAGGACGGATTCAGCTGAACACTCAGCCGATGAAACTGGTGGTTTGCTTCGGAGCAGCTTGATGCCTTGATGAGGTTTCCCACCTGGCTACTCACCGGTAGTGCCAGCGATGGGAACAAACAGCTGGGGTGGAGGACTAGGGGCCCAGATGCCAAGAGGTGCAGGGGAAGGAGGAGCAGCATGGAGTAGGCATGGTCCCTACGCCCACAGACTATCAGCTCAAGGGTAAGGTAAAAGAGAAGCAGTGATAAAAGGAAAGGAGGATGGTAAATAATATAGGTCTGGCCTAGTGTCATAATGATTCTCAGCAGTTTTCTTTACAGCTTTGCATTTTTAGTGCTTCCCTAATGGTTAGTCGCAGCAGCTTATTTATGTGAAGAAATAACTTGATTAAAAATGAATGCATAATGTGTTTTACCTGCTATGAATCACATTGTGAGTAACTCAAGCTTGCGAGCAAGCTTCAATGGAGGGAGGGCAGGCAGCCTGTGCTCCAGTACCTAGTTTACATTGATATAACTGCTGTGTTCATAAATGAATGCATCCCCCACACAGAGCGCTACAAAGAACTTTTGATTAAAGAGTTATAGACCAAGAAAAAGCTGTCACTCAATTTTAGCAAATGATTAAGTCTGAAAAAACTGGTTAAATGCCGACGCCCCTCTTAGGAAACCCAGGCGCACTTCTAACACAACGTACCTGTAAATGCAGCAGCATTGCATTTACACAGTTGCGGTGTCAGTTGCTTGGCCCTGGAGCCTTCCCAGCTTCCCTCAGTTGGTAGTGTACAGTATTGTGTAATTAGAACATGGGTGTTTTCCATTAAGAGATGCTTTTTCATCCTCTTAATTGTAGTAATCTCTGAGTTTGAAATGATTTCTCTCAACCTTGGACTAAGAGACTGTATAGACACCGTCAGTGCTGGGTTTGGAAAAGCGCCTGTGAGATGCTCATCTCCTTGCTTCCAGCTGGAGCAGTCGGTATTCACCATTCTCTGGGAATGCCCAGTTGCATCCCTGGGGATGCTGACGCCCTGGTCATCCCCCAACCACTTGGTAACTCCGTGTTTCCTACAAAACCAGCCCAGCTGTGCCCTCTTTGGCTTTCTGTGCCTGGTTCCCCAACTTCGCTTTGTGTGGGGTAAAGCAGGGCTGTGCCTTGGGCTGCAAGTCCTCATCCTTGGGGACAGGGGAGGAACACTGGGTAGCTCTATCAGCGCTGTCTCCAGCCAAATGGGCAGGAGAGGCCGCCTGAGGACGGCCTGGGCTGGGAGGCTGTCAGCGTGCACATGACATGCGGCTCCGTGAATCAGCCCTGTGTTTGCTAACAGCGGCTCCCTGGCTCACTCAGAAAGTTTGATCGCTTTTTTAGGAACATGCAGTGAATTATGAGTTTGTCATGAAATCACAGACTGTCTAAAGTCTGCATTAGTTTCATAATGAAAGCTGTGCCATGACCTCGGAGAGCGCAGGAGACACGGGCTTGTTTTTCCTGGAGTAATGATCACAGCCTGCTTTACTGCTTCCAAGAAAGGAACGAGGCAAAATATAGCACACAGCCATACAGTTTCTCATGAGGGGGTGGTCCTGTTGGCTTAAAAGTGAGGAAGTCAGGACAATCTGACCCATATTTTGTTAGACACTTACATAATGGTGTTTTGAAATGCTGCGAAAGGCCTTGCCCCCTTGCTTAGCCTTTCAGTTGGCATCACAAAGCTGTAGCATTGCTCCCATTCAACGGGTTAAAAAATGGCCTCATTAAGGGGTTAGTAAAAATGTGTTTCACTCTGTTCTGCTGTTAGGTGTTTGAGACAGAGCTGAAAGTGAGTTCTTCAAGCACTCGCTGCCCTGAGCAGGTGGGCTCTCCCCAGCACGTAGCCCCTAGGGTTTCGCAAGGAGTGGCTCAGCACCTTTCTGTAACAGGGAAACCAGTTTAGCCCAGCACAAGGGGAATTGTTTTTCCCATATCAGCATAGTCTCCAGTATCGTGGGGCTTTCTGTCGGGCTGTTCTATGGGGGTGCTTCAGTCTTCCTGGTGTAGCTTCCCATAGAATGGGGGTGCACACAGGCTGAAAACACATACTGAGCTCCAGCTGAAGTTCTAAGGACAAGCATGTGTCCAAGTTTGGAACAGCTCATTTCTCCTCCTGTGCCAAACGCTAACTACTGCACCCTGGGTAAAGGACCCTTCTTACTGCAGGTTGTTTCTCTGAGGCTCACTGTGTTCCTACCAGTACCACAGATGCCAAAGGTGTCAGCATTGGTTGGTCACTCTGCTGTGGTTCTGCTCACCCCCCAGGATTCTGCCGTTATCCCCTTGTCTTTCAGCTACTTAGAACCCCACATGGCCTCCACAGGGCTAACCGTCCCCACATTCTCTGCCTTAGGGTGCCTTTCCCTGGGAGGAAACCAGAACCATGCTATTACCTTTCCATTTTGGGGGGAAAGGCTTCATAGTCCCCCCTGCAGCTGGCTCTGCTGCAGCTACAAGCGTGAAACGTGCCCTTGCTGAGGAGTGCCGTGAGGTCCTGAGGCAGAAGGGATTTGCTTTTGCAGCCATCCAAAGGAAAATAAGATTTTGGTCTTTGCAGCGTGATTGCTTTCTGCACTAAGCCCAGCCACCCTGTGAGAAGCGTAGTGCTGGGCAGGCACCCGTAAGTAAAGTAGCTGCTTGCTAATGAGCTGAGCACGGAGCATTTCCATGGAGACTAATAGGGATTGCAAACGCTTAGCTCCTCCAAAAGGCAGCCCCCACACCCGCTTTGTAAATACTTCACAGACCTGGGACACTGAGCAGGTGAGCGTGAGACCATCCTAAACCTTCCACCTGCGTCTCGCTGAAAATAAATCCGGCATTTAAAGATGAGAGACGCCGTGCAACTGGGGCCACTGCCGTGACGGTCATCAGTGAGGTGCAGAAATCTTGTCTCCCTTGCCACGTTTTTGTTTACCCGTGGGGTTGGAGGGGCTTTTTGTGGTGCTGTTGGCGTTAGCCAGCCCATTTCGTTTCACTGACAAGGAAATGCGCCGGGGGTGCTTCTCGCCCCCGCGTCCCCTGCCACCCGTGCCACCTCTTGAGCAGCCTCATTGTTACGAGCCGTGTATTCTCACAACTCTCTTTTCCAGGAAATGTCCCAGGAGCAACAGAATCCACAGACAGAAGCAAAACACAGGGCACTACAGTTCAGACAACACGACAAGAGCATCGACAAGGTTAATTTAAAGAGCGCATGTTTCCACAATGGCAAAACTAACTGCAGAGAGCTTGGACTACAAAATACAGTATTATAGACAAAAGATTAAGACAAGATCTACACATGTTGCCTTGCATTTGTGGTAATCTACACCAATGAGAACATGTACTACAGCTATATTTGATTATGTATGGATATATTTGAAATAGTTATACATTGTCTTGATGTTTTTCTGTAATGTAAATAAACTATTTATATCACACAATATAGTTTTTTCTTTTTCATGTATTTGTTATATATAATAAATACTCAGTGATGAGAAAAAAATTGCCTTTCTTAAATTTGCTGTATCTCATAGCTCTGTATAGTCGTGGGATTTTGTATATGGACACTAACAAATCTCTTCTTTTTTCTTTTTCCAGTTCTAGTGGCAATTTTGAGTCTACTGAACTCAGTAGTAGGGTTTTGAGTTGGTCCAAGATCAGCGACAATTATGGATGTGGGAAAGGTGAAGAATAATTTAACCTACATTGAGGAGGGATAAAATATTTCAGATCCGGAATCAACTACATTTCATCAGCCGCCTTCTCCCATACCATCTATCTTTTACTCTCCCATAGCTTAGGAAGTCTTTGCCTTCCAAACTAAATCCTAACCAAAAGGGAAATGGAAATTCTCGGTAACCGCGATGAGAGTGTCAGGGGTAATGTTTTTATTTGGGAGGGAATTAGGTGTCCATCAAGGTGAACCCTACAAGAACACTTTGCAGAATCTCCCAACTCCGGTCACCGGAGTGAGTGAAAATTGCTTCTTACTGTTGATTGAAAATTATTAGGTTAAAAAAGTTAATAACATAATAACAGCCGAAATGCCAGCACCATTTGTACCTCGTGAACATGCTGATATAATTTATTTTTTCAAAGAGAAGGTGAAAACCACTCAGAAAATACCTTGCGAGTAACTTTATGGGTGACCCTACTCCATTAAATGTAATGAACTCAAATGTTGGCTATACCTCGGGAAAATAAGAGCATGTGTTTTGTCACATCCACATGACGGACAAGATGCTAAGTTATTTCCGTGGTAGCTGAAACTCTCCAGAACCCGTTCTTTTGAGAAGCTAATATTACTCTAGTTTGTGCTGTGAATTTTGAAGACGGCAGAGTGAGACTGAAGGGCAGAGTGCGGTAACTTCGCTGCTGCCAGCCAACATCCACTCTGCTCATTAACTACTGGAGTTCTACTCACACTAAATAACATAACTGGACTAACCCCCCACCCCGTAACAGTATTCGTTGTGCGGCTCCTTTCCAAAGAGACTTTGCCTAGGCAGTTAGGAGTATTTCTCGCTGTCATCACCACATAAGGAATTGCGTTGGGGTCAGCATCAGATCGGGGCTTACCTGGGATGGTGGCTCGTGCGTGTGTTCCCATTTCCTGCTGCAGCATCGGTCTGACCACTCGCAACAGTCACCACCTCCTACCGGTGACAGTCCACCCGCTCTGGCCTTCAGGCACGGGTGAAGCAGTAACTTCTACTCTAACATGGCTTTTGGTCCCCTGACCTCCCCCAGCCTGCTTTAAAGTGAATCCATTGCATGATGTTCACACGGTCTCAGTTTTTTTGTCTTGTTCTGGGTTTCTTGGCTTTTTAAAGGTAATAAAAGGCGATTGGCAAGAGATGCTTCCAGGCACCTGGTCTGTGCTGATTGATGGGAGTGGGAGTGCGGTGCTTTCACAGGCAGTGGGGCAGGCGATGGCACGTGGCAGCTCAGTGGCACTGGGCTGCCGGCCTCACAGGGACCATCTGCTTCTTGGAGCCCTAGGCTGGGGCGAGGCAGACAGAGCGGGGCTGTACAGCCGCTCCCTGCTACTCAGCCCTTGCCCCATGATCGCAGAGGCTGCTTTTCCAGTGAGGAGAGTGTGATGCAGGGTAGTGTGATGCAGGGTAGGAGCACACAACGAGATCCCAGGGTCACAGGGATGTTTGGGTGCAGGGCCACAAGAATGTTTGGGTGCACCAAGTCTAGTCTGTGCTGGGCTCATCTCACATGCACAGTGCTGGGTCCTCTTCTCACACGCACAGTGCTGGGTCCTAGTCTGTGCTGGGCTCATCTCACATGCACAGGCTCAGGGTGGTACGAAGCAGAGGGGAACACAGGCATGGCATTGCTGGGCTGTGCAGATCTAGTGGCATAGCTCCCTTCTAGGGAATGAATCTGTTAATTAAACTGATACCAAAGTGGCACTGCAACATCCCTCTTCAGATGCCTCCATCGGCTGAACCCAACGCGGAAATGGCAGCGAGCATCTCCAAGGAGCATTTCAGCGCAGGGCTGAGGATTAGCGTGGAGGTGGCAAATGTAGGTCTAACCCCCAGCCCCATGCTTTGTGTTTTCTGAGGTGCTGGAGGAGACCGAGCATCCAGACCGCAGACTTTTTGGCTGAATCTAAATCATCACTGTCCATCCCCGTTGGGACTATCAGATCTGGATCATTTATTTCAGTCGCATTAGATACAGAAATAAAATGTTAACAACACACACACACTAGCACGTAGCTATGGCAATAAACCTAATTTTAAAAAGGCAAGGCTTGGCCCAGCCTAAACCAGCATAGCACTGCTCAGAAGGGAAAACAGGAGTCCTCAATGTGATCTCTAAACTTCCCGAAGTTATTTGCCTTGCTTTTACTGTGCTCCACCACCTTTAATCACTAAATAACCTGTGTTTGCAAGGTGTTATTAGGTGCAACCCCAGCCAAAGTGCCTGTTACAAAGCCTCCACACCTCCAAAAACATGGCCAGTTTTTTGGTGCCTGCTGCAGAGGGGCCCGTGAGTTTGGTTTTAATGTGCAGAGGGCAGGTGCAACCAAACGTGAGACCTCTCCAGGGCTTGGAAACTTAACCTTCAACATGCTGGTTCAGGCACACGGTCTGAAAATAAAAGTGCTCTGGGGTTGTCCGAACAGGAATGGAACTTACTGCAGAAAGCGTGTGCGGCACTTGTGCCAACCACAGCAGTAAATTAGGAGATGAGGTTTTGGAGGTGCTTTCTCCTTTTCTGAAGGGATTAGAATACCCTTTTCTGAGTGCATTAGTTAGAGTCACTCGTGGCCAGAACACTTGCTGTGTGACACTCTCCAGGCAGTTTTAACAGCTCAATAGGATGAGGGGTGGCTGGGTGAAGCTGTGGCCTTGGGGATCGTGCCCAGAGCGGAGACAGAGCCCTGCTTCTCCGCCCAGAGTCATGGGCAGGGGTTAGTGTGTTATGTTGCTGTGTGTCTACATCTCAGGGCACTTACACCAACAAGAGCAGGCCAGTGGGGGTTGCTTAGTTCCTTCTCTGGGGAGCAGGAATTCACTTGGTTTGGCTGTCCAAGGGCTTCTTTTCTCATGAATTTGTAAATAACCCCAAAACCCAGCACGCAAACCCTTCACAAACCACACAAGAGCTGCATGTGCAAACCCCCTGATAAAACCAGCAATACTACACTCAGTGTGACTGCTTAGGGACAACGCATGCCACCACCACCCCAACAACCTGGGCGTCACTCACCAGCCTGGCAGTTACCTTACTGAGGCCAAACTACGAGGTAAGGATGGGTAAAAGTAGGCCAGACAATACCCCTGTTCCTTTGGGCTTGCCTTCTCAGCCTGTAACATTGTTTTAGAGCAAGACTCCATGTGCTTATTTTGTACACGATGCATTTAGTACAACAGCACCCTTGCCTCAGTCCTCCAAAGGAAGCCAGGGTGCTATCGGCACACACCAAGTGCTGGTGAGAAGAGCTCTCCCACCCTCCCCATTCTGGGACGCTCAGATGATGCTCAATCCCTCTGTGCTTTCAGATGCAGGGGAACAACTCCCACTACACTGGAGCCCAGCCTACGAAGTGCCCTGTGTGGGTACCGCACAGCCTGGCTGCCACAGGTGGGGGACACAGGACTCTTGCCTTCGCCCACCCCGAATGCTGCACTATGGGACAGGCATGGCTTCCATGCCTCTCCCTTCACATGCAGTCTGATCTGGCAGGCCATGTCGCTCCCCTTCAGTACATGCCGCAAAGACATGATTTACAGACCAGTATCATTACAAACGTATTCCAATTAATCAAGGGAGGCTGGCCACACTGTTGGAGCTGTCGCTCCCCCTTAGCTTGGCTGCCTGGCACACTGCAGAGCCGCGATTACATCAAATAGACACATGGATGATTTTCTCCTTGCTGCTGCAGCCGTCGGGTTCTCACCTCCCCAGGCAGTACCACATCAGCTCAGCTTTCCAGAAGTTTACTGAGTGCCCAGCCAGAGGTCTGCGTGCTGAAGTCAGGGATGCACATGTGTGTGTGTACGCAATGTACAGCCCCAGTGCAGGTTAACTGAGGGGGACATGGGCAGAAGGTGGGCGTCATGTATCGCTGCCTCCTATTTTCCAGAAGCAGCTCTTGAAAAGCCTCATCTTCAAAGAGATCTCTAAAGCTTCTTTGAAAACAAAATGATTAAAGGCTATCTTCCCTCTCATCCAACATCAGACACATCTCGTGCCGCATTCTTGCTTTCACCCCTTATTATGCATGCAGCTTTTTTCCACAGCTCCCAGTTTTGCGCTGGGGTGGAAGTTACAGCCCCGAATTAAAAGCAAAGTTCATTACCGTGCTGCAGAGTAGGCACTGTGCCTCAGCCAGGGCTGCCCTCGACGTTATAGGTATGCGGCTGGGGCGAGGGGATGCCGAGGGGCTGGTTGCAAGGTGTCTGCAGACATCAGTCCCTGGAGGTTCCTAAGGCAGGCTGGGGGCAGGAGTGCCCACACCTGAGAGCACTGGTGAACACTCAATAACTGGACAGTGGAACTGTTGGAGAGGGTTCAGAGGAGGCCATGAAGACGATTAGAGGGCTGGAGCACCTCCAGCTGAGGGAGCTGGGCTTGTTCAGCCTAGAGAAGGCTGCAGGGGGACCTCATTGCAGCCTTCCTGTACCTGAAGGAAGCAGAGAAACAGGAGGTGAGTCAACTTTTTTAAAAGGGTAGACAAGGGGGAACAGACTAAAGGTGAAGGATGGGAGGTTTAGATTAGATATTGGGGGGGGTTCTTTAGAGAAAGAGTGATTAGGTGCTGGAACAGGCTGCCCAGAGAGGGGGTAGATGCGCCGTCCCTGGAGGTGTTCAAGGACAGGCTGGATGGGGCCCTGGGCAACCTTATGTAGCTCCAGGCCTGGAGGTTGGTGGCCCTTTCTGTGGCAGAGGTGTTGTAGCTCTGTGATCCTTGGAGTCCCTTCCAACCCAGACCACTATATGATTCTATGATTAAAGGAAGATGGAGATATACTGCTCGTAAAGATTAGCTCTTTAGAGCCATTTTCTTAATTGTAGTAACATTCTGGTCTGGCTGGGCCCACAGCCTGGCTGGGCCCACAGCCTGGCTGACCGAGCCTGCTAGATTGTGCTCCATTTGCCACAGAACCCAAAAATAAATAAATAAATGCCTCCTGATTTGTGCCCTGCCAGTGCCACCAACGCAGCCTCTGCTGGCAAACATGGGCAGGATGGGCTTCGCCTTCAAATGCATTTCATATTAGGTGTTTAGTTTATTTTATTTTCAGTTTAATTAACAGTTTTGTCACAGGAGGAGGGCTGTGGAAAACAAAGATGCATGAAAGGGGGAAAAAAAGCACAGGCTTTTTGTCAACTTTTCCTTTATTTTTTTCTCCCTTTTTCTTGCCGTTCTGAACACGAGCCATGGAGCAGTAAAATATTCCGCAGTCTCACACAGCGGCCACCAAGCTGCATAATAAAAAAAGCATGTGAGGAATCTGTTCTATAATGCTAACTAGGTGGCATCAGCCACAGCTCGGTAAATAAAATGCATGGCCTGTTTTGCTCAGCTCAGGAAGAGCAGGAACCAGCCTTTCCCCTCTTCCTGGCAGGTCCCTCTCCCATTCCAGCTTCCCATTGCTGCCAGTCCCAGCACAGCAGGGATGCACACTGGGTTGGTGGGTTCCATCCCACCTGTGACTGAGCCCTGTGGTTGCAAATGTGGGCCTCCCCCCCGCTGCCATCCTCCATCTTGCTTTTCTGGGGTCGCAGCTCCTTCGCCTGTCAGCACCCCAGCATGAAATAAAAGCGACTGGAAGGTGAAAAATGTTAAGAAAATGTAGTAACACCTCATAAACTTGCCATGAGAGATGCTTTAAAAGGGGCTTGCTTTACATCAGGTCACTCAGAACTGAAGTGTAATTATTCAGGATAAAAATCCGGCTTCTAAATGGAAATAGGCACAAGAGACCATCACCCCTGCCTGGGAAGAGGGGCAGCAGTGGGATTTACAGCAAGGAGCTTTCAGCGGAATGGGGATGAGCCGAGAGGTGAGGAAGAGCTGTTTAATGTGACCTGAATTAGCAGCTATAGATAGTGCTTCCTGCATGTTTTACATTTTCACATAAAAAGAGGATCGTCTTGTTTAATGGTTAATAAAAATGATTAGTGCTCCCAGGGCACGGATCCTGACAGATGCTGGCGGTGCTGGAGGGACCAGCTACAAGACACAAGAGAAGATGAAACTGATTCCCCCCCCCCACCCCGCCCCTTCCTGTGGAGTACATCTCTGCCAGCATTTGCAAGTTAATTTGTAATATAATTATATGTTGCTTCTGTCACAGAAGCAACGCACGTGTGATGGGCCAGCGGCCTGCCACTGCCACCAGCAGCCTGCGACAGCCCAGCAAACACTTCTGCAGCAAAGATGCAGATGAGCTAACAGCTAAGAGCGGGGGGGGGGGGAGGCCGTGTGTGTGTGTATATGTATATACACACACTTAAATAGATATGCATATATACATATATATGACTATACACACTATGCACACTTTAAATACACACACACATGCATATAATACACACATATATAAATAATGAGGGTATATATATATAATAAATATATTTATATTATAAATATACTTTTATATTTTATTATGTCTATATATTAATATATTTTACAGGAATATGTTTTATAGATATACATTTTAAGATAGAAAACATTTTATCATATATTTCATTATATAAAACATTTAATGATATATTTTAATATATAAAGTTTGTTATATTTTATACACACACGTATGTAGATATATATATGGGTATAAACATGCACACACGACAGAGACACACACACTTATATATACACATGCATATAATACTTTAATATGTAAAGTTTGTAATATTCTATATGTAATATATTTTATACACACACACGTATATAGATATGTATATATAGATATAAACATGCACACACACGACAGAGACACACACACACTTATATATACACATGCATATAATACACACATATATAAAAATTGTGGGGGTTATATATATTAAAATATATATTTTACATAAAATATATATTTTAATTTTTTTTTAAAAAACCTTATTTTTTTATGTTAAAGTGTGTGTGTGTGTGTGTGTGTGTGTGTGTGTCTGTGTGTTACTGCAAAGGTGAGCAAGCCAACTGCCTCAGAGCACGTGCTGCTATAAAGCCACCCAGGCTACCCAGACGGAAGAGCTTTGCCCTGACCGGCTCCCCATGCAGCACTCAGCATCAACAGCTCCCTAACAAAGCACAAACATGCCTGGCCAGCATCCTAGCAGCTCTACAGCCTCACTCCAAAGGCTGGGTCAACTTTGCTTTTTATTATTATTGTTTAGTGTTTCCATGGCTTGCCATGCAGAGGCTTGTGGTCGGTTTTCTAAGAAATGAAGTCTATGAAAGTCATTGTTGGAAACAAGCAGCAATAGCAAATGCTTGGTGAGTGGTTGCCATAGTGCAAGAGCACAATTTAGGATTTAATATCATTACTAATGATATTTACTTGGCCTGCAGGAGGGAGTGAGATTCGTGCTCCCTAAATGTCATTTGACTGCTAATAGGCCAGCAAGAGCACCCAGCTCAGCCCCAGAAGGGAACCCGACACAACCTGGGGCACCACAGCCCGCAGGAAGGTGATGCTGCTGCTACCCCTCCACTGGCTGTGCCCACCCGCCACCCCAGGAGCCCGCATTTGGCAGGAGTACCAGCCCCCACACGTGTAGCTGCAGTGTCCATGCTCAGCCCCTCCCTGGCACCCACAGGGCATCGCTGCCCGGCCTCCTATTCACGGATCTTTTCCAGCTGAGTTAGGCGGGCTGTGAGTTCAGGCTCCTGTTGGGCTCCTCCACAGGAGGGGCAGACACGCTGCGTCGCTGTAAAGTGAGCCATTTAGTTTATTAAACGCTGTTAAGGGTGCCCTGAGGTCTCTGCACATGTGGGACCATCAAGGCAGAATCGTTATTATTATGGTTCTTATTAGTCATAGTCATTTTCCCAGCGATACGTCTCACGTCCAGATGTCTTCCCATCCATCTCTTAAATCCTGCGAAGCCAACACAAAAACTGTTAGGAAGACAGACTAGTCCAAGTCCTGCTTCCCACGGTACAGAAGCAGAACGTTCGTGCAAAAACAAACATATTAATTTTTTGTTGTTGTTTAAATTAAAAGAAAAACTAAAGAAAGGGTCATAGTTGGCTAAAAATGAATTGTGCAACGCATAAAAGAGACAACAGATTAGAGAAGATAACGTTTTAGTTTAAGTGTTCCATCATTATTAATTCATTTGGTGCTCTTTATGATAATACCAATCATTTGGAATTCATTTGGTGTTTATGTGGATGTCATCTCAGCTCCTGCAGAAATTCCAAAGTAATTCAGCATTAATGTGCTATTAAAAATTGTTACCAGCCACTACCTTCATTACTGCACCAGCACAGACTAATCTTTCTTCCCTCATTCTCTAAACTCAAATTTCAGTGTTTATTTTGCTTTTATCTTTATTAGGGGTTTAAAACTGTAATGCTTCTATTTAAAAATTCTCCTTATGCGATGTGAGTGGTGTCTTTTCTTTGACAGCATCAAAACTATGCAAATAAAGGAGGGGGTTAATGGGGATCTTTTTTTAATTTTATTTTTCCATTTTGTTACTGGCATTTGACTGAAAAACAGCCAAAGAGGCTTCAGCTTATCATTTACCACAGTGACGCTACCGAGCTGGTATTTACATTCTCAGCAGAAGACCCAAAACCAAACCCATACAAAATACCACCTGTACCATCCTTTTTGGGCACCGTAGATGCCCACAAGTCAGGCAAGGAAGGGATGTGGCTGTCCCAGCCCTCACAGGGGGTGCAGGGTTCCCCAGGGGGGTACTGCAGGGCTAGAAGGGGCCAAGCTGCCACCCTTTTATGGAATTACAGCATCAGCAGAGCATCATTCTGCTGCCAACTGGGGAACGCTGGGGTACCGGCTGCAGGAACAGCTATTCTGGGTCCCAACCCTGGCAAGAGAGGGGGAAAAAGGCTGCACCAGCACCTAACATCATTAAAAATAAAGCCCTGGGAGACTAAATGCAAAAAAACCCGGGCATAAAAAGAGCATTAATTAGTTTTTATAGTCAAGGACTCGAAGATTAGAAAAATGCCAGATTGCTGGGAGTCTGGAAAAAAAAGAAAAAGGAAAAAAGAGAATACAGAAAGGCTGGGTTCTGTTTCTAGCCATGGCCATCTTGCTGCCCAGCCCCAGTGATGTGACCATATGCGGTTTCCCCTTGGGCACCCGCTTCTTTAGGGCCACAGGACAACAGCATCTAGGGGTCGGGCAAAGTTCGGGCTTGGCGAGTCTCAGCCTGGCATCTGCAACTGGAGAGCTTTGTCCATGTGACCAAATGACACTTCTCCAACGCTGCTTCTCAGCAAGCATTGCCTGAAATTGCAGCCCACCACAGACCGCCATGTAAGCAAAGAGACAGGGGGTGTGTATCACTCAGAAAGTGGGGCTACCACTGCCTTCTCATGGAAAGGAGGGATGAAGTCCCCCAAGGTGACTGATGACATGGCCCATCAGCAGGGTCAGCATCCACCTGGCTCCTGGCCAAAGAGAAAGGAGAGGGAGCCCCTAGCACCAGCGAGTCCCAGCCAGAGCTGAGCATCCTCCACCACTCACCAGTCACAGAGCACGGCTTTTACATGGAGAATAAAGCCCGTCGCAGAGGAATTTTCCACTTAATCAAAATCCTGCAAAGAATATGAATGCTTATAGGTTAAAGGAACCTGGCAGCTCTTACTTGTCTGTCATGTCTTTAAGGATTGCCATTAAGTCATAAACGTGACAAAGATTAAAGAGTTTATTAATGTTATTAGAGAGTTGAGATAAAATGCTATGCCTTGCAGGGTCTCTCTCCCTCTCTCACTATTTAATGAAAACATTTTCATCACTTTCTGAATCTATTATACCAAATATTCATTTCAGGAGTCCTAAGATGATTTTATTTTAATTAGAAAAGATGTAGCAACCACCTGGAAGTAATACAGTGAAAATACCTTGCCACAGTTCCCCCTCTCCCCACTGCTAGCAGAGTGTTTCGCCAGGGTGATGACAGTGTGCAGGGGTCTCGCAGCACGGCAGGATCATCCTGTCAGCCAGGGTTAATGGGCAATGGGAGCTGTGGCATCCACGGGTTGGGCCAGGGGCACGTCCCCAGGGAGCAAGCGAGGGGTGGGAGCACAGCAAACAGTGTGAAGTACTTACCAGTGGAGAAAAGCAAGAGAAGCTTGGGGAGAAAAAAGGAAAGGGAAGGGGAAGGGGAAGGGGAAGGGGAAGGGGAAGAGGAAGGGGAAGGGGAAGGGGAAGGGGAAGGGGAAGGGGAAGGGGAAGGGGAAGGGGAAGGAAAGGAAAGGAAGGGAAAAAGGAAAAGGGGAAGGGGGAGGAAAGGAAGGGAAAAAGGAAAAGGGGGAAGGGGAAGGGAAAGGGAAGGGAAAGGAAAGGAAAAAGGAAAAGGGGAAGGGGAAGGAAAGGAAGGGAAAAAGGAAAAGGGGGAAGGGAAGGGGAAAGGGAAGTGGAAGGGGAAGGGGAAGGGGAAGGGGAAAGGGAAAGGGAAGGGGAAGGGGAAAGGGAAAAGGGAAAAGGGAAAAGGGAAAAGGGAAAAGGGAAAAGGGAAAAGGGAAAAGAAAAAAGTTTGTGACAGCCTGTGAAAGGAGTGTTATAGTCTGAAAACCTATTGCAACTGTTCATAAAAACCAACAAAAAAAGTAGCAGCCAAGAGGCCTCGCTCAGACTGGCTGCTTTACCTTTGCTGGGCAGTACACCATGGCTGAGTGCACCGTGGCTGGTTTCAGCCCACACTGAGCACAGGTCGGGTCTTGGATGACAAAGTCTGAGAATGGAGCAGAGCCCAGCCCGGTGTTCCTGCGTGAGCCTGCCCTCCCAGCTCCAGGCTCCTTCACTGTGCTTGCAATCCAAGCAGCCCACAGACACGCTGCCTTTTAAACTTTCCAACTAACCCACTTTCATTTGTTAATTTATTCTGTAACCTGATTTGCTGATAATTTATTTTGTTGAGTAAGATACCCCAGTTTTAAGTTCCAAGTAATTAAAGGGGAGGTCTTAATGTTCTTGCTGCACGGGATCTCCACACCACATTGTATTCCTTTTTAACACCTCACTGAAGCACTTCCAAAGTTTATTGCCATTAACTAATATAAATCCATATATCTGCAAATTAATTTCATGCACACAAAAGATTACTCTTTGCAAATGTACCTTTAAGAGGGGAATATTGGCTATAGCAATCATCACTTGTTGCTTAGCAACAGCCATAGCATCACTTACAGCAGGTTTAGCCTAAACAGCAATGTAAAACCCAGGGATGTGGAGATCCACCCTGCGTCGCCCATCCCTGTGAGTGCTGTTCAGACCTGGCTTAACAGGTCCAGAATGCTTTAAATTTTTATTTATGGGGTTTTTTGTTTGTATGGGTTTTGGGGTTGTTTGGGTTTTTTTTTTTGAGGGGTGTCTGGTTTTAGGGGTCTTAAGAACAGTTAAGAGAATCGTCAGGCATTAAACTAATTCTAGGCAGCTCGGTGCCTGGATGTGACTGTGATGGCAGTGCCAGTGTGAGTCAGCGTGAGCACCAAGGCCGGATCAGGCAGTGGCTGCCTGACTGCCAGCTCAGCATTTTGTACCAGAGACTCTTAAAAAATTTACAGGTAGTTTGTTGCAGCTGACCCAAGATTAGAAGAGGGGAAATCAGATTATATTAAGAGTGTCCTGAGGGTATCCTGAGGCTGTTCTAGTCCTCCTGAAGCCCAGGGAAGCCCCTACAGCCAGCAGCTGTCAGTTCTCATCTCTATTCTTGCGACCAGCCGGCACTGCCACAAATGACCTTTGGAATGGTGCACACATCCCTGTGCCTGTCCGTCTGTCTGTCCGTCTGCCTCTCCATGCCTCCTGCGGCTCCTCCCCTCAGCCCACCGCCTGCCAAGCAGCTCTCCGATGTGACGCTCCCTCTTTTGCCAACTGCGGGTGCCAGCCAGCTGCTCCCCTTGGCCAAAGAAGTGGCAAGTAAATATTCTAACAGCATCCATTAGCCTTGCCTTTGGCGGCCCGTGAGAGGGGCCCACAGGCTCGGGCCCGGGTTTTAGAGCCATTATGCCATATCTGTAGTCACAGCTAATTCACAAAAGATGAATGCAGGTTTGCAATCAAGACAAAATTAGCATCTCAGCCAGCAAAGAGGGTGAACGTGTGAGCCAGCCAGCACTGCCAGCAACCTTGATTCCTTTTTTGGCAACGCTGGCTGGCTTGGCAAACACAACGGTAATGAGATAAACTGAAATACCGGGCAACAGGGCTGCTTTTTGAAGTAATTATCCTCCAGGGCAACAAGGAACAAGATCTAAAGGGTTTTTTCAGAGACACGGTGCGGATGCACAGGGAACATTATTTGCATTCCTCAAGTCAACCCTCTGTATGCAGGGCTCAGGTGTGCAGACGCCAAGTCGAGCTCAGCATCAGGTACAGCAACAAGGCGAGAAGGGGAGCTGTGCACCACAGAGCAGCACTGCTCTGGCAATGCCAGCAATAGACCTTTACCGTGCTCGAGAAATGCTGATCGGGGCAGCCACGGCGCTGACCCACAGACAGAGGCACAGAGGCTTTGGTGTGAATGTTTAACTTTCAAAAAGATGTATCTGTTTGAGCAGGGGGCTAGAGGCAAGGAGAGGGATGGAACAATGCACAGACAAATCTCATAGCCAGGAACTACAGGTGATCAGTGCTCTATGTGCACAAAAGGAAGGAAAAAGCAAGGAAGCAGTAATACACAGCACACTCCCTGAGGGACTCACCAGGGAAGCTGCTGGCACGTTCCTCTTGGGACACTTCATTCTGGTCTAAATTTGAAATCTTAAGCCAATTTTCAAAGCAATGATGTAACAGTTGGCATCACCAACACCCCATGCACAATGTGCCAGGACGAGTGGGATTCATTTAGAAGAGGCCCAGAGAGCTTCTTGCTCCAGAGCAAGTGTAGGTGAGCATCTCCCCGGGGATGGGCTGGAGGGATGCAGGATGTGTACTGCTGCTCCTGGGCTTCCACCACAGACAGCGGGGCTTGAGTGATATCCTTCTAATACTTATGAGCTAAAATTTCAAAACCAAAAAGGGGACAGGGGGCTAAACAGGTGAAAGCTGGTGTTTCTCTCTTCCCTCCCCTCGCACTCCCCCAAAAAAAAAGGAGGCAGAGACAGACAACTGCCCAATTCCTGCTAATCCTTAGAAGCTTTCCCTTCAGGCACTGGCAGCACTAAAGGCAAGAACATGCATGAGGACTGGGATGTGGCAAAAGGGAAAGCAGCAGGGACAATGGCTGGGCAGCCAAGGCAGGGACACATGTGGAGGGGGCAGGAAGGGGAGCAGAGTGGTGGGACACGGAAGACGGACACATAGCACTGGCCAGGCGATGCCATAGCTGTCCCACCTCTGTCCCCTGCCCACAACCAGCAGGCTTTTGGAGAAGGATCTGCAGGGAGAGAACCAGAGAGCTAAGCTCAGATGTGCTTCTCCTAAACACCCAAAAAAGAGTAAGACTTTTAAGAAAGATGATGCAGCAACACCTCCTGGGGCGTGTCCGCAGCTCCCACCCGGGCTTGATCCCGGCCAACGGTGGTTTCAGAAAGAAAAGCTCTGTTCTAGACAAAAGCTCTGTGTTCCCTTCTGCACAGCAAACAGTCTCCGTTAGCACAGAGCCAACCCAGGCGAAAACATTTATTACAAAGGAGAGTTATGAGAGGAGTGCTTGAGTCCAGAACAAAATGTAAAACAGGGGAAACAAATGTAAAAAACTCTATAAAAGTTTTAATGCACCCTTTCAGATGTGGAGTGGCATTTTAATGTGAAGTTTTAAATTATTTCCTTTTTTTTTTTTCCTCTTCAGCTTTCAGGCAGACCATTAATCTGAGGGGCTCATTCTGCCTGCAGAGAAGTAATGCTTCAAAGCAGGGACCAACCAGATGCCTTCTGGGGAGCAGAGAGCAGCTGGGGCTGAAAATGTCCGTGCCCCGGGGCTTTGCAGTGAGGGGAGCTCCAGTCCAGGAGGACAATCTCCCAAACACCGCACACCGAGCAAGACCCAGCAGTACCCCAGCCCATGGGAGCTTTGCTGCAGACTTGAAAGGGAGCAGCACACAGGGTTTGGTGCAGACAGATAACCACCGGCATAAGATGGAGAGCATCCATCCATCTCCTGCTGCGTACAAATGCACGTATATGAGGTGAGGCGGGTCCTAGCTAGAAGCTCCTCCCATACTTGCTTTTTTTGATGTCAAGGGCCTACTTTCAGGGTCTGACTCCAGCCTACGCCTTCCCAACACCTTAAAAGTCTGAAACCGTGTGCTGAAATATCTCTGGACTAGTGCTGACCTTTCTGAATCCCGGCAACAACCATTTCTTCTTGCTGATGCAGATGCAGGAAATTCTTAACTAAATCCGAACTGAGCGCCAGCAAAGGAGATAAGCAGGCTAATCCTCCAGCCCGCCAGGCCCCGGGCTCCCTCGCACCGCAGGCCATGTCCTCGCTCCGCAGGCCAGCTCAGCAGTTTGCTCGCCCGTAGCTCGACTGTGTCAGCGTGTGCTTCTCTGGGGCTGGGGAGGAAGCCGTCCTCGCTTCCCAAAGAGGGGAATCTTTTGCTGCTGTTCATTCATTCACTGGCATTTGCGGTGAACAAAGCTGGTCTCTGGCTGCTGCTCCCTTCGCAGAGACCTTGCAGAAGCCTATGGCACACTGCATTCAGAGAAACACATGTGGTTCAGGTGGTGGGGTTTGCGTATATTTGTTAGGTTTTCACTGCACAAAGCCCTCTCCCTCCTCAAAACCCTAATGCTCCCTGGAAATACGTGCTGCTACTCAGGCAGGCTTAGCAATGTCTTTTAGGGATATGCCTCTGTTAGTTAATAAGGGTAAATAGTTTCAGAAGCAGGGGACGAATAGTTCCAAACGCAGTAGTGCCGTATATGCAAAGAAGCACCAGTTCTGATGCCTTCAGAGACTTTGCTCTGGTTAAAAAGAAATTTAAAAAACCATGGAAGTGATTTTATCTAAGAATACCCTAGTATCACTTCTGTCTGAATTTAGTCTTTCTCAAGAAGGGGTCTGGAAAATCAGAACGAGGGGGAAAATGAAATCCCTGCCACTCACTCATTAATGAAACAGCAACAAACTCATTAAGAGCAGCAATTGCTGCCGAGGGTGCCCCGGTTGCACCAGCTGCTCTGCACGGCAGAGCCCTGCCGGGAGCCCCAATTATGCTGATGGAGCACGCCGGGCCAGCGGGGCGCCAGCCTGCCCTGGCAATTTAGAGGAGCCGAGCCCATGCGGGACTGTCACAATGACAGAGACCCCCACCTACATTACAAACAACACGGATGGTCTTTGCAAATGCTGCTGCAGAAGAAACCCACAGAGAACGGCATGACCAGGAGGGCAAGCATGCTGAATGCTTACTTGTGGTGCTTCTCCATAACTCATATACACTGACCCCTACCCCCTCTGCCACCAAAGGCTAGAGGGTCCAAATCACCCCCTTCCCCTTTATTTCCCACCCTCTCTGCTCCCAAGCAATTCTCCCTGAGCCTCCAGGCAGCATTAAAACCATAGGTAGTATGAAGAGAGTGATAAAACGATGAGGTTGGTTGAAAATAACCTCAATAAATTAACCACCTTAGAGGTCAGCTTTGTCTCCTTGCCTTTCAGGCACAGGACTGCTCTTACCGAGCCTTCTCATCATGACAAGAGACCCGTGGTCTCTGCAAACACCAGCAATCACTTAGTTTTCCCATCCTTCACTTGCCAGAGCCTAGCCCTTCAGTTTGGAGTAATCTACAGCCCATGCCCAAGCAGCTGACAAGTCACCTTGTGCTGGAGGTGGAAGCCTGCAGGTCAAAACCCAACCCTATGCCCAAGATTGAAGAATTAGTTTCAGAAGAGGGTGAGTGACATTTGGGCTGTGCTGCTCAGAGAGGTTGGGGGGGTGGGGGGCTGGGGCTGCAGGACAGCCTGACGAGTTGATTCTCCTCTCCTTACAGCTGGGGAGAAAGGCCATCCTCACAGGACAAGACTACAACATATACACAGCTCTATTGTTTCAACAGTATTATTTTCTAAATGCATTTGTGCTACCAAATGGCTCTTAAAAGCCTGGCTACAAATCACCATTGTCATTTCTCCCCCAGGGATCTGAATTGCTTCATCCCAGCACACGTCACCTGCTGAGGCAGTCACAGCTGCTATGCCAAAGGCTACATGAAGAACTCAGGACCTCCATACCAGAGAGCACATGAAGAACACAGGACACCAGAAACTACAAGGAAGAACATAGGACATCCCCCCTTACCAGGACATACCAAAGGTCCAGGCATCCCAGTTCCTCCCCTCTGACTCGGGTCAACAGCAGAGGGTAAGAATGCTGGGTTCCTCACTCGGCCTCGTCTGGCAAACACTGACTGCTGCCAGCTTCTAGCAGTCACTTGTCTTCCACCAATGCTACAGGGCCAATGGTGAGGAAGGACAGCCTGAGGACTTCAGGGTGGATGGATGCAGCAGTGAATGGCCCACTGCTGTTCTGAGCAGTAACTTCAAGTACAGGGACTTTGTCTCCCCCCTCTCTTTCTCACAAGTCCTCCTGACTTCTGCTCAGCTGTAACCAAGGATTCACCACAGTGGGAACTTGTCCCTTCTGCTCCTGCTGCTCCTGCCAACAGTTCATTTGCTTCTCCTATCTAATTAGTTCAAATTCCAGACTCAAGGTTTTCCCTGAAGGCCTTCCCAATCCTCCCAGTTCTCCTCCTTGTACACCTCCATCCTGCCCTCCGTCAAGGATGGCTGTAAAATCACTGGCAGCGTGCCTTCACAAACGTTGGCGCATGCTTGCTCAGTGTTAAAATTGGTCTATATTAATGTTGCCATAATTAGTACTTGAATAAAGTAAGCAAACCCCAGAATACTAAGAAACACTAAGATGTCTCAAAACCAGGAGCTCAGCAGCACAGCTGAAGTACTTCCAACCCTCTCCTATCAAAAATAGACAGACAGTGAAGGAACCTCTTGACCATGTCCTTATCTCACCCGTGTGAGAACTCCAGGGAGCTTTGTGTGCTTTACACACCAGACTGTGAGAATACGTTAAGGCCAGTTCTGACGGATGTATTTGCATATCGCCTGTCGCACAGGTACATTGCCAGACCTCCACCAACACTCACCCACATCAGTGAAAACAGTATTGCCTCCCCATGAGGTACAGGAACCTATAAAGGCCCCACGAGGGCCAGATCTGTTCCTCTCACTACCGGGACCTGCCCTTCCACAGCCCCATACCGCCGGCTGCTCTCTGTACTTACCTAGTGCTTCCAGATGAGGGCTCTTTTCCGGGGCATATTGATGTTTTCCAATGACAAAGCACATTGTTCACAGCACGGTGGAGCAGCAATGCCAATGACGTTACACAACACCACCCTTCACCAAAGTAAAGCCACACCATCCTACGCTAAATCTTGGGTCCCATCACCCTGCACTGGTTATCCCTGCATTATCCCTGCACCGGTTTTTGCACTCACTCCCTGAAGGAACAAGCAGAAAAGCACCAGCTCGCTGAGCAGTCGTCACAAAGAGCAAACACCCCACACCAGAAGATCTTTCCTGAGAACAAGCTGCAGCTTCATGCCAGCCAGCAGCCGGGATTTGGTGGCTTGGCCCTAGCTGAGCACCACTTCCTGTGGCACCACACTCCTCCTCAGCACACCCAGAAGATTGAACTATTATAGGGTAGGATTCTGTGAAACAAGAACCCATCATGACCCCGGATTTTGCTGGACATACCCAATATCTGTTGAATAACCTTTGATGACAGCTAAGACTGACCTGGGTCGACTGGTGAAGCCCTGCTGAATTTGATTAATACTTTTAATGAGAAAACAAACCTCTGCTTGCAGAAAGAGATGAACACTCTGGAAAAGATTCTGACGTTTTCTAAAACTTCCTTTTCTTACCTCGACTCTCCCTAGAAGGACGCACACACAATAGATTTTTAGACATCCATCCTTACCTGGGTATTCTCTCTTTGTAACCAAAGGAGACATTTCTGTAAAATGCTCTTAAAATTAGGCTCTGAAAAGCCTCTGTAGACAACCGTCATCCTCCACAAAGAAAGTGTCAAAGGACACCAGCTAGCTGTTCTAGACACTCCGCGCCGCTGATGGTGAAACCTCTCCTCCCGCTGTGTTTGGAAATTCCCACACGTTTTAATGCACCTGGAGAGACTGCCAAAAGGTGTTGCTTGCCCTTTAAAAGCAAAAAAAACCCCTTTCAAACCTAAAAATTAATTACATGGATTTCGCATGAAGTGACTCTGTTAATATATTTTTAGATAGAGACGTACAAGGCAACAGACAAAAATACCGAGATTAGAAACCGACTAATCCTGAAAAGCCATTTTTACAGGAGAGCCAGAGGGAGACAGGGAAAGATAACCATGGTCTGAATAATATCAGAGAGAAGGTACTGGAAGGTACGGAATTAACCTTTTCCTAATTAATTACAAGTTGTAAGGCGAAGGAAACCAGCCAGTCGAGAGCAATTTCAGCGAGACAAGGATTTCAACACACAAAACACTTTGGCTGTCCTTTAAAAGCAGGAGAGGAAGAGAAGTGGTGGGTGTCAGGAGAGGGGGGGGTGAGATGATGCTGCAATGCCACCACAAGCATGCCAGCCCCCAGAAGGACCACGCTCTGAAAGACGGTGGGAAAGATTTCATTACAGGATATAAGCCTGCAAGATAACCATCAGCAAATGTGTTCCAAACAGGGTTATTTGAAAGGCAATCAAATCTTTGCAAGAGGAATATTATTCGGGAAGCTGGACTTCAAAAGACTTCTTTAACCTCCTATGACCTGGCATTTCATATGCTCCACATCCAGCTCTTAATTCCTTACATATTAGGATGTTTAGTAGCTGGAGAAGATGTAGAAATATTTGCTGAGGGGTTTCAGTGAAAAAAAAAAAAATTGATCATTTTCTTTTCAGTCTGGATCAAATCGCCCAACTCACCCCAAACCTCCTGCATCATCCCTATGGCAAATACCTTGAGTGCAACATGGCCAGAAGCTTTTCTTTTTTTGAGGTTGTGGGGTTTTTTTTTAAACCCACTTCATTTTTATTAACACCCACACTTTTTCATCTCCTCTCAAGATGGAGAGCTCTCATGGATGCAGGAGTCTCACGAATGCAGATATGGCAAATGACGCAGAGAGGATTCGGGTGGAGAGCAGTCTGCTTGGTCTGCCTGGTCCTCCTGAACCTCACTAAAGCCACAGAAAGTGCAGACCCACTGCCTGGCCCAATAAAATTGAATCTGGGGAAATAAAGCTTTAACGCATGCTACTGCTTTAGATTGTGCCACCCTGAATTACATGCCATGAACTACAGAAATTGTGGACTGACGCGATGATGAACAGGGAAGAAATGTTTATCAGCATTTCAGAAAAAGAAAGAGGATGGAATGAGAGATACACTTCAATGCAGGGTTTAGTTGCTTTTTGTTCACTTAAGCTGGGAGTTGCCCAGGAGCAGAAGATATTTTTCCAAGTCCCTCGATGTTTTTCACCACAAGAAGACAGTATTTACAACCATATTAGTTCTTGGAGTTACATGTCACTAATTTACTGCAGCCAGCCTTTTTTCTTTCTGTGCATGAGGGTTAAAAGCTCAATAGCATCAAGAATAACGCTACAGCATCTCATCTGCCTAAACCCACCGGCTTATCCCCAAATGCCCAGAGATCATTCAGAACCAACCAACCCAACCCACAGTAGCATGGTAAAGCAATACACTGAAGAATAGCTGCAATGATGCTTGTTGCTAAGAAGTGTAGTAGAGTTATTAGCAAAGCTCTGAGGTTGGACAGGAATCAAGCCATCAAGCAGGAATCAAGCCATTTTTGTTCTATCAAACATAATACTTTACTAAAGCACAACCAACTGTAAGTATTTTGGAGTTTCAGGCCCTATAGGTTTTATAAATGGGAGTTTATCTGGAGGGAAAAATCACACCACAACATCCCAATGAAATCAGGTTTTTGGGTTGGTTTTTTTAAATGTACTTCTTTTTAGGATGCACTTTACTGAAACACAACTCCAATTTTATCTTTGTTGGTCCTATAGGTTTATAAAAGGGAGTTTATCTGGAGATAAAAAACAAAATCCTGATGCTCCTTTTCTTCAATCACAACTTTACCCTTTGATCGTCTTCTTTGCTGCCATTCCAGTTTGTGGCTACTGCTCCTGGCAAGCAACACAGAAGCTGGAAAGTGAGATTCTGTGGAGAAAGCGAGCTAGGAGAAAACACCCTCCCCAGATAAAGATTAATTTTCTCGACCCTTCTTTCAGCAATCTGCAATGCTGTCAGAAGCTTCAGGGGAAAACGCTTTGGGTTTGCTTTTTTTGTTGTTACTTTGTTTTTAAGGATGATATCCCTTTAACAATAAGGCTCCACTACCAAAAAAAAACAACCCTATACTGAGGAGAACTCTAAGCTAGATGAGATGCCCACATACCCTTGTGCCTTAAATCCCTGGGCTCTCCCCATCCTCCCCTTCTAAGGGATGAAGAGCAGAAGAGATGCATCTCCATTCACAGGGGAAGCCTTGGGGGGCTGCTTACAGCTGGCATGGCGCAGACAAGGAGGGGTATAGTTGCCCCTGATGTACATGTCATTTATGAGAAGTTTTTTGTGAAATTATTCAAGCAGCACCATGTGGGTATGCAACTGGGGCCAGAGCCAGTTGAAAAGCAATGGCATAGCAGCTGGTTAGTTTGGAGGACTAATTATAGGATGGAGTCTTACACATCTGGGTCATCTCTTCACATCCATCTCAGTTGCATACTAGTGACAAGGTCATTACTCTTTGATAGTTCCTTGGTGACAGACACGAAACGGCTCTGCAGGTCCAGGCCAGTTTGGAGTACACTGGTTTCCTCCTTAGAGTACCCTGCGTGACAGGGACTAATTGATCTTTGCATTGGCAGTGTGAGGAGAGAGCTAGAGGCAGTTCTGCTCGGGAACAGCATCTGGACTCGATGCACAACAAGAGGCCAGCCTGGAAAAAGGCTGTCCCAACAGCTTCCCAGCCACACCACTTCTGCAGCCACCCAGAGAACAGAAAAATCTTCCATGGTCTTGTTCAAGCACATTTGATGCAGCAAAACAAAAATGGGCTTCAGCAAAGCAACACTAGTGGCCGAGCACACCCAGTGCAAGAGCTTCGCCATCCTTTCTCACAGCAGGAGTAACCTGCTGCAACCCTGAATTGCAGTCACTGACCGAGCATCTCCAGAAAGCCTGTGGGCAGTCAGGCCTTAGTGGGCAAATGTCCACCACCTAAAATAAAAATACAGGGAAAGACATACGTGTGCTTCACAGCTGCAGGAGCCCCTTGGTGCATCTGGAGCAGGCAATGGGAAACTCTCTCAGATGACAGCCGGAGAAGGAACACAGCTCTGGGGTGAGTTACAGGCTGCTACAGGGTGCGAGCAAGCCGTCATCTGAAACACTGCACAGCACCACGGGTTCAGTTCTGCAGCCAACGCATGTAAATAACTCCTGGTGAACTGTGCTCGGGTTAAAAACCAAGTTCACCCTGCTCATGGCTTTGATTTGAACGTGGGTTCACCGCCTGTAACCCAGAGCATGACAGCAGGCAAGAGAGCGGGTATAAAATCCTCAGTGCTCGCTGTGTAAACAAACTAATTTGCAGCCTGACATTTTAGCCGTGTCCTATGTAGATGACTTTCTGCTTATTCAATACTTCTGAATAAAAAACCACTTAATAGCTGTGCACTAATAAATCAGGTATTAACACTGTGCACGGCAGATGCTCAGTACCCGGTTTAACCTTCTGTTTTTCTTTTAACCTCAACAGGGGCTCCGCAAAATATGAAACTTCTTATATAACTAAGCTAATACGTGTTTTCAGTAGCTGAAAACAATTCTGATCAAGAACAGACAGCAGCATGCATTGGGCATATATAAGATAGCAAGGGGAGAGAGCAGGAAAGAGAGAGAAGAGGCTAGAAAGAGAGAAGATACCATCTTCTCACCCCCAAGATTCTTCCAGCCTAGATCTCTGTTTGTCATGAATTAAGAATAAACAGTTTTCAAAATACTCCCCTGTGAAAAGGCAGTAACTCTGGTGCACCTCCACCTTTTGGAGGCTCTGTGACCCCGGCTCTCCTGGGAAGCCAAGAGGCTGGTTCTCCCCAGAGCTCTGCTGGATCACACCAGATGCAGTTTTCACAACAAACTGGCTGGTTGAGATTGAAGTCCCAGCGTGTTTTTTAATCGTTTGATTCCAACAGCTCCTCATTTACTCAATTCAGACAAGTTAGTGTGTGTTTATGGGTTTGCTTTTGTAGTATCACAGAATGCATTGGGTTGGAAGGGACCTTTTAAAGGTCACCTAGTCCAACCTCCCTGCAGTAAGCAGGGACATCTTTAACTGGATCAGGTTGCTCAGAGCTTCATCAAGCCTCAGCTTGAATGACTCCAGGGATGGGGCCTCCATCACCTCTCTGGGCAACCTGTGTCAGCGTCTCACCACCCTCTTTCTTTCTTCTTCCACTACCTTAACACAAGCATGTTAGCGGTGACCCGAGGATAAAAACGACAGAGAAAAACCAAGAGTGCTGCAGTGGCAAATACTATCACTGAGGCCAGCTGGCCCGTGACAGACCCCACTCAACCATTTCTCACTTCATTATCATGCTCAGCCCCACGAACCTCTCTTTGACCAGGTACTTGGAAAAGAGCTCTGGGATGCACACCCGGAGTCAGCTGTTCTTTCATCCTTTTCATGCCATCTTGTCCCATCATCGCTGCTCATCAGAAACAGTAACTCAGGTTGACATCATTCCTACCAGAGACGGGAGCTATTGAATTATCTAAGGACAAACCTAAATACTAGCTTTTAAGGGATAACTGATCTACTAAAAGCAAGTATTGTTTAGGACATGCCATGTCATATTTATCACGCTTGGCTTTGCATTGCACTGTTATCTCCTGCAATGTCATTTGAACAACATGAAGTTGCATGGTACAACATGACAGATGCCTCAGCAATGAGGGAAAGACACTCTCTAGATTCCAGGTCCATTATAGCTCATCCCAAATAAAAAATTCAAGGGATACGGATGGCAGTGTGTCTGCAGGCCAAAAGTTACTCAAGTCTCCCCAGTTATCTGCAGAAAACATATCTCCTCAATTCACCTGCTTTTCACATAATTAATGTTCTATTTGCTTCCATTAAATGTGATTTCATTATCATCTTCTTCCAAACCACTTGATTACAAAGTAGGAAAGGCTCTTCTTTCAGCATTTTATCAATAATGACAATCCTGAGGGATGTGCAAGATAGAGGCAGATTCCTTTTTTAGCACAACGCTGATCATAATTCCCGATTTACTGCTAGATAATGTCCCCCTCCATTAGGAAGGGGCATTGCCACGAGCAATCTCCATACAGCAACACGAGAACACTCTGCCAGCCTTCACAGACCATCCTTGTCCTTTCCAAGAAGTTTGTTCCCTTAAATGTTCCTCAAAAATTTTTCAAAAGAGAATAAATGATCGAAAATGTCTTGCAATAAAAAAAATTCAGCTTCCATCTCTTAAAAGAGTTCTAATTTTATTCTCTTTTAGTGGAGGAGGAAAGAGAAAGCAGACTGGTTATCTCTGCCTTTCACTGAAAACTACCTTCTGCTTTTCCAGAAATATCCAAAGATGAAAGGGGAAAGCAGCTCTGTTTACTCGTGCAATTTTTGATCTGAAATTGGGGGCGGGGGGACACAACGACAACAACCCAGCATTGTCTTCAGAAGAACCTGACACCTTTCGAGCAATTTAAAACTGCTGGTGACCGTTTTAATTACAGTTCCAGAAAGCCCATTTTTCCAGTTGGAAAAGCCTTTCACCAAAAACAGGGACAAAACCTATTCCTGCCTCAAGCTCTGGTTCCCTGGCCCCGGGTGACCCCGCACCCACCTCACAGACCCAGCCATGGGAGCAGTTTTCCAGGATGAAGCTGGTTCGCTGCTGCAAAAGCAGACCCAGTTCCCTGTAGGTAATCATGGCCCATCCTGCAGATCCTGCTATTTTTCATGTCCTTTTGATATCACCTCTGTATCTTTTTTTATACTGATATTAATGGACTTGCTTATCCTGCTCTGTGCCCCACATACTCGCTAGATGAATACAATAAATTGGCAAGTCCGGTCTGACTGGCCATATGCAGTTCAATTTGTGTCTGCTGGTGTCCTGACCTCGCTTTTGTCCAAGCTGCTAAAAAGTCCAACCGAAAGGCTGAAATATTCTCCTTCTTCTGAAGCTGAGGAAACTATTCTTTCCCCTTTTTGCAAAACTTAATTTGCTTTTCAAAGGGAAAAAAAAAGAAAGAAAAAAAAAAGTTGTTTATTATTTTGCTCCTCAAATGTCTGAGGAAATACACAGAAAATGCCTGGCACATATGGTATTTTTATATGGCTTATTTTTTGCCTTGTCTACAAGCCTGCACAGAATTATTACTATTTGGCACACAGCAAAAGGAAGTCTCCTGTGCATAACATGATTTAGTCGGGCCGATAAAGTGGAAGTGGATTTCTTCGTTGCATATTAAGTTCTGCTGGATACCATTTGCACAAGAGAGCAAAATTGCAGTTTCATGTTCTTTTATGATGATACATTTCCCGTCAGACAGCCTCATCTCTCTCTTTCCCGAAATATTAAAATTTCTCCCAGCAGTGACTCTCCAAATTTCCCACTCTCAGTGGCTCTCCAAAGACAGTTCCCCTTGTTTGCTCGGAGTCGCCAGCTAGGAGCCAGGCCCTGCAGGTTCTCTGCTGTGGGGTGTGGGCTGGATGGCCATTGGGACAAGCAGAACCCCTGCAAGGAGGGTGCCCTGCTTGCTAGGGTGTGTGCAGCAAGAGGGGGTGGTCACTGCCTGGAGCCTCTTCCAGACAGCACTTCACCAAAGCTGCTGCTTCTCAAAGGCTCATGCTGCCAGTGCACCAAGGCTGCTGATGCTACTGCATCCTCCTCCTACAGCATATCTGCTGCTTCTCCCCAAAGCCAGAGCAACTGCTTGTCAGCCTTTTTATTAACCTCCCCCTCTCCCAGTAGCACCCCTGAGCCCCCATGCCACCCAGACCCCAAACCACCTTGTACTCAGGTGGTGGGTTTCCACCTGCTGACCTCACTGATACCTGTTCTGCATACCTGCTGTGGCGCAGGCGGCCTCCTCGGCTGAAGCCCTCACCTCGAGAGCCTGAAGTAGTAAGAGACTTCTCCTCCCTGGCCCAGTACTCATTCCTACATGCAAAGCACCACATCACATCTGAGATACGTACCTTCTCAAAATGTTAAGTACCAGTAGCTGCTGCTAAAGGAGAGGCCATCCATCATCCACTGCATCTACCGCAGGGTTAGGTTGGTTGTACTGGTCCGAAGCAACTGCTCGGTGTCAATGTAACAAAACAGTCGCTGTTTCTCTAACCTGTTACATTTCTTCTCCAATGCTTCTATAGCACAATGCAAAGTGGGGGCTGCTGGTGAAACTGGCTCCTAACAGGCATACAATTTTATTTCTAAAAGCAAAAGGCAACATTGAGGGTTGATGGACTAAGGAGCAGCCTGTGGCCGAGGAGGGAAGATGCCTTCCACTGGGACAAACACAGTTTTAACCTTCTTGCCTAAAAAGACAAGATTCCCCCTATCACCATGCACCTTTAATGAACTGGCCAGTCTGATCAGTCTCCGCAGAAGCTTTCGGACAGTTTCAACCAACCCTGACTGAAAGGCCAAGGAAGCTTCAATAACCTAACAAGCATCCCTGTGACAGAAGGAGCAGACTAACAGGAGGAAAATGCTAGTGCAGCCTAGGATCAGCCCTCAAAGAAACCCTACAGAACAAGAGGAAATCAAGTTTCACATCTTCAGCCACTCACTGGTCTCAATAGTTCCTGGTCCTGGTGCCAATAGGTGCAGCATCACTTCTCCCCATCCATGTTTATGTAGATTCTCTCTTTTTTCCCCTGGACCCAGCCCCCATCCCCCAGAAGCAGACATCAGTCTCCCTCCCTTGCTGGACTCTCCTTGCACACTTCCCACAGCTCTTCTCATTAAGCAGCTCTTTCCCTATCTGCAGTCACACAGTTAGATGCCCTCACACCATACCTTGAAAGCCTTGTCAAGCTTGGACATGAAATTCCATAAGCTGAGTATGTCCAGTATGGTCCCTGCCATTCTTCCTTCCCTTATTAAATCCCCTCTCCACCCTTCCCTGTCATACTGTTTTACCTATTACTCCATGCCTAATAAATTATCAGTAATGTTCCAGCATCAAACTTTTATTATCCCAAGCATCATGTGACTAACGAGTGAGTTAACCACCAATTTCTGTCCATATAATTCACACACATTGATTTTACATGAAAAGAACTCTTGACTTACATGGGATGACTCTGATAAATTTAATCTCTTTAATCCTTCTTTCTAAACAAAAGTAAAATGTTTTCCTCCAGAAACTTTCTCACCAGTAAAACCTGCATTGCAAACTTGGCAAAAAACCCATCCCCTGCCGAATTAATCAATAATACTGAAAAAAACCCAAACCTGCATAAAAAGTCTCCAAGCCCTCCAAGCACTGGCAGCTCAGTCAGACTGACAGCATTGTTACAAGCACAACAGGTAATCGGAGCTGACAGCTAGTGTCAAAACCCCCAGCTGGAACTTAGCAGCTGCCTGGGAGAGGTACCAGTTTGGGGCTGTCATATTCCTGGTCTTACACCAGTCCCCTCCCTCAGGGCCAGTGACCCAAGCAGCAATGCTGGGCAGGGAGCACAGGGTCAACACAGCACCTTCTGAGCCGTGGGAAGCCCGAGAAACCCTTGGTGGTGGTGCTGATGGGCCTTGCAGCAACATCACTGCTCTCCCTGGCTTTGTTTTACCAGGGCAGAGGACTCACTGTGAAACCATACTTTGGCTTTTGTGGCAGCTACGACAGGGCACCACAGCTTTTCCCTGGGATGCATGCAGGGCTGGGAGTTTTAAACACTCAGAAACTTGCTGAACCTTTGCAGAAAGCTTGTAACAGGAGTCAGGAGACTGCTATTCAGGCATACTCATTTTGCAGTCTATCTTCTCCATCGTGCAAATGTGCAGTAGAAGGTAGATGCAGGAAGGCTTAGGGAGACAAGCTCCAAAGCGCAAACCAGAGACAGGCTGGAAATCCTGCATGCCTAGCAGCTGGGACCACAGCCAGGCCAGGGCTTCACCATCAGAGCTCAACACTCATCAAAACTCCGGCTCATCAAAACTGAAGAAAAAATTAACTGGGGGGGGGGGGGGGGGGAAGTAATTTTAACACGGTAAAGATAGGCAGCTGGGCATGGCCATAAGAGTGTTGGTACTTCCACTGGAAAGAGGAAAGACTGGCACTGAGACAGAGGGAGGGAGACCTTGGCTTGTTGCTCCTCTGGTTTTGCGAGGCAGAAGGCTGCTGGAAAAGCAAAAGCCAGGAGCCATACTGCTGGAAGCAGTGGCCTCTTCCCACCTCTCCCCTCGGCCACCACCCAGCTGCTCACGCCTCTGCTGCAGGCAGCCTGCATCGCCTCTGCTATGAACTGCCACCCAGTTAAAGTCCTGCCCTTCTCCCACCTACCCACAACCCCTTACCCCCTGCCAGAGACACGAACGTGAGTTGCTGCTCTCTGCAAAAAATACCTCCTTCCTGCCCAGGCCCCAAGGACACAGCCAAAAAAAAAAAAAAGGGAGAGAGAACAAGGAAGCAAGCTGGGCAGAATCCAGCATGGAGAGGGGAAGACACCGGCAGCCCTCTGGATACGTGAATGTCTTAGGAAGGGTGTATCAGGCTGCCTGGGAGAGCCAGCGGAAACAGAAGGGGTTTGTTTAGGTTTCTCCTTTAAAATATGTCCACTCCCCTCTAAGCCTGCATATTTTACGGTCTCGACATACTTTCCTTATTGACAAATTTGGCACACTTGGTGGGTTTTTTTTTTTCCTACGTGAACTCAGTCACCAAATGGATTTTTCAGGCTCCCACAACCTGAGAAAGAGAAGTCGCAGCCTGAAAAGTACAGTGACCAAAACCTCAGGCATTAATGGCAATGCTGTTGAAAATTCAGGGGCTCAAACATGCAGAGAAATGGCTAACTCGTTTGCATTACTCCTAAGTCAATAATTTTTACTTTTCATGGTAAAATTCTTAAAACTTTTTCATTTTTCCTGCTTACAGAAAAAGAGTGAGAGTTCACAGCTATCTGGGTTCCAAATAATCCAAGTTTTTAATCTCCAGGATGCAGGAAATTCAAGGAGGAACCAGACAGACACAAGCATCAGAAAACATTCTATTTCAGCTACCCAAGTATTAGAATTCTTTTGATATACCCAGATATTAGAAACATCTGCGTTGCAGCAAGAATCCCTGTTACCAGGCAAATGTCAAGAGCAGAAGATAAAAGGAATCTGACTGTGCTTGAGAACTTGAGCATACGGATGAGCAGCCCAGATCCACAAAACTCTGTAAGATTTTCCCTGATGGTAACAGCTTTGGGTCAGAACTGGGAACCGTTGGGCGTTATTCTAAGCAGCTCCCTTCGGTGCTTCGCTAAAGCTTGATAAAAACCCCTCCCTCCGCCACCCCACCCAGTTTATGGCCATTTCCCCCAAACCAGGCATTCTACCCCTGTGATTTTATAACAGAAGCAGCGCTGGAGAAGCCAGCCAGGGCGATGAAGAGTGCCCAGCTACTCAGCACTACGTGCAAGCGGTCAGCCAAGTCTCCCGGCACTCCTTCCACCCAGCAAGCAACCCCTGCAGAAGGAGCGCTGGGAGATGTGATTCATCGTGTGTGAATGTATTAGAAGTGTGTTAATTACTATTAAAATTATTATACAACTATACCAAGTAATAGGAGATCATTATACGTAATTATTATGTAACAGCCTGTATCAATATTAATAGATGTAACAGTTATATAGGTTATAATGGTAATTTTCTAATTAGCTTAACCCCTTCGCAACAGGCTTTAACTCCAAAGTACACGCACAAACTCTCCCGGATCATGAGCACCCGGCACCTTCCTCTCCCACCTCCCAACCCTTCTCCGGCAGCCTCTGGCTCTCCCGCGCATCCCCAAGCCGCATTTCGCGGTATCTCCTGCCATCTACTGATGCTTTGCGAGGAGGCGGCTGCTGCGCTTGGCGAAGCCTGGGCCGAGCAGACAGCCCTTGCTGGGTTTTTTTTTAAAAAAGGGGAGAGGGGGGTGGATACAGGACGGAGGGAGGCACCGGGGGCCCCGCTACGGCGGCCGGCGGCCGCCCGGGGCGGGCCAGGGCCGGGGCAGGGGCCGGGCTCAGCCCGAAACCTCCCCGGGGGAGGGGGAAGGCGCAGCCCTTAAGAGCAGCGCCGGGAGCCGCCGTCCCATCCCGGCGCAGCCATGGGGGAGGCGGCGGGAGGCAGCGCGGTACCCCCGCTACCGCCGTCGGAGGCGGTCGGGGGTCAAGTGAACGCCCTGACCGTCCTGGCTTTGCTGGAAAAACTGGTGTCGATGTTGGAAGCGGTGGAAGGGCAGCAGCGGCAGATGGAGCAGAGGCAGCGGGGTTTGGAAGGGGCGGTGCGGGGTATTCAGGGAGACCTGGGGAAACTGTGTCGCAGTCACGGGGCGACGGGGGAAGCGGTGGAAAAGCTGCTGGAGAAGTCGAGGAAGGTGTGTGCTCACACCCGAGCCGTGCGGGAGCGGCTGGAGAGGCAGTGCGACCAGGTGCGACGCCTGGAGCAGCATCACGCACAGCTGCTCCGGCGGGACCGCTTCAAGGTGCTCATCTTCCAGGTGAGAGGCCCCGAGGCCACCCCTGCCGCCACCCTCTGCCCACCCTCCGCTCCAAACCTTCCTCCCAAACTTTGGAAGAGCCTGTCTTTGCTAACTGTTTGGCCAAAAACTGGGGAAAGAGATGACTTTACTAACCCTTGGCAAAGTTTGTGGAAAAAGGCTGTCTTTTTGCTGATTGAGTAAAGTTGGGAGGAAAACTTTCCAGTCTCAGAGAGCTTGTGGAAAGAGCCCTCCCCTTGTTTATCCTTAGCAACTTTAGGAGAAATACCCACTCTTACTCTTGGCAAACTTTGGGAAGGAGCCTGTTTTGCTAACTCCTAACAAACCTGGGGAAAGAGCTGTCTCTTTCTTGTGCTAACTCTTGGCAAGCTTGGGGGAAACATCTTGGTTTTGGTTGGGTTTTGGGCTTCTTTGCTAACTCTCAGCAGACCGTGGGGAAGGAGCACTCTGTTACTTTGGCAAACTTGAAGAAACAACTGCTTTTTACTAACTCTTAGCAAAAATGGAGGACGTTCCTGCCCATGGCAGGGGGTAGGAACCTTTTAAGGCCCCTTCCAACCCAAACCATTCCATGATTCTATGAAACCAGAGGAAAGAGAACTTGCTTTGCTCTCTCTTAGCAAACTTGGGGAAAGAGCCACTTCTTATTCTCACCAACTCATTACTGAGAATGAGTGGGGAAAGTTTTGTTGTGGTGTTTGGGGGCTTTTTTTTTTTTAGTAAACTTGAAGGAGGGGGGATTGTTTGTTTTGTGGTTTGAGGGGTTTTTTTGGTGGCTTGTTGTTGTTTGGGGTGGGGTTTTGTGTGAGGTTTTTTAGCAAACTTGAAGAGCCCATTTTGCTAACTCTTAGCAGTGCCCCTAAACCCACCCTTGTGTCTGCCCTTGGAAGCAGGAGAGGGCAGCGCTGCAGCTCCCTGTCCCACTCGGCCTCACACTCCCTTGTCGCTCCTCAGGCTGTTCTGGGCCATTCAGGGATGAGCTAAAAACTCAGCTAAAACCCAGCTTCCTGGGAGTCCATCCAGTGATAGCAGCGGTTTGCATATTTTCCCCTTTTTAAGCAATGGTCTGGAGAGAACACGGCGTGAGCTTTAACTAAACACAGGACATGACTTTTACATCTTTAAAGAAAAAAGCCAGACAGACCTCCCCAGCACACTAGGGGAAGGAAGGAAGGAGAGTGAGCACAGGGCTGGAGCAGCCATAGGTCAGGCACATCACCAGCTCCTCAGGATAAACTTGTCAGCCACACGTTACATCTGGCTGGAGCTGACTCTGCTCCTTGGGCTGTTGGGGGTTGTTGCTTTGGATTTGTTTAACTAGAAAAGAGCAGAACTTGATTTTAAAAGCTGGCAGGCCTGCTTAGTGCACAGGTGCTCCCCCCCAAAAAAGGAAGCCCCCACTTCCCTGCTTATTGTTCTCCCAAATTACCGTCCAGGCTTGTCAAGCCAGAAGAGGAGGAGCTGCGGCATGTACCGGGCATGGTGGTTTCCACCCTTGAAGGAATGTGGAAATTATTCCAGGGAGTGGGTAAACGAAAAGACACATGTTCACTACTGGAGTCCTCTAAGTAATTTTAAGATCCATTACTCCAAGTCAAAATGTTGCCATCTCCCAGGCTGTGTTAGCTAAGGACTGGTGCCCACCTCCAGGTTCAGACTTACACCTTGAACGTTTCCTGTGGGGAGGGTGCACCAGCTTGACCTGTGGGAAGGTAATTTTATAGCATTACTGCTACCTGCAAGCATGAGGGTTAAGGCCTTGCTATTGCAACTACAGCGTCTTCCTTCAGAGAACCCAAACTTTAGCATTTTAAGATGATGTAGTGTGTAGAGGAAAGAAACCCACAGCTGTGTGGGGCAGCGAGGGTTGCCTCTAATCTAGGGACCCTCACTCCTGCTGTTCAGTGGCAGTGATTTGTGGGCACTGGGTAAAAGTACTGGTAAACCTGACCAAGAAGGGTTTGAAGGGTAAAGCAGCGTCCCAGCAGGGGAGGGCTGCCTGGCTTGTGTCCTCAGACTGAATGGTATTGCAAACCTAAACCTGTTTAAACCCCTGAGCCTCTCCTTAATGCCAAATCCTGAAGTGCACAAACCCAAAGGAAACAACACAGGCCCACATCCCAGAACAACAGCTAAGGAAAAGCCAGGGCTTCTCCACTGCCCATTGCTGGTGTGGTACCTTTGGACAGGAGGTCAGTTCTTCATTCCTTTCACAAGGATTTCCTTCCCTCTCACTGGAAAATGTTACTATGGTGGGGTAGAGATGAACTTAACTGATCCCAAGCTGATGCAGATTGGGAACACAAGCCTTAGAAAAGAAAGACCACAGTTAAATTCAGTTTAAAAAAAAAAATCAGCTGTCAACTGGGAATTGCTGCTGGCACTGGCCTGTTGCTCAAAGGCAGCATGGCTGTCTGGAAAACCAGGGAGGGTGGCTGGCAAAGCTTCCCTGGGGCGTGGGAGGGTGGCTGGGGTGAGCAGTGCCCTGGGCTTTCTCTGGCAGAGCCTGGGAGGAGCTGGGATTTTCCACTGGGGAAGCAGCTGTACCAGAGGAATGGTGGGTACTCACAGAGCTGTGCCCACAGGCCTGCTGCCGGATGAGCCAGTGCCTTACCTGTGTCCCCACCTCAAAATTCCCCTGTGTGCTCTCAAGATGGAGGTGGGATGACCTGGTAAGTCAGTAGGGCCACCGCCTTGGCAGGGTAATTGTACAGAAGGAAAAGAGCAGAAGGCTAGCTGGGTTTCTGTACTGTCCCAAGCAGGAATCCATGGAAAAACAATTGCAGGAAGGAGAAGTCGTAGCAATGAAGCCATATTGATGCCAGATTTCTGTAAAAACAAAAGGGAGATGTGGCTGTATGAGGCTTTGTTCAGTTGGGGGATGATTCTTTTCCACTGGGAAAAAACCCAACCCATCCCAAACTTCACACAGCATGCTTCTCATTAGGACCCGCTTTTCCAGCTTAGTAAGCCAGCTTGGTATGAACATAAAAATACCCATCTGTGACTCAGTTCTGCATTCACTGTATACCTCAAACTCCCTAGTACTTGGTGGGAGCACTGAGCATAGCCAAAACACATGACTGAGCCCCACCTCTGCATTTTATGAAGCCGTGCTGCTGCTCACTAGCATCTGCTTTCCCGCAGCGTACACACTGAGAATGAACTGCCTTTAGACAACTTCAGCTATTTACATATTTTCCATTAAAATCCTCTTAGTTTTCTCTCCCTAGACTGCCTGCATTGTTCCTAGTTTGCACAGATTTCTTTAATTGGTGACATATTTTAACGGAGCTCCATTCCAAGCATTTGAGGATGCTAAAGTTATTACAAATACCACAAGTGACACAGCAATCTAGCAAAACACTGAAGTGACTGTTTTAAAAATCCTCGTTAAGCTCTGGCATTGTTCCCCTCTATTCTGTCCTTGCCACATGACCAGCTTTTTGGTTCTGGTTTGGTGGGGTTTTTGTTTGACTGTTTAGCTGCAGAAGCAAAATGCAAGGTAAAAAAGGCTCATGTTTTAATTTTTTCAGTTAAATGCCATGTTTGCTAGTGAATAGGACAGATATAATAAGGGGAAAAAATTACAATTTGGGATGAAGCACAGTGATATTCAGGCCCCTTTCAGATGCTGCTATTGGCAAATGCTTCATTCTGAAACAGTGCAAGAGGAGGACTCAGGAAATCAGCTGTGTGGTCGTACCTTGCTGTTTGGGTCACTGTAATAATCTATTGAAAAAGCAACTTCAAACTCAGAAACTGGCAAATGAGAGAAACTAAAGACTTACAAACCCATAACACTCTTATTTAACTGCTAAATTTCCCCCTGGGCCCTTGCAGGGAGAATACTCTTATATTGATTAATGACAAAAATGTTTCCCATGGATCTCAGTACTTGATCCAGCTGTGCTGCAGGAGGCTGGGGGACGGTGCAGCCCAACCCAGGAGACACTTCCAAAACACCAAAGCCTGCACAGGACATGCAAACAGGCAGCCAAAACTTTGCTCATTGCCTTCAGTGCCAGCCTGCTGCCTGCCCTCCTTGGGAGGGACCTGCACATCCAGGTCTAAAGAGCTGGTCTTGTCTGAGGAAAGTAGGTGGAGCTATAGGCACTTTTTAGAAGGATTTGTCATCCTTTGACCTATTTATTGCAGCAAAACAAATCTTAGACAAGAAATCATGTAGGCATCTAACAGCACCTACAAAGTAGAAGCCTGGAGTGCTGTAAGTATAGGAAAATGCCTTTCCCCCTTCTTGAAGACTGTGGCCTCTTACCACAAGTCTAACAAAAATCCAAACCCAAGCACACCCATCTCCCTCTATCAGAGACCCAGCACTCCTGAGCAAATTAACAACCTGTTCATCAGGCCCTTCAATTGTGTAGTGTGCTGTTATGGATCTTATCCTCCTTTCTCGTAAAAGGTATGGTTGAGATGCTGACCTATAGAGAAAGAGTCCAGAGGAAGGCATGAATGTCATCAGAGGGCTGGAGCACCTCTCCTATCAGAGAGCAGGGGTTGTTGAGCCTGGGGAAAGAAAGGCTCCAGGGAGACTTTGTGGCAGCCTCCCAATACCTAAAGGGGCTACAGGAAAGCTGGAGTGGGGCTGTTTACAAAGGCACAGAGTGACAGGACAAGGGGTCATGGTGATAAACTAAGGGAGCTAAGATTTTAGGGAAAAAAAAAATCCTTCCCTGTGAGGGTGGTGCAGCCCTGGCTCAGGGTGCCCAGAGAAGCTGTGGCTGCCCCTGGATCCCTGGCAGGGTTCAAGGCCAGGTTGGATGGGCCTTTGGGCAGCTTGGGCAAGCAGAGGGTGTCCCTGCCCAAGGCAGGGGGTTAGAACTAGATGGGCTTTGAGGTCCCTTCCAACCCAAACTGTTCAGTGATTCTTGAGAATGGTTGATCAAAGTCACAGGGAAGGCACCGACTTTAACTTTGCAGGTATTACCAGGAGTTGTTTTGCACAAAGAATTTGCAGAAGTCTATTTGGCTCCTACATGGAAAAATAAAATTCAGAGGAGCTAGCTACCTACAGTCATCTGAGAAAATGCAAGCACTGTTTTTCAGCTTGGATGTAGAAAATAAAAAGATGTATTTCTTTCTCAGAATTTTAGATTAGATCAAGAAGAAAAGATCAAAGTTCTACTCTTTTTGGCATGGAAAATAGTTTACGCAGTTTGTAACAGTTGGCATTTTTCAGTGTATTGTTCTAGTATTCCTAAATGAACTACTAGGCTGCTTGAAAAATAAAACAAAATATAGGTGTCATAGAAACTTGTTAGACCAAAAAGTTACCAATGGCCCACTTAAGGAGTGTTGTCAGTAACTGTATTTGAAACAGAAATATCTCTTCCACCATAGAGTATCCCTACCATACCACCTTTGTCTTTCCAAAGCATTTTACTTAATTTGTTTTCATTTGCATTTTAATGGTCCCTGTGATCCTGATGTCTTTTCAGAATGTGAGATGGGAAAGTATGTCATTCCCATTTTGCGGACAGAATAATAGATGCCCAGAGGCTGATGTTTCCCAGGGTGGTGAAGGAAGCTTAGACAGAGAAGTGATTTCTTGAATCCCAGTACTGTCAGATAGCCAAAGATCACCTAGGATCTGCTTTTATCCTAGGTGATATGTCCTAGGATATATGTCCCTATTCTTCTAGAGACTGTGTGCAGCACTTGAGTTTAACACAGATACTGTAAGCACAGAACTAAACTGACCTTGAGGTGAGGCACACAGGCCCCTCTCTGGCTCAGACTGCACTGCCATCAATCTCACCCAACACCCCTTTCCCAGACTACATGCTTCCAAAGTTACAACCCATCTTTACTCATTAAAATCAGAATTTTCTATGCCATTCAGGCAATTATGCCTAAATGTTGAGAGGCTTAAAGCTGTAGGAGATTACCTAGGTTTGGAAAAATGCACAAGACAAATGATGCTTTATACCGAGTTCTCATGCACTGGGGAATAATTTAAGGCTGCACCCACTCAAGGAATCCGTGTTTCATTACCTGCAGTGGAGAGAAAATATAAACATTTGTGCTGCAGTGAGCAGCTGTTTTCACTTAAAGCTGGTGCAGGTTTTCTTTGGTTTGTTATCTCTCAGTCACTGTTGCAAACAGCTCCAACAACATTATAGGTGTCGGGAGAAGTCCGCTGGCTTTACTAGATGTTCCAGCACAGGCGAAGGGCTTGGGAAGCTTCATCTGTACCAGTGAATCTGACAGGGGCCACTGAGCCAGGAAGGTGCAGGGAAACCATAGAAGCAGAGAACATAAACTGTCAAACAGCCATCAATTTTTTGACACTTTTCATTTTTCTATCCATGAGGGATATTCATCAACACGCTTGAATCACGGGACACTGCATATACACGGTACAAAGCGATTGTGCCCCTCCACATGCACGTTCTTGAGTTCCACAAGCACCACACGGTACCTGGGAATTTTTTGTTTTAAAAAACCACCACATACAAAGCATGGTATATGCACAAAATGGCATCCTTATACAGTCTTGACAGCGAATTTAAGCGGCGACACCATTATCTCCACTGGTCACAACTGTATGCTCAGTCCTGAAATGAACTTCGAAGTGTACGTGGCCTTTCTTCCCCTTAACTGTACACCAGGCACACTGGAGACTGATCCGAGACTACTGTGGCCATTTCACCCAGCAGTTAATGCTTTTCCTAGCTGAAAATAAATGGGGGGGTGAGGGGGTGGGAGGAGATAGAGAAAAAACCCTTCCGATCCATAACGCTAGGTGATACTGCACGTGCTTTGCCTGAAGGCGATACAAAAGGTGGTAAGTAGAGAGCACGCAGATCCTAGGGCGTAATGATTCTGAAAAGAACAGGGAGCTTGCAAGAAACCTCATTTTCTTTGCCTGCACAGATGCCTGCGAAGCCTACTGCAGAACAGAGTGGGCATTGTGCTGCCTCTGAACTGCTTGGGGTTGCAGAGCTGCTGCGCTCAGTAGTCACGGAGCTGCTTCATTATCAGTTACAGCTTCTTGCCCTTCTTCAGCCTGTTTTGTTTTCACATACTTTCTTTCCATGCCCTTTCTTGGTTTTGTTTCTAAAAAGCCAGCATTTTCCTCTTTACTAGAAGTGATTGCAAGGGGGTTTTATGTGGTATGATGTCTGTTTATTTTTGTATGCCATAAACTCTTTGTTTTGCGAGTTGTCCTTCATCCTGTCCATGTTTTCAGTATTTACCAGTTTACCAACGAAATCCATAATACCTTCTTCCAGTAAATAGCTGTTAAATAGCACACAGTCTAAACATGAGGGACTGCGTGGCTTCTCAATATCAACAAACCATTTTTAACAGCAACATGCACTTTTCTGAAACACAGTGGAAGTGCTGAGTGCATTTGCCACCTGAGGTAGTTCTCAGATGCAACCAACATCTCTGCAGAGATATCCCCAGTCTTTGGCTGGAGAAACTGAAAGCTTCACAGGTGTTACAGGACTTCTGCAAGTCAACACAGGGGTCTGCAGCATGACGTTCTCAGTCACCTTACCATCCCTTCTCCCCAGGGATAGGTCTGCAGCTTTACAGCTAAACTCTTACTAATGAGTATCTAATTTAAATGCCAAAGAATGGGATTTCCATTCTGTATACATTCCAAGTCACTCTGAAAGAGAAATCTTACAGCTGACAGCTCATTAGTCTTAAACTGTACCAGATAATGGTTCAGTGGGCTTTGAGTGGCTTGTTACTGGTTAAATATACTGAAACAACAAGAAAGGTTCAGCATCCTTCATCTCATCATTAGGGGGGGGAGGGAGGAAGTAATTGTTCAGGGTTGTGCTTTATTAAATTTGTGTCCTCTGAACTATGAAACTCAGATATTGTCAATTCTTTCAGGAGGAAAATGAGATCCCTGCCAGTGTTTTTTCGAAAGAGCCTATTCCCAGCATTACAGAAGGAAAAGAGGAGCCTGTGGATGAGAACAAAACCCTGGAAGAAACCTTGCATACAGTGGAGTTGTGCTCAGATGATGAAATGCTTCACGAGGAAGACGACATGGATGATAGTGCAGAGGAGAAAACAGAAGAATCAAGAGCTGAGAAAATTAAAAGATCTAGCCTCAAGAAGGTAGACAGCCTCAAGAAAGCATTTTCTCGCCAAAACATCGAGAAGAAGATGAACAAGATCAGCACAAAGATTGTCTCACCTGAACGGAGAGAAAAGATCAAGAAGTCGCTCACTGTACATCATCAGAAATCCTCCTCTTCAAAAGGTTCGGCTTTCAAAGTGTCTCCCCTCACCTTCAGTGTGAAGAAAGCCCGCGAAGGAGAAAGCCCTGCTGAAGCTGAGGACAGACCAACAGAAACTACAAGCAACGACCAAGCAGAGAATGAGGACGAAGTGTCATTTGCCGACATGCACTCAGACATGACACCGACCGGCTCGCTGACCGAGGAAGGCAAAGCAGTAGCTGATTCACTGGAGAAGGAAGCCAGAAGGGAAGGGAACGCCATGATGAACAACAACATCGAGCTGTCCATTGTGGAAGATGATGAAGAGTATGGGATGCCTCCAGAAGTTTCTAGCCAGAAACTGTACGATGAAAGAAACAACCCAGTCAGCAGGGAAGCAGAGCAGTCTGACGAAGAAACGACCCAAGCAGCTGTCCTGCAGATAGACCAAACCGCGTAGTCAACCCGCACCTCCCTCCGCCTGCCAGATACGCATGGTTTGACTTAGGCGAGTCACCGGCTTCTGCTACACAGGCAGTGGCAGTGATTCAGCTTCTTCCATCCTTTTCTCTGCAGTGGTAACTTATTGCATCATGTTAGAATGCGGGGTGAACGAGGTCAGTGACACAGGCTGCCACATGCTCCGTTTTAGGCCGAGTCGCTGGTGTTTATTAATTTAGAGGTGCTGTCAGCTGGCGTAAGAGACTAGCAGGAGAAGAGCACGTCTGATAGCAGCAAGCTGGCTTTCTTATAGTTAGGTCAGAGGAACGTGTGGAGAGGAGTCAAAACCCAAACATTTCTGTTCTGTTTTCTTCTCTTGTCAGTATTTCACGACTACTGTGAGTAGTTTTGTATGTAAATGTAGAAATACCAATGAGAACATTTGATTCTGGTTTCTGTGCTAACGCTGCGTGAATACTAACAGCCTCAGTACTGTGCTTACACAGAGTCTGTTTGGGGCTTTGCTCCGTGATGCTCTAAAGCCTAGAAGGGCAGAGTATTTAAAGGGCCAAGCTGAAAAGGGGATTCCATCAGTTTCAGCAGTGGGAAAGATTTTTGCTCTTCCCTTAGAAGAAATGACTATGTTTAGGAGGAAAGGAAAAGATAGTTTTGCCGTCTGCCAGAGTTATGGAAATATATTAGTGACAAGTATGAATGTGTGATCAGCTACTGTACCACTAAGGGATCAGAAATAGAAAAAAAAAAAAAGGAAGAAAAATGGAATTTGATAAAAACATGGAGATAGCCTGGAGAAAGTATGAAATGCAACGAAATATAAAAAGAGCAAAAACAAACCTCCACAATACTAAACCTATGCTCCCATCTTAAAGAATATATACTCAGATAACACTAACCAGTTAATTCTTAGCCTTTATAACAATATACTATCAAACATGCACCTGCACAACTTTGTATCTCAGAGTATTTTGAAAATAGCGTAATTTATCTTTTTTACAAATTATTTCATATATAGAGCTATATCTACACAGAAGAATTAAGTAATCACAGGGATGTAAGGAATTTTATTTTTTTTTTCCAAAAAAGTGAAGTACTCTTTTAGTCATGTCTAAAGGGAACAACGTGTTACGGATTGAACTTCATGGCAGGGATGAGATTACGTAAGGATGAGGCTGCAAAGCCAGAGGATTTGATCCTCTGCTAATAACTTTCATCAAAGCCACCTACCTGCTCTCAAAATTACAAGCCTGTAATTCTGCAAAATTCATTGAAAACGACAGGTTACAGGGAGTTTGTTCACTGTGAATGTTCATTCCTGTCATTTTACAAAGGTAAGGGGGAGGTGAAGAAAGGGAAGTACAACACCCACAACAGTTACCTTACATCCTTGTTTGTTTATGCAGTGGGTTGTTTTTTCTTTTTAATATATATATAAAATTATATATATAAGTTTATATATATATATATATATAAATTTTATATATATAATACGTACTTTTAAAAATCTACTGATACTTAACATTGCACTAAAAGGTCGCTTCCTTCAACTTGTATTTAGAATCACAAATTACAGGGGAAATAAAAACTGCAGAAAAAAATACCGTTATGAAATGCTTAACAGATATTACCCCACGGGGATAATATCTGTAACCAGTAAATCACACTGGAAGTTAGTCAGTAAGAGCGTAGTGTAGGTGAGTACTACTAAGAGTTAAGCTCTTAAGTATATGGTATCATATTAGAGATACTGTTTGTAAGAGAAATCATGGCATAACCCATGCAGCTATATTTTGTATTAACTACAATGGATTTCAATAATTTTTACCTGTAACTAACTACAAATATGGCAAATAAAAGCATAACATAAAGCACAGTCATGTCAGTCTTTGGGAGAAGCAGTCTGAGAAGTTGGCAAAGATGAAATGTAAAGGTCAAGCATTTATTACTTCAGTTCATATCGCCTTTGTACCTATACCATTTTCTTTCTCATCCTCTGCTGTTATTTAGCAATACAAACACCAGAGCTCAGGCTTTGCTTTCCAGACACTCCTCAGATCTCTAGCACATCTGAATGTAGTCAGGCACTTCCCAAAATCTTCTGGCTCCATCTGCATTTTTTTACTGGACTGCAGCATACTTCTAATACTTTAAACAGTCCTGAAAACATATTTATCTTGAAGTTTATAGTCTGTTTATGCACACAGATAAATTCATGTCTTCTAGAGTGCCACACAGTCTTTAGGAGGTTTAATTTTACTGACAGACCAAAGAATGCACATTTAACCTTTATGTAACAGCTGTCAGCTTCCCACAGCCACGAAGCACTACCCAGGAACCCCGGCATCATGTTTACATTTCGCTTTCGGATATGCCTGGTTTGTTTGTCCTGCTAAGCTTTAATTTAAACAATACCCCTGGCCACGCTTTATCTAGTTTCAGAGTTGCTGAAACAAATCCCACATGCAGTGTTTTAAAATCATTACAATACTATCCAGTAAAACCACTGGAAATGCAGATACTGAGCATCCATGAGAATTAACTCAGACACATGCTTCAGGATACACTACACACGCAGCCATCAGTTGCAGAACTAGAACGAAATGTTTTCTCAACCACAATCACACATTTACAAGGATGAGCAGGGGCCTGTAATCCTAACATACATGAGAAAGCATGTTTTGCAAGAAAGAACATCTACTTAACCTAATGTCTGCTTTTGTGCTATCATAAACAAGAAGACAAAGCAAGCTCAGAACCTGAAGATGTCCCTCAAGCCGTTTCTTCCCCTCTCCATCCACTCTCAAGTCCTGATGTAAAAACACCAGCCTGCAAAACCTAATGTTTTGGGGAGGAGACAGGCTGCAGCCCCAGCAGCACTGTATTCCTTCAAGCATCTGAAGTATGTGCCTGGATCTTGTCAGGCTGGCAGATGTCAAGCATGTGCGTGGGTATCCCATGCTTGTGATGACAGGTTTGTCCACAGAATACTTTTAAAAAAAAAAACCACAAAGCCCAAACCTGCTTTTCTTCCCTTCTCGATGTGATAACACAGGTACCGCATGTGCCTTTGAGCTCCACTTGTACCATCATTCTTTGGAAGGCCTGACCTGTGAGCTGCTGCAGGGATTCCGAGTTTGACCTCCACTGAAATCAGCGGGAGCTTTGCACAAAGGAAGAGGGTGTGATAAAGTCCTTCTGGTATAAATATTTAAACTAGTAGCACTCAGCAGCTGCCGATACTTCCATTTTCAATGCCAGAAAAACAGCTGACATTTCTGTCCCCTTTTGGGGGAAAGGGCAAAGAGCATCCCAGTGACCCTCACGTGCTAATCCATGAGCCGGCTCCTCTGTGAAAAGGCACAGATAGGGGCTTTCTGGACCATTTCACTGTCAAGTAAGAGAGTGCAGTGAAAGCCCTCATATGAGCCTGCCTGAAGCCTGCCTGATGATTCTAAAGAGAGACAGAAGAAAGGGAAGACGGAGAAAAGAATCAGAAGGTAAAATATACCTGTATGCCTTTCACGCTGATGCACTGAAAAGCAATTGTTAGAGGCTCTAATGCCAGTTACGTGACTGACAGTCACACACTTCAAAAAAAAAAAAAGAAGTAAACCCAGAAGAATTAAAGTAATGGCAGTTTGTTAGAGGGCAAACTGCTCACCAAGGGACAAGTCAGCAAAGCCTTCAGCTGTCTCAAAGAACTCCCTGAGCCACACAAGGGTTTGGGGCCACCTCTATGACTCCCGCGACCATCAGGAAGAGCTGTGTGCATTGATGCAGGCTGTGAGATCTGTGTATCTCCCCGATGCGATCTGCTTAGCTCATCAGCAGAATACAAAGTTTTACTGCCATCAGCATGGCAGATGTAACAGTGTGGCAGAGAGGAAGGCTATAGCTTGCTTTGCAGGGTGCATCGTGAGCAAAATTTCGAGCTAAGTTCTGATGGCAACGTCTTTGCGGTTGGCTAACTGCACACAACAGAGCAAGCATAGCTCTGACCCCCTGAAAATAAAAGTCAAGAAAATGCAAGTAGAAAAATCCTGCAGTGACCTGCTAAGACACACAGGCACACCCTGTGTGTCAAGAGGAAGGGGTCAGGTAGCTTTCCAGCATGCCAAGACAAAGATTTGCCACCCGAGCAATGCAAGCAGCCAGCTGTTTGGCCACAGTCCTGGTTAGAGTTTTGCCTAGGCAACTAAACAACCTGCAGGAAAACAACTGTCAGAGCAGCCCGGAGGGTGCTGACTCAGCAGGCAAGTATCCACCGCTCTGACTCACTGGCCTCGCTTTCCCAAATTAATGGAAAAGGGCTGACAGCCACTTTCCACCACTTTTAAACTTCCTGTTGCCAGGGGTTTGTTTCAGGTTCTGCATTTGAACCAGCATCAACCCCAGGCTGAGTCTAACCGCATGCATAAAGAAATTTTAATCAGCATACTTGCAGCTGTCGGTGGTGGCTGATCTCTCCTGCCCTCCTTTTGATCACAATGCCTTTTTTCCCTTCCTCTCACTCCGCCAAGTCGCTTGCAGGAGTCTGAACTGCACACTAATTCAAATAAGGAAGTCGCTCTAACTGCATGTTGAGAACTGATAATCAATGTCATCTTTAATTCTTCTTACATGGTTATCCCCTTTAATGGAGTGTGCTGCAGTAACTGAGAATAAATCTGCTTTGGGTTAAGCTAGAGATTGTTATTTATTTTTCTTTCAGATCAGAGATTAATATTGCTGTATGACCATTGGCACTAACCTCTTTTTCCATAGCAACACTAAAGAGAACATAAACTATGAGTCATAATTTCTCTCTGGAGGACTTTTTTGTAATTATGATCATTCCACAGTTCCTAAAATATATTAGCTGATATATAGCTCTGGTGTAACAGCTTTGATTTTCCTTCGTTTGAACACACAGGCAGAAAGAAGAGACTTCCATTATTTTCTCTTTCTCAGGTTGAGCTAAACACTACACAAAGTACCACACACTCGTTATTCATTATAACCGTGTTCCTCTTACAAACTCCATGGCAATGTTTTCCTGATAAAGGTGGAACAGATCTCCTTGCTTTCAATAACCTTTAAATGATACTGGCCATCTAAAAGAAAACTTCCCAACATGGTTAGCAATTTGGGCCTAACAGCTGGCAACGATCCAAACCCTGTCGTACTGGGTGGGAGCAGGGCTGCAAACTAGCACTGCTAACTGCCAGTCAATGGCTTTAAACTCTCCAGCATTTCCTCTCCCACAGAACACAGCCCAAATTGAGTAATAATCATGATTCTCTCTACTCCCTTCGGTGAAAACCTGGCCTTGGAACAACTTACCCATAGAGCTCCCTGGAGTATCTCAGCAGATAATCACACCAGGTCATCACAAGACACTGCAAGATGTTCTTTTTTGTGTGCGTGTGGCAGTCTCCTCTGTTTCCCTTACAACATGGTCTGCTGCGTGCTGGTGCCAGGCACTCAGAAACCCATAGCATCTGTTGCAGGAGCAGAACTAGGAAAAACGATCATCAAAACCCAGGACACTCACATTCAGTTAAAAGTCTTAATCCAAACCAGAGACAGGTGGAAAAACTTTGTGTGTCTCACTGCTCTGCAGTGCGACCCCCAACAGCTAAACCAAACCCAGGCTCCACAGACACAAAGGATGCGCGGCTCACCTTTGCCTTGCCAGTATGAAGCTGGCACACAACTGAAGACCAGAACACCAACTAACATAGTATCAGTCACTGTAATAATTTGTGTACTCCTCCCAAAAAGTTTTTTTTTTGAAAAAAAAAACAAACAACCTTCAAACTCCTGAACCCAGGGAGCAAAAGGTCATTATAACACCCTATGCCATTAACTCCAGCAAGGAGAGTCTGGCGCTGGCCTCTTCGCTCCCTCCCATCAAGCCAAGGTGTGTAGAAGACAGGTGATGTTAATCTGTGCTGGATCCTGAAAATGGGTAAGAGAGTGCTGGGAACAAATAGCGGGGAGGGGTATGCTTGCTCTGCACACCATGTATGCATACCTCATTTAGACCAAGTACCAAGCACAACCTAACTACAGAAACACAACACTCTATTCAAGCAAATTTATCTTATTTCTCAGCTACTTAGCTCCTGATGTCCTACGCTATTCATTTAAAACAAGCTTCAGCATCTTTTCAGTATGCTGCCAACTACAGTTATATATGCCCTTATACTACTTGTTCCTTCTGACATGCCTGTAGGCAAATGAGCCCCGTGAGGGTGACAACATGAGCTGCATTAACCAGCCGCCTGGTCCCTGAATCATTACAACTCAACACAGTGCTAGGAGAGATGCGGAAAAAGGGACAGTGGGAACGTCTGACTAGCAGTAAACACATTACAAACACACAGAAGTTGTCTGCATTTGCAGAGTCAAATGTCACTTCCACACTAGCATGGTGAAAGCAATATGCACTGCAGCTTCTTTTACATAGCCTTCCTTTTCTGGCCATTTTACTGGTGATGATTTCTGGAGATTGAAAGTCAGTGAGCGGGCAGTGACTAAAAACATTAAGAGGTGATACATCATGTAAGACCTGGGTAAGTAGGTCCCACCTAAATTTGCAAACAAGGGGTTGGTTCTCTGTTTGTCCATTTTCTGCATGTCCAGACACAAACTCTTTAGAACGGCTGCATCCTCGGTGTGCCACTGCATACCTCTTTACACAAAGGCCAAGCCTGCCATACGTGAAAGCATGCAGTTCTGGTTTAGGTATAACAGCACAGAGATCTCAATTAAAACAAGATGATGTTATGTAATAGCTGTAAAACACTGTGTGTGACATACACATGTAACACACATGACATCCAGTTTCAAATAAGGGGAGAACATGGAAAAGTTTTTATTGATTTTTGCAACTGTTTTAAATTCCTTCACTGAAAAGGAAACAGACTGACACAATCCTATGAATCCGATCCCAAAACCCAACCCATCAGATTATTTTTTTAATCAGTTCTCATTACTTAATGGTACAACAGTGGCTGTTCAGCCAGGATCAGAGGGAGGAATTAAGACAGAGAGAAGTGTGTGAGGGGAAAACATAGGAAAATGTGGGTAAGAAACAGAGAGTGGGATGTGTATGAGAAGGGAAACATGTGAGGGAAGGAGCCAGTGGGTAACGGGGAGGAAGGAGTTGAAAGGCAAAGCACCCAGCACAGAGGCAAAGACCTCAAAGCAAAGGACTGGTCAGAACCAAGAGGCACCAACAAAGCAGGGAAAACAAAAGAAAAAAAGACTCAATAAGGTCTAGTGTTCAAAAGGATGGAAATTAGAGTAGGGAATCAGAAAAGACTGTGGGACAGCTGCCATGTAAGAGACAACAACGGCGAGGGGAGAGCGCAGTATTTTATCACCTCCCTACCTGTCAGTCTCTATTGCAGAGGCAGCACCCAGGGTTTAGGTCTGGAAATTATTTTTATTGTGCAATGCTGGCAATGTTTTTTGTTTTGCTTGGATTTCTTTGTTTTGAGGAAGTGAAGTTAGTCAGGAATTGGCTAAAGCAACACCTTATTCACAAGCCACACCAGCTCAGCCCGAGCCTGCGGAAGCCCACGCTGGGAACAGCTCCCTCCCAGGTCTGCAGTGCCTGTGAAGAAAATACTTCTGGGCTGAATCCTGCCCATCAGCATTTGCTCGTGCAACACCACACATTGGCCATGCCTACTTGTTTCCAAAAAGGCTTGGGGAAGGAGGAGGCGTTACAGAGGAAGAGGATAGACACTGCTAACAGCCCCCACAGAGCACGGTCCACCTGAGCGCAGGGACAGACAGGACATGCTGGAGAGACTGAGGAACGCACCTCCGACAGCTGGATTTCACTGCCAGATCACTGAATCCTAAAGTCTTGCTAGGACGGAGCCAGCAGGATTTCTTTGCTATTGCAAACAGGTTTTTGGGAAAGAAAACCCCGCTCTCCTCCTCCACCCAGCCTCACCCACTTGCTTTGCCAAGAACTCTGCTATATTAAGATACGAGGCAACCATGCTGGCTGGGCCACTTCTCCTTCATGCTTGGTCTCCCGTGGGAGTTGCTCCATTCTCACATATCTGCTGAGAAACAGCATGTTCTTTCTGGCTTTCCTCAGTTTCTTTTTTTAGTGGTGCCTTTCTGCCACTTTGTATAGCAGAGGCCAGGTTCTGCTCTGAGCCCCATTCTGACCATGTGCCCCTCAGATCAGCAGCACCTTTCTCCTGCTCCACTCCTAATGTCTCCTAAATTGTTCCCTGGCATTTTCTGGTACTTTTCCAGAAGCTCTCTGGTTTTCTATATAACGCTCATAAAATGAAAGGGTCTACTATGTTGATGTGTCACAGGATGCAAGGTACAGATACAGGGTTTTTTGTATCTGCCATACTTGGATTGTTCTCTACACACAAGAGGGAAACAGGGACAAAATGAAGAACAGCTTTGGAGCCAATTGAAGAAAAACTGGCATTAAGACTCTACAAAAGGGAAATGTCTTCTCCCCTACTTGTCTGCTGCTGTCAAATTTCAGTACTTGAAAAGAATGTCTCCTACAGTAGAGAAGGGAAGGTGTATTGAGAGATGACAATGACAGCAGAAACTCAGGAGTTGCATCGCTTTTTTGCCATACAACTCTACTGTGGCATATATGTATCTCATACACATGGATGTATATATGCATGCACATATATACACAGGTAAGGCATATGTATCTGTACGCACACTCGTATATCCATCTACATTTAGTACAAGGATAATGTGATAAACCCTAAAAAAATGTATTTGGCATTCAAGTCCCATTAATTTTTAAGACATCTGCACATCTATGACTCATTCTATAAACTAATAGAGACAAAGTTCCTCAAATGTTTTCCTCCTGACATTTCTTACAGTATCTATGCTATCACGCTATTCAGCATCCATCCTGGAAAACTAAACAAATCCAGGGAGTCCCCTTGCATGATGTGACAGCAGGCAAAATCTATGCCAGCAGTGGGAGGCTAACAAAATCCAAATGTGTCTGGAGAAAGTCTGGGACAAGAGAACCTGAATTGGTGGTTCTTGATCATGTGAGTTACTCAACCTGCAGCCCTAATAGGAGAGATTTCCTATGAGGCATCACGTTATAAGGATTTCACAGGATGGCTCTGCAGGCTTTTCACACACAGTTCTGTGCAATGTTTTCCAGGCAGAGGCAGTGTTCGCACCGAGGCAGACACAAGCTGGCTCTGCCCGTGCTTCAGGCCAACTGGAAGACGTGCTAAATGTCAGATGCTGCCCCGAGCTAATATGCCACGTCTCTTACTAGCTCAAACAGGGCCCTGCAGTAACCACATCCATATGATGCCTGGTCAGCTCGAAATGCAGACAGGGTGAGATCATCTCTGCCTGTACAATACTGGTAGGCAATGCAGCCAGAGAGCTTTGCCGGCACGAACGATGCAGTTGCAGGGGTTATTACTCTACTGTTTCTCCATTAGTGACTAACATACCCCAAGTAGTTGAACAAAAGAGATACCCAAACTGTAATTTTTTTTTTCAAAATACATGTAGTAAATACTGAAGTTGAAGAAAAAATTGTCTACTTGGGACTCATCTGATTGGCTTGTTACAGCAGAAAGCATGGCAGAAATTCCTATGTGAGGCCATCGTACCAAGCAATCTGAAAGACTGTTTTGGCTTTCTGTGAATCTTAATCACACTACCATACATGCTTGGTGCCTGCTCTCATTTTCTTTGCACAAGGCTCCAACGTGAGCGTAAGAAGGGAGCAGCTATATTCTGCAGTGGTTTTCTTCTGGTCTACATCCTCTGGGGAAAGTGGCATGAAATACTACCGATTGTGGACTCAGCACCAAGGCATATGCCCTGCCCCACCACAGTACCGGAACCCATCCACCCACACCGTGGGCAAAGCCTACAGGCAAATTTGTTGCCAGCAGCAGTTCTCCTGCCATGGCTCTGCCATGACCACAGGGACTTGGACGTGGAAGAAATGGCAAGATGCTTTTCTGAGATTCCTGAGATCCACAGAATTCAAGAAGCTTACGCAAAATCATACCTTTGTGTAGGTAGGGACAAGGCTTTACCCTACTTCCAAGGTCCCCACTGTGATGGAGACGTTTTATTGTTTAAGTTTATATATTATTCAGTGAGTCCTGCCATCTTCTTGTAAACACTATTTTCACTCAACAGTGCAGCTGGCCAAATAAAAAAGCATTAGCTGAAAAAATTATTTGTCAGGAAATAGGGTTTCCTCTTCTCCACCTAATGCATTGCAGCCAGTTCCAGCTACGTTGCTTCCTCCCAGCATTGACAAAGCATGTGGTGACCCTGGCAAGAACCTGAAGACATCAAATGCTCATAGTTATCAGCATTAACAGTTGTTATTGTTCTTATGTCAATAGTTAAGGCCTGCCCTTAGTAAGAAGTGGTTCTTTTTTCCTGACTACTAGAAATTTCGTTTGCACAACAATCCTCTTTACGTAGTGATATTTACATCGTGATATTTTCGGATTTTCATCTTCAGCCTTGAATGCTGCATGAATACTGCTTGGTGAGGAGAAGCCCACTACATTTAATATATATAATAGTTTCATTCTAAGCTGGATTTAGTACAGCAATCTTTTTTTTTTTTCCTTTCCCAATGTGCATGGCTATGGCTGCTGCCTTCTAATTTTTGTTTGCTTGTTTTCCATCCATGTTTCACAACCATTAATACCATGATTTGCATTTTCAGATTGCTTTTTACCAGGTTTCTATTAGCCCGTGTTAAAACTTGCAGCCACCTAACTATACATATTACTTTTTTTGGGGGGGTGGGGGGGAGGGAAGGTAGGGTCCTAAAATCCATCAGCAGTGGCATCCCGCCATCATTCGTTGCATCATCCATTTATTTACAACTATCCCAACCATATAGTCAAGAGTCCCTTACATTGCTGCTTGCCTTCAAATCTGATGGAGTTTGTGCGTAAGGCACCACTGTCAAAAGGGGCATTTTCTGAAGCAAAACCATCAGTGGTTAAAATGAATGAGGGGTAAATACAGGGGGCTTAAATCTTCTCTTGGCTGTGGTTTTGGAATGAGTGCACTGAAGCCAGTGGAGCTGTGTCAGCTCTATCAATGCTGTGCAGCCGAGAAGATGATTGTGGATCAGGCTCCCCTGCACATCTAGGGAGTGCAAAATTCTTGTTTGCAGAAATACAGAAGCCCTGTTTGAGCTTCTTCAAAAGGCTCTTCACTACTTTAAGGACGAAAATCCTGACCTGAGAGCCAATTGATAGATTCAAATCAACGCTGGCATGCTTTGCATTTGATTAAAATCAAGATCCCCCTCTTTCCTAGGGCTTCCCAAAATACTTTAGCTATATAAACTGGATTTTAAGAGAACTTTCTCTGAACACAGATTGAACATACATCTGCAAGACATTTATTTGGATCCAAGGTAAAGTACCCAGATACTGTATGAGGAGTATGATACACAATATCTTAATTCTCACTCAAACAGTCCCTGTTTATCTTCGTGGAGGACTAACTCAAATATTAGCTTTTGGATTTGATAAGGGACACATTAAACAAACGCTGATGCCTGTAACATAAAAAAGCTGGCACTCAGCCAGATAAGTGGAGCACTCCCTACAAGTTAAGTATTACTGTAGCCAGGCTTTGCTTGCTGTAGTATTTTCTTCTTCAGCCTGTGTTGGGTTTTTTTTTTCAGTAGTGCATAAGCATATCTAATGGAGTAGCTTACAGGGAGATTTCAATCACCCTCTAGCATATGACAAATGAGACATTTCTTATGCCAGCTCAGCTGCACAAAGTAGTCCTGTCCCTCCTGAGAACCCCTGTAAGAACTCTGGGTCTGAGACACCATCTTGTTACTCCATTATGATGAAAAAAGCCACACTTTAATTGTTTTCCACGTGCGAGATAATGAACTACTCAACTCCCCAAAACAGAGGCAGCAAGGGGAAAAAAATAAAAAAGGAACATGAACACTCATTCCCTTTTCCAGTCAATTAAAACTCTTGTCAAAAATTAATGTAAAATTTGGTAATAGCTTGACACTTTCAGTATTGCAAGAACTCTCACCTCACATTCTCAACTAATCAGCCTTACTAAAGCTGAATGGTTCCTTGAAATTAATGGTGCTTCCTGCTTCTTGGCATGAATTAGATGAGCAAAAAAAATCCCAGTGCTTCACAAAGAGTTTTTGACGTAGATCTGCTCCCAAGGAGCTACTTCAGATTTAAAAACAAAACAAAACCAACAAAGCAACCAACAAAATAAACCAGAAAAAGTGGGGTAAGAAAAGGTCACACTTAGCAGAAAACAATGAACGTTTCCACAGGCATTTACCAACTTCCTTATGCTGCACCACGCAAACGTTTAAACGTGCTCTTACTACATCATCCAACAGATAGCAAATATTTCTCCCCTTGAAGAGGGCTTCCACATCTTCTCCAACCCGTCTGTTACCTCATTGTTTTCTGAAACCACGGGCATAGGGTAGAAATACCAGAATTTGCCATTGAAATGTGTCACCTGAACGTAGTAAGGCTTTTGGGGCTTGGCTTAGAAGCTCCTCTTCCCAGGACTCAGCCTACTGCTGATCATATCCTGAAGTAAAATGATGAAAGGGGTTCAGTCATTCGTGATGGCCATATATATCACCAGCTCCATATCTCACTTAAAAGGTAATGTATTTTTCCATAAAACTTGGGAAAAATTACCAAACTTGAGCCTGTCTCCAAGGAACTGTCCCCTTTCATCTCTGTCCCACTCATAAACAACTCCCTGCACAAGGGGGGCTCTGAACCATGACTGTGGCTCTCCGGTACTCCCACAAAAAAGAGCAAATAGTAGAAACAACAATAGGTTTCTCCCTGAGGGGACTGCATCCACACACTTGCCTCACAGCAGTAAGTGAGCGGCCAAACAATCAGAGGCGCAGACGGCATTGCTCTCAGAATAGTTCCTGTGCTCCTGAGTCTCATGAGAGGTGAAGGAGAAGACTTCCCTCTCAAGGGCCACTGCTCTGCACGCACGCTTTCCTGCACCCCAGCTCACCCCTGGCCTCGCTGCTCAGCCTGCCCTGGCTCTTCGAACAATTCAAATGAGAACACATCAGAATTGGGAACACCATGGCTCACTCATGCACTATTTGCCACATATTTAACAGGCTTTCTAACCAGCCCCCAGGGTTCAACAGCATTGGGTGTACCTGAACACTACTGTCTATCCGGGGAGCATTGCGGAAATGGGTCACTGCTGATGAGGGTCACCTCTCAGGGAAAAGCAGCGATCTACTTCAGAAAAACTAGCACTACCTTAGAGCATAAAGTAGTGAGAAAGAAAGGATGAGTACTGGCTTTTCCTCAGGCAGGCAAGTATCCATTAGAAGGCTGTTTCCGAAGGTTTAGGATAGACTGTGATACTTGCCAGGTGAAATAAAGCCCTAGGCATCCTCAGCAGATCTTGTTCCACAAGCAGGTAAATAAGCTTCCCACAGCCAAAGCAGCACGACACCCAGCTTTTGGCTCTCATCTAGCGGAATCACCCAGGAAGCAAGATTTATTTTGCTTAAGGGTAAAGAAGGTCTGTTCCCACAGGTGAGCTTCGCTTCCTGCTTTGGGAAAACTAAATAGGTTGATTATGTCTGCTACAGCCTCATAAATCCATGTCAGCTGCTGCCTCAGGGAGAGCCACTGCTCCTCCGAGTGATTTTTTTCCCCACTTAGAGAAGATGAACAGCTGGTTACATATATCACAGCTCTGGCAAAACACTTACCCATAGCCTTATGCCACTGAAGGAGCAGGTTTCTGTCATTGAGACCACAGTAAAGCAGGAGGCAAAGCAGGAGCAGCTTGTTTTCTTTTGCTCCAGCTTTTTCAGGTCAGATGACAAAGTGGTAGTCAGAGCAGGCTTTGGTAGCTGGCCTCCTGAATGGAGCTAGAAGCAAACCAAAGAAGTCAAATGTTTAAACATCAGATTCTAATGTGCCTGCAAACAAATGAACTTACATATTTAAAAAAAATACAGGAGTCTAGATAAAACTGATTCTGTGCTGGATGGAGGGCTGGTGCAAAGAGGGAGAGACTGTCCCTTATGACAGATGAGCTTCCCATGCAGTTACGCATCATTCCAGTGCTGACCCACATCAAGCATCCAGCATCGCCACTCAGGATGAACAGCACACCTGTACCAGGGGTGCCGTGAACTTCAGACTGCCCGTGGCACAGCATGCCCTGCAACCCACCCCAGCTCAGCTGCAGGGGCAGGCAGCAGCAACCTGGGCAGCGCTGGCTGTGCTCAAGGCATTCGTATCCCACGTGGTCGCAGGCAGCTCCTGATTCCAGGGGTTCACCTCCATGGTCAGATTGATCTTTAGGGAACCCAGGCTCAGCTCTCAAAGTACAGGGCAAAAGTATGAGCAAAAATATTAATCATCAGGAGTAGGTTTAGTAAGACCAGGCCATTGCAAAGCTCCAGGAACTACACAGCTCTGAGGTTTTCCCTGACAGCACATTTAGCTCCACCGATACCAACAGAGATATGCTGGTTCATACCTACTGAAAATCAAGCAGGAAAGCTATTAGCCTGGCGCTGGCATTTAATGACTTGGAAGGTATAAGAAATTTTTGTTTAAGACGTGCAGTTTTGCAGCCATGTGGCAAGCTTCCAAGGAACATAAAGTTCCTTTTTACTGGGGCAGAAGCATTATCACACGAGTTCTCAACAGTCTGTTTTTCCTTTCATAGCTGGACGTGTCAAACAGACCACAACCAGCAGATAAGAAATGCCTCCAAAATCAAAGCGCAGATTAGAGAGGCGGCAAGAGCAGCTGAGAGACCCATCTACTGCAGCTGTGAGACAGATCAAGGGAGCTGAGAAGAGCTAAGTGCAGTTTCAAACTTTACATGACATTCAATCTATTACATAAATAAACAGGGCATTACAGGGCTGTGAAAACACTGATCTTCTTTCCTGCTTGTTAGCCATAGGCTCTGTGACATCAGCTGAGGCTAGTGCTGCTGCTCAGGATGCTGAAAGGCACGGATGTAGAGCAAAAATAAATTAGCCTCTTCCCTCAGCTCAGAGGGAAATGTTCATGTGCTGGTGTTTCAGAGGATGTATACATCTGTTTTTCGGCACCCTGTCACAGCAGTATTAAAACAAAGAACTATTAATACAGGAGTGCTCTCTGATTCAATGACATGCCTGATGTGTAGGACCTTTGCCTTCCAATATACGTATTCCTAGACCTTAATCAAGTACAACCACAGCAGAGTTTGCATACCCAGGACTGAACTTATGTCACACCGTGTTGATATAAGAAATGCAATAGACAACACACAGCCGAGGCCTGCAGTTGTTGCCAGTGCTGCAGAGTTACGAGTCAGCCCTCATCAGTTACCCTTTGTGTAACTGGAGCTGTGCGAGATGGAAGTGGTCCCCAGTAAAGAAGCCCAAAACAGGTCATGAGAGGATGAATTTCACCTACCCAGACAATGCTGGGTGCTCTGATCAGGCAGCCCTTGCCCATGCTGGCAAGCCCCTGAAGTGGTGCGATCGCCCACTAGATGAAGATCAGCATTTTTGGGTACTCTGTGGGCTTCAGGCAAGCAAAGAAACAACCCCTGCATCTATGGGGAAACAAAAACCAAGCATCTAGGATCATGTGGGCAGATGAAAGCAGTAAAAGCTAAGGGAACTCAATTCCCTTTAATAAAGTATTCCTTGTTGAACCAATTGATCCATGCTTGCAAGTGAGGAAAATTAGTTATTAGGCACCAGGTAGCTTGGTTTAATTTTCCTGAATTTCCAGGTGGGAACTGCAACCAGCATTTAACTAGCAATCCCTCTCAATGTGAGCTGGGTTCATGCAGCTGCATGCCAGCTAAATTCTGGCAGAGGCTTATCACATCTGTAACAATGAAAATATATATATCATCAGACCACCAGTGCCCAGTAACACCAACTAACACTGAAGAACCTAACATAGCAGCCCCTGAGATTCCTTAGCTCCTCCCCAGAAGGCAGGCCTCTAAGCTATGTCATCTTAGCTTTGATGTAGAGATGACAGCATCCTGAATATGCATGGCAGAAATAGGATCTAAAATAAAATTTTGATTTTAGTGACAAAATGGATACGTAAATAAGTAAATAAAAATTTAGGCCATCTTCCCCTTCTTCACCATTGTAGTCTTTCAATCTAAACCAATCCTGCTATCTCAAACTCAACACGACTTTCTTTTTGCTAAGAGTGACTCAAAAGTGCAAATATCAAGTGACTGCAACTGTATCTCTGATGTCAAGACAGGAACAGAATGTAAGAATAAACAAATCAAATTTACATCTTATTTGTCCTTCCCTGCAACAGAGTGATATGATGCACTGGGGTCCACACCACTCCTTACAGCATAGCTCCTTTTTGTGTGGCTTGAAGACACTGCACTTTCAAGACCTCCTCCCCCCCCCCGCCCCCCCAATAAGCCAAATAAAATGGTTTGGAGCGAAATTGCCAAACGTAACAAAAACTCACAGAGCCATTGTTGCAGCTTCCAACATCCACCCCATTTCCCTCCATCTCAGCATGGCTGAAGACACGTTTATGCTGTAATGATGACACTACTACAATGCACAGTCAGTACAAGAGCTAAGAAAAACATCCAGGGTGTTATTAAGTGTCAGTAGAAAATCTTACAGCACTTAAAGTATCCAGTTATTTTTACCTGGGGTTCTGGTGATTAACAAGCTGTGAATGTCAGATCCATCTAACTCACCCTGAAAGTACAGGAGAGGGAACCAAAGAACAGGTCCTTAGCACCACTTACTGAAACAATACAGAAGTAAGAATTATTATTATTGCTAGCTCCACTATTGCACTTGAATTCAACTGAAAATCTGCCCTCTGATAGCACAAAGGTGAGTCAAGTGCCTCAGGAGATGAAACAACTAGCATTACTCTCCAGCTTGGCTTGTATTATACCTCGCAAGATGAAACTATTAGAAATCAACTTTCTTTGTAGTCCTGGCATACACAAGTGCTTTTGATTCATAGCTCTGCCTTCTCACCCCCACCCTACCCCCCCCACCCCCCCCCGGAAGAGTTGGATTGTTATAAATATCAATTAAAATAAGAATATGGTGCAAAAAGCTTAACATGCCTCACTGGTATCAACAGACCCCATGCCAGCACAGCAAAGGATCAGGCCAGAGCAGGAGACAGTGTCTGCTTCAGGAAAGAGAATGTAGTCAGGAATTACCTTTCAGCAGCAAATATTTAACCATGTTATGTTATTGTATATGTGATGATATTTTCTACATGTTATTTACACGCGATGCTTTCTGTTAGTGGCAACTAACCTTCTCAGGATGAAATCTCTTGTTACAGCTCTAGAGTTATGTGAGGCTTTTAACAATTAGCAGACCTATTCTTCCCCCCCCCCCCCCCCCGTCTCCCAGCCTGCAATTTCAAGTTGTCTATGCAAAAACCACTGAACTGTTATGGCACGGTGAGCCACTTAGCACAAAACAGGGCAGCAGCCAGCAGATAAGTAAGGGAAGAGGGGCAGTCGCGGGGAACTGGAATTTGTCACTGCGTTATGATTCACCATTAATTTATGTGGGATGCTGTGTAGCAGAGGCAAAAGCCAAGGACACACTGAAGTTCACCCTCTGTCTTTTCTTTTCTGCTCATAGGTGGGGCTCAGTTCACAGGATTTCCCCTTCCTCTACTGTTACAGAACTTCAAGGTTGCCTGTACAACCCGGGGGTTGGAAGTGCCCTGAGGAAACCAAGGTTTCACCCCAGCTGAGGGCAGGTCAGTGTTACACCCTCAGGGCAGCAGGTTTTTGCAGAATATGGAGCAAGTCAGTACATTTCCACGTGGCATGGCCAATAGGTCTGGGGAGGTGACTGTGCCCCTGTACTGGGCATTGGTGAGGCTGCACCTCAAGGGTGCACCATGCTCAGTTCTGGGCCCCTCACTACAAGAAGGACATCAAGGTCCTGGAGTGTGTCCAGAGAAGGGCAACCAGGCTGGTGAAGGGGCTGGAGGGAAAATCTTACAAGGAGTGGCTGAGGGAGCTGGGGATGTTTAGTCTGGAGAGGAGGTGGCTGAGGGGAGTCCTTATCACTGCCTACAGTTACCTGAAAGGAGGGTGCAGAGAGGTGGGAGATGGACTCTTCAGCCAGGTGACGGGTGATATGACAAAGGGAAATGGCACTACGCTGCACCAGGGCAGGGTCAGATGTTAGGAAAAAGTTCTCCACTGAAAGAGCTGGGATGTGGCACAGGCTGCCCAGGGAGGGGGTTGAGTCCCCATCCCTGGGTGTGTTTAACAGATGGGTAGATGAGGTGCTCAGGGATATGGTTTAGCAGAGGACAGGAACGGTTGGACTCGATGATCTCAAAGGTCTTTTCCAACCCAGTCATTCTCTGATTCTATAAAGGCTCTGCTTGCCTCCCACAGACCTTGTGCTTAAAGTCACTGCACGCCAAGGACATCCGCCGGCTCCCAGGAACGCTATGGCACGAAGTAACGGTGCGGCCGTTTTGCAGGCCAACAGCTGCCAGCTGCCGCGGCTGGGGAAGCCGGGCCCGACACCCAGGACCCGCTCCCCCCGGGGCAGCCAGCAGCCCCTGCTGGGGAGCGCTGCCGGCAGCACCACCGCGCCCCGGCGCGGCCAGGCGGGAACCCGCAGGCGGGGCAGCGGCCTCCGGCGCGGCCCTGCGGCGCCCCCTGGCGCCTCGCCGGCACCCCGCGCGGTGTGGGTGTGGGGTACCGCGCCCGCTCGTCCTCAGGCCGCGGGACCATGGTATGGGACTCCAAAGCCCACCCAGTCCCACCCCTGCAATGGGCAGGGGACCCTCCGCTAGCCCAGGCTGCCCAAAGCCCCATCCAACCTGGCCTGGAACCCTGCCAGGTGTCCAGGTGTGGCGACCGGCAGAGAGCAACACGCAATTCGATATAAATTTTAGGTGAAGCCATTTGTTGGGTGAAATCACACAGATTCTATACCCTTATTACTGCAAGCTAAAAACTGCTCCTTGGTCACACACACTGTTCACACCATATTGATTGGTTAGTAATTATAACGAGTTCTGATAAACCTATCTTATAGCTAAACATCCTTAGTTTACCTTTAATACCTAAAAGCATCCACACACCTGCTGTTTGACCCTCTTGTTATGGTTGGTTCCTAACATGTTGCGTTACTCCCAAATCCCTTCCCATAACTGCTTCTTGGGTTAGGGCAGCCTGTACCCCTATCAGCAAGGCCGCTGTGTTTTGAGAATGTGATTATTAGGATCCTCTCAGCATGAGGAACTTTTCCTTTCTCATAGGAACAGAAGAATATTGTCAGGGCCTAAATCTTGGGAGAAGAGAGCTAGGCCGCTAGCAGGCCTGCTGTCTTCCCTGACATTCAGGGGCAGCCACAGCTTCTCTGGGCATCCTGTGCCGCACCACCCTCTCAGGGAAGGGTTTCTTCCCAATACCTAATCTAAATGTCCCCTCCTTCAGCTTAAAGCCCTTACCCCACATCCTAGCACTCCATACCCTGCAAACAGTCCCTCTCCAGCTTTCCTCTAGCTCTTTTAGGTACTGGAAGGCTGCTGTAAGGTCTCCCCAGAGCCTTCTCTTCTCTCCAGGGTGAACTCTCAGTCTATCCTCACAGCAGATGTGCTCCAGCCCCTTGACCATCTTTGTGCCCCTCTCCAGACTCGTTCCAAAAGGTCCATGTCCCTCTCACATTGGGACCACAGAGCTAGATATAGTACAGAAGGGAAGAATCCGTTTCCTCAACCTGCTGGTCACAGCGCTTTAGATACAGCCCAGGAGACAGCTGGCTTTCTGGGCTGCAAGCGCATATTGCCTGCTCATGTTGAATTTCTCATCAATTCACACCCCCAAGTCTCCTCAGGGTTGCTCTCAATCCATTATCCCCTAGCCTGTAGTTGTGCTTGGGATTGCCCCAACCCATGTGTAGGACCTTCCACTTGACCTTTTACTTGAGGCTGTCCCTCACAGTCAAGCAGTGTTCAGCCTACAGCTCCTCCCATTCATCTCCCTCTGTCCAGGAGGGTGCTGTAACACCTCTCCAGGAGGCATTTCCTCAGCCCCGGGGCTGGGGGGGCTCCAGCTGAGGCCTGCTGGGCACTCCCTCTGTCATCCTGCAGCAACAGAAGCCCAAACACGGCCCATTCCCATCACCAGGCTGCTCACTCCCATCACCCAAGCCCTCTCCTGCCAAAGCTTGCCCTGCAGGCTGGGTAACCGGGTGAGGGGATGGGACAGATAACCTGTCTCCCCTCACCTCCAGGCTGTCTTCCTCAGCCCTCTGTGTCTCCACAAACCATAGGTGGCAATGCCAAAGGCCTGCCTTACACTGTGGGGCACCAGTGGCAAAAAGTGCTAAACACAACTGCAGTTCTCAGCAGCTTTCCATCCACGGCCAGCACTGTGCCCCTCACTAAGTCTCCTTTGAATGCAGCCCTCCTGAGATGGCAGCTTACAGAGGCAGTGTGTTTGCTGGCGATGTTTCAAGTCCTGTCTGAAAGCAATTAAAACCACTGGTGTGGTGCTGAGTTCCCAAGGTCCCAGGCCTTGTTTAGTAAGTGGAGGCTGGTGGAAATAACACAAGAGAATGTCTGGTCAATGCAATAGTCCATGGTTTTGTGTAAAGGCAGCCTGGTAAAAGGCAGGACATGGTACAGGGATGCACCTAAGGAACCAAGAGAAACCGACTCACCTACACGCTGGCTTATGTAAAATTTTATTCTTCTGTCTTAGTCCTGGTCATCCAAATCCAATAGGACTCTGAGGAAAAGAACTGGAGAAAGGAAAATCCCCTGTGCCCATTCCTTCCACCTTGGCCTGTCCATCAAGTTTGTCCCTGGCTTAAAGGGTTCAGATAATAGGACAGCACAAAACTTGCATGACCATCCATGATCATCTTGTGCTCCCCATCTTATGAAAAAAGGAGCAATGATACATATTTTGCCTTCAGCAAGGCTTTCTTTGCAGATATAATAATAAAAAAAGAAGGGAATGTGACCTGCAGTGCAGAAGCAGCTCTATCCTCAGAGCTCAGTATCAGTGGTTCACTGTCAAATTGAAAGGAGTTTTTACCATGATGATCTGTCTTGGGTGACTTGAACACTTTCATAAATAATTTGGATGATGGAAAAGAACATGCTTACTAATTCTGCAGATGACAAAAGCTTTAAGGAAGTTTGAAGACACAGCTAGAATGAACATCATCTTGGCAAATCAGAAGAACAGTCAGTCTTAAAAATGTAAGTCTTAAAAAATGTAACCCAGCTTGTAATCTAGTGAAGAAGAATGCAGTGGCCTACACTTCAGCAGAATAAGCACCTGTATGAAACAGGGAAGGACAAGGCAGTGGTGTAGGAGTGCTTCTGGGACGTTTGTAATGATTCATAAAACGCATATCAGTCAAAGCCATGATGCTGCAGAGACTTACATCATAAAATGCAGTATCTATAAGCGATCCCTTTGAAGTAACAGCAACAGCAAGTGCAGCAGTCCTTAGACCCCAGACGAAATTGTGCATTTAGAAAGCTACAGGCCAACTGGAGAGAGTTAAGAGTGCCAAAGGAACAAAAATGCACAATAGGTTTGTCATAACTCTTTTGACTTTCCTGCATGAACATCAGAGGAAAACTTACTAGCTTGTCAGTTACAAGGACTTTACAAAACTAGGAAGGGATGATTGGTTATTATCACCCCAAAGGAAAGGAGAGAAAAGTAATGATCCATGGTGTCAGCAAGAGAGCTAGAGCCAACATCCAGAGGGGTGAGGGGATGTTTTGTAACAGTAGCCACCAAGGAGCACTGGTGAGATTGCTCAGGGAGGCTGAGTCGTCTCCCTCATCAGATGGTGGTAAGAACAGTTTGGACAGATCCCTGCCAGGAATGACATACCTGTAAGCTGGACAAAGTGACGGGGCTAGATGCTCTGAAGCCCCTCTGTAGCACTGAGCCACCAGGTCTCTTCACTGCCAAGGGTGGGATCCAGGATGCTGTCCAAGTCAGCACATCCCCAAGTTGTCATCAAGCATCCACTCAGCTTTGTGCTACCCTCAGCCTGCAAGAGCAGGCTGCTTTAAGCAGGGAGCTTTAAGAGGCTGATCAGTCCTCAGAACAACACTGCTTAAAATACCACCCTTCCTCCCAGGTCTATGAACAATCTCCTCATATGAAATGCAGAACTGGAGTTAAGTCTCTGACTGGCCACAGGAAATTCAGAAACGATATGCTCTGACTCGAAGGGTTTATGCGAATCCAGTCAAAACTTTCTGAAGTGGATGCCTCAGATCAGGCCATTAAATCCCCCCCACAGCAGCCTAAATCAGTGGCCTCATTTTCAAACACACACTGAGCGCTCAGCAGCTCCTGTAGAGCCTAAGAGGAGCTGGTGATTGCTTGTCACATCTGAGAACTCATGCCACTTTGGCTCTGAAATCTGGACCTGAAAGCAATTTTCTATGCAATTTTTCACAGTCCTAATCCTCGTGTCTTGTGAACACTTCCCCTAGTTGTTTGGGTTGGGTTTGTGGGGGGTTTTTTGCCTAGGCCATTATTTTCTTTGTAATGTAAAAAATAAGTATTTCACATTAAAGCAACTCCAAAGCTCCAACTTTGGAAATCTTCAATGGGTGCAGAACTTCAGGCTGAGCACTACAGCATGCCAAAGATTTTACTGTATCAAACAGGGTTTGCACTCCCACAGCCCCTCCTGCATTCATAATTACGTTCTGACTAGCGTTGTAATCACATTCAGGTCCCAGTCCTGATTTGGAAATTTCATGGCTGCAGGCAGGGACATATCTTCCAATGCACAGCTCCCATCTTCAGCTAAAGCCACGTGCCATCCTCACTGCCGCAGCCAAGAAACTGGTTCTTTCACCCTTTGGATGCACCAGTTACCGCATCTGGACTTTTGGCTGCAAAAGCTATATGGTGCAGAATCCTCAACACCCTCTTCATTAAAGACATGCCAAAAAGGAATAGGGCTCTGGCATGAAATGGAGAGATTTTGTTACTGTCACTCTCAAGGAAGTTACAATGCCTGGGTCTTTTGGAGCTTAACCATAAAACAAGTATGCTGTATCTGTAAGAGGGACAAAAGTTGTGGTTACCTACAATTACAGTAGAACAAGGAGAAAAAAAAAAAAATCAGTTTTACCCCCAAACTCTGAGTATTTTATGCAGACTGCATCAAACGTGATTTTGGGGAAGCTTTGAACAGAAATTCCCAACTTTTCCCAGAATTCATTCTCAACAAATGGCAAGAGCATATTCCAGGAATTATTCCAGAAGGATGCGTAGCCAATAGAGGTGCTTGCAAGAGTCATTACAACTCAGAAACAGGAGAAAAGGGTCCAGTAAAAAAAAATCTTATCCTCATACTATGGAGCACATGGCACGTGGTGGGATTCCTCCCACCTAACTTCAGATCGCTACGAGGCAGATTTCTGCACAGAACATAGTCACCCTGGGCTGGCACCGCAGCCAGAGAAATGAGCATGTGGGACCAAATGGAATCTGGTTCTCCAGGACAGTAGTGTTTGCACAGCAGGGAAACAAAGAGCTCCCACCTGCTTTAATAACCACTTTTCCTTGCACGATCCTTGGCTTTCCTTAGTCTGCTGCATTTACCTTAAGTGGTTGCTTTGATTTATTTTTAAAGTATTGCAATTTGTACATCTCAAAGTTTGCTCTCCTTTATCCTTCCCTTCTTCCTCTCCATAAACCTTACAGTTAAGAGATTTATAGGGAACTGCAGCTGTACCAGAGAGTAAAAACCCTTACCTGACCTACACAGCTTAGATTCCAGCTATCTTAAATCAATTACCAGTTAATTACTATGCTATTTACAGTATTTTAAAGGCAGATTCCTTAAGAAAGCCGTATGTGAGTTTGTGCTGTCTTCTCGCTTCCCTGATTAGAAATCAAAATACCCTGATGGTATCCTTGAACCATCCTGAATCTTGCGACAGCAGTTGCCTGCTGAGCCCAGCTGGGTCAAATGCAAAGATCATCAACTTGCCTTATTTCAGTAATATTTTTCTCCATCACTATTAAAACATTTTTTTATCTTCACATTAAAAATCCTACTTAGCAATGGAAAAAAAAAATTAAAGAAAAAAAAAAAATCCTTCCACTTCCAGTGAGTCACCCTGACATGCAGCAGCTTTAAATTTGGAAGCATTCCCCACTCTCACATGAGACACCTCCAGCTTCTCAGAAGAAAGTCAACCTACCATCACCCGTCGGTCCCAGCTGCTTCATCAGAGCAAGGAGGAGATGGTGTCCCCACGCCTGCATGAGACAGATGGAGAAAGCCAGGTGCCACCATCACAGGGGCCTCACGAGGTGCTGTGTTTCCATGCATCTGCTGAAACAACTCGCCTCTGCAGCATCCAAGAAAGCAACAGCCCACAAAGCCAGTGAGCTCATAGCCTTCTCACTATGTGTTATTACCTTCTGAGAACAGCTGAACCAGCATCACCAACAGGCACGTGAACTAGCCACAGAACTGAAAAGCTGAGGATGGAACAGAATCACAGAGTTGTAGGGGTTGGAAGGGACCTCAAGAGATCATCGGGTCCAACCCCCCTGCCAAAGCAGGCTCCCTAGCTCATATTACACAGATAGGCATTCAGATGGGTCTTGAATATCTCCAGGGAAGGAGACTCCACCACCTCCCTGGGCAGCCTATTCCAGTGCTCGGTCAGCTCTGCAGGAGGTTAATGACATTAATATTCTTTTGGGGTAGCATTACACATTATTTCAATCTGCTTATTTCATCTGTTAAGGACTGAGGAAGCTTTTGTTGCTGTGATTTCCTTTGTCTGAAGCAAACATCATTTGCGTTCAGAGGAAGAACTGTCAGTGGCTTTCTCTCCATAAAAATTCAGTGAGGAAATGAACCCTAAGTCAATCATATCTATTAGCTACTTGAGTTAGGGATGTTTAAAACAACACAGACAGCAACTAGTCACAAGTTTACAACCCTTCAGTAAGTACTAAGAGAAGCCGTTTGTGTTTCGCCTTAAAAGTAAGTGCTTAACACTGGGCGCAGTTTGGAGCAGAAAAGACGGGCTTGCTGGCAGTGCCAGCCCTGTCAGATGCTGCTCTCAGGGATCCAACAGTGGGTCTAGGGCACCTACCCCGTGGACCCCTGGAGCATCCGCTGCCAGCCATAGGAGGCCAAAGAGAGCCGAGCCGAGCGAAAGAAACCAAGGCAAAGCTGCCAAGCCCAGGCAGGATCACATGTGGTAAAGTCTGGGCCAACTAAAGGAAACACAGAATATTTCTAGACAAGCTCCAGACCATGGGGGTTTTTCCCAGTACCCACCAGCAGCAGGATTCAGCTCAGGAAGGAGAGGCAGACAGCGCAGGGGGGAGCAGCCTGGCAGGGCTGCCCATCACCAGCAAAGGGTCCCCTGGGGACCAGACCCACCAGCAGCACTCTGCACACACAAAAAACTGGGCCCAAAATCCTCAATAGCGGTCGAGCAGTTTGCCAATCAGAGCACAGAGCACTGATTTCAAAGTAAACTTATTTGGCCATTGCAGACACTACAGCTATTCATAATTCCCCCTCAATCAAAAACAATTTGGTGATTTGAAAGAATACTCGTTTTTCATAAGCGCTGGCATCTCCCCAGCAATCAGTGAGCTCTCTGGCAGCCAGCCAGGCACATCCACTGGTGGCAGCAGTAATTCCTCCTCATTATAATGTTTAGATGTGCATAAATCTGAGCCAGGTGAATTCACAATACGCAGCAGAACGACAAGCGTATCACAAACAGGGAAGGGTCAAGGCAGCGACCCTCGAGATTTTTTCAGCAGTGGATGACAGCATGATCCAAACACACAGTTCTCAAGGTTTTTGAATTCACAAACTCATTGCCAAGTTTCTGCTAGACCTTAGCCTTGTACTTTGCCCACAGATTTGCTTTAGTTTTCCCTGATAAAGGTAACCTGTATATGATTTTTTTGTAACTCAATTCAAATGTTTTTTTAACAAGCACTCAGGAAAAAAAAATTAAAAAATAAATCTTGTTTTTCTTTTCCTTAGAAAGAGAAGGCAAACCTTCCCCAGCTTTGCTGCAGGACCCATGGGAAATAAAGGGTGCTTATTTCATCCTAGCTAAGAGCCATTATATACAGGTTTATTTTCTTCCCTCCTTGAACACATTCTCTTTCCCACTATCAAAAAGATCAAGTTGGGGGAGATGTGTTCACACCATCCAAAGGAAAAATTACTTCAACACACACACACACGTTGGAGACGTGGCCAGGAAAAGCCCAAAAGGCTGCCCACAGGGGTAGCGAGGGGTCTGTAATCACAGCATGCTCTCCTCAGAGTGCACATGCCAATGGGGCAGCTAAAAAACCAGCCTAAGAAAAAATAACATTTCCACTGTAAAAGTCATAAGCAAAACATAAAGCCTTTTCAAAATGCTCCTTTCCATCCTGAGATATGTCCCAAAGAAGCAAAACCAGGTGAAAAACCTTCCCTCGGGTGCCACTTAAAAACAAAAGCCAGCTGTGGATGGCTGCCAATAGCTCACCAAAATTATCAGTCTGGATTCCTCCACAGAAATCCCAACATCTAAAGTGAAAAAAGCTTTCAAGCAGGGGGTGCTGGGTATCTCTGTCCTGCAGTTTTTAAGCCAGTTTTGTCACCTGGACATGCACCCTCATGTTTTCAGGCCAATTTTATTTAATGAAAGCAACCTGATGCCTGGATTGGAAGCTTGAGCCTTAAGGAAAATACTATCCTGAGACTCCCCAGTAAAAGAACAGGACTGGACCATGAAGCTCAGAGGCTGTGTTCCATACCAATAACGTCTGCCTGCCTGCGCAGGAAGCCCATGCCTGGTTCCTTCCCTCGGGCAGCAGGCAGGCAAGCTTTCCACCCGAGAACCAAAACTGCAATTTCCAGGTGTATTTCAAAAGGAACTTGAAAGATCCTCAGCTTGTCTGCAGGTATTTCAATCCTACCACTCAGGCAGGCACTGAACAGCTGCTACATTAAAGGGAAAGCCCACGTGTCAGAAGCAGAAGAGAGGAAGATGTTACAAGCAGACCTGAGCAAAAGGCAGCTCATGATTAAGGCATGAGAATGTAATTAGGGGTGTAAGAGCACTGGAATACCCTAGCAGATACTTTCTTTGAGGCCTCCAGCCTCGGGAAGGCAAGAAGCATGCAGGATTTCTGGCAGCTCTTCCTCATCACAGATAGAAGAGACAGGCTGAAGCCTCTCACAAGGAGACAGGCTGAAGCAGGACCTCGTGGAGGAAACTCAAGCCACCATGCTTGTGTCAAATTAAATCTGAAGAATGGTTAAGTAATAGGGAAGACTGAGTTTTACAGCACCTGGGAAAAAGTATTGAGCCTGTGGTGGTAGTCTGTCTTGATGCATTAAGGTCCGTTAATTAAATTGCCCCAGTTACACCATCCTGGGCAAAGACTTCTAGCTCATGGTCACTGTGGGACTGCAGGCAAGCAGGAGAAACAGGATGCGCCAGAGTGCTTAAGGCAAGGATGGAAGGCAGGCAGCAACTGAAGAACCAAACTGGGGGATGCAAGAATGTGCACAAAAGCAGAACAGAAGCAGATTAATACAAAGAGGGAAGGACAGAACCAGCAGACACAGGAAAATCAGGAGTCGGCACAGGAAGGAGCTTGGGGCAGACAGAAGCAGTGGGACGTTCCATGGAGCAGTTTAGTGACAAAGAGTGATGCTGGGGTTAGCGATGCAGGAAGAGAGGAGGAATCATACAATGGCATGGGTTGGAAGGGACCCCAAGGATCATAGAGCTCCAACCCCCCTGCCACAGGCAGGGACACCAACCTCAGGCCTGGAGCTACACAAGGTTGCCCAGGGCCCCATCCAACCTGGCCTTGAACACTTCCAGGGACGGGGCGTCCACCACCTCTCTGGGCAGCCTGTCCCAGCCCCTCACCACTCACTCCATAAAAAACTTCCCCCTAATATCCAATCTAAACCTTCCCTCCTGTAGTTTTAATCCATTCCCCCCTTGTCCCACCATTGTCTACCCTTCTAAAAAGTTGATTCCTCTCCTGTTTGTATGTTCCCTTCAGGTACTGGCAGGCTGCAATGAGGTCCCCCCACAGCCTTCTCTTCTCCAGTCAGGAAGTCAGAGTCTCCATATGAGGCTGCTCTGAGGAAGGTCAGGGTTTGTTTCTTGCATTTAGTGGGGGGGTTGGAGGGTAGTGATAAGAAATAATTTTTATAATCCTTGAGCTGCTTTGAGGTCTTTTGAGTTAATTCTGGTTGAGTTAATTCACTATTTGCATGTAATTAGTTTTTGCTGCTAGGCAGTCATATTTGCCATTTTGAGTCTAATTAATCATTAAGGCACCTGGAGTCTTTGTACCAACATTTGAGAAATTCCATATATAAAGGCAGGCTTGCTTTGGTCCATGAGATTTTGTTGGAATCAGGCCTGCTAGCCAGGGACAGAGCTGACAGCACTCCAGTGCCACATGCTTATAAGAACCTTCCAACCTTCATCGCCAGGTATCTTTATAAGCATTTCCTATGTGCACATCTAAGTCAAACTCTATACTCACAATATCTTTCACGACAACAACCAATCTATCTGGTGCATAAACAGATGTTAAAAAAGCCAGACACACAGAAAGGGTCTAAGGGAGGGAATAAAAATACTTCCCTGGCTGAATGTGCTTAACTAAGGGGCTGAAGTTAGGTGCCTTCTCAGCCACTTTCAGCCAGCGAGATGTGCCTCTCCAGAGGAGGACTCTGCATCAGCAGGGCCAGTTGTCCAAACATTTAGGACAGCAAACAGCTCCTGGGGAATGGGACAGCTTAAAGGACTAACAGCAGGGTAGAAAACATGGAGCTACAGGTTCAGTTCTGCCCATTTTTACAGGGAGCAAAATGGAGTATCTGCTAAACCCAGGTGTTCCCAAGGGGCTGGGATGCAGGTGGTGATAGGTGGATTGAGGAGGTGTCTTGAACCTGGTGGGACTCAGCCCAGCAGAGGCCTCAAGGACAGACCTCACAATGCTCGTCTCTTAACTGTGGGGAAGCAGTGAAGTATTTTGAATAAATTTGCATCGGTCATTTGAGCAGCCAACAGGAACAAAAAGGGTAAAATTCACAACAGAAAGGTCGGTGACTATCAAAACTCACAATTAAAACCTGAAGTCTTCCTGAGTGAATGAGAGGAAAAGAGGCACATTTCTCTCTCACACTGATTTACTAGAGCTGCACTTTGCTTTTTTGCCATTACCATTAATGGTTTTGATTGACAGGAGCTCATTTTTAATTAGCCAGATCAACCAAGGCACAACATCAGCATTTCTGAAAGCATCTGAAAAAGCAGCCTACTTCTGCAAGAAAAGCTTATTTCCATTTGAAGATTAAAGGTTCCAGACAGCAGCAATATGTTTCTATCTGCCATTTCAAAAGGAAGACTTGAAAACATCAGGCTGTACCGCGTGAGAGATTAAAAGATACAGGGAGATAGCTCACAACTGAGCCTGCTTCTCATAGGCCTTTCTTCCTTAACTCTGTCCAGCAACAGCCTTCAACCACAACAGGGCTGATAGCAAGAGAGCTCAATGCAGCGTTGTCACCCATCCATCTCCGACACACCCTGCATTTCACGGGGCAGTGATGTCATCCCCAAATTCATCATGGAGAGAATCACAGGCTTTGAAGGGACTGGTCCCTGCCTGGCATAGCAGGTCACGCGGCAGGCCACAGCAGGACCTGCCCGCCCAGCAGGGAATCGGGGGATGATGGCAGGGGCTGCCCCTCGGATGCAGTGACTGGAGACCGCCACAGGTTTTTCCTGCGGCTTGACTTCCCCGACAGCAGAGCAAAGCTGTTGTCCTGTTCAAACCTGAGCTGTGTGAGGAGAGGCAGCCAGGAACAGGATGGGGGTTGAATGACAGAGATACCAGAGCATGGCCCGCCTTAGCTTTGCTCTTCCATCCTATCTGGCAAAGGCCTTGATTAATCCACAAACGTAGCAAACCAACAAGAGAGCAGAAAAGCTGTCTGAACCCTGTTATCTCCTCTACCCCTATCTCCAGGAGCATTCTTGCTGTTTGAGACAATTATAACTGAGCAACATTTTCCTGAAGTGTACTGCTTTTCCAGAAAGCCTTTCAGCTTGGAGAGACACTGCTTTCAGCTAAAGCCGCTTGGGAAAGCAAAGCAGGTAAGGAGGGGACCGGGCGCAGGCACTCACCATGGATCTCACAGGTCCATGCCACAGTGATGGGACACACACACAAGTGTCCCAGTAGTTGCACCTAATGCCCTTGTATATCAGGACAAGCAGAAGCAAAACACACACCCTGTGTTCAGAACACACTCACTATTTTTACACCTGAACCAGATGTTTCCATTTTGATGAAAACAGTCCAAAAGAATGGTTTTGTTTGTTTCAGTATGAAGCAGACACAGTTAAAAACCTTGAAAGACACAGCAAAGACAAATTGTCATTCCCTGGACAGCTGTGAGCAGGATGGCTGCCAGCCACAGGGCACGGAAATAAACCTGCTTAGAAAATACTCCTGCAGACAGACTGCGCTGCTTGCACTGCTCTCTCCTCGATTTCATAGCCTCTTTAAGCATGAATTTCTGCTGCTGCTGGGTGGACCTACAAACAGCTATCCGTAGGGATCTATTTTGAAGAAAAAAGCTGAACCAAATATTTCCATATAATAAATTTACACTCCAGAAGCCCGCAGCTAGCCACTGGGCAAGCCAGGTCAGAGCTCTCCGGCAGCAGAAGCTCCGATGGCCTTGCGTTCCTGCAAATGGCTAACTCTGCCCCTGTGCTTTACACCAGGTTTGCCAAACCCACAGCACAGCCATTTGCAAACCTTACAGGGCACGTTTAAGGGCCCATAGCAAACTGCAATGCCACATTAGGCATGCAAGGACTCGTTAGACACCCAGCTTTGGTTTAAATCCCCTTTTTTTTTTTCCTTTTTGTTTAGCAGCCATAGCTGCTTTAGCTGACACCAGGGGCTCTGTCGCTTCTGCTCAGCATCAGCAAGGTTTTGACTTGCCATCACAACCACTTAATGCTACGTGGGACGTGGAGACGAACAGTCTAATTGCTTTGCTGTCCTCCCTGCTGCATCCCTTTTCCTCCAGAACCTGCTGTGAGTTAGCAAAGTTCCCTGCTCGTGGCAGCCTAGCTGTGCGGTGATGCTGGGGAGCCCCTGGCCGCAGACCCAGGGTTCCCACCGACCTGGCCATTACCCCTGGGAGTTCGCTGCTGCCTGTCCTGTCCCGTGCCATGAGACCTGCCTAAATGCCGTTGGCCCGGCACAACACTGAGCACTCATGGATGTTGGCACACATGAGATGACGCGGCCTCTGCTTATTTTGGCACTGCCAGGACCGTTCACACCGGTCATACAGGGCCTCATCTTTTTTAACAGCCGTCGCAGTGCCTAGCTTTTCCTTCCCCAGCCCCACTATCAGCCTGCACGTGCGCTGCAATCTTGGAAAACACGCTCCAGCTCTCCAGGAACCGCAGCAAACTTGCACCACCTATCGACACGAGGAAGCTGCCAGTTCAGGGCCAGAAGACCCACGCAGCAATCCAGCAGTGCTGCTTGCGACAGAAGCCCAGCACTGTCCTTCCAGCACCTCACACAAGCAGCGCTGGGTCTTACCAGCTGTTTGGCAGACACCTGACTGGGCTGTGTCTTCTACACTCCCAGCACAGTGGGTGAGCCTGGAGGCCCCAGGGTGGTAGGGACGTGCTGCTGCCCCTTCACGAGCAACCAGGCTTTGCAGAGGGGGCCCTGAGCCTCCTCATCCCAGCTCAGGCATCTCTGGATTCCAGGTCACAAACAGCCCTGGCCTGAGAGAACTTCTGCCACTTGAAGTTAACCTTCTTTCCCCTTCCCATGCATTTCAAGAACTCAACAATGACGCCTTCCCCAATTTAGAGAAGGAATTTAGACCCAATGGAAGGTCTCAGCTTACCCCTAGCCCTTGGCCCTGCAGCGAAGGGATGTCAACCCCTTGGTGCAAGCTGCAGACACCCCTGAGCCCTTTCTGTGCCCTTCACAGCAGGCATCAGAAACACTGTGTTATACTAAACCTTCTCCCAGAATCATGCCCTCAGTGTGCAGCAGAGTGCTACAGATCCTTTGGGAGGCTGTCCCAGGTGGTGACTCCTTTGAACACCAGTTGCAGCTATGAGAGCTGAACATGATGGAGCTCGGTGTAACACCTGCCAAGGACCAAAGGATGCTATTTCTTCCTCACCTTTGCCACCACTCACTGCCCTCAGGCCGTGGTCTCTGCAGAGGAGGCATCTCAGTGACCCTGAGGGCACAGTGGTCTGGAAGAGTACAAAGCTGGCGTGACCGAGATGGGTATCAGCCCCGCCCCTCACACGGGTGCTGGGCAGCTTTTCCTTTTCTTTTCCCGGGAGTGAGAAAGATGTCAAATGCTCTCAGAACAAGAGTTCAAAAGGAATACAGGTTCCTGGCTAGGCTCTTCCCAGACAATTTAGCTGCTATTCAGCACGGCCCACATTTTGACCACAGAAATAGTGCATTAATTCTACCGTAATGTGCTGAGCATCCTGCTGTGGATACTGTGGATTTGCTTCATATTATAACAATTTTAACTTGCAGGCTTCAGCATTACCAGCACACATTACACCCCTACTCATTCAAAGCCATGTACTCACTGGGGAAAGCTGGCTTTATTCCTTCTTTCCCCATTCTGCCTGGCTGATGCTCCACTTTTTACCCACTCTGAGTTGTTTCCCAGAATCAAACCAAGACACCAGTGTCAGCATTTCCAGGCTAGGTCCGAGTGCCCGTGACCCTCAGGGATTCATTTCATTTTCTTCATTAAAAGAGGCACAGGGGAAGGCACTGCTGTGCAAACACCCAGGGTTCATACCGCACCGCACCGCTGCTCGCATGATCTCTCAGGCACACGCCCCAGGTCGCATCCCTGTCAAATTCTAAGTGGGATCAGTTCCACTAAAGAAAAATAGAGCTGGTACCCACCAGGTGAGAGTTTGCCCACCAGCTGTAACAGCCATGGTGCAGAGCGGAAAGACGAGCTGCTGTCGTCCCATCGGTGGTGACCACAGTGCACGTTCTGCAGGATGTTCCTTCAGCCCTTGCCAGGACTCCTCCTCCTCACCCACCCTGCAGCGTGGGTCTGCTTTGATGTCCTCGCCTCCAAACGTTTGGCTCCCAAGTTTTTTCTCACCTCACCAGCAAAGCACAGCACCACACGTAGCTGATGGAAGCTGAACACATACGTGGGCACCGCTGCCATCAGCTCAGCCCGTGGACTTGCAGCAGGCAGGACCCAGCTCCAAACTTCTGGCTCAGGAGGAGAAAGCCATGGCCACAGGCACCACATCTGTAGCCAGCGCAGAAGCGATGAGGAAAGGGACAACTCTTGTCTGAGCCCTGTACCACAGTCTTCACCTGAGTGCCACAAGGCACACAGAGCAAACCTCGGAGACAACCGGGGTGAGTTGACGGGTGGGACGTGACAGTGCTGCTTCAGTGGTTGCAGCTGAGGTGCCTCAAGCTCAGAAATTCTACTTTTGAGGACACTTTGGCACTTGGCAATCAGGTGGAGCCTCCTCCCCTGAGTAACACAGAAAATTGATTCGGCAAAATCTGGGAGCTTGGCATTTCAAAGTTTAGCTTGGAATTTTATTAAGGTCTAAAACCACTTCACACCTGTATCAGTTAGGAGGCAGTTTGCTGGAGAAAGCCAAAAGTACAAATTGGCTCTTCTCAGTGCAATGTCCTGTCGCCCCTCATGACTTCTAATGTAACAGAGACTATTTATAGAGAGTGCACGTTACGTTGATGTACCACACATGGCTATGATACAAGGGATTCAAAATTCAGAAACAACTTTTTTTTTTTTCTTCTTTTGCAGTTCTTAAAGACAGAGAAGCCCACTTAGACAACACAGCTCGTTCAAATAAACAAATGAATAAATAAAAAACTATTTCAACCTTACTGGCCTGATCTACTACAACAGGAATCCATCAAACCCTTGAGAGCGCCCAAGCAGCTTACCTGCACATTGTATGCTCGCACCCAGGGTACATTACTCAGCACTTGGAAAAGAAATTGGGGGCATCCAGAGGCTGATTTCTTTCTTTTTCCAAAGGATTAGGCTTCATACCAGCCTTGATACTGGGTTTTACACAGTGCAGCCTTTGCCAAATGACAGCAATCTCCAAGCACAGGTAAGAATCCTGTGCTAAGAAAATACAGGGGTTATTTCTCCAGCTGTTTGTTTTTTAACAAATATGTCTTAGCTTCTCAACATATTATTAATATTACCCAGCTCGTTCCTTTGCACGAGCTCTATGACATGAAAGATCTGTCATGTTTGAGGTATGCTAATCCATTTCCTTCCAACTCTGCTTTTGGTATTTGAAAAAAAAAAAAAAACAAACCCAAACTGATGTCTTTCTTCATATATAATGTACTGGTAGCTAACTGCAGAATAACCTACTGTAGCCTACTAAACAGTATTATTATTGTTGTTGACTGTTTCTGGAACATTCCTTGCCCAGCACACTCCCCTGGCTGTGACAAAGCAAGCACCAAAGAACTGCAGTGATCCAGAAAGTGCTTGCCGACTCCCATGAGGGATAGATTCTCATCTTTATTATAATTTTTTTTCCAAAAATTATGTATGAGACAAGCCTTTTGATATTCAATAACCTGTTTACAGGAAATGACTTTACACAAAACATCAAATGACTTGACAGCAAATTGAATTTAAAATATGATTTTTTAAAATGCTCATGAAATTCATATTGCTTTAAATATAAATTAGCAACAGTGCCAGAAGGGATGAATGTATTTCACTGCTTGACTGCGGATAATTTAAACGTACAGTTTTACCTATGTTTCCTGCATTCACTGTACTTTCCTACAAAGGGGTGAAGAAGCCTTCTTAGCTGCCCTGCTGCCTGCTTTGCACCCATTTCCTGGGAAGGTCAGGAGGCAAAGGGGTGGAAGGAGAAGCCTCTGGACACGCTCACTGCTGTACCAGGGCTGTACCAAACCTGGCTATCCTCGATCTGCAGGGTCCCAAAAGAAAACCAACCACAACATGAGATGAGCCGTAGGGATTTGCTTTCCCAGCCATCTTGTCAGCTTGGTACCAAGAACATCAACTGCAATACCATCTCTTTGCATGCATCCAAATTAAAAGAGAAAACACATCCTTAAAAGAGAAACCATATCCTCTGATCAAAGCTCATGATATAATATTCTCCCTTATTTAAAGCAGTGCTGTGCATCTTCATCCAATTCCAAATTAATAATTACATTCACCCTTCTTCTCACACCTCTAAATGGAGTCAATATTCTTTATCTTCTGCCCATTAGTACTCTGTTCCTTTAGATATTTGCTGTCTCTGAAGTGAAGCTGAAGCGATTGCACACAAATTATTTTGAAAAGTCTGTGCTCTGAAGAGGAGCTTGACTTTAGGATTTGGCCATCATTTATAGATTCACACAGGAAATAATAACAATACACATTTGATGGTTCATATTATTCCAACAGTCACCATAATAGCCACACTCTCACAGGCGATAGAGAATCACAGGAGGTTAGGATTTGGAAGGGGCCTTGAAAGATCATCTAGTCCAAACTCCCCTGACAGAGCAGGATCACACAGAATAAATCACACAGGAACTCATGCAAGGAGGGGTTTTGAATGTTTCCAGAGAAGACTCCACAACCTCTCTGGGCAGCCTGTGCCAGAGCTCCATCACCCTTGCAGGGAAAAAGTTCCTCCTTACATTCACATGGAGCTTCCTCTGCTCCAGCTTGCACCCACTGCCCCTTGTCCTGTCACTGGCCATCACTGAGAAGAGCCTGGCTCCATTCTCCTGACTCTCACCCTTTGCATATTTATAAACATTTATAAGGTCACCCCTCAGTCTCCTCTTCTTCAAGCTAAAGAGGCCCAGTTCCCTCAGCCTGTCCTCATAAGAAAGGTGTTCCACTTCCTTCATCCTCTTGGTAGCACTGTGCTGGGCTCTTTGAAGGAGTTCTATGTCCTTCTTGAGCTGAGGAGCCCAGAACAGGACACAATATTCCAGGTGCAGTCTCACCAGGGCAGAGTAGAAGGGAAGAAGGACCTCTCTTGACCTACTAACCACACCCCTTCTAATACACACCAGGATGAACCAACTTGCATAAAATTATGTCCAAAAATCTCACATAAAATTTTAATTCAGTGTCTCAGGCAGGCAGTAACTTTCCCTTTCCTTCCTTTCTTCCCATGCACACAACCAAACGCCTCTGGGCTTCCTGTTTTTGCAGTGGAAGGAAACGGCGAGGCAGCCAACAAGAGCAAGCAACAAGAAGCAGCCCCAGCTGATCCCCCCAGCCAGAGCCCACTTACTCAAGCCAGAGTCCTCAAAATCCCAGTACCAGCACAGCCCCTGACACAGTGCTGTCTACACAAGGGCTCTCGTTTCACTGAAGCTACAAAGACTTAAAGACATGGCAAAGTGCCACAGGTGTGCAGATTTGAAGAGCTTCAGCACAGAGCGACAACTAAAATGAACCTCTCTGCATAAAACCAGCTCTGTGTATTTTTCCACCCTCTATCAAATTACAGGATCCCCAAATTATGTTAAGAGAAGCCCTGCCTAAAATATGAGTTGCTGTATTTCATCAGCTATCAGAGATGACTCAGGATTACACGTACCGAAATAAAGCAAACATCCTGTTCCAGTTTCTTTAACTAAATTATCTCCCTTGAATAGCATCAACAAGTGACTCAGTACAATGTCATAACAAACAGTACTGGTGCTACAGCAATGTACTTGGCACACTGCAATTCTCACAGACAGATCAATCATGTTTTAGTGTAGCTGCTAATCAAAAGATCTTCATTTTATCTTGGGGGGAGGGGGGAAGAATAAGGAAATAACGTATAACAACCAGATGGCAAGAGAACAATGTTGTTTCCGTAGTAAGTGGGAAAACTTCGTCTGCATTTGGATCAACCAATAAATAACATTCAGGACTATATTTGGCTTCAAGTTATAACACCAGCGTTACAGGGAGAACATACCACGCGCTCTGATCTCACTGAGACCAGCAAGCAACGTAACCTCTTCTCTTTCAGATTTTGATTCTAACATCCCCAGTACCAATGCCTGCCAGGTGAGGGAGAAAAGGCTTTGTGGCGCAGCACCACCAGCCTGCCCTGGATCAGAGCCACCCGCCCAGTGAATTGACTTCATTTAGGGGCTGCCTGGGAGCTGCCCTAGCACGCTGTTCTGGGAGAGGAGGCTAACGCACCAGAAAGATGCACTGCATCTCTTTCATGTGCCCACCTCTAGGCAGTGACTTCACTGCCACCCTCAAACACATCACTGCTACTGGAGTGTGATTATCTGTGCACAGCTGTCTGCACTCCCAGCTCCCTGTTTTTGGGAATCCTGGTAAAATGCAAGTCATGGCTCAAAGCTGCTTCCAATTAGCACTACTCTCTGCTCCCTGACAGGGCACAGAGTTACCACACGTTGCATTCTGCGTCATGTTTTGGGGGAAAAAAAACACACCACAAAACACAACCTGCATCACCATGGCACCCAATTCTTGGGACGTAATTCGGGATGAAAAGACATGCCATTTGGAGAATCCCTTCATCCCCACCAAACAAAAATCTCATTAAAAATAAGCTCCTTCTCACCTGTTGCTAACTCGGTAATTAGGTGTAGCTACATAAATTAGTTATAATCCAGAGATTACATGGGATAATAGCATGCTCTAATAAGGGAAAAAATGATGCTCAGCTTTTGAGCACATGGGTTTGCAGCAATTTCCTTAGAGGGGTGCGTGCTCTGCACGGCACTGTGGAGCCAAACAGGACAGCAATGCCAATCCCTCACCCTGAGAGGGGACTACCAGAGCAGTTCTCAGGAGCCCAGGAGCCCACCCTTGGTGTTTCCTTGGCCACCCCCTTCCAAACACCGGGCAGCCCCAACTTGGCCCCCATCACAGCCCAATGCTGGGCCCCCTGCCCAGACCCTGTTATGTGGGGCAGGAGGAAGGGCCTCCGCTCACCTGTGCTGGCTCCTTGGGAAAATTAACCCAGCCCTAGCTGGAACCGAGACAGGTAGCTGCACTGAAGCTCAGATTTTCACTGGGCAGCAGGAGCCCCGGCATGGGGCAGAGCTTTACCCAGGCTGGGGCAGAGCTGAGGGGCACGCTGCACTCAGAGGGGCCATTCTCTCATCAGGATTGCTGCCAGCAAGGTGGCAGTGCCCTGACAGAACCAGCAGAGGTGCAGGTTTCCTTTCCTGATGCAAACCAGGAGAACCAAAACGATTACCTTGCGTGCCTCTTCTCTACAGCCCTTAATAACCTCACTGTGACCCCCACCCTCCACGGATCACTTTCAGCTACCCACTTGCCCATCAATTCGTCTTCCTGACCTGCACAGTGTGGCTATGCCTGGTCACACATACAAAATCCAGTCAAGACACAAACCCTCCCATGAGTTAAAACCTCGTCTCAGCCTGACAAACAAAAGCACCATCTGTACTGCTTCCCCATTGGACCTGCCAGCTTTCGGCTGGATTTTTCAACATCAGAGTTTCGCCACATGAGACAGACTGCACGGCGAGACAGCCTGCACAGCCCTCTCCCTCACTGAGCAGAGGTGTTGGGGAGGTCAATGCCAGTTTTGAAGGTTTTGGTGGATGGGGTTGCCCTTGCAATCGCGAGCGGTGACCTATCCTTTGTGCTGGTGGAAAGCAGATTCCTCCCCCTTAGACCCACAGATTCGCAACACTTCTTTTTTTAAAAATCTAAAATCATGCAGTGGTGGGTTCAGGAATTCCCACAGATAAACATTTGGCTTTCACCCCTCTCTTTTAAACTTAAGAAAAAAAGCTGTAGTCTTCCATATAGTTTTACAGGGACTTTGCATCTAACTTGCATCCCAGCAGTCAGGATACTTTTGTTCATCTTTAATACACTTACTTACTCAGGCGGTGCAAACATGACCACACAAGGCAAAGGCAGTACTTGCAGAATGCCCTTTTTAAGTTACACAAAAGTTACTTGTTTTGTCTCAGAAGAATTGCTTGTTCAAAATACTAACAAACTTTGTGCTAGGGAACTATGAGCAGAAGCACAACAAACACACACCAAGAGGTTTTAAAGCACTTGCTCTCCAGTGATGCTACCAGAGTCTGGTGTTTTCCTAAGCAGCTGTAGAAAAACAAGGTGCATGGAAACAGCTGTAATTTCATCTTGTAAAACTAAACACATCTCTGCTGAAGAGAAATGCACACTGGTTTCAGCATAGATCTGGTCTGAAAGGACACAGCTGTTGCTCATCCACTTACCCCGCTGCTGCCGGAGCCTCCCACAGCCCCTTACTGCAAATTCAGGCTCAGTATCGTCACATTCCGGTTTCGCTTGGGACCCTTGAACAGGTACCCCCAATGAAGGGCTTCATGCCACTGGGGTGCTTAGCATGCTGGGATGCTGCTGGCTCACCCAAGACTTCCAGATCAAATGCACAGTCCAGCTTTTGGATTGTTCAAAGGTTTCAGGCTGTCCTAAAGAGGTATTTGGAGTCCTAATGCTGCTGGGAGCCCCATGGCTGGGAGAGCCCAGGAGCGGCTCCCGCTCTGCAGAGGAATACTGCTTTTAATGTGTCTCTTCAATGATTCCTTCCATCACTGCTGTAAAGATGGAAAAAGAGAGATCAAACTGAGATTAATTACAGTGATAATTAAAAGCTGACCTTGCAGCAGCCTGACATCTTGCCTTCTGAAAGAGCCTGTCCCACAGGGGCAAGGGGACAGTTTTGATGCTGTACTTCGTCCCACTGAGTCACTCTTCACCTATTTACAGATGTGCCATTTGACTTGTTTTATAAATCACTGCCTCAAAACAAGGCCAAACCAACCCAAACCACTCTCATTTTCCATTTTCAAAACTCGATGCCTTTTCAGAAAGCAAAAAACCATGTGTTTCAGTGGTAGAGGGAGAGTGGGCCTCATTTTTCTCCAGTACTAATAACTCCTGTCCTTGCATACAGAGATACAAATCCAGACACTAGAGAGAGCAAGAAGAGACAAAACTTACCCACTCTATATTTAATTACTTTACAGCACAGATTAGAAAAAGATCCCTGTAAAACAGCTTGAGGTAGCCTGGAATTAAGACAACAGACTGAGATTTCCACTTAACAGCAGAGTCCTGGTCCCCAGGACACGGTGGGGAAGGAGGACAGCAGGCAGCCCACCCCACTGCCTCCCTCGCCCCAGCCACACGCTGCCTTCACTCTGCAGTAAGTACCAAGCCAATATCCAAAAGCCCTCCAGCAATTCAGTGGCAGAGCATGACATGGTCTTCTGGGTGGCAAATGGCTCCTGGCACAAGCCACAGATCCAACAGCCACTTCTCTCCACTGCCTCCCCCTCCATCACTTCCCCAACAATTGGTGGGGTAGCCTGGTGAGACACACTTAGGGCTTTGGTATTTGGAAACACCACAGTCTTGGTTTAAGCAGGTATTTTGCTATTTGTTCAGCTCTTTTCTTCCACATCTTGGCCTCTCATTGAAATGGGCTTTACTGGGCACTTATTTAGTAAAGCTGAAAAAAAAAAAAGCCCCAAGCCAGTTGGTTAATTCAAGTACAGTCCTTACAGAATTCCCTGCTGGGATTTTATTAAAGCACACACACAAAAATCAGTGCGTATCTATCACCTTTTCCTACCACATCATTAGTTTTATTTGCAAATCCATATTTTGAAGGGGGAAAAAAAACCAACCCCCAAACAGTTGCAATATCCATTCTGCATTAATTAGGCTACAAACATTCAGCATACAGGAGGGGCAAAAAGATCTGCTATGTTATGAAAAGAAACAGCAGGATTACAATCCCACTTGCAATCCAAAGCCACAAAGACATCCCCTTCCCTGCCAAGAGCACACTGCATCGCTGAAATGGTTGCTACTGCACGTCAGAGTTCAGCCAGCTCAGCCACCTGTCAACAGAGAACATACATACCTGTACAGGCCTTGGCCACAGCCCCTAGGGAGGGGCAGTGACAGGCAGTGCAGAGAAGCTTCTATGGGGCTGGCGAGGGGTCAGGTGAGTTTAGGATGGTGTTTAGTTTAGGTGCCGAGCCCACGAAACTGATACAGGGCAGAAGGAGCTGGGAGACTTGAGATCTGGAAGGTGGCAGGGTAATAAGCAACGGAACTGTGGTAGCTGCAGGACTTTGGACAAGCCACAAAGCAAGGCCGGAGGCAAAGGAAGGCACAAGTCATCTATAAGCCTATTTCATCTGAAGACAGGAGAGCAAGAATTTGAAGGAAAAGGGAGGTATTCCCTCTAGAATCGATGCATACATAGACATACAGCTATTTTAGCCGTCGTCTTTTAGTAGCATCAGATATTGCTGCTTATACAGCCTTGAAGAGCAAATCATTCCAAGGGGATGATGCCAGCCAACAAACCCTTACATCACCCTAGCCTTGTCCCCAGAAAACACCCATTAAAAGGGTACTCCACACTTCTCACTCGGTGTTCTGCACCCCACCTCCCTGTGCAATGCGTGACAGTGACACTCGGGACATCCACTGTGACATCCAGCTCCACACAGGACCAACCTGACAGATGTCAGAGATGCAGAGCTACCCCAGCAAGTCTGCAGAGTATTTACAAAGCAGTTTGCTAAATTATACAAAGGGAATAATTTGCAATGTAATGGTGTGTTTGCATTCTGAATATCTGATTTCCTGTTCAACAAATAACCTAAACACTCCCGACCAAATGAAATGTAGACAAGACTTAAAACGTTTGAAGAAAAGCACTCATCCAGAAAATTAAGGTCAACACGGAACAGATGGTGCATCTGAAAAATGTGGCTTCAACATTTATCTTTATGTAAAATAAAAATCTTTTAGAAACCTCCGGCTGTTTGGTGACAGTCCTACTTGAAATATTGGAATCTCACACTCCATGGATAATAAAGAAGCACTAAAAAATTACTTCCAAATACTAAATCTAAATAAAGTTCTCTCCACTACTGTGCAATAAGATTTTTGTAGGCATGTAAATACGTATCAATAAAAGATAGATTCAATCGCTTCTGTAACCGCCATAAATATTGCAAGTGCTCTCCCCATTTCCATAAACATGACCCACGACTCCCAAGTGAAAAGCTTTTTCATTTGCAGCAGCCAGGAAAAAAAAAATGATCCTTTCTTCTTTACCAGAGCCTTCTGAAAGGCTGAATTTGCAGCCCAGTGCAAATTGTGAACAACTTGTATCTGATGATGCACGAGATGCCTTCTCTGGCCCCTAGCTGTTATCCCAGAGGGCGGGCAAGGTCATGCCCACCTAGGGAGGGCAAAGGGGGCTCCATGTGGGCAGGCCTGAACACCGCTTTGGTGACACAGAAACGAGCCATTAACACACAGAAATTATATGAGGCAGGCCTGTCAAACTGATACATTAGAGACAAATCAGAACTATAGTAGGGAAGTTGAGCAGCAGCACCACAAGCAGCAGTGCAAGCAAATGCACGGCAAGGCAGCAGCAGTCTGGGAAGGCTCAGTGGGACAGCAGGTGAGCCCCTCCACATCAGCCAGCGAAGGCTTTCTCCGAACAGGTAAAAGAGAGGGCAGTCAGAGAAAACACAGAGGCACAGTAGGGAGCTTTCAAGTTCACCTGAAACAAGACAAAACTCCAACCCAAAGTCCACCCATCCTGGGTCAGAGCAAACCAAATGTTTTTGTAGGAGGAGGAAACACAAAGCACCAGGGAGACCTCCTCCGGTGTACCATCGACTCAGCACCCCGCAGACAGCCAGGGCCCTCTGGCAGGTCTTACTCCTCATCACAGGCTGTGTACGTCACCCAAATCCCTGCATGCGTCACCCTGAATTCATTGCTAAGTGGACACCTTCATGCCTGGACTGAAGCAGCAACCTGTGATAACAGAAGCACAGAATGACAAGGTTGGAAAACACTTTCATGGTCCAACCATTCCTGTCCTCTCCTAAACCATATCTCTAAGTACCTCATCTACCCATCTTTTAAACACACCCAGGGTTGGTGACTCCCTCCCTGGGCAGCCTGTTCCACATCCCAACTCTTTCAGTGGAGAACTTTTTCCTAACATCTAACCTGAGCCTGCGCTGGTGCAGCTTAGTGCCATTTCCCTTTGTCCTATCTCCTGTCACCTGGCTGAAGAGACCATCTCCCACCTCTCTATAGCCTCCTTTCAGGTAATTATAGACAGTGATGAGGTCTCCCCTCAGCCTCCTCTTCTCCAGACTAAAACAACTAAACAACTGCAGTTCACCAGCTTTGGACATCAAAACAGCCCTGGCCATAGAAGGACCTATATGCTCCTAGCACCCCCAAAAAACTCACCAAAACAAACCCAGCCAAACCACAAGGTAATTACAGGTAGACTATACACTTTTGTTTAATGATGACCATCCATCCAACACAGCAGCCATTATCAATACACCTCTCTTTCTGAGGTGGCTTCCAGCCATTTGCATCTGCAAGAAAGGGTTTTGTAATTCACACCATCAGCTGCAAGGCGGGAGAAGTTGCACTTGAAGGCTTCTGCAAATCCACTTTGCTAAAAAAGCTACAGGAAACTTATTGCAGCAATTTTCCCAAGTTGACACAACCTTCTTATTGGCTTCGTGATACTGACTTACTGATGTTTTGGGTCCTGCTTCTTCGAGAAATTACCTCCAATTCCCTGCACTACTGGGGAAAATAAGCTCAGCAGGAACATTTAGACTCACTGTCCCTAGCAATGGGCCCTGCCAGCAGTAAAGCACAGCCAAAATGAAACTAGATTGCACGTACCTGTGAAAAGCTTTCAAGAGGGGCTTTTGCGCAGGGATTTCTTGCTTCAAGGTCATCCCAAACCACATCACAGACAGCTCTGATGAGCAACAGCACAAAAACAGCTCACCGGAGCCTTACAAATAGTGGAGAGTAGATCAAGTTCTCCTTCCCACCTTACCTAGGGATTTTGGTTTTGTGTTTTATTTTTTTAAACTATATTAGATCTCTCCTTCTTTTTTTTAAGAGGAGTTTGTGTTGGTTTTGTCAGTCCAGTTGCATGGCCAAACGCTGCTGCTGCTGCACACAGCAATGTCTGCCTGCCTCAGGCCTCAACTCGCTATTTCTAAAAATAAAATAAGTCATATTAATTTGTTCCTCCAGCACCTGGTGTTTAAAGTTATTTCTTGGCAACTTCTGTTCTTGGCATTTAAATATTTTTCATATTCAGCTGAAGTCTGACTGTACTCTTGGTTATCCTTCTCTGTCTCGCTAATAATTTGGTTGATGGCATGCAGGTGGGTTTCTCATAATTAAAAAACCCATTTACAAAGTTTGCATTAGGTGATCTGAAAAAACAGAGCACTCCATTCAAAGGTTAAATATAAGTAGGCTGCAGAGCTCCATGAAAATATTGCATAATTTAGAGATAAAAATAGTTCTGCTTTATTCGTGCTAGACAGGATAGGTAGATTTTTTATCACAATCAGCCTAAACCTCATCTCTCCAAGTTGCGTGCTCAAGTTGATTACAGAAAATTAAATTTAGTATTAATCAAGCTAGGAAGGAGGAAATTACAAAAATTAAGCTAATGCATAAATCATAAAAAGTAATGGTGGAAACAGCTACAGGAGATCAGCTAATGCATCTTCATGCTTGTTCCACGCCAGAATGAACTCCTCGCCCCTTCCTATCCTCCTGACAGGTATCTGTCCAGCTGCTTTAAAAATTCACCCAGGGTACAGGTACCAGAAGCCACCAGCCAGAGCCCTCCAGGGCCCCACCACTACAGACCTTGCCCCAGCATCCTTTGGCTGTCCTGATTTGGGGTATCCCCCCCCACACACACACATCTGCCCCAGTAGGAACAAATGGCAGGACTTGACCGGAGCAGAAGCACCAGCTCTACCCAATCAGTGGCTGATGGCTGCACATCCCATCTGCCAGGACATGTGTTTTTCAGAGGTGCCAGAGCAGAAGGGTCAGCCTTACCCTACCTGCTATGGGCCGTACAGATACCCATGGACCCTGCACTGGGAACTGGCACAGCGAGAGCCAGAGCTGTGCAACTGAAGCCCAAAAGCACTCCTCAGAGGAGCACTGGCAGGCAGGGCGGGGAGGCAGCAGCCTCTCCCAGTTGCACCCACAAGCTCTCCATGACTGGTGGGTGGCTTGCAACGTTGGGTGCAGAGCTGCAGCACTTGGCACTTCTGGGAAAAGAGCAATCCCAAATACATAACCATAAAGAATCCAAGCTGAGGAGTATATATTCTTAAACGTCTCTTGGTTTAGAAAGCCAAATGTAGATGGTGGCTGCGGCATTTGGCACCTTCATAAATCATGAGTGTAGCACCTGATAGATCTGCCTCGCCACCTTACCCTGGTTTTACAGACAAGAACCTACTGCTTGCAAAGGACCTGATCCAAATCATGCTTGAAGCAGGTGGGATCTCCCAACCACCCCCATGGGGTGCATGGCAGAGGTTCCCAGCTTCCCCGATAGCCATCCTCGAAAATGACAGTGCACATGAAGTGTCTTTCATTCTCTGGCCACGAACCCAAAGGAAGCTTGGTAGAGGGCTCTGCTGATACACTACAACAACTGACAACATTCCTGTGGAGTCTCAGTTCATGATGCAGCACCCTGACTTTGTCTCCCACACGTCAATTTGTGTAACACGTAGCAGCACCACAGTGATGGCACCGCTTCGGTTCTCCACGCTGCGGAGCCACTACCATCCCATTTAAACTTCTATGGCAAGGAAGCATTTAGCTCTGGAGGTACATTTACAGCACAAGGATTTTCTTTTCTGAGTGAAAACCTGATCTTTTACTCCTTCCCTAATCCTCCTCCCTAGGAAACGTACAAATCCAGACACTCTTTATCAGCTGGGGGGTGGGTTGGCAGTTTTAGATGAAGCTCTTCTAATTGGATTGTTTTCTTCCTGAGGAAAAAAAAATCAGCAATTTAGAGAAATTAAAAAGCTAAATGAAGTCCTTAAGTGTTCCCCTTAGTTGCTTTCAAACTTTTTTCTAATCCCTTTGAACTCTATCCTTTGTAGTTTAGTCAACAGCTTGTTTAGGATTAATTTTTTCCATCCCAATTACAAGACGCTGTGTATGTTTATATGTTATATACACACACAAATGTCCATCATGGCACAGATTAAACAAACCCCATAATCCTTATAAAGAGCCATAACATTTTCAAATTCTATGGAATCAAGAAGAAATGAATTAGCAGCACGATTAAGGCTGAAGTCAGAAAGTGCATTTCTGAATGAATTCCTGAAGGGTTTTGCCAAAAACTTCAATCTCAGATTTCAGGCAACTGCCCCAGGTTTGAGGTTTGTTCCAAAGGGAACACAACAGCTCTTTTCTGTTTCGATTTAGTTGAAGCTGTATCATGATGAGCTGTCCTCCCCTTCAGCCAGCTCCAATCCCCTAGTTACGCAGAAGCAAACAAAAGCATGTCAGCACAGAGGTTGCTAAATCAGCCAGGCTCCCAGCCCTCTACAGTCTGATCCTTTCCAGGGCCCTAAGCAACTCTCTCTCCCCACACAGACCCGATTGGGCACTGGGAACATTCAGACACAGCCAAAGAACCTCCCAAGCGACCAAGGTAGCCCCAGTCCCTTTGAGCTCCCCAAAACCAGCACCCGGAACCCCCAGAAAAGGCCAAGCGAGAACAGCAGCCTGCAGCAGGGGCTGTGCCTGTACCAGCACTCACCTGTAGTCCTTGGCAAGCCTGACTGTGCCACCCAGCACCTCACTGAACCCGGCCTGCCCTTGGGGATGCTCCAGCCCAGCCCGAGAGGGGACACAGCCCAGGCTGGCCAGGGGTTCCTAGGGATCCCCATGCTCCCCACCAGCAAGAGTCAGGCTCACCTGATAGCACGGAGAGCATATGGCTCTGATCTTGCAGAGCCACAGCCCATAACCTCATGGGTAACCTGCACTGGACTGAGGGGGAACTCCCCAAATCCACTGGCTGTAGCTCAGGAACTAGTTGCCTGCAAGGGCTGCAGGGAGATGGCAGCGCACCTCCTCGTACCCCGCAGAAAGCACTGCCAGAGACCACATTTGACAGTGCGATTGTTTGGAATAAACTGCGTGCCTGAAAGGGCTCATCTGTGGGCATCAGAGAGGGGCTGGGGAACAACTGGCTCCTCAGAACGCACAGGCAACAAAGTGGCCTGGGAAGTTTCCCTAGAAACACTTAACAGCCCATCACTTTTACTAATTCCTAGTCCTAACAAAGCACTTGAGGAATGGCTAATGAAAACTCCCTTGCAGAACAGGAAGGTGCCCTTTGCTCTGAGCACACAGACAGGAGGTGCAGAGGATGACCCCAGCATAGCAGGTCATTGGGAAAACACAAGCATTGCTACAAATGAGAAGCCTGAGGCCCTGACAGGCTGCAGGGAAGAGCATTCCTCCAGCCAGCGTCCCACCTGCTTGCTGATGCAACACTGCTGAGACCTCCGCCACGCTGCTAAGGTGCAGCCTGCGCAGGCAGCACTGGCAGAGAAAAGGCAATTTGTGGGGCCCACAGCAGTGCCACATGAGCAGCACCAGCTGCAAAGTCCTGGGGGGGACAGGCAAGATGCTGAAGAGTAGCACAATTGCAGCACTCAGGGCCACAACCCGCCCCCTTCCAAGTGAAGGTCAGAGGTAATGAGTGGCGAAAGCCGTGATTAGACATCACGTGTCTAGATCCAGCATGCACATTTGTTGTTACAACACAGGCCTGTTCCCTGTGTGGACACAGAGTGCATGGCTGATGCACAGCCAAGGTTAGGGCAGTGCTTCACAGTACAGGGATGTTTTCCCACTGTTGGGATGAAGACCAGGATTCCCACAGGGGATGAGCAGAAGGAACATGTGGAAGGCTGCCACAGACATACAGCCCAGTGGTGCATCACACTGTTGCAGCCTGCCACACTGGGGGTGGCAAAAGCCAGGGCCCTCATGACTCAGTGTGCTGACACTGCTCAACCACACAGTACCGGTGTGTACTTTGTGTCAGGACATGAACATGTCCCAGAGGCTTTCTTCCCTGTTGGCAGTCTGTACTACCTAAGGTGAGGGTATCCTAGCAGGAGCCTTACCTTTACACCTTGGGAGGCTCCCTAATGAGCTAACCCCTGGGCACCCAACTGCCTTAGTGTCCAAGGAATTCACGACAACTGCTTGTTTACAGAGCAAAACACATCTCTGCCTCGCTGTGTACCCACAGGATCCACAGGCTAGAGGGCAGGCTCCCAGACTCCTCTGCAAGCTGAGAGCTTGCGATCTTGACAATGACACCTCGGAGGGAAACAAGTTTCTTGTCTGAGGTTCACTGGAAGATCAGAAGACCTTGGAAAGCTACTATGATTATGTTTAAGTCCACGTGACTTTTCAGGACACAGATCTTCCCTGCAAAGAAGTAAAAATTAATTAATAAACTGAAACAGCTTCAACATCAGAAAAGGGAAGCAGGAATGCTACTAACCTTGAAAACACGAAGACCAGCCTCTTGCCGTTTTCCTCCCAACTGCAAATCAATCATCCACTTGACAGCAAGCTTTTATTCTTAAGCCACTTAGCAGCAGCAATTATCTCACTTTTTATTTGGAACATGTGAACAAGTATCCTGTTTATTAGCTTAATAAAAACTCGAATGCATAGAGCTACAAAGATGAGGCACCTCAGCACATACCCACACAGGGACCCCTCAATTTCAGCCTTCTTTATGCTGTAGATAAAAGGCCATCAGGATTGAGATCCACAGGGGGGACACGCCAATGAGGATGAAGACCCCACCATCCCACCACTTGCACTGTTCACCAGGTACCTTTACAGCCACTACAGGAAACCACCTCTCACACCATTACTTACATCTCGGTTACTTCTGGACCACATCAAACATACTTCACACGTTTACAAGTCCTCTTGGCTCCCTTCTCACAGGCATATCACAAGTCTTAAATCAAGAGTGTGGAAGAGGCTGTCCATGCACTATACATGACTTATTTAAATACATAAGCAATTGGAAGTCCCTGAGTTACACATCGCCTCCTTACACCCTTTCCCCAGAAGTCACTGCGTGCTTCCCGGTTTACCAATCACTGCTGTTTGTCCATAGCGGCGCCCATGGGTGATCTCAGGAGGCATGCCACCCTCTGTGTCCAAGGCAAGGGTGGGCACTTCCACCTGGAGGCAGGAATCACGACAGCACTATGCCAGACCAGAGGCAAAACGGGCAGGCAGGTCTCTCTAAACCTCCCTTGGGAAGCTGGTTCTTGCTGCTGCTTGCATTGAAAACAGGTTCAGTATTTCAGACTAAAGGAGGAACCTCTGCCAGCCAGAGGCAATTCTCAACAAACCAGCACGACCGAGTACCAAAAGCAAAGTACCAAATGCAGGTGACTTGTAAACCCCGCTGACACAGGAGCGGATTCGATTGACGTGAAGGACCGCAGGGACAACTCGCAAGTCGGGAACAGCCTTTTGTCATCAAGTCTTTATGGCTTGAGAGAAAAGAACGTTAGATTTGTTGGTGAAATGGTTAGTGCAATTTCTTTTATTGGAGAGGTCAGCTGTAAGAAGAGTTAAACAGACGAATCCAGTAGGACACCTCAGCTTCCAAGGCATTTTTGAACCTGATCTGAAATATGGCACTGGACTCTTACCTAGATAGAGTCAAGGCATTTGTGATCTCAGAAATAAAACCACAGCTACTTTCCTCCAGGGGATGGTGGTGGTGGTGGGGGGTTAAGTTCTTTAAGGGATAATTTGTATTTCATATAAAACAGAGGAAGGAAAGCTTAGCAGCTTAACAGCATCAGCAGCACGGCTGTGTGCTTGGCCAGTACCTCTGCAATCCACACAGAACAGCTTCATCTAATACAGAATTAATTCAGGAAAGTGAATGAAGGAGAAGTAGGCAGCCTCGCTGAAGAGACAGGTAATGCAGCATTTGAACAGTTCTTGCCCAGACATTCAGTCTCCAGCAACTTAACCCTGGGCATTTACACCAGGAGTGGTGACAAACAGCATGTTCTGCAATGCTGTCTGAATTTAGATCCTCCTCTCCTGCTATGTCACACAAAGCAAGAGCAAATATCCAAGTTGCCATCCAAAGCAAAAATCCATGTCACCTTCCTTGACAGTGATAATTGTGTTTACAGATACTTTTTCTAAATAGCATACGCCTTTTTGGAATCAGAAGTCAAGCTTACAACACTCACCATGTCTTCAGTTTTCATCTGATTTAGGAGACATGACTAGGTGCTGGCACCACCATTCCCTTGCACTTATTGCTTTTACAAGCCATACTCAATTCAAGACACCCAGCTCACCAGAGTATCTTTGCTCTTCCCCCTTTCTCTTACAGTGTGAAGAGCTCTCATTAACCCCAGCGGAAGCCAACATACCCGAGCACAGGACAGAACAGGCTTTTTAAGGCTCTATGGCTGACCAACAGGAACAGAAATATACATACATGTAACTGAAGTTTTCCTTCCATTTAGCAAAGGGTACCAAGTTTTAATTGAGACTCTTCAACCTGTTACCCTTCCTTTCTCATACCCATCTTACCCACCTAATTTACAGGGAAGACTCACCATGCTTCCCAAGCAAAACAAGGAATAGATCACATCAAGTTTGCTCCATAGACCGAAAGGTAAAAAACAACAATAAAGGACAAACTGGTTCACAGTTAACTATAAATAAAAGTGCAATAAGTGTTCAAGTAGAGTGTAGAGTTTAAGCAAGCTGTACAACCACATTTGGCATAGTCATCTTTTAAAGGCTCTGCGTGGGTCCCTCCCATTACTGACAGCAGGAGGAAGAGGCTGAACGCAATTAGCTGGTGATGGATTTACAGGTCCTCGTCCATTGCCTCTCCCACTACCTGCATAACCGTGGCCGTGATTGTATGTAAATGGAAATCCACTCGATTCAGGTCCAGTTTGTAAACCGTTTCCTAAAAAGACAGAAAAAAGGTTATTACATGTTCCACCGACCGAAATCACTGCTCCCTGACACATCTTTAGAGACAGGGAACATGGAGCTTGCAGCAACCAATGAACCCTCAGCACCAGGAGGAAGAGAAGCCCTTCTGGCACCCTAAGACCCCAAACCATAGCTTTCCCTCCCAGCGCTCCCCAACCTGCACCCCCCGCCCCCCTCTCTAAAGGAAGAGCTACATGCTGACTCTGCACAGGAGGGAGACTGCAATCTTCATGAAAGCAGACTGGTGCTTTCCAAAACATGTGTCATCTTGCATGTCACACACCAAGACGTTCCAGAGACACCAGGGCAGCAGAAGTCAAAGATAAATAAAGAAAAGCAAAGCTACACAAAGCTCTTGTGCCATTCCCCACTACTGGGCTCACAGAAAGACAAAGCTGCCTTGTGAAGCCCAGCCACAGAAGCAACTCGACTAGCATCAAGTCCTCATGAATTTGAGCCTTGTTAAGCATCAACTCCTCATGTTTTGCTGGTAGGAAGAGAGGCAGAGCTGGAAAGACAGAACGATGGCAAGAAAGCACAGGAAGAGAAGGAAAGTCAGGAGGAAATAGCTGCATTTAAAGACTGCACTATAAGTGGGCAGAGGAAAAAACCCACACAAGCTCAGTGAAAATGAAGCTGTCCATCACCAGAAGCAGGGAAACTAGAGGTGCCTACACACTAACTGGGCTGAATGCCTACTAGCACTGAGGAAAGGCTGGCCTGAAAGCACTGCTCCCCTGTTTGCTTAGAGCACTTTCAAAGGAACAGAAAGGGCTCATAAGAGAAGTAAAATAAGAGAAATTAAAATCAAGTTGCTAAAGAGGAAGCAGACAGTCACTTAATTCAAGTGTCAGAGCTTTTTATGGGTCAGTCTGACATCATCTGCCAGCAGAGCTTAGCAATACACCATCAGGTACTGCATCTGGGCGTCATTAGGCAGGCCAAAAGTAAGGTTTCCTCTCAGCTTCCACCCACTCAAGTCTTTGAAGCATTTCCTTATTTAAGCTTCAGTTTTTAAATACATCAAAAAATAATCCAGCCAGGTCAAATATTGGAATTCAGATTACTACTACCTCTGTTCTGGGGAGCTAACTTGGCAGGAAAGCCAAGGTGATCGGCAAGATTAAAGTAATTTTTAAAGCCAAGGTCTCCAGTGGGTTTTCTTTTTAAATAAAAACCAAACCAGACAAACCCCACAAAAAACCCAACACAATTTTGAAACATATGAAAACAATTTAGGCAGAGTCAAATCCCTTTCCACGATACAGGCATCTTGAATATTCTGACCTTTTCTAGGGAAGAAACCCTGAAACCATTATCCAGGAAGCATCGATGCTTCTGTGGTTGCAAGTTCTGCCCCAGAGCACAGAACCCTCAGCAAGATAAGGGTCATTTTATTCCCACTAGGTGTTTCTCAGCCTTTCGCTTTCACAAAAGGAAAAAACTTACCCAGTGGCCCGAAAGTACAAGAACCCATAATACTTGATGCAGAACTATTATTCTGTTCACCCTGTACCTTCAGAGAAATGTAAAAAAAAAAGAAAAAATACATGAATCAGAGAAAGAAATTTCACATTTTTACAGAACGGGGCTGATTTCTTTCCTGTATTCTTATACAGTGGCTCCACGTGGATTTTATCTGCTACTATAATTATTGGCTCCTTTTTATCTATCTACCTCTATCACTTCAAGTCCATTTTTCCAGAAGCGTCACATCTGATCACAGCCTAGCATGACGCATTCAGAACAAAGGGCACATTATGCCAGAAGCCTCAGACAAGTCTAACATACCAGTTTGCTCTGCCCGACGTGTTCCGAGTTGGGTTCACTGAAGTTTGGCACTTCTGAGTATACCATGCAGAACCTGGAGAGAAATCAAGATTATAAGGAAGCTCTAAAGCCTTTTTTTAACGTCACAACTCAAAGAGCATACATCCTCAACATATCCCACCACCTAGAAGTAACTAATCCAGACCCCACTGTTCAGTGTATTAAGAGTCCTTGATTCCTTAACAGGCTCACGGTGAAGCTGTCACATCTTCCTGGTGAGGGTGTTTCAGTCAAGTAGAGACAAGTACACATTTACTCTAGGAGGTAAAATGGCCTAGAGAAAACAAAAGATGATGAAAGGGATCCCTTTGCCTCTCCTCCAGCTGTACTCTTGTTCAGCACCCACTCACAAGCTCACTGAAGGCAGTCACCCAGCCCACTCCCAGACTCTGACTGCATTTTATTTCTAGGGAAAACACCCCACGTGCTCCCAGTGCTAAGGAGTGCCCCATTAACACAACAGCACAGAGGGGTCTAGAACAGGGAATGCAGTTCAAAGCATCCTTTTCCACTCAAGGGACCTATGGAAGACTAGGCCCACCAAACCACCACATGGCAATTACAGCAGAGGGGGCAGACTGGGATCAATAGGTGAGCTCCCATCTCCTGCCAGGAGTCACAACCCAGCTGAGGACTCGCCTCACTCCAGCCTGCTGGAGAGTAAGCCCACTGCACGATACTTTTGAGGCCATGGCATTACACCACAGAAAATCCCCAGGACCCCCTGCCTCACAAAATCCAGCTGAGCACCGGTACACTTCTGAACCACCCAGAAGAGAGGTGGGCACCCCACAGCCCACTTCCCTGACAGCCACCCTGCGCAACGGCAGCAGCACTCTTCTGGTCAGGAAACATTGCTGTTTTTCCTGTTGCTTGACAAGTATGCTCTTAGTCAGGAGTCATCATTGCCACCTCAGCTTGTGGGCAGTCTAAAGAAGATTTAATGAGGCTTGCTTCTGTTTAGGTATGATTCACCAGGGTTACTTTTGTCTTCCTTCTTTGCACAGCCTGTCTCCCAAGCTTGATACACACAAGGCTTCTACCAAAATAAAGTGGTTATTCAAGCTGAGTCCTAGGTAAGCAATGCAGACTAAGTCTCTTGTCATGAATCCCATCTTCCCCTCTCTATGTAAAGCCCAGACCTGTGCTGCGAACGGAGGGCAATTCTCCCCAGTGTACCTAGGATCCAGAGGGGATCAGAGCTCATTATCCCCAGAGCACACTGTGGTTGCCTGCACCGTACCTATCCAAGACCAGGCAACACACTTTTGGTGCCCTAGCTTCCATTCACTAAGAACCACCACTTCTCATACTTACCGTGACGCTCTGCTGAGAAGAGGACACAAGTATAAACGTGCAATACTTACTCCCCAATTTTATGGAGCTCGCCTCCTCGGCCCGTATAGAGCGTCAGGCATCCTTTCCACAGAGATGCATACCTGGCCAAGGGAAGGAGAAGCAGAGCAGTCTTAGTGCGCAAGAAACACCGCTGTTGAAAAAGAAAGTGGAAGCATGCTACCTCCCAAGAGTTAATAAATATTACATTATCAGCATGAATGGACTACAACAACTCCCAGGGACACCAACTCCACTGCACTAGAAGCTTATATATCCCCATATTTTGCTTCTAGCAAAAAGTACTGGAAGCTCAGTTGCCTCCTCTGGCAGTTCCAGGAAAGCAGCCAATTATTCTGAGAGTGGGTGCTCTTCCCTCAGCTGGAGCAACCCTTATGACTGTTCCTGCAAAGGCAAGGCATTTCGCCAAAATATTACCATCCAGTGACAAGTTTCAGTTCTGCTTTCAGCAGGAGCCAGCAAGAATTACTGTTCTTCACAGAGAATTTAGATACTGGCCATGCATAATAGGAAACACTTTTTCAGGGTAGGTCCTTACCAGATTTTTTTTTTCCCCCAAGGTGGAAGTTTGGCCATCATGTTCCAAGCAACACATAAAAACACAGTGAAATAATTTTTGATCACAGAAAACATTCATTTACCAGACAGCACAAGTAAATTCCAGTCTTTACAGCAGCTGCTGACTTCTGGCATTGGAATCCAACTTACGCAAAGCTTTCTGTGTAACTGCTCCTTTCAGTGAGGGGTGTCACATATGTGACTGCAACAGTGACCACACAGACCAGAAACCCAGGTGCAGTGCGAGGGGGTTAACAGGAACACGTGTGTCTTGTAGCAAAGGAATGGGGAGCCCCAGGAATTGCCATCTCAGGAGCCACAGATAATCTGTACGAGCCACCACTTCCTTATGGTCCTGGTCTCTCTGGAACATAGATAACTAACCCTGCTCTTGCCCTTGGCCTTATCTACTGAGACTGGGAGCCACGTGGCCACACACAGGGCCTCCAACAGACAGCAGCACCAGGGAGGCAGAACAGGACCACAACACAATAGGAACCTTCTCTGTACTGCAGCACAAGCGGTAGAGCTTAGTGCCTAGTTACAGTGGCCATCTCAGGAGTTTTCCACCCAGAAGCACGATTAATGATCTCCACTTCATCATGCTGTCACTTTGAAGATTCCCCTCAATGCCTAACTTCCAATAGCCAGTTAGTTCAATGGTCTTCTTTCAGAGCACAAGGGAAAATATAATAATTGTATGTGAAACACATTTACTGAGGCAAGACCCAGCAAGCCACAGGACTGATAACCTCCAGCCCAAAGTTATTCCATGTAATACAAGCATTGAGCTGGCCAGAAAGCACCAAACTCCAGAATGAACTTCCAATTCACAAATATTAACTGCAACAACTTCCTGTGAATAGGTCACTCGACCAATGACCAAAAAAACCAGCAATGGTGTCTGCTTCTGCAGAGAAACATGTCTAGCAGCTTGAAATTCAGCAGAAAGACATGCTAACATGTGGGGCCTAGCTAAGCTTTTCTGCTTGTAACAGGGAGCATCCCACGCTGAAAAGTTGATTAGCCTACAGAGCTGGAATTTACCTGCCTTGCAACAGCAACACCACACTGAGATTAATCCCATTTGAGCAAAGCGTAGACTTGTGTTTGGGAAACCCTGTACACCAGTGTTAGGGTGTTTTTCCAAAGCCAAGATCCAAACCAGAATGGTATTTAGCGTTTGCCACTTCATTCACTATGCAGTCCCAAGTGAGCAGGCAATTCATGCAAATGAAAGCATGACTTACCCACTCACCACCAACAGTGGTATCAGCTCAAATGTAATTCATACAAACCAAACTGGCTCTCTGACACGAAGGGATGTAGCGACCCTCCCATTCGTGGCACTGAAACACCCGTGGAACCACAGTGAGCTGTAGTAACAGTGCCGGCCAGCATCACCAGTTAATTGTTTCAGTGGGATGTAAGCACGGGGCTTTGTGCCGGCCCAGAGCTCGGGCGTAGTTCCACCCCAGCACTGCTCACACACAAGCAGGTTTCCCCAGACCCACCTCTGCGGAGGAGTCAGCCCATTTCCTGCCAAAGGACATTTGCATAGGAGGAAGCAGCTGTAGTTTTGGTGGCGAGGTCATCTGATTTCACTCCATTAACTGAGAACTGCCTTGAAATGAACAACTTAAGAGCAGCTCCAGAGAGTAACCTTTCACCTACTTCTTCATAAAAACAAATTTTAAAGGACCTTTCCACACAGTGCAGTTCCTCCATCTCCTGGGGTGCTGTAGGCCAAAGGATGAGTGTAACACCCTTAAAAGTGTAACCTCACTGGTGCGATGAGCTCAAAGGGCAGGGACTATTGCTTTGCTATTGACAATTTAAGTGACGAATCTAGTATTCTCTCACAGCTGACAAACCCAAGTCTGTCGTGGGGCTGGGTTTTTCTTGTTCGAATTTAACAGTCTGAGACAAACTAATTGCACCTAAGCAAGCACACTCTGCAGCGTAGCCCTGGCATGAATCCGCAGAGCGGGAATGGGAAGGTTGTCCTCCTCTGCCTGTCACTGCTGTTAAACCCACTGCGGTGAGAAGCAGCTTTTCTCCAGGAGAGGCATTAATCACTTCCTCCTCTTCATTAAGGAGCTGACTGCTAAAGTTGGCTGTAAAAATAAGAACATGCTTTTGACTTCCCTGCCTGCCTTACAGACCAGGGCCGACTTGCGTCCCCTCCCATCCTAAGCCAAGCATTTTGCCAAGGAGCTTTCCTAAAACCAAAGCAAGGCTCTTCACCTCCTCCTCATTCAAAACACACGCCCCTCCTGGCCCTTCACTGGGCCGCACGCTGCCGCCGGGCCCGCTCGGGGAGGGGGAAGGTGGGGGGCTGGCGGCCTCGGGCTGCTGCCTCGGTAACGGGGCAGCGGTGCCATCGCAGCCTCCGGGCCGGCGGCCGAGCCTGGTGGCAGCCCGCGCCTCCTCCTGCGGGACAAAGGGCTCCCAGCGAGCCGAGCCGGGCCGGCGCTGCCCGAGAGAGGAGAGGAGCGGGGCGGGGCGGGGCGGCGGGCCCGGGCCCATACGCACCCTTTGGTCAGGCGGATGATGTCCCCCGGCTGGATGAGGCCGCCGATCTCGTCCCACACGGAGATGGTGATGCTGCCCGTCTTGTCCGCCACTTTGCAGGACCTCACCTCGTGCCCGTCCTTCGTCTTGGTGACTCGCCCTGCGGGGAGAAGCGCGGCTCAGGGGGGCCGGGGCACGGCCGCCCCTGCGCGGGACGCGCCTGGGCGGCCCGGGGGTGGGGCGTGCCGGCCGCCACTTACCGATCTCCAGCACAATAAAGATGACATTTAAGTTTTTCAGTCCGGGTTTTATGTCTTTTATGAGGAGGTACGTATCACTCGCCGCGCTCATGCTGCGGCCGGCTCAAGGGGCAGGGCTGGCGGAGCGGACCGAGCCCGCATGCCGCGGGGGAGCAGCAGCGGCGACAGCAGGGCAGGGCCGGGCAGGGGGGCACCGGCAGCCCTCACTGGGCACTGGGACACGAGCACCGAGGGCTGCGCGACGACCGTGCGGCACGTCCAACCCCCACCGCCCCCTCTCCCGACCGACAGCACCGACACCACTGAGCACAGCCCGCCCTCCCCGCTCCCGCCGGCACTGAGACGCACATGTGCGCTGCGCTTCCTTTTATACCGACCGGGCGGGACCACCGCAGGCGCCCGGCGGGGGGGGACGGTGCTGAATGGAACTGTCTTGGGTACGCGGAGCGCCGGGACTGGGCGACAGGCGGGCGCGTGCCGGTGTCGAGCGCTGATTGGGCCGCGCCGCGGCCATCTTCTCCTTCCCCAGGCGCGGCGGGGCAGACCGTGCCGCTGGGCTGGCGGGCGAGGCGCGGTCGGGCCGGGCTGCCTTGGGTTGCGGCTGCCGCGCCGCGCTCTTCTCGGCTCAGTCGCTCGCTTCTCCCCCGCGGGGAATGGCGCTGTAGCGCTCCGTGCGCAGCACGGCAGGGGGGCGTTAGGAAGCGCCTCGCCTCCTCCTTCTGGCGCCATTTTAAGCCCCATTGTAGCACCGAGAGCTGCCCCGTCGTAGGGGCTTCCCGGCGGTCCCAGCCGCCTTCCCGAAGATAAAAGGCTACGCGCCCAGGAGAAACCTGCGTCCGTTGAGACGGGGGCTGGGGGAGGCGTCTGCGCCTCCCTGGGGGCGGCTGGCCCTGGTCTCCGCCCAGCAGACATGGCCGATGGCTGAGGGGAGGGGCCGGGGGGCGGCGGCGCTGCGTGGCGCCCCGCAGCTCTGCCGGGCTGCGCCAGCCTGTGCCGCGCCCGGAGCCGGTGTTCAGAGGGCGCCGGGGAAGGCCTGGGGTTACCCGGTGCCCTGCTTCGCCCAAAACGCTAGGCTCAGCAGGAGGAGGTGGAGCAGCACCTCCGAGGGGGGTGTTGGTGGGCCAGCAACGAGCCCACCCGACCTCGTGACACGCTCGACTGGAGAGTTCCGAGGAAGAGCTCCCTGCCCCGGGTCCGCCCGAAGAGGTGGAGATGGCTCTGTAATTCAGCTCCCCCCCCCAGCGAAGGCGGCAGAGCAGCGTGCCTGCGCTTTGCTTCTGTCCTTCGGGAGCCAGGCTTCGCAGGCTGGGCTTTCCCCTCCTGTCCTGCAAGCAGCGGTCCGCAGATGGCCGCGGTTGTGAAATGCCGGGCCGCGCGCTCTGCCGCAGCGGGGCTCTGGGCCGGCAGACGTTGTGCAATGTTTATCCGTGGGCAGCGGATCGGCCCTGCCGTGTGCAACTCGCTGCTCGGAATCAAACATGCTGCTTGCAAGAATCTGTGAGAGGAAGGCAGCAGGAGCCGCGGGGGAATTTGCTAAAGCCCCTGAGAGCTCAATCCCCTTCTGTCCCATATCCTCCCGTCAGCACAGATTCAGGGGGAGGCGGGGATGGGAGGCTCCACCCGTGGCCTTTCTCCTGGCTGGCTTTGGTAATGCTGAAACCACCTTCAGAGCGACTGAGTGTATGGCAGTACGTGGATGGCTTTAATTTAGCCGCTTGGAAAGAATTCAAACCACTGTAGGAGTGACAGCATCCCTGGCAAAGGTTGGACAAAAATACTTTTATCCGTAGAATTTGTAAGAATTTTCCCACACAGGTGGGGTTTTTCTGCCTCCAGCTCCACCTTTTGTCTGCCCCATCTGTTTAGATCCCTTGGGAAATCATCATTTTGAGTCCTGTGTTTTCAGCCCCAAGCACAATCGCACCCTGTCCTGGATCACTCACCAGGCCCTAGCAAAACCGAACGTCACTCTGGGAGCAAGAACGCCTGGGACAGGACAGCCAAAGCCTGTACACTGCTCTGCCCCGTGGAGAGCGACTGGAGGGAAAACCTCCATGACCAGTCCCAGCTCTCGCGTTCTGACTTGCTAGGAGAGAGGAAGAGGTGGCTCAAACAGCAAATCTCACTGGAGATTTGAGCAGACGACCTGATTTTGCAAGAATAAAGCAATCAAAAGAACACTCGCCCACCAAGTCTCGGGCAGGGAGGAAGTCAGAAGGATGGTTAGCTCAAAAGCAGAAAATACTAAAAAACACTTCACTGAGGACACGCTTCTAGCTCTGTGTCACTGCTAAGGTAGTTTCAAGTGAACATCTGTCCAGGAAGACAAGTGTAATGCAGTGGCTGCGAGAGGAGCAAAGGATGCCAGCTCTGGGCTACCAAGCCACCTTGTTGTCGTAGTCAGTCAGGTGACTCTTGGGCTAGTGAGTGCGACCACTCCCCTGCATCACACCATGTTCAGGCTGCCTGGTGCTCCTTGGCCAGCACAAAGCCACCAGGCCTGGTGCTCGTTGGCCAGCACAAAGCCACCAGGCCCATAGAGCAGGCAGTGTGGTGACCAGCAGTGAGCAAAGAAGCAGGTGGATGTGTTTTATACTGAGGTGGATATGCCCAACTGGACCCCATCCTTGGCAACCTGCTGTAGCTCATTCTGTTTGACAGAGGTTGGATGAGATGGTCATAAGAGGTTCTAGTCAAGTTTGTTGATGCTGTGAAATATTTCCTACCTGTCTTCTCAAACATAAAAAGAGGCACAGAGCCCCAGAAAGCTTGATTGCACAGAGGAGGCAGGTAATCCGTAGGGCTGGGGTTGTCCTGGGAAGACAGAGCTGGTCATCTTCTCTGTTAGCATTAGAGACATAACGTTTTCCTTGCAGGTTTGTTTTAAGGCAGCGTGTACAGTGCCCATTCCACCATGGATTAACAGTTTTGCTGTTTGTTTCACAAAGAGACACTTGGGTATTTTTTCTAATAATTCCAGTGGCCAGCCCCAGAGCGCTGGGGGTTGGTAATATTATTAATACCCCTTGGTATTACCCAGCAGTGCTTGGAAGATTCCTATGTGTGGTGAAGGTGGCCTGCAAAGCATAACAGGTTTTTTTCTCCCCTACCTCTTTATAATGTGTGAAGAAACTAGACTTATTATTTTTTTTTTCTTTCTCAGTGTCTTCTTTCCTGCTTCTTTTAACCTCAGAGCCAAAGGCTGTCAAGTTGTAGCTGTGGGTGATGGAAGGACCGGCTTTCTAACCTCCTCACTGGAGGTGTAGTCAGTCTTTTGCAAACAGGAGGAGCCCAGAGAGCTTTGATGCAGGCCTATCTTAGGCCACCAGAGCTTCCAGAAGACTTGCAAATGCCCCAGAACAACGGGTAGGCTTTGAAAGAAGCCTGCAAGCCATGACAACAATATGTGACGTAAAGCACGAGGAGAGAGAGGCAGTACATAGGTGCTCCTGCAATAACCTGGTCTTGAAAAAAGGCTGACAAGCACTGGTGGCCTGAGTGGGTCACACTAAGAGACTGCACCAAAACTTCACAGGAACACAGGGAGCATGTTGAATAAACTGTGGGACTGCAGGCAAAGCAGGAGCCTTTCTGTCAATGAGGGGGTTGAATGTCTGTGTGCCACCCAGTCAGTGTCTTACCACACAAAGCCAAGTGTAGCTCACGGTGAATGTCTGTAGCAGGGGTTCCACCGGTGAAGCTTGATCTGTTTCCAAGCTCACGTGCTTGCTGCAGAATAGTTTTCTTCTGTGTGCAAGGTACATGTTAGTAGACTAGGACTCACAGGGAGGTTTCAGTCCAAAGCAGAATCAGGGTCATGTTTTGCAGAGTTCTCAACAGTCACACACCTGGAAAAAATGCCATGTGTCTCAGCAGGGCTGAGATTTCGTCCTCTGGCTTTAATGGAGTTACATCAGCAAAGACATTGGTCAAACCTCCCCCATTTCTTTCAGTTGCTCAGTATTCAGTGCTATTGGAGACTCGGAGTAGATCTTCCTGCAAGAAATCTGCCAGCAAGAGGCTAACATTTGGTATTTTACTGTACACAGAGGTTACAAATGCACAGAAGACCCCAAACACCACCTTTAACCAGGCCTTACCAGGCCATTTCCACACATCTGACAAGCTCCTAATGATGCTGCAGGTTTGGTTAGCTGTTTTTTAACATAGATGACATTTCAGCACCCGTTCAACAAGCTGGCAGCCAGTCATGTGTTCTGGGGACCCCAGGAAACAGCGGTTTGGTGCCTTCAGCATTTCTTGAACACATCATACTCAGTCACTGGCGTCAGGATTTCCCCAAGGAAATACAAATGGTTCCAGGGGAAGCCACACAGGCAGGAGAGGAACTTCAGCCCAGAAATCAGTGACCGATGTGGCGGGTGATCCCCACTGTGCTGCAGTCAGGGCTGGTCTCATCTGCACGTGTTCCGCTCCGGGCTCAGGAGCACAGAGCCCAGCCGGTGCACACCCGTGTGATGCCTGAGGCAGGCAGGACCCCCAGGTGTCTGACACTGGATTTCGGGCAGCTTTGCCTGCCCACCTAGCTGTTAGCTAAGAAAGCTGACTGCAGGCCTTGGTACCAGGGCACTCAGAACATACCACAAAAAAGAAAATAAAAGCTGCAAAGTAAATGTTCTGAAGTGGCAGCATTCTTTCCAAGGAGCCACGTTCTCAACCTGCAGCACTAAGGCAGCATTTTCTTCCTGGGCTCCACACACTGGAGCAGACGTTTTCATCAGAGGACCAAGTCCTGCAAGGCATTCATGGGACTTGTTTATGTCCCTCATTCACCTAATCCCCCACTCATCAGTAGGATGACGTGAGATCCCCAATGGAAGACAACTCTAGGACAGCTTTCCTGCTCAGCTGCTAATCTGGGCTTGGACCAAAGGAATTTGGGTGTAAATTTGCTCCATATAGATGGAGAGCTAGTGGTTCCTCAGCTTTTCAGCTGGAGACCCAAAGGATTGTGTACGATAAAAGATCTGCTTAAAGGCCAGAAACATTCACAGTAGCTGTTTCTTGGGTCTCCAGCAAGTGCTACAGCAAAAACCAGACCTTGCAGCCTTGCGCCTTCATAGGGCTGGGCTTTATGGAAAAGGTTTAACAAGTGCAGATGGGGGACAAGCACTTCCCTCTGCAGCTATGCCAGAACAACCCCACTCTTTTCAGGAGGACACCAGTTACAGTTGCCTAAACCAGTTCAGTAAATCCAGTTTACATAGGGGAAACAGATACCACCTTACACCAGCAAAATAATGGCCTGCTGCCATGTTGGGTTGGCTGGTAGGAGAGACAAACGCTTCAAGTCAGGACAAAGGCAGTGTGGACAGAGCTCTGCCTTTCCCCAGTGTGAGCCGAGTCACTTGTTTCACCCACACTCGTGGCTCCATGCAGGGCAGTCAGCTCTAGGGATCTGTCTGAAGTGGCTCAGAAACCCTGAAGCTACCAGCAAAGTGAGATCTTTCTTACTGGTTTTCACCAGGGGAGGCAACATCTCAAAATCAAGAGACTTTGCAAATGCTTTCTTTGGCCAGCCCAGTCTCTGCCAGGGGTGATTCCTACAGGAATTCCTGCCCACGAGCTTGTCCCATGACACCACACAGCACCAACAATGCAGGCCATTAGAGGTGAGGAGGATATCTCAGCTCTTTCCATCCTAGAAATGGTTTTGGTTCTCAGCCCTTCTGCAGTGCCTGGAGGAGGTCACAGATCACAGACAGATCACATCACCCTGTCTGCTGGTTCATTGTTGGTCTTGTATCACCTCATGCTGACCTTCAAAAGAAAAATAGGGGATTTATGTCCAGGAAGGAGGCTTTGAAGATTAAATTTGGTTTGGATTTAGTTTTTGTAATGGGGATTTGGGTTTCTTTTCTATGTTCTTTTTCTGTTTGTTTGTTTCTTTTGTTCTGGAGCAGTCTCTGCTTTTTCCTGAAAGTTTTTAGTGGTCTGAAGAAGATGGAGTTCTACCTTTCTCAAGTCTTAACAAGCAGTAAGGCATGTCAAAGATGGAAGAACCCAGTCTTCCAGCAGGTCTGTTCCCTAGGCGGAGGAGCCACCTTTCATTCGCGCTGCCGCAGAGCTGGAGGAAGATGCAGTACCCCCACCCTGCCCCAGGTGCAGGTACGCCACCACCCCTCCGCCCTACCCTCCCAACACTGCTCCATGCGTGTCCGGCTGCATTCCTGTCAGAAGGCAGCTTTGCTAATGGGTCAGAAGTGGCTGCAACACCTGGTGCAAAAAGAGGGGCGCGTTGTTGGGATGAACTACGGTGAGAGTATTAACCCCCCCCCTGCAGAGCACACAGTGCAGCCACACACAGAGCGAGCCTGTGTCTGTGGAAGAGCGTGCGGGCGCAGGCTCAGTCAGTTAGCTCTGTGTTAACGGCAACATGCAAACCCTGAGCGGACTGAACAGCTCTCATTGTGGCAAACTAATTCAGCCTCCTGGAGACTGGTAGGGAATTCAGCTGTTTACCTCCGAGTACGACACATTTTTCTTCCTCGCCTTCTCCCGGTGGCACTGGGAGATGGGTGCTGATGTGCAAAGTGTTGCGGCACTGACTGATGAGAACCTCACAGTCTCTCCAGGTTTCCGTAGGCTCACGTTATCCCCCTAGCTAGGGCATCAGGAAAGGACCTAAGAGTCACCTGCCCAGGCCAAAAAAGGGTCAGCAGATAAGAAGTGTTCTTTCAGAACGTCAGACCTGGCACTGCAGCACATTTCAAGCGCTGTTGGCAAGACAAAGAGGTTCTGTGACACAGCTTGTGCACTTCCACCTAGGCGGGATAACAAAAGAAGAGGGTCCTTCTGAAAGCCACCAATGTATGTGAAATCAAATGGGTCCTCTGCGGTGAGCACCTCTGGGAAGGTACTGCTTGAAACTAAGTTGTAGTTTGGGATATTTTAAAACAGAAAAAACCCCCCACCAAGCCTAACTCCTAGTGGTAACATGTTTGTAGGAACTATTTATAGGAACTCTTTTAGCGCAGTCGATGTTGTTGCCCTGTGCTGTCTTAGGGTGTGGGAGGCAATGGAAAAATAAGCAGAATGCAGTGAAAGCTTCCCAGGGCTTCCTAGCTCTGGGGCTTGCTGATAACATGACTGGTCAGGAACACACGTTCCCAGATATTCCCGAATAGCCCAGCTCAGAATAGGACCATCCACACTGCAGTTTGAATTCAGACACAACCGAAAGGCATGAGCTTAGGAGGGCGATGTGGCCGAGCTGCTCTGGCATGGCAGTAACAGGGGCAGAGCTGGATCCCACAGAAACTCCAGGCAGGAAAACTGAGCAGCAGGATCTCAGGTTACTGCCTCACATCATCTGCAGCAAAACAGCTGGGTGATCATTCCCTCCTGGCATCTTTCGCAGACAAACCACCCAGTTAACCTTTAGAGGCCTGATTTAGTTGTCATTGCAGTCCCTGGGAGCTCCCCCAGAAGACAATGTCAGGGGATTAGGCACCACAGAGTCCAGGGGGGTTTTACCCAGGCTTAAAAAAAAAACCCAACCAAACTAACCCCTGTCAGATGGCCCAGAGAATTCAGCTTTGCTTTAGGGAAGCAGAGGTGATTCCTTACTGGCACTGCTGGGAAGATGGCTATCCCAAGCTGTCAGATGCAGTCACAGCTTTTATTTCAAGGGGCTTGCCAGTCAGGTGCATTCCCACTATTGTAATACCTGTACTACCATGACAAGGTTTGGTTTTTTTTGTTCTGCTGGGGGTCCTTGATCAATCAAAGGCTTTAATGATGTTCAGATAGCAAATACCATCTTCGTGTTGCATAGCAAGTCATTCCATTCCCTTCCCATTACTTTTGGTTATATATTGGAGAGCTAAAATTTCAGTTCTTAATTGTATTTTTTCCTGGGGTTGTTTTTTTCTTCTATGTAATTTTTTGGTGTTTAGCCATAAAAACTTTGGTGCTGCTGAGTATACCTCCTGTAGAGGTAGTACTTAAAGCATTTCCAAGAGTCTCATCTTCATTGCAGGGTGGTATTAAATAAATCTGAATAAAATATGTTTTCTGCAAAAAGGGTAGTTAATTATTGGAATTAAGCTTAACAGGTAGAGGACAAAAAAATCTTCCTTTTTTTCAGTTTTCAGTTGTATTATCTATTGATGCGTTTCATTAAGTTCTCCTCTCAAGCTAGACAATACCAAAAGTTTACAATAAACTATTTTGTGTTACAGATACCTCAAGCTTCTTTTGTAAAGAATCACAAAAGCATCAGTCCAACTGTTTGAGGGAAGTCATCTTTACTGCAGGCAGCAAAAAATTTGAAGGGCCCTCCTTGAGATTTGAAACTCTCTCACATCTCTGGCATGATTAGAGCATGCAGTGTCAGTGACAACAGGGACAAAAAAGGGATGTTCCTAAAGCGGCAACCACGTGAAGGCAACTCATTGAAGACGTCAGGGGTGGTTGACTGGCAGAGATTTTGCTGGGCAGGTGACCGTGAGCTTGGAGCACAGCTCCTGCCGTGTTGAGTTACCTCATACTGCAGTCAGAGTCTTTCAGCAATTGGGCTTGCTTCTGTACCCTGGACTTGTGGACTCGTGCCCTGGACAGCATGAAAGGCTGAAGCCAATACACATTCGTTATCAAAGATTTGCCCTGTTCCTTCTGTAGCAGCAGTTTAGCTCCTGCTTTGTTCTCTCTGATTTTTCCTGTACCAGGAGTTCTTCCAGTAAGTTCTGCTACAGGTTTGCCCCTCTTGTTGTTGTTTTGAATGTCACCTTCACTCCGAGGTGTTTCATCCACTGTTAAATTACCATCAGGTAAACACAAACAACATCGTAGTAGAACAATTCACCTCTCTTGCACTATTGCTGTAACAAATACTACCTTATACCAGTGTAGCAATCCTCCACTCAATAGAATCCAGGCATGTTATTAGTGGTGTATTAATTTAACCTCTTGAAATGTTTGCAAATTAATGGATAATATATTGTGGCTAACAGACAAGGTGGGTGCCTTCTCAGTTCAGGACTTCCCAGATTTAGGAGTAAAAGCTGTGATCCCCTGGTTGTATTGCAGCGTGCGCCATTTCTTTCTGAAGGAAGCAAAGAGCAAACTATTAAAGTGTTCTTACCACAGGCAGTAGTACTTCACTCCTCCATGAGAAGGATTTTCCTATGATATCCTCAATGCATTGTACAGGTCTGGGTAAAGTCAGTCTGCCTCTCCCTCCCACGTGGGGTCACACACGGGAGTCTGACTAAGCAAGTACTTACTGGAACATACATGGGTCCACAGAAAGTCTTCCCTTCGGTCCAGTTGCTTCCCATAGAATTTCTAGGAGGCATATCGCTTGCCCTTCGCCCCTGTAGTCATTTAGTCATCTGTTCCTCTTGACCCAGCTTCAGCTGCTGTGATATAGAACTGAGAAACACAGACACCACAGTAACACAGTTGAATAATCCTCTAAGGAAGTTATATTACATCCTAATCACCATCAGATGTCACGTAAAAGAAGATACGTAATGACACACTTTGTGAATATTTTTGTTCGGGTTTTTCCACACTCCAGCTCATTTTTATCTCACGATACTACAAAAGTTCTTCAGACATTTGTCTAAGCCAGGCTTGAGCCAAGTGTTAATTTCAGAAGCTTGGTGGCACCTTTCTGAATGTGAAAGCCAGTGCTATATTGGAACTATAATGAAACTCTGCCATGCACAGATGCTATTTTAAGAGAAACTTCTCATGACATTTGTCGGCCTGGCTACCAAGGTGAAATCCCACCCAGTCCAGCATAAGAGAGCTACGCGTCCCATCGTCCACGCACAGGCACTGTGGAACGATGCCAAGGACACAGGGCTGGTACAGAGGGGGTTGTTTAACCTGGCAGAAGCCCTCCCTCAGCACAGCACCTGCCGCAGCTGCTCGCACTAAGGAAGCCATGCCGAATCCCGAGAGCTGAGAGCCACTCCTGCAGCTCCCTTTCAGCCTTCTCTGAAGCCACAGAGCAAGGGAGTCCCTCCCCACTGGCCTTCCTGCAATACTGCCCAGCCATGGCAACAGCTCTTGCTGTCTCCCTGATGGTTATTTTTCCAAAACACGGCTGTGCCAGCACAACTGGGTTTCTTTTCCAGCTGGCTAAGCAGAACTGGCTTTCCCTGGAGCGAGCGAGGAACCATGACGTTTACATACATTTTTCCTGACCACTGTTGCTGTGTTTCTGAACAGCAGTATCGTAAAGCCTGAAGAAGACTAAAGCCAAATAAAAATCCACTGTTGTATGAGGCAGTCCAGGTTCTCTCTGTCAAAGTTTTTGTCCTCCACCTCTGCATTCACTGGATTTGGTGATCGCTACCCCAGATACACATCTTAACTTTGCAGCTGTCCTTAATTAGCAGGTAGCAGAGCAACATGTAATTAGCAATAACTGCTGTCTGTATTCAGCCAAATGATGCACTGGGGGAGGGTGCAGGTAGCTCACACGGAGCATATGTCATGGTAACCACTCCATGCTGGCATGATGGCCATGCAGGCTCTTCCTGGGAGAGCTCATCAGGTACAGCTTCCCCAACACCTCAGCCCAGAAGTGCAAGAATGATGTAAGAACAAAATTTTGATAGCCACCCTCTGATTTCCTGGGGTTGATTTGGCATGGTGGTGTCTGGTTTGGAAACTGCAGAGCAGGTTAAGGGCTTTATAAATAGCCCCAGGCTCTCTACCAACCTTCATTACCCTCTTTCCCAGCAGCAAGAGGAGTAACATCGTCAGGAGCCCTGTTGCTATTTGGCCATGAAGCAACCGAAATCGGCAGTGGTGGCTAACGCAAAACACTCGCTTTCACGCCAAGATCTATGAGTGGGAAACACTCATTTTTACCAAAGCATCCGTAAATACATGACAAAACAGTTTCTGGTCTGTATGGATTTAATCCAACTGCTTCCATTTGTCAAATGGAATTTAAAAAAAATAAATTGGTTCAGCTTTCAGCTTGGCATTAGTAGGTGTCTACCCATGTTGGCAGGGTACTTCATGGGAACTACAGCTACATTATTTCATGCCCCATTCTCCTATATGGACCATGCTCCCCCTTTACATTTTCCATCCCAGCGCGCCCCCTTAGCAGCAATGGAGATTAAACCTCATGTGGTTTCCCTGGCCAGGACACAGCACAGAAGATGGGGCCTCGGAGGAGAATTGAGAACACAGAACATCAAAGCCACAATTTCCACTGGCACTGTTGCTGCTCAGGCAGGGGAATTCCCTGCCCCACTGACCTGGCAAGCACGGCTTCAGCTTTTTGGAGTGACAGTCCTTTCCAGAGAGGAAGAGGCCTGTCATTGTCACTCCCCTGAAGGAAAAGAAGCATCAAAGAAACAGAGTTCTCAGTGGGACAAAATTTCGATTCCCACCTCTGCCGCCAGACACTTGGGGCCACCCAGCCCTGCGTGGAGGTCAGCAGAGTGCAAAGGCTGCCCCGTACGCGCCTAGCCAGCAGGAGAGGGATGGGTGTCAGCGATGGGTGTCAGCAATAGCTGAGGAGGCGGCGTTAAAAACCAAACCACAGCCTGGCCTTGCGTGCCAGAACACCATCAGTGAAGCTTCCCCTGGCTTACTTATCAAGACTGACGGCGTTGTATGAATGCTGCTGGGCTGTGTACAGCACCGCCATCCCCCAGCACTGCCTCCCTGCTGCTACACACAGCTGTGGCAGCACCCAGAGGGTGAATTCTGCTCAGGGAAGTACCACTCGTTTGAAGAATCAGTCACTAGACAGCAAATAGTGTCTGCAGCCAGTAATTAAACCAATTTGGACATCCAGAGGGCAGTTCTCTTGCCAAGGTGCAGCGCTCCTGGCAGACAGAGCTCCCAGCACTCTGGCATCCCACTGTTGCCATGGCAGCACGGAGGATGCGCACCTTAGCGTGTCTTGGGCTCCAAGATGCATTTCCCATGTGAATCAGGCTGTGCAGTCACCATCAAATGCAACTCGAAAAGCTGGAAAAGCAGTGGTGTTTGTGTGTTGGCTGTCCCTATTTAAGGTATGGTCTTCTGACTTCCAAAACACTCCCCCAGTACCTGCTAAATGGAGACGTCAGGTAAACAGGCATCCTTTGACTCTGCATTTGACAAGGGAGCTCTCCTTCCTTTCTGAATCCTGGTACAGCAATTCCGTTATATTCACACACCGCGTCCCCTGCCCTCCCCAGTATTCTGCAGGCAGAAGGGAAATTCATCTGCTGTCCCTGTGCTAGCGACCTCCTGGCATCGCCAGCAGTGAATGTAAACTCCAGTGAGACTTCTTGGGTCTATAAAGCCCGTTGCCCTGAGCCACGCTGCCTTGCAGACAGGCAGCCCTCAAGACCAGCTGCCTTGCCAACTGGACGCTCACCTAACTGGCCACCATGCTGACCGGCCACGACCAGTCATGTTGCTGACTGGGCTCCTTGCTGACTGGGCGCCTGTTTAAGCAGTAGCCCACCTGACCAACCGCCTGCCTGACTGGCTGCCTTTTTGACAGGCAGCCTTGTCGACCAGCTGGCCACCAGACACACCATCTCTCTGACTGGCTGCCTTACCGGACAGGCCACGCTGCCTGACTGGCCACTATGCTGAACGGCTGCCTTGCCTGACCGGGTGCCTTGCATGACTAGCCACCTTACCTGATCGGCCAGCCACCAGAAATACTGCCTCTCTGACCGGCCAAACTTGCTGACCAGCCAGCTTGAAGACTGGCTGCATTGCAGACTGGCTGACTTGCTGACGGGCCAACTTGCCAGACCGGCTGCCTTGCCTGACCAGCCGCCTTGGGGCTTTTGAAGTTCCTTCCATTTTGGAGGACACCCAAGCCTAATTGCATCAGGGCCTGGGTGCTGCCAAGAGCACAGAAGCTGCTGAAAATATCTTCGTACTCTAGTATTGCAAAAGTGGCTCGGTGAAGCTGAGCAGCTGGGCCAGGCTCTGGCTTCCAATAGAGTGCTGTAGTAAGGAGCAAGGCGGTGACAGGCAGGGATGAAGCACCAACAGCAGCAACCCTGCCAGGGCTGTCACAACACCCTTTGCCAGGACAGAGTGTGCTCTAGCTAGCTGGCACCTAGGTCTTCAGTGCCTGTGAGGGGTGTAGCCTTTAACAAGGTGGGTAACAGGTGTAGGGTGACCCACTGCGTTGAGACATTGACCACAGAGGAGGAACCCTGTGCTGCTGAGTCATGTCACATAACTACAGCTTTGGGCCAGTGATTTGGCTACAGCCTGTGATGCTGCCCTGCCTCCTGCCTGTTAGCTGTGGCACAGCGACGAGGGGCTTCGCCAGACCGCTGCCTGAGGGTGAGACAAAGAGGCTCTGGTCTCTCTCTCCACCCTGCTTTCAGCTAGAACAAAGTCATCCTTTTCCAGTGTGCCCACCACCAGTGAACGTGTGGCTCCAGCTCCGTCACACGCTGTACAGTGGTGGGTACCACAGCACCAATGTCTTTGCAGGAGGGGTGCTCACTCTGGTTCAGACTTCCCTGCACAAATCGCCTTGGTGCCAGTCTCTCTCCAACCATACATGATGCACACCTCCTAAGGATGGTCACTAGCAGACTGGTAAATAACACTGTGCTGAGAAGAGCAGCAGTTTTTATGGGGTGATGTGGAGAACGTCAATGCAGGGACAAACAGAGCACCTTTTCCTAGCAGCCTCCAGTAACAGCAACGTTTCAAACCCCCCACCCCATATGTGCAAGCTGATATTTCAAGGCCTTCAGGTTGCTATGGACAACCAGAGATTTCTACACTCTTAGGGAGCAGAGCTGTCACACTGTAACAGTAACACCGCTTGGCATTTTTATTACCAAGAGCTCTATTTCAGAAGGTAAGATGTACTGTCACCACTTTGCAACTGAACTGGAGGTATGGTCAGTTTTAACCAAAAGCAATCCTTCAGCTAGACCCACCCGTTTAAGTTCTCTAGTACCTGAAATCACCTCAAACCCCTTTGGGTAACCCACACAACGTCCAGGGCTGAAGCACAGGCAAGCAATATGGAAGCGAGTCACTTGCATAAGAATAGGGCTCTAGAAAATGGTGGGGGCATTACTGGGAGGAAAGCTCCCTGGGGTGAAGCTTTCCCATGGTATAATCCTGTCTGTGCACAGAGCAGTCTCCTGGCTGCACGCACAGCGTGTGGCATTCCCAGGGGCTCATGCAGAGCCTGGAAGAGAAATGCAGGGATGGGGTGTGGAGCCTCAGTGCCCCCCTGTCCAGCCTTCTAGCTGGTGTGTGGTGCATCCTCAGTGCCCCCCTGTCCAGCCTGCTAGCATGTGTGTGGTGCATCCTCATCTCACACAGCTTCACAAACCCCAGTATTTAAAAAAAACCAAACCCACACCCACGAGTTCTTCCTTTGCATCTGCCTCACACACCTCATCACAGCACTCCTAGCTCTGTGCCTTCTGGGTGCAGGGAGTGCTGTTACCTGCATTTCAGGTGGAACAAAATGGAGTCACCTGGCCAGCACCATGCAAGAAGTCCATGGCAGAGCTGTGGCAGACTTGGGTCTCCACAGTCTGCCAACAGCGTTGCAGTTGTTTTATCAGGACAAGAACAGGTATGAAATTTAGTAGCATGCTCCCTTGTTAACCTGGTTAAAATACCGTCACTGTCTACAGAGTGGCAGAAACTCACCCTCACCCCCCCACCCTGTTGCCATAAGCGTAGCAATACACTGCCATTTGCTCTAAAAGGAAACCTGTGGTACCAAATGATGCAGGGTAGGGAATAAAATGGTAGGCTCTGAGCCATTCTTTGGCTTGGCACAGATAAAAATCCCCAGGAAAAAGATCTAGGAGTAGATGTTGCTTATCCTTCCCCATGTATACTCAATGCGTGCCCACCTCTCTCTCAGCAGGTCTGCAAAACACCACCTAATTTATCTTCCCTCCAACAGAGAGCACACCTATGTGATTAATGGGGTTTTATACATGAGGAGTTGGCTACATCGTGGCAGACAATGCGAGATTTGATTACCACTAATATGGCATTGACACAACTGTCGATGCTGTAAGGCAAGCGGTATCATTTTGAATCGGGCATCCCCTTCATCATTATTGTTTTTGTTTGCACCTTCCATTTTAATAAGCTGCTGCTCTGTGCATTACACAGACACTCACCTCTAAAACTGTCTGGGGACAGTTTAGTTTTCATGTATCACTTCATTAAGTAGGAGGCACCTTCAACAAAAAGGTGCTGTGGGTTCAACATAGCCCTGTTATCACTTAAACACACACTACCCCAGCTGAAAACTCCAGACAGCTGATACCGTTACCTCAGTGATACCTAATCTGTTGTTTTATCAAGTCAAGTACAGTGGGAAGTGGGAATAATGGCTTTTTTTGGTCTCTGATTAAATCACTGAGATCTTGACCAGTCAAAAATTAAGCCTGCTGGTGCCACCACTCAGCCAATTGACTGCAGGAGTGCAATCCACAGGTGGGGATCTTTCCATGACAACAAGAGCAGGAGGGTTCAGTGGGTTGAGCCTGGCATCTCCCCACTACCCTTTCGCTTGGGAAGAGGATCACCCTTCCCAGTGGGCAAAGGTGTAAGAGGACAACTCTTTTGGGAGCTCTGGTGGGAGCAGTAGCTCAGCACGGGGCTGATGGGCTTTGCACTCGGACACCTTCCCTGGCCCTGGACTTCCTTGGCCAGCCCGCTGATGTCAGACCACGGTGCCTCACCTGGGCCTTACCTTCTGCCTCCCTCCCCACACCCATCCCTTGCTTACCTTTGCGGAGGTCTAGGAGTCTCCCTCTCATGCAGGACAATGGCTTCAGCTGTTTTCCAGTCTGCCTTTTCATGAGTGACTCATTTTGATGCCTCCTGACAGGCCTACAGCCCCAGGTTTCAAGTGGCATCCACCTTGGTGTACAGAAGGAACTCAGTCACCTCCTCTGAGCGATCACTGAAATCCCATATCTTCAAGAAGGCATTAGCTTCTGACAGAAGTGTTTTGGTGAGGACTAGAGAGGGAGTCAGGAGAGGAGAGGCAGCAGGGAAGAGAACTCATAGAGGCACCCATGCAACTGTTAAAATCCTTAAACTCAGCATGGCGGCTGCACAAGAAATTATACCAGGCCTTGATGCCAGTCTCATTTCTATCCAGAAATGGGAGTGGAGTGGAGGGAGAGGAATGGGAGGTGGGGGAGGGAAGAACCTTATGGCCAAGCAGAAAAGTTCATGCATCGCTTTGAACTTTATCCCTGTCCTTGAGGAAACAAGAGCTCGCCTGGAAAACCCAAAGTGGAAATCAGCAAAGCCAAAAAAGAACTTCAACAGCTAAAGAAAAAACAAAACAACTCCTCCATACTTTTTATTAATATATTAAAAGGTCTGAAAAAGCATTTAACTGCCCTGCTCACTCGGGGAGGGGGGAGGGAGGGCAACTGGGGCAAAGCGTGAGACGGGAGGGCACTGCGAGGCAGCTAAATAACATCCCTGCCTCCATCCTGCTGCAGGGTGCACTAGGGCAGCATCTGTGTCCAACCTGCTCCTCAGGGTGATGGACTGAAGTACTGTCAGCAGCAGGATGAGCAAGGAGAACACAAGCTCACACTGGTAAGTAAACTGGAGAACAGGCATCACAGGACAGGAGGGCTTCCATTGAGATGGCATTGCGGCTGCTGTCACTGGGTTGCTTAGTATTCTGGCTGAAAACTAGGAGTGCTGTAGTTGACAATAAGGTGCACTAGTGATGGGAAGCTAAACTGTTTGAACAAGTGAGTCAGTCGCTTGTGCCGAGGGTATCAGTGTGGTTAAAACAACCATCCTCTTCTTCGGACACTGTGGCCTCTGACTCATTGCACCTGATAAGCACATAACACCTTCTGGTCAGCAGTTGCTTAGGTGACCACTTCCTCAAGAACTAGATATTCTCACAACCTGGTGTTATGCTGGATTTACTACTTAGTGATGACAGCAAATTAAAAAGCCAAAATGAAAGACCCAAGTCACAAACAAGAATGATTTGATACTACTCCAAGCTTGGGAGAGAGCCAGTTCTACAAATAAGGAATACAGCCCAACACACCTGATAGAAAAAGGCTCATTCCGAGTCTGCCCAGGTGCTCTCCAGCCACGGAAAGTCAGAGGACAGCTCTGCTCTTCCTCACCTCCTAAGCATGACATGACTATATTCTGACTCCCACAACATTAAAAAGAAGATGACAAAGATCACTACCCAAATGGCTGGTCATTAGTGTGATCTGTTACACAGCCAGAGACGAGAGCTACAGTCACACCAGTGAATATAAAAATGACAGGGAAATGCCATCCATTGTGTGCTGCAGGCTATGGAACAGCAACAGCTGTGTCAAGGAAAAACATTCCCTTCCCCAGTGCTGGAGATTTAAAAAACTGAGTCAGACGAACAGCTGCTTGGTGAAGGTAAAGCCTGTCAGGCCCTGGGGCAAAGGGGTAGCTGAGATGACTGTGAAAATGTTATCCAGGCCCTGTTGACAAGTGTCATCCACGTGTAACGCTTCACAACCACAGTACTGACTAGTCAGAAGCCAGTGTGTGCTGGCAGATGAGATCATGGTTACTACAGTAACCACAGTGATTTTCTTTTCCAAGGGCTAAACAGAGGAGCTGTTTGCCTCAAGCTGTAAGTATGTTCAACTCACAGGCTTAAACCCCTGCCACTGCCAAGCTCCACAAAATACCCCCAAAACAGAGAGCAACAGTGATGCTCGGTGCACGCCTGGGCGGTGGTGGTACCCCCCCAAGTACCCAAAACATCTGACACTGCAGGGCTGCTACGGAGCTAGCACCACTCCCCTCCAGTACCTGTAAAACACGAAAATAAAACCCAACCTCCTCCACAAATTTCCTCCCTCCAGATGCGATGCTCCAGTTTAAAAAGACCTGCACATTAAAAGCTAAGCAGAATAGCTACAGAAACAAAGAACAGAAACAACCTAGAGGAATTAGGGCTCCCCTTGGCAGGCCAGGAGCGAGCCTGGTGTGAAACTGGGAATCGGGGAGCATCCTGTGAGATGAGTACACGGACTGCCCCCTACAGCACCTCATTAGGCTGTGCTTACGTGGCGTGTCACTAGGGCTGTTTTAAAATGTAGGCTGTGTGCTTCATTTATCCCCCTCCTCCTCACCATTCCATTTGAATCGAAGCACAAAAGCTTGGGCTGACACGTTTGTCTTTCTCTGCCCCAGCCGCCCCTCCATTGCTTTACATTTCCTTGCTGTAACAGAGAGGTAAATGTTAACCTTCCTGTGGTAATCTGCTACAGAGCCCTCTGCTGGTACCCGTACTGCCAGTGGGGCTACTCTCTAATGCTTCTGACCCTCTGGTCCTTACCTGGGGAGCCATCACTTGGGGAAAAACTTCTTTTGAATCATCAGACACAGGCTGAAATTGAACCAGTGGTGCCTCTACTCACCCCAGGTACAGCACTGGTTTTAGAAGAGAATCGCAGAATCACTTGGGTTGGAAGAGACCTTTAAGATCACCGAGCCCAACCACAGCCTAACCCTGCCTAGTCCACCTCCAGCCCATGTCCCCAAATGCAACATCTACACGCCCATTAAATACCTCCAGGGATGGTGACTCCACCACCTCCCTGGGCAGCCTGTTCCAATGTTTGACAATCCTTTCTGTAAAGGAATTTTCTCTGATATCTAACCTAAATCTCCCCTGGTGCAATCTGAAACCATTTCCTCTTGTCCTATGGCTTGTTACAGGCGAGACAGTCCCCCACCTCTCTACACCCTCCTTGTGGGTAGTTGTAGAGAGCAATCAGGCCTCCCCTCAGCCTCCTTTCCTGAAGACTAAAAAGCCCTGTTCCCTCAGCCACTCTCCACAGGACCCATGCTCCAGACCCTTCACCTCCTTCGTTGCCCTACATGTTTTGATGGCATGCTCACCAGGAGGAGCAAGGGCTTCCTAAACCGGCCCTCGTGTATGCAAATGGCACTTAACACCTCCCGTACTAGCACCCATCATCTGCAGAGGGCACCCTAAGCATGTTTCTAACCCTGTCTGATGTTTCATGTGCATTTACCGATGCCTTACCTAGCTTTATACCCTGAATCCCATTTTCACTGCCGTATGTAAAACTTCTGGCTTCCTTCCACTGGGACCTGCTTCTCTGTACTGGGCACCTCTAACAGCATCACAGACTCCTTTTCCCCAGCACATCGTTTCCCATCCTGTTATATTTATGGCTCTGCTTGACTTTCCCTGCCAGCACATTTGTTGAGAAAATAATAGCCCTAGGGGGCAGATAGTTCTTGTATTTTCTTCCTGCCTAAAATAATTGTACCTACTTATTAAAAACCTCGCTGACAGTTCAATACAATAACCTTTGTGATTTATTTATCTTTCAGTGAGCTTTAAAGAGAGCTACTGCCTCTTTCTCAACTTTGCACTATATAGTCCATCATCAAATGCAGCCCTGTGCTCTGATGTTTGCAAGAAACTACAACAAGAAATTGGTCTTTGAATTACATTTATTCCACCCTTATCTAGTTGATTTACTGGTTCCTCAAATATTTGCTTCCTTATACAATCTTAATTGAAGATTCCTCCTGCCTATATTTTCTTTCACTGTGGTTCTACAGAGAACAACACTCTCCTAGCAGCACTTTCATGCCGTCTTCCCCATTTTCTGTGTACAGCACCATACCTATTCTTTTTTTTTTTCATTGCTTTAGTCTATTAAAAAAAAATCCAACTGAAATATTCCAAGGGCATTAAAATCACCTAGATTCCATGATGCATTTTTTTTCTTTTCCCCAAGGAAGCTCTGCCTTCTGAAGGCACAAGCAAAACATTTATAGGAGGTACCAGCATCTCTGGAACCTCCTTAAGGTCCCCTTGCCCTTGTCTTCTGTATGCCCAGTGTTTGTCTGATAACTTTGCATGCAAAACAAAGGACCTATTAGTTGTGGGGTTGTTTATGTTTTCGGTAGATGTGCCTGGAATCATGGCCAAAACCTCATCAGTGTCTGATCTGTTCCCCACCATTCTAGAGACGTTACACTGGTGTAATAGAGATTATGCCACCTGGCCCCACAACCCGCCCAAAGTAATGTTTGATACACCCAAAATCAAGAACTTTAGCCTTCCTATCAACAAAGTACCCCTGGTTCCCTCTGTCTGGGGCATCACAGACATACTGACCGATGGCACGGCACTCAGTGCAAAGCAGTTCCTTCACTCTGCCTGTCTCACAAGAGATGAGTGGTAGAAAGGAGAGGAAAGTTATTCCCATCATCAGTGAGGTGGGCTGGTCCTGGCATTGCTCCTGACCTCCCACTGCCATCCAAATTACCCTCAGAGGTCACTGGTACCTGTTTTAGAGGATGCTGCTGATTTCAACCCTCTGCCTTGCAGCAGAAGCTGTCACCTGCGTGGTGAGGCTCTTGCAGAGCTCACCTTGGAAACTGGGAAGAGCCCCAGCAGAGGTGTGGTTTGTCCAAACAAACAACAAAGCTTTGCTAGCTCGGCCGTGCTACCAGGTGGGTTTGTACCTGTGAACAACAAGCAGATGAAGAGATCTATGTATTTGATATGGTGAGCGGGTTTTCTGGTTAAAACCAGGTAACTGGAGTATGGGAGCTCTCAGCACGGAGCAGAGGAACCACCCAGACCTGTGTAAGCACACAGTACCAACTGCTTGCAGTAAAACAAAAAGAAATGGTAACAGGTTCTTCTAGAAAAATACCAAACAAAGCACAATTCTTACACCCACCAGAGAAGCAGCAGGGACTGAGAACTTCGCTTTATGGTCCCTCCTGCACCTTACCGGCCTCTTCGATAAAGTGGTATTTTGTGGTAAGGGTTTACAGACATTAATTCTGAGCATTTCTTCAACTGGTTTAACTCTTCTTGGGTTTTATCTCTTTAAGTGTCTTCTCTTCATCCTTAAAACAAAAAAATGGATACCGAGCACTTGATTATCTCCTGCAGAGAGCAGCATGGCTTGTGAGGGCACTCCTTATTCTTTTCTAGTAGCTTTTAAAGCTTCCCAGGACTACTAAAAAAAAAAAAAAGAAACAAAGAAACCCCCCAAAAAACCAAAAATCCAGTTAGAAGGGAGTTCAACCCTTGAAAGCAAAAGAAAATCTCAGTTTTTTCCTTCCTGCTTTATGCTGAAAAGGATACAGAGAGCTGTATCTCCTGAGTTTTGTTTTGGGGTTTTTTTTCCAATAAGATCCTGAGCAGGCAGTGAATAATGACCACAAATAGGCTAGCTGTGCCTGAAATTGCTAATAATATTCTATCACCTTATCTTTAAATTATTTTTCATGGATTACAGACATTTATAATTATGAATCCTCCCCCTCTTCATTTTTATCTAGCATGGCAATATAGTCAAGATCATCCCGCTCTAAAGTCTCTTTGGGAAATCCACTTTCAAAGCCCTTGTTCAGTGTCCTCCCTCCTTTTCATTTTCTTTGCTGATGCTTATTATCCTAGAGCTTCGCATCAGGAAACTGAACTGCAGTGTTAACCGTTGGTCCAACACAGGCCATACCTGTTCTTTCTGGCTGCTAATGCTGTACGTGTGTTTGGAAACACCAGGCTGCTGGCAGCCACATGCATTGCTTTCATGTGTCACTGTAAATAGCATTATTAGGAAGAAATGATTGACTTTGTTTAACACACTGTTCAAATAGTCTGCATAGACGTCTACGGTGCCAGTGCCATCCCCGTGCTTTAATGATAATTGCAATCATCCATGATCTTCCATTTATTTGTACTATGGGCTAATTATTTTTTTCCATCACAAAGTACTGGAACGGTGCCTTAGTATTAATAATTTCTGTTATTAAGTAGATTTGCACTTCATTCCTGCTCACTTGCTCCACCAGATCCTCAGTTTCCAAAGCTGCACCTGAAAACCTATGAAGCATCTAATTTCTCCTGCCTCCCACACCCTGCACCTCACCAGGACCTTTGATGACTCGTTTAGATTTAGACTTGCAAAAGCAGAGCACTACACTGCAGGGTTAGCACAGGTACATACCTATGGGGCAGCAGAACAATTCGGTCCACCCCACAGCTCCAGGGACCTCTCAAACCCTCTTCCTTTCCCTATGGCCAAGAATCTTTATCAGATTGGCTCCTTCCAACTTCACACTCTGCTCCATAAGGCTGTTCTCCAGCATGCCTTCCAGGCGACAGCAAAAGCTGAATCAGACTCGACTTACAGTGATGACTGCTAGCTTCCCAACAGCCCTGCCATTCCTTTTAAACCCAGAACCATCATACGCCTTTTTTCCCCTTGGGGAAGAATAATTAGCACCTAAACCATCCACCTCTGGACGCTGTGGCTGTGAGAGCTGCACACTCATTCATCTGCTCCCATGTCACACCACCAATCCAGGAGGACTCACTCCTCACTACCTGGTCACGTTCACGTCACAGTCCCAGTCAGTCTGGCTTTCCTTGGTCATGCTGGCAGGTGGCAGCAGAGGCGATGGTAATGATAAGCCTCTGTTGCTGCTGCCAAAGCCACTTAGCACTGACTTGGGCAAGCGGTGTCACAGGACGCCATTTACCAGCTCCCCACTGGGTTGTGGCACAGGGATGAGTACATCTGGAGCCACCGCTGCTGTTTCAGCAGCCCCCCTCGGTTCTCACCCTCCTGCTCTTGGGGAGCAGGCTCAGGCCCTGAGCCCTGGCTTTCACAGAAGCTTGTTCACTGCTGTGGGGAACAAGAAACCGATAAGGACTTGAATAAAGCTCATCCAACTGAAGACAAGCTTCAGAGCCTGCTCCTGAGTCTGTGAAGCTGGTGGCAATGCAGAGACACTTCCCTTGACTTCAGAGGGATGAGGTCCCAAGGGAAGAGCGAGTTGGCAGCTGACCCACTTGCCTTGCAGCGCAAGGCTGAGAAAGGGAGCTATAGCACAAACCTCTTTGGCGCATCAAGTTACAAGCAAGTCCCCTGATGCTGCAGATGCTACAAGAAAGATGAACACCAGGCCTGGGTCTCCCAGGGTTTTCTGTTGTGTTGCTTTTGCTGAAAGCTGCCATTATGGGGAAGACTCCTTTGCTGAGCTGATTTTGCCCAAGTCTTTGTGCTTCGGAGTCAATTCAGTTAACAAGCAAATTAGAGATTAGCACAAAACCTTAGCATTTCAGAGCATCCCCAGCACAAGCACACTCTCCTGGCTCGTGTTCGCTCATTCCCCTCCTGCTGTCCCCTGCCACTCCTGCTATCAAAGCTTTCTTGTCAGACTCTTCCCTTACACTTGAGGCTCACAAACAAGCAGCATCTGTTGCTGTTTCCCCCCCCCCCCCCCCCCCCAAATATCAGGATATAAAACGACGAACCACAGTGCTGCTAACAAATACCAAATTAACAACAAGACAGGAGCAAAACCCTTCATGTAGGAGTTTCCACAGGAAAGCCTAGGGACAAAACAAGATGAGGTGTTTCTTGCACACATACACGCACCCCAGCACCTTCCCTGGCTTTTAGCAGTGTTACATTTACAGTCCTCAGCTGAGGAACTGGGGCCTGGAGCATGCTGGCAATCAGCATGGTGTTGAGGGCAGAGGACTCTTATATCACCCAAGGTTTGACAGTTATTTAAGCAAAGGGGCTGTCTTTCCCCGCTGGGATGGGCCAGGGAGGTACACGCACACAGCTAAGCTGGTGCATGGTGAGCCACTGAGTTGGGGTGACCTGCCACCTTTGTGAAGCGCCTTGTTCCACACAAGGGCCAGACTCCAAAATACATGTGACCAGGGGAGGGTGAGGAGGAAGGGTGTGAATTAACCCATTTCTTTAAAAAGAAAAATAAACTTTAAAAAAATCTAATTTTGAAAAGAAAACCCAAATGTGTTCACGGAATATTATCCACGATAGCCTGACACCTGCTACTTTTTAATCAGGAATTTGGAGATTTGATTTGATGCCAGTCCACAGTTACCCTTTATTAAAATCCCGAGGGATAACATGGGGATAACTACCCTTTGTCAAGCAGGTACTTTGTACATACCAACAAAAACCCACCAGAAATGAAAAGCCAGAGGCTTTTCTTCCTCGGGCTCTCACAGCACTTTGAGCCCAGTGCGTTATGCGCCGTACCCAGTGGTTTCCGTCATGGAAGAAATGGTTTTCTGACTGTGCCAGGCTGTAATTAGCCTGTGTGGTAATGCAGGGTACTTACTAGAACTCGGTGCTCCTTTGCCATGCATCACAATGGGATTGCCTTCTCCACCACCCATTCCTCCTGCAGGCCCTAATAACCATCATTAACAACAAGAGCAAGTAAAAGCTTTTCTATTTGCACATACCATACCAAGGCAGCCTCTGCATCTGTGAAAGGAAAGCCCTGTTATGCTGACCTTGCCAAACAGGAACAGAGCTAAGGAAACAAGCTTCTCCTTGACACTGAATTTGATCAGCAAGTTACAAAAGCATCACAGACAATTCAGCCTGGATAAATATCAGAGCCATGTATACATCAAATTAGTTCTGAAGGTGATCCATCAGAGGCTTCCGATACTTCCAGCTCCCTGGCACAGCACATTCATTTCCAGGGCTCAGAGTTAAACATAGTTCTGTGAGTCTGTAAGTTCATTTGGCTTGTAAAAATGGAAGTCCATTTTTATTATACTCCAGACTGGCTTCTAATTTAATGCCAGGCTGGCTCCGAGTCCTGGAGGTACTGGTGATACAATCTGCTGCCCTGCCTGCAGAAGGCCAGGGACACTTCTGGATGACGGAGATTTTAAGAGACTGTCACCCAAGTACCCAAAGGTACAATGGGAAGGGGGAAAAAAGAAAACCAGAGATCCTGTGCAGGGACAGAAAGATAGGTAATGTTGGATCACCGGAGAGCACGCAGGAGCAAAACCCAACGGTGAGCAGACTGATGAAAGACCTCAAAACTGGAAAGGAGCACAACCTTGGCCCTGCAGGAGCTGAAGGAGAGGGAAAGTGATAAGATCACACTGGAGAAAGCTCAACTGAGCTGTGCATTCCCTAGATGGGAGGGAAGCTTTGTGTGAACTAGGAGACTAGAGGGAAAGAGGCTGTGGCAGCCACCATGGGAGGTGTTTGAAAGACACCTTCAGGTGGAAGGAGAGAAAACAGACACAAGTGGAACAGGTGACACCTGAAGCGGGGCTGTTCTGATCACTTCAAAGAACCAGTGAGGAAGCTGCCAGTGAAAGGACCCTCCTGGGCTATGCCGGTGGGACAGTCCCTGGTGATGCTGAGCCACGCGCGAAGGTCATTTCCCATCTCTGGCTTGCTTGGCTTCCCTTGTGAGCAGCTCCCATTCAGATGCTGCGATAAAGCAGGTTTCTCATTTGCATTTTCCCAAACAGGTTGATCGTTTGTTTGCTTTTCTAACATCTACGACCTTGGCTGAAGAACGCCCAGAAATTACTGCTGCTGTTTGACCTGACCGCTCACAGAAAGTGGAGAGAGGAACATTTCAGTGGTTCTTAGCCCGTACACAGCAGCTGCCTGGTGTCTCCCCGGGTTTCAGCTACAAGATCTCAGCCTTTCAAGCAAGCCAGTTTGATCTGAAAACCCACAGAGAGAGAGGAAACAGAGCACCACATCTGTACAACTGCTGCTCACCTGCTGCCCCAACAGTTAAGAGTGATATGGAGCCCTCTGTCACCCTCGCAGCCTGGCTGGGGGTGTTCTCAAGGGCCAATTTCACACTCGGGGGGGGGGGGGGGGGGGAGGGGTACACGGCACACAAGAAAACAAAGACCCCTAATTTTTTTTCCCAAGGCAGAGAGACTGCTTGTGAAAGGCCTCATGGCACTTTGTTACAGCTCAAGTCACTGAAAATGCTGCCCTGCATTCCAAGAGAGGCAAGCAAAGATCCGAAAGATCTGCAGAAAATAAAGCCCATCACTGGTGCCAGGATTTTCCAAGGGATATATAAGCAGGACAAGCTTACCGAATGGAAAAAGCTGGGCCTAAAATACTGTGAATATTGCTTGCTTTCCCGTGACCAAATTAACATATGTGATTAAAAGCAGACCTGGCAACTCCATATATGATCTGAAATAGTTTCATGTGATGGAACCCGCTTCCATTACGAAGGTGTTATCCTTAAGCAGCCCAGCCACAGGCAAGGTGTGGTGCTAAGGAGGGGAGAGTCTTAGCAAGGGGTGAGGCTCCCAGGTGCAGTCGTCAGCCATGGAAAAGCAAAGCTGGGTGCTGTGGGTACAGTGCATCACAGGAGCATGTACCAGGTTGAAAAACCTACCACTTTTGTTCAAGAAATATCTAAGTGGTTTCATTTCTCTGCTGCAAACAATTCACTTCCTCCTTCTAGCAAAAGGAAGCTGTGGGGATTTTAGGCAGGAGGGGAACATTAACCCCAGAGAGAGGCCACCTCTGACATACACCTACGTACAGCAGTCACAGCTGCCTCCGAAGCACTGGTTTGCTGCTTGACCTATTTCTGGCTTCAGCAAAGGAGAAGAAAAACAACCCACCATTGATTTTGTAAGTAGCTGTTCTGCAGAATAAACTAGACCAAACCCAGTGTTTATTTTGCTTCCTGGGGAATCTGTCAGAAGGGTCACAGGAGAAGCTACAGAGATGTAGAACAGGAGATAAAAAGAACCTGGTTTTGGTTCAAGAGGTTGATACTTGCTAAAGCTACCCACCTGCCCTAGATTTTCCTTTCCTGCCAGAGTTTGATAGAACAATAAATCTTACAAAGGCCAAACCCTGTAAATTACGAAGTGGATTTGATTCTCTAAAAGGTGGGGGCAGTTAGAGCAGGCTCTTAAGGAGCGGTGATAAATGATAACCCTCTGTGCAGGCTCATAGCATGAAGCCCAGCCACAAGCATCCTTTCTCCACCATGCACTCTTACTCCTTTCACAGTCCTTTCCCCTGCCTTGCTGCTGCCTCAGCATAGCTAGCTGTCATTTCTGCTGCCAGGTGGGGAGAGACCTCCCTTAGTCCATCCCACAACACCCAGGGTGCCCTCCACCGGAGCACTGCCCCTGGATAACTGGAGAAAGCTTGCTCTCGAACCCCTGGACAGGCAACGGAGCTGAAACCTCCCACAGCAGGTAGCAATGCTCACTGGCAGCAGGTGGGCACATCTGACCTCTGCAGAGCCCCTGTGCTGCACCAGCGCTGGGTGTGAGTCTCCACAGAGGCACTGGCACAGGGGCGCAGACACCATTTCTGACAGGGCTCAGTCAAAGGCTCTGACATTCAGTACCTGTTTCTGTGGAGGGTGGGGGCAGGAAAGCGAGGCTGGCTGTAAGATGCTGTATCCCAGGTGGGCAGTGCTGCTGGGGATTGCATTTGCATGAGGGACGGGGAAGTCATAATGCCCAGCAAATGGAGACATTTAGAATCATAGAATCATAGGGGTTGGAAGGGACCTCAAGAGATCATCAGGTCCAACCCCCCTGCCAAAGCAGCTCCCCAGCTCATACTGCACAGGTCGGTGTCCAGACGGGGCTGGAATCTCTCCAGAGATGGAGACTCCACACCCCCTGGGCAGCCTGTCCCAGGGCTCCCTCACCCTCACTGGGGAAAAGTTCTTCCCCATGTTGGTGTGGAACATCCTATGCTCTAACTTGCAGCCATTGCCCCTTGTGCTGTCCCCACAGACCACTGAAAAGGGGCTGGCGATTTCCCCCTGCATCCCATGCTTAAGATATTTATAGACATTAATAAGGTCCCCTGTTAGTCTTCTTTTCTCCAGGCTGAACAGTCCCAGCTCACCCAGCCTTTCCTCACAAGGGAGATGCTCCAGGCCCTTCATCATCTTTGTAGCCCTTCTCTGGACTCTCTCCAGGAGATCGGCAGGGAAATGGCAATGGGACAATCAGCTGAAGTCCCAGATAAAAAGACACAAGGAAGCAGAACCACAGCGTGCTCTTCTCACCCAGCTCCTGTGATTACACACCCAGAGAACATTAAGCACAGTTAGACAGAACAGCCTATTTATGGAGTCAGGAAAATGCAGCCAGAGTGCATAAAATCAGATCTTCCTGGGAGGGACCAGGGAGAGGGGCTACAAAGAGTGAATACACCGCCTGAAATGCTCTGATGATGGCTTACCATGCTCTTCTGACCACCCCAGGGAGGACATCTGACACCTGGGGAGAAGAGAGAATCCAAAAGCTTCGCCAGCAAAATAATCGAGGATTTCACAATCCAGGGCCTTTTCCCATGCCCAAGGCCAAAATGCCTGATCAGCACCTTGCAACCAAGCCTGACATACCAGATCTGCTTGGTGTTCTGGGAGCTGAAGAGGAATTTCAGAGGGGCTGGAAAAGGAGCACTTTACTCCTAACCAACTGCTGCCTCTGCCAGTGAGGAGGTGAAACATCCAAGCTGAAAACAAAGGCATCTAGGCGGGAAATTGTCCTTCGTTATAAGGGTAAAGAGCATTTTGCTGGCAGGAAAAGGCAGGGAAGCGAGACACAAGGAACATGTTCTCCCCTCCTCATAAACAGACTTTTGCTCTCCGCAGTTCTGACCCAGAAACTCTCCCTCAAACAGCCTGTCTCAGAAAACGGAGCTATCAAATCTGCAAAGGCTTGGTGCATCTCACCTAGCAACACAAGGGACCTGTGGAGAGGGATGCTAGTAGGAAAGAGAGACCGCATGGGCTGTTTGTCCCCATCACCAGGTTGCTCCCTGCTGTCAAGCTGGTCACACAGAATCCTGCCTGGTTCAGGAAATACTTATGCAGGTAAATCAATGGTAGGTGTCTTTTTAATTGGATCTACGCCTTATGAAAAACTGACTGCCATGCATGGAACAGACAGTGCTGCCTGAGTATTTAAAAAAGAAAAAAGAAAGCAGTAGAAAAGCCTGAACCCATCACCAGTGCCCACACTGAGAGCGGCACATCTTCCCTGCCAGGGCTGGACCCAGTGCCCTGCAGTTCACAACGCTGGTCCCAGAGGTGTGTTGTGCTGCTCCACCACCAGTCTGACCACACCAGCAGGAAGGTCTTAGTCACCAGCAGCATCTGCTTACTCGCTGGCCCTCAGGGGCTTTCTCAGATGTCTCAGTTTCAAACCAACTTCACACATTTATGTCACACGGGAAAGTAACCTGACTGTATTGGTGGTCTGGCTTTGTCATTGCTGATATGCAACATACATGGGAACTGGTGAACGACCAGGACCTGACACATCTCTGGATTGCCAGATATTCTTTGTGACCAACCAGCCTGCCCTGGCACACACCTGCATCTGCTGTCCACCAGCATGAACTGGGTAAGAGACACTGTAGAGAGGCATGAGGGTCATTTTGTCAGAGGCTTGTTCTAGGCCTTACCGCATCCTTTCAGTACCACCATTTCTGTTTTGATCCACAAAGTCTGGATGGAGAAAGAGGTGCAAGGGTCATTAAGACTGATGCCTCCAGATGACCTTGGGGCCTGGATACAGATGTCCAGCTCAACTCTATACCATGGAGAAGTGTGGGATCAGCACAGTCCTGGCCCATGGGCCAGACATGAGACTTATGCCTAGATGTGCATAGAGTGACAATTTGCTTCACACTTCTTGGGTTGAAATGCAATGCAGGGAGGCCTGCCCTGCAGACAACCTGGGAACCTTCAAGCCACCGGTGTAAGTCACCCCACATACCACTCCTTCCCAGTCCCAGGTGGTTCTCATCCTCCCATTCCCATGGTCTTGCACCTCCTACAACCTCATCAGCCAACGCAGCCTTACAGAGTGACTACAACCACCGGTTTCTTAAACTATGCCGGAATTGTTGATAGTGTTGCCACATAGGGCAGAGGGACCCTAGAGACTCTTTCATGACTGCATCCTATAGCAAAAACCTGTCAGGAAATGGGTAAGATGAGAAAGTTTTTTATCAGTTGTTTCCATGACTGCAGATGCCACCTGCCCGGTGCTGTAGCTGCCTTTCCTCTGGAGCTCACAAAGGCTCTGAGGCTATTTTGTCCCCTAGGAGTGAAAATAAATCACTCCAATGAGCTGCTTTTCTTGAGGTGCTACAAAACAAACTTCAGTGGAAATGTTATCATTTGTTACAGATTTAGCCTGCAGGACTGGGTGTTAATTTAAGTGTTAACATTTAAAAATAGTTTCCCGTGGCACCATATAAATAGGAGGTATGGCCAGCGCAAGCAGGTACAAACTGAGTGAGGTTTATTTATTTCTGCATTTGACAGCTACTGGTGAAACCTCGCCTCATTGCTCCTCTGTGCCCCCTGTGCATTCAGAGCACCAGAGGGATGCTGAGAGAAGGAAGAGCACGCCGCAGACATTACTATCTTCATGGTTACCCCAGTGCCACTCTGTCACACCTCTGTGCCATCCAAGTATCTGGGAGGAAAAAAGCCATTTACTGTCTTGACAAACCAGTGGTGCCAATTCGTGCCACTGCCAGCATCCCAGCTGTCCCTGACAGCCCAGAGATGCCAGCACCACACTCTCCGTACTGTGCTGCTCTTACAGCCTGCTGACACAGGCTTGGTGGGACACCAAAATGGGGTTTCAATGGCAAAAATAAATTAAGATCAGCTGTTTTGTCTGGAAGCCAGGAATTGGAGGGAGAACCCACCAATATTTTGTGCCAGCCCCACCCCCCAAAACACTTTAAATACACCTGCACAGCTGTATAAATGAGCGCACTGGGGGACAGGGCCAGCACTGCAGAACGGATCCCAGTCACACTGGCCCCAAGGTCCCTGCGCCTGGAGCTGCTGCCTGCGGGCATCGGCCGGGCTCTGCTAATCACATGTGCTGGCAGGCTGGCCAGAACTGAACAGATGTGAGCCACATCCACAGCAGGAGCCATCAGTCCCCTGGATGCCAAGGCCCTTGCCCTGCCAGGCTATCACAGTTTCTCAAGTAAGAGGTTTCTCGTCCTCTTCCCTTGCCCACAGAAAAGATACTTTCCAAAAACACAGCTGCTTTTCTAAAACACTCAGCTTCAGTCCCACCCAGCACACAAGCCAGCTCAGGCCACGCAGCGACAAAAGGGAGCAGGATCCAGTAGGCAGCAATCGAACACCTTGTCCCCTTAAGACAGGGACAACAAGTAGCAAAACAGAAGCAGCCTTTGCGCTGGCAGAGGACAAGTGCAGAAGAGATGCTGTGTCCTACCTCCCGGGAGCTTAGAAAGCAAAAGCAGGAAGCTGGAGAGGCCACGGGCCGTCTCTGCAAGGAAGGGGCTTCAGTACATGAAGCCAGGTGCACCCAGAAACACAGGAGTGTCTGCCGCCCCCTCCAGGTTAACAAAGGGCTGCCGAAGCAAGGAAAGCAGAAGGAAATCCAGCCTAGCATTTCCCAGCTATATCTAGTTGGATCCACATTGTTCATGCCGTGATTTATCTGCCCATGCTCTGCCTTCCCTACCGATGATGCTGACTGTGCGCTGCCTGGTACTGTCGGATGACACCTGAGAGCTGCTGTCCCATAACAGCATCAGCCTTGGGGAGGCAATCGCACGGAGAGAGGGAAGCAGAGAAGCAGCAAGACACAAGAGTGACTGCCAGAGCATGCAGCCAATTTTTCAGACCTGGAACCTATGGAAATTCTACATCTGACGTGAAGTAAACTACATCTAGAAACAGAAAAAGATATGAAGTCCATCATCAGTCTCAGAGGCTTTTCAGAGAAACCAGCTTTCAAGGGCATGGGCTTGTCTACCAGCTAGCACGTCTTTTTCAACCGAATCTTTTCCACAGATGGGCTTCTAGCTGAATTCGTAAAAAAACCCCAAGCAACAAGGACAGAACCCCCAACAAAACTCTTCCCCCCAAATACCACAAACCCACACATGCAGTCTCACATGTATACGTGCCAGAGAAACCTCCACAAACATCAGAGACTTGCCATTTCCCATCTTCCTTGAAACAGGGGTTCGTCTATAACCCTGCAAGCATGAGGAGTCAGAGGAAACAATAGGTGTGCCCTAGAACAAAAGAATCTGTTTGTTTGTTTGCTGGTTTTAGAGAGCCCGGAAGGGGGGGGGTCTACCACCAGACAGCGTTTGGTCTCAATCATCCCACGTTCAGAGCACTAAAGGCAACAGCAGGGCACCAAGAGCCTTATCAGCTGCCATGTAGTTACGGCTCCATGGGATCATCCCAAATATTTGCTGGAAGCTGCATTTTTTTTGTCCACATTTTCTCTCTCTTTCCCGTTTAACAAGAGCTGGCACTGCAAAAGCTGGAGAGGAGAGATCGGCCACGCTCCCCTCCTCTCCAGGCTGCCCCTGCTTACCCGTGCCTTCCTTTAAATGCTTCAGTCATTCCTCCTGCTCCTTCACAGGAGAGGCCAGGGCTTTTTCAGAGGAGGTCTGCCAGCAGGTACGCTGGGAGACAACGTGCTGCGAAGGAACACAAACGCCAGCTAATTAAATCTGTTGTTAAAACAGTTTGTTTCTTGCTGAAAGCATTTAGACAAGGCAGGTTTCATTTCTGAGGGCAGACTGCCATCTTCACTCCGGAGCTCCTCACCCTCCTAGCTTCTGTGATTTGCCACTACAGATCAGCAGCAGAGAACGGATTTACATTGAAATCATAATAAATAACAATAATACCCACCCTCCCCCCCGCCCCCGAGTGAAACTCTGAAGTCTCCCTCAGAAAAGGCAGAATTTGGTGGGAAGCCCCATGATTCAGCCAGGCAGCGCAGAGACTCTGCAGCCCAGACAGGCTTGTTTGCCACGAGCACCTGCCCCAAGAGGGCACTGCGATATTATACATACGCTTACGGCCGGCGAGCACCCGCCACCCAGGCAGCGGGCACAGGCATGCCCGGCCCTCCCTCCCTCCCAGTCTGGACTCCCCTCCACAATGACAGTCGGTCAGGGAACCAAGGGGGAATGCCCGGCTTCAGCTTTTGACAGAGCCATTTCCCTTTCTAGGTAAGCACGCAAGAAGGAAAGCATCTAAAACCTCGATTTTCTGGAAAGCAAACCAAGAAATGTAATGGAAGGCTTTCTGGTACTTGTGTGAGCAGATCTGTATTTGCTGCCCATCCAAACTACTCGTCCTTCATGTCTCTGCGTGTGATAAGCCTCAGTTTGCTTTGGCCATTATCTTCTCAGGGTCACAGCTAGTTTCTTTCTTGCTTTCTTAGGCTTCAAATTCCACAAAACCCTGTCTAGCTAGATGCTGGATGGAGCAGACTTCAGCAAATAGACCTTCAGAAAGTCCCACAGCTGCTTGGAGCCTTGTTCCCAGAGTGCCTGCCTGCCTCCCTCTGATATGTGCATACCGACACCACTATCTGCTCCAAGATTACCTCCTTCTGCTACTTAAGAGTCTGTCTTTACTGATCTTCCAAGTCTCAGGCTGAGCTTTCTCATCAGTCTTGACAGCTCTGAGGCTTTCTGTTTGCATGTCTAGCCCTCCTCTCCTTTAATTCCAGCCCTGCCAGGCTCTAGTGCAGGGCTGGCTCGCCCAGGGCTAACCAGACCTGTGGGAGAAGCCACCTCAGGGGTTATCTGAGCGCCTTCAGGACGCACTCTGACAACCCCCATTTGTTGTCAGGCTCTGACAACTCCCATTTAAACATCTGCCCCACAGCCATAACGCTTGGCCATTACCTTCCCAACTGGTGGACCATAGGCTGTCCTCTCCTAATTACAGGCCAAATTCTGCAGTCCTTGCTTGGCCACAAATTAATTACCATAGGTGCCAGACAACTAAATCTCTTTCTGAATACATAATGCTCTGCCATGAGGTTCTCCACAGGCAGGTAAGCAAATCAGTATGAGGAAGAAATTCAACTGTTGTTCATTTGTGATAGCTAACCACAAAACACTTATCCACTCTTCTAAGTTAGTTGTATTCGGATTTAATAGCCATAACTTGACATGATGTGGTGGTTTAGCCCTGGCTGGAGGCCAGATGCCCACTAAAGTCTGTCTATTACTCCCCTTCTTATTCGGACAGGGGAGAAAATATATATAGAGAGGCTTAGGAGTCAAGATAAGGACAAGGAGAGATCATTTCATCAGCAATGACATGGGCAAAACAGACTCACCACAGTGAAGGAAAGAAAACTATCTAATTTATTACACTACAGTAAAAAAAACCCCAACCAACAGTGAAACCAGAGTTGGGAGCACAACCACAACCAAATGTTAAAACAAATGCAGATCTTAAAACACGTTCCCCCCACCACTCCCTTCTTAGCAGACTTCAGCGAGAATTTTGCTCCCTTCTTCCCTCCTGTTCACAGTACAGGGGTTGCAGGGACTGGGGAAAATGGGGTTCTCAGTAGCATCTTCCCCCCACCCCTCCATTCTAAGCAGACTTCCCTTTAGCCATGATTTTGTTCCCTTCTTCCCCCTGCTCGCAGCACAGGGGGCAGGGACTGGGAAAATGGGGTTCTCAGTTACTTCTTTATGACCTGTTTTCCTTTTCCAGATCTTAAAACACCTCTACCTATCCCCCCCGCCCCCCCCGCCCCCACCTTCTCAGCAGACTTCACTCTTAGTCATGATTTCACTCCCTTATTCCCCCCCAATATTGTACCACGGGGAGGGGCAGGGACTGGGACATGGGGGCTTCGGTCAGTTCCTTGCAAATTGGTTTCCTTCTCGGCCAGGTGGGGGGGCGGGGGGGAAACGAGAGCGGGCATTCATTCCACACCCTCCCCCTGCTGCACTGTGGGGTCCCACCCCCGGGAAACAGTCCTCCAGTGTGAGTCCTTTCCCACAGGGCTTTAGCTCTTCACCAGCTGCCCCACTGTGGGTCACTGCTTTGGGGGGTAGCAATAAATTACAGTGTCTCTCCAGTCCTTCATGGCAAGGAGACCCAGCAAACCTGTTCCGGTGCAAATCTCTCTCTCGCTCATCTCTGTAGGTTGCAAGTGCTGGCAGGGGCTTGCTCCAACGTAAGGGTCACAGCCATCTTCTCTATGTCTCCACCTGCTCCAGCATGAAGCCTCTCCACAGGCTGCAGGTGGGGTCTCGGCCTTTTCCATGGGGACACCCACTCCCCCATGGGTTTCCCCAGGGGCTGCAGGGGCATCTTTCTCTCTAGCTCCTGGGGCGCCTCCTCCCCCGCCCTCCCCGGCCTTGGTGTCTGCACAGCTCATTACACCTTCTCACTCCCTTCTCCAGGGGCAAAATGCAGCTGCTTCCCTGTTGTTTTCTCCTATATGCGATTCCCAGAGGCACTGTGACCATCTCTCAGCCACAACTCTGGCCTTAAATTGTTTACACTTTGGGGCTGTGGAGAGTTCCAGCAGGTCCCCACAGCAGCCATTTTCTGCACCCCCATTCTCTCCCAGCACCCAGCCTCGCAAAACGGCAACACAGGGTAAGAAAAGCTGTTCATTTCTCATCTTCTCTCTCAACCTGTGTCACACCCAACTCCGTCTCCATTTCTGCCAACCCAAGAGGCACTTGCTGCAGCCTTTGAAACCCCTGCTTGCTGGCAGCCTCGCATGAAGCCCCCTCCCACCCATTCCACAGCCAGCTGTGACAGAACACCAGCTGGCTCTGCCTTGGCATAGAGGTGGGAGGCACACAAATACTGTAAGCAAGTCAACAGCTGGAGTAGGTTTTTAACCTTTCAACTATGTAAAGAGATCTGTTGATGCTAAAGCAACATGGGGAGCAGAGAAGTGTTCCTAGATCTCCGGAGATGTGCAGCGCAGAGCCCCAGTTCCTACCCACACCTTCTCACCAGCTGCCCGGTGCCTGGGAGGTACCTCAGCCAGTTTGCTGGGCTCTTTCCCTGGCCTCAAGGAGGGGCAGGAAGAGCAAGCTTAGACACATCTCTTGTCCAAGCAGCCTGTCGATGCTGCACAGCCCTTCCCTTTGGCTCATGGGGATGTTTGGAGGATCTCTCTGGTAGGTGTACAGGAATCAGCAACTTGAAGGCCAAGACAAGTGTCTGCAACATCCACCAAGGAAAAAAAAAAGCTTCCCAGCCCATGTGAATGACAACAGGGAAATCAACACTACCAGCCAGGAAAGGGATGTGGTGAGCTCCTAGAGCTGAGTCCCTCTGTGCCCCCAGCTCTCCCCATGCCCAGCAGGCACCTCAGCACCAAAAGGGAAAACTTGGTTCCCTGTGTAGCTGGCCTTCATCAGCTCTGGTGACCCAGGCATGACTTTCCACTTACCACAAGGATGGAGGCATAAGATCTCCCTCCTTCCATCTCTTTCTCTCTCCAAGGAGGGTTTGGTGCAAAGCCTCTAAACAGCCCGCCTGCCCAGGGATGCCTCCTGCTCCCAGAGCAACCAGCCTGCCAAAGCCTGCTTTAGTGCCTTTTGTCTCCCTTTCCACTCTAGCTTATTGCCTTCAGGTTTGAGATTACTGGCAGGTGCAGCCTGGCTACGCCAGCTGCAGAATCCTATTTGCAAACCAGCCTGTTAACTCTCTCTAGCCTTCATCTCCTTTGGCACCTGCTGAGGCCCTCACAGGCTGCCCAAGGGGCGGTGGTGTGGCCCATTGCCACGTGTCCCTTCCCTCCAGTGGCTCACAAGCCCATTTTGTGTCCCTCACGCCGCTTAAATTCCCGTTGATGTGAAGAGATGTTTCTGGCACACAACAGGTGCCAGCCTTGGGTTTCTCTTTGGTGCATAGCTCCATGGGACTACATAGCAACTCCAGCCTGCAACGGTCTCACCAGCCTCCTGCACCTGTACCAACCTCCCCCATCAGCCAGAGGGATGGAAAACAGTGCTACAAGCAACCAGTTTCTTTGTTCTCTGTAAAACAGCTCTCTGTGTGTGTGTATACACATATATATATAAATCAAATGTGGGATACAACATTAAAAGCTTATGTTTAAAGAACTTTTTTTACCCATTGTTGGCAGGAAGACCCTGATGACTTTGATATTGGCTCTTACAGTTACCCTTTACACTATCTGTAACGAGGTAGTGAAGAAAAAAAAATCAACATTGGTTATTTTTACTTCTTGTGCAGATTTTTGGCCCATTTCCACATCCACAGGGTGCTAAGCAATAAGGTTTGGCCATGGAATGGCCACAGAGTGGAGCACTCAGGAAATACTTGACCAGTCTTTAAAGTTACACACCCCCCTCCCTCCACCCCGGGCACAATCTTGCAGTTTGTATGAGATTTGAGGTACTCACAGACATCTTCAGGGCTCTGTGCAACCACAGATGTTGTTCTGCATGCTGTAACTTACAGCCTCCTGGGACAGGGTATAAAATCAGTGTGTTTTGGCTTCTTGGGCACCTGCATTGAGGGGAGTCCCATTTTAGCATGGTTGTGCTGGCAGCACCCACATTACACACCCAACAGCATTCGGTCATGCCAGAGGTGCCTGCCCCAGAGCGTCACTGTCATCAGCAGCACCCTGACTTCCCACAGCCCTGCCCTGATCCACTGGGTCACAGTCCAGCCCCAGGTGACGCAGAACCCACTGTGGGTGAACTTACCCCGGGGGGTACGTCAGCTTATGCTGTGTTTGAAATGGGTGAGTAGCTTCTGGGGTACCTGGCAGCTCTCTGGTGCCCCTGCACTAGGCAGCACCGTGGGTGGTCCTTTGGGAGCAGATCACCCTTGCTGATCAGAGGAGCCAGCTGCGTGTCAAGCTGACACGCAACCATGCCGACAGACAGAAACAGCCCTGCAATGAAAGCCCTGATGGCGAGCTCCAATAACTTATACCTCTGCAGACCAGCTCCTCCTGCTCACAGTACCGGGCCAAACAAACCAGTAAGTGCTGCCTGATTTCTAATTAACCTCATTTACAACAGCAACGGAACGAGTCAGTTGTGCAAACACAGCTTTGATATAGAAAACATGTCCCAGACAGCTCAGCATCCTTCAATGTGCCAGTACCGAGTACCCTCCTAAAGTGTATCTGTGCGACCTAAATACTTACATCACAGGTAGTGGTGACTGGGGTGAAGGGATAGGAAGCAAAAGAGGTTTTCGGGGCACTTTTATACCAATAAATGTTAGGCCAGCATCTAAGGAGGCAAAAATCTGTTTGGCTGAGATGTAAGCACAGCACAAAAAGCTGAGGCCACATCTCTGTCCTTCTGCCTGGACAGAAACCTCTCATGCCTTCATGCCACTTGCTCTCTGGCTTCGGAGCAATGAGCAGTGGTGCCAGCCCACGCTGCGGGTCTGGAGCATGGTGACCTTTGACGTTACCCACACCTGCAGCATGCCCCAGCAGCAGAAGAAAGGGGTGCAGTACCCAGAGGGGCTGCCCCCGCTGCCAGAGCCCTGCCAAGCCCTCATCGCCAAACTGCTGCAGTTCAGCCCGGCCTGCCGGCCCTGCGTGGGACTGGTGGCCAAGAACAGCTGGCTGAAGGGGGACATCTGAGCCAGGAAACCCTCCCATGAGATCCCAAGAGAGCAGAAACACTTCAGTGCAATCAATGCTGTAGTGGGAAAGCATTTCTGTGGTTTATTGATGATCTTGCATCCCGGGGTGCCTGCACATGGGGCTGATTGAATGCCAAGCACTGGCACTACTGTGTGCTCCGAGAAGGTGGTCAGATCCCTCCACATAGGAGACGTCTGACCCTGCTGCGGGTTGGGTTTCAGGATGCAGCAGCCATGCTGGGGTAGCGGCAGGAGCAAAGCAAGGGGCTGCTTGCAGCAGAGGGGACCTCACCATCCTACCCCCTCCCCGCCAAGGCTCTCCTACAGAGCCGGCCCTGGGTCTGGAGCACGGTGAGAGATGTCTGCAGCCCTGCCAGCAAAGCCAGCTCGCAGGGGCTTAGCCTAGAGCGTACAGGAGGGGGAGCGTTTGCCATGGCAGCTGCTCCATCTCCGTTTTCACCAGCGGTTCTTCCACACCTCCTTCAAGGCATGGCATAAACCCTTCGGCCCCAAGGATGCTGCTCCTCCAGCATCTACCTCCGCACCGCGTTTCCTGGGCTTGGAGGAGGACTCGCTGAGTACCTGCTGCATCTGGAACTGCCCCTCAGCCACGCTGGCTGAAACCCTCCCAAAAGCAGCCAGCTCCATAGGACAGACAGGGAGCCACCGGCAACGCAGGGCCCCACAACATCACTCCTTACAGCCCCAACGTGGTTTGGAGCCACTGCTTCGGTTTTTCTGCCCCTTCCAGTTACCTTATCACAGGTGCCTCTGCAACTATTGACCCGCTGGTTACAGAGTGCTGCCTGACTGCAAGGACCGACGGACCCAATGCCCTGGTTGCACTCAGACTGTCCTGGAAGCAACAAGCCCATACCCTTCCCCAACCAGCTGCTTTTATGGGGAAGTGGTGTCAGGTGGTGTGGAAAACAGCTCACCTGTGCTGGCTGCTTGGGGAGGTTAACTCTGGCCTAGCCAGAACCAGGGTTTTACATGTTTGGGAACGTGTCTATGGCATGAGAGCCCATTCCTGCTCTAAGAGATGTGCTGAGCATCAGTCAGACCCCTACAGACAGCTGCACGCATGTCTTGCTCTCTGCCAGAACAAGCCATGGCAGCGTCTTCCAGACGTGCTGTGGCAGCAAGCAGGGAAGGGACGCTCTCTTTGGAGGAGATAAGGATTGACCAAGGATGTTCCTCAAGGCTGAGCGGGATATCCCCTGGGTAGGGACAAATCCTCCACCGTGCAACATACATGCTGCTTGCCTGGCCTTCTGACAGCATGCCTGGGGATACACCTGCCTCCCCCATGGGCTCAAACACACACACTGGATCCCCATGCCTCAGCTTGCCCGCAGCGGGAAAGCAGTGTGGTTTGGTCCAGCAGCTTCCAGAGCAGCTAAAACTCGACATGCTGATGACTGGCCTGCAGGAGTCAGGGCAAGCTGGCCCCCAGTGCACACAGTGGCTCGAGAGCACTGACGAGATGGGATCATGAGAAAGGTTTTCTTCAGTCTTTCGTTGAATCCTTTCCCCCTTCAGGTTCAGCTCGTGGGATGAAACATGTATTCAACAGGAAAAAGTAACATTTGGGTTGGTATTTAGGAAGACAGACGTTTTGTGGTCCTAGGCTCCTTGACACAGCTGGAAAGGAAATGTGGGCTCCCCCAGAAGGATAAGAGCAGTTTAAAAAAACCCCAGCACAAGCCAGAAACGATTGCTGTCAAGAGCCAAGGACTCAGTGCATGGAGGAAGGAGATGCAGTGTGCAAGGGGAGGGATGCTTCTCTCTGGAGTGGATGTTGCGACCCAGCCCAGCTGCCATTTGCCCGTGCCCTGGGCTTCATTTGACCATCACCGTATGGCAACTAAAACTGACTGAAAGCCTTCAAAAAAATCTAAATCACAAAGTTCTCCAAAGGATCTCCAGTCTCCTGCTTCTCCATAGCCCCCGAAATACAGTTCTCATTAAAACAGAGGGAGTGTGATCCCAAGTTCAAGGAACTGAGAAGCTCCTTCTTCTGAAAGATGCATTTGGAGTTCCCCATCCACACCACAGGAAATCAGAAAGCCTACCTAGAAAAAGAAAGGTCTCTCCCCTATTATAATAACACACACATCCCCCATGCCCCACCCCGCCCCGAGTACTTACAGCCAGCCTGGCAGGCTTGTGGTTAGGGACAGCAGAAATTACTCCTCTGTAACACTCTCTAAAGTTCCAATTTTAACATAACAGCCTGCAGAAAATGAGTACAGGTCCCCAAATGGATTCCTCATCCCAGAAAGCTGACATTTAAACTCGCATCCCCAGGAAGCCCCATTTTGAAAACACAAGGGGGAAAAAAAAAAAAAGCTAAAAACTACTTATCTCCCCCCCTCCTCCCCTCCCCCAGGAGTTTTCTCCATGTGTGGGCATGCCTGGGACAGCGGTGAGGGGCGGGAACCCACCAGGCACCCATGACATCTCACAGAGGCACTGCTACGTAACGCTGTATGCCATCACAATGGAAGGATGAGCTCTGGAGCCCCAGAGGGACAACCCACAGGGCCACAAGGCTTGACATCTGTGCTGCACCATCTGCTAAACCTTTCTGGCCCTGCAGCAACACACCAGCCCATCGGGATCACACGCCATGCCAAAAACTGATGAAGGAGAGAAGCTACTCTGTGAGCTAGGCTACAAGCTGGGTCCCACACTAGGGGAGGGCTGCTTCTCCAAGGTGAAAGCGGCCACCTCCAACAAGCACAAGGGGCCCCTAGCCATCAAGGTGGTGGACTGGCACCGAGCACCCACAGCCTTTGTGTACAAGTTTCTGCCCCGGGAGCTCTCCATCGTGCGCAAGATCCGGCACCCCAACATCGTGCGCATCGTTGAGCTCATCGAGGGCTGCAATGGGAAGCTCTACATGGTGATGGAGGCGGCAGCCACCGACCTATTGCAGCTCCTGCAGCAGCTGGGGAAGCTACCCTGCATCCCCAAGGCCCGAGACATCTTTGCACAGGTTGTGTCGGCTGTGCGCTACCTACACGACCGCAACTTGGTACACCGGGACATCAAGTGTGAGAATGTGCTGCTCGCTGCTGATGGCCGACGGGCCAAACTCAGTGACTTTGGCTTTAGCAAGGAGGCCACCAGCTACCCTGACCTGAGCACCACATACTGTGGGTCAGCAGCCTATGCTTCCCCAGAAGTGCTGATGGGCATCCCCTATGATGCCAAGAAATACGACATGTGGAGCCTGGGGGTGATGCTGTATGTGATGGTGACAGGCTGCATGCCCTTTGATGATACCCACATCTGCAGCATGCCCCAGCAGCAGAAGAAAGGGGTGCAGTACCCAGAGGGGCTGCCCCCGCTGCCAGAGCCCTGCCAAGCCCTCATCGCCAAACTGCTGCAGTTCAGCCCGGCCTGCCGGCCCTGCGTGGGACTGGTGGCCAAGAACAGCTGGCTGAAGGGGGACATCTGAGCCAGGAAGCCCTCCCCTGAGATCCCAGGAGAGCAGAAACACTTCAGTGCAATCAATGCTGTAGTGGGAAAGCATTTCTGTGGTTTATTGATGATCTTGCATCCCGGGGTGCCTGCACATGGGGCTGATTGAATGCCAAGCACTGGCACTACTGTGTGCTCCGAGAAGGTGGTCAGATCCCTCCACATAGGAGACGTCTGACCCTGCTGCGGGTTGGGTCTCAAGATGCAGCAGCCATGCTGGGGTAGCGGCAGGAGCAAAGCAAGGGGCTGCTTGCAGCAGAGGGGACCTCGCCATCCTACCCCCTCCCCGCCAAGGCAGGCCAAGGCTCCCCCACAGAGCCGGCACGGCATGGGCAGGGTGGTGAGGTGCAACATGCAGCAGCAGGGCCCTGCCAGCTCCCTAGCACATGTGAGGAGTACCGAAACCCCCTCTCTGCTACTCCAGCCTCTGCATAGGGCACTGCCCGCACTGCAGAGGTGAGCTGCTCTCATGTGTGCTTGGGCTTGCCCTCAACCTTGTTCACCACCAAACTGCATTTGAGCTGGCAGGAGGGGAGGGGTAGGAGTCCCACAAATCGCTGCTGAGGTGGAAGTGTCATGGCTTTTTTTGTATGGCATCGTTTAGATCGCACAGTGATATTCACAGCAGGGTCTTTGCAGGCAGCTGGACAGCTTATGGAGCCAAAGCCTTGGGGGTGTGTTTGAGATCCACCCCTTAACGTTCAACTACAACTTTCAAATACCAGTTCTTACCAGCATTTGAAATCTCCACCAAGAGGATTTGATGGGAAAGAGGTATTTGATGGGAAAGAAATGCCACTGGGCATGGAGAACCTGAAAGGGGAAGGAGAGGAAGATACAAAGAACTGCTTTGCTAATACCACTGCCCAGCTTTGGTGTAGAAAGTTACCAGTTGTGCTGAATGCAACCCCCAAAACCTACTACAGATGCCTACAGGCAAGTCCCATTGTCAAAGGATTGATTAAAGGGCGGGGCTGACATCCAAAATGTGCTGTCATGAGACATTTCAAATCCCCTTTTAACAATCTCCAGTCTGGCTGCACTGAAACTGAAGTCAGACAGAAGGCTTCCAGCTGGGTGGTCTTCGTGTCACTGGTGCCACACGAGCTGACAAAGAGCAGGGGTGGCAGCAGCTCCCACAGCCAGGCGAGGTCTTACATGAACAGACCAGTGTGCATGGTTCTGCTGGAAGAGAAGGAAATGTCTTTGGTAAAGCAAACATTTTGGGTCTATTAATAGCAGCAGCTTAAGTAGAACAAGATGTGGCAGCAGAGGCACCCGAAGGCTTTTCAGCACATGGACTACAGTGAATTTTGCCACCCCCAGAGCAAAGATTTATTTTGTTCTCCTCCTTGCAGCTGTGAGATAAAACTTCGTAGCAGCAGGAAAGTCCGAAGTAGACAGGGCTGGAGATAGGGATGGTGTCTTGGGGCCAACCATGGCTGGGGAAACCGGCGTGGGAAGGTTCAGGGGGATGCTGGGGATGGAAAGACAGCAGTCATAGGGATGTGGGAAGCAAGGAGACAGATTTCAGGGTGGTGAGATTCTCTGCAAGGCTCAACTCTCCTTTTCCAACCACCCATGAGCCTCATCCCTGTGCAAAGCCACCCCATTCCTTGGGGAGAGCTCCCCCTGTACTGCAGGCTACCCAGGCACCTTCTCATCTCCACCCCTGCCTCACTCCAGCCCTCGCTTATCTCCAGCTACATCCCCACAGCCTGGGAAAGAGCGACCCGGCACAGCCGCCCTGCCTGGCCTTTGCTTTCTGTGCAACAACCCACTCGCATCTCCTTTCATTGACAAAGCAGAGACAAACCAAGTTGTTCCAAAGCCCAGACCCCGTTATCTCCCCCAGCACCACGTTCTCCCAAACAAATGCATCTCTTGAGGACATGGGTCAGAAGGGATGACTCATGTTTTGCAAGGGTCTACACCCCCCTGAGTGGCTGGGAGGGGTGGAGCAGCTGGGGTTCAAGCAGCAAGTGATTGGTGTGTACCCCAGGAGGCTGGTAAGACTGCCCTGCAGCCAGTGAGGCTCCATGCAGATGGCAATCTCACAGGGCCCAGACCTAACGACCTCAGAGCAGTCCTGAGTCCATTACAAGTCTAATTGTGCAGATTAAAAATTAAAAAGAAATAATCACAGTTAAAGACTCCAAACCCATTCTTACCTAATTTACACCAATCAAAAATCAGTTTTGGAGGAGAGCAGAAGCAGAGGCACTGAGTAGGCTGGGGAGGGAGTGCAAGGGGTCTCTGCTCTGCCAGCACCCCTCTGCTCCCCACTCTGTGCCACAGGGACTCCTGAGGTCTCTGCATGCTAAGCCTGCTGCTTCCCTGGGCTTACCTCCTCCTCTGGAAGTAGGAGTGCTCTGGGACAGTCCTGGGAGGCACATGGCCCACAGACATGCCCCGTCCCTCACACCTGGCAGATGGCTGCGCATCACAGTGCCCTACACCAAAGGGAGAGCCCTTGACCTCCGAACAAGCACACACAGGAGGCATAAACAGCCCCCCCCCCAGCCTCCCGGGTTACTGGTACCCCAGTCAGACTTGCTGGAGTGGTTCTGCAATGCGACTCTGTACTCCTCAGGCTGTTTGCGACGTACTGGAGCGCTGCGACCCAGCAGCGAAGGGTCCTTCCTGCCTAATATCAGCACCAAATAAAGAACTTTCTGTGGGGGAGCTGATCACCATGCAAGACACACGACAAATACGCCTCAGTCCTCCTTCCAGGGCAAGAAGGGAGATGTTGAGAGACCCCAGCAGGCAGCTCTGCAGTTTGCCACCATCATGCTCCTGTTGGCTTTGCTACATGGGCAGAGCATCACCCCATCCAAGGTGTCAGCTCTGGTTGGCCATGTGCCACCCAACAGCCTTACTCTTTCAGATTTTTGAACTCATGTCTTGAAATCAATGAGAGGACCCGTAAAATGACACTTGGCAGAATGGGGTATGCTTAGTAGTTTCTCCAGGTATTTTCTAAGCATCGTGAAGCAATTTTTCCCTATTTGAGAAGCGAGTAAGACATCTTCCAGACTTTCAGTATAGCTTTACTCCCACTGGTCCCTTCTCCAAATCCAGCATCACCCTGCCTGAAATGCAGTCTTTATTTCAGGTAAATTAAAAGAAAGGAGAGAATTCACTGCACATCGACATTAAAGCTCCTTTTTCAGTGAAGCAGAATTCACTTTCAAGATTTTTTTGCCTGGAGAAGCTTTAGGACTCAGCTGTTTGAAGGTCTCCATGTTACAAGACTCCGGAGGGTAAGTACCTTCGTGAGCTGTGGGAAAATGCTGCTGGGCAGTCAAACACCTCACGTATTTGTGCCTTAGCACTCATGAGCTGGCTCTCTTCAGGCCATTTGCTTCTGCCCTACTGAATAGTTTTACAGTAACCAGCAGCTGAGGGAACCAAGTGCCACCGGACAAGCCCTTAAGAAATCTCTGACCATTCCTCCGATGTATGCTGGCGTTGCTGATGCTCTGCGTGCTGTATTTACCCACTGGAAGCATAACTGGCAGCAATGATTTTTGTATTGTACTCTGCACAGCACATCATATCGGCGGGTTCTCTGGAGAGGGACAAAATGCACCATTTCCACTAAAAGCATTAATTAAAAATACAGCTTGAGCATTTGCTGCAGCTGACTCGGCTTTAGCTTCGACTCAGCCCTTGGCATCTCCAGCCGGATGGTTTGCGCCCAAAGGCTGGTGAGACATCAGAGTCCCACCATGAGTACAAGGCCTGGCTCGGCAGGTGGGAGCCAAAAGGGAGTTTGCAAAGAGGAGCAGCGGGACTCGCACAGCTCGCCGGCTGCCGCGTCCTCTGAGCGGAGCACAGCAAACAGACAACATCACCCAGGGGACACCAAACCAACCAGGCAACATCCTCATTCATTACAAGTGGAAAAATAAAGCGCTCATTGTCTCAAATATAACAGTAACCCTTGGCTCCTCGTTTGCATGTTTGTTATCTTGTTAATAGGATACCTCTTATGGAACACCTGAAGCACAGTCATGCACATAGGTGCCCAGTAATTTGTTATAACGATAGCTTCTTCTCTTTCCCTTTGACATATTTCTCCCTTGCCCAGAAAATGGCTCAGACTGTGCCACCCAGGGCAACCTGTGATCCATGAGTAAATCTCAGGTAAAGCAATTTCGTGCTCTGTGCATTGCACAGCCAATTATCTCACCCGATGCTGAGGGCTGTGTTTATTTACTAGCGATGGATCCGGGGAATTGCCAGAGGAAGGACCCATGGGAGGGCTGGACCCACTCGTAACCTTCAAGTAAATCCACAAAGCCTTCAAATAAGCTAACATATCTTTCTAAATAGGGGAGGAAATATGAAGAGCAAGTCCTCATAATCCACATGTCTCCAAACCACTGCGTCAGAGTAGAAGGAAGCCACTGCTGGCAAAGGAAGCGCATGCCAGGCAGAGGGGTGGCCCGGGCACTGACCTCCCAAGCCCAAGAAGGGAGGATGAGGAGCAGCGAGCCTCAGGAAAGTGGGATGGCTGCAGGCAGGAGGCAGAGCACAGCCAACCTGGGTATGTAGGATGGTTCCTCTGTTCATCACCACAGATTTCACTCCATCCTCATGGCAGAAAAAGCAACTGGAGCTTTCCATCTTTTGTGAGGCTCTGTCCCAGGCAGCGCTTGACAGGATAGCGCTCATGGAGGCAACTGCGCTGGTGGTTTTGGGACAGAGCATCGGCCTGTCAGCAGATTAATCCTATTACAAATGTTATTCTCAAGACATCACGGGGGTTCTAAACTTCTGACCAGCTCAGCAGGAACTTCATCTCATGAAACCGGAGCCTTTCCGCATCTTGTTCCGAAACACTGGTGTTGTCCATTGCTCTGCTGCTCTGGTTTGAAATCTGCATGCCCCAGATTTCAGTGTGGGCAAGGGACAGCTGGAGCTCCGGTGCCCAACTCGCAGCCCCGCAGCAGGCAAGGGAGGGCACAGAAACGGGCACCAGCTGGCAACACTCCGGACAGCATGGAGAAACTGAGGCTTTGGGAAGCGGGCTGGCGGGGGCATGGAATTTCCCACCGAGCAAAAAGCCGTGGAGGAGACTTTGGCACACAGGGCTGGGACTTCACCCAGGCGCATAAGCTAAACCGCTGACTGCCCCAGTTATTAACTCTCCTGAAAGTTGAAACATCGCTGGTCTTCAGAATGAGCAGTCAGGTAACACACATCACGGCATTCGCGTTACAGCTGAAATCATCACCCACTGAAAGGGCATCACAATGTGTGGCTGAAGCTGAGCTCACGTTCCCAGGATCTCCCCCTGACTTCACTGGCCAGAAAGCCTTAAATGAGTACCTGAGGCTGCAGAGCTGCAATGCATGCCAGAGCAGGACAGACTCCATAGCCAATTCCAGTACCAGAGATATACACAGATGGGTAGCTTTTGTAGCAGGGACATATTTTTCCCTGTAGAGTAGATAGACTCGGGGCCCTTGTACGCATTTGGTGCCTGTCAAATGAGAAGGAGCTAGGTCTTACTGACTGGCTGGCCAGTTAGCAAAGCACACAGCATCTCTCACTCCAGGCACACCAACCATTCCCTCAGTTTGCCCTTACTCATGGCTTTTATCATCTCTGCCGCCAGATTTGCAGCTCCTTACTGCAGCATACATGGACCTTCTCAATACTGAAAAAACATACTTCCACACATTAAACTATGAAGTTCTCGAGCAAGACCTCACCTCACCAGGCACTGCTGCAGAGGAGGTTCCTGGGACGTCTGTTGGCCTCAACCCTTCTGCATGGGGGACACCACAGACACTACCAAACCCTTGCGTGGTGGCCGCACACGCACTGAGGAAGAAAGGTCAGTACTGTGCTGCAAGCAGACAACGTGGAGGAGAAATCAATGGTGACCTGGGAGAGGCATGGTCAGTAGAGGACTGCTGATGTCAAGGATGATCTATTGCAGTAAAGATCTCTTGGCGTTATCGCTACATCTTGTGAACTACCCTTTGTAAAAAAAGGTTCTACCAAGACAAACTCGCACCCATCAGCGACTCTGGGGAGCAAGCTATGAGGTTCAGGGGGTGCAGATGTTTTTCACATCGCTGGCTAGCAGCCAGGTCAGCTGCTACTGGGGCTGGGGCAGCTGGAAGCACGGTGGCTTGGAGCTGGGGGGAGGAGCAAGGGTCATAAGAAAAAAGCCCAGAGACACCAGGAAGGCTGGAGAGCACACACACAAGAGTACGTTGTGTCCAAAGAAAGTTCAACAATTTTCCCAGATCATTGGATTGTGGGAACTTTGCTTTTCCAGGGAATAACTATGCTATTTTTAGCTTTTTTATTATACAGTTTGTCACAAGCCATCTCAGGAGACTATCAACAATCGGTTTCAAGCAGCATCTGACCACAAACACTTCTCCACATGTGACTTAGAACATCTGGAATGGAGCAGTCAGCTTTCAAAGCGGGCCAGCACTGCACTGCTGTGCCACATTTCTTCCTCTTCTTCCTTCCGTATTACCATCCACTATCAGACAGTGTGTAGAAAGCGGGATGAGAAGGAAAGCTCAAAGGCCCCGAAAATATGCCTGCACTCCATACATGCCATGAGTGCATGGGGAGAGGGGACACCACCTGCTCTGAAGAGCAGCACAGCTGGGGATTGCTGGCGGCACCTTCCCAGCACGGCTGAGTGGCAGTGGTTTATACGTCATGTCCCCCGTGGGTGGGAGATGTGATTCATGGCCTGGGGGCAGGCCAGCAAGAGGACTCATGCCCAAGTGTGCAGCGCTGCGTATTGCACCCCCGGAGCCGAAAAGGAGGCGCGTGCTCTGCATCAGGCTCTGCCTCCACGTTTAGGGCACGGATGTCTCCAGCAACCCCGGGAAACTCGCTCACCAGAGAGCGCTGGCCAGTGAGTCACAAAAGGCTTTTTGGGGGAGAAGGGAAGAAACAGAAGCGGAATCCAGGCAAACAGCAGCGGAAATGACATGACAGTCCCAGCTGGAAGCTCTGTAATGACCTGTGCCATGTCTGCGCAGAAACCTGCGTGAGAACCGGCAGAGGTTCAGGCCCCTGTGGCACCAAGAAGAGCTGTCTCATCAGCCAGAGTGGGGGGAGCTGTTTCACACAGCCCTTAATTTTGTGTTCATGCTTCATTCTTCAGCCAGCCCTCACGTTATGTGGTGCAGCCTGCGCTTGCACCCCCTCGTCTGGCTTCCCATCAGGATGGGCGCTGTGGCACTGCCAGTACTCCAGAGCCAAAGCCTCTGCCCATCCTGGGTTCTGACAGGAAAGTTAGCACTGTGGGAGAGGGAATATCAAACCGTGGTTTGTAAAGGGCCAGTGGCATTCAGCAGGATCTGTATTTGCTTCTCGTTCTTCTCTAAAGGTTGTTCTTCTGTATAGGTTTTCAAAGAACAGCTGGTAAAATCTGGGGTCATTTGTGTCTCCCAGAGGTAGCAAAGCTGGGGCTTTGGCATACAGCATCTTTTAGGAGAGCTCATCAGGTCCTTGAAGCCCATTGCGACCGCAGAAACACGGCTGCTATCCCAGCTCATGGCTTTGCATCATGCCTGAGCCAAATTCCCAGCTCCCCACAGACTCTCTCCCCCATCCAGCCCCACAGGGACACACAGGGACCTGCATCCCCCCAGGGAGGCCCTGTAACGGGGTGACTTCTCTGCCCTCCTAGCACACAGCCCCTGCTCACCACAGGGGCAGGGTGGCACGACCGGAGCTGCGGCCAGGCCACTCGGCGGGCCAGGCCAGGCCATGCTGCTGCGGCAGCAGGAAACGCGCGGGTTCGGCTCATGAAACCACAGCCTTGGGTTTCCTCTTCCAGGTGTTTTTAGGAAAGAAACAGCTACAAACACAGCTGTTGTTACTAGTCGCTAGGATCCATTTTGGTTCTCTGTATGAGCACTGCTTTCTACTCCATCAGCACTGTGTTCACACCACACCCCCCAACAAAAAGGAGGACATCTGTTTCTCTGTGCTTAATTACATTTTTTTCATGAATGAAGAGATATGCCCTTAAAGCCACAGCGACCTTAATGTCACATTGCAAAGGCAACAATCCAAAAAACCCCAAAATCAACCAACAACAACCACCACCCCAGCCTGGACTGAAGCCTCCACAAGAGACCAGCCATCATCTCCAAGGAACAAAGTGGCCAAATGCCTTGGACCATGAGAAACTGCGTCCAGTGGCTGTGCCAGGCCCAAGCTGCTTGCACACCATGTATGCTTCCATTCCCTTGAAGCACATCTGCTCACACACCCTGGTTGAGGACACCAAAAGCAGCTTTGCAAGCCTCACAGCGAGGTCAAGGTGTCCTCAGTGCTGCCCTGCTATGTCCTAAGAAACGCGCTTCCCACCACCTATAGCTGTTGCTGGTATCGAATGGAAGGACTACAAACTCCAAGAGCCACATGCTGACCCTCCCAAGCTACCCGTGAAGCACGAGCAAGAGCTCTGCTGTTTTGACTCTGGTTTTGCAGCCCGGGTCTTCAAGCCTGAAGAGGCAAAGCAGCAGAAGCCTGAAGTTCAGCAGTCACTAACGCGCTCCTGATGCCTCGCAGCTCAAGCGCCTCTTCCAGATGCCTCTTACCCATACCCCACTTTTGATGTGCTCTCTGTTCGGAAGAGGTTTCCCGCTCCCCCTTGAATACCACCAGTTTCTGGAAGTTCCCCCTGAGCATGCTGGAGCTCTGTCAGAGACAAGCAGAGAGGTCTTGGGCAAAAGGGGGCTGGTAGGACACGCTGGGGTAGTGTGAGAGAAGGGAACATCTGGCAGTGCAAATCCGAGCGCAAGGAGAAAGCCACACCAAGGGAAGCCTCAGAGTAACACCACAGACCAGGATTAGCACAGCACAAACACAAAAATAGATCAAGTGTATTACAGGCTTTGCTTCACCATGGCTGGAAGAAGACACGGCCCCCCACCCATGGCATCTTGGGGGTCTCGCAGGTGGAGAAGACGCTCTCCTCTCTTTGGAAAGGCTTTTCTCACCTGCTTTGTACAGAAGAGCCTGAAGATGGGGCTGAAACTCAAAGCATGAATCTGGCTCACACCCTCCCTTTCTTTTCCAGTCTGACTTTGTTTGTTTGTTTTCCCCTGGGAAATCTTACCTCTGCCTCACCGGAAGGAAGAAAAACACCCAGGTTGGATCAAAACCCCCATCTCCAGATGGCTCAGTGCTCAGCATCCAGGCACGTGCAGGACATCAGGTGATGGCAGCACACCAACGCTTTCTGAACGCATCGTTCAAGTCAGGGGCCGTCAAGGAGAAGATCTCCACGGCAGTAACAGGCCTGCAAGCCAGAAACAACCCGTCATTTACATTGCAATGAGTTTGCTGTCACGCAAACACGTGCCTTTGTCCTACACCAGGAATAGCTGGGGCTTAGTTACTCTTTATTTCATTATCCCTGTCTGTGCTCACAGAAAAGCGCGGCTGTGCTGCCACACAGTATCACCACATAACAAGTAAGAAGTTTGGGATGCAATCAGCATTTAGGATCCTCCACTGCAAGCTCATCCCACAGTTTCTGGACTTCATTACTAAAAGAACAAACGGTAATCGGACCCTTCCAACCCAGACCATTCTGTGATTCTGGTCAGACAGCATTGCTTTGAACACCTCCAGTCGGAGCCTTCCTGGTTAAGCGTAGCCAAGGTCCCTTCTCCATAGCTACAGCAGCCTACCAGCATCTAAAAGCACGTGTTACGTTGCTCGCTCACATCTGAACGTAAATTGGGTTCACCCCTTTTGGCACCACAGTTAGGAACTCCCCATTTTGCATTCTGATGGATTCTTTTTCAGGCTACAAGCAGCACGCACAGCAGACTTGAAGGCTGCGAGCAGTGAATGAAGCCAGCAGGGACTTCATCACCACATCCCTTCAAGCAGATTTCCCTTCTGACAGGAAAAGACAGAGCAGAGCAACAGTGGCTTTCCATGTTTCAGGCTTCAACTTCGCTTCTTGTCAGAGTTGTGGGAAACACTCGTGATACTGATGGAGCCCAGGAAGTTAACTTGAAAGAGAACAAAGCATCTTTCATTAAAAACAGCTCCTGGTTAGAAAGGAACAAAACATTACAGAATCATGGAATGTTAGGAGTTGGAAGGGACTCTGGAGATCATTTAGTCCAACCCCCCTGCCAGAGCAGGATCACCTAGACTGAATCACACAGGAATGTATCCAGATGGGGTTTGAATGTCTCCAGAGAAGGAGACTCCACAACCTCTCTGGGAAGCCTGTTCCAGTGCTCCATCAGCCTCACCATGAAAAAAGCTCCTCCTTATATTCACATGGAGCTTCCTGTGCCCCAGCTTGCACTGCATGTTCAGCAGGATGATGTTTCCTGCACGTTCAGGTGAGATCGAGGTGCCAGGATGCAGTGGTTAAGAAGAATTCATTGCTGCTTTACCCCAGAGACACATGCCTGTCAGTGTCACTGCAGAGAGTGTCAGAGGGAACAGGGGCAGGAGGAAATCAGGACGTGATCAGAGCCTGAGTGGGTAAGGCACCCAGCATCCCTGAGACCACCCAGCGTCACGATACTGGTGGGGAAAGGACTCACAGTGTCCAGAGGGGACATTGCAAAGCCGGTCAAAATCACCACTTGTCATGGTGAAAAGCCTCTCCCTTTCAGAGAACTTTCCAGGTTTCTGAGGGTGAAGGTAGAGTCCTGGGAGCCTGGGCAAGGACTCCTGCCAGGGATCTGCAGGGAGTACCCCAGGGCTTTGCCTTATTTCCAGGGAGAAGATTCCCTGGCTGGAGGAATAGTTATCTTGTCTCTAATAAAGACCATAAAGAGTGAAATGTTATACAGCAAAGAGATCCTTACCTTGGGTTAAGGGCCGGGTGCAGCCTTGGAAATCAGCTGAATTATTAAGAACAGATAGTCAGACTCTTCAAAACTTCTTTTCATTCATGAAAAAGGCTCATGTGCTTCATACTCCCATAGTCTTTCCTCACCAGTTCACCACCAGATGTCTTAAAAGTTTAGGATGGAAGAGAGAATTTCATCAATTGTCCATAAACAAAGGAAATGGCAATGCCCTCAAACCCTCCCAACCTTAAGTGAACCCCCAAGTCACTCCTGTGTGCGAGGGAACAGGAGCAGAGCTGGTTCTAACTGGTAGGTGGGATGAAGCTGGATGTTCCTCTCACAGCCCCAGTCCTTTCAGTGGCTCTTGCTTACAGCCAGACTGGAGTGAGCGATTCCTGAAAACCAACACGTTCGCTGCAGCACTGTGTTCCTCTTGGCATTCCAGTGAATTATTTTTTGAGACCAGGCAAACCAAATCTGCCCAGATTTATAGGAAGTGTGTTGTCAGAAGAGTTAACAGCAGCTGTGAACTCACCACAACCCCCCACCCTCTGCATGCTCCACATCAAAGGCATGGAACAACTGAGAGGTTTGGTGCTGCTGAATGCATGAGCACAGCTGTCAGTGTTACCCTGCAGGGAAGAACGTAGATTTGCCATGCAGAATATATATATACATGTGTGTAACCCCTGGTGTGTGCTTATAGCAGTGACCGCTCACACGTGTGATGTTTCAGCAGAAGCTAGTGCCAACCAACTCCAGCAACACACTGTTTGGGGTTTTTTTTCATACACCAAACCTCCCTTTTACCTACCTCTCCAGGAGGAAATGCTCCAGGTAGCCATGAAATGGAAAGTGTCAGTGTAACGAGGACGGAGATGCAAACACTGTGCCCCACAAGGGAGGTGTCACTGCCTGAATTAAGTCTCCTTAATCTACTTAATAGACAGCACTGTTGGAGCCAGATAGGTCTGCAGTGCTAAGTGGCAAATGCTGGGCCAGAATGGCTTTAAGACTGCACTATGTGCCAACAGCCTTTAACTGGAAGGGCATGGCACGGTGACATAACACGCAATCATTTTAAACCACACGATAAAAAGTGGTATCCTGAGAATTTTGATCACTTCGAGGGGTTTTACAAACATTGATAAAGAATTGTCCCTCCTGCTCATGGTCCTATGTCTGTGTAAGCTACAAAACACTGTGATAAGGATGGAGGCTGGCTAGGAGGAAATCGGTGTGTGATGCCTGAGATGCCGTAAAAGTCACGCTCGCCGATGCTGCTGTACGTCGGGAGCATCCCCATGAAACCCTTCCAGTTCTGTCTCTGAAAGGCTGTTTGCTGGGAAGCTCTAATGCCCAACGAAGCGTGGACCTGTGCATCTCCCTCCTGCCCATCGCCACCACACTGCTGTGCCATCTTTTAAACCAGCTGCCACCATTTCCTATAGCACGTGGAAAAAACAGCGTTCTTCAAGATTAAGGATCCAAAAGCTTAAGAATTATCAGTGAAATTTATGCCATCTGGGGAAAATGATCTGATTTCTTACCAAAATTTGGAATAAATTCTTCAGTCATTTTGATTTGGCTCTGATTTTGGCAAGGAAAATAAACCTGGATTAAAATTGAAGATGCTTTTTTTGATTTGACATTTTAGCTTTTCTTCCATAGTTTGTACAATGAAATAAAACATACATAAATCAGGAGAAAATCTCTAAGGATAAAAAAAAAAGAGACAGAAAGATCACAAGGCTGAACATGTGGAATATGGTAAGTGTGGGGCTCAAAGGCATTCATTAAAAATTGGGTGAATCTGGCTGTTAATACAGATCTTTGAGAACTGGTCCAAACGTATTGCTAGGAAAGCTGAGCTTGCAGAATGTTCATGGAAGGCTCTGTCAGGGAAAGGACTCGTACAGAAGAATTGTACTGAAAAAGACATGCTGCCCCTTAAGGAATCGCTTATGAAATTAAATTCCTCCTCTCCCTGGAGTGTGCATATTTAACCTAAAATCCCACTCTCTGCACTTTTGAGATTTGAAGGCGGTAAGGAAGATACAGATAGAGAGAAAGTATAGGACTAGGAACAGAATTTTATTGGTTTCTGGAAAGTATCATGCAACAAATCTCATTGTTTTAAATGAGCTTTGCCCAGCGTTCAGAGGACAAATTAAAACGTACAGGTAAAAGGCTGCACAGGGTTAGCACCATAGGACGAACAGTGTTCTCTTTGTAACTTCATTTGGTAGAAGGTTATACAAGAAAACAGAGGAAAAGGAGAAAAATAAACCCCAGCCCAAATAGCTGACCTTGCATTTTTATTTTCAACATCCCAGATACATAAATCTAAACATCAAGATACCATGGCTCATCTACAGATGTAAATCACTCATGTTTAGCAAAACTTGCTCTGTACATTAAGAAACACTGAAGTGTCAAACGGTCACTATCACGATGTACCAGCTAATAAGCACGGTGAAAGTTGTAAAGGTCCAGAAAAACCAATGAAAGAATGGAAACCAAAGTGAGCAACCTGCCCCTCTTCCAGTCCTCTGGAGGTATGGCTACCATGGCTTGTTGCAGAGATCAAAAACAAAATCAAAGGGATGTGTACTGGTTCTGCTTGGGATGGATCAAATATCCTAGTATTATCCTATAATACTCTAATTTCATGGGCTACATGTGCAGGTGCACTGAATCCAAACTCCCCCATTTCCTATCTGCAAGCAACTGCAGGGTTACATCAGACTTCAAATGTTTGTTTTCCTTACTTCTGTATTAGTTTTAAAAAACTGCCCCTCGTGTTACTTACTGTCAGGCTTCCATGATACCCAACGGTGTCACAAACCCTCCAGTCTTTACGAAGCAGCAACTCTGACACCAGGATTTAGGAGTCTTGAACACCACATTGCTGTGTGTTGTCTTCTTAAGGCAATGGAAAAATTCCATTGAAGTATCCCAGTTTTGCATTACAGACTGATACTACAATTTCCCTTGGAAGCATCTCTAACTAATACATGTAAACCACCACTAAGTATTAAACCTGACTCAGTGATTAAAAGGAAGGTTCCTGCTAAGATGATAAGGAAGAGGCAACACTTGGTCACAGTTTAGAAGATACCTCTGTTGATTACTCCCACCCTGGCAAGGTCGCTTGCAGGGTCTTTTAACAGCGACACTAAGCAACTAGTTAGAACAAACGCTTTGCATCCAAATCTTAGCAAACTCATTTACTTTAACCCCAAAGCAAAAGGTGGTGAAGCCCACACCAGCCGTGCTATCAGACTGACAAGAAGTGACCATTAGCACTAGAACAGCCATTGCAGGAGACAGAGTTTTAACGTGGAGAGCCGACGTGAACGAGAACTACCCAGAGGAGCCTTCGCAGCCATGAGCGCCGCATCGCTTTACCGCCAGGAGAGTAACCAGACTCTGAACTTTTCTTTATCTTTCCTTTATTTATGCTTGGACTTCCAGCACCACACATCAGATACCCAGGCTCTTAAAGCTGTCCTACATCAGACTGCAGAAATACAATGCTTTCTCAACTGTCCTTGCATCAGCAAATCAAACGCTTCACATCCAACAACCCTTCACTTGAGTACTAACTTCTACCTAACAAAGGCGTCTCTTCTCCTCGGGATTCCAGCTAATGCTTCTGGCTTGTAAAAGACTAAGTGCAACCAGTTACACTGAAAGTTGACAATGCAGCTCCTGATTGTATTTCCTGTGCACACATTTACATCAGGCACGCGAGTTATATAAAATAGTCCAGAGTACAAAAATACGGTTATAACATAGGAGTACCAAAGAGCACAGAATTAGAAGGGTTTTATTACCATCCCACCAATTTATATACAGATCCCAAATCAAGGACTTTTTTTTTTTTAAATTCTAAGTATATTCCTCCCAAATTGACAACTGTAGTGTACACGCTAGAAAAACTGCAAGTTAACAACACAAATCTATTTTAACCCCCATGCTGTCTATGCAGGCTGCACCAAATCTTCTCTCTCACACACAAAAATGTATTATAAATAATTTTTCACAAAATGTCATGTATGCTTTATTGCACATTGTACATGCCAATATCTAAAAGAAAGGCTCACACCTTCCGTTTGATAGCTAACTGTTTAAATATCTAGCATTTGCTTATGTTACCAATGCTATTGCATTTTTCAGGCTCTAGACTTAATTGATAATTTAAAAAGAAAAAAAAAAAGGAGAACAGAAAATATGCCTCCAGCCATACAGCTTTTGTGAAAGAAATGAGCTCTTGAATTTTAACTGATTTCTACTGTATAAAGTCATTAAAAACATCTGACCTAATTAAAAATCCCGTTTCAAAATGTCTTCTTTTTTTTTTTTTTACTATAAAATTACGTGTATATGCTGCTTGTATAATCATATATTCCTTCTGGCTTGCAGAGTTACATGTTCCTGTGCTGTACTGACTAAAAGATTGAGCTACACAGGTCCTAGCGCTAAGTAGGGGAGTTAGTGTATCAGTGGCTGTCCTGCTGGTGGTGACAAGCAAGGAGCCCACCTGAACCACACAGCAGGCTGGCAGGAAGAGACACTGGGTACACGTGGCCATCAAAAGCATCAAGGCCATGTATAGTTCCCGTTAAGCAGATCTCTAGACTAAGGCATATGAGTAATTTTATGGTTAATATGTGGGTTTATGGTATGCTGCGCTACAATATTGACCGCTAAACAAAGAGAACGATTTGTGTATGACAGATACGTGCTGGCTGGGTAAAAATCTGCGTTCTGAGGGTTAAAACTCTGGCTTGAAGAAAAAGAAATTAAGAAGTTGATTGATCCAATGTTTTGCCAGGGGTTTCTAAAGCTTTTAGCTGTCAACAGCTCCAGAAAGGGATAAAAATAGCAAAACCAGACAACTAAAATTGCACTATTACAAAGAAACAAGTCCGTGAAAGGCAGAGTCACCAGCTGCAGTTAGGGGACAGCCACTTCAAGAAGCCGGTTGTTTTTTCGCTTGCAAGTTGGGATGTTGCCGTTTTTCTGGCTGCCTTGTATGAACTTCACACACACTTTGTCCTGTCTGAACTGGACCAGAAACCTAGGAGAGGAAGAAGGATACATTTTAGTAAAAGCTGGGGAAAACCACATGAGAAACAGAAGTCTTTTCCTGTTGGTTCTGAGCATCCCTCCAAAAGATGTTGGTTTCAGGTCCGTATTAAGACTTGGGGAGTAATAAAAAGGACAGCATAGGTTATGGTGTGGCTTGGGTGTCCTTCAGGTAGCACCTCTTAATTACCATCTTTCTCCTGTAACCCTGTACAATAGTTTATTTCCTTTAGGAAGATGGCAATTTAAACCAAATTTCTAATGTATCAGGAATGCTGCAAAGACTTATTTCCAGCTGCTTCACCATCATCCTCCAAAGGGACTTTTTTCTTTTTCATGGAAGGAAACTAAATTCTTCTATGGCAACACTGGAAGTACTGCTCTTCTGGTTTATGCTTCATTTAGTGTATCTGGTACTTTCACATACATCTAAGGTCTTAGTTAAACTTTACAGCCCCCCTGCTCAGCAACTGGGAAAATTCACTTCCTTCCCAGCAATCGCCACATCCCTGTATTTCCTGCAGTCCAGGATAAATTAATCTGGATTTGACTCTGTGCTTTCTATTGGAAGAGAAATTTCATTTAATGTGGAGAATTGCATTTAACAAACCCCAACCCAACAGGCTCCTGTGGAGCCTCAAACTTCTCCCTGATCTGGACAGCAAGATTAAAAGCCATAAAGAGGGCAGTGCTGCCTTTTGGCTCACATGCAGCAGCCGCTGACCTAAAAAGTCCTTTGTAACACAGCAGATTTCCCTTTTAGCATCCTTAAAAAGTCCTCCAGCAGAGGCCAAAAACTTCAAAGAATTTGTTCTCCAGCCGGAAAACACAAATCAAGCTGACGGCAGAACTCAGGGGAGGAAGCGGCCTCTCCTGCGCTGAGCTGCCCTTTGGTCCCACTTCCCTGCTCAACAGCCAGACTCTCAGCAGTTTAACTTGTTCAGTGCTCCGAGCCATGCAAGCATTGAGAAAGCATGAGTAGGTCTCACAGTCATCATCTCTTACAACCAAGCCTGCATCTTCCTAGACCCACTGCTCCACTGCTATAGATAAATGGGATGTCTCCTACTAGACATACCCCTGGATCAACAGCATTTTTACTTATATAAACTCTCTTCCCAAAATGTAGTGTACAGCAGCCAAAGCAAGGCCACATTTTCTCCTTGGTTCCTCGTTGTGCTCACATCTGCACTCTATCAGAAAGAAGAGAGTACTGCTTCATCATCAGCAGAGATGGAACTGCTAAAAAAGAAGCAAACAACTTAACTATTAAGTCCGGCTAAACCCAACAGCAACACATACTTCAGTGTTTTTAATCTGCAGGACAAGAAACAAAACCACATCCCAAAATACAAGACTCCCAGAAAGCAGACTGCTTTACAGACCTAAGGCAGGCAGACAGCCCAGGCTAGCACAAAGCATGCTTAAACTTTTTTGTAGTTTATTCCTTTGTAGCCATCATTAAACTAGAAACTTGCTGGGGATAAATAGCCACACTCTTGTAGAGGCTAAAAATCGAGCAAAGGAAATCACATCTGGTAACACAACAAAGGGAAATGGCAGACATAATTTTCAAGGAAAGAGCAAAATTAGCCTTTGAATAAACCCTCAAATTTGACCAGATACAAACTGTACTCTCCATCATGACTCTAGAATACAAGCAGTGCTGGGCGATCAGATAAAAGAGTCAGTTCTCACCTACAGAAGCTTTATTACACTATTCTTAGGGGATTTCCAAATCTTCTTTATTCACAATGAACACAATCACCAGACCCACACTCTCAGGGAGCACTTCACACCACAGACTGAGCACACAGCAATGGTGGACTGAGCGAGAGGCCTTTACTCATCAGGCTTTAGGAGTACACACACACAGACCACCACATTTTTATTCCGTGGCTATGAACACTGCAAGAGCAGTCCTTTCTTACGGCCAAAATACAAAACTGCACCAAGCACAAAGAAATACTAATTTCAGATGCAAGGGTTTTGGCAAACAAAGCTTTTTAATGACCAAAAAAAACCCCAGGATAACAATGGGTTGTTCAAAAACCATCCGCAGGAACCTTCAGATTCTTCTCAAAAGAGAAAGCAGGGTTGTATGGACCTGCATTACTAGCACATCATTAAGTGTGTTTGGGGAGGAGGTCTTCACTCTGTTTTGTTTGTTTTCACTAAAATTCAGCACATACTGTTCACTCCAATCCATAAACATTTCATAGGAATATGTGAACTTTCTTTCCAGTCACACACAAAACGATTCTCACAAACATAGTGTCTTCTAATTATTCCTACAGCAGCAATTCTGCTCTACAGCCCTGTCTGAAACTACTTTAAGAAAAGCACATTTTCTCTAATGACTTTCAAGGAAGTAAGAGCCAAAATGAATTCTACAAATGAGCACACACTGAAAATTGGAACCTTATTTACAACTATTCTGCCAAGAGAAAAGAAGTATTCACTATACAACAGTGTTTTGTTTTCCTAACATTAGGTACTTGACATTTTAGCAGGTTGCATTGAAGGAAATATACTTTTAAGCAAACAAGAAACATACTCATCAGATATCTCAATGTTGAGCTTCTGTTTGGTCTGGCTGAGAGTAGTGCGGTAAAGCTTAGTGGCCATTTCAATAAGGTGATCGCTGCTGAGCAGGAAATCTCCTTTACCAGCTGCTCCCGAACCCTGAAACAGAAAGGGAAGCGTTTAGGACTACCAAAACCTAGAATATGAAGAAGATGAAATGCCAGCCAAGCAGGAGGCTTTACAAGGAGTCCTCACTTCCCAGCACAATGAAACAACAGTCTTTCATCTTTTAAATTAATTAGGGACGCAGGGAAGTCTATGGGATCAAAATGCAATTCCTTCTCAAATAAACCACAAACCTGCTGAGAAGGTTAAATACACACACACACGCCCCTAACGGAGGATCATCTCCATTTGTCCTACAAAACTGCAGTGTTTCCTGTATCCCTCTTCTGGCTACACCACAGCAAACTCACAAAGCTTTCAGAAAGGAACCAGCACCAGTATTAGGATGGAGGTGGTAAGCACGAAGAGACACTCTCTATGATGTTCTTAATGATTTCAGCAGAGCAACTGTGTCAGTGCAGCAAAGGAGATACAGCACTGAAACATGTTCTTTAGAACTGAGTAATCAACTTCCTTGGTATCCCATAAAGAAGAGAGACATTTTGCCAGTGGGTCAGGAAGAACTATGCAAGCAGCTGAAAAGGAAAACGCTGCTACGAGGTACCTGAACTGGATTAAAGACCCATGCTGCAAACGGAAAGCTCCAATCCTGAAGAGGTCACAGTGAAATGAAGTCTGATTTTCACAATGAAATGACTGTTCACAATGTAAAAAACCGTTCTCATTTGGGTTCAGTAGTTTTACATGAAAGTTTTTGCAAATATGGCAAAGTTCCAGAAACTTCTGAACCCAGAGGCTAACCACTACAATTTAATGCTGCAAGGTAATTACCAAACAATCTTTATATCACTGCATGTAAGCAGGTCACACGATTGCATTATAAAGTGGCAACCAACCTCCTTCAGGTGCACTGCAAAGAAGCCATCATTTTGGGAGCTCATGGACACTTTGGTAACATCTCCCAGTGGAACCTCGGACTTGATATTCCCAGATTTTTGATCCGCCAGAAGGACGTTGTTTTTGGTTAGTAAGAAAATCCTGGATGTGGCCTGTGAAAATAGAGAAATGCAACCCCTTATCTACCCAGAGACAGAACTGGTCTCTACTGAGCACCCAGGAAGGCTGCAAGCAGTTCAGAGAGTTACTGAGCTTGGCCCACGTTAGGAAACACGAACATTTCATGTTCGGTAAAAGCTGCAGATCGGTTAAAATCAGGTCAAATTTATTTATGTGCCTAATTATAGATTAGAAGAGCTTAGCTCATTTTGGCACATATGCTTAGATGTAAACAGTTCCTTCAATTCCTGGCTTGCAGTTACAACTTTCAGTAACTGGAACTCGGAAGCTACGCAAATCAGGATAACCTCATTCCTCATGCTCTGCCAGTCCCCAGGAAAGCCAACGTACCTTGGCAGTGACAGTTCATCCAGGACTAAGCCTCACTGCTACTCACCAAAACTGTGTTGCAGAACACCACAAACCACGTAGGTATTTTCAGTGTCATGCTCTCCCCTTTTTCTGTTGGAATTATTCTTTGGGAGGATACACATTCATATTTTCAAGTGACAAATACTTTAAAAGCATGAATGTGTGTTCTTAAATTTGTCTCAGAAAATGGTAAGAAAGAGAAATGAGAACTTAATCTACATGTAACTTTTTCTTCAGTAAAAATCTGAAGAAAATCTTAACTGTTATTAATTAAGAAGCAGCTGTCTTAGGCATAAAGATCCATAGCTCATTATTAACTTATTTTAATCTCAAGAGCTGTAGCCTATGCAAGTACAGGAAAGCTATTGTCTTAATTTAATTAGTTTCTTCTAAACTGGAAAATTAACTTGGCACCGACAACAGGCAACCTAATTTCACTCCTACAAACGCATAAATGACATCTACATCTGAGAGGCTGAGATCTACTACTTCTAATATTTAGACAGATATGCTGAAAACAATTACATTTAGGAAGGGAGGATAATACTTCCTGCTTTAATAAGTATAATTTAAATGCAAAACAAGTTCTGTGTTGGCAGAATAAAAAAGTACCCAGTATCTTTAACAGCTTTATTCAGATGATACAAGAAACTTGCCTCTTTATTCCAAAAAGCTTTAGGTGTCAGTCAGAAGGCACGCAAAGTGAGCAGGGTACTCACAATTTTAAAACACAGCAAAATGTGATGATCAGGAGATTGAACAACAGCAGGAACCTTGGAAGGTTAAGTGTTCTAAATACTTAAACAAGAACAGCATTTTGCTAAATATTCAATTTTCTTTGATTGGCAAACAGAAGATCTAAAGTCGGTACAGAGACTGTATCTAGCTGTGAAACAACACAGCCTGTTATCAGTTGATGAGATGCCATTTTTGTTTGGGAAAGTCACCACAAACTACAACACAAGCAAGATTTTAGGAACCTTTATGTACATTTGAAATGGGTGCTTCAAATCACCAGTTTATGTAACAACAGCATTTCCAGTCTTGCTAAAAAAGGCAGTTTTTTAAATCCTCAGACTATTATGTGACAGAAACAAAGTCTCCCACAGCTTTGTTTCTACCAAAAATGACCTACCCTTCCAGAAAAAGCAATGCCATTTTATTACCTTCCCGTTAGCTCTGTTGATCTTATTGACAACTTCTGCAATAATGATCTTCTCATCCACGGCATCTTTAAGTTTTTTGTACTTGGGGTTCTTGCTGATTTCCAAGTAAGCCCCTTGGAAGGGCTGCCCAACACTGCCCAACAAAAAGACAAGAGAAACATGAGTTAAATGCCAATTGCAGGGAAGACATACACTTGGTAATTGTCCTCCATCCTCTGAGAAGCTGAAAACTATGCCCCCCCCCCCCCCAGCTCCGCCCCAAGCTCTGCCCTGAGGCTCTTCAGGTTGGTATCCCTGACTGCACAGTGTGGTGGTGTTGGCATTAATCTCTGCAGGCATACTACATCAGCTGAAAATAACTAGGGAAGTGCTACAGGGTATTGTGGATATATCTCCTGGCACATTATCCTAGGGGAAAGAGGGAAGGAGCAGGAGGTAATAAACAGTGTGAATATTAGGCATGGAATCTTGTACACATTAACTGCACAGGGATGGTGAATGAAGAAATCTATCACCAAAGACAGTAATAGGATTATTTTTTTCCCCTTGCTTTGGAGGCACTTTCCAATTAAATGGGCCAAATTGCTATAGGTATCAGACACGAGTACATCCTTGCATATGCAATCAATTTTGATTTAAGATCACATTTAGCAGTCTCTGTGAAAAGAGAGGAAATTAAACATGAGTAGGACCGATTCCTCTGCTCTCCCACAGCATTTCAGTGTGACAGACAAGAATCCACCCTCCAGATCTGCTGCTGTTTAAGTGTGTACCACAGCACGGTGTCAAGACTCACAAGTCACCCCATCTTACCCACCTTAGGGTTACACCGTAAGTTAGAGCTGTGCTATCAGTTAAGAATTGGTGAATACAGCTGCTGCTTGCTTTGTTCAGAAGTCACTTCAACCAATCACTTTGATTAAATTACAATCCAAGTCGTAATGCAAAGCTTTGCCAAGATCAGAGCCCGAGAGGAGCCAATGTATTACGTGCAATAGCACTACCTTTGCAATTGCATCTCTGGCCCACAGGCAGATGGGGGAGAACAGGAAGGGTACTGGTATTTTAGACTCACAAGAAGTCCCTCTCTGTTCTTAAATAGTTATATTACACACAGAAGATTAGCTACATCCTATGAATCATTATACTAACTAATCAGAAACTTGATACAGTAATTTCCTCCACCCTTAGGTCAATAAAAAAACCCCAATAGGAGCTAATCAGCTGTGAAGACAAGACAAAATGAGATGGAAACGTTTCTAAATGAGAGCAGGGTGGGGAAAGAATTCTGACTTTCTACCCTGTGGGAGCTTTGGGGGTTTTTTTGGTTTTATTAATTAGCATTATGAAACCATAGTCACCAAATCAGTAGATTCTCTGCAGACTGTGTCCCTAAATCAAACAATGGCAACTTGCAAGCTAAAACTGAAATAAATCACAGCTACCCTTCATCACATGCACCACTTAAAAGCATCTTGGATAAAAGTAGCTCAGATACATATTTTCCTGCCTTGGAAGCACCAAAGCAGGTATATAAATAAAATTCCTTCCCAAGGAGCTCTATGCTTATCAGATATATACTGACTTGAAGCAAAGCAACCCTGCTTACTTCCAGAGAAGTCCAAAGGCAGTGTCCTTCTCTTTTCTCAGCAGCATAAAAAGATAGCTCAAAGCAAATAAGGAACAAACCACAAGCTAACATATACAGCCAATAAATAACTGATTTACAGAAGGGAAGAAAGAGAAACACATACTAAGCCCACTACAAGAAAAAAGGAAGTGCTTCAATAAAAAGAAAATAAAAAGACATTAAAAGCCCCCAATAAAACATACAAACAATCATCTTTGGATTAGATGATCTTTCGATGTCCCTTCTAACTCCTAATGTTCTGTGATTCTAAGCAGATAAGCAGAGCTTGTCCATGCACGGAGCTGCCCTCATCGACTCTTGCAGATTCCCACTCCTCCCCTCTACTGAACCTTGCTTGGCTAAGAGAGCCAATGGGATCCTGGGGTGCATTAGGAGGAGTGTGGTCAGCAGGTTGAAGGAGGTGATCCTCCCACTCTACTCTGCCCTGGTCAGGCCCCACCTGGAGTATTGTGTCCAGTGCTGGGCTCCCTGGGATAAAAAAGACAGGGATCTCCTGGAGAGAGTCCAGAGAAGGGCTACAAAGATGATTGAGGGCCTGGAGCATCTCCCCTGTGAGGAGAGGCTGGGTGAGCTGGGACTGTTCAGCCTGGAGAAAAGAAGACTAAGGGGGGACCTTATTAATGTCTATAAGTGTCTGAAGTATGGGATGCAGGGGGAATCAGCCAGCCCCATTTCAGTGTCTGTGGGGACAGGACAAGGGGAAATGGCTGCAAGTTGGAGCACAGGAAGTTCCACACCAACATGGGGAAGAACTTTTCCCCAGTGAGGGTGCCAGAGCCCTGGGACAGGCTGCCCAGGGGGTGTGGAGTCTCCTTCTCTGGAGAGATTCCAGCCCCGTCTGGATGCCGACCTGTGCAGTATGAGCTGGGGAGCTGCTTTGGCAGGGGGGTTGGACCCCAGGAGCTCTCAAGGTCCCTTCCAACCCCTGTGATTCTGTGATTTACAGCCCCTTGTTCCTGCTCGGCGCCGACCGTGGCTTCTACAAGAAAACTCAACTGAGACAGACGAGACCTTTGTTTTCAAGAAAAATGCAATTTCTAATCTCACATTCGCTCTCAAAAATCCAATTCAATTTATTTTGAACTTATTTTCAACTAGATCTCTAATTTGGCAGCTTTAGTGCATGCAGAAAAATGTGCATCCCGTAAATAAACTCACATACTACTGCACTTTCTTGAGTAACAGATAGCACTGACAAGAATTTACCAGTTTTTAAGAACTAAATAATGTGAGTAGCAAAAAAGTTTATGTGCAGAGATTTAACATTTTTTAAAGAGTCTTCAATTTTAAAAAAATTAAAAATCTAAGATGGACAGGAACTTTTAAAGCACTTTTAAAAAAGTATCCTTTCAAAAATATATAGACCAATGTATCTAACTCTTAAATTACCTAGTCTTCACATTCCAGCATTATGCTGAATGCACTAAGTGTGAACATAGGAGAGGTCCCTGGGAGTGACACTGCTCATTCCACATTTAATGGTAGCAGGAACCAGCCTGATGGAAACTAGAGGAAAGGGTGAGAGTCACTCCCTGTTACAAGTTCTCCCAACTTCTACGATGTGAAAAGGTCATGAGGGGTTAGAACAACAAGACATCAGGACTTTGTGGAAGAAGTGCTCAGAATCTCAGTGTTAGTGGGCTGCAACAACATCTAAGTTATGAAGCAAAATCTCCAGGATTGTAAACTAAATTGATGGAGGGACACTGTCAAACAAGGAACATGCACTTTCCTGATTGACATAAAAAGGAAAATCTTACTTGGTTTCCTAAATCTATGTAAGGATATTGACTATAGTACACTAAAAGCAGCAGTTGTTACCTGGCTGGATATAAAGCCTTCTTGTCCTTAAAAAGTTCACTCGCTTCCAGTTTTTCTTCATATATAAGCTTCTGCTGATCTGTGAACTGGTCTCTGTACTTTTTACACTGCAAAACATGATACATTAAACAAACAAGTTATCCTTCCTGATCTGATTTGAAGCAGCAGCACAGGCTAATGTTTGCTTATTGCTCAAGATGCACATTCTTTGTGTACTTCTGAAATGACTCAGCTACATCCTACGCACCACTCTAGCACAGTAACAAACAGCAGAGGTGTTTTTTTTCTCCTCACCTATTCTAAATACTTCTGAATTACACCCAAAACAGTATCTAAAACATCTCATTTAAGCATGTTGCATCTGAACAAGAGTTTAATCTATTTGATAACCAGTCACTGAAAGACTGTGCTAAAGTGGCTCACTGAAACACACACACACACACATACAAGTCTGTATCTATATATCTAGCCCCACAGTTGTGGAAGTTTTCATCAACAGAGAGGAAGAACAAAGCACAGCTCAGAGGAGGAGCTTTGCAGGCTCAGAAAGAAAAACTGTTCCTTGACAATTCACAGAAGGGAACCCATAAGACCAGTGAAGTGTCTCATCAGCACTTCTGCAGATTCTTGCTGCTCTCTCCATCCAAATATCCAAACCAAATTTCAGCTAACCACAGTTCATAAGTAAAAAATTCCACCTGGTACTTCCAGTGTTAGACTAAGAGCTAGTCCCAGTCCTGGCCATGGACACAAGTGTTACAAGCTACCAATTAACAGGCATACTGCTTTACTGCTCAGTTAAAAGGTGATGGCAAGAAGTGATCCTCTCTCTCTAGCCCCAGGAAGGAGGGGGCAGGATAGTTATACCCCTCGCAGGCCAAAGACAATGATCAAGAGACATGTTTCATAAAATACCCTGTCTGGAACAGGGAATAAATACATCCTAAATCCAGCCCCTCCCTGAAGAACACAAAACCACTGAAAATCGCATGATGAAGTTGAGTACAGATCAGACCACAGTGTATCCTACCCTCCACAAATGGAAAATTCTCTTTAGTTCCTTGTGAGTTGAATCCAAGAAAAGGTAAGGTCTCACTGGCCAGTTTTTATCTATTGGTGATAAAGAAGGCATCTTATTCTTCATTTCCAGAAAGTACTTCTGCATCTATGAGGAAAGTGAAGGAAGATGTTTTATTAATGTTTGAATAGCAGAGTTACTGAAATAAGCAAGGAAAAGCAGAGGCTCTGTGCTTAGAAGCACAGTTACTAAACTGCAACTCTCTGATCTAATAAACCTGAACATGCATTTTAAAAAGCCAGGTATACTGAGAAATGAAGATTTAGGTATCGTACAACCATGGCACATGCTCAATTAGTGCCATTCCCACAGCTTCAAAATACTATTTACCACCCTTTCTTTACAACACTGGAATTCTAGTTGTCAGTTTTCTAGGGGCTAGCTTAGGCACTTCCTTACAAGGACCATCACAGCCATAACTGGGGCCTCCAATACAAGAAAGATGTAGAACTATTGGAGAGGGGTCAGAGGAGCCACGAAGATGATCAGAGGGCTGGAGCACCTGCCCTACAAGGGGAGGCTGAGGGAGCTGGGCTGGTTCAGCCTGGAGAAGAGAAGGCTGTGGGGGGACCTCATTGCAGCCTGACAGTACCTGAAGGGAGATTATAAACAGGAGGGGAATCAACTTTTTAAAAGGGCAGATAATGGCAGGACAAGGGGGATGGATTAAAACTGAAGGAAGGAAGGTTTAGATCAGATATTAGACGGACGTTTTTTACAGAAAGAGTGGTGAGGGGCTGGAACAGGCTGCCCAGAGAGGTAGTGGATGCCCCATCCTTGAAGTGTTCAAGGCCAGGTTGGATGGGGCCCTGGGCAACCTTGTGTAGCTCCAGGCCTGAGGTTGGAGCTCTATGATCCTTGGGATCCCTTCCAACCCTTGCCATTCTATTATTCTATGATAATACAGCTGTCACTTCTGCTAGGAAACAAAGGTGTGAAACACAGGAAATGTACAAGGTGCTTTGTACAGGTATATACATACAAGTCTCTGGAGGGTAAATTCATAGATTTTTCTTCCAGCATTGGCTCTGAAGAATTTCCTGTACTCTCTACGGACCTGAAAAGTTAAACAAACCCTCAGAGTGAACCCAAAGAATTAATTTGTTTTCACAGGTAGCCTTTTATATAGCTCTACGGCAGAAAATAAGGGGGGAAAAAAAAAGCATACACACATGCAAAGTGTTCCCTGAAATAGGAAAACCTGCTACATTCAAATATAGCAACCAGACCATGGACTGAGAGGTGAGAGAGCTACCTCAACCGACCTCAGGTACAGTCATTTGCAAATTTAACAGACAATTTTAATAACTTCCTCTGCAAAGGCCAGATATTAAAATATTCTTGAAATTACAGCACAAATTCATTTTCACAGGCTTTTGCATAAAACTTGACTGGAAGAAGTGAGCTGTCATCAGTAATACACATTTTTATTGGCTCAGAAGAGAGGCTGACCTGATGCTAATTACATAGTGAACTCACAGACTGAGTTTTTCACCTTTAAGATTCTTAATACACAGATTTTGCTGTAATTAAAAGGGATTTTTAGATCTTTATTTTTCCAGTGCAGCCTTATGCCTAAGAAAACTCTTCACAAGAATAGCCTTCATTCAAAAAGAATATGTTTTGTGTGTTTGATAAAAGCAGTGGTTGCTTAATGTCAGCAAGCTTGATATTTGCTGCTAGAATTTATTTATAAAAAAAAACCCCAAACATTCAAAAGTGAGCACTGAGAAGCATTTTTACAAGTGATACTAAATTTTAATATGTGATTGTAAATGCCAGTTGCAGAATACTTGTTTCCCTTGATATTTTTGTCAGTCCCTTCAGAAAACTCCATGTGAGAGCACAGAACTGACTGGGGGGGGGGGGGGGGTATGGGAAGCTCAGGCTTACATCAAGTTAGCTGAAACACAAACCTCTCCCCCCCAACTTCTTCCAAACTTTGGCACAGCCTGCAATACACCTGTTAAAAGCTTTGGGCAAAAGCCATGGAAAACATCGTGGCTTTGCATAATTTACCCCAGAGCCAATTTGGTGGGTTTTGCTAACTCACTCTGTGGTGCAGAAAATAAAGGGAAATTCGGGCAGGAAAAAACCTACATCAACTCCCATGAAAAACGTTCACTTGGCTTATCCTGGCACACCTTCTGCCCCATGCTGAGTGTCATGCATTTTAAGATAAGCCAGCATTTTGAAAGCAAGAATCAGTCACCGTTGTGGGATTAAAAAATCTCCAGAGATAAGGAGGCTTTGTTTAATTACACATTAAGATGCATCAACAAAACCAACAGCATTCAGCTGTCTTCATTCTATGCAAATGCAGCACGATTTTTTCCTCCTCACATTGTAAGAAAAAATATTAAGAGTTCTTATTCACTGATTTTCTGTAAGGTATAGAGCTCTGTAATTACTGTACATCCTTTATTTATTATTCAGGGATGGAAATTAACACACTCAGAGCTACTTCAACCCCAATCAACCCAAGTCTCACCATGCTCTCGTGTACTCTCTTTAGTGATGTTGCTTTATATTATTCTTTGTGAGCTGCAAGGTGTGCAAATTAATGTGGAACACAGGGACTAATATATACCCACACATCCTATTGGTGCTGCAGGGAAGCTGCAAAGCAAGCACTGAGAAATGCAAGCCGTTCCAGAAAAGCCTACATCTGGAAAGTACCACCAAGGCTATTAACATCTACTGATGAAAAAGGACTTGGCGATTAATGGTTTAATCTTGATCAGTCATAGCAAGTTTCCATCTTCACTTCCCTATGCCATGGGTGAAAATGTCATCAGATGAGTAAGAACTGTCCGTGGTAACAGTGCTCTGTGTGTGTGTGTATTTATTTATAAGTATATATAAAACACTATGCTGTTATTCAGAAAAACCTGCATGTTTCAGGTGAGACGAAGTACTGCTTTCACTATTTAAAAAGCACACTGAAAAACCACACCACAGACAGGCAGACACATATTACTGCTGTAATGTGCCTTAAGGGTTGTCATTTAAATGCTGCTGTTTGATGCAAGACAGCCTCTGAGTTCTCAGGAGGGACATATTCTTATTTTAAAACCACTAAACCAGACCCACTTTGGCAGTGGCACCTAAGCATGATTCTGATCTGCAGAATGACTTCTTCAAATGGCACCTTTGTATTTCCAGCCCTGGTTTCAATGTATGCACTGTAACATGGGTTGTTTGGGGTTTTTTAAGATATATTTAAAAATACATTATCCATAATGATATATTTTCTAACAATTTTTTCCATTCCATCATTGTTAGAATGAGAGCAAGAGTGAGAGACTATACTCGCATTACCAAATAAATTGTTCCCTTGTAAACTTCTGCAGCCTGAACAGCCCCACTGGCAAAAGTGACAGCCAGCCAAACACAACTGGTTCAGATTCTTGCAGCTCTTCAGGACTGTGTCTGTACAACTGTGTTTGAAAACTGTGTTATGTAAATAATTTGGGCACAGACCTGAAACACCTCAAGATGCCATTTTCGTAGTCTATTTACAGAGCAGAACTACATTCTTCCAGATTACAAATGTGTTTTCTTTTGCCAACCAGTCCTTGAAAGCAAGGGACAGAAAACAAAAGACTCTCAACATCTCAATTCTGGGGGGTATTCATGGCTGCCACGAGCCATAGGTAACCACAAGCATGAAAAGGCTTGATGGAAGCTACAGGATGTTATCATTAGCTTTACGTCATGCTCTCAACATTGAGGTCAGGGGTCTAACCTGAGCAGCAAGTGAGAATCAAACAGCTTCACCCTACTTCCCATTCAAACAAGAGGAGGTTGCAACAAGAAAATACATCCTTGTAATCTTTCCTGATAGCATCTTTGCCAAGGTAGGTCGGGTTTTTAAAGTAGCCATAATAGGGTCCCTTTAATCTGACATTTGCCTTTCAATGGAAAACTGAAATTCCTGATATGACAAAAAACTACCTGATACATAAATACTGCTGTAAATGAGGCATTTTTACCTTAGGAATTTTTCAGGTAAGCCCCTGACAAAATTAAGCACCATAACTATATGCAAAAATCCCCCCTGCCCGTTGAGCTTGTTTATTAAGTGTTAGTAAGATGCCACGCTTTATTGAGTTCATGTTGACAGACGGGAGTGTTTGAGAAAGTACCTTCAGTCCAAGCCAGTAAGCCCAAATGACTGCAACAGCATGCTTACGCCTAGCCTCCTCCTTCAAGCGTTTCAATTCCCTTCGAGCCTAAAAGGTTTAGATAGTGAACAAAAGAGACAGCCCGATGCAGACAGCACAACCACCAGGAAAAGCCTTCTCCCAAACAGAACAGCCAACTTACAATCCAGACACAGAAAGATGGAGGAACAGCGTTTGACCTTTAAAACCCAACGTGTCAGTGTGAATGGGTGTGAAGCCACACAGGGAGGTCAAAAAAGCCTCCACTGCTGCTCAAGTGGCACGTACAGATAAGAATTTTGTTTGGCCCCTTATTTCCTATCAGTGTTTTTATCTTCTCCTCCGTGCATATCTCACAGTCAGTGGCAAGTATCTTGCAACTTGATTCTAATAGAGAACTTTGCCAGCAGTGGCATGGTCAGAATGATGCCCAGGAAAAAAAAAATCAAACTTGCTAAAATGTCACTGTCATGTCACTTCTTCCACTGGCAGGAGCCAGGGCAGAACAGAATCAACTCTGAAGCTATGTGTGCACTGATGAATTACCAGCACTCTGTTGAGGGCTTTTATTTTGGAGGTTATTTTATTTTCATCTTTATATACGTCTAAAAAAATCCTCCAGCCCAGTAAACTACGTGTGTCTTTATAGAATGAAAGCATTAGTCCCTCGCCGCCCCCCACCCAAACCTAGTGCCCTCCTCATGTACAAAGAGATAGGCACCTAGCTACACCTCATCCATCAGGCCCATTTTGGGAAAGCAATTTACAAAGTATTGTAAACAGAGAGATGTGTGTAGACAACTCAACGGAATCTCACATTTTAGGAGAGGACCGGGATGTTTGATACTCGCTTAACTGACAGTAACTGATGATAAAAGTAAAACAAAGAGTTCCAGTACCATAGGGTCAGCCACAGCAGCTGTAGCGATAGATCTGCAGCGTTCAAGTTATATGTTGCCAAACAGACTTGTGCAAGAGCAGTCCCAGCTTGTGCCAGCTACACTTGCCTGATGTAGCTAGAAAGGTTATTTTGCATTAGCTGCAGGCCCTTGGTAAAGAAGACAGCTTCATTCATCTGCTGGGAACAAAAGCTCCTACCATAGAGCACTGTAAGAACAAGGACTCTGGAAAGCTGAGGTTTTCTCTGCTGTGTGAAACAGAAGGAAACTGCATACTTGAGGTTTAGAGCGTTTTTTATAGGTGCTTCTTTTTTTTGTTGTTTTGGTTTGTTTTTGTAAAACAAGGGCTCTCTGATGATAACATTCAGAAAATTTTGTTTTAAATATTCCCCTGGGAAACGATAAAACATCCCACCAATAGCAAGCCTTACCTCTTATCAGAAACTGTAATTCTTTTTCTAATCTTAACTCAATTTAGTTTATTACCCTCAGAGACGTATAGGTAATATTTAGATTATTTCTAGTTAACAAATAAGAAGGCAATTTTTCATTAAATTCCCCTGAGCCAACTGATTAAAAATAACTATTAAAACATGTCAAAATTATCCAAATCTACTAAATATTTAAATGAGGAGCTCCACAGTTAAGACTACTGCATCCGCTCTCTGGATGTGTCCTTTTTAATTCCAAAGAACATGTTAAACCTAGGAAAGTAACTATCACTTCTGCAGGACAGAGCAATTTTTTTTGGTGAGAGGAACCTTGGTTAAAAATAAATTACCAAAGTATTGTATTTAAACAAACATAGATGAGACAGCACCCTGTCAAATTACACAGCTACCTAAATATCAGGCTGAACTGCAAGGTTCTGAAGTCTCTCTAGTCTGAGGGAAACGCTGTACGTGTTTGTTTGCATTCCCAGGGCTGCCACTTCATTAGCAATCTAATAGATTTATATCGAAATAGCAAAGGTCAAACTCAGCATTACACTCCAGATGTAATCCGAGTGCGTTTCTCCATCTAATTGGCAAGGTGTTCTGACAACACCCCCACACCGCCCCTCCAACCTAAATGATAGCTGGAAAATGTTTTAAACTTAATTTTATTTACTGAAAATGATGTTCAACTGAACTATGGATGCAGTAATTGAAAGCAATAAATTTTTGACCTCTCGTGAACGGCATTTCAAATGTTCACATAACCCACAACTGCAGGCTGGGGATTAGCAAGAATCTTTCAGTGGGACTTTGCTTCTGAAAACAAACAGCTGATGCTGGAATTCCTAGGATTTTTCTAGGGCTGTAAGTTTAGAATTGCAAACTAACATAGCTTGCTACTAAAAGATCAGGTCATAAAGCTGTGCTTTACTGGTACTTACTGAAATGTTCTTACCGGTTCAAACCGCAGACAGTGACTCAATTAAGCCAATTTAAATTAAAATACAGTAAAACTTAATACCGTTGGTTTGAAGTTGTAAATGAAGGCTGTCCAGGATGCAGAATATACAGCCTGGTGAAAATCCCAACTGGATCACGGACACGGCGTCACCTTAAGCGCTTTTTATGGGGAAAAAACCCACACCAAAATACCCCAACCTTCTCTCCCCCCACAAACCATGCTTTGCATATTTACATGTAGTTAAATGCATTTCCTAATTTGAAAACACAGTAGTCTAGTAAATTTTAATCCAGTCTAATGGCTTGTTAGTGCAAATCACTACTTGGTTGCCATGCAAAGGGTTTCCTACTCTACCCAAAAACTGACATACAGAATGTTGTCAGGTTTATGAAGTGTGGCATGAATGGAAATGGAAGGAATCAATGATCATGCTCTATTATTTTAAAGTCAATTGTATTAGTCATTCATTCTCACTATTTACTACTGATTAATTGTTGATATTTTTGGGTAATGAAGGGGGGGCATGTGATATGTGCATGAAGTACCTTATATCCAAGCCAGTAAGCCCAAATAACAGCAATAGCATGTTTATTTCTAGCCTCCTCCTTCAGTCGTCTCAGTTCCCTTCGCGCCTGTGATGCATTTGAAAATGGGATATAGAAAAGCTTAGGAAAGAAAAGGTTACTGCAAGTTCCCAACGGCGTGAGAAAGGAAGAAACCAGTCACTACAAACAGCAAATATTAAAGCGTGGCCCAGCTCCCCAGATTGCACCAGCTAAAACGTGTTAGCAGCAAAGAGAAACTAAAAGAAAAAATAAAATAAATAAAAACTAGCAGTTTAAGCTACAGAAAATATTTCTAGATAGCCTTATCCTGAGGGCCCACCTTGGTTCTATGTAGAGACAATGAAGTACACAATTTGTTGCCATTCCTTACCTGGGTACCATGCCAATAGGCAGCAATTACTGTAGCAGCCTCATTACAACGCTTCTGATGCTTAAGTTCCCGAAGAAGTTTCCGAGCCTGTAAACATTTCAAAACGTTGCTTTATTCAAAGTAACAATTATAAATTCCTTCACAACTTTATACTAAGGCACTGCAACTTGTCAGTCTAGACAAAACCAAACTCAATGCCTCCAAATCCCCACGCAAATCAATTCCTAAACGCTATGCAGCCAGAAATCTCTCGTCCCAGGGAGGATTCTGTGCACAAGTCCGAGGTTTGAACAGGTGGGTCAGGGCACCTTAGTTCAATGTTTAGCTCCCTCCCAGATTTGCTGCATCACCTGAGATATCTATACATCTGGGAACAACATGTTTCCTCCACACAGTATGTGTCTTAGCCATTTAGACAGCAATGAAGGGTGAATCACGAGTCAATTGCCTGGCTGTAGGCTGCTGTCATACCTGGCTTTTACCCGCCGCAGTGCTACTGCAGAAGAGAATCTTTCTCCAGCAACAAACAGAAAACCCTAACTCAAGGGGAGATGATGCTTTTACCCAATTTTCTTCAAATAACACTCATGGGAAAAGACAGCATGTCAATAGTTAGGCTGAAAGGATATTTTTAACTCGTTTAAGCAAAATAATAGAGACAAAGTGAAAACCAAAAAAGCCCAGTAAAATCAAATTACGCTAGCTTATTGCTGGCAAACTTGAAAACCTTCTGGGCAGGAGAGGGCTGCTTACACCTATAGCTAGTAACTGCAGCCCCTTCCTTTCCTGTCTGACAAGAAGGGAACTGGGTCCAGAATTAAAGGCCGGTCTCTCTTCCCTGGATAGAAGAGAAAGACACATTTAGCAGGGTGGAGAAAGGAAAACAGAGGTGCCCAGAGACATTTTTTCTGAAGCTGGACAGAAGTAGTTGCTTTAAGCACTGTGGCTGCTTTCATGTGAGCTGTTAACCTCACTTTTACCTCTTATTAGAGCATCACTCCTGAAACCTTTACCATGGCTGCAGGGTTATCCCTTCAAAAAGGGCAAATCTCTTGGAGAAGCTGCAGAATTATAGCAAATTGAGGCAGAGGACAAGCAAACAGCAATAAAGTACTTGCTCAATGCAAACTGAAAACAGTACTCACCCCTCTGCTTAGCTCACAGAGGAGAATTGAAGATTCAACTCAAGCAACATACTGCCCAAGTGACCCAAACGCTTTTATTTTAAGCCTGCTTTCAATATCATTCTTTGCAAATCCTGTTAACTGTAAAAATACCCACTGACCACAACTTTTTTCTTTCCAAATCAGTCTATTGTTACATTTTTCATGAGCCCAGTGGCAGTCACAGACCATCCTGGAGCTGCTGGGTGCCTGGTTAGCTAGTACCTAGGTCAGCTCTGAATGCCAGACTCATTCATTCACACTGCAGCCCATGTAAGGAGGGCACCTCTCTCCAAATTCTTTGGCAGAAGACACCCCAAGGATAACCAAGTAGTTTAGTACGGCTCCAGCCTTCCATGTGCATCATTTGCAGGGATTTATGGGCCAAGGCTGCATGCAGATGTCCCCAACTCACCTCTTCTATGGCAAATAGGAGTGTTTACCAACAGCTACTACACAGCCACAGTTCAATGGGCAGAAGGCATGGAAGTCAGAAGGCTCAGTGCACCTGGAAAGTGTTTTCTGCCCCGCTCCTTACCTCACCATGCAGACACAGCTGCAGTGACAGGGAACTCACCTTCCATCCTCTGATGTAAGACTGCACTATAATAGCCGAACTCTTTATCTTCTGGTATTTTTTTTGTTGCTGTATTGGAAATAAAGATGTGATGCTTAGAATAGAACGTTGGAACTGTGAAGTACTGTGTAATACAACTCCCAGTACCAAGGTCTGAAAACATGATTAAGGATAAAAGCACACAGCGTAAAAAGCCAACAGCTTCTGACCAAGCAGATCCCAGCACAGATTCTGTGTTTAACTCGAGGGGAAACAAAGCACATCAACAACGCTGCGTGGACAATGTCACTCTGTTTACAGGAACACCAAGTTCATGGTCAGCAGCACAAAAGTGACATGGATTAAATACTAACAGTGACAGCTTTATTTGTCTTTCCCACTAACACAGTGGCATACAAACCATCACAAATGCTCAGGTTTGTTGGCTAAGCTTTTTACCATCTTTTCATAAGACTTGTGCTGTTCCTATTGCCCACAGTCTCTTTATAAAAACAAAAGCTGATGGTAACTTTGGAACAGGAAAAAAGAAAAACCACTGATTCCTGAATGACATGCTGGAATATTATCCAAGTATGCCACTTTGAACAATAAATTTCCTGAGACGTGGTTTCATTCTTAAAAGTTCAGCTCTCCAGTAGACCAGTGGTTACTTTAATACCTAGTGAACAACAGCTGACAATGTGCAACAAGGCTTTTAGACTTCACACTCATCCCACTCAGTTACAGTGAACATCTCTGCAAGCATGCTAGAGAGAATCCCCTTCAGGCCACAGTCATGCCATGACTGATGTCCATCATGCCTCGCAAGGGAGCAGACAGGCAAGTGTCTGCAGATCCTTTAGCCAAGTCTCCAGCAGAAAGAGATGTCAAAAAGCTTTGCTCATGCAAGGGACTCCAAATCATGATGCCCAACTGTCATGCTGGCTTAGGAGAATGCTGCCCTCAGTCTACATGAAGCAGCTGAGGACACAGCACTATTATCACTCCTAAGTCTGAATTCATCCTGCATTCAGAGGCAATTGATGCTGTGTTTCACCAGCGCACCAGTAAAGGTCTACAGTCAATAAATCAACAATGATGTGAACTTAGTCATACATTTGGGTTTTTTCCATTTCTTTGTAATTAAAAGTTGTGACAATCTAGCTGTGGTAACTAAATTTTTAATTCACTGAGACAGTATGAGATCACAGTCCAGTTCTGTACTAATGCTGTTTGCAGAAATAGTGCATTCTATCACAGAAGTTCAGAGACAGGAGTTTTTACAGTGAAAAAGCATTTATTCATATTCACAGAATCACAAGGTTGGAAAAGACCTTTAAGATCATCAAGTCCAACCAATCCCATCCTAAGCTAAACCAGATCCCTAAGTACCTCATCTACTCTTTTTTTGAACATATCCAGGGCAGGTGACTCAGCCCCTCCCTGGGCAGCCTGTGCCAGGCCCTGACAACTCTTTCAGCAAAATTTTTTTTTCTAATGTCTAATCTGCCCCTGCCCTGGCACAGCTTCTTGCCATTTCCCCTTGTCCTGTCTCCAGTCACCTGGCTGAAGAGACCACCACCCACCTCTCCACACCCTCCCTTCAGGTAGTTGTAGCCTCCTCTTCTCCAAGCTAAACACCCCCAGCTCCCTAAGCCGTTCCTCATGATTTGCCCTCCAGCCCCTTCCCCAGCCTGGCTGCCCTTCTCTGGACTCGCTCGAGGATCTTAATGTCCTTCTTACAGTGAGGAGCCCAGAACTGAACCCAGCACTTGAGGTGCAGCCTCACCAATGCCCAGTACAGGGGCACAATCACTTCTCTAGACTTACTGGCCACACTGGTTTTGATACAAGCCAGGATGCCATTGGCCTTCTTCGCCAATTCTTCCAAATGATCTATACTTCTCTCTAATTATCCATGATAACCAAGCAAAACACTAATGGCTTTCAAGATGATAAACAGAAGCGCTTGTCAAATGAAAAATGGTGATTGTCAAGTCTGCAAGTTCCAGTTTAAGATGCTTTCTTCCCACATAATATATCAAGCTTTCCAATATGCGCATGATAACAAAACGCCGCCGAGATGTTTAAGAATTATTTTACAACTTAAAAACAATAAAGCATTTTTCTGTCATATAGGTCATCACCGTTTACTAGCTGACAAAACAACACAGAAGAATCATAAACCAGCACTGCTCAATTCACGACAGGGAACGCCCAGCCTACAAAAAGGCTTGAAACTGTTTCAGAACTCTACTGGTAGCAACTATGAACTAGGAATCTTAGGAGCTATAATTAAAATAAATCCCTGGGATCCTCCCAAGCAGCATTCCTGAGCTCCAAATGCAAAGGTTCCAAATAAGGCAAAAATACAAAAAGCCTTAGGAATGACTGAATTCCACAGAATTACACATGTATATCACTGAACATTTTTTACATGTTAACCATATGCTTTGAGAGCGCTCTAAGTGCCAGGCAGCAGAGCATTTTAGCTGAATGAGACTCTTCCCAGCTGGCCCACAAAATTGTGCTGTTGCAGAGCTAAAGGACTCTAGTGAGCTTTTTAATTATTTCAGCACAAGCACAAAGTAAATACTTAATAGTAGTCTCTAGCAACTAAACTTTCTGTTATTCATGGTTTTGATACTTAAATACTACCGTAAGACTGAATTCTATCCATACTTCTCCTCCAAGGAATAATACCAGATGAGGGTACTTTATCCCATAAATACAGTGGGTTTATGAAATACCTTATCAAGCTGCTATGAAAAAACATATTCAACAACAAGAGGTCATCCCCCTGCTCCCCACCCAACCCTATTTAGTAAAGGTATTATCTTACTGCATATCTCCTGTACCAGGAAGCAATCACAATCTGGCTTTTCTTCATCAGCAGGAAGCGTGTGCGGCACTTCCAACCCCTGTAAATCTTCTCAATCAGAGTAGCCAAGTCCTCCAACCGCTGCTTTCTCAGATCTTCTAGTTTGAAGAGCTGGGTGTGGAGTTTTTTATGGTTTGTTTGACGTTGGAAGAAAAAACAGTGAGGAAGAAAAGAACAAAAAACTCATAAGCACAGCTATTGTAAGAGCAATCGCTCCTTTATTCAAGTCCCCCTTCAGACATATTTGATTTCTTCATCTTCAGAGTTGTGGGCAGATGCAGCAACAGGGTTTGTGACAGATACGTTGCCACAAATCAGTGCATAGAAGTTAGGTTAAATCCAGGCTGACAGCTATTGCAAAGTCTTGATTCACACCAATTTTAATGGGTCTAACATTAAAAAGTGCCTTTTTTAATGCTATATTCCACAGCAATACAGCAGTGCACTGCATCTAGAAAAATCTGTAGTAAGCAGCTAGTGAATTAAGCAGGTAATGTGGGCTGATTTTGCGGGAAAGATGTTTTTCACTTACCGTTCTTGGGTTGCGAATGAATATCTTTGATCTTCCAAATGAAAACTCTTCTTCAGGGATTTCCAATTCATTAAACAGTACCTCTACTCCAGCCCTAATAAGAAGTAAATGAGCTTAACAAACATGACCCTCAGGCTCTAAAACTTCTTAGTTTACATATTCACAGATTAACTTATGGAAAACATATGAAAGCATATTTTAAATTCTTAAATAGTGCTTGACGTAAGAAGATTGAAAACCTAACTCATTTACTCACTGGTTATTTAGCTAAAGGCAAGAATAACCACTGTAAAGATTCAGAACAATTTGATGAAAAAAAAGAGAGTAATTTTCATTTATCAACAGCAGCAATGGTCTATTTTCCCTCTTGCATCTATAATGAATTTAGTTAGAAAAAAAAGAAAGAAAAAAAGAAGGGCTCACATGCTAACATGAAAATGTGAAACAAAGACTGATGAGTTTGACAAATGCTAATGTTCCACCCTCTACCAACTGCATTTTATAAATGTCAATGAAAGAGAAGGGAGGGGGATTGCACAGAATGCTGTGAGGATTGTAACAACGCTGTTGTTACCAATATTGCACTTCCACTGTTACCTTGATAGCCTAAAGATTTCAATTTTAGCTAAAGATATTAATCTATTATGAAAGAAATGTAAATCATGGTATTGATGGCCATGTGTAAGAATAATTAAGAGAAGCTCATGTCTACCCAAGGTGTCACCTGTAAAAATACATGTGCATACTACACAACTTAAAATTACATATTTAATACATTCTGATTTGCAAGAGGTTTTATCTCACAGTTGTCGATCAATCCTTACGAAAAATTATTCTTGAAAGGACAGAGGAAGTTTTCATGGCCAGCTTCAAAGAAATGGGTTTTCCTATACTGAAAGTTGGTTACTAAAGATAAGTGCCCTTCTGATCGTGCCAGACCTCCTTGGCATTTTGATTCCACTCTCTCCCCCTCCTCTTTTCTTTCAGGCCCAAATCAGTATAGAGGCTGAAATATATCCTAAAAACGACATGCCCTCATTGCTCACATGCAAAATGTTTTCCATTAGAATCATTAAAATCATCTCCCTTGCTAAGAAACTGCAATTTTTAGCCTACTGAAAAGTATAGGTTTCCCAGTGAATAAACTAATCCAAAATCCCCAACAAAACTCTAAGGAAAATGCAAAACATTTGAGCCACACCGGCTCTTTAAATTAATTTTTTAAATTCTTGCAAGTTCATTAAGTTACAAATAAAGGAAATAAGTAAAGATCAGGACATGTGGGATATAGCAATTCCAGCCAAGGGAACAGGACAGGTAAGAATACCGATGTTGTCCTACCTGGCTGGCCCTCTCCAGTGGGGCCATGTCTGCTTACAGAGCATTTTGTACCTTTCCAGGCAAGGCTCGTACGCCTGCCTGAAGGCGTAACCTGCCCTCCTGACCCGGACATTCTCCAGAAGCCCAAGGTAGCGGATCTGATGGCACACCAGGGCGTCATTGAAAATGTGTGCGGCCTTTTTGTCGTTGGGTTTGATGCACCTGGAGAGGGAAATGAGAACAGGGACACTTGTTTGCAGCCCTGTACATATCAACAGCTATCATTATGAGTTCAAACCGTAGATTGCATAGAATCATCACAGGGGTTGGAAGGGACCTCAAGAGATCATTGGGTCCAACCCCCCTGCCAACAGCTCATTCTAAGATATCACAGAATATCCTGAGTTGGAAGGGACCCATAAGGATCATCGAGTCCAACTCTTGGCTCCACACAGGACCAGTCCAGTCAGGGCACGTGACTGAGCGCCTCGTCCAGATGCTTCTGGAACTCAGTCAAGCTCAGTGCTGTGACTCCTTCCCTGGGGATCCTGTTCCAGTGCCCAACCACCCTCTCAGTAAAGAGCCTCTTCCTAATATCCAACCTAAACCTCCCTTGTCGCAGCTTCATACCATTCCCTTCAAAACTGGGTTTATTTTTTTGTTGTTCTAACTTCATCAAACATAAATTCACCAGAGCTTTGTCACAGGCTCATTTACCTAATGTAGTTCGGGTTTTTTGTCTGAAGATTTTTCATCAGGGTAGCAACTGAAGCCTTGAACTGTGAGCCTGCCGTCGGTGGCCTCTTCAGATTGATCTTAGCGGGGTTACCTTCTGGGAACAGCGCTTTGATAAGAGAGTGACTGGCCTTCCACATGGCCTGGGAGAGGTCCCGGTACAGAAGATCATTATTTTTGTCAACAAATCCTTCCACCTGGTACATAACCTGAACAATACAGAAGAGTCTCATCAGAGTGTGTTTTGAAGTGCAACCAAAAAACTGATTTCTCCTTTCTCACTATAAAAAAAAAAAACCAACCCCAAAAGACATTTTAGCTCTCCTGTTAATTTTGACATTTGGAAGACTTTTTTGTTGGGTAAAATTTCCTTGAACACATTTCCTGGGAAAAATGCATTTTCTCACACTGCTGACAGTTCCATGTGCTGATTAATTCTGGTTTCTGAAATGGAAAAAAAACTTTCTTTGCTGATAACTCCAATATACCACCGGTTGCCAATACTTCAAAACACTCCTTTGTTGGCTGAAAGAAGATTTTATCCCTCTCTTTTGAATCGCAATCGCAAAAATACCCTTTCCCTTCAAAATACTAATGCTTCCATTATTTGCCTAACTAAAACAAGATATGAAATATCGCTTCTTGATACTGCAGCAGGCAGCAGCTATCCAAGCAGCCCCCAGGGAACTGTTATTTTAAAGGACTTTTACAGGGAAAACAGTCCAATGACAACAAGCATGAATGCAGAGCTCTGACCTGCAGCTGCAGACCCAGGAGGCATCCAGGGGAACTTCATGTAGGTCTTGGATTGCTACTGGCTTTTGTAGTTTTTGAGGGTAGGGAAATTAGTTTGATTATTTGTGACAAGTCAGCTGGCTGGTAATCCAGCTTCTTCAGCTTCATGATTTCTCAGTTGTATGTAGATAGGTACTATGCACACAGCATAGGGAGTAAAACTGACAGAGCTGTGTTTCATACAGTGCTGAGTGACGGGGAACTCAAGGTGGCATTTCAGTGTGGAGCACTCATTCCTGTTCCTGACAGGTGTGGTAAATGCCACTACTGCAAGGAGCCCTGCTCATATCAATTCAGTAGCTGGTATTTCATATAAGGAGAATCAAACTTTTGTTGTCCAGTGACTAGGTCAACATGTTCTCAGCTGAGGATGGAAAAAACCCACATTCCTGCCAAAATAGGAAGAATTCTCTGACAGCTCTACTGGGTCAGTGAACGCCAGTAACAATGGAAGACCCTCCACTGTCTGCTAAGGCAGAGGGTCTTTGCAGCCCTTCACAAAGCACTGGGGTATTTTCGATTCACTTGGAATTTGGAAAAGCAAAGAAGTGTTTAAGTATTAATTCCTGATAGATTACATGCCATTACAAAATATTTTTATGAAAACCATAACTAAAGGCAACGAATGGCTGCCTCAAAGGCGGGAGGTATGACATTTCTAGCACTGTTTTGAACGAGGAGGTTTATCAAGCTATTCCAAATTTTAAGATTAAGGACAAAGAATGAAAGAAAAATAAACAACCCCAAAACAAACAGGAAGCACTAAAAAGTCCCAGCAAAATTAAACACTTCCCAAATATTCATGACTTAGCAGAGTCAAACAAGAGGTATGGTTTCAACCCCTATGCTTATTTTTATTTTTAAAATAATTAGTCCTCTCTTAAATAAATTTATTTTTATTTTCATTAATAAAAAATTCACACTGAACTATCCATCACAAACTCTCAGATTTGTATTTATTCATACCACTTATGCTGTAAAAATCAAACACATGTGCCAGCCCTCTGTATAGCTATCTCTTCCATCTGTTTAAACACTCAGGCTGTCAAAATAAACTCAGTTCCTCCAAATGTACAGAACTTCCACTTTTTGATCACTGTGACTAAGGCACTAAGCTAGCTCAGTGACAAAGAACATAGTTTTCCAAAATACCTTGCCTGTAGATGTATGCAGATTTCTGTCATTCTAAACAACATTTTTATTTCCAGACTTTAGCAGCAGAAGCAGTTCACCACCGAAGCACATGGGACACTGCTTCCTTTGCTTGATTTCAACTAGAGTAGCATGATCTCTGAAAACTTTCCAGCCCAAATCCCAAATCTTAGGCTTAAAATGGAAAAGATTAAGACAGGTGTGGACTTTTTGCTCAGCTACTGACTCAAGCCGTTCTCCTCCACCACTGTAAAATCATTTAAGGGATGAAGAACCTCCCGCCTGTACCAAACCCAGGCTTCACACAGGTGCAACACCCTCCAAATACCATGTACTCCCCGCTTCACCAGGTACCTTGCCAGCATAATGCTGGATCCTGAAGCAGCTGTGAGGCAAGGAGGTATCGTTGAGGAACCGCGAGCACTTGCTCATCCTGCTCTCAAAATGCTGGTGAGTGGCACAGACTTGGTTCAGTTTTTCTAAAAAGGTGTCATCAGTAACAGTTCCTGGTCTCAGGCATTCCTCGTCTAGCATGGCCAAGATTCCAGTTTGGTTCTAGGTTACAGACAAGAGTTTAAGTGTTTGCTTTCATCACATTTCCACCAAGGCATAAAAAGGAGACCAACTTCTGCTGTTTGACTTTCTCTACCCAGGAAAACATCCTTCAGACCATCTCAAAGTTTGGCTCTTTGCCCAATCCCCACTTCCAACAGATCTGTGTTTCTGGAGGTCTGCTGCTGAGATCTGAATCTTGAACTTTATGTTGGAATTTCGTGTCATTTACTCAGACTGTAGGAATTCCAGTTTAACTAGAAGTAGCCAGTTTATGCATTAAATCAGCACATGTTTTATGCTAACAGTTAAAACCTGTTCTTTTCTAATTGTTAAGGAATTTTATCTTGCTGCTCTAAGTCCATAGGAAGTCACCTTAGTAGATACAAGTATTTATGTACTTAAAGAACTCAGGAGCAAGTCGCTGAGGTTTCTAGTTTCTGTATAAGAAGAGATGTTATTTAAGATGCAGCACGTGATAGCTATTGAAGGCAACATCAAATGTAAACATTTAAAAGTTGTTTGGTGGTTGGGTTTTTTTGTGTAGGTGCTGCTGAACATATCTAACAAAGTAACATATAGTCCTATCAGAAATTTTTAAAGTCAAATAAACTTTTACCATACAGAATAAGATGAGTAATATGATGAGTGGCTTGTTTTATCATAGAATCATAGAATCACTGAAGTCAAAGTGGATGAGGACGCGCGCAGACTTTACAGCTCAATTCAATACGTGCATTAAACCATCATTCAGAGAGATTCTTGAATATAACTTACATTTTCTATTAGGTCACAAATTATAGCATTGTTGAAATACTCAATATGAGTCCATTCAATCCCCTATTAGGAAAAAAAAAAAACGACAAAAGAATAAATACATGAGCAGGGAAACAAACAAGGGAGCTTTTCCTCTAGGCAACCAAAATTACATTCCAGCTAACTAAGGTATTAAATTCAAATCCAATTCTATATGCTTACCAACATTTTATTTATTAAGAGATGCAATCATCTCCTGCTAACATTATCCCTGCAAAATGAGTGTCCCCGAGCGGCTGCCAAACCCGGCCTCCATTCCTTTCCCCCTCCCATGTCAGCTTCCCATGCACTCCCCTGGCGCCCGGCCAGCCTGCTCCCGCCCCAGCTCCGCGCTGCCCACGCTCCCACTCGCTGGAAGGAAATGAGCCCCTTTCTCTGCAAGCATCTGAGAGCAAAATTTCTAAGCTCTTAGTAGTTAGTTGTTTGTTGTTTCTTTATTTTTATTTTTAATGGGAAGAAGAACGAGGGATAAATTTAGTTGAGTCCATCTGAAAAAATCCAGAGTCTGGCTGTTGTTCAGACATTCCTAATATCCTAATTTTTTCAAATTTCCAGGATGAGATGCCAATGCATCAGGAGGTAACAGGGGTAGGGAAAAGGACTGGAAAAAGAAAATATTCATTTAATTCTTAATTTGCATTCTGTGGAGTATCTTACAGTTCAGTTTTTCCAAAGTGTTTGAAGTTACAGTAATAGCGTTTCAAGAGTTTCACCACTGAATGCAAAAAGAAAAGACATGCTAAAGCTTCATATTATCCTCTGTACTATAAGGTGGGAATTTTATTCACTTTTAAAAATTGGTTACCCAGCAAAATGGTACCATCCAATTTGGTTACAGACAACATATGCCTGTTTCTAAGTCTGCGAGCTGATATTTGGTCTGAACTCTAAACCTAAAAAAAATTTAACTTGAGGTATACTCACAGAGCAACATCAAACATCAGAGTCTGGGTCTCAAAGTGCATCTTAAAATTTACCTGTAAAGCTTATGCAGCTGCCTGTCAGAAAACTACAGCCAAAACCTACTTGCAGTTTCTTTCATCTTGCACGCTATTGTTTCACTCACCCCAGTCCTTTTGAACTGGGATTAGCTCTGGCCACTGTTGGGGTGTAGCCCAGATGTTGCCAGAACAGACTCCACAGTAATGTGGTATTAGTCTTATAATAAATTAATCAGTCATTACTCAGAACTGCCAGTCATCATTGACAAGGATAAAGAGAGCTGGGTCTGTTTTTTACTTGGAGAACTCACAATGTGATAGAAAACCCAAACCAGCCCTTTGCTTAATGGAACTACCACAGAGTCTTACACAAATGTGCCCGGTGCCAGGCTTGTAGACAAAAAGTGACTCTGTTCCCAAAAAGAGGTTCCAACTCACATGCCTGTGTATCTTCAATATAGGGACAAGGGGAAGAGGAGAGGATATGGAAAGATCTGTTAAGCATTACCTCTCGGATGTATTCCTCCTGCTCTTCTTTGAGGGTAAGTTCAATGAAGATCTGCTGCAACTTCTCATTACAGTAGTTGATAATGAATTGCTCAAAGCTGTTGTCCTGTCACAGAAAACATCTTTGTATTTGCTGTTGTGTAGTAAACACCCTGGGCCTCAGCTGGAGTAAGTTACTGCAGCAGCTACAAGTCAACAAGCTGCTTTACTAACTACTCCTTCCAGCTTTACAATAGGATGGTTTCAGTGCTAGTTTATGGAGAATGAGATTAGTTTGGAAATTTTAAACCAAATCCTTCCCTTAGACATTGTGAGGGACAGAAACTCTGTAGGTTTACACTCATGATGCCACTGTATTGATTCCCTGGGATGAGCCATAAGGAGGCCTGTGGTGTCAGGGAATAAAGAACTGAAGTTTTGCCAGCACTAATGTGCCCTCATGAGTAAAATGTACTCCCCTGCAGGTTGTGATAAATAAAATTATGACGGTAGCACTAGCTGTTTTCCAAGCAGGATCACTGAGTAGTCTCCTATTTCACTACAGACATAGGCCCAATCTGCTATTCTGGTTGCAGCAGAGCCTGGGTTAAGAGATTATTGACTCCAAAGGTCAACCCACCTCCTCCCTTCCAATGAACTGCTTGTGCAATTTCCCCCTGAAATGATGGGAATTTAAAAACTGTATCAACCAGAAATCCTTTAAAAGGCTAACTCGTTAAACGGGGTTAGGGAGCAAGCACACACGTGACCCTCTGCGGAAGGGATGGGGAACGGAGCAGACCCCAGGAGGAGGAGGAGGGGTGAGCAGTGGGAAGGCTGCTTGGTGACTGCAGCCACGACAGCCCGCTCCACCCCAGCTGTGTGGCAGGGCTGCTGCAGGGCTGTGACATTACAGCAGCTCACTTGCTTCCAGAAGGACGCTTGTCAGCACTGAAACGACGGCTGTAGCGAGCCCCGAAATGCCAGAGGCAAAGCCTTCGTGCTCACATCAACTGAAGCTTTACTGCTAACATCACCAAGGCTGTGACTGTGGCATAAAAGCTCTGGTTCCCCACTTCATCTTCATTATCTTAAATGAGTGCAGTTTGGAGGGCAAGTGCCCAGCTTGAAGGGCCGGCTTACAGCACTGCTTTCAAAGAAAAAGGAAACAGCAGCTTCACTGTGTTTTGTCCAGGGCTTGAAAGAGTTGTTAATATTGAAGGATTCCAGTTCTTTCTGCAGAAAGAACTGCAATCATGAGTGATTGTGGCTATCTGCTGCTGGTCTTCTCAGCTTTGTGGCTGTGGGTTTCCCATCCCCTAGCCCTTTTTTTCCTTTCTTAATTACTAGTCATGGATAATACTTTGGTTATTTAGGAAGCCTGAGAATTTGCAGAATAAGCCACTGTGCCTTTTTATACCAAAGAAGTCTGCTGTACAGTATTTGTGAAGCTCAAGTGATGGCGACACAATTTTTGTGACTAAGGGCAACTGCAATCATTTAAACATTACAAATTAAGGATCTGGTTGCTAAAACGAGATTAAGAACACACAAGCAGATTAGGAAATATCAAAGTAGCACAGATTACTTGTATCATTTTAGTTTTAGATAAAGCAAAAATCATAGCTGATCACCAAACTTTCTCAGCCACATCAAACTGTGCCCCTCACACCAATGGCAATTGTCAATCAGAGATTGCAAAACTTGCACAGCTCTAGATGAGACAGTTAAGATTTGGCATGCATCAAAATCAGCACTGCAAACAAGTCATACTTACTGCATTCTGTTGCAAAGAGAAGTTACATAAACTGCAGTCAGTATTCATACTACTTCTGTAACAACCCAGACTGTATCTATTAGCATTCACTTGGCATACGCAGCAGATCAGCATTTTTATCAGACTCCTATTTCTATGTTGCTGAAAATACTCAGTACTATGCTGAAGTTGTGTGCTCCTTCTTTGAAGATGAGCGCATCTTCAGGTGCTACCCAAAGATTATCAAATAAACTAAGGGACTGAGACACATCAGAGTCTAACCCAGAGCAGCATTCTTCCATCGTCAACGTTTCTAAATCACCACATCTCTTTTGTCTCAAAAAGCTGTCTATATAGCCCCCAGCAGACAAACCTCAGTAAAGGGAGAGGAGAAACGGAGGAGGGAAGAGAGGAAGAGATACTGGAGGAAGAACAAGGAAAAGTTTGACATGTTCAGATAAGGCCATCACCGTAGATACACTAAAATGAAGTACAAGGACCCCAACTGACGCATCACCCCAGCACAGAGGAAGGGTAAATCTCACACTGCATCCTCTGGCCTGGCACATCCATGCAGTGCAGAAAGGCTGTTTCTCCCAAAGAGAGTGTTATTTTGATTAGAGAGACTGCAGGACTTTTTGCTCACATATTATTCAGTCTTAAGTCTTTAAAAGAGGATGGAAACTGGACAGCAAATCCAGCTAAACCATCCAACTAAAATGTCATTAACAATACATTAAAGTAATTGCTAGATGCTTTCCTGATTTGCTACGTATCTGTGATATTTATGGTTCGCCAAAGGAAGGCAAACCAAACCCACAGAGCTCTTGACAAACCACTCACTTTAAGCTATGAAATTCTATTTGGCACTGCCAAGCCACTGAAAATTGCTATTCCAGGAAAAAAAGTAGTGATTTTGGTCTTTACGTTCCATACAGAGCAAAAGGCTAACAGCTAATTACAGCAAAGAAAACGAGGGATACAAAATGTAACCTTTGGGGAAGAAAAAAACCTCTCAGTCTCTCAAATTAAATGAAAAGTGCTGTGAAACAGAATGTCACCTGAGAGGGGCTTAAAATCACGTCAAATTTATAGATACAGACCAACTGATGGCACTCAGCTCACCCTCTCCATCTTTTATCCGGTTAACAATAAATTTAGACAACTAGGAAAAAAAAATCACCAACAAAAATCAAAACCTACTTCACCATGGTTTTTACTTCACAGATAATGAGGTTTTGCTCATACAGTTTTATTCTTTACCAGCCTTCAACCTACTGGGCATCAGGGTGGCATTTCAGCAGCGGCAAGTTTTTGTACTCTAAAAAAATTCTGCTCCATGTAAAAATACTGTGCTTAAACAAGTAGGTCACGATGCTGCACTCAGACTGTCAGAGTCAACTGTGAAAAGACAGAAAGTTCTAGTTTTGAACCACTGCTGCTACATGATCTACAGATAGGTGCTTGAAAGTCTAAGGAAAATATTTTTTTGTTCCTTAGTATTTTGCCTGATTTCTCGTATCATGAAATCATATGAAAAAACCAGCCATGGATGTTCCTCAGCTTGTAAGGTGCTACACCAGTAAAATACCAACAGCAAACAGACTAAATAAAAATATTTTTGTCCAAAGACCCCCTCCTACACACACATTTAGGCTAAAAGTCTCCTACTGGTTTCAGGCAGATGTGGAGTGTCATTTCTTTCATTAGATTTACAAACACAAAATATTTCACCCAGAGTGTTTTCCTGTGCAAACTAGCTATCTTCTAACCTTCCCTCCCCACAGAGAATTCATATGCACTTTTGAATACCCAGATTCCAGGGATTTCCAGAGACACTGAGGCAACTAAGATATGTACTGAAAACTGGGTACTTTTCCATACAAGTAGGTAGGAATAAATTCTTCTCTTGCACACTGCCTAATAGCACTCCATTTCCTTGAGTCCTCTCTGCTTCACTGTTTTCCCCAAATCAAGTCTATGTTGCTGAACCAAATCTGCAGATATAGCTGTATCACACCTATATACATGGTGTCTCCCCCTATTTCCTCTTTCTTAATCTTTCATCACATCAGTTCTTGCTGAGTGCCACTTCAAAGATCTGCATATTGCTCAGTCCAGAATCACGCTGACAAAAAAGGGTTCAGCACCACCTTTTCTAATTCCTTTTATGCACATACACAACTAAAGAAATACAGGAGAAGCATTTAAAGAAAAGGTGTCATTTAAACTAAACCCTAAACATTTCAAATCACAAGACTGTCTATTGAGATCAACAGAACTGATGCCATCAAAATGAACATTTTGATCAATTTTGGAGGGTGTCAGGGGGGAAGACTTACAGAGACTGATGCTGCAGCTCAAACATATATAGCCCCAGAAAGCAACTTTTTCTAGTGTCAATGCAGCTCCAAGCATGAGAAGTCTCTGGCTTCCTCCTAACATAGGCAGGCAATGTCAGATAGTTCCATCAGGCCCCTAGACTACTACTGAGGCTCCTAAAGAAAAAGCCAGATGGCAAAAATAATGATGATAGAAGACCATCATAGCTGCTTCACTGAGATGAGTGGTGGGATGAATGGTGAAACCAACCAGCAAATTTAATTTATATCCTACTGCAGTGTCTGGGGATAGGGAATTTTATGTATGACTGTCAAAGCATGTGAGTTTATGAGATGAAACTGAGAAATATAAATGCTAGAAAATGAAAACCAGCAAAATGGGGAAAGTGTGTTTAAAGAAAATTTTAAGACACTATTTTTAGCTTAGAAAGTGATGTGATACATGTGACTCAGTTATAAAGATCTCTGAAATTTTCTGAAAAGTTAAATAAGATGTTACCAATATTTATCCTTTACTATTTATTCTTTATTTTTTTTATATACAAACATTCCAGTAATCAAACTTAACTGAAAAGTATCTCATGTAAACTAGAATAAGCTCTGTGCTTTTGTCCAAATATCTCTATAGGCAAGGAACCAGAGAAGCACACAGTTTAACTATCAGTATTGCATGCATATGTAATCAAACTGTGTTTCAGGGTATTGAATGGAAGCAAGAAATATATATGCCAAAGCTTCAGGGATAATCCATTTTCCATACCCAACTTCAGCCCTTATCCATGCTACTGGCACTGTGAAATCCATCCTGTTCTCAGCTGTGGTGTCCAAGCACATGGGTCCAACCCAAATTTGGAGGTAAGAAGGGCAAGAAAACTTTGGTGAACCCAGTGCACCCCACGTAAGTGTGATCCACAGGGAAACCCAGATACAACCACTTCAACAAACGCAACCTGATAAAAACCACAGTCCCAGAGCAATAGGAGTTACAAACAGGCAAAACCCCACTATGTAATCATATCCACTCCTCTACAGAGACAGAGCAGCTGCTGTAGGGCAACGCGTTCCCCTCACAAGCTGAAGCAGGGTAGTTTGTATCTATTTGCTGCAGCTTTTCAAACATTTCCTTTGCTGAAAAACAGCCAAAGGGATTTAATTCATAAACCCACGTTTTGCAAAATAAGCCTCTCTAAATACTTACATTATAATGTGATTAATTAAATGGTGATTAACTTCCTTGGATGCACGTCTGCTCCTGAGCGCTCTGGCACTTCAGGAAATTATTGCTTTAACTGTATTTTAAAATCTCTGTAGTACCTAGGAACCCAACCAAGGGCCCCCCCCCCCCCCCCCCCCCCCCGTAAAGCTCCCCTCTTTTGTAAGGGCTGCCAGCAGATGTAGTTGACCAATTATAGGTTAAGAATTCAGTTCTCTCCTCTTTCACACTAGATTGGGCTTTACCCTATGTGAGCCGACTGCAGAGAGGGTGGGATGTGTGCATTTGGATGTGTGCATTTTGGCACTGCCCCCGCCAGCTGTATGACCTGCTATGGGAGATCAGAGAAGAGCTGAACAATTTTGAAAAGGAAATGTGTTGCAAGGTAGAGTGTGTAGAAAAAGTGTCTGGAAATGACAGCCTAGGAGATTAAGGCAACTACCAAACCAACAGAAATCCATGGCTGAGTCAGAGCTGAAGGCAAGTCGTGAAGAAGGGGTCCCTAGAGCTTCAAAGGATGAAAAAAACATTAAATGATTAAGAGAAAAGATCCTGATAAGCCCATTTTCTCCATATGCTTTTGTTTCCTCTCCATTAAGTCTTATTTCCAGCAAATAACTAGATCCTTCTCCAGTAAAATCATCCTTGGGAGGAGGAGGAAGCCTCTAGGCCAGCAGCAATCTCTCAAAGCTCAGCATGCTCTGCAACTGTAATTTCCTTTATCCAACAAACACAACTGAAAAAGGCAAACCAACTACACAGCAACTGGGCCAAGCTATAGTAAGCATTTATGGTAAAAGTGGAAATCTCTGCAACTTTTTCATGCCTTAAACATCTCAGAAAGGTATTTTCAGTGTTTACCCCTCCTTACTGGGTTACCTCCCTCTAAAACCAAGTAATTACCACAACTACAAATGTTAATATAACAAAACTGCATTTTATCAATGTCCAGGTGACAGTTTAATCATACCACATGACCAAGATTTTTTCCATCACCACAAGGGACTTCTACACACAAGGAACAAGCTAATTGCCATAAATAAATAGAAGCACTATCAAAGTGCATCACAGACTGTGAGAAATGGACCTGGACAGACTGTTAGATGGCTTGTCTCTTTTGTTGGTGGCATTTTTATTTATTGCTGGTTTTTATGCAGCATGTGATGGATGCTGTCATGTCTTTGCACGCTCTTGTATATGAACCAAAAGGAGTTGGTCAGATGCTGTCCCCAGAGACATGGCATTCACATCACCTTGGGTCAACCCTGAGTAGATGCCTGAGGGCCAGAGATAGTCCCTGTCTTTCTACAGCCTTTATTTCTGGAGTGCTCTCCCTGGTGCATCTGCACTTCTCATCAGGCTAAAACACATGGAACAAGCTGCTCCACCAAGGGACGGAGCAGAAGGCATTCACACTGTCTTCTCCAGGCCTGGCAAACTTCAAGAATAAGCCTTGTTTGGCAGCCTTAACTGTTGTAAAGCTGCACTCCAAATCATTAGCTACATCATATGGACCCATCCCACACAGTGGTGCCCAAAAATTCAGAATTAAGCCTTAAACACTGCTAGCAGAGTCAGGCATTTTTATCTCTGAAGGCTAGGCAGGATGAAACACTCACACCTGCTCCATGACATTAATTTTTACATACCTAAGCCCTCGTCTGCACAGGAAACATATACGATGAAATCCAATGTCCAAACTGAACATAACGAGTCTTCTGCTCACCTCTGTTGAAACCTGCCAGGCCCTCAGCCATCTGCTTTATACAGCCTTCATTTCTTTGCCATAAACCCCAGCCCATCCACCACCCTACCCCAACATTTAGCAGAGATGCAGAAACCATTTCTGCCCAAAAATGCAGAATCAAACATAGAATAAAAGGGGACCAGTCCTAAACCTACCCCAGGAGGTCTGCAACAGAGCTGGTTCTGAAATTCCCAGTGCCACCAACCACCATCCCTGCCCCATCTCAAATCACAGGCTAGACTGCAGACTGACTATGCATGCAGCTGCTCAAAAACGTGGATAAACATACTTGGAGCAATTAGTGTCGGGCTTCAACCCCATTGCTGGGGCTCCAGCAGTGTTACACAACTAACCCGATCCTTTAGACTCCATTTTCACACTAATCCTAGTCCCTAAATCCTTGCCCATAGACAATCCACACAGAGACACCCAAAACTTCAGTGTTTCAATTTCAAAACATTCAGTCCCAGCACACAGCTTACCACAAAGGGCATGGCACTATTCAAAAATAAACACAGCTTTACAGCACCTATTTTGGGGTTTGTTTAGCCAAGCTTGCTGTTGACATCTGCCAAACCCACAGAGGCTGAGGATTATCAATAGATTTAAGTTCCCTAATCTGAATTTTTGGACAGCCCAGTCCTTAAATCTGCTTTCTTGGATAGCTTTTTTGACTGAAAAGCAGGGTTTGTCCTTGACAAAAATACTAGTGGAAACCAAATCCCAAAGAGCATATGCCATCATTATCAATACTCCAGTATCTCCTTTGTTAACTGTCAAGAAACCTCCAGTCCCTTTGTAAATTAACCTCATATTACAGACAATTATAGGAACAGCAGTGGACAGTAAATAATCTTTCAAAAGCAGATTAAAAAATCTCATTTATAAAAGATTCAAATTACATATAATAGAACAAGACTGCTATTGTCATCAGAAGGTGAAGTGTAGGACCTTTCAGAATCATAAATCTGGGTTTCTTTACATAAAAGAAAGAGCTAGTGAAAACTAGAGTCCTGCCTGAAGATGCCAGGAGTACCATCCCAGTGTCCAGCTTTCTGAAGGATGGCCAGGGACCAGAGATCTGTCACTCCATTCAGCCACCTGAGCGCTCACAGTATGTTTTCATAAACATGCTCCTATGTTTAATGCAAACAGTACAACCCAGCTTGGTGACCCCCTGAAGCAAGTATCAGCTTTGTTTTCCTCTTCCGAGAGGTATTTGGATTTGCACACGCTTTGATGTTGTGCTTCTGAAACAAGACTTACACCACCCTCCCACGTGTAATTACTCCCTGCTGGGTTATTTCCATCTTCTACACAGTTCAAACAAACTCCCTGGATTTTCTAGGGGGAAGTGGGTAAGGATCGCACATTTTCTACTGATTTTTCTCCCCAGTTGAATTTCTAGTTTAAACACTATACAGATTCCAACCAAGATCTATAAATCTCTTCAAATAAACTGTCAGACTAAGCTTTATGAAAACTCCCTCTCTCCCTGGTGTTCTCTAATCCAATTAAAAATTCCTCGACAATAGTTTTTGTTTCAAAATACCACCAGTCTAAAAATACTACCCTAAACAAACAGCAGTGAGCCCCAGATTGTTAGCTAGGAATCAGTACAGAGTATTTAAGAGAAATGAGATGAAATGGAATCTAATTCCTTGCTTAATTTCAACAGGAAAAAGATGTACAGTTTTGTTGTGGTTTTTAAAGGATGCAAAGCTTGTTCAAAGACATCCACAGAACGCCTCAAGGCAGAAGTGACACTGCCAGAGCTTTTCTTATGCTCAGTGTGTGTCACAACAAAAGACATTTAGTTTACCCATCATAAATATTTATTTACCTATGGTGCAAAAACACAATTTTGGCTTTCATAATTTTTTGTTTCAACTGCCAGACCTGCTAAGACATTTCTCTTTGCGTTACGTTTATAGTGGTTTTGTCAGGAATGACACTCTTGATTCAAATTACACTTACTCTGATTACAAATTCATGAACTAGTCTACTAAGCTTTAATAACAGCTCTCACATGAAATGTTTACCATCATAAAGGTCTTACCTCAAAAATTTCAAAGCCATAGATGTCCAGCACCCCCATTACCTTCTTTCTCACTTTTGTTTGTGCCTTAAAAAAAACAAAACAAAACACACTGAAGCAGTCATGTTCCATACTTAGGAATCAAGAAAGCTAATGTATCTCAGAAGCAGGATCTCAAATTATGTCAACTGTTAAGTTTGGTTTCCCAAAATGTACTTAACACAGATATTTTCATAAGCTTAAACCCAGAGCAGATGACAATCCATGGAGCTGTAATACAGTTATTTACCTGTACCGAGTGTAACTGTACAGCCAGGAAAAATGAAACCATCAAATACAGTTTTACTGTCCATTTTAATAAAAAAAGATTTCTATTGGTTTTGGTTTTTTCTTTTACAGGCACAGAATAACAATACCTTAATGCTCTCATTGATTCTGGTAACAAGCCAAGAGAACAGTCGACTGTATAAATTCTTGGCCAGAGCATCACGGGCGTAATAAGCCTAGACAGAAAAAAAAAGAAATATGTTATACATAATGGGCTAATCCCAAACTTTTTATGTTATGGAGTTAACTCACAGGTGCTACAACCAGCGTGAGACCGGCTCAGGCAGCAATGTCTCTGCCTAAGCAGACACCCAAGCCAGACCAGGGGTGACACGACACTGGCAGCAGCATCAACTTGGGTGTGCACCCCTCTGCCTTCCTGGCTGCAGGCTGGCTGGAACTGCAGCCACAACCAAGACACTTCAACTCCCTTTCCTGGATATCCTCCAAAGACTCACATCCCCTGTCCTAATCCTAAGCAAAGGGACTTAAACAGCCATGGTTAGGGAAACAACATTCCTGCTAGCCTGAGCTGCTGGGACACAGGTAGCAATCACACAGGCTCTGCAGCGTTACAAAGTCATAAAGTCACACTGGCAGCAAAACTTTTTCAGCAGCCCAGGGCATAAGACTCAAATGAAATTACACCAGCAGCTCTAAATGAAAACAGTCTGCTGCAATACATTCAACATGTATTTTGGGCAGAACTGTTTTATTTTTTCATTCTCTGCAACTTTTTGCCTCTTCCCCTATTCCTCATTTGAGATAATTCACACACAAAACCATCCAGTATATCTGAACACCGAAGAAAACCCACACTTATTCTAGTGATGTGTTTCATTCAGCATAGCCTATTAATTGCAGGTTTTATTTGGTCATTCCTGTTTTAGTCATGGAGAATAAACTGTCATTGAAAACAATTCTTTCCTGTAAAACCAGGACACCTTTTTACCTGAGCCACGTTTAGTGTTGTTGAAACTTTCTCTTGCTTGGCTTCAACCGTCCGGAAGCTGAAAGCTCTTTCCAATACAGACTGGTCTATACCTGTCAACTCACAGATTTCCTTGAGTTCTAGCATGAAAAAGGAGAGTACAAATATAATTACACCTTTCACATCATTGCTTTTCCTTCCTCCAAACTTTTAAGTAGTTCCTTTTGTGTAGGACTTTTAAGTAGTTCCTTTAAGTAGTTTAGTATCCTCCCAAAGCAGGTTATCTTCAACAGAAACATCCCCATCTTCACTCTTCCCTCTACCCTGCTAAGCAAAGTTGTTAAAAATATGCACAGCAGGAGGAAGCAGAATTATTGATTTCAAAAGCACTTTCTATCTGGTTATTTTTGTGAGGAAATTTTTCTTCCATTTATCACAGACTACTTTTCATGACAAAAATAAATGAACTTTCAAAACCTATCAACTGCAAAAATAGGACCAAATGAATTTGACATTACAGGAAGAGACACCCTACTACAAAAGAACAAAAAGCTTCCCCTGCAGAATAACCAAACAGTTACAGAAATGCACAGCACCGTTTGCCATTTCAGAAGAAAGTGTTCATAAAGTGGAAAAAAGTAATTAATCTTTTTTTAAAATTTCAATCAGAGCAATTGAAATTGCACCGAATGCAACCCATATTTGCCTGCAGATGAGTTTTGGAACTAATCTAATTTAGTTCATCTGTAAGGATACTGCATTAAGAATGACTTCAGACAAATTAGTCTTTTTTTTCCCATCCCTACCCTCATCTTACCATTTTTATCTTTGATTTTACTTTCATCGAGGCCATTCACACGAGATTCAGGCTTAAATTCAATATTGCCCAATTTCAGAACGGCTGCCACCACTTCAAAAACAGACTGTGTTTCATGATCCATAAACCCAACGATCTGCATTGCATTCTGGAAAGGGAATAAAATGATGAGAGAAGAGGATATGCATTTAAACAGATGATACTTGCAGAATTCCTTATTCATCTCTGTTAGCATAAACTAGAAATGTTTTATGAACGCTTTTGCTACAAAAAAGAATATGATGTAATTACTATGCTTAGATAAGTAAGAGTTAACAAAGATCTGGTAATTGAGCTGGCATATTAGTCTCCAGTCCCTTCTTGGGCTTCAGTTTACGGCTTTCTGAAATGCAGTACTTTCTTTTTTTAGCCACTTAATTTAGTTCATAACCCAGCCCAGTTTTTCACAGTCAAATGACCAGGTACTGCTGTCTTCTCAGTTCATGCTGTTGCTCTATAAGCCAGTAACTTTTAGACTCTAAAGCTGTGGACACTGAGTAACTGTACTCTTCTTGTCCCTGAAAGCAATCAGGCCAAACCACCACAGTGAATCATCTTGAGAACCATCCCAGCCCTGTCTTCCTTTTGACTTGGACACCATCGGCTGGGTCATGAACCTTAGCATTGCCGTCATAGGCAGCTACACAATATAAACCTTCCCGTGGCCTGATCAAGGGGTCTGGGCTTCCTACCCACCCCTTCTTCCTTTTTAAATTTTTGGTGTCTTTTCTATATTCCCACTTGAATACTCCAGAAACCTGATTCTTCCTATTTTCCGTTGGTAGCTAAGCTTCCCTGTGCAAACCCGCTGTACCTTTGCATGAAGACTGCGTGCACAGCGCTCTGAAAGGATGGCCCTCCCAAGCCCAGGGCAAACAGCCAGACACAGGGCACAGGAGCTCAGCAGCAGCATTGAGCCCTTTCACTGCTTACACCCAAGCCCTGTTCCTTCTCACCCTAACTGTTCTGAAGTTGGCAGCATCATCCACTCCGTTCACTTTGGCAGAATCAAGGCCCAGGTAGTTGTATCTGCTGAAGTCCCGCTCCAGTTTGAGTTTGCCTAATAAATCACATAAAAATATCATTAGTAACAGCATGTTAGTTAGTAGCTCTTTTATCCCAGAAACAGCATTGTCAAGAGCTGTCATTATTTGTAGAATTACGTTTTCTTTAAGGATCTTTTAATTATAAACCCTCTGAGTAAGAATATCTGGGTAATACCAAACCATGTATTTACTTCAGATATTACTAATGCCACTACCACCAGTAATTTGCAGAACAAGTCAATGTCACATTTCCCATAAAAGATGATGTGCAGGGAACAGCACATTCAACATAAAATGAAAATGGCAGAAGGGCAACACTTACAGAGGAAGTCTTCTGATGCACCAGACAGTATCTGGTAGAAAATGTGGAAGTTTCTTTCACCTCTTGGCTGCTTAACGACACGAGACTTCTCCAGCAGATCTAAACAAACACACAATATCTCACAGGTCAGGGAAAGATTGTTGGAGCAAAACACTTTAATATGAATACATTCCCCAATCGTTTTCTACTTCATTGCTTTATATCATCATCATCAAATTAGATAATAAATGGCAGGCACAAACCTTATCTCAACATATCAAGCTACTACAGATTTCTCAAATAAGCCTGGTACACTTCTAAACGCTGCATTCTACAGGCTACAACGGAAACTCAGACCAGGGAGGCAATGTGCTCAAAAGACATCAACTGATTCGCCGTACCACTGCAAAGAGAATGACTGCATGGCTGAAGTTGTGAAAAGAACTGAAATGTTAAAAGACTAAGCACATCAGAGACAGGTAAAAGAGAGGGGGAAGTCAGATAAAGAATTTAAGCAGAATAATCATGCTAACCCTTTGTGATCCTCACATGTATCAGACTATGAAATAATTCCTAATGGGACTGACAGAAGCTCCATCATAAAATATTTTCAGTGAAATAAAATGCAATGCTTTGAAAGCATCACTGCACTGATGTAGTAAGAAGATTGCTTCATCCACAACCATTAGTGTTGGACACATTTCTAAGCCTTAAGAATAAGGGTAGGTATCTGGGCAGACTGGGCACACTGCAACACTTCAGACTCTACATTGTATTTGCTATGGAGGTGAAAATGCAAAGATTGTCCAGCCTGTGCTCCACTGAAAGGCTGTGGTTCCCAGTGCACTGGGAGTGAGGAGAGGGGTAAGAGAATCTCTGAAAAGGTATCAATGTCACTCACTGGTTTTGTAAGAAAACGTTTTTCCCTCTTTTCTCAGTTACACACGATTGCTCCACACCATTTTTTCCAGATAGCAGCATCCACAGCTCCCAGTATCCAGTTTCTCTTAAGCTAATTATATTCAGTGAGATGAATTACAATCACAGAATCACAGATCAATTTGGGTGGGCAGAGACCTCAAAGCCCATCTGGGTAGGGATACCCTCCACTAGCCCAGGCTGCCCAAAGCTCCATCCAACCTAGCCTTGAACCCTGCCAGGGATCCAGGGGCAGCCAGAGCTTCTCTGGGCACCCTGTGCCAGGGCAGCACCACCCTCGCAGGGAAGGATTTCTTCCTGACAAAAAACGTAAATCTTCCATCTCTTAGTTTAGCACCGTGCCCTCTACGCCCTTGTAAACTGCTCCAGCTTTCTGCCACCTTTGTGCTGCAAAGCCTGCTCCAGGCCCACCACGGAGAGGCAGCTGGGGAGTGGATGCCAGCATGCCAGGCTGCAGCCCCCAGGCTTCACCAGCCTCCTGGCACGCCAGGGCTTAGCCCAAGAGGGAGTGCCTGCATGGAGGAACACAACAGAGGGTATTCATATTTTCGCTAGCTACAGGCAGCACGCTGCGCCTGCCTTACCCACTGTAATTTCCTAGGCTTACACCCCTTCTCATGGAACAGAAGCCAAAGAGCAAACTTCAACCCACAATGTTACACAAGCCTGAGGAGGCCCTCCTCAAAATCAGCTACAGCAAGTCAGATTCAAAAATGGATTTCAGCTCTAATAATTAGTCAGTGACAACAATAACAGAATTCCGACAGTATTATTAATCTGCCCTCCCAGAGGGGGGGAATCTTGCCTCCTTATAGCAAGGCAAGCTTCAAATCATTGACAGACCAGCTGAACTATGTTATTCCACAAACACGCAACTGCCCGAGAGAAGAACTGTAGCCAGCACAGCTTGTGACAGCACACACAGCTCCTGCCAAGCAGAGCCTCTCTGAGGGCCAATGAAGACTGCACGAAGATGAGTACCTCCTCACCATCAAACACGCTGTGTGACCCCGTCAGAACTTTGTGTTTGAACAGACAACAGTGTTTTCATAACTCTGTAACCCCACAGCCTCTGTCCTGCCACAGTGGCTCCGTTTCAGCACCAGGAAATTTTGAACATGCCAGATGACAAAGTACAGATACACCCAAACAAGCGGCTGTCCCGTTCACCAGCAGCTCACTTTATGCTGGGATGGAGCGGGTTAGGCAATCTCACTTACACTTTTTCCACTTTATTGCCTTTTTTTGGTTTTGTTTTAGATGACAGATGACTAAACCTGATGTTTGATGCTAAGTCAGAAAGGCGCAGGTCAGAAGGTGCCGTTATCACCATCACCTCAGCATGCAACCTCTCTACCTCTGACTTCACCTTGAGCTGCAGTCCAAACTCAGCATCACCCTGTACCTAACAGATTCCTGATCCTCATTTTAAACTCCTAACTCCAAGGGAGAGGCCGGTCAGCCAACCAAGCATTAACACAGCCTGAGAAAGACGAGGTGAGCACCATGCAGTTGAGAGGCACGCCGGCTGTGAAGGCTCTCCAGCGAAGTGTTGGAACGGATCGCAGCCAAATTTAAACCTAAAGAAACAAACAGCTTCAGCCCCTGCAGTGGCTACACACACTTCTAGGAAGCGGCTGTATTTTCAAAGGATATTGAGACAATGCAGTTTGCAAAGCAGTTTGGTTTACTTGAGTTTAAAAGTGTTATATATATATATATATATAAAAATTTACTCAAATACTGTCATTAAAGCTGAGCTACATCTCCTGGCAAAAATACTATATGTAAGCCTTCTTCTAATTACATGCATGCCTTCAGCACATCTAACAAACAGTTTCTCAAGCATATGTGAAATCAGTTAAGTTAGAAGGATAACTCTCTTAAGAGTTTTTACTCAGTTTATTTTATTTGTATGTTTTTAGAATCCAGGAGCTTAACTAACAGTCAGCTTTCTGAAGTCTACTCCATATTCTGTCGACCTTCATAGTTGAGGACTAAGGCTCCAAAAAGCAGTTGCTGACAGAAAATCAGGTATTTACCTCAGCAAAGCAGCTGTTAGCAATTCTTTTCAAAGCTGCATTCTTTTTTTTTTTATGCCCACGAGCAGACTGAACTCAGAGGGGCAGAAAAGATCCAGACCATCTGCCCTACTCTTAAGAAAACTTCTTCCCTTTGTTTGCCCTAATTAGCATTTTCATGCCGACCAAAGATATTTTCCTTACAGCAACTCCTGCACAACCAGCGACCTTCGTGCTCGCTCTCACATGGTGTACAAGCTACAAATGGTGTGGATTGAGCAGTCAGAGGAGAACACACAGAGGTGCACGGCAGATTCCTGCACGCATCCCCTTGGCAAGCTTGGTTACAGTGGCACGTGGGGGCAGATGGTGCTTATCTTGATGAAAACCCACACAAGCAAAAACCCCCAAACCTGATACACGTGATATTTTGTTATACAGCCTATATAAATTATAGATAGGCACTATACAGGTTTATCTAGAGAGAACACAGAACCACACATGGTGTATTTGTCGACTAGGTACTCTTTCTGCATTATCTAACAATGCTTCTGCCTGAACTGAAACATTTCACATGTTGTGTGTATCAAAGCAACTGTAAAAATTAAATTACTTTGGAAAGGTCCAACCTGGAAACACTTCTTAAATCACACTGTTTGAATATCCATTGATTCAGATGACTCAAAATCCACCTGCATTCCTCAGGATCTGAAAGCTATTTGTTATTCCTAGACAACACTGGTTTAAGTGCAAGAGAACTGGGTAAGCAGCCCGTTAAAACACTTGAATGAACTCAGTATGAAAGGAGAAAATAAAATAAAAAGAAAGTGACACTGAATACTTCTGCAAACTTTAAATGTACCATTTACAGGACCTCTTTTTGCCTACTTGACCCCACATACTTAACTGACACAGAAAAAAATCAGGATCTTTCTGTTTCCCTAAGTATACTAGAAGTTGAATTGACATTCAAGAAGGGAATAAACAAACACTAGAGACACAGTGCTACCTTGGTACATTCTGAATAATCCTGGATAAATTTATTTCAGCCATATTCTCTTCACCAGGCCACAACCAAGGACATCTTTAGTTATTCAGCCAAAGTTGCAAAACGTTTTCTAGTCATGGAAGGTTGTCTCTACACCCACATTATGTTAAATTGTATCATCTGTTTTCCTACCTGGATCTTTCAGCTGTCATCTAAACCAGTCACTGATGAAAAAGAAAATACAGCAGTGGTTTCTCAAGAGTTTTTTCCCCATTTTCCCCACCAAGTTTATAATAATATTCTTTTGAATTAAATGGTCTATAATTGCATCAAACAAAAACGACTACCTGGGCAGTACGTGCAGTGAAAATACAATGACTGCACAATTTTAAGAGTGTGATTACTCAAGTGATAAGTGATGTTTAAAAATGAGCTAATCAAAATGTTTAGTATTGTTTATTGGTTGCTTGTTTTAAGACTTCCTAATTTAAGCAAGGCAATTGCTTAAATGGTGGCAACGGTGGTTAAACACCAAGGGAGATGTTGGAACAAGTTAAGATTAAAAAAAAGCAACATGAGCATCTCTTTCCATAATGTCTAACTGTAAAGTTACTAACACTAATCACATAACTAAAGTCAACAGCCCCAGCTTTTGATCTCTCAGTACACAGGCAATTACTTTTAAGATGAAGAAACAAGTTGCAAAGTTATCACCATCAGTCTGGTACCTTAAACATGTTGTTGCGTTCAAAAATCCTCATAGGTTTGTTTCATGTTGTGGAAAAGGTGGTGAAACAGGGCCCTTCCTTGGTCACTTGTTATTTGGATTTTAAGTACACTGTGCCAGTTAAAAATGGCTTTTCAAAAGCAGGCATTACATAAACTGCACTTCACCTGCACCACCACGGTCTTCTCATTAATCATTAAATCCCTGATGGGCTTCGGCAGATGAGGAAAGATCAGCTAATGCTAAAAGCTACTTATGGTTCAGCTGGAAATCCCAGGTAAAACCTGAAAACTTGAGACTTAAAAATCTTCTAGGAAAGATATCCTGAGATCCCTGCTTTTGAACAGGTCTAAACAACTGCCAGTGTGAAACATTAGGACCATGTTATGCCAAACCATTTCAACCATAAAACGCAGTGTACATAAAGCCAGTCACAAAACAAACGACCCAAGTGTGCACACAAACATCACCTGGCATATGGGACAGACACAGGGTCTGTGGATAAAAAGTCCTATTTTAGAGCTGTACAAACTACTGCAGTTAGCACTTAATACTTTTAAAAAAAAACAAACATAATGTACATAAAATACATAGTATCTTGTAGTTACAGGTAAAAACCAGTTTCTTTGCTACCTTTCTCCTGTTCCCATTTCCAGTACCACGGTAGATATAATAAATGGAGAACTAAGAATAGCACTGGTGATTTCTGTAATTTATTACTGCAATATTATACCCAGGTGAAAGAAGTTAATTAGCCAACACTCCAACCGCCTTTCTTCACAAGTGCTCCGGAAAAAAAGCCTCTCTGGGTGCATAAGCACTGACAAGTGTCCACTGCAACAGCAGCGACCATAAACCCCCGTGGGAGGACAGAGCAAATGGATACACCTCAAACTCAGTTCAGTGAGAGAAAATGTAAATGCAAATTACCCACATGTAAATGCACTTTAGATCCACAGCGTAACTTTAGGCAAGGCCTGGTGGTTTTGTAACAAACCAGGGATGGGATATCTGCTGTCACAGGTGACAATACAGCAAGGGGTTAGTGGTCAGAAGCGCTCACAAGAGTAATCTGGGCTTCCTAACCCAACAGACGTGAATCAGGTCAGCTTGTGAACAGATGGGCTGGTTGTTAACTAGCTCTAGGGCTGTGTGCCTCACCTTATGAAGTATCTTCCATCCTTTACGAAAACCAGCTGGGACCGTCACAGAAAACTTACAAGAAGGGAAGATTTGAACCACACAAGTTTACCACATAGCTCAGCCCTTCTTCACCCCCCTGCTACGCTCCACGTCTCAGCGGCTGCCAATGTAGGATCAAACAAGTACAACACATGCTACCTAAAACCAGCTCTTTTGTATAATGCAAGGGGAAAACATTCCTGACTGACGTAGTGTAGTTAAAGACAGCACAAATCCCATCAGTCTCTATTTTTCCACACTCAGTTTCTTTTATGACTGAACATGATGATACAGCAATATGTCAAACACCAAACCAACCAGTGCACAGAGCAGCTCTGAGCAGCTGTGTAACGTACAGGAGTCTGCATGTATTGTACACTAGTCAAGCATCAAATTATCTTCAGTTTGAGAGCATACCAGTTCGGACTAAACAGGTGCTACAAACCTCTTCTATAAGAATCCCTTCCATTCTGTTATTCCCGTGCAAATTTTACCCTTCCATTTATGATGCCTTAAGCATTTTCAGATCTACCAGCTCCTACTGTGTCCCGCAGGCACGTCCATTCACTGTAAACTGGGCAGGACAGACCTGCATTATCAGGGGAATTCCACCCTCTAACTCCACCCCATGAGAGGTTCACTAGTAGGTTAACCCCTGTCATTAAGAAGTAAGAGCTCAATGAAAGGCACCAGTGAACGGCCCAAGGGAAGGTCACCAAAGCATCAGCCCCTACGTGAAGGGTCGCAGGCAAGACTGACTCGCCTTTCCCAAGGCTTCACAGCATTTCAGAGTAGGACAGACCAGACCTTTTCAAACAAGAGCTTTTAGCATAATGGATCTCTGCTTATCTTTACCAGCCTGATAAAATTAGTAGCTTGTTTTCATTACCTTTCTTGCCTCCCATATAAACTAGACATTCACCATCTCCGCTTCCAGCCACTCACAGTATGAAATACAGCCTGGTGACACAGGCTGTGATCCAGAAAGACCACTAGCTTTGTAGGTGTTTGGAAACTGAGCTCATCAGATAGGACTATTAAAGTGCAAACAAAATATTATGATACCATCTTCACATCATGTTAACACCGAACCAACAGATGGTCAGAAAGCACAGAATATTTATGACCAAACTAATCATACTTTCCCTTTTAAGGATAGGAAACTTCAGCACTACTTGACTTCCTACTTGATGAATTAAGATAACAAATCCTAAATTTGACTAAAACCAGAGTAAATTGTAAGCAGTGTAAAAGAATTAAAGCCCCTGGTTTCTCCAGCAGGGTAACTCCCAAGAGAAGAATTCCTGTTGCAGGGTAATGCTGCAGATGTGTGGAGAAGTTCTGAGGCAGGACAGCAAACCTGCTGTAAAACTGTACAGAATTCAATCGCTCTCTTAAAGAGAGGGATGGACAGGCTATCAAATTTCATGTACACCAAATCAAAGATGAGAGGTATCAACATGTAGCTACAGGAACTTGGTACTTACCTGTGACGTACCCTGTCAAGTAGGGTGGGTTTCACAGTTCAACAAGTAACACCTTTTCCACAACGGGGTCTTTCTTTTTAAATTTAAATTAATTTTAAATTCCTATTAGATACTTATTAAATGTCAGAAGACAGGGAGAATGCCTAAAATAGGCATCTTTTAGGAAGACCTAAAAATATATCCACCCTTGATTACATATGTCGTCACATCATTATAATTACATGCAATGTTATAATTACAGGATGCAAAGATTTGTAAGGCAGATAAACTACAGAGTAACTATTTGGATTGCCTTTTGATATGACACAATATTTTAATTAGGTGACTCAGCACTACTTTCAAAGACAAACTGTTGAATGACCACTCTACAAGGGAGGGTTCATTTTTGTGTCTCTAGTTTGAATGAGAAAGAAAAAGACACAAACAGCACTGCTGGCTTCCTAGAACCTTTTTGTTCACATTTAATTACCAACGAATACACCCAGTACGTTTGTCTTCTAATTTTGTAAATTGCCAAATGTCAAAGTTAATAGATACCCACATAAACTTAAACAAGTGGTGACTGCTTTGAGTTTGAAGATCTACTCAGTCACAAAAATCATGCTCTTTTGGGCCCTGTTCCAAAAGGTGACCTAATCCAGAAATAATGCTTGCCCTGTGAAAAAAAAACCCAAAACTGTATTTATGTGTAAAATTCTTCACATATTTTTAAATGTTTGTATTCTATAAGGAGAGTTCAGTTCACCTTGGATGATTCTATTTATTTCACAACCAGTAAAATACCAATGGAGTCAAAAGTCAGTCTTTAGAAACAGCAACGAATTTGGCTGAGTGGGAAGAGAGGTCAAGGCTAGGTCAGTGACACCTAGTATAGCTGCTTAGAGCTCTCCTCCAACCCTTCTTCAAAATAAGAAAAGCAAACACAACTTTATATAGCACGGAAGAGCAATTTCTTTCAAAAGCTGCATTTAAACTCTCAAAAGAAAAACAAGTCAAAGCATCCTGGGCTGGCATTCTGTTCCCAGCCTCCTTCTTCCCAACAGGGAGCTGGTTAAATACCTGAATTGTTACCAATTTCAGAGCAGCATCCTCACATCAAGTAATAACCTCCGAGACCACCTTTGCCTCCCTAACTCATTAGCTGCTCATCTTCTCTCATGATAAACTGTTTCCTACATTGTGAGGTGTGTTGAAATTAGGACAGAACACTTTGATTCTAAATAAACCTACCCACCTCACAGCAATCTCCAGCAGATTCTGTATCACTTATGAATTATAAACAGCGTACCTCAGGCATCAAGAACCATAATTCCATGACCCATCAAGTCAAGTAGAACAATTGATCCCAGGGATTCAGGTAGAAAAAGACCCTCAGATGCCCTTACCATCTGCTACCAGCTTCAGAGACAAGGCAAGAACTCACACACATTACTCTGTGCCTTTTAAACAGTACAGTACTCTCATTATTCATGCTTACTTCTTCAAGCCTGTGTTCACTTACTCTAAGGTACACTATTCAGCTCCAAAACAGTAAAATTAAAAAACAGAATTGATCACATAATGGAAAAAGATTCAATTAGACAAACACAACAGATCTTTTACATTATTTAACCATCTTCCTATTGGAACAAAACATTTTAAGCTGTTAATATGCTCGTAACCAAGCAATACTTACAGTTGCTTATAACTCCTCCAAGTGGGTCACCCTTGAAATCAAACTCAATATCCATGTATTTTCCCTGTGAAAGCAACATATTTTAAGATTGTAAGCTCTATTTAAGAAAAACTGCTCAAGACATTTTTTTAAGAAGTCAGTTGGTTGCTTTTACAGGCTAGAAGAGCAATCTGGCAACCTCCAAAACACTCTGTCAAATTTTGATACAAACAGAAAATGATTCAGAGCTTCCAATTGTGTTATCACAGCCAGAGACTCGCATGAGGACAGGATTAATCAGGTTTGTAACACAACCCAGCAGTTTTCTCAGTAAGGTTGTATGATGGAAACCTTCACCAGAACACCAATGCTTGTGAGTTGCTGCCTTGCTTATTAAGGGAGAACGCAGGAAGAACATTCTCTTCCATGCAGACTGATTGTCTCGGTGTGAATTCGTCTCAAAGTATGATTCGGGGCAGCTGGAGGATAGCCGCTCTGGAAGCCCACAGGCTTGAAGGACTGGCTGGCAATGATTACTGTTAGTTATCACAGGGTGGCCATCCCTGAGCGTGTGCCTGCCTTGTAGGAGTGATGGATTTTTCCCACTGAACTCTTTGCTTGGTAACTCAGGAGACCAAAGGCAACAATGAGCAGACTGTCAGCGCAGCAGCGGTCTCGTTTCTAGCTGTCCCGGCGCAGTGTGCCTCCTTGACTTCTGTTCCACATCGCAGAAGATCCCTCTGCCCTTTGCATGGTTTTAATTGATGTGACAGGCATTTAGTGCAGGAACAGCTACATTTAAATGGTGACAGAAACCCAGAGTCATTCTGTGCAGAAAAGGCCAAAGCAGTGCAACTCACATTGCAAGGAGGTTTAGAAAGATTAAAACTTCTGGTAATAAATCAACCAAATGCTGCAAACCATGCACAGAAATGATCTCACCCCCCTCTGGTACTCACTTATCAGAGGGCAAAACCAACCTATTGGGAAGAGAAGCCTTATGTTTACACTTCCTTCTTCACCTCATTTAGGAAGAGTTTTCTTTTTTTCTTTCTCTTTCGATTTTAATTGCAGAACATAAAAAAAAAGAACCAAGCACTTTAAACTGCCTCAAAGATGTTTTCTAATTTACTGAGCATTTAGTCAAGATTGGCTTGACTCTTATTTCAACTCTATTCTTCTTGCTGGCAGCTGAGGCAGGCTAGACAGGACAGTACTCGTATGCTCTTGTTTGAAGTTATTTCTGAACTGATTCACATTTCTGAGATAAAGAATTAAATCGGATAATTAAATTTTAATTTCCCAAGGAGTGGGCCAGCTGGATGTTTCCAGAAGTATTTTTAGCTTTGTGTTTATAAGCAAGGACTTGAAAGGCAAAATAGTAGTTGGTTGCACTTTGTCCTGGAAAGACTTCTGTTTGCAAACAGCACCTCTTTGCTGTCTCCTCCTTTCTGTAGTACATCATCTCTGACAGCTGTTATTTTTTATTTTTTTTCTACCATTTCTATCAAAAGCATTTTCTACAGTGCCTCAAATTCTGGCCCTGACTTTGGGATGAAGGACCTTCGCTCTGTTGACAAGCAGGGGCAATGGCAGCAGCAGAAGGATCATTCATAGCCACGTGGAACAGTAACACCAGGTCACAAGAATGAGAAGGGAAGGGGAGAGAAGTAACCCATGTGGAAAAAAGGCTGCTCTCCAGTGCCACGACATCCCAGGCTTTTATCCATTCACTTTATTCACAAAGCACTGCTTCCCCAGTGTATTAATTTGTCTTCTGTAGTCTACACATCCCACAACGTTACTCTTCTGCACACAGCGAGGAAACTACAAAGTGACATTCAGTCTTCTGATTGTAGGAGGAGAAGCTGTGATGAGTACCCACACTCCTGCATCTCCCAACTCTGGCCTTGCTTATTGTTCTGAGGTAAGCCAATTCCTGCAATTTCATGTTCAGTTTCATGCTAAAAAGCACGAATTCAACCAGTTGATTATAAAGAATATAAGCAAAAAAACCCCTGAACCCATTGTGAACACAGTTTAAAACACCACAGGAAGAAAATGAGAACCTGAAGTAGCAGTTTTAACCAAAAAAATGTATGCATTTTGACGGAAGACAAGATCATGCAGAAGGATTGACCTGCTAAGCAGACCAGTTACTAGGCACACAGTTGCTGACATTAAAGCTGCCAGTGCCAGAAAATTAAAGGATCCAGCTGCACTGCAGTTGTGTTTTCATCCGGTCACAGATTGTCACATCCCAACTTCCTTTGTTTCCCCTCCTTTCCTTTGATTCTCAGTAGAACTCTATGCCCACATGTCCTGGTTTCAGCCAGGGGCTTCAGCCAGGAAGGGGCTAACCTGCTGGGCTCGGGACAAGTAACTCAAATTGACCAATAGGATCATTCCATGCCAGTTACATCATGCCGAGTATAAGAAGCAGGGGGTGTTGCAGTGCTGGCGCGCGAACAGCAGGGACCGGGCGGAAGTGTGCTCGGGGCTCGGGGCTTTGTTTACTCGCCCAAAGTAACCAAAGCACGAGCCCCGCAAGTTGGGATAAGGGTATTTTTACTGGAAATAACAGGGGAAGAACAGATAACAATGAACAATACAACCTTTTGCCGATATGAGCAGTTCAGATCGCGCACTCCCCGTAACGGACGCCGCGCCGCAGCCCGCGCAAACCCCAGCCGCAACACACAGGACCCGAGCTCGCGCCGCGAGTAAACAAAGCCCCGAGCCCCGAGCACACTGCCGCCCGGTCCCTGCTGTTCGCGCGCCAGCACTGCAACACCCCCTGCTTCTTATACTCGGCATGATGTAACTGGCATGGAATGATCCTATTGGTCAATTTGAGTTACTTGTCCCGAGCCCAGCAGGTTAGCCCCTTCCTGGCTGAAGCCCCTGGCTGAAACCAGGACACCACATCAGAAACCGACGGGATTTCTGACAAGGAGAGGGAAACCTTTTTTAAAAGAGGGGTGGAAGAGGCTGCCCAGAGAGGTTGTGGAGTCTCCTTCTCTGGAGGTACTCAAAACCCTGCACACTGTCCTGTGCAGCCTGCTTGAGGTGATCCTTCTCTGGCAGGGGGGTTGGACTAGATGATCTCCAGAGGTCCCTTCCAACCCTTACAGTTCTGTGACTCTGTGACCTCTAATAACGCAGTACTAACACATTGGGAAAGGAGAACATGATTGAATGCACAAAATTAAATAGACTGATTGCTGCTGAAAGTATTTGCCCTCTCCAAACTCAATGGTCTTCAGAAAGTTCTTTCTCCAAATTATGCACTCCTTTATTACAGATTATTTAATGACTGGTACAAGGTAACATGGAAACAACCAAGGATGGAACAGGCTGCCCTAAAAGGAAAGCAAATTCAGTCTTGAAGAAGATACTTACAAATCTAGAGGAGTTGTCATTCCTCACAGTTTTGGCATTTCCAAAAGCTGCAGAAAAACAAATATGACAACCAAATCTATCAGTGAAAAAATATTTAAACGTTAAAATATCTAAGACTGTTTATGTATGTAAAGGAATCACAGACTTCTGAGAAAAAAATACCCTGTTCACTGTGTGGTTATCAGTCACTGGGGACTGATGGAGTGTGACAGGCTTGATCAAAAATGAGAAAACCACCTATGGAAGCCCAAAGAAGCTTCATCTCAATGTTTCCTTCATTTGAAAAAATGAAAGAAAAAAACACAAGGGGAAATGGTTCCAAGACAAAATTGCACGTGGGTTGAGTATATATCTTTGGGGTTTGAATCATCAGATTTAAAATGTTATTACCCAGATAACTACAATTATAGGAAATACTTCTTCCTCTTCAATTCTGAGGAATAAATGAACCTTGGTGCCCAGAACTGAAGGCAGTCAAAGATGGAGGCCAGAACTGAGGAAATCACAGAATTACCTTAGAACTGTTTGCATGGGACAGTTCAATTGATGCTTTGAAACAGATTTATTTATGCTACTCCCACACATATATCCTAGCTCAAACTGAATATTCATCTGTGTCATTAAGTTTGATTTACAACAAAACCTTGACCTAAACTAGTATTTTTAATAGTTTTGCTTACATTTCTTTAGCTCAAGTTTTCCAACAATGAAAACTCTCTGTGAATGACCTCCCAGAGGCATGTTCAGATGGGCAGCCATCAGCTTACAAGAACCGGGTCAATAACCCAGACTGGAGGACAATTCAAGCTCTAAACATCACATATTTTCAAAGCATGTCAAGACCAACAGCAGTGTCTCCTACGTTATGAAGTACAGTGCTCCTACTCCAACAACAGGAGACTCTATTTATGCCAGTGTTTGTTTATATGGCATATATGTTTTCAAAGATCAAGTCAAGTCAATGTTTTTTGGATGACATAAATACATGCTTTTAGACTTCAGCAAACTTGCATGAGGAGCCTTTTTCTTCATCAAAGAACTGAAGCCAAAAGGAAAAGTTTGTTGCTCCTGAAGGCCAAGGATAAGTGAAAGAATTGTTTTTAAAATCTTTATGCCCTGCAATAAATCATCTTTTCAACAACCAAATCTCAGAGCTGCATTTTCTTAAACGCAGTGCTGAACAGTAGAGTCATTTATAACCATGCAGAGTCAAACACAAACGTTCCATTATAAAGCATGAAACACATTCCTCAGTTTTCCCTTAAGTTCATTGTTTCTAAAAGTTAATTTACAGTAGCAACTGTAGTTAAAAAAATAATTTCCCTAAGATAAATTACGTATATGTAACATTTATGTCATTTTCTTGCACTGCAGCTCGACTGAAACAGGACTACATAACCAAAGGAAAATAAATCTAACCACAAATGCTTAATTTCTGTCTAAATGCTTAATTTCTCTCTAAATTTATATAAATAGCCAGGCTTGCTCAGTGGCCTCATGGAATAATCCAGTGTCCCACCTTCCAAAAGTTAAAGAGGCAGTTCCCAGCACAGCGAGTAGAACCAATAACACCTTTAAATGATAAGGCACTCTTCTGTAAGCTAATTCCTCTTGCATTAAAACAAAGACTCACAAACCAACAAGAAATCCGGTAGGTTTGGCAGTCCCTGGGGGACAATCTAGCTCTAGCAAGAAAAGCCTCCATCCTTCCCATACTATTCCTGTCCACATCTGAAATCTGCCTCCCCAAACTGTGCTAAGAGCGACACAGCTCTTGGCTGTGAATCCAAACCAATGGAAGGTTGTGATCCCCCCATTCAGCTTTAAGTGGAACATATCTGATCATCAAAGAAAAGCTTACCCAGCATTTTTACTACTCTTCAATTTTAACATTTTTTCCTTTCTTTGCCTACAATTTTTGATTTGTGTACAATGACATTTTACCCATCCAGTCCACCACTGCTATCATCCTGCTTTTGCATTCCCTTCCCTTTTTTAACTCCTCCCCTTCCTTGTTCTCACTTGTAGAGCCCTTGCTGCCCGCAGACTCCAAATCATCACGTACACATCTAGCTACCTAAGGCAATAAATAAGATGTTGATACTCAACAGCCTTACAGACACTGCGTATCACCCATCCACAATGCAAACCTGTTGTACAGCAGCAGCCACAGGATTTGCCTCAGCACCGTAACAGCTTTGAGAACTGCGGGAAAGGCTGAGCCAGGCATCGGCAGAACAGACCCAAACAAGTCAGTGCCAACCCAGGCACTTCTGAAGGCAATTATTAAGACAATGGGACAAAACTGCAAGCTTTGAGGATCATGTATATCCAGGAAAAAAATGAAGATCCTGTTTCTGGCAACCAACATGTTTAAATTCAAATGACTAATTAAGAAAAAAGTCTTTCACGGGAGAGCAGGAAAGGCAGTTGTCAGGAAGACAGGGTAACAGAGCCACCAGACCAGGGGACAGTAAGTCTCAGGGAATAAGAAGAATGCCTATGTATTGGCTTAATTTTGTCTAAGATACGTTTCTTTGCATGTGTCATGTGTCCCCCCGCCCTTTTTTTTTTCCAGAGGAAAAATAATGCTTTGCAGAGCTTGTTTGTTTACTAGAGACCATAACAATATAACTTGGAAGGAAATGAATCAGAGGGACTGAACTGAAGTCTTTTGATACAGCCAAGCATCATGAAAGGCAGGGTTAAGAAGTGGTACACCCTCAGAGAGCAGCAGGAGTAGTCTGGGAAATATGACCTAACTTCCTAAGCTCTCCCTTCATGAGGGAATCAGTTTTCTTTCTGTAACTGAATGAAATCTTGCAGCTCTCTCTGCAGAGAAAACATCTCCTATGGAAGGAAAACAAGGAAACAACCAGCTCAGACGAAACGCCAATACACTCAGAGGTAATACTCTTGTACATGCTCTATGAGATTCTTACCTTCAAGAACTGGATTTGACTGCAAAAGTTGTTCTTTTACTTGATTAACCTCTGCCCCTTTTCCACACACAGCAGCTACATATGACATGACAAGTTTGCTTGCCTCTGTGGGGGAAGAACAAAATAAACCAGTGATAAGTATTGGCAAACAGGCCATAAACTGATGTGCAGGCTTGATCTCCATCACATTTGCACCATGCCAGGCAGGAACTGTGAGCACATTTCATTTCAGTTTTCTTCCACACTGCTGTACCATCTGGAAATGGGAAGGAGCTCATCCGGCCCACACCATTACATCAGCAGCCCTATTGCCTTAAATACCAAAAGCCCTCCCCCAGGCTAAACCACCACTGGATATGGCACATTACCCGCTCACTACTTTCTCATTTAGCCTCAGAACATTATCCCTCGCTGACACGTTAGAAACGCTTTAATCTAGCTTGAAACAATAGGCCTGAGCAGTTTTGAGAGACAAAATTCCATCAGCTGATATCAGCAGATGCACAATAACACAAGTGTAAGCACCCAACACTATATAACTTCAACTCTAAAGTAAGCTACAAGTAAGGGAGTGACTGCAATTCAACCTCACGTAACGCTGCGCAGTCTGTTGTTCCAAATTGTGGGAGAAAGCAAGCAAAGCATTTGTTTAAACTCCAATGAAACTCATCTGAAGGTACAAACTTCTAACAAAGAGTCTGGAACAATTTGTGGACTCTCAAAGCTGGGTTCGCATTGGTGTCAGTCACCCATATGCAAAGATGAGTATTAAATCATCCATCCAACCCTTCTGTTTTTGCTGGTCAGGACTAAGAGCAGCTAAGAAGGATTCTGCTTATAAACAGAGTCTGTGATGTTTAGTGTGATGCAAGATAGTGAAATTTGATGCAATATCAGCTGATATACAATGTAATTACCAACAGCTGGAATCCCTATCAACTCAAGACAGCAGTCATAAAAAGCCCATTACTTGTTCTTCAGAGATCTGTTATGAGTTTAATGGTTTCATTTCAGGGAAAAAATAACAAACAACAGGATTTCTCTTGGATTTTGACTCCAATTTGATCAATTTGTTTTGCTAGCATTAAATTTCTATCCCATACTGCAGATAAACCTGAGCAAACCTGCAACAGAGGAGGAACGTAAGGAACAAGAACTATGAGTGTATCCACATACTGCCTCCCATCCACTTTAATTGTGCCTTGAACCCAGTGCTCATCTTAAAAAAAAATCCATTCACTTCAGAGCATGAAATTATTAAATTATTTTAAGTATTTCCTGAAACAGTCAACATCTTTATGAAGAGCCACTCAAACAATGTAAGAAGAAAGCACTGAAGCAGCAAGTAAGCTATTATAAAGTAAAAGGCACCAAGAATATGCACAATGACTTAAAGATAGGCTTTGATTGCCACTGGGAAAAAAAAATTAAAAGCCCTTTCTTTTACTAGGAACATTGCTCTGTTTGGTCCAACAAAGACACCAGGAAGAGAATCATCATCACTTTAACCTCAAAAAAACATTCATTCAAATCCAGCCCTCGTGCTGCTAATGTACCATGTTTTCTTGCACAATGATGCTAAAAGTTACCCGTGTACAACTGATATATATGTTCTTGCCATGAACGAAGAACAAAATTCGAAGCAAATCTGAAAACTCCAACTGATGGCAGTCCAGTTTCAATTCTTCTTGCCTAAACATGCATCTAAACCAGAGTTACATAGGATCTGTACTAACAAGTTTGCTTCCTCAACTTTCTCCCTGTTCCTCCTCCCACCCCCACTGCCTCCCCCGTGTTTTGGCCATGGAAACCCAACTTCCCACCTAAAGGCCCCATTTCAGCAAAAACAGTTCTATCAAATCTTAGAGAGAGAACAGCACAGATTCAGAGTTGAATATGAATTTGAATTTCAAACCCTGTATTATTCTGTACTTACCTTTATAAAGAAGGAATAATTCATATTGTGTCCCACATGGCTAAGTAAATTACAGAACAGTCAAAATCTCTATACAAAAATTTACCAGAATATTATTCTCTAGAAACAGAGAAGGTCAGAGACTCAACCACTGCTACACCTCTCTGCTGAATAAAGAAATGAATAAAAGGTGGGCCTCAGTTGTATGAGGTGCTTGATAATTCACAGTTCCTGTGGACATCAAGACATTAAACAATACCAGTACAGAACTCCTTTCTAAAGACTCAATTCCCAGCACCATCCCTAGCAGCCATATAAATAAGGACTTGATTCTTTTAATATGAATTTATTGGATTTATTTATATTTACTGGATACATACACGTTTTTATGTTACTGAACTGAATAAAAGGATTATAAGATTTCAAGACCTTTCAATTAGATGCCACGAATTGGACAAAGAGAAGCAAAGATGAAGCCTACACTTTAGATTTTGACAAAAGGCTTTGAAAGCAACTTCTTGTTACTCCCTTTAAGTCTTTCTCAGTATAAGCATAGAAAGCTCCACATTTTCTCAGACTCAAAGGAAAAATCTTTTAAATTACATAGAAACAGATGTATGTGTTCCTACCCGCTGTGTCTTTTGCACGTCACCTCAGCCTTAAATTGTTATTTCAGAAAATGACTGGCTTCTTTCTTTTTTAAGGTCTACCTAAAATATTCTGCAGTTATGCAATCCTCCCTTGATTTCTACCATTCCAGTTTATAAATCAGCAGTCATTTTGAAGGCAATTTCAGCTTTGCCTGCAAACCACAGCGTTTTGGTACACAAGCCAATCTTAGAATTGCACCTGAGCACAGCATGCAAAGGAAATATCCACAGTGATCAGCTACTGTTATTTATTTTCCTTGGATAAATGACATAATAAACATATATGCTGCAACTGGATTAAAAGACATGCAGAAGTTTGAAAAGCTTGTATTCTAGTCTAGAAGACCAAGAGCATTTTGTTTTCTCTGTCTTCATGTTTCCCACGAGGACAGTCTAAAAGCTCTCCTTCAGGCCCCTGGGATGCTCTATCACAAACCACCAGTACTTCAGCAAGGCTTCACATACCAATGAAGACACCATATTAAACATGCATCTTAGTGACAAGGTGAAAAAAAAAAACTAGCTTGTGTAAGTTCATGAATGTTTTTGAGTAAGATCAAAACTGCTTCTTACCTGTTTTGCCAGCTCCACTCTCTCCTGTAATAAGGATACACTGGTCTTTGTCCTGGTCCCTTAAGGATCTGTATGCTTCATCTGACAGAGCAAAGCTGCAAAGGGAGAGTCAATAGAGAATCAGATAAAACAAATAGCAAAACTAATTACAATTTGTCCTTCACATTCAGTCAGGGGAGTAAAAAACCCCAAACCCCAAGTGCTGGTGTTCTGCAAGTGCTGAAGCATTCAGTTTTCAGAACATAAAGACCCACAGAAGCAAAGTGGATTCTTTTTCTCTGTGGCTTGCTTAGACTTTCTCCAGGAACAAGCAAAACATAATCTCTACATTTTTCTAAAGGCAGCATGCTCATCACAAATTTACAATAATTCAGGGAAATTCAGGTAGCATTCTTCATTGAAGAAAATGACACTCTTCATTGAGCAAAATGGCAATGCATCAACGGGACACATTAGCCCTAGCAACACCACAAGCTGCAATTTCTACTCTGAAAAGTATGAAGGCATCTCAGAGCCTTATAAAACATTCAGCAATTTAAGCATTCAGGTACTGCTGAGCTTTTGCATTAAATATGCCGAAGTGCTTCCCAGTGTGTTCTTAACTCAGGAACATGGTCCTGTAGCAAAATGAAAGAATATGGCAAAAATCAACAGCTTTCCTGTCCCAAAAATGTCTTTCCACAGAGCTCAGAACATCATCATCCTGAAACTACAAGGGCTGCAATTTGAATCCAGATGTGCTTTGTTGCTATGCAGCAATATATATTTTGGAGAAATGCAGATGTGTTACTTATATTTAGTTTTCTGTGGCAGTAATTTTGAGACAGGAAAGAGTAATATTGATTTTGTTTCAATGGCATTTAACACTTCATGGAAGGACGAACTGTGGAAACTGAGCATCAGAACCCCTCGGAAAAACTTAAGCAGTATCTAAAAAAGGACAAAAAAGCAAAATCCAAATAAAAAGGCACACCTGCATTGCACAGCTTAAAGAAAAAAATCTGAGAGCCAAACATGGCAGATTTTTATGTGAAACAAAGATCCATTCAACAGAGACTTAGGTCACCACATAACATCTATATATATATATATACACACACACATACATACATATAAATACTGAGTGTTTGTATGCGCTCAGCAGTGGATACTGTTTGTTACTTTTCAAGCTGGAAATCCTACATCCCAGGCATGTACAGAAGAATGACAGCACCACTGCCATTCATAAAGAATTTAAAGGGCCTTTTCATTTCTTGGTTTAGGGCAAGGCTACTTAGGGGACTGAGAGAAAGGCTCATTCCAGACAACTTGGGAATCCAGTCTAACTGTCACTCCAGATCATTTTAAAATTAAAATAAAGCACAACATTCACCTATATGCTGCTTTCCCAGGCTGTTTATACACCTTGGGTGTCAAGGTGCATTTTTTGAGCCTCCTTACCACTGGATGTCCTGCTGCAAACCAGTTCCTGCACTACTATTCTGCATTATTGCTTACAGCAAGCAAACCATGTATGAAAAATAGAAACGAACCCTCAGATCAACACAAAATGCATTGCTGTGGCAGGTTCCTGCCAATGGTGCCCGTGTCATGGATTTCCCACTGTGTGTTTCTTCTGTCTTCTCGTCTCCCTCCTCTTCTCTTCCCTAACACATCTGCCTGTCTAATTGCATGTCCAGCCCAGGGGTCTGCTTTTTTCACCCACTTGGGATCCTGGGGTGCATCAGGAGGAGTGTGGCCAGCAGGTTGAAGGAGGTGATCCTCCCCCTCTACTCTGTCCTGGTCAGGCCCCACCTGGAGTATTGTGTCCAGTTCTGGGCTCCCTGGGATAAAAAGGACAGGGATCTCCTGGAGAGAGTCCAGAGAAGGGCTACGAAGATGATTAGGGGCCTGGAACATCACCTGTATGAGGAAAGGCTGAGAGAGCTGGGGCTGTTCAGCCTAGAGAAAAGAAGACTAAGGGGGGACCTTATTAATGTGTATAAATATCTTAAGTATGGGGTGCAGGGGGAAATGGCCAGCCCCTTTTCAGTGTCTGTGGGGACAGGACAAGGGGCAATGGCTGCAAGTTGGAGCACAGGAAGTTCCACACCAACATGGGGAGGAACTTTTCCCCAGTGAGGGTGCCAGAGCCCTGGGACAGGCTGCCCAAGGGGTGTGGAGTCTCCTTCTCTGGAGAGATTCCATTCCCGTCTGGACGCCGCCCTGTGCAGTATGAGCTGGGGAGCTGCTTTGGCAGGGGGGTTGGACCCCAGGAGCTCTTGAGGTCCCTTCCAACCCCTACAACTCTGTGATTGTCTACAGCACTGGGTTACAGCTCTTCTACCTGCACAGACAGTTGGGTCCTCTGCTTAACAACCCCCTGCCAAAGGTCACCAACTCCCTTTGATACACACACCACTGAACCTGAGTTAAGACTGGTCTCTCAAATCTTTATGCTGCGATGGTGACTGAAGCCCCTGAACTCAGTAGTTCACCCGGAGGTGAAGATGTGTTTACGAGAAAGTAGCAGACTGTAATGTTTTTAGCATTACAACAAAGTCAATTTGTGATGTGGCCAACATGCTGGAGAACTAGGGAAAAAAAATATTCTGCTGCTTCTGAGAGACCATGACACAATTTCTGGCATCTACTCTGCTGTCTGGAATCCAAGCTACAGTAGCAATAACACTTTACCAGACTCTCTTACAGGACATATTTAGGAAATGAATAATATTTGTTGAACACTGCTGCAGATATACTTGTGAATCGAAGAGCAGAACGCTCAGGAAAGCTTATTCCAGCACACACCGTGCTGCTGCTTTTTGCAAGGGGAAAGGGGAAAAAAAAAAGCATTAAGATGAAGAGGAAAGAAATAAAAACTGCACTGAGCATTCATGGGCCATGTGAGAGCACGTTCGTTCTAATGCCATGGTTTCCATGGGTTCAACTCATTGACTGGCTTTCAGCAGGGAGGCAAGGCTCTGAGGTGCTTTCCAAGCCTACAGACTGGATGGGTGATTCCACGCCTGCTGTCCTTCAAACAGTCCCAACAATCAACTAGCTAGTATTTCACTGCTGAAACAAGTCTCTGGGCAGTAGTTTCACACCAGAAAATGAAGTCAGCATCAAGCACAGAGAAAGTATTCTGTCTGTTGATATACTGAGTTACGAGTTAATCAGCTTCATAACCATTCATCTTTTCTAATGCACTGAATTCTAGTTTCCCAACAGCTCATCAAAATATATTTTACTGCCTGTGCTGCATAGTTAAAAACACCAACTCATGGGCTTTTTTCTCCTCCCAGAGCAGAGAAATTGGGAGCCCAATACTGCAACGAGACCTCTGAAGTTGGAGGAGAGTGGGATTTCATCTGGGTCTGGGTTTAGCCAATCTAGTCAGAGATGCTTAGCATACATTATTACCCTTGCCTCCAGCCTACACAAACCACCAAAGCCTAATACTTCACAAGTACATCAAGTATTATCTACCTCAGACAAAAGAAAAAAAAATTAATTACTCATTTCAAAAGAAGTTTTGTGTCTGTAATCATCAAAAGTCACATAGAAGTGTTTTAAAATTTACCTCTGACATTTCAACCACTGCTCCAACCATTCAACTGGGAAATGCATAACAAAGAGTGTATTCAAATAACTAAGACTTCTTTGTCTTTCTGGCATTGAATAAACAGCATTAGACACATTTATGCCCATGACTGAACAAATATATTTATATCTCAGAGAAGAAGGCAGATCCATTCATTGGCAACTTTGACTTTCATGGAATGCCACTGCACCTCACAGTCCTTCCTAGCTATTATCTTGATCAAAATAGAAACAAACTTTAGGTCCTTTGGTTCCAAAAATACAATGTCATGCTATTCCCTCTTTGTTACAAACATATAAAATAATTTCATTTAAGGTCATTGTAGTTTAACACATTTTGGCAATCCGTAGACCACAAAGAACCCTTCCATTCTTTTCCTTTTAGGAATACATTGAGAGCCATGGCTCTGTGAAGTCACCATTTGAGACTATAGGTTTAAACCTCACACCACTCTGAGCCACCTCACAATTACAGAGCCTAAGTAAAATTTTAGAACAGTCTGTAGTTTAAAAAGCAGTTATAAACCATGTGTTTTGAATTAGCTGGTGAGTGTGTCAGCAGTGTCATTTACCATACCTTATAATAAGCTCTCCTTTGATTTTTAGGTTTTCATGAAAGAAGATGACGTTCTCCTACCACAACAAACACTGAAATATTTATTGGAGTTCTCTTTTAGCTGGGACTTAAGTATAGAAGCAATTTGAAATCAAAACACCACCCACACCTTGCTCAGTAAGAAGCCTCTGCTTTTTTATAGCACGGCTTTTTCAACCACACAGATCTAGATGGCTGCAGCTCTCACAGAGTCCTAACCCAAAAACTTCTAGCAAAGGCAAACAGCAAATCAGCCTCCAAGGGGGATTTCCAAAGCGCTCCAGCAATTTTCTGCAGCACAACAGCATCTTTCTGCTCTAACACAACATCAGGGTCAGGGGAAAACAGGAGCAAGGTTCCCACCCGCTCACCTCAAAATGACAACCAACTGCTAGCACTTCATTTGAACGCTCAAGATTGCACCCACAATTACACCGGGGTAAAAAACTTGCTTTCATCATCATCAATTCAGTTCATGAGAGCAGCTCTGCTCTTAGAATCATAGAATCATAGAATGGCAAGGGTTGGAAGGGACCCCAAGGATCATAAAGCTCCAACCCCCCTGCCACAGGCAGGGCCACCAACCTCAGGCCTCTTCTACCACTTTTTTCCTTTCTGCCCAAATCAGAAGGATCAGTATTTGCCAACTATTGGCATTTCTTACCACTGCCATTTTCATTCTTCTTCAGCATTCACAATTAGCTGTAATTACTTAACAATACCTTCAACTCCCTCCAATTGCTCTTCTCAGGCACTATAAAGTCAATTCCCTTCACCCCATCTTCACTGACTTTTGCTTTGATTCTGAGCGCCCTGTTCTCCATTTAAAAGCACCTACTACTTCATCTTTGCTTGCAAACTGCCAGCTGGTTTGCTACTTTGAGCAGAAATTAAGAAAACTACTCTTCTTGACCATTCCAGCTCCTCACATCATAGAGCCCTGGCTTGTTTCTGCTCAACTGAGTTTAAACACACTGGCAGGGTACTAGAAGTCAGCCCTTCCCAAAGACTGCACACCATGCTAGACTGAAAAGGACAGCAGTAAGATGTAAATTGTACATACATTTTTAATGTAGATTTTACATAAAATGTCATTTACATTAATTCTTTCAAGTTCAATTAAAAGCCCCGTTCCAGTTCTTTTCTGAATGCACAGAAGTGCTCTGTGACCGAGTAAGAGCAAACAAACTACTCCCTCCTCTCACAACACCAAAGTAGGAACAGATCAGAACCACAGTTTGTTTGGGTATAAAAACTCCTGACAACTTGAGCCAGGAAGAGTTGGAAGCCCATTTGACAAAGTGCTCTGAAGGTTTCACATTGCACATCATCACTATTTGCTATGTACGTTCACCCCGCCCACTGAAGCTCAGTGGAAAATTGACCATTCAGGAAAAACAACCATAAGAGATTATTTATAGTATTAGCTCATAGTGCAGAATCATTTAATCTAACTGCCCTACGGATAAAAAGGGTACTCCCATTTTCCATAATGACAAACTGTCTCATGTTGGGCACTTTGACACACTTGAAAAGAAAAGGTTGATTAGCCTGCCATTGGAGTGAATGAAGTAACAGCTGAATTGATGGAGCATCAGCTAGGATAGACCTTCACAGGCAAGCAGCTGCTCCCTGAAAAATGCCAATCAGGAAAAAAAATAAAACATGCTTAAACACCAGGATAAAGAGATGTGCTAAGACAGATGGAAAGCCTTTGCTCCCATTCACATTTTCCAATTTTCTTTTCCTGGTGAGCAGAGAAACCTGCCTTCTCAACAACACTGTATAATGTTGTGGCTAATACGCGCAGCAGAAGGGTGGCTCGTATGCTCCCCCACTTTGTTATTCACATCAGCAACCCTGAGGTTATTAGATGCAGAATAAAGCCCAAAGCTGTGTAAATGAGCCCATCTGATTTGTAAGAAGCAGCCATAATGTATGGAAGGAAAAGGAGAGAGGGAAAGGGAGGGGGAAAAGGACAGACAAAGCCACTGTGGATTTTCAAGAGCAGAACACTTTAAAACACAGCCTATTATTAAGCCATTGAGATTTATTTTCTGTTCTAGTAGACTGGGAAAATAATATACCCTTTGATGCTCACACACACACTGCAGGTTGAGCAGAACAGGGATTCAGTGATTCTGAGGTCTGGATAAAAAGAAGAAAATGTTCTTTCTGAAAATCTTGTCTTTCTCAGGATGAAGCAGATTTCAGATGTGTCCAATGAAAAATCTTCCCACAGAGAGACCCAGCCAGTGCTTCTCCCCAGATACAGTGCCTGCACAACCTCACCACTCAGCACAGTCCAGTCTATCCCTGATCCTCCTCCCTCTCCCAGGATGGCACATATTTCACCTCCAAGCAAGTGGGGAGCTTTATCAGTTTTGATCCCTTTATTTTTACTGAATGGTGGTCCAAAAAAATATAATTTTTTGAAAATCAACACTTACCTTTCCCCAGCACCGCACACAGAAGCCAAAAACACAGCCTACAATTTTCTGCCTATTCCAACAACCTCCAAGGCATCTCTTTAGAGATGTACATTAGTATGAGGGAAAAACAAGAAACACCTTCTACCAGGAGCCTATGACCCAGCTGTTGCCATTATTCTCCTTTGACTGGTGCCAAACAGGATCTCTGACGCTGCAGATGACCGTGCCACTTTCCAAATCAGACCACAAAACAACTCCTCCCTCTAAACTTTAGCAAACACTGTTGCCCTAAGAAGCATGTTCCCATCACAGCTCAGTCACAGAATCACAGGGGTTGGAAGGGGCCTCAAGAGCTCATGGGGTCCAACCCCCTACCAAAGCAGCTCCCCAGCTCATACTGCACAGGTCGGCGTCCAGACGGGGCTGGAATCTCTCCAGAGAAGGAGACTCCACACCCCCTGGGCAGCCTGTCCCAGGGCTCTGGCACCCTCACTGGGGAAAAGTTCCTCCCCATGTTGGTGTGGAACTTCCTGTGCTCCAACTTGCAGCCATTGCCCCTTGTCCTGTCTCCTGTCCTGTAAGGTGGCAGCAGAAGACTGACAGGAGAACAACCTGAGTGTGGGCCCCAGCTTGGGGGGCTGAGAGAAGCAGCAGGCAGAGCTTTGGTGCTGCTGAAAACCAGGCAGACAGGTCAGCCACCTATCCTGGTAGCAGGTTAACCGTGGAAAACCCAATGGGGCATGCCAACTGGGACTAACATGGACCAGTGCCAGCTGTACACACCATAAACACCTGCAGCTGCAGGCAAACAACAGGCATCACTCGTGACTTGGTTTGCCTAAGAAAGGGAATTAAAATAGTGAACTCGCATTTGGTTGTCTACTGAAGTAAATACATGCATAAAGCAAGGCAGCTGGGAAGCAAATGTCTCCATATCCCGAGCTTGTCAGAAGAGCAGCATGGCTTGGCTTCCTCCTCAACTACTGCCATTCCTTGACAGGACGTCAGCCAGGGGGGATGCCACGTAACCATCACCTGCTCACCCATACTAATACTCAGCCTGAGGGTCTAGCAGGAAGGGGTAACATTCATTTCCAAGGCACAGCACTAACCAGAGCAATCTCTCACCCCACACACCAGGCAGCAACCTCTCACCCCACAGCAGCCAACCAGCTCCTACACTGTCACACTGGAGGATGCAGCTGGCTGGGCCTCATGCAGACATAGAGCAGGTCAGTCTGCTGTACCGTGCATTGCAGGGATTTTTAGTTTCTCAGGGGAAAGGAATTACAAAAATAAGTAATTTTACTTGGCCATAACATCTCTGAGGGGAAGTACAGGAAGCGTTTCCTGTTGCTTTATTTTAAAAAGTGTATTTAATTACATGTAACTTATTTCCTACGATAAATCAGCACTTGCATGTTTAATTGACTGACTGTCTAAAACCAGCCAAGCCCTTACACTCAGTGGTTTAACTGCAGTGGTATACACTGAACCTTTCTGGTGGTTGTTTTCTGGGTCAGAAGCTCCACGCTTCCTCGAACCACCAGCTTGCCTGCACTGAACAAGCCTCTGAGGGAAGCAGTTTCACAGCACACCAGAAATGCCAGCAGTGATTTCTCTGTGGGCCTTCTGAAGCCTTGCAGTCCCCAAGATCAGCCTTGTAAAAATTTGGGTTTCTTCCATTAGCAAACACAGTCCCCAGTTCAAACGGAGCAGCAAGGGGGCAGACAGCTGAATGGGATGCTAAAGAGAGATGCAAACTGATTTTCCTTGCTTGGCTTCTGTGAGAGTTTAACAAGAGGAGACAACCTTTTTTAAGATTCCAGTTTACTGTTTCATCACCTTACGAGCAGATTTGAACTGCACCTCTGAGCTCCTGTGTATCTGCAGAATCAAAGGACTGGTGGGACAGGGAGGAAAAAGGGTGGAAGGGGAAAAGAGACATTCCCTTTCTGCGCCAAAACATCCAGACTCTCAATATTCCACAGAAAAATTAAATCAGCTTCTGTACCTAATATAGCACATGTCTGAAAATTAGAGAAACCTGCTGGTCAGACACACATGTTCAGTTCACTTCACATTCAATGAAGTTTTACATAAATCTTTTTCTGCAGAACAAGATGTGCTTTGAGCACGCTGCTGCTCTGTGTGTGAATAGCGTGCTCCAAGTCAGCTCCCCCAGTAAAACCCCAATCCACCTTGACCTAGGGGCCTGAGCATAACACATATTGCCTCCAAACAAAACCCTGAGCAGCAATGATCCCTCATTTTGCAAAACACTGATCGTGGCTGAACACAGCTCTTACCCCTATCTATTTCAGAAAACCAGGCCCAGAGCACAGGTGAAGTGAAATACTTCCAAGGCAAGATTGGGTAATCCTACTGGAGGAGCTGCAACCCTTACAGCTTGGCTTTTCCAATGCAGATGGGAGTATACTGTTAGGAGCTTTTTTCATTTTCTTTCTTTATTTTTTAAATATGTAAATATCTTTAGTTTTCACAAACTGTATCTTCTAGTTTGAGTTTGCAAAAGCCAGCAGCGGAGCACAGACGTTCCCTGTAAAAAGGCCAGGGACTTTTTGATCTCTCCAGTGAAACCATGATAGGGCTGTACTGGTAGTGGGGTTTTCCTGTGGCAGAGGGGAGAGGAGTGCTGCTCTTATGATTTCACATGGAAAAGTGCTTAGCAAACAGACAGCGTTCCATGCTGCGGCCTCAAAAAACATACTCCTGGCCTAGCAAAAAGAAAACCCTGCTTTTATTTGCAGCCCTAAGAAGCCTCACCCTGAATTCAGAAGGCAGAAATAAGTCATTTCAGTGAGAGAAGAGAAACAGCAAACCAAGCTTTGGCTTCTGTGACAAGCGTGCACTGCTACCATGTGCTCATGCAGGGACTTCTCTCCCTGCAAATAATTTTATTGCAGAAGCATCAATACTGTCAGACAAGCTGGCTCTGCTCTGTTAACTGGAGAATGAAAAATAAATTTATGCCTTTATTCTAAAGCAATTAAACATACTCAAGTGCTCAGGGGAGGACAAACAGTGAAGTGAGGTGCCCATTTTTACATACTTCATAGAAAGGGACATGCTTTCAAAGGTCTCGACTCAGGACAATAATGTGTTGCAGCACAACTAAACTCCAATATCCTGCACATACCTAACAGCTACAGCACCTCACATTAAAAAACCAGATCCTGGAGTGACTCCCTATCTCTGCCCAGTGAAGAAACGAGGTAAAGAAACATCAGCCATGCATTAAAGCAAGTGACTGCAATGGAAGGCAACAGTTTGCCATCAGAATAAAAGCTGAGCACATCGCCAAAGTCAAATTACAGTGCTACAGAGATATGAGGATGTGATGATGTGCCTAGCGATGTGTAAGCTAAAGGAAGTTGCTAATCATCAGATTTGAAGTCTAGGCTCAGCAACACAAAAGCTATCATGCAGCTGCCCAAGTTTAGAGACAGCAGTGACAAAACTGCAAATAGAAGTAATTCAGTTATCTGGAAAGCATCTGATGGGCAATATCAACACTATGTAATTACAGAGGTACGGTGCAACTCCACTGAGGAGTTACTGAATTTTTTTTTTTTTAATTTTGCAAGCAACTCCTAAGTCCTCTTAACAAACCAATTAGGTTGTTAAGAAGTTAAGAAGCCTTACACAACTTACTTTTTGACTCCTAGCTCTTTTTTTCCAAATAAAGTACTACTCGTGGATCCCTGGACAAAGTAGGCATTAAAGCTCATCTCAGGTTCTGAGAGCTTGTTAGCTTGGGTACAACATCAAGCTAACATGTCCATTCGGTCCACAAAAGGGCTTTTGCTTAAATTTGTGTGTGACATTTGTGGTTATAGATCAAAAATTTTCCTTCTATGAATGGTCAAAGCAAGAAACAAAAAGCCACCTTCTGATTCCTCAAACACTAGGCTTAGGTTCAAGCCACATGTACTATTTCCAGGGACAGTGTACTTCATCTACACCCCTGGCTGGTCTGCTGATGCTCAAAGAGAATGTCAACTGCACACATCATCTTTTGTCCAGTGGATAGACCCTCATTAAGAATCATCTTGGAGCAATTATTATCAGTTATAGTTTGAACTCTACAAGCCTTAGCAACTAAAAATAATTTCTGTAGAGTATGTAACAAGAAATTGTCAATATAAGAAAAATGCAGATTTGAACTAACTTGCTGAAATGACCACAATTAAACTGTCTTTGTAGTTCAGACCTCTGTTTGTAAACCCCTGTCCCAGCTCTCTTATCTATTCAAAGCATAAGTAAAAGATTATTCAGTGTGCTAGACAGTAAATATTAAGACTGCGTTTCCTGATTCGAACATGGAAAAGTTTATCTTTAATAACCCAAACTACATTAATCATGATGGACCCAGAGTTCAAGAAATCAGAGCCTTTTGCATAAAGCTGAATGGAAAACGTTCTCCCTCTAAAAGGTGGTAGAAGAGCTGGAATTGTACTGAAGTTTCTTTATGGCTTTAAGCATAAGCCTTGTTTACGCTGTACTAAAAATCATGACAAAGGCTTCTAGCACAGCAGATGGTCATTTCCTGGGGTGCTATAAATTGCTAAAAAAAAAAAAAAGGAAAAGAGACAACCATTAAACACAATGAGACACTTCCAATGAAAGGATGACAGCTGTGCTTAAATGCAATTTGAAATCCCAGCTCTTGAGAGAGTACCCCACTGCCACCCGGGGACAGCGCAATCGCCGCTCTGGTCCGCGTGCGCTGAACACACACACTGGGATTGCTGGCTCTTCCCACAGGGCCTCTACCTACCCCAATTTCTCAGTCTGAGTTTAAGCAGTGAAACATAGCTGTGCCTCCTTTCCAGCACTTCCCAGAGTGCAAAAAGTCCAAAAACTCTAATGAAAAATTAAGCTATTGGATCCTTTCTTTAAAAATTCGAGTTAAATTTAAGGCCACATAAAGCTTTTTAAAAAGATGTTATTTCCAAGAGCTCTCATAACATCAGCCAGTCTTCTAATCCAAAGAACATAACTTTGTTAAGCAGCACAAAAGGGGTTAGTCTTATTTCTGTTCTAGACATACAAGAGAAGAGCTGGAAGAACTGTTGAGAAATGTTGAGAGGAGACAAAGTGCAGTTACGTGTTGGACACATCCAGAGAACTGCATTACAGAACTGAACAAGTACTGCAGGTCCTTCCCCTTATTGAACCCAGGACCTGCTTCATTCACAAAATCCAGTCAGACATACAGAATGGATGTCTTTTGTGACCCCAAGCCTTTTGTGAGGGGTTCTACTTTATGTGACAGTGTGAATTAATTTTTAAAAATATCTCAGCATTTTATGTCCTAGAAATATCCATGGCATAATACAGACACTAGCCACAACCTTCCCGTTCCAGGAAAGCAGAAGAAATGGGATCTGACAAAAAAGTTACCATTTAGACTGCTGGAGCATTAACACACATCTCCAACTATCCAACATATATTAAAGCTTTTTTTGCTTTTTAAATTATCTTTGCTCTAACAATACCACCAAACCTTGAAGTTTTCTACGCTCACAAGTAAACACAGACTCTAACAAATACACACACATGAAACACGATTGTCACAGATAAGTAAAAGCATTTGACTGAACTCAAACGTGAAAGTATGCTGTGTACAGAGGCACAAGTAAATATTTGAAAACAGTTCTGAAAACAAAGTTATTTTGTTGAGGCTCTAAGCCAGCAGTTAATTCATGAAGGATGCCCCAAGATTATTTCCCTTCCTACACCATGACAACAATTACAGAGTTACAGAAGCATCTGGAATAGATCTGAAGAGTTTCCCCTACAAACACACTGTGTTTTAAAGGTACCCAATTCTTGCATTCTTTGCAAGCTTCTTGAAGAAGTCCACTGGACACGCAAATGTTTCTTGTTTTACCTTTTCTGTTTTGTTTTTTTTTTAAATCACTTGGCCCTCCAAATGGAAGACTGATGGATGAGCAGGCTCCACCAGAGCCAGGTGGGTCCTGCCCAAGGAGGGGGAGCCTCCAGCAGCAGAACATGAGGAGCTGCGACAACACAGCCAACCGAGACGGCTGTGGAGAACAAAGTCCTTTGTGAGCCAGTGGATCTGGTAATTTTGATTAATTCTGCCATGGCAGAATATGCTGCTGAGAGACAGAGATGAAAATCCCTGGGGTATTTTGGGAAAGAGTTTTTTGTCTTGATACTTTTTATAGCCCCTGTAGTCTACATACACTCTGTGGCTGCATGCAGCTTCGCGGGTTTTCAAGCTGGAAATCCTACATCCCAGGCATGTACAGAAGAATGACAGCACCACTGCCATTCATAAAGAATTTAAAGGGCCTTTTCATTTCTTGGTTTAGGGCAAGGCTACTTAGGGGACTGAGAGAAAGGCTCATTCCAGACAACTTGGGAATCCAGTCTAACTGTCACTCCAGACCATTTTAAAATTAAAATAAAGCACAACATTCACCTATATGCTGCTTTCCCAGGCTGTTTATACTTCTTGGGTGTCAAGGTGCATTTTTTGAGCCTACTTACCACTGGATGTCCTGCTGCAAACCAGTTCCTGCACTACTATTCTGCATTACTACAAAATTTCAAGCAATGTAATACTGGCATCAAACAAGCAACCACCGTTCTTGTCGCTAAGGCTCTATTTCCCTCTGAAGCACTTGGGTGAGATGGCTGCATTCTGTGCCACCCAAACCAACTCCAAGATCCCTACTCCAATTTTGGGTAAAACCTACAGTTACTGTTGCACACGAGAGAGGCTCTTAAAGCAGGATTTAAGCCTTCAAGTTCACAAATCACTTTCAAAATGCTCTTCAGGGAATCAGATGGACATTTCCACGTGGCCACAACTGCCTTCCTCAAACTCTTGTTTTCTCCAAAGGACTACTGAGGTGGCCTACCAAGTGTGAAATTTAGGGAAATCTGCATCCCATGTGTGCTGTGCCAGCAGCCTGCAATAGAAGAGGCTCTTCCCAGGCTCTTGAAGCAAGAGTGATAGTGTTTCATCTCCTTTTCATCTATATGCTGCAGGGATGTATGTTCACAGATACACCGTATTAAGCATTGTCTCACTATAGAGGTTAACAGAGTAACAAGCCTGACCCCTTCAAAAATAAGACATCAGTAGCCTCTGTAGGGGTTTTTTTTCCCCTCCCTTCTTTCAGCCCATTCCTAGCAGTGGGGTAGCAATCAGGTACTGGTGGTTTTCCCTAATTCTATTTATGATTTCTGTCCACCATAGATGTTCCCTCTGTGCCCAGCAGTTTGTTTTGCTGACTAACCTCTAAAGTGATCACCTTCCCTCAACTATAAATCTCTTCTGAAAGAGGCACTCTGCTGAGCCGCATGCACAGGTCAAGAGACTGAGCCTCTGGAGGAGTGAAGAATAAGAACAAAAAGTCTGTACAATGTGGATACTGCAAGGTGAACAAAGCCATAAGGGAAGAAATTTAAAAAAATTAAAACAAACATTAAAATAAATCCCCCAACAAAAAGCAAATGAAGATGAGGACAGGACAAACTGAAAAGGAAATGGTAAAATAAACACACTGGAGCAATGGACACTAAACTAAGGCACAGGCCCTCACCCACTGCCCCCTTCTTCAATAAATAAAGACAGGTACTGTGTACCTGTGGGAAAAGCTTAGTTTTACATATAGGCAAAAACTTTCCCTCACAGCTGGGACTTTGTCATGCCCTTCAGACAAAAATATTTGCTTTAAATCAAGGAGGAAAAAGAGTTACCGTAACCTTGGTGCTTCCAAAGACACACAATCCGAGGATACCAGCAAAAAAAAAACCCCAGAAGTGAAAATCAACTTCTGTATTCACTGTTTACATTGGCTCAGAAAGTGAAAAGGAAACAGAAAATTGTGTCTATTGTCAGAGTAATTGCAGATGTCCACAGGATAATGGTTTGTCCTGATAATTATTAATGGGATGATCATAGAAATGGTGAACATTAAGTTCCTCATTCTTGCATTTTAACAGGCTTCAGGTTGGGATCTTTGTGCTTGTATCCTATATAAAGGCAAGATGGTTTTCAGGAGTTGCCTGTGAAAGTTTAAGTCTCTCTAAACTTGAAAGTTTTCAATGAAAAACTACTGCCCCTTTTGGAAATAGCTGAACTTAAAGAATTACAAGTAAATAAAATGTACAGCAAAATTGAATGAATGGAATGCAATAGTTGTGACATAAGCCTTCTCCAGATATTTTCCTGCTGTCCCAGTTATTCACCACGAATCTTAGAACCACAGGGGTTGGAAGGGACCTCAAGAGCTCATGGGGTCCAACCCCCCTGCCAAAGCAGCTCCCCAGCTCATACTGCACAGGGTGGCGTCCAGATGGGGCTGGAATCTCTCCAGAGATGGAGACTCCACACCCCCTGGGCAGCCTGTCCCAGGGCTCTGGCACCCCCACTGGGGAAAAGTTCTTCCCCATGTTGGTGTGGAACTTCCTGTGCTCCAATTTGCAGCCATTGCCCCTTGTCCTGTCCCCACAGACACTGAAAAGGGGCTGGCCATTTCCCCCTGCATCCCATCCTTAAGACACTTATAGACATGAATAAGGTCCCCCCTCAGTCTCCTTTTCTCCAGGCTGAACAGCCCCAGCTCACCCAGCCTTTCCTCACAGGTGAGATGTTCCAGGCCCTTAATTGTTTTCGTAGCCTTTCTCTGGACTCTCTCCAGGAGATCCCTGTCTTTTTTATCCCAGGGAGCCCAGAACTGAACACAATACTCCAGGTGGGGCCTGACCAGGGCAGAGTAGAGGGGGAGGATCACCTCCTTAGACCTGCTGGCCAACCCGTCATCAACCAGGACCCCCAGGTCCTTCTCCACTGAGCTCTTCTCCAGCAGGTCACCCCCAGCCTGTACTGATACATGTGGTTGTTCCTCCCCAAGTGCCAGACTCTCCACTTGCTTTTGTTGAATCTCATCTGGTTTCTCCCTGCCCAGCTCTCCAGCCTGGCCACACTGGTTCTGAGCTCCTACTTGCTTGTAGCTTGTCACCAGCAGTACAGCTGCCACTTTCTATTTTGTACTTAAATTGAAAATATTCTACAATTCCTCTAAATGGAGCAGGTAAGGCATTTCAGAACGTGGAGGGGAGCAAACAGTCACCTGCCCCACCACGTCCCAGAGACAGAGGGCTGCGAGCGGCCTGGAGCTGATGTGAAGATAGGAAATGCAAGAACGTGCCAAACTCTGCAAACCCTTAAAGCAAAGCTGTTGCTGGTGGGACAGTGGCACAGCATGATAGCCTCAAATAAATGGTACAATAAGCCATTAATTTCCTACTGCCTTCACTTTGAAGATGGCCTGTGGTTGCCTTTGTCACTGGCAGAAGCCAATGTAAATTAGCAAGATAGACAGCTTGGTCCTTTCTCATGCCTACATTACCCACAAGGTAAGCAAAACAGCAATTACATCAACTGAAATAGTAATTACATCGACTGAAAGAGGAGAACAGAAGTCTAAGGACAGCACAAATCAAGCAGCAAGCTGTCTGAATACTGAAATGTCATACTCTGCCCTGTCAAGTCAGAGACAAGTTTGATCCTGCCTTGCAGATAAAGATAAAACCAGAGAGATCAACAAAACATTGAGAGAAACAATTAAAAAGCTTGGTTCACTTCCTATTACAGCTATGCAAATAGCCACAGACTGTGAAAACAAGCATTCAGGAGGCCTAGAAAAGTAATGCTTTATTACATGGTGCCACAACAGCAGCAGTGTATTTAAAGAGGAATGAACTACTAAAATAAAATCCGTTCTATCAAGTCTTATTCAGGTCTAACAGTACCCAAAATTCACCTAGCCAGAAACTTTCTCCTAGAAATTCAAAGTGCACCCGAGGCCCTACCCTTTGGTTCCATGGCCCAAACTCTGTAGTTTCCAAGGAACCTTTTAAGAAACACAAACCCGCCCAGAGCCTGCAATTATGTATTAACTGGCGTCACTGAAGGCGTCAGTCACTCCTGCAGACGCTCCTGATGAAGCACAGCACAGATGACAAGGTGTTCACTTTCAGACTAGGGCTAAGAAAACACATGAACAGGTATTCCACTCCCATGGGTTTATGTTTCCTTCAGTGTCTGTATACGGGACAAAACCTCCCCAGGGAAGGGATTATCTTCATGTTATTATGTACTTTTCTTTCCTTCTGGTTTATTTGCTCACCAAGCCTGCTCTTTTACTGAGAGTGGCACATCCTCCCCATCCCAATCCACCCCATTCAAACAACTTGCACCTACCTCGACCACAGACGTACAAAACTAGTGGAAAATAAGCAAACCCATGATTTAGATTCCTCATGTCCCAGGAGCTCCCACGCAGAGCTGGAGCTCTCAGGATCCCATGGCAGTCTGCTTCAGAGACACTGACACTTCAAACCTGGGATTCCCAAACCTGAATGTTTTCTCCAAAATGACAGATCCTGGAGAATATGGGCTACCTTGGTACCAGGTGACAGCGCTTTTTTTCATGGAGGAGGAGGAGGACTGGTGCCATGCAGACATGGTTTCTATAGGAATTTCAAACCAAACCACCTAGAATTTCTCTTGCAATGAGTTGTTTACATTTTTCTAGCTACCACAAGCAACACTATTTGATTTACATGTACATAACAGACACTGAAACAAGAAACACACTGTGTATCATTTTATTTGTAGACACACTTTCTAGGTCATATGTGTTTTCCTCTTAACAGTCAGGAGTGTTGCTTTGCTCAGGATTATGCAATAGGAACCAGAGTCTTCTCCCAAAGCACATGTAAATGGTACAGTGGGCTTACCAACAACCAATTCCTCTGAAGAGGCCACGGCACAGCAGAGATTTACACATCAAAGAAAAACAAGTATGTGTATCTCCACAAATCACTGTGGGGGTTTTTACCCCCACATCAGAAGAACTACCGCAAATTACAATTTTGAAAGTGTACTGACCTCCCCAGATGTGCCCCAACCCTGCTTTTAACGGTGTCCTCCTACTCTGAAGATCAATTAACCCTAGAATTAGCTGCAAGCCCCGAGGCTGGGATGACACCAGCTCCACCCCAAAGCCAGTCCTTGGCCTGTACTGACCAGCAGGATAGGCAAGCACAGCACTGGTGATCACTCTGGGCTTGGCTGCAGCAAGACCATACAGTCACTCTGGAAGCTCACCTCATGGATTTATTATCCATCATTCAAGTACCAGCTCCATGTTCACAGAGTGAACAGGTGGACTGGCATGAATCCTTAGGCTACAGCAGAAGGCACTACACATTAAAGGGGATGAAAGGTTGTTCAGGCTTGTCATGCAGCCTATGTAGCCCTTATTTTAGATAACTACTAGATTTTAAAAATAGCTTTTAAAGATGGTGAGAATTTACCAATATTGGCAGAGGCAAAAAGTGACTCTCTTGGTTCTGCAGTTCTCATAAGCACCTAAAAGCAGGTGGGCAAGGAAACATGGTCACCATAAAACACGATCATTAGATATTTCTGGTTTGAAAAGAAAACCCTGTATCCGTAAAAGCCGTAACAAAAATTGTTTCACAGCCCTGTATTTCTAGAAGACAAAATTTTCATAGAGAGGCAATGATAAATAAATAAATAACATCTGTGGAGAGATCCTATCTGCCCAAGACAAATTAGTCTTACACTTTCCCCGAATTTGCACTCTATCCAAACTTTCAAGGGAAATCTATTACTATCACACAGTCGAGAACTCCTGGAATAAGTTAAAAATCAACATTTTTCTCACTCTAAACTACTGCTCTTAAAATGGATTTCTAGCATTTGGACTTCAGAAGTTCTTTGCTCTGAGATGGCAGCCTGACCATACAATTATTATCATTAGTTATGAATGATGTTTACGAAACATTTTTCTACCAACTTAAGACTCACATAATACCTACACTGGAATGATTTTTGATTATTTTTCTTCTGGAAAAAAAAAAAATCTCTCTCCAGTGAGATGGAAAAATGTGAAGATCAATGTATCGCTATGTACTTGACTCAACACGTAACCAAGTAGATGGCATTGACTTTCAGAATGTCAGACAAACTGCAACTCCCAGATTTTATTTTTAAAATCATGTGACAGCAAATTTTATGCAGCTGAACAAAGTTAGCAGAGCAGAAAGTTCTTTTAGCAAAAAACTCTGTTAATTCAGCCATACTTGCTAAACAAAACAGTGAAGAACGAAACCTGAACACAGGCAGCTTTCAGATCCAAGAGGGCCAAGAACTGTCAGAAGCTTATTCAATCTCATCAGCTGGCTCTTTGCATTTCACTCGATGCATCTGGGTATGTTACAGCTTTAGTGGGAAGGCAAAAAATTAATTGGAACAAAACCTACAGAACTGTAGGGGTTGGAAGGGATCTGCAGAGATCATCGGGTCTAACCCCCAAAATAACTTTCCAGACATAATTTCCTTTTAACTTAAAAGCTAACACTGAAGATACAAAAATATATGGCCACGTATGGACACTCATCCAGTTGCTGCTCACTCAAGACAGCCTCCTGAACATGTGACTGCTAAGTCAAGTGGCAACCTCACAACACACTGGAAACATTTCTCCACCCCAGCATCATGCAGAGAAAAGGAACAGGTGGCTTCACGTTCACCACTGTCACGTCTAACACAATAAAACAATTACCACAATATACAGACTGTGAAGATGAGATACCCTTGTCTTCAGCCATACCACCCACACCCGTGACCCAAGTCTTGCCCCATTATGAATGGGGTTAAACCATATTCCATAGCTCCCAATAATTCTGCCCAGGCCCAAACAATATGGGCTGTGTCAGCTCTCTAGAACCCCACGGCATGGCCTCTGACCTCTCTGCAATGTGCAAGCCTCTAGAGGAAGGAGAGAAGGCAAATGGAAGAGTAAGAGACTATGCCTACTTCCCAGCCTTCTGTTCTGAAGTTTAGACTCAGAATTTACATCAAGTGCAAATCACATTTTGCAGTATGTCTTTATATATGCTATGTATTTTAGCCTTAAAATTGGTGTCATATATTTGTGGCACCCTGACTGCCCTCTTGGGACAGGCTTATTTCTGCCCAGCGTAAAGGAGAGGAGACCAAGCTTTTCCTTTCCTACAGTTACCATTCAGACACATCTGATACATTTCTGCATTCATCATGAGGGTAGTTCCTTTTTTGCACTGTGCAACGAGTAAAGAGATATCAAAAGTAAAACTTCAGATATCAAAAGTAAAACTTGGACTCAAACACTTGTAACACCTAGAGGTTTTCACAAGGCAATCTAGACTTAGTTAACTTCACAATAAAGGCTACTGATATTACAGGAAAACGTTCTGAAATGAACATACCAGGAGCTAAATACATGAAACAGAAAGAACAACTCATCCTGACTTCTCTTCAAAATAAGGATGAACTAATCAAAATTCATTTTGGAGGAGCAGCAGTGTGACTTTTTGTTCGCTTTAATCAACAGAGACCTTTTGATGAGCGAGACAGCTGGCACCATGTGTTTCAGGACAAAGTGAAAACCAAAACTTCTTTGCTGTACTTACATGTGAGGACTGAGCTCATAGAAGTTTCGGTTTCTGTATTCTTCCACTTTCTCTGGAGTATAAATAGGCAGAGATCTGTAGGGGTTTATTGATATTACCACACTGCCGATGTATGTCTGTCGAAGGAAAACAAAATGTTGTGAATTTTTCTTTTTAACATACTTTTGCTGCTTATGTATTACTCTCCCATTTAATACCTAAGCAAAAGCAAACAAAAAGCCTTATTGTAGTGATGAATAAATATGTACATACAGCCTGAAGCACCTTTTAGACCTCTCCCAGCAGTCACCATTGTGCACCAAGTTGCTATTTCTACATATCCAAAAGCCTCTTATGAACATTTTTTAAAGGAAAGCCCAATCATACAATATTTCTGTGACAATTCAGTTGAGGGAGGGAAAGGGAAAAGGACACAGATCTCCACAAAGAACTGACTCTGCACAGCAAATGTCACAAGAGCTTTGCTGCAGCCCTTGTGCACTCATACGAAACTACATGAAGGCAAAGCTGGAGTTGGACTGCGCTGCCTCACCCCAGGAGAAGCTCTGTGCCATCTCCTCAAACCCTTGGGCACAGAAGAGCTTCAGAGCAAAGACACACAAAGGCTAATAGCCTCTGATAGGTTTCTGTCAACAGAGAGGTTTATGGTCGGGTTTCAAGTCAGTCTTACAGTGATTCCTCTTCAGCAGATAGGAAGCACAGTCTTTATTTCCTGACTCTTAAAATACTTGCCATCACCTGTAGAGAGCAGACAGAGCAATGTGTTGTTTTACTCTGTCAGGTCCCAGTCACCCCCAAGCTGAATAAAGACTTGACACCATAGATCCCAGTTACCACACCGGCACAGGACACAATCAACCTGCCTTCATCAGGTCTACTGCCAGATGCCCTGCAGCTCTCTACACCCCCCTCCAGCTGCAGGGGCTGTATTCAAATATACCTAAGTGGCAACAAATGCAACAACCCCATCCCACCCTGCCTGCAGATACTGATCAAAGATTAATTAAATCCCAAGAGTTTGGTATCTCCTTCCACAACCACAAAATAGAGCAGTAACACCTGGTGAAACACAGCCTTCCAACAAGCAGGGAGTCCCAGAAGGTAGAAAGGCTACACACAAAAGCCACAGGTTCCTGTTATTTGGATTACACTTGTTAGTAACTGCTGAAGAAAAACAATGTTGTTTTTTACACAGATGTCTGCTTTTTAAATGGCTCCCTCTCTGTGACACCTTAGCACCTGGCAATCACTACCTGGACTCATCCCCACAATTTCTCTTACAGGGAAGTGCTGGAATACACATTTTCAGATGGGAACAGAGACAACAAGAAGCCCGAGTTACTCACCAACGTGTTCAGCAGAGCACTGAACTACCTCTAGAGCTGCAACCAAGAATTAACAATACAAAGTGCAGCAACCCCTCCCTACCTTTCACACCTAAAGCAGTTTTCTGCTAAATACTACCCAAATTTGGTCCTAAGCAGAGAGCTGGGAGAGCAAGATTTCCCATTTCCACAGCACGTGCACATACAGAGGCAAGCTGTGAACTCGCACAGCACTTTCTGTTCCATTTCAAACAGAGTTGAGAGAACTAAACTTCAGTGATAAAACAAGTAGTATGAGGCTTCCAGAGACTCTATGAACTATGGTTCATCCCAGCAGTGTTTACTACCCACAGGATGAAACAGAAGCAGCCGCTGCTGACAACCCTTCATACAACTGCTGCTACGATGAAACACAATACTTCACTAATTGGGCTCCAGACTCACTCCTTCTAAACCCACACACTTTCTCCCCTCCTTCGGAATTGGCCAGAAACTTTCTGCAAACACCTCCCCCTGTGCATTCGAGGCCAGGACAGACCCAATAGCCTAGATAAGAGTCCAGGCAGAGTGCTGTGAGGGGGAGCAAGCCTGAAGGTGCCTTGCATCTTGGCAGCCAGGCTGCAACCCAAGAGAGGAACAACTCCAATCTGGCCCACAGCACACCTTGAGGGAAGCACCCCCAAGGGCATCCGGATACAGACTGTGGAGAAAATCCCCAAATAATTAAGATCTTTGATTCTTCTAAATACACGCCACAGTGTGCGCTTAAATAGATTTTCTTTAAATTAAAAAAAGCTCTCGTTTTTGTGGTCATCCTCCCCCTAAAGAGGAAAGTCTTTTCCATCTATGTCCAACTTCTTCAGCCAAACAAGGAGAAAACACAGAAACTGCCTCCCTACAGTGCTTACTTTGCTCTCTCAACACAGGCGGCTTTGGCAGTTTGCAGGCCCACAGATTCTTAGCGAGAATAAAAGCTGCCCGAGAGTAAGAAGCTTTCTGGTCTTCACGAGTGCACGCATACCCCAGTTAGGACTCTTTCCTGATAAAACATAAAGAAGTTAAATTGTTTCCTCCTAAATCTTAAGAACTTGTAGATTCAGTCTGTTGTGAAATCGGTACTGGGAAGTGTCAGCAGAAGAGAGAGATGAAGGCCAGATCTTTAAGATTGTATTTTGAAACAGGAATTCTTTGGAGCTTGAAGACTTGCCCTTTTCAGTTATTCTGCTACCATAACAGCATGCACTTTAATTGTTAAGTTCCTTGAAGTACCCTGAGATGCCAAGGTACAGGAAGATGAATAAAAGCAAAAACCCTGGTTTTCAATTTTGAATACAGGCATTCAAATGGGATTTTTTTTAGAACCATCTCTTCATAGCTAAATATTGCTTAGGCGATGTATTTTGGGCATTCAAGACAGCTGTTTATTGTCAAGACATGAACAAATACAGACCATTTCCTAAAATACCAATATTTCAGAAGGTCAAATGGCTATACAGAAACAAAGATATACTCATGTCTATTTTAAACATCAAGCCAAAGCATGCCAAGAAATCACTGGTTCTGCTGCAAAGCTCCTTACACCAACTGATACGTTTCCTCTTCTAAAAATGCCACTATCTCAAAGATGATGCCTAACAGTTCCTTGCTACTGGTGGTCTGTGAGATTCCACGTAACAGGGATAAACAGATCTGGAAAATAGCTTTCCCACATAACATCTGCCTTCCCATCAGAACCCTATTATAAACAAACAAAATAAATGGCTGAAATCCTTGAGCAAGGGACAAGTACAGAAACATTCCAGCGCTGAAAGAAGAATGCCCAAGAGTAGTAGGGGACCATACCGTGGCACTCCAGGGACTAAAGAAATCCTTCATTTTCCCTGTTTAAGGAAAAAGAAGCGAACCCCCAGAGGAATGGCCTCATGACAACGAACAGACAGAATGTAGTCAGAAGATTTGATTTCTTTCCTGGCTTTGACATGATCCTGTTATGCGAGTTCGGACAAGATCTGCTGCGTCCTCAAGTTCTGCTAACTAGAAACTCTTGATCATATTCCTTCCCCCAAACTTCTGCTTTATTGTTACTACTCACAAAGGCAAATTCTGCCTCCTTGGAGTGTCTGTCCAGAACCCAAACCAAAAGCACTCTCCTTGTTCATTTATCAGCACAGCAACACTGTGACACACAAACATTCCATCCGCAGAAAAGAGCATTCAAACTTCCATCGGGTCAAGTGACAACACATCCTGCATTCTCAACCCAAACAGTACAGACAGCTCCTTCCTGTTCAGAAAAGGGTTTAAGACCCTGAGTTGGAAGAAACTTCTAAATCACAACTCCACTGGAAAAGCCAAGAATATTTGTTACATCACTTTGAAGAACTCTTGGAGATGCAACATGCAAGACACATTGATGCCTGAAAGCAAACATAACTGCTTGGGGCAAGATGTTAACTGCTTCTTCAAGCCTGTATCCACCTTGTAAGGCTCCCTGGGCCTTCCTGACCCAAGCAGCAGGAAGACTGGCTTCAGAAGAGGCCTGAAAGAGTGAGACAACATGAGGCTCCCATTGAACAGAAGAAACCTACCAGCAGTAGCCTCTTCCCAGCCAAGGGCTGGGGAAAGCTATTGCTAGGAACTGGCAAACTGCCCAAAATGCTTGTGGACCTTTTCAGCCAAGAGGTTGCAAAAAACCTTACAGAGAGCCCAGGGAAAGGTCCCCATACACCTCTGCAGCCAGGACACACAAGCACTGCGGTGAAATCTGATAAACAGGGAAGAGGCAGCAGACCAACTCAAGAAGAGGAGCTTTTAGAAGAACACTAGTAGAGCATTTCACACCTTGGGACACAGTATATTAATAAAGCCACTTTTCCTCCTTGCGAAATTTGTCTTGCTACGCACCAAGGGCCCAGAAGAGAGGACTGCAGCTGCAGAAGCCAGAGAACGTTATCATGGCAGCAGCTGAGGCTGCAGCACTGGAGCTGCAGAGCTAGGGTATTGTAACAGCCTGCTTCGTGCCCTTGGAAGCTTTCCTGGATCCATAGCATCCTCTGCAAAGCAGCCTTCTGGAGTTTAAAATGATTAAATATTGACACCATTTGCTGCAAACCCTCTGGAAGCATACTTGGCATCCCTGTTGTCAGCCCAATTACAAACAAGCCCACTGCTTCTTACCTGTGGTAGCCTCTAATGAGTCCAGAGAAGTTGCTGCTGCACATGGGTCTCTGGCTGTAAAAAGCCCTGCTGCTAACACACCTTGCCAGCGTGCTAACTCCCTGCTTGCAATAAGGCTGCTCTACTTTATTTTTTAAATGCTGGAGCACAGAAATAGAGAATGAAGAAATTCTAGTCAAACAATAGCACTAGTGTGCATACTGATTCTTCCACTGACGCAGACCATTTTTAATACCCCAGATATGCATATCACACATTTCTTCAGTATTGATTAAGCTCAAGTGTATCAAGTTCCTATGGCTCTGAAGCATTTCAGATCACACCACCAACAGAATTCACTGAAAGGAGAGACATTAAAAAGAAGTAAGATCAAAGGGAAGCGTGACGAGATTTCATTGGAATAAATCCAGAACTAAGGCTTGGGCAGCAGTTTTTTGGGGGGAGGGGGAAGAGTTATTTTGGGGTTTTGTTCTTTAATATGACGTATGGAAAATTGCATTTCTAATATAATACTAATTTTCATTTGTATTTGCCTGAAGTACTGTGGCTCTGGATCTCGCCAGCTCATAAGCATGCGCGTGTCTCTGCATGCTCAGAACAGCTGAGGCCAAGGAGGTAGCAGGCACACAGGAAGCCTGTACTTGCACCTTCCGCTTCCTGAACTGTCTCAAACTCCAACAGAACCTGGCAAATTTAATACCACAATGTTACTCAAGAACAAAGTTTCTCATTTTAATAAATATTAGCAACCAGATCAGTACCTTATTAAAATGTCACCTCTCATCTGAACCATCATGCTGTGTGCTCAAATTTCTTTTTCATTGTGGTATGCCACAACAAAACAGCTAAACGCACCCTGCTTCTGGTCCATTGTGTTTTTTCAGGTTGGAAACACTCACAAAGTTGCAGGAGGCTACATTTTAAAAAAAATGAGGACAAGAATAACATCAAGACTAAAACCACCAAAAGATCATTATTAGCACTTCTGGAGCTTTGATTTACTATATTACTGTGTATCACAATGTACGTGTTTTATTGTTTGGTGGAGAGGGATGGGCTGGGTACTTCAAAAGCCCAAACAAACCAGAATTTCATACCATAATACTTCAGGGTTTACCTGCACTGTTTCATGTCAACACATACAAAGTAAACTCTGCCTGTGATCAGGCCACGCAGCCGCAGTTTGCATTCAGGCAATGCCTCTTGCTTCAGGGAGCTTGGAGCATGAGCAGAGGTATCATCTGTGAGCAGCTACACAGGAACAACCCCAGGATCCCAAAGAGCAACAATGAGTGGGAAGAACAGGAAGTAACACAGTTCTATTTCCTTGAACAGCTGTGTGGATTTTCCTGTATCCAGTAGAGGTTGGTTTGGACTCACACAGCATCATGTAGTCCTTGAGCCCTCTCAGTCTTTCCCAGGAAATACAGAATCTCTCCAAAGCTCCTCATCAATTCTAAAGAGGCTGCAATGATCAGTGAGATGCTACAGACGCAAATGCCTGTTTCTACACCCTCACTGGAAGGGAAGCCAATGCTAAAAAACTTCCTTTTCCAAAGCCTAGTCTGCAGTAAGCTGAAAATACAAACCAGACCCTCATATGCAGTGTCTCTCTCTTCCCGTTCTTGAGACTAATGAGTATTTTTCACTGTAGTTTGGAGTCCTTTCTAATTACGCCTGTATGAATGAAGAAATATAATACAAGCTTTTCTGAACAAACATAGCCTATTCCCCATGATGATTAAAACTCTTGCTCAAGACTACCCTCTTGGACATGGCATCGTCGCCCCAGAAATACAACGTACAAACCTTCTCCATTATAACAGGAAAAAAACCCAAAACAAACCACACCACATACCCAGTAAGCTATCATATGTGCTTAACGCAGATATTAAGCCTAACAGGCAGCCTTGTAAAACCTGGACAAAAGAGTAAAGAAAACTACATAGAAAAGAGCACTGGATGAGTTCCTGAAACTTCCAGGAGGGAGGGGAAATCAAGCAAAAGAAGAAACGGAGCAACAGTATCCACAGTTCAGGCAAAACCATTTTATGGCTAGAAGAAACAAAATTCAACATCAGTACGTATCACAGTCGTGTACTAAACATGTTGCAGGCTGATACAACTCAAGAAACAAAGCTCAAACAGGTGGCGGCACGCATCTCTATCCCAAATCAAACAATCATGACCCAGGCAACCTGTGTCAAAAAGGATAACACCACTGCTAAAATACTCTTTGTCAGGGGCTTCATCCTTGACGTCACTGAGCAAACAGCAGCGGTCTGAACAAGCTACGGGTAACCTGCACCAATCAGGATCGAGCCCCAAATGATACTGCAGCCAGGTTTAGATCCAAGCCCTGAAGTGAGAGCAGAGCATTTGCCAAGAAAGACCCACGTGGCAAGATGAAGCGAGTGCTCAAAGGGGACACACGTGCATGGGTTATCAGGGATCTCTTTGGAGTTTCTTGAGGGTGCAGAAACGTCTCCACTGCTCTGTGAACACTGCTGCTAACCCCACAGCCATTATGACAGGCCCTGATGTTATTATCAACAGAGCAGATTAATCACCTCAGCCATCCGCCTCTCCGACTGCAGTGGGATGTTTTTATACAAACAGAATTCCTGCACGGGGTGCAATTATAGCCAAAGCCTGCAAACTAAGCCATGAGGAAGTGAACCCAAATCAGACACTAGAAATTTTAAAGAGAGCATTTAAATACCTCAGAACATCAATGCTTGCTCACATTTCAAAAGATAAAGACTTGTTTTCGTAGGCAAACAGTAGCTGGAGATTGGATAGTGTCTGTGCCAAGAAACCACTGGTGGAAACATTAGTGAGAGCCCTCATCCCCAAATGTTTCATTATTTCTGTATGAATAACACACGGCGGGGGGAAGAAGAGTCTCCTGCCCTGCCACAGCCAAGGCTAACCTATGACCTTCAGAGTGAGAACCCTGGTTCTTACAGTCCATAGACTTCTATTTGCCAGCCTTTCATTACTCTTCACTTCAGGTTTTTATTTCATATACCACACACTGAAAACAACCAGTAAATGCCCAACGCAGCACTACCTTAGTTCAGAAGCACCCTACATTTTGGGGCAGAGCCAGCCCTGTGGCAGTCCCCAGTGCCCCACAGGAGACATTTCCTACCCTTTCTCTCTTTTTTCGGAGCGTCACATCAGAGGCAGAGAAGAAAGAGCGCGTGGGGAAGGAGAAGATGCACAGCCCACAGCACGCATTTCATTCTCTGTGATCTTTACTCATGTTTCCTTACTCCTTCATGCAGATGCTTACTTGTAGGGCTGTGTGCAGTGCCTCAAACACTGCACTCATGGGAGCTGTACAAAAAGGAAAGGAAACAAAGCAATGCCTTGAGATAAGTAACTCTCCTCCCACAAAGCACTTCAAGGTTAAAAGTAACCAACCTGCTGGCTGCAAAAATCTTTACTCCCGACTCCAGGGCAGGTATAAAGTTTGTTTTACCAGAGCAGACTGATGCAAAGGGACAGAGGACCAACAGGATTCCTATCTAGATAACAAGCTAAGCAAGATTCACAGGGAGGCAGGATACTTAGACCACACTACTTCTTAGACCAGAAGCTATCACGGGAAAAGACGTGCCTTGGGCACACAAACCATTCTTCACATCTTAAGGAGAAGCAGGCAGGCTTCAAGGACCTAGCCTGTGGCAGCTGCAACAATATTATTACAACAACTCAGTGACTTCCCTCAAAGAGGGAGACTGTTGAGGCACTGCTGGGAAAATCGCTCAAATCGACGCAGGCGTCTCTCAAGGGAGGAAGAGAAGGAGATCTGAGGAAATTCAGGTCCCCTGGGCTCCCATCACAGGCGGATGGATGGCTGCTTCACTCCAGCTCTCAAACCATCCTGCCTTTTACGAAATGACTCAGTCACCACACCTGCCACCACTCCAACTCCCAAAGGAAGACCAGCAGACAAACACAAGTAAACACATCGAGGTACAAGAGAGCAGGGCCGGGTCTGGCAGGGGCACAGACTCTTCTGCCTGTTGCTGCAGGAGCAGCAAAGCCACAGACTTGCTACCAACAGCCATGCGTGCAGCTAGCATGTACCCAAACCCAGGGGAGACAACAACCCTCTTCAAAAGAGCCACAGATAGCCTCAGAAACAACATACTAAAGACCAGCTTGACATCAGAAGGTAAGGAAATTGAGAACAAAACTGAAGTGCAACAAGCACTCAGCTGAGTCACCTTCCCTGGATGTGTTTAAAAAAGGGTAGATGAGGTACTTAGGGATATGGTTTAGCATAGGACGGGAATGGTTGGACTCTATGATCTTAAATGTCTTTTCCAACCTCGTGATTCTGTGAAGACTTTCCCAGCGAGCTGCACTTGCAGCTCCCGATACCACAAAGCTCAGTTCTTCACAACAGCCACAGAGTTACACAGAAGGATGATTACACAAGGCCAGTGCAGACCAAACAACTGGTCTCATTCACATAATTCTGTCCTCCCCTCTCTTCCTCCACCTGGAAAACCAGGTACAAGAGCAGTGGGAACCAAGCCACCATGCCTGACAGCAACTCAGTGAACTCCTAAATACCATAAGGTAGCTGGAAAAGGAGTTAAGCAATAATACAGGCAGGCATAGCAGAGTAAAGCCAAGCCAGAAACAAGAAGTCTACGGATAGAACAGGAAGCAATGGTTTGCAAACAAACGCACTGCAACAGCCCCACCACCAGCAGGCAACCACGGGGATGCTACCTCAAACAGCCAGCTCTGAGCTATTATACTGGAATGCCAAATATTTCATACTGCAGTGATAAAACAACATGTGTTCAGTACCATGAGACTGCTCCTGCCCAAAGCAGCCCACAAACTCCACGCGCAGAAAATACAAATTAAACGCTGACATCAGAGAAAGATTCTGTTTTGTTGTGAGAACAAAAAGCAAACAAACATTTTGTTGTAAGGAACAAAATGTTGACCTCTAGAAACTTGGGAAGACTTCAAGAAACAACATAACTGAAGGGAAAAATGTGCAGGGCAGCACAATAAAGCTGCAGTGGGCCTCTAAAGGCTGACTCCGGTGAGCCTACGCAGCTGCGCTCCCCTCCAGACTCCTCACACCTCGTTGGCCACTTCCAAACACACCTCACAAAGCATCAAACCCATACAAAAATAAGCTTCAGCCCCAGTACATATGCTACTATTTAACCCAAATCTCTACTGTTCATGAGTCACTGCAAATACACATCTAGAGAGATGCCCTCCCCCGCCATTTGTCACCATCCCAAAATAGAGGAAAACCAATTCCTGAGCTGGATTTGGTGAGCATATTTCAGCCAACTGAAAAAAGAATAATAATTCAAAATAAAAAGTTCACAAAGTGAGTTCAGCAGAACAAGTCAAATTCATCAGTGACACACAAACTGAACTTTATGAATGCGTCCAAAGTTTTACACGCAGTCTCTAGGTCACACATTTTAACCACCCAACCAGCTCCCTGGAACCTTCAAATAATCACCATTGTTGGGGTTTTTCCTGCTTGCTAACTGCATTGCCCACAAGCCTCATTTCACTCTGAAACTACAGAAAAACTCTCACTGGCTTTTGTTACTGATATTTACAGAAAAGAACTTCTGCGAAAAAGCAATGTAAACTTTATCAGTGAAGAGTTCCAGAGTTGCAAGAAGAATATAATAAACAATTGCAGCTTTTTAATGAGATTTTTCTTGGTCAGACATACCACAGACATTTCCAGACATGACTAAACTCCAAGATTCCCATTTCCAATTAACACGTGCGTGTTACCCAATGAGCCCTTCCCCCCCCCCCAAAGCCACTCAGCATGAGATTACTGCAGAATCCGATGGTCTTTAGTAGAATATTTGGCCAAACTCCAGCTCCACCAGCCTTCATGCTTATTTTTATAGGCACAGCCTCCAGCTTTGCACTCTGGTATGCAACCTAACACCCAAGTCCATTAAACTTTCCATCAAATACACATAAAATTGAACAACAGGTAATCAAGCTGCAGTCTGTTCTCTGTTAGGAGTCCTCTTACAGCCCTGTTTGCACCATGGCATGAAAACAGGATCATGTTCTTGAAGGGCTTACAGTGGCCATGCCCAGGATAGTACAAGAGAACAGTCAGGGGATCCAGATGTGAATGCTCTTGCAAGGGGAGCTCTTATGGACAAGATCTGGGAGTTCAAATGGGTAAACAGAGTTGGCACTAGGATCTAACAACTGTGAAAGGAACTTGAAAAGGCAAAAACATGCTCTCTTCCAGTGTAATGAACCCATTTATCTTGTCAGCTTGGCTACGAGGAGAGATTTGGCACTCTTCACCAATGGCTCAATCACTCACCAATGACTCTCACACTGACCTATCAAGACGGGCTAACACAACTATGCAACGTCCAGCCAACTTTATAGCATTTTCCAAGCAGAGTTACAAGCCTCATTCCTCACAACAAACCCTTTCAAAGGTTGTAACTGCAACTCCATTTTAAAACTAACATGTGTAGCGCAGACACAGCCGTCAGTCTGCAGAAAACTGCTTCAAAACTGATCTTGGGTAAGACCTCACAGAAACAGTTTTATCTGCTCATATGGCTTCAGTTTCACTTACTTGGTTTCGACTTGGCCATGACTTCTGATAATGCCTACAAGGGGGCACGGACATGAGAGTGAACTTAACCCTACAACTGAGCTGTGAAAAGACAAATCCATTCCTACTGCCTTCTGAAAGGATCCCGAGAGGTCAACTCGTGTAGCTTGTTGGAGCTGGAGAAATCTGCAGCTTTGCTCAGCACCAACAGTAGCTCTTTAATAGTCCAATTTGGTTTCCCCAGGATAACATGCAAACTATGGATTTTACATGGCAAAACAAACATTACTTCCAGATGTAACAAAGGCTTCATTGTTCTCACCTGAGTCCGAAAACAGAAATGCAAAGTGGAGTTTTCATGAGAAGAAAGTGGGGGCAATGAGGAGAAGGGAAAAGCTTGCACTTGAAAATGAGTGTGGTTGTTACTGTGAGCACCCTTCCATCTGCTACTGTGATAAAAGTTCTCTAAATTCACATGAAATCTGCAAGGCAGCAAGCAGAACTCAACTGATAAAGAAAGGAGCTATTATTCCTGGAGTGACTTGGTAAATAAAACCATGCAGTCACAAACTTGGTAACTGACACACTTGCTAAGAGCATGGGGCACAGATGTAACCATCTATGATGCAGTGGATGCTTTAATACTTGCACGGATTTGCAACGTTTTGCCCCCATAGTGTGTATTCACAAGCTGTGCTTTAAGATCTCAAAAAGAGATAAAAAGGGTAAACAACGTGCAGCAAACTACAGGGGAATGATTCAGGGGGAAAAAAAAACACAAAACAAAAACAACAAAACAAGACACAACAACAATGAAAAACAAATCCTCTGGTTTTGACAGAGGTTCAGGCTTCTCAACAGAAGGTGTTTAAGTATTAGGCTTTCCCACCTGCAAGGCAAATGAGCCCAGGTCGCTAGAGAAAAGTGACACCTCCTATTACCTGCCAAAGCACATAATGCAGCTAATTACTTTGCACTTCAGTGCCAGGCCCAACTGAATCAGACACTGGGGGAATACATGCTTCTGTCACCGTCTCAGAGAACAGTGTGTTTGAACAGGCTTGTCAGCCAGCATGTAATAGCAGATACAAACAAAACAGATTGCTCGTTTGTCATTCACGCTGATTTCTTTCAAGAAAAGGCTACCCAGTCTAAATTGGGTAGAAACACGTTATTCAATACTTTGCAATCCATAGTAGTTTACATTTTTAAAAAAATAATTTAAAAAAATCTTTAGAAATCCACTCCTATATGACTGAGAGCTTTCCTTCTTGAGAGACTGCTTTGTTTAGGGTACCCACACAGAATAGGTTTCCATCCTTAATGCTTTAAATAACACTTTCAAATATGACCCAAGGATGGGGCAAGGTAGGACTTCAATCTCTAGGCAAATCGCTCCCTTTCATTCTCTTCTCCCTCCTAGTTTCTCGAGCTAAAGTAGCATGAGATGACTCAGTGTCATCCACTTTTACTGTCAGTATCACAAATACAGACTTCACCCTAAAACTGATGTGAAACAGGTTAATTATCCAAGCCATTGACTGAAAAAACCCTCTGAGTCCCAGCAGAGGTGGCCAATGCAGCTGTTGAATATGGAGGATTTGCAGAGGCAGGATCAAAGAGCAGCCGGGAGAAGTCCGATAGCTACGTGCTGGTATCAACTAAGGGCTATCAAGAGGGAAGAGATTACACCTTCAAGGAACAAGGACAATTTAAGACACGTATTTTTTAAAATGTAACTTTCAATGGTGTCAGGAAGATTATTATTTTTTTTTAGCCACTGTGTAAGAGATCTTTCCACAATTAGAGATATAAGGATTGTTTTGGCTTCTTCTCCAACTAGGTTTTAACGGACACTGAAAGTCCTCGTCTTGCTTCAATTTTCTGGGTAACTTGTCAGTCCTAACTTAAGGGGTAAATAGGTGGAGGTGATACATAGCAGATAGGTGTATATTGCCAAGTAAATGCCTATGGAAAGGGGAACAGGTGTGGTTGAGTAGGAAAATTACTCCAGATGAAAGATGCAGCAGATAATGAACAGCGGAGGTCAAAAGCACGGCCTGTAACTAAGGGATGAAGGAGACAAACAAAAATAACACACATCCTCACACACTGGAGGATGGGAGGGAAAAAGTACAAAGGTGCAAATGCTTAACAAAGGAGGGAAAATATATTAACACTAAAAAATAAATAGGGGAAAAGGCTACGCTGCCATCCAGCAAGACCTGGCCAGGCTGGAGAGCTGGGCAGTTAGAAACCAGATGAAATTCAACAAAAGCAAGTGGAGAGTCTGGCACCTGGGGAGGAACAACCACATGTATCAGTACAGGCTGGGGGTGACCTGCTGGAGAAGAGCTCTATGGAGAAGGACCTGGGGGTCCTGGTAGATGACAGGTTGGCCATGAGCCAGCAGTGTGCCCTGGGGGCTGAGAGAGACACTGGGATCCTGGGGGGCATCAGGAGGAGTGTGGCCAGCAGGTCACAGGAGGTGATCCTCCCCCTCTACTCTGTCCTGGTCAGGCCCCACCTGGAGTATTGTGTCCAGTTCTGGGCTCCTTGGTTTAAAAATGACAGGGATCTCCTGGAGAGAGTCCAGAGAAGGGCTACGAAGATGATTAGGGGCCTGGAGCATCTCCCATATGAGGAAAGGCTGAGAGAGCTGGGACTCTTCAGCCTTGAGAAGACTAAGGGGGGACCTTATTAATGTCTATAATTATCTGAAGCAGGGGATGCAGTGGGAATCAGCCAGCCTCTTTTCAGTGGTCTGTGGGGATAGGACAAGGGGCAATGGCTGCAAGTTGGAGCACAGGAAGTTCCACACCAACATGGGGAAGAACTTTTCCCCAGTGAGGGTGAGGGAGCCCTGGGACAGGCTGCCCAGGGGGTGTGGAGTCTCCTTCTCTGGAGAGATTCCAGCCCCGTCTGGATGCCTATCTGAGTGATATGTCCTAGGGAGCTGCTTTGGCAGGGGGTTGGACCCAATGATCTCTCAAGGTCCCTTCCAACCCCTACAATTCTATGATTCTAAGTTTCAATTAAGTACAGAATGCATCTATCTGATTAGGATAAGCTGCAAATACAACTGTTTGCAGACCATAGTTATACCTTGGTTTAAACGTTTCAGCTTCATTCTTACAAAAGACTTAGCTTTCACTAGCAGTCTTGGAAAGTCTCTACAAATCATTAAGTTCACACAGCCTCAGCAGTGCAACAGATACAATACTGTGCATATTTTAGCAAAAATGAACAAAGAGAGATGAAGCAGGAAATTAAAGGCTTAACTGGAATCCCAATTTGCCTCTTCCTCCCCAGTCTGTTTCAACTGTCAGTTCACAACATCTCTCCTACTGAGATCAATATGCCTGAAGATTTTGATTACTTCCACATAGAGCCAAGCTCACTGTCTCAAGTTTGAAATCCAATCATTCTAATATATACAATTCTTTTGCAAAACAAAGATACAGGGCAACATTCAAGCTAGCCCTAGAATATTCCATGCATATACTGTTTCTATATCAATCTACTTTAAAATCCTGGAAGCATCTTAAGTGAATTATTTCTAACTGCAATGCCCTCTGACAACAGAAGTATTTAAGTTACTGTCATTGCCAGTTTCTGGAACTGTCTTTTATGCAAGCAAGAGGTCCATGATGCTGTGCAACAGGAAAAAAAGAAAAAGGAAAAATGTCCCACATGGAAAGAACAAATGCAAACAATGCAGTACAGGAAAGACTACAGCACAAGTATGGTTTACAACAGATGATGTGCAGGTATTCTGTCTGTGTGCATCCTTATAAATAAAAACGTGTTTTAAGAATGAGAACACAGGTCCTTGCAGGATGCCATTTGTTCTGTATACTCACATAGACTTCATTGTGATCAAAGCGCTTTTTCAGATTATTGATGAATGAATCTTCATTAAGTGGCTCTAGAAGAACCATATCTCCAACCCCTATCATGTCATCTAGAAGTGACGTCTTGACCTCCATTTTGGCCATTTTCTCCTGCCAAAGAAAAAAGAGAGAAAAAAAAACCCAAAGAACAAATTTAGGTCAAATTTCCTCTAATAATTCACAGGCATTATCCAGTAACATATTTAAGGAACACAATTTAAACATCTATGGAATGGAACCCAAGCTAAACATCTATTGAATGATGCTGCTTTAAAATTTTTTTTCCAAGGAACATTCTCTAAGTCATGCTATCTACTCAGGCTGCCCACACAACTCTGAAAAATTTAGCTTGTAACTGCCAATGTCTATACATAAACTATGAAACTGCAAGAAACAGCAATGAAGATTCCAGTGGGCACCACATTCAGATTTTATGGAGGATTTCAACACTGTGCTCAAGTGTGCACAAACCCAAGTTTTATGAAAAACTTCATCAACATCTTCAGTGTATCAAATCAGGGTTTAAATTTGTCCATCTGAAGTTCATTTGCACCCTTACTTGTATTTCTGCAACCCCATCAACTTTCACATGGAAACCAACTAAGTGAACTCACTCAGAGACTCAAACCACACTGTTTTATGTTCATCTACAAACCCAGTACTCTGGAGTGCCTGTATTCCTGTACGGTGCTGCTCTTGGTTACATGAGGCTACCGAATAGCTTCATTTGCTAACCAGAATCAATTAAGTCATGGATTTATTTATAATTTCTTTGCTTAAGAGAACATTTTCGTTGGGCAGCAACAGTCCAGCCTACAAGTGGAGACCACATCTATCTAACTGGAGTGGCAAAAGGCAGAAGCTGGGATTAAGCAGGGGACCAGGATCAAAGTAACAAAGCCTGATAAAGGAAGTAATTCAGACAAAGATGCCAAAACTCAAAGCCTATTTGATCCTTGTAGCCTTTTATCTTTCCAATCCAAACCTCCTCAAGAACCCCAGGCACAGAGTTACCGCTCTCATGTTGAGGCTGAAGAGTTGTCAGTACTAGCAGTGTGGCCCACAAACAGGAAACCAGAGGCGAGAGAACAACTCTGCTGACAATACAAACCCTGAACAGGTTACCATGCAGCTACACACAACAACGGCTGAACTTCACTTGTCAGCTGTAACCTCTCAGCTAGGAAATGCTAGCAAGCTGTCTCTGCTCCCCCTGTCACTGCAGCACGTTTGAATTCTAAACTTCTCATTTTTCAAAACATCCTTGAGAGGCCTATTAGCTTATTGCAATCAGCGTTAATTTGCTGAAGTAGCTACCCATCAGCAAACCAACCTAAGAGAAGCAAAGCCTTTTATCCCCTGCTTCTGTCCACAGCCACTGTGTCACTACTGCATGCTATTTGACTTCCGAGCAGTGAGTGGCATTTTAGGGACAGTAGATCAAGCCTTAAGTTGTCTTTGATGGTTTTCCAAATTCAACCAAGAGAAGCACAGCTCCACAGGCAGCTAACAGAAGTGATACAACAAGAACCCCAAAAACCTGAACCAAGCCTGGGAATTACTAGAAATTCACATGGAAATGCAAAAACAGTGCTGAACTATGGTAACCAACCAAAGCCGAGTCAACTCGGCTAAACAAACAGAAGAATATTTATTTTAAACAAAAGCAGTGGACAAATATTTTTGTAGAGAAACATACTTTTCCTCTTTAAAGTTCATCTCTCTGAATCACCACAAAATATTTAAACATTCACAAAATCTTTTCAGAGGTATCACTTCACCTTCTGTATCCCATTACGACAAATTCTTTCAGCTCCCATTCTTGTTTCAATGACCTAATTACTTCCCCTACATCAACTAATGCTCAAATAATTTTTGATGGCTGAAAAAAGAAAGTACTTCTCAAGTATGGAACTTATTAAATATTGGGTTTGTAGCCAAAAAAAAAAAAAAAGCCAACATAAAAATCCTAATATGGGCAATTTTGACCTAAAATTTAAGTTCTAAGTAGTATACCTCATCCACCATTGTGAAATTACATACCACCTACCACACTTCATGCATCACTGCTTGGGAATTTCAAGACCAAGAGCAGCCAAACCCATCAAGAACATTCATGTGTTCCCAAACTCAGAGGCACAGTTTGCAGAAGAGGTGCACAAAGACACCAGATCTACTATTAAAAGCTGGATCAGAAAGTTGTCTACAAATATTAATTAACAAATATTAATCAACATATTAGAAAAGTTCAATTTTAGGGTCAAAAGTTAATTTTCATCTTGGTTTTCCCACAATAATTTACCATCCCACTGTGGTTAAAATATTTCCATAAACTTGAGAGCTAGAAAATACTCCAACATAGGTGGTGAAAAAATTGGACAATGTGCCTAGCCATCTTGTTTAACACTGAATTCTCAAAATCATTTGCAATAGCTTATGCTTTGCAAAATACTCATTAAAGATTGCTTCATATGCTGTATATGAGTGCTATGGCTCAAGCATTCTGCCACAGCAACGTCATCAGCCCCCACGCTGGTGGAATCCAATCACTGTCCCTGCTCTGGTTTAGCAAACAACAGAGTAAAATCCATCAGCTTGTGGGATCATTTGGTTGCCTATCTGAGGTAACGGGTGTGTGTGTGGGGAAAGCACTGTTAAGAAAAGAACAATGCTTAAACATAAACCATTAGATTTAATTTAATTGATAATTTAATCTACTAGATGAAGCTAATAGAAGATCAGTATGTTTATTTCAAAATGCCAAAATACCAAATAGTTCTTTTTAAAGTAGCTTTAAAAAAACCAAACCCCTCAAGATCACTACATGGGGAGAAAAAAAAAACCCAAACACCTTGCTACACAGTGAGAGTAAACTTCAGTCAGTAAGCTCAGAAACTCAATCCAAGTCCAAGTGTGTCTATATACCACATATTCAAAGGTGCCTGGCAGCTAGAAATCTTTCCATCGGTGCTGCTGACAACATGCTCACCGCAGCTTGGGGAAGAGCACAGATAAGTAAGCGTCTTCTACGTGTTTCTGTAATCACACACCTCTGAAGAGGTGAACATTTCTCAAGAACTGTCTTCAAGAACCAGAACTACGAGAGGGATGGGACCCAAACAGGCTCCCAGTGCCCAAGAGATCAGTAATGACCCAAACCAGGGCGGTGCAGGAGCGCACCCACCGGCAAACAGAATGCAGCTGGAGGAAAGGACCAGAACGGGCAAGTGCTTTAACACCAGGACAGGCTGAGGTATATTCCCTCTCTACTCTGCCCTCGTGAGGCCCCATCTGGAGTCCTGTGTCCAGATCTGGAGTCCCCAATACAAGAAAGATGTGGAACTGTTGGAGAGGGGTCAGAGGAGACACAGAGATGATCAGAGGGCTGGAGCAGCTGCCCTACAAGGAGAGGCTGAGGGAGCTGGGCTGGTTCAGCCTGGAGAAGAGAAGGCTGTGGGGGGACCTCATTGCAGCCTGCCAGTACCTGAAGGGAGCATACAAACAGGAGGGGAATCAACTTTTTAAAAGGGCAGATAATGGCAGGACAAGGGGGATGGTTTAAAGCTGAAGGAGGGAAGGTTTAGATTGGATATTAGAGGGAAGTTTTTTACAGAAAGAGTGGTGAGGTGCTGGAACAGGCTGCCCAGAGAAGTGGTGGATGCCCCATCCCTGGAGGTGTTCAAGGCCAGGTTGGATGGGGCCCTGGGCAACCTTGTGTGGCTCCAGGCCTGAGGTTGGTGTCCCTGCCTGTGGCAGGGGGGTTGGAGCTCTGTGATCCTTGGGGTCCCTTCCAACCCATGCCATTCTATGGTTCTATGACTTTGAAATGAAGGCTGCTGATGGGAGGCAGCACACGGAGGTGCCGCAGCGAGGCTCCCTCTATTTCAAACTGCAAGTTCAGTAAGAACCAACCTAAAAATCTAAGGAGTACTGCCTCAGTTTACCAAGTACCCTGCTTTTGTGACTGCAACGCCTTTCTGCTGACACAAGAAAAACAACAGTATTATATAAAGATTACAGCTGCCAATTATTGAAATTTGACTACAGCAGCAAACTAGCTCACAAAACCCCCTACAAACTCATCTAACACTTGCAGCCTGCAAATCCGATTCTTCTTTCAACATTCCCAGAACTCCCCTACACCCACTTACCACTTGGGTCTTCTCCCTAATTTACCTTTCTTATCCCTAAAGCAAACATCAGCAGCATTTCTGAACATCTCCCCACTCTCTATAGTCATTTGTTGAAGCTGTTCTTCCTCACAGTGGTCTCATATCTAGCCCTTAATGAAACCGAGCGAGAGAACTTTCAATACACATTTCCACTGTGAGAGAAATTAAAGATTATTCAGTAATCCTTCATAGCTTGATCTGGTTTATGTTGGACAACATGCTTGGGAGGAGAAGTGCTGGGCACATTACATGTGTATAATGCTTTTATCCACATGCTCCCACGTTACACAACACAGACTGTTGTACCTACTACAGGCAATGCCTGGGCTTGCCATCCAGCTAGGTCGGTGGTATCTAAAATCTTCCAGTCCCTCTTGGCTGCAAGGATGGCAAATTAACAATTACACTGTTCCCCAGCAGCCCTATCATCAGCCAGTCTGAAATGAGAGCTAATGAAAACTATAAATAGAAGAGGATATGGAGAATAGGCAAAACCCCAAAAGCCTTCTACAATTAAGTTCACACGTCCTCCAAGGGGGAAAGGAAGTAATACCCTGTTATTGGCATACAGCATGCTATGGAATTGTCCAAGGTTTTCCACATCACCTCCAGACAGTAAAACAGCAACAATTGTCAGCAGATTCCTGCTGCTGGTGCAGGCGTGCAGTCCTTGGCACACAGTTACAGTTGCTGCACTGGAATTATCACTGACTGCAGAGGTCGCTTGCTTGGTGTTCTTCTTTTGTGGCACTGTAGCAAAAGGAGAAGTTCCTTACCATCAAAATTGTCACAACAGATGCACTCAGACATGCTGAAAGCTCTGGGGGGTTTCACTACCTTTGGTTTCACTACCACCCTGCAGAACGTACCACCTTTTGTTTTAGACAGGTTAACAGGGACAACCTGCAACATCAGTACTTCAGTAATGACATTCAAACTGATTTTGTGTCCCAGGCCTGATCCTGAGCCCCTGTCAGGCTGTAATTATACTTGCCCACTCGTTATTTTTCTTCGCTTTGCTGTCAGGGAGCAATCAGCCCACACAGAGTAGGGACACTGACAAGCCACTGCTGCAAAAAGCAGCTAGGGGCACGGTGTCACTACCTGAGCAAAACAAAACCAAAAGGGCCTAAAGCCATCTTGTGCTGCTCACAATAAGCCTAAATACCAATTTAGCAAGAGGCAGGATTTACATCCATCCTGTTCTGCTGCCCAACAAACCCCATGTATCACTGGCCTCTGACTGATGCCCAGAGCGCACAAGTTTATGGAAACACCTTGAGCTGACTCACCAGGCAAACTGATGCAGACTCTGCAGCTGAACAATTATAGTACCCTTTTCACTTAAAGCTACACTTCCCCACTGTGGCACGTTGGTAAAAACATCAGTATGATCCAAAGAAAGTATTTGCTTTTCCTCCAGACTGCCCTAAGATTTTCTTCTCTGGATGCTGCAAGGGACCACTGCCCCCAGCATTTCTAATCTGCTGCCTGATAGGAGCTCCTGCATCCTCCTGCCCAGCTGGGACTGCTCATGGATGCTGCCCCATCACCATCAACATGATGCAGAAAAGAGCACGCATAAAACAGCACTATGTTGCAACCCACCATTTCTTCCTTCAGGGAAATGGACGGACAGATTGCCAGCAGGAATGTCAATAGATATCTCAATGTTAATAGGTATCACAGCAGCAGTACAAGCACTCTAAAAGAACTAGAAACTCTTCCTCTGACTCTCCATCTTTCTTTGTGGTTTGGCCGATGTCTGAGTATCTCCTGAACTCTTCTTCCACCTGCAGCCCTACTGAACCAGTGTTTTCCATACTGAAAAGTCTGTGCTTTGGGGCTTCACAGAATCACAGAATCTTAGGGGTTGGAAGGGACCTCAAGAGATCATCGGGTCCAACCCCCCTGCCAGAGCAGGCTTCCTATCTCATATTACATAGATAGGCGTCCAGACGAGACTTGAATATCTCCAGAGAAGGAGACTCCACCACCTCCCTGGGCAGCCTATTCCACTGCTCCCTCACCCTCACTGGGAAAAAGTTCTTCCGCATGTTGGTGCGGAACTTCCTGTGCTCCAGCTTACAGCCATTGCCCCTAGTCCTGTCCTCACAGACACTGAAAAGGGGCTGGCCAATTCCCCCTGCAACCCATGTCTAAGATATTTATAAACACTAATTAGGTCCCCCCTAAGTCTTCTTTTTTCCAGGCTGAACAGCCCCAGCTCTCTCAGCCTTTCCTCATAGGGGAGATGTTCCAGACCCCTAATCAACTTTGTCACCCTTCTCTGGACTCTCTCCAGAAGGTCCCTGTCTTTTTTATCCCAGGGAGCCCAGAACTGGACACAGTATTCCAGGTGGGGTCTGACCAACGCAGAGTAGAGGGGCAGGATCACTTCCTTCGACCTGCTGGACACACTCTTCCTGATGCATCCCAGGATCCCATTGGCTCTCTTGGCCACCAGGGCCAAGAATTAGCTAAGGTTTCTCATGTCTTACCTACCAAGCAAAAGCTATTATTTGAAAGCTTTGTGCAACTTCCTTGTATTTTCTGGAGGCCTTGAACAATTCACAGCCATACCGGATTCCTCAAGTACCTAACAACAAACAGCTCTGGTGAACTGCAAATGTAAAATGCAGCATTACAGGCTCTGTTTGAATTAGGACTGTTTGCATTCAGCATTAGCTGAATGGGAACGGCTCTTGAGCAACATCAGCTTAGGTTGCTGTCAGTGCTTGCAATGTAGATGGCAGAATTCCTTCAGAGGAAGGAATGGTCCAATGGCTCCTGCTAGCTAAATGCGTGGCATCTGGGAAAGACTGGGCAATTTTCAGGAAAGAAACAGTCCACTGAAAGTACTGCTGAACAAACAGCAGCAACCAGGTGAAGTGGTATCATCCTCTAGAAGCTGAACAACAGAAATGCTGTTTAGAAAAACCAGCAGTGAAATAATTAGAGCTTATTAGGAAACGTACAAAATATTCACTGGGACATCAGCTCCTACTGACATTACAGTGGCTGAAATTGTCTTAACCAACAGGGCTCAGGTCTTTTATAAATGCAGAGAGGTGGGGTTTGGTTGCTGATGCCAAAGTTTTTTGACATTTGTTGTGAGTTTTGGGTCTTTGTTTTTACATCAGCTTAGTTACAATCAACATTAAGCAGCAACGAATCGTTCTCAATGCCGCAGAAGTGCAAGAGATGCCTCTTCCGTGCCTCTGTTCACATGCTTCATCACAAAACCATACACCACACTCGTATCGCGTCTAAGGCACACAGGACCTCACCACAAAACCAAAATAACCTGAGCCACCTATGCAGAAGATACAGCTTTGCTCTCCTGCTCTTCCCTAATAAAAGCCTGATTCGTGACTCTGGGGGGAGTGAAGGGCTCTGTTTGCATTCCTCTAAGGCTGCTTTCTGGTCCCTTTGCATACTAGTTTGAATGACACCACCACAGGTACCACCTGCCGTAAGAGACCGCAGGGTGCATCTCTTCTCCCATTTCTCCTTTAGGCTCCAGGGAGCACAGGTTTTCAAACTACTTCTAATAATCATTTCGCAACCACAACACGACTGCTGCAGGAATTGCACTGAGGCTCTGATCTGTTTCCTAAGCCAACCTGCAGCTTCAGCTCATGGGGATGGTTCATAGAGTCAGGTGAGGCATGAGGAGAAACAGGCAGTCCTTCACCTTACCAAGGTTCTTGAGAAATCCAGCCTTAAAGTAATCAAAAGGTGTTTGGTTTCTCTGTTTTCACCCTGCAAAAGTCCCTTTACATTTTGGATTGCATCAACAGATTTCCAAGGTTATAGATGTGGAGAAGCCTTTTCCATAAATGGTTATTCCAGAGCCTGAATTTAGGAGGTTTGAAGGGCGGTGTGTGTGGGTGTGTGTGTGTTTTGTTCTTTTAGAATAATCTTGGTTTGACAGGGAGAACACCTTGGACATTTGCAACACAGAATGCATGTGGAAATAGATCTTCACTAATGAGACTGATTAGAATCCAAATTTCTGTTTAAATTCCCACTGACTTCAGCAGAAACAGGATCCATGGTGGTTTCTTACATTTAAGCTTTTCTTAGTCACTGTCTAACCACAGAGTTTTATAAGCATTCCAGGTCCACATCGACAGAAAGGGCTAAAACACTGAAGGGTAGAGGCTAACTCTTTTTGGCACATACCTTGCTAAGAGTCTACGGATCTTTTTCAAAGTAAGGAGCAAAATGTGACTGCAAAACCAGAAGTTGTCAAAGGCCCTGCCTTCTTCCCCTAAACCAAAGACTAGATTTCAGATTAACAGTATTGTTCCAACATGAACACAAAGAAAGTGCCCTCATTCCTTAAAAAAATCCACAAAAATTAGCTTTTACTCCTGGATCTCTGAACTCCACTAAGCAGGGGGTGCCCTTTTAAACTGGTTACCTTCAAGCTGCCGCTGTAAGTTTTCTGCCAATTTTTTGGGACCCTGCCCAATCTAAAGGTTATGTTTGCATGGTTGTTGCAGAACAGGGGCACAAAACTCAAGGTAGCACTTATTTATTTTGGGGGAATCTTCTTTGTTTGTTGTATGTGACACATGGGTAGCTTGCCACTCCACCAGAGCTCACATTCAAAAGATCCTCTATTAGCAGAGCCTCACGAAATAGTACTTAAAAACACCCAGCTCTCACAAAGTCAAAACATGTCTTTCAATTGAGGTTTCACTCCTTTGGGAGTGGATCCAGAAATCACCTGTAATCTATGTATTTTATTTATACTTCTATTATAATAGGGTTTTTCCTTTCCCTTCCACACAAGGTCGCGGGCAGAGAGCAAGCCTTGCTTTCCTCCAGCCAGCACATGAATCACGCATCCCTGATACAGGCAAAGGAAATCTACTCATGGCAGGGCAACCACAGTGTCAGTAAGGTGGATATTAGATGCCCTAAGACTACAGGGTTAAAATACCAGAGTACATGCTAATCTGCTCCTCAAATGCTTGTGTTGGCTCCCTTTTAAATAGTTGGTGATAAGCCTCGAAGATATGCAGGCTGTGAAATAACAGAACAGGTAACACCACAGCTCCACTCAGCTGCCCAGCACAGACAGAAAAGCAGCCACAGAAAAGTCATCACAACAACCACTGAACCAGACTTAGAACCAGGAGCAAACACAAAGCTCTTGATTAGAGCTTCAGAAAATCCAGGTCCCAGAAGACAGGCTGGTGCCCTCATCTACCCACCATCAACCCATCCATGATAACTAAGCACGCTTATAACTCCTAGAGCAGCTGACAGACACCATCACACTCACTGAATTACCCAGAGAGCAAGTTCCAAGTTTCCATGCACCATATTCTCTTCCAAGCACTCCAAGTCTGAGTAAAGCTCAAATCTACATGGCTGAAAGCACAGTGTATTCCCACGCCATTCATGTCCCTAATTCAATTTAAAACAGAAGGAAAAGCCACTCAAACACCACCCCAGAGATCTTACTCTTGCCCACTGCAATTTCTCCCCTGCACCCCCTCCAAACCTCACCTGACAGGTTCCTTGTAATATGACAGAGCACTGGAATAGGCTGCCCAGGGGGTGTGGAGTCGCCTTCTCTGGAGATATTCAAGACCCGTCTGGACACCGCCCTGTGCAGTATGAGCTGGGGAGCTGCTTTGGCAGGGGGGTTGGACCCGATGAGCTCTTGAGGTCCCTTCCAACCCCTACAACTCTGTGATTTGTAAACAATATTTGGAAATCTTTTAACCCAGCATTTTATAAAATGAAGACACCTCACGCTAGCTGTACACGTCTCAGTCCATGCATCTACTGTCACACGTGCCTTATGCTGAATGGCATTCCAAAGGGAGAGGAGTGAAGGGCAACAGAATAGCCACACATTTGTAACAGCAAGCAGGGGAGAAGATTTCAGCAGCAGCATCCTATCAGAGATGTGGGTTGCAAGGAAACCAAACACCTTGTTAAGTACCACTGAGCCACTGCAAAGGCGTTTTTTCACAGGATTCCCTAGCTGTAGAAGAGCTTCAGATGGAAATTATTGCTTCTTTGCAAGTCAGTCAACAAGAGAAAAACCTACAGGAAGCCAGATTTGATTAGTCCCATTTCTCCCAGGACTAGCTGCCAAGGTAACAGAACAGTGCAGGGGTTCAACCTATGACTTGCCATCACCATCTATTCCGCACATCAATTTCTGTTCAGCAAAACACCATTTATAATGAAAAGCAGGAGGGAAGAAAATTATTTTTTTTAAAAAAATTGGATGCAAGTGGTGCAGGAAATGGAAGTAATATTTGCTTAAACCCAAGCTAAAAAAGCATCTGTTTAAGGGCAGAGGAAGCTTAGACACCTTACACATACTGTTAGACGTGTTTGCTTTTCTCAAGTGTTAAACAATATCCACAGTTTGGTCATTTTCATTCCCAACAGCCATTTCCTTGGAATCACGGGATAAGTGCCATCAATTTGTAAATCAAGGTAGTTCCAGCTGCTCCTGTGTGGGCCTTATCAAGAGATATCTGGGACAATGGGGGCAGCTCAAGGGGCTCCTTGTCAAGGCACAGTAATCACTCTTGTCCAGACAGCGGAGACCTTAGAAGCCAGCACACAGTGTTTCTATTAACATCTAGTGTGATAAACAAAGGCATTTCATAACGAGAGGTAACACTTCACAGATTTAGAGAGGGTCACCTTCCTAAAACATCAAGAGAAAGCACCTCCCTCTCACAAAAGGGAAACAGCCCATCTCGGGCCAGAGAAACTCAACACCCCCCCCAGGAACTGTGATTTCCCTCGCTCTGCTTCTACAAGGAGCATCACCTGGCAGCTTTCGGAAGGACAAGATCTATTCACATGGGATACACGCAGCTTCCCCCGTGGCAGGAATCTGTATGAGCATTTCCAGCTCTGCCCTCGCATGCAAAAGGATTTCCCCGGGTTTCTCCTGGAGTGAGTGCAGTTTGCTTTAATGCAGCCTTGCCCTCTTTGATCGCTGGAGGTAATCTCCAGAGCCCTTTTAACTCCCGCAGCCTGACAGCCTGCGAACCGAACAATGGCAGCAGCAGCTCCAGCAGCTCCACAGGCTGCAGGACAGTGCCAAAACCACTGTATCATCCAGTCATGACTACTACACTGCTCTACTCCAGAGCAGGACTTTCCAGCCTCCTGTTTCCTGAGAGATAGTTACTACAACGGGTCTAACTTCTAGACTAAATTTATTCATGGTCAGCCAATACCTACTTCTTCTTGCTTGGGCTAATGTCATGGGGGTTGTGCAGTGCGTTTTGATTTTAATTTTAAATGTGTTTTCTTCCTCCCAGGAAAATGCTTAGAGAAGATCTTCTCACAGCCCTCATTTTGAATAAAGCATAGCCAGGACTGCTCATTTTCCTCTCAACAGCTTCCCCATCACCCTGACCATTCTGGCAGCCCTCCTTCTGCTCCCACTCCCATCTGAGCCTGTCTGCAGAACTGGGCTAACCAAGGCTGTACAGAGAATTGCTGGTACATTGTGGCAGTAGTATTTCCTCACCACAGCCAGGAATATCCCTTCAAAGAGAGAGGGATTCATTTTCACCCTCTCAACAACTCTTTCCTTTAATGTTTCACCTGGAATCAGCACTTCCCAGGCGTACCCTGTGTGACCAAGCTCAACTTCTCCATCAGTCACAAACCTGTTCTCACAGGAGAAACTAGGAAGGGTCTCCAGACACTCTGTAACTTATCGGTTACTGGTTTAGCTGTAAGGTTTAACCTGCAGGTTTAACTACTCCCAAAACTGACCTGCCTCTCAACCCCTACCATCTTCTGACTTTTCTCCAAGCCTCTCTTGGATGAGAAGGGAGAGCTGCTGGTACTCCTGCCACAACTTAGACAGCCTGGGTATTCCTTCTTTTTCTCCACCCCGAAACAAGAAGCTGTAGCAAAGCGACTTGGCAAACAGTTAACTGGTCCCTGGAGTCCCAGAAAAAACGACACCTCTTCATCTCTCAGCCAGCATTGGGTCTCACTGTTAACCTGCTTATTTGCTTCTGCAGTGGAACAATGCAGAGGATTAATACCAACATCACTTCCTTCAACAGCTTCTCTGAAAAGCAGAATGATCTTCTCATTACAGTGCCATCCAAAGAGTCCTTCTGCAATGAGGACTTTAAGGATACCTCTCTGATCTAAAAAGGCACCATTAACTCTCCTACAAATTGTTTTAACACAAAGGCATTAAAATACAGAGAGTAGGCATGACACTTCCTTTGCTCGTGCTTCCCTGAGATACAGAATTCAACATAAAGTAGTTTCCTTGTTTCGTGTCTGAGGTGCAGGATTCTCAAAGGTCAGTGGAAAAGTTAGAGCACAGTCTCAGGACATTACATATGCTCTATTGTATGCAAAGCATGGTTACCTTAAGGTCAAACCTTTACAAAGATATTCAAACACCAGTGTGCTCCCACAGACACGAGGAAGAACAGACTCCATAAAGAAAACACGTATTGAATAGAAAAGTTTCAGCATGTGACCACTCTGTACCTGTTATCTCCTTTGTAGTAAGTCCTGTAGCTTAACTTATTCTTATTTCTAATTCAAAGTACCCCCAGCAGCCCTTTTGAGTGTACAAACTATGAAAAGTATGGAAAATTACAGAAAAAGGAGCAGAGAGAGAAAAGCAAGAGAGCTTGCATACAGAGCATATTTGTGAGCCCAAGAACCAGTGCTGACCAGGCTGCGGTCACAAACTTTTAAAAACTGCTTTCTGCTGACAGTAGGGAAAAAACCCAAATCACTCTTTCCTTGTTGCCTGTATTTAGAAAACAAAGACATCTACAGCAAGCAATTCTGATAGAACAGTACCCACCAACCCTTCTGTTACTCAGCACCTATTCCTCATCATTATCTCTTCTTTTTTTCCCTCCTTCCTATATGCTGCTTCTTCCTGCTAGCTTTGCTTTTCATGGTTCTCCTGCCCAACAGTGTAAGGATTTTTGCTAATGCAAGACCCTCCTAAGGACCATTACATATCTGTCAGAGAGGGAGAACAAGGCAAAACTTATAAATGTAGTTAGTTCACCCACACCAAAGGAATTCAGTGGCAGCACTGCACAGTCAGGGACAAAGCCCAAGATGTACCCTCTCCCCACCTTCTGCATGGGAGAAAATCTCTGACAGTAAATGCTCCTAGCAACTCTGCATCTTTGGATTCCTTACCGTGAGACTTCAGCTGGTCTGCTGAAATGTTAAGTCTGGCTGCTTAGGCTAAAGGCCACTTCTTGATTGCTTTCAGCCCAAAGGCTCAAGCGTTAGAGTGTGTGTGTGGCTTAGTGGTGGATTTAGCAGTGCTGGGTTAGTGACAGGACTTGAGGATTAAAGGTCTTTTCCAACCAAAAGGATTCTATGATCCTATGTTTTCCACTGGAGAAAGAGGATGCCACCCTCGGGGAGCCAGTACTGCTGCTACACTGTCTGCCCAGAATGATTCCCCAATTAGCATCTGAGAAGGGGACTTCATAAGTCTGCTCCATCTCTGAAACCCTATTTTGAAACTTCAGTCTCATTGAAACACTTTCATCATCACAGTGACTTTGCTAGTGGCATTACAATAGATCAAGAAACTAACACAAATTCACTTCTGATACCATGTGGGAAATTTCCCAGTAACAAGGAGCTGGGAAAGAGTAAGTGTCTGGATGGTTTCCTCCGAAAATCTATGCTGCTAGCTCTTCACACGCAAGAAGAAAATTCGGATGGTTCTAGCCCTGTGGCTGGATGATGCATTAGTCTAAAATCTTGAGCCTAGAGGAAACTCCAAAGGCTCTACAGTTCCTTAAACAATGGTTAGCAAAGGGTGAGATACACAGAGATATACAGAGCACAGGATCACAAATGGCAGGAGCTGCCGAAAACAGCCAAGCATACCCAAAAGCACACTCCAGTTCTACTGAAAGAGGAGCCTGTCACATGCCAGGCTGATCCCCAAGGATCAAGTCACAGATTTCTCAGTTACCTGCCCCCCAGACACAAGGTGGGTTTGCAACAAGCAGGGTATGTCAGCAGCTCTGGGAGGATGGGGGACGGGCATCATAGTAAAGGCTGCTTGGTTAGAGAAAAAACAGCTTGGCAGGAGACCACTGCCACAAGTGATGAGGAAGCATGGCAAAGAGTTAATGTCCCTACTGAGGTATGGGAGATGGGAACCCCAGAGAAAGACTTTGTTTGCTCAGTGAGCAGAGGTACCTCACCTACTCAAAGGGAGAAACACCTACTGAACTACTTTCATAACTTTTTATACACATGGAACAGTTTTGAGAACTCCATCTCTCTCTTTGCCCATCACTCTTCTCTGCATTTGGTTCAGACCCCAAAGTCTGGAGTCATAAAACCCAAAAGAGCAACATTTTCAATCTACAACCAAAGTGGGGCATAACTGTAAAGGGTGAATGCTTTGAGAGTAATGCTCACACCCACCAGAAGAGACTCACAAAAAGACCCTTGTTGCAGTTCAAGCATTCTGTTTAACATCTACTTCACAGCACCCGACAAAGAGTTGCAACCCTTTCCACCAGCACATCAATGAGAAAGAAAAATCTTTACTTTCACTCTTCCACTCCCCCCCCCCCCATTTTATTAACTGCAAATGAAAAGCAAATTAATGTTATTCTTTACTGTTTCTTTATGACAAAGCCTGCCTTGATGTCCGTTTATACATCAGATATCATGCTCTGGTTTCCTTCTTTTTGGAGGATCTGAATGGGGAGGTTACATAAGGGTGTAATAGGAGCTGTTACTTCCTTTCCCAGTTGAAGAGAAAAAGCTGTGGATCAGGTTACAGACTCGAGGGCTGGTCATCACTATTGCAGCCTTCCAAAATTTTGTGCCAGTAGCCCCCCACACAGGAGAAGTTACTTATATACTTTTTATTTCAAAGTAAGAAGGCTCTGAGAGTTTAAAAAACTAAGTACATAGCTGCTAGGGAGAGGCGGCTGGGGGTGGTGGGGGGGAAAGCCTCTACTTTTGCCTTTCATCAAACTCAGGAAATTCCCAAACCTTGACACATACAATCACTCAAGTCACCATTTTCCGTTTCAGTTTGCTCTTCATTAGCACAATGAAAAGGATGAATGAAATATAAGGTAAGACATACAGGACAGCCTAACACGTGAGCTGCACTAAACAAGCTTGTAAGACCTAGAAGAGCACTTAACTCTGGCCAGTTCGTTAGCGTTTGACCCAGCTCTGACCACAGCGGGCAAGCAAAAGAGGAATGTCCAAAAGTGGAGTGTCCAAATTGGCCTGCACAAGCACTGAGCTGTTCTCCAAACTGTCCCACTTGCGCTTTCTTCACCTTCCTCCCCAATTCCCAAGCCACTGCTATTACTGCTGCCGAAGGAAGATGAGATCAGACTCCAACACAAGGAATTTTGGTTCCCACAGAGCTCAGAGAAAACGGATGATCTCAGAGAATCATGTGAAGCCAGTCCATGACACTTCCATGAGGCAGAGTATCTCTAGGATATTGCCAGCAGTTTCTTAAGAATGCACAGTGGGAAAAATTAATGGCTTTGCTTATGTTTCCAATTTCTCTCTCCCACTTCCTCCTCTTTCGCCAGACCTTTCTTTTCCCTTCCCCCAGAAGCACCAGTAGGCTTGCAATGTACATTTGCCCTTCTAAAGGGAATTACATCAAGTCTTGCACAACGTTTGAAAGGGCTAACACACATAGCTCAATTAAACTACCGTCCCCTGGCATGGCTCCCTCACGGAGTTCCTCCCCACAGATGTGATTTAACAAGGCCTCTTACGGAAAGAAAAAAAGGCAAGTTTCTGTGATCTAAGCTGCTTTCATGTGTTCTTTCACCTTCACGAGCACTCCATCTGTTCATGGTGCTCATATGGAGCCAGAAGCCTTTAAGATGTCCATCAAATACACCACCTAACACCACATCGGTGTTTCCAGAAACATCTTCTTTCCCTACGGACTGGGAGAGCCTTGTGGTAACCTAACGCATCAGTAATCGCTACTCCATGGTGAACACCGGCATGAACAGCCATCGCTGTGTGCGACTCTGGGAGTAACAGGATGCTGCAACTATTACCCCTCCAGGCCCTCAAGCCAGAGGCAGCACCCCGCGCTAAGCGCTAAATTAAAGACATTCTTAAACTCTGGCCCAGGACGACTGGAAAGAAAAACTCAGGAAGAGAAGAACATCGTTACCTTCAGTATGTTCAGAAGCAGCCAAGCACTGAACTCCACTTTAACAGATGGGCCGGAGTATTTCTGTTCCCTAACACCGCGTGCTTTGGGGGAAAGCCTTGTTTTTGACACAGGGCTTGACAAAGTGATGATTCATCCAGGGAAGGATGGGCAGCTTGTTGCCAGCCATAGTTCACAATTAACAATAGAACAGCCGGATATGGGAAACCCACAATTCAACCCAGAAAACTGCAGAGTCAGCCATTTTACCTGACCTTTACATTTTCCAGTGGCAATTTCTAATCTGGATATATTTTAAATGGTTTCTCCAACATATGTTTCAAGAGCAGTTCAGCTTTTTATCTCATTACTGTTACATTTGCCCTTTAGGATAGCGGGTCCTAATTAAACACATAGCAATTGACTTAAATCGCATCATCTGAAATGGCAAAGGTTTAAGACACTCGTAAAAGCACCGAGCATGCAGGCAGGCAGCTGGATGTGCTCACAGGTACTGCTGGCAAAACAAGCCAGCGCGGCACCTACGCACTTCGTGATGGCACTGCCAGCCCCACTCGCCGCAGGCCCTGCTGGGATGGCCATTGTTTTGCACGAGGGAGTCCGTCTGCTCCGAGGAAACAAAGGGATGCCCTTCCCAAAACACAGCAGCAGCAGATGCCCTACACTGAACCCCGACAGCCACAGCCTCCACGGGTGCAGGCAGATGATCTTAGTCGGGAGGCTTTACCAAGCCATGCCCTTAGGTCGGCTCTTTGGGACAAGGACCCTGCCCTAAACAGCCCGTCCCTAAGCGTCTGCTCCAGAAGTCACCCCATTTAGCATCCCGCTCCGAGTTACCAACACTCTTCCCACGGTCCTCCCCTCTTCTCCTCATACTCGGTCCCGCTCTTTTGAATGAAGCAAAGCCGCGCACACAGGGTAATTATTTAGACAAGAAGAAACAGATGCCATGGTCTCTTTCCAGAAAAAGCACATACACACATTCTTACACTAAAGGGTAAGATCCGGACCATCTCTGCGTGTGTGCACGCCAGCATTCGTGCCTAAATTAAGCTGCCCAAAGCCCACAGCCATCCACCAGATGCTAACGAACACCACAGCGCCTGTAAAACGTCCCAAAGCCGCAGTTTTGCCCCGGCAAGGGACGCCCGGGAGGCGCCGGCAGACCCCGGCACCGCCGCCCCCTCCTCACGAAGGACCCGGCTCCGAATCCCCCCCCCCATACCCCAAACCTCTGTAGCACTCGTCCCGTCTCCATACCGTCCCACCGGACTGCCGGGGCTGCGCGCCCCGCAGCCCCCCCAGTCCCGCCTAACAAAGGGCAGGGGGGATCCCCGGGAGAGCCGTACCTCTGCCGCCCAAGGGCGCTGCCCGCCGTCCCGCGGCAGCCCGACGCCTCCCGCCCCGAGCCGACGGACGCTGCCTTGCCGAAGCCGCGGAGGAGCGGAGCGGGTCGCACCCCGGCCCCTCCCCGCCCTGCGAGGGGAGGAGGCACCGCCGCCCGCCGGCCCCCGGCAGCGCCCGACCGTCCCCGCAGCGCCGCCCGGCGGGCACCGCTCCCCGCGCCGGGGGCTCCCCGGCCCGGCCAGGCCCGGCCCTGCCCTCCCCGGAGCCCCGCCGCAGCCTCTCTCCAGCTGCATCCAGCCCCCCCGCAGCCTCGCGCTGTGCGATGGCGGGTGCCCTGGCTGAGCCCGCAGGGGCTGAGCGACGGCAGGTGCTCCGGGCCGGTATCCTCCTGCCCTGACCTCCCCCGTGAGCTGCAGGGGAGGGGGAGGCTTCCACCCGCCCGGTCTGCTGTGAGACTTGTACGCCTCAGACCAGTAAAGCACCTGCGGGGCTCCAGTTCTACCCCAGTATTAACGTTCTGTTCCCCTGTAGTTCACCCCCCGCCTCCAAAAACGTAACAAACAGAGAAACCGGCCCATTTTAGCGTGAAACCCAGCATCTCCGACTGGGTTTATGCAGTAAGGTCTCCAGCGCCTCCTCAAAACGTACCAGCATTCTCAGCGCAAGCACCAGAAAGTATCCAGAGCCAGCTTTGACACAGCTAACCTTACCCGCCCAGTCCTGCCCGATAACCACGTAAGCCATCAACAATGCGGGGCGACTGCCCCATTGTGTGAAAGAAGGGGGAAAAGGGAAAACACCCTTAGGGGCTGTATTCTTACTGCGGCTCTGCCATTCCCTGGTCTGACACTAGGTCTGAGGGAAAACAAGCAGACACTTCTCCCCACCCCCCATAGAAACTCCCCGATGCACAGATGAGACAAGGGGCTATTTAGACCTATATATTATGCTCACACACTTCCTGGCAAAATACCCCATATGAAAAGTTTCACTAATCTCATTTTTTTTCCTAAGAAACCAATTACCACGTTGTCTTTTGCTATTTGTTATCCCCATGTTTGCAGGAGGCTTTTCTTTTCCCAAGCTGGGCTGGCTTCAAACATCAATAAGCTTCAATTCAACTGCATTTCACAGATAACTGTGATTCCATCAGCAGAGGGGTGGCAGCAGGGACAGGGAGGGGATTGTCCCTCTCTACTCTGCCCTCAGGAGGCCCCACCTGGAGTCCTGTGTCCAGAGCTGGGGCCCCCAACACAAGAAAGATGTAGAACTGTTGGAGAGGGGTCAGAGGAGCCACGGAGATGCTCAGAGGGCTGGAGCACCTGCCCTGCAAAGAGAGGCTGAGTGAACTGGGTTTGTTCAGCCTGGATAGGAGAAGGCTGTGGGGGGACCTCATTGCAGCCTGCCAGTACCTGAGGGAGCATACAAACAGGAGGGGATTCAACTTTTTAAAAGGGCAGATAATGGCAGGACAAGGGGGATGGATTAAAGCTGAAGGAGGGGAGGTTTAGATTGGAGATTAGGGGGAAGTTTTTTACAGAAAGAGTGGTGAGGGGCTGGAACAGGCTGCCCAGAGAGGGGGTGGATGCCCCATCCCTGGAAGTGTTCAAGGCCAGGTTGGATGGGGCCCTGGGCAACCTTGTGTAGCTCCAGGCCTGAGGTTGGTGTCCCTGCCTGTGGCAGGGGGGTTGGAGCTCTATGATCCTCGGGGTCCCTTCCAACCCTTGCCATTCTATGATTCTATGATAACAGCAAAGAGGACCTGAACTGCAGACACACAACCAAAACTCTTCAATATGTGGAACAAATCCAGCTTACATCAATATGATCAGAACCATGTGGTAAAGATGCAAAATGTGTTTTAGAAGTCTCTCATTAAAACACTTGGGTTATTTCAAAGTTAATACTTGATTTTCAGCTACATACTCTATTCCTCTGTAGTCCTGCACATAGAGAAAGAATGTATCCTCACACAGGTTTGCAAACCTGTAACTGCATAAATGCTAGAAACAGCTTTCAGGTGGATTCTAGGAACTAGAGCCTTACAGCCCTACTAATTCATTAGCTCCTCACTGGTTTGTTATCTGTGGATTTTCCAAGCAGATGCTTAGCTCCTAAAATTTGTTTTGCCCTTAAGTTTTTCTGCCTGAAAAAATAATCACAGAATGGTGGGTGGGAAGGGGACCTCAAAGATCAGCTAGGTCCACCCTCCTGCCATGGGCAGGGACACCTTCCACTAGCCCAGGCTGCCTAAAGCCCCATCCAAATTGGCCTTGCACACAGCCAGAAAACCAGGGGCAGCCACAAGCATGATCCATGTAATGACTACTTTTGCCCAAAATGGTTAAATTTCTTTCAACAAAATATTTTTACAACTGAAAAGATGAAGGCTTAGTCAAAACTCAGTTCTATGGAAACAGCCACAGTTCTGATGCAGGTATTCTCAGGAAGGTAACTTAGGTTTGGGGTGGCCTGAAAGCAGCACCATGACCCCATCCCCTTGTCTGGTTCTCCATCCAGGTGAGTACTTTGCTCATGACTCAGTTCGCTGTTCTGAGACATAGTTATTGCATTCTTTCCAAATTAATGAAGGGGGTTGGGGGGGAGGGGGAAGTAATTTCCTTTTACTCCAAACCCAAATATGAAAACTGAATTCATGTTTTTGTAAAGCAAGTAGCTACTGTCCAGCCAACACTATTTATCAACAACACACCCAGAACAGTAAGTGGCATCACAAGACAGCGACTGCAAACATTTAACAGAGAAAGCATCTATTTCAACTTCATGTTAAAATTATCACAAAACCTTACATTGGTATGAAAACGCACAATTTTCTACCTCAGAAGTTAAAATTCTCCATTTCATCCAAAGAGAAGCATCAACACAGGAACAAAGCAGCATAGCTTTCCTTCTGTGATCCTACTGCTGTGCTTCTAAAGGGTTAACAGTGGCTACTTCTCAGAGGAGCTTTTCCTGCCCATTTGATGCTTAGATTCCTGTAAATAAGAAGTCCATCTGTAACAGCTGGTGGTATTTGGTAACACTGGTAACAGATAACATTAAGCATCCCCGTAGGGCTGCCTTGCCCTCCAGGAAATCAACAAAAAACATCCAGATATTGCCTTTGCCTTCCAGCATTCCACCCCCACCTTGTTTTAGACCTCTCTGAAAGAAGATGTTTCATTACCCATTCTTATTCTGGGGCAATTTTCTATTCTCACTCTTTATAAAATGTGAGTTGGCATCCTATCACTGTATCTTACATTCTTTGCTTTGTCCTGGCTTAACAGGAAACCTGCGTTCTTTCCCTAAGGCAAGTTAGTGCAATACAAAGGGTATCTCAACTCAATCTAGATTTTTTTCTTTCTTTTTACTACATCTGCTGGACTACCATAATAACCACTGACACAATCTGCAGTAAATGAAAAAATAATCTAAAATAAACTAAAACACATGCCTGGTCACACATGAACAGGTAGATACCAAAAATTCTTTTCTTTAAGAAACGACTCACTTCTTAAAGCCAAATGTTATACCCTGGACCATATAGGAGATGAGGGATAATCAATATTCAATGCACATTCAGGTCTCTTTTGAACGTTGGATATAACCTAGAGGATATTTAAGGGGAATTTCCAACTACTGAATCATTAAATACACTTTCTTTAGCACACACACATCATTCTGCAAGGGTACAGGCAGAGGCTTCCTCTGGCAAGAGTCTACAGCTATTTCAGAGAGAAAATGGGAATGTGGCTGCAGCCCTGTTTTGCAGCTCCCAAACCAAGGGCTCACCAGAAGCTGTGGCAGACATCCGTGCACATCAGAGCGGTTTAGGAGCTGCTTATTTACAGCTGACCCTTTTTTTTTTTTTCTTTTCCTTTTCTTTTCTGGACCCTTCCACAGGGTGGATTATAGTTTCTTGATTACAGCCTTAAGGCCGACAGCTTCACAAGCCAAGTGAGATACAAGCCAACTGTAAAACTAGCTGTTGCTAAGATTGCAAGGGCAAAACTTTGGAGGTTTGGGGACCCATTTTGACTGACAGGCCATGAATCAAATACAACAGTCCTTAAATTTCCCCATGACAATCACTCAATTAGAAGAGCGCTAGTTAATGGCTAGCAGTACTTCCTAGCCAACCTTGACTAGAAAAGAAGGCAAAGAATAGCTGAACTAGCCACTTCAGAGAACAAAACCAGAACGAGCATGAGCCATAATTTGTACTGCCTGCCAGGACTGGCATTGAGGCAGGACAGTAATCTACTCTCAGTTGCATTCATGGCTCTAGGATGGGTTACTTCACTATAAATACAGAAACATCTGATGTTATTAGCTAAAACTGGAGGTGAAAGGGTATTCGATTGCATTTAGATGGTTGAACCATGCATTTAAATACTGTTAATAACAAATCAGTACTTAAGACAGACATTATTACTTAAAATTAGCTTTCAAAGGTTAAAAAAAAAAAGTAGACAACAAAACCAATTCTTTTTCTCAATCCTTTTTCTTAATCTTTCCTTCAGACACCAATGATGGCTACTGATTGACATGATTTATTATTTCATACTCATTTGGATATACAATTCTCATGTGGAGAGATTAACTACGTAAAATCAAATTATTCCTATTCATAAATGAGGAAACTGAGTCAGCAAGAATAACTCAACCCCCCAAAAAAAAGCAATTTCTTGACAGAGGGGAAAAGCCAGTTTAGGTGTCCATGTTTCTAATCATGCTGAGCCATAAGACTAAGCTTAGCCATTTTTCCTGTACTCCCTGAGAAAATTCTGCAGGCTCATAAAATGTTGCAGCTCTGTTCTAAATCAGTGGGAGTGAACACATACCAGAAGATGTGGGAATATACCCTTCAGTAGTTATAATACTTTTCCACCTCGAGCCCAGCACTTGTAAGGCTAAGACAGGAAATCTTGCTCTAAGATTTGAGCACAGGGATTTAACAATAATCGTCTCTCACTTCTCTGTCATGGAAAACGGCCACAGGTTTGAGCTCTGTCTGCACAGAAGTGAACGATTCAACAAACAAGCTGCCAGTGGTCCAGAGAATTCCTGGTTTGTGACTGGAAAACCAGAAAGCAAAAGCTGTCCACGAGCACAGCTCATCCTTCACCCACCTCTGGCAAATTAAGTTGCATGCAAGTTTGCAGGAACAAGCAGCAGCTCTGTACAGTCCCATGTTGGAATGGTCCTCGGGTGCTTTGGAAAGCATGGGTTAATTCAGCACGGAGACAGAGCATCTGCCTTCTCCGGCTGCGGATCTTACGCAGGACTTGAATTCCCACCGGTCAACTTTCCTGTCTCCTTGCTCTGCCAAATAGGGACTTTCCCTTTTTGTCCAGAGGCAGCAATATGCCATCAATTAGCATGGTCCTTTTCTCCTTCCAAGCAAAGACCTGCATAAAACTGCCTGAGGGTCTAGGCTTGGAATTCAAGAGGTCCGCCTGAGGGAGGTTACACCCTGCATGCTGGCATTAAGCACAGGACAGGATCTGAGAGGCAGCATTCACTTTTTTTTTGCTAATTCTGGCTTGAAATCAGTTTGGTACCATGGGGCAAGCTCCTGGAGTCCCAAACCTAACGTGCATTCCATGCTAAACGGTGTTGTGATAGCCAAGAAACAACCAAGTACAGATACAGAGGTGGCTCAGCCCTGCTTTGCCCTATTTTTTAAACAAATCATATATAACTTACCCTGCTAACGTGCCTCACTAACTCTTCCCAGTATGGATTCTTCAGTCAAACTACCCATTAAGGAAAAAAACCAGCAGAAAAACCAATTTAAACCTAAGAAAGGTGTGAGAACCCTCTGAACTGTCACCCCGTCATTCTGCAAGTGTGGAACATATTTCAGGAGCTTAAGGAAGAATTGGCTCAGAGGTAACACCTGCAATCTCAGACTTCCAAAATAATAATTGAGCATACAAACAGGAGGGGAATCAACTTTTTAAAAGGGCAGATAATGGCAGGACAAGGGGGATGGATTAAAGCTGAAGGAGGGAAGGTTTAGATTGAATATTAGGGGAAAATTTTTTACGGAAAGAGTGGTGAGATGCTGGAACAGGCTGCCCAGGGTAGTGGTGGATGCCTCATCCCTGGAAGTGTTCAAGGCCAGGTTGAATGGGGCCCTGGGCAACCTTGTGTAGCTCCAGGCCTGAGGTTGGTGGCCCTGCCTGTGGCAGGGGGGTTGGAGCTTTATGATCCTCGGGGTCCCTTCCAACCCATGCCATTCTATGATTCCCACACACCTCCAAAGGGTTGTCCTGCTAATGTGATGGAACATGTTTTTCCTAATATTACAAATTAATCTTTCCTCCCTCTGAAAAAGAAACTTTTTGGAGACACAGCTGCATGCATCCCTTCACAAACACCCCCTCAAGCAAATAAGAAAAAGCATATTTAAGGGGGGGGGGGAAGGCCCCCTCACAGTGTCCTGTGAGATCAAAAAGTTTGTGTCAGAATCGTCTTCATATTAAGCAGCAAGGGAAATACCTTTGGTTTGAAACCTAGGGAGCACTAGGGGGAAGAGTCTCTGTGCACCAAAAGGCAAACACCACCAGTAAAGCACCCATGCTGTGATCTCCGTGCGTACAGGGACAGACAGCCTGGAAATCTCTGCAGCAGGGTAATTATGGATATTCTTTTCCCATTTTATATACTTCTCACAGAACCCTTTGATTTTACCATACATGTGTTCTTATGGATTCCCGAGCACAATATGGGATGTGTTAAAGATAGAGCTGTGCTTATACTGAGATTTCTAACCACACACAGCATCTGTTTCTGGGGATCCTCCTTCCCACAGGCACATGAACATAGTGACGACGTGTTCTTAAGCCTCATATGGTCCTGATATCCAGGACTTTGCCTGCAAGGAAAACTTTTACTTGGATTAAGGATATTGGACTATGACTGTTCTTGCAATAATTTCCACTAAAAGAGAGCTGGGATTGAACCATAGGTATATGTAAACTTATTTTCAGAATAAAACCAAGTACATTATAATAATATACTATATCCTGCATGCCCCATGTTGAGGCTTTACAGGTTGCTGCCTACTGGGAATGACCATTCTTGTGTGGTAGTATGCAAGATGTGGAATTTCTGCAGTGTGTTTATGAAGACATCTAGAGAGGAGCTATGCTTTATTATTATTTTTCCCACTATTTAAAACTGGCCTGCAATTTACAGTTTAATTTCAAAAATGACAAGCCCATTTCTGACAGAAGGAACTGGCAGAAGCCAGTGTCAGAAAAGGAGTTGCACCATTTCAGCCAACAGAGGTTTAAAAGAGAATGACCCAGGTCTTTAAAGGGAGACTCTGAAATCTTAACAAAGACTTTCTAAAAGGTCTTATCACAAATACAGATACTGAACAGTGCACGCATTGTTACTTATGGATAAGCTATTTTGTGGATATTTCCTTTAATTATGTACAATTCTCTCAGCTTTGTGATTTCCTCAAAGGAACTGTTTAAACAGGAGCTGCCTCTGCAGTCAAAATCTTTTTGACTCCAAGCAAAAGTGCAGAGAGATGGACAATTCAGTCAAAACTCTTTGCTGGCTCTCCACTGGTCTGTGAATGGTAGCAACAATGAAAGCAGTATAAATAATAAGCACAGCGTGAAAAAATCAATGGCTAAAATAAAATAATCACAGAAATAAGGTATTTCTGGAAGTTCCATCTTAATAATTTTGTAAGCCTGAGAGCTCCCCACTTCCCCTGCTAGCTAAAGAAAAAAAAGGATCAACTTATCTAGGCCATGTGAAGACATTTTTTTTTCCTTCCAGCTTAATTGCAAGAAAAGGCTGTGGAAGGTGACCCGACTGGGACAGATGTGACTGTGCATGCCAGAGACCTTGCCAGCACCGGAGTTCTCCCTGAGTCACCCAAATGTGAACCACTCACTGGAGATTCTGCGTGCCCTACATGCAGGGAAATAGCAATTTCTTTGTTCTCCAGCTTTATTTCAACATAGTGAACTCCTTAGGAGTGCAAATTTGTGCCAACAAGAAGCAGATTAATAACATATGGGTATGGTGTGTTTCTGCTTCCATCGTAGGTGAATGCAGTGCTTGTAAGAGACTTACAAGCAACCTTCTGGAATCCAGCCCCAGCTACACCAGCGCGAACCCACTGCAGTTGTACTGGAAGGAGCGAGGCAATGGTGATGTAACTGATGCCTCAGCCAAACCTTTAACTCTGTCCAAATCGAAACAGAGCAAACACATCAACGTAACTTCCCTCTACGTTGCCCTATTAGCTCCTCATCAGTGCAGTTACTCAAGCTGTTCCACTACCTGATTGAACCCAAGAATATACTTTATTAAATGTCACCAGATTAATCTCTAGGCTGTCAAAACATAACTTGCACAAACTCTTCCAGCGTTCACTGACTGCATACGATTTGGCTACTCTGTGATTCGTACTCATGTCATACGCAGATCCTCACTTTTACACAAACAAAATGTACACATTACAACCCAATTCTCTTTATTAAGGTCTCCAGTACCATGCATATGTCATATCCTATAATACGTATTACAAGCCATTTGCCTTCAGAGATTCCATCAATAGGCAGCTACAGTCTGCCTTTTCTTTAATACTTTGTTATGTCATATTCACTCATTAAGAAACACTCTTATTGTCTGAGTAACAAACCATCCTCATCTCCAATACTGTTTCAACCAAAAAGGTTCTCCTACTTCTTGAAGGACTGCAGCTGGTGAAGTGCATAAGCCACATTCATGTTCCCATACCGTTCCTAAATACATGCTTATCTGAAGCAGGAGAGCTGGGCTGAACCAGGCTTTGAACATCAAAACCACACTCTGCAAAAATCCACAATAGCTGCTTCTCAAAGATGACTATTTTTATTCCTCAACCAGATGCAGAGGCTTGGGGCTGACCCTCCCACAAGCCCACGTCTAACCGGGTAAAAAAGCGTGAAGAGAGAAGGACACAGATCAAAACCCTGTGCAAAACCATTTTGGGGGTTTTACCCAGCAGACTGCAACAAGCCCAAAGGTCACATTTCACGTGCATAGAGAGATTTCTAACTGACACTTACTACATGAGCTATTTGCTTTAGACCTCCCTGAACAAATATTAATTGAAGCCATCTGTAGGACACGTTATCTCAGAAGTTACTAAAGATGTTCAGTTGACTTTGGAATAAGTTGCCCAACAGCTTCCACAGAGAAAAAGCACATTCATGAAAGTGATTTACTGTTTTAATATAACACACAACTAAAAAGGGCTCACATGTGACCCTATGGTTTCTATATTTATTCTCTTTAGGAAAGCACAACTGGGAGAGAGAAAATAGCTAGAAAGCTGCCATTTCATCTGTATAACTTCTGAGCTCTGAAACACCTGCTTAAGGGACACATTACTATTTTTGCCTTAAAAAATTAATGAGAGATGGGGTCCTGAGAGAAAGAAAAAAGGAACCCTTCCTCCAGCACATCACCCACCTTGGGAGCCAGTGAGAGTTAGCTGTGTTGTACTTAGTAGAGCACAAGGACTGTTCCTGCCATACATCTCATAAATCCTGGGAAACAGCTGAAGGAAAAGGGTGCCTGACCCTCTTCTCCATCTCATTTGCTTCTTACGCCTATGCAAAAAAGAATGAGAAGAGTCCAGATCGGCCAAGGTGATTTGCAGTACTGTGTCTGATATCTATCAGTTAGCTCAGCAGGGACAGTGCCAGAAAAACTTTCACTACAGGACGCCTGATGAGGGTTACCACACTGTACTTTACAAGGAACCATTCTGTGTAATACTAGCGTGGATGTGTGAGACATACTAAGTGTGCCGCCAAAGTCAACGATGCTCCAGCAAGGCCACAGAACCGCTGAGACACAGGACAACAAGCAATGCAAAAAGGCAGTAGGGAAGCAGACACTGAGGGTGCACAGGCTGTTCAAGCCCATGAAAGGAACCCTCGTGGCCAGGGGGTTTCTGTGGTCTGACAAAAAGACAGATGAAATGCATTTGCCCTGGTGCAAGAATTAGCACCGGTAATGTTATCAAGATAGCATACCAGAAAAGACAGAGAAGTCTCCAAAAGGCTGGATTCTTTATTGCAAACAAAGCTGGTAGACGTCAAGTAAAACTACGTAGGCTATAATGAATGTTTTTGACTATAGAGAGAAAAATTAATGGCTTGAGTCCAGAAACTGTCTCTGCCTACATACAGAACCAGATCTGTAGGAGATCCTTATTCAGCACGTTTCCTACAAAAGACATTAATTTACATCTTCTTGTTTAAAGAATAGATAATTTTCTCCATGTGAGAAATTCCAGCAGACACGGGTTCAGAGGAATGAGCAAGGACTGCAGAGACCTCTGCACATTTCATACAAACACTCCCCAAAGTGTTTGTAGCTCACAAGTTCAAAGCTGACAAGGAAAAGGCATTGGCTTTGTGGTTTGGGGGTTTTTTCCCCACCGTAGAAACTAGGATACCAACCCTGACTAGTCTGCAACTGCTCACCTCCTGACAGTGCCGTCTGAGAGGCAGGCGGCCTTCATCAAGCTCAGACATAAGGAAGGATTTCTTTTAAAGGCTATCTGTGTTAATGAACAACTCGGTCTTGTTTAAACATCCAGACTGTGATATGGGCAAGTATCTGAGTTTATCATGTCCCCAATCTTTTGAACAGCCAGATTGTATTTGCTAAGCATTGGTCAGGCCAAAAGAATGAGGTTATCCTGAGTGGCAGTGGCTGGACTTGGAAGTCTGGACTTTAGATAGCAACATGTTCAGAATCGATGCGATTTTGCCTCAGCCACCTATGCAGAGTTTCAGGCTGTTCTTGTAAGTGCAGAGACTAAAAGAAACCTTGCTGGAGCCTTCCTGCAAAACAGAAAGGCATATTCTCACTCTAAAAGGTTTTTACTTTGTACCTCTGTATCTAAAAGCTAAAAAGAGAGGCTGAATCTCTGTGTTAAAGCTAACATTACAAGCACAACTAGGATGCACTCACGCCAGCTGTGGTTTTGCTACTCCTTGCACATATTAGGAGTGGAAGATTCCAAATTAAAAGCCATACTGAAAGCCAGGAACTAAATATAACACCAGTTTTAAAACCAAACCCTTCAGAAAAATACTCTCCACCTCATTTACGGGGTGAATTTATGTAGGTTCATTTTATCTTCTATTAGTTTTTATTGGGTTTTCATTATGTCAGTAATCTGCAAAATTGTTGCAAAACCCATACAGGTGTTTAAAATAAAAAGGCTTTTGTGCCATTTTTAAAATAACAAAACTCTTTCTACTAACACTAGATTTTTATGAAGTTTTCTGAAACTATACTTTTTATATACAGTGGTTCAGATGGCACACTAAAATATCCCCTGTGAAATTAGAATAGCCTTCCATAATTATTAATCTCCTAAAACAAGGCTTTTCAGATGCATACTCACTGATCTGTTCTCTGTGCTGTTGCACAACAGCTTCTCATGAATTTATTAATCACGGACATACCTCTGTTGAAACATTCAATATGTTACACTGGGGCTTCCCACTCCTTCCCTCAGGGCAGACTCCTTTCTTACTGCTCTGGCTCACTCTGCATCCGTATTATTGACTTTTTTTTGGTAATACTGTGGCTTTATCTTTGAAGAAAAGACTTGCAGCAGAAAGATGTACATTGTAAGGGGTATGAAATACCAATTAATATGTTCAGCCACCTGCCACAAAGCCTTTTCCTCTGCAAGCGAGATTTGACTAATTAAGGGGCAAATGCACTCTCACTTTCCAGTGATACTCATTTAGACCTCTACATCTTTTCCATCTGGAGTGGATGAAGGGCTGGCCGCTACTTCTGCAGTCTCTTCTCTTTTCTTCCCTTTTGAGCGCTCACTGCACCAAAACTTTTAGGAAATTTAGGGAAATTCATAGTCAGCAAATAAACTGTTTTCTGAAAATCATGCTCTAACACTGGAGCTCTGCAGGTATCAGGTGGCGAAGGTGTTCACCTTTGATCCTGCAGCTCTTTTAAGACTTCCTCAGGAAAGTCTGGGTTTGCTCCAAAGCTCTTATCTGCCACCACTCCAAATACAACACATCATAAAGCACGGATTCAAAGCTATTTACATTAAGATGTGATGGAAATGCCATTGTCAGCATAATCATCCCTTGTCCACATTACAGGGCTATTACAAAACAGAAACCCCTTTCAAGGAGTTTTGTTTAGGATAATTTTATCTCTGTACTCAAGAAAAAGTACGTAGTAAGACAAACTTCTTGATGTCCAAGCACAGAGTAGTTCCAGTGGTTCACACTGGGTTAAATTCACCACACTGATATCCAACAGAAGAACAGCCAATTATCCCTTAACTAGTAACTTCTTTTCCTTTAGGACACACAGCTTGCCTGTCCTCATCAGCAAAAGACCACTACACAGCTGAGGAAACTGCTCCCCTCAACTTATAATTTCCTAATGTAAGCTGAATAAGGGAATGGAAAAGAGAAACAGTCCTCCCTCACATGCCAGCTGACCTGCCAAACTTAGGAGAATGCCTACCAGCTACGGCAGTTGGCACCCATGGATGGGAGCCCCCAGACTGCCTCTGAACCACCTCTGATATGGCCAGTGGCATAGTCATGGCAGAACAGAGCATAACAAGGACTGCTTGCATGAGCTGAAGTCATGCTTCAGTCTTCACTGCAGGCATTCCCTGAAGAGTTGGTGTTTTAGGGAATAACCACTCATTTAATATTAAGGAATTTTTCATTTGAACTGGGGAGCCCGTGCATGCCTACAGTTTTGTCTTAAAAAGTAAAGCTAATCACTCATCTTAGTCTTCACATTTTTTCAGTTGGCACTTAAAGAGTAAACAAAAAAGAGAAATCCCACTCATCAGCCTGTGTGCTTCCGTTACCCACGCTGAGAAACTTTGAGCAGCACCTCGAAGCTGTCAACCAGTTCGCTGTAGCTGATTCCAAACCTAACAGTATCTATGCTAACTCATTCTATTTACACAAGGGATGTGTTAAATATTGTTTTATTCTCTTTCTTCAGTGTACTCTTCCTAAAAAAGAAGAAAGCATTACATATTCCATCTTCACAGGATGCCACACAGACATCTCCTGAGCAAACAGAATAAGTTACTCAGTATAGTAACTAGAAAGACAAGAATAAGATTACTAGAAAACATCCTCTACAGCTGTAAACACTAGCTGCAAGGCTTAATATTCACCAGTCTAACATTTTCAAGCTGAGCCTGTTCTGATTCCTTCTCTTTTCATTGCTAAAGCAAGCAATTTGTTTGGGTTTTTTTTATATTTAGTATGGGACTCCTGCGTACTGTTTTCAGAGAGAGGAAGAGACATGTGTTGGTAAATGAGCCTGAAAGCCAATCAAAAGTAACAGTAGATCACACATCTCTTGCTTTAAGGTTTGACACCCCCCTTAAACAAAACAAAACAAAAAAAGTAAAAAATCAGAAGTGAACAGCCTGGGGAGTTTCTGCTTTGGCAGAACCAGAGTAAAGCGGTAGCCAAACACATTGCGACTGGCATCAAGTCTTGGAAAATTTTAAGCCAGCAAAATCATAGCTTGCTTCAGTATAATTAAAACAGATGCTCAAAGGGGAGACTGTAAAGCTAAGTGAAGAAATTACACAAAATGTATTTTAATAATAAAAACGTCTTGAGCAATCAGGAGAGGGGAGAAATGGCATTTCTGTGCCTTGAAACTAAATAAGGAAAACTGAAGGGGGGTGTTGGAAAAGCATTAGATGAGAATTCTCTCTCATGCCCTCAACTGGTCAATTTGGACTAATGCCATGTATTAAATCTTGTATTCTATAGCTCTTAATTCTTGCAAGCCATGCATCTTTTGCAAAAATGCAAAGATTTTACAAGGAATTGTAAGCCACTGACCAAGGTCTGCCTAAATGCATGTATTGCCATCTTCTCTAGAATGCTGTTAGACATTTTGATGTCATTGCTCGGATGGGCAAACTTCCATCTCTGTGTACAGCTTTCCTAGCGTTATCCACTGCATGTGCCTCACTGTGGATGCTCTATAGTGACTGTGGTGGGGAAAAAGCAATTTACCCATTTAATGACTGGTTAAGGAAAGCTCATGTCTAAAACTGTTAGAGCCATCTCAGCTATTCTTGTCAAGTTCCATATGGTCTCCATAGGAAACAATTCTCGCTTTATAAGAAAACGTGAGTTTCTGTCCAGCTCATTCAGTTTCTATTGCAGTTTGGACATGTCTGTTCATTCTGCTATTTTGAAGTCACTCTCCTCATTTTTTAATGACTTTATAAACAGAGCTATGAACAGGACTATTGTTTCCTGGATAGAGCACAGCATCCAATTTCCATCTGTATTAAATACTCCTTATGACTCCCTCCAGCAGTATAGAGGAATATGAAGGAATAGTATGAAACTCAGCCTGACCAGAGCCCATTGACAACACCAGAATGAAGCAAAGGGGTCTTGTTAGAAAGGGAGAAGTCAGGCTCCCTAGCATTTAAAGAAAGAAAAACCACAAAAGTGAGCTACAAGCCATATGTACCAATTCTATTTTCTTCACAGATGGCAACAATCCACACGGTGACATTTCATCTATGAATTCTGTATTTGATAGCAATATTAAGTAATAGCTTTCTAGTCTTGTGTTCCAAACTGGTGCATACTCTTGTCCTCAGAATGCTATGGTGGATTTGTGGAAGGGAAGTCACAAGAATCCCAGACTTCCAAGGCTTAGGCATCGGTAATTTGGTAGCAAAATGAGGGTAATTGAGACCCCAGCGTTTTTACAATCACACTATGGAAGTTCATGAGGATAAGATATGGGTATAGCCTACAAGACACGGGATAAAAGAAACCCCATTTGCCCAGTTCTCAAGATCAATAGGAAAAGAAGCTCCCTACAGAGAAATCTGAGGGGGAATCAGAAATCAGGTCAGTATGTTAAGGTCATTAAAAGAATGACAGCAATATTACTTATTTCAGATCCAGGATATTCTAAATTGCTTTACTGAAACACTTCCAATGGCTGCAGACTGAGCCTAGTCACAGAACCCAGAGGCATCAAAAACTGGTGATGGGCAAGACCGTCCTCTGCTGTACACTTCCAGCCATTTTTTACATCACTGTTTCAGCATACAGAGCAGTCTGGTTTCTAGGCATTACAAAGAGTAATTGTTCCACATGCTGAGAGTTCTCCTACATGTCACAGGTAGATCTAACTTGTATTCTTACCTTAACTTTGATTAAACAGATTATTATTTTACTGTGATGAAGATAGTGACTCCACTTTTCAGAATTACTGTGATTAGCTTTATCATACATCCTCAATATAACAATACAATGCAGAAAATCAATCCACCATACATTCCCCAAGTAGTTTTTCACACGCACAGGAAAACTATACTTGGTAATACAGAATAGCACCACTCAGTCTGAAAATCTGGTAGTCAAGCTATATCTAGTGATCTCATGGTTCTGCTATGGTTCATGAATATAGAAGTCCATTAAAATGCTTTCATTAATCCCCGATGCTTTTACTGTATGCAAAAGGCATGTGGCTTAAATATCGAATTATACAATAGGCTTTAACCTTCTGCCATGACTCCCTCCTGAGTCTCATTGGTTTAGGGAGGGACACAAACGATGAATCTGACCTACGTCAATGAAAAATTTAGAGACAAGTTAGGGCAAAATGTTTTGCAAGGCATGACTATCATGGCTGTGACACTTGCGTGAATAAATGATACTCTTGAAGGCCACGGCTCGCCTTTTTGTATGAGTGGGAAAGCAGAATGCTTTCCCTTGCTGAAAATAGGTTGTGCAACTGCTGTGCAACCTGGCACAGATAGGAACTGAGGGTCTAATGTAAAAAGTAGTATGCTAGAGGAAGACAACAGCAGTTTTTAAAAGCGTGCAGTTTATCTTTACATCCCTCCCCCCCAACAGTCATCGATGCTCATTTATGTGCAATGTGATGACTGCTCTTGTTGTTATTACTCTGAAGACAATCATCTTGTAAAAACTAGGTTCCATTCCTCGTGTTTCCATTAAGCTCATGTTTAACAAAAGTGGGGAAGAAAAAAAAAATTAAAATCCCACGAGCAGACAATAGAGGGACACATTAACTCATCAGCTCTACATTCCCACTGAAATACAGCAACTGCCATCCTGCACAGCTGCTTCCAGAGCCCTTGGAACTGGTTCCACTCACAGGAATCTAGAGAAATAATAAAATGCAGCCTTTTAAAAATTAAACACTTCTGTGAACTCGAGGATACAGTTTTCCACCCCCTACATCCTGCTGGCTGCTCCTTTCAAAGCCAGTACTGACAGGCAGCCGCAAACACAGGTGAGCCCCTGAGCCAGCCCCATTCAACTGTCACCATTTTCAGGCTCTTTGAAATGTTTGGTGGCTTCCAGCTCTCCGACACCTCACAACTATTCACTTCTACCTGACAAAGCTAGGGTTAACCAGCCTGGGCAGACACCCTGTCCTTCACCACTGTCGCCAAACCCTGCAAACAGCATCCGAGCTGGGTCTCTGCTGCAGGCCCCTCGGCCTGCTTCTATCTCACACCGTTAGCTGAGGGAAGCGCCTCTGCTTTGCCTCCTCCATTGTCATACCAAAGCATGGTAACTAGCTGTGGTCAGCTTTTAGAGGTTAGGTTTTGCAGGAAGGTATCTCCCCACCAATCCCTACTGCACCACAAAGTACTGCCTGCTGCTCTGGCAAACACCTTGCCAGGCCTCAGATGCTCAACCCTGCCATTCTTGATCAGGTAATTTCACCTTGATCAGGTAATTCCACCTAGAAAACAACCATGCCCATCTTTTAAATTTTACCACAGTAACTTTAAACTAATTGGATTAAGGAAGGGAAAAAAAAAAAAGATGTCACACAGTGTTTGCACCACAGGAGGTGTGTTCACAAGCTCCTCTCAAACCCAGATTAGCACCTCTTGTTCTGTCCAACAACGCCAAAAGCTTTCCCAAGCTCTACTGATCCTCTAAAGCAGCACCATCATGACAGCAACTCCTGTAGCCCTCAGTGACCAACGTTTCCCAGAATAAAGACAGGATAAATCTATCCTGTCTATAAAAACCAAATGAGAAAAATAATATTTCAGGTCTCTTTTTGAAATATAAAACCAAACCAGTCACAATTTTCTTTTTTCTTTCTTATTTTTAAGGATAAATTCTCAATTTACTGCTGTACTGGAAAGATAACAAGGGGGGGATTCAGTCTTCTTATTCAGATTTGCAAGATTAACTCTTCTATTATTAAGTTGTACCCACAGCCAATGGCTTGCTCTACGTGTATTTTTAAAGTATGTGAAAGATTATTGTAATCAGAATAAATGGAATACAGACATTTATCAAAGCTCTGTAGAAATCTGAAATTTGTGTTTGAGATGAAAACTGTGGAAATCTCCAATATCAATTTACAGTTAATCCTGGGGCAGGGGGGCTCAGGTCGCTTTTTAATGGCCTTTAACAGCTGCACACACACAGCCCTTCCCTCCTCAAACCACCATGCAATCCACAAGCGTTGTTTCCATCTATGGGGATCATCCAAATCCTGACTAAAAAGATTTGATGCCCACTTTACATTCAAAATTGCCTATTAATTTACAAAAAGTAGCATATTTTAAGTTTGTCTTCAACAACAAAAACGAGCAGGGTGAGGGTGGGGGAGGGCTATTTCAGGCTGGGATTGATGTCTTTATTCAGAGCCAGCAGTGGGCCCCTTTGAGCTCCTGCTAAAATCCTAGTGTCCATATTCCAGGGGATTTGTACTCTGCATAGTACTCAGCAGAACAGAGGGAGGAACTAGAAACCTCCAAAGCATTGCTCTGCTCACTGCTTAGCCGTCTGCATTCTTTGCAGACCAAAGCCAGTCCCTCTAACAGAGGCATCGTTCCTCCAGGAACCAGAGGCAGGTGAGTAAAACAGGAGCCCTTCATGCAGGTCACTGTCTCTTCTGAGGGTCTCCAAAACATCTCACCCTGCCTGTAAAATTCAGTGATTTCTGTGAGAAGATTCTCAGCAGACACTTTTCAGCATCTGTTTCCTCAAGAAATTCAGCATGCCTAAATGCTCTAGAGCTCACCTCTCAGTTTAAAGGAATGACGCCTCATTTTGCAAGAACCCACATTTTCAGCATCTGTCCCTAGCCAGAAAGTCTAGTAGAGGTTGCCCTCAGTGAGTGCTGTCTGATGATGTCTTTCAGAATCTCCTTCTGAAAATTACACCCTCCATAAGGCTCTACAACTGCAGCTTGACCTGCTAGCTCCAGGCTACAAGGACCTGACATAACATTCTAATACCAAACACAAGTCACCTCATTTAAAAAAGACCTCCTTTAACTTAAACAAGGTACTACCTCAGAACTCACTCCATAGACCTGAAGATGAGAGGCAAAGGGATATGAAATAAAGTAAGTGCTAATAAAAGTACATGGCCCCTTGAGAATGAGCTCCATTTCGGTGTTAATTTCTCCGCTGTGCACGCTGACAGGAGGCCATTCCTGCACTCCAGCAGCCAGCAGAGACAGAGCAGGATGACTGGTCAGTTTTGAAAGAAGTATCACAACATCAGCAGGAATCAGTGAAGCATCAGCACAGCAAGAGTTAAGAGCATGTGCTGTACGTCACTGGTGGGAATAGTCTGGGAAGCAGAAGTAGTAGGAGTAGGATCTTTTACAATGACTTCCGTTTTTATTAACATATTTTTACAGGATATCCCAATTAAGCCAGACAGCTTGTTTACAATAGGGTCCTGTCCAAGGACAGCTTAAGACTATTATGTAGTACGTACAGAAGGACAATACAGTCCCAGTACAAGCTACCAGCAGGCAGTAAATCATGTGGAAGCCTCACGTTAGACCTGATTAACTGCTTGGCTCCAGTACTACAGCCTATTCCAAGAATGCTTGCTTCAGTGTAGTTAAGAGTTGTCAGAGAATTTATGTCATCTGATGGCAAGTTACATAAAATAGTGCCCCTGTGTATCATTTAAGAAGCATTACTTGGCATGAGCTGCAAGAGCATGCACTTTACACCTGCGGTGTCCTCTGGTGTGATGAGCTCCTTAAAAAGGGTCTTGTGTTTAGATGTCTCATTTACTAGGAGAAATCACATCACCTCTGTCCCAACAGAATTACAGCTCTCCCTCTGAATTACACTTCATCAAACGCATCCAAAATTTTATCACTCGTGACACAGTCCATCCTCCACATGGCCACTGCAATTAAACTAAATTTTCCACTAAATTTTCCACTTGATTCTGCAAAATGGCTTAAAAATAGATATCCTCATAAAACTGAAGAACTTAAAATTTTTACTAAACATACGAATCTGTGAGTGGACCAAACAGTGAAATCTTTACACCACCTGAACACAGAGGAAACCTTTCTTCTGTGAAGCTCAAAATCAACCCAGGCTGCTGAAGAGGCAGAATTCAAAAGCATCCTAAGGACCACAGACTGCATGCCTGTCAAACACACAAGGTGCTATGAAAACCAAGGAATAATCCTTATGAAGTCTGTGTTTACACAACTGTCAATCAGCAAGCCGTACAGCATTAACTGAGATGTCATGCATCTTGATCAAGAGGTAGAATCTCCTGTAAGTCAGCACAAGTGTTTGACTGTAAAATCCATTAGCTCTGACTCTATGTGCAGCTTTTTCCAGCACTGGGTAGGAACTCGGCAGAAAGCTGGAGGTCATCTTTAGCACAAATACCTTCTACACATGAACACACATGAACAAATCCAACATTTCTATAAGGTTCTTTGCACTTCACCAGCAGGAGGCTTGTCAATATTCTTTTATAAAATAAGCTGATCACCACCCCTTTTTAAAGTACAGTCTCCTAATTATCTCTTTCCTTAGGCAAGGCAAGTGATACTTCAGCTTTACCTTGATTTCATAAACCAGGAACCTGGTTTGTAACAGGAAACATACACCTGGGACAGATGACTATTTCTTGCATTTAGCACATTGCGACACACATGGTGGGCTGAGCACCTGAATTCTTCCTCTTGCTTATGGAGTGAGGCAATTTCTTAACTATTATATGACAGAACAGGGTAAAACCTTTTCTTCCAAAACTGAACATGGAGCTTAATTAAAATAAGTCTTCTAAAAACAAAAGCAGAACAGCAGAGCACACATCTCTGGATCACCTGGAACATCTATCCCATGAGGAAAGGCTGAGAGAGCTGGGGTTGTTCAGTCTGGAAAAAAGAAGACTGAGGGGGGACCAAATCAATGTTTATAAATATCTTAAGTATGGGGTGCAGGGGGAATTGGCTAGCCCCTTTTCTTTGGTCAGTGGAGACAGGACAAGGGGCAATGGCTGCAAGTTGGAGCACAGGAAGTTCCACACCAACATGTGGAAGAACTTTTTCACAGTGAGGGAGACAGAGCAGTGGAATAGGCTGCCCAGGGGGTGTGGAGTCTCCTTCTCTGGAGATATTCAAGACTCGTCTGGACCCCTATCTGTGCAGTATGAGCTGGGGAGCTGCTTTGGCAGGGGGGTTGGACTCGATGATCTCTCGAGGTCCCTTCCAATCCCTACAACTCTGTGATTCTGTGATTTTTTCATTCAGTCATAACAGCATTTCCACAGCTATCACCAGAAGAGCTTTTAACTGATAGTCAATCGCTTTTCCCCAGTAGAAGATGACAAAAAGTTCTTCCAGTTTTAGTACAGAGTAAGACCCAAACAAAATACTTAAGGCCATGGGAAAGCAGATATGCACAATCTTTCAGAAATCCAGATACGAAAAGGCAGATCATCCAGATGCGTTAGTAACAATTAAGGCAGAAGACAGTACCTGAATGGTACCAATTATTGTGGCCTTTAGGCACAAGTGCTTGTGGAAGTGAGATGCAAAAACCAAACAAGACACAATCCCTAGCCAGGTGTGATGTGATACAAGCACCAAGCACTGGGGCACAGTAAGGCTGAACGCAGGTACTCACAGGGTTTAGCAAACTGATCTCCTTTGGGTGAGATGCGACCAAAGAGCTGCACTGCTGTGATGCGAGCCACCGGGCACAACGGACCAGGTCAGACACAACGTACAGGATGATCTGTGTGGCTGGAAGACACGCCGATGGCTTGGCAGAAAGAGGTCACGCTGCAGAGGGACAGCTAGGGCTGGGAGGGTGCTCAGCGGCTGCCACTGCCATTTAGTTGCCATTTGCAGAACTCGAACAGCCTTAATCCATGCAGGCTTCAGACGAAGATTTTAATCAGCTCTGGTTTGGAAAACACTAAATTAATAATCACAGGTAATCATAGAATCGTTGCAGTTGGACAAGACTTCCAAGATCATTTAATCTAACCATCCCCCTACCACCTATATTACTTACTAAACCATGTTTAAACCCAGCTTATTATACCCTAGGTGGTTTTATTTCATGGCAAGAAAAATCAGAGGTTCAGTCTCAACTAAGATTTGGGTGAGGTCAGCTCCTCAGAGTTCAAGGTGCAACTGAAAATCTGACTAAGGCCAGCTGCATTCATCACCTTGCCCAACTATCCACCAAGACGTAAGTGGAAGCAGCGGTATCTGCCTATACAGACTTGGTGACTAAGTGCAGGCATTACTTACACCTGATTTACTTTTCTTGGTCTTGCAAGTCTTCACCCAGCACATCAAATACCAGAGACATGACACGTTAACACCACCTTTCCCACTGAGCTGGGCTCTACCATTACACACTAGGGTTCCAATAAGCTGTGTGCCTCCGGTAATTCAGCCTGCTAGATGCTATCAAGGCAAAGTTGAACCAAAGTTGCTGTATTCCTCTCAAATGGATCCATGCAATTTTTTAAACTGACATTCAAAAATACAACAAATATGCCCAGAGGAAATAAACTAACAATGTGGATTGCTGCCTGAAATCATTATACAGATAGCTCAGGGCATTTAGCGTTGTGATGAAAGAAATGAAGCAAGAAAAAGAGATTAGCAGGCTTTACAGAAACGTGGTTTAGTAAATCTGGCACTTCCCCTTTACTGCAGCAGAGAGTTTGACATCACTTAGGTTTATTAATGCACTACTGTACACATTGGTTTTCCCAGTTTGGAAGTCTCTACAATAAGTTCAATATTTTACAGGAAACATGCCTATACCTGCAGATGTATGACACTATCATTAGAGCACAGCTATGTAAGAAATTATTTCACTGCAAATAAGACTGCTTTCTCATAAAAAGGCTTGTACGTTCAAGGGCAGTAGTGGAAGACAAAGTTTTGCTTTGCCAGTGTATCAGGTTCAATCAATTCTTGCTGAGGAACAACACAAAGATAGGTAATGGAGTTTAGGATGTCTCAAAGCCAGAGAGTTAGGAGATGAACTATCTAAATGCATAGGGTGCCTCGAAATCCTGACAAGCTTTCTCTTATTTAACTTCAACAGAATTTAAGGGGAACTCAGGCACCATTTGCTGGGGAGCATAGTTTGAGGAAGATCTGGAAAAAAGAAAAAAAGGTTGGGGTTTTTTTTTTTCATATATCCTTTCAATTAAATATTCATATGACAGTAGTTAAACAATACAGCAGCAAGTTTTAGCTTGTGCACTGAAATAGCATTTTACTATACTCAAATCACCAGCAGGATGAGGTATCAGAGGCATCAGTCCTGACTGTATTATTCTTCCACTGAAACTACACCTACAGTATCTCAGCATTTCAACAACTTGCACTTGCATCATCTTTTCCTTTATTAAAAAAAACCCAAACAGCACAACTTGACCAGTGTTTCTACAAGCAATTCTTGCTTAATTGAACTGCTGCATCCAAACACGTTTATGCTACACCCTGTTTTGTCATGGACGTACTTAATTCCAGGCAATGAGCATACATGGGTGTCTGCTCACAATTCTGAACTCCTGTTTTAAATATAAGTTCCAAAGATACTTTCCATACAATCAAGGTCAATGGGGAGGAAGCAGGAAAAACTGAATTGTTAAAATTTTACAGAAGGATTGAGGAAGTTCAGTAGAAGAGAAAAGTTTGTTGCAATGCTAATCTTAGCAGGCTTGAAATCCGTATTTTTTCATATGCTTTATCTTTTTTAAGGCTTAAAAATCTTTGAATCCACAAGAGACAGAATCATAGAAACTACAGTGTGAACACTATAACAATAATTAAAAAATCCAGAAAGTTTTCCCCAAGTTAGTAAGATGCCTGTAAACATCTCTAGTACTAAGCCTGCCAAATCACACCTATAGTCACTGGGTGTGATCTCACCTGCATTTCCTTGGTTTGTTACTTATCACATCCCTGCACTGAAATGAAATGAAGAAGGAAAGAGCAAAAGTTGACAGGTAGTGACTAATGTGATCTTTGAAGTGACCCATACTATACTTGGATAACCTTATTCATCTATATCATGACGACTTTAATAACAGCATATACTTGAAACATGTTAGATAAGGCTGTTCTAATTAGACCAGACGCCCTACCCACAAAAAGAATGGCTGTGCCATACAATAGCATTCTTGTGCAAATCCAGGAATGCTACAAGCAGGACCACACAGTTGCCAAGATGGATATAGCTATTTTCATTTTACAGGTGGGGAAACAGAGGCACCGAAGGCCAACCAGATTGTCCTCAGGGGGTTTGCTTCAAAGCTTGAGTCAGAGAGGCCACTGAGCAGTGTGATCACTGTATCGAATGCTGATCGTTACTCTGCTGTCACCTTTTATTCCCCCTTCTACATTTCTAGTGCTCCATCAACTGCACACATGTTTACCTTTAAATAATAAGCACTTTGGGGTGAGACATGCAGGCAATGTTACCTAATGGAGTCACAGCCTCTAAGCACTGTCACTACACACACAGCCCTAAGCCTGGCTGCACGCTGGAGGGGAAGGAATGGTTGCAGGAGGGAATAGTTATTGTAATAACACCCATTACATATTAATCTGATACATCTATTTTGCATAAATGATGAACCTTACCACACCGAAGCATCTGTGTTGTCACCACCATGCTGATGTGGTCATCATCATCAGGACAATGCATCAGCAATAGGACAAGGGGTAATGGCTTTAACCTGAAGGAGGGGAGATTAGATTTGATATTAGGAAGAAATCCTTCCCTGTGAGGGTGGTGAGGCCCTGGCACAGGGTGTCCAGAGAAGCTGTAGCTGCCCCTGGATCCCTGACAGTGTGCAAGGCCACGTTGGACAAGGCTTTGGGCAGCCTGAGCTAGTGGAGGGTGTCCCTGCCCATGGCAGGGAGGGTCATCATTCCATGATCCTCATCCTACCAGTATTATCTTTCTGTAACATAAGGTAGAACCTAATTTTACATAGTCTTTCTCAACAGGTTCTTTCTAACACGATCCTTTTCATTTTGGCAATTTCACCAGGATATCTCTTTATACCCTTTGTACTAGTTACTTGCAACCTACACACCATTAGCTCCTGGTAAAGAAAGGCACATGGAAAACACAGATTTTACCTTGGTGAATTTAGGGAATATAATTGCATTGCTTGAAAACAAATGTATCCATGCAACTCAAATGCAGCCACCTTGGAGTCACCGCACAACTCCTACATCAGCATACAGCCTCCTGTCATTTGAGGACCTCATTAAACTTCTCAAGACTTGTATCTCTTCAGACTGATGAAACAGGAAAAGTTGCAAGACAGTGGTAGGCTTTGCTGTGCCCCAGCTATAATCTGCTGAATTTGGGAATTCCCTCCACAGTTTTTTCCCCTCTGAATGCTAACAGAGATGGCACAAAGACCATAGATTCTTACATTTATTCAGAACTAGGATCCTCAGAAAAGCAATACGCAGTTCACAAAGCAATGTAAAGATGCTTGTTCTCAGCAGAACTGCAAAGCAATAAATCTTCAAATAAGCAAAAAAAGTCTGATCTGGAAAAAAACCCACAATTTTAATCACTGTGTGGTTTGCTTAGTTTTCTTTTGAAGATGCATAACATATGGTATGATTTACACAACACTGGTAGTGAGCTCAAGACAGAAGATTCAAATCTAGCTGCAGAAGTATGTGAAATTTAACACCAAGACAGTTCTCATCAGCTGAGTGTGGCCATTCAAGTTTGCATATGTAGCTAATTCCTATTGCTATATATTCCTTTAATACTAAGAAATCTATTTTCATATGTATGGCTTGTCGTTGTAAGCTGATGACATAGGAGCTGCCAAGGAGTGGGACGATCTGTACACTCCTGGCTCCACCAATATCAAGAGAGAAAAGAAAAGGGAAAAAAAGTTTGCATACAAGGGAGCAACCCTTTGCGAGACAGAGTCTTCAAACTACACAACACATGGACTCTTTCTGTACCTCCTTCTCTCAAGTGCTTGTGCAGGTCCCTTCCGAGGTGCCCCTGGGCTCAGCCCCCCATGGCTGTGCAGCCACCAAGCCATCGCACAGCCACCTCTCCCAGCAAAGGGGAGGCATGACAAGCAGGTTAGGAGTGTCATGCCCAGCTGTGTTCTTAGCCATCTGTGCTCTTTCTAGGGCTTCAAGGAAAGAAGCTACAAACTGGGCCATATGCTACAGAATACTACACCTTTCAATAGCACCACACTTTGTTAGGGTGCTCAGTGCCCCGTGCCTCCCAGGGCTGTGACTGCTCTGCGTGCTCAAATACCGCGCTGTGCTATTTCCTTCCCAGGTAAAAGCACTTTAGAAAACAACATATGGCCTGTAAAACAAAGTTAAAAGAAAATACCACAAGAGATATTAGCATCAGTTTAACTGAGAACCTCTTGCTCAGTTCTCATGAGATCAGAGGACTCAGCGGTTTCTTTTTTCTGACAAAAGATAACGTTAGTGGTATAGGTTATCTGCACCACCATAGCTATTGGAGCAGCACTTCTCAGTCTGGGTCACAAGTAGGTCATAAACCTTCATGCAGCAGTTTGCAAAACAATCTTTTGAAAGATATGTGTACATTCCTAGGTATGGAAAGAACTAAACAAAATCAGCACTGGAAAAATTATAATCATTCAAAAGCTCGGCCTCACTTTTCTGATTGTAAATGATAACCACTGTGGCAGCACTCCACAGTGCCTTTGTGATTCATTTTTTCCTCCAAAGAAGTTAGGCAATGCTCCGAGTTTTTTTCCAATGAGTTTAGGAGACCATATGAATAACAAAAAAGCTAGAAAAACACTGGTCTAGATGGCCTCACCATCAGGGTTCCCTCTCTGAAAAATCTAAACGTCACAGATTCTCACCAGGCAGATGCTGGGGATCCTGAAAGAGAGAAGAGGAAAACTGAGATTTCCACTCATGGTGGTTATAGGATACAATGATACAAACTGTAAAAAGAGGTACTCTTTATTCTGCATTCAAGGAATCCAGAAAGGTGAGGGAAAAAATACTGGCAGTGCTGTATGAGTCAAAGAACATCAGAAAATAAACTTATTAATGGCTTGTGTTTTGAAAGAGTACCTTCACAGTAACCACCATTTTTGTGTATTGGCACAAAAGTGTTACCAGACACTTAGGACAGAAGACAAAAAGCCCTTGCCCTTCAATTCCTGTTCAACAGTGTGAGTCTAACACACAACTGCACAGAAAGTCCTGACAAGGACAGATGCTGAAATACTCAAGTAGTTCTTTACTATGAACCACGCACCCAACTTGCCCACGTGCATAGAACAGCAATGATGCAGCAGTTTGCTGTCTAACACAAGGCAGCGTATCAAAGCAAACCTTAGCTTCATTTTTCATTAAAGACAAGATCCTAAACACACTTAAAATGAAATCTGGGTGGTGTTTAGGAGCTAAGCTGAGGAACAAAACCCTCAGAATTGCTACCCAGTGTTTTACACACCTCAAGTTTGTGAGTGTCCAAGTGACACCACTGAAGCTGTGCTGCCCAGACCCTGGTTTGTTCAACAGCTTGCTGCCTACTTCAGCCCTAGCCCAATTTCAACTCACAGCTCTCCAATTCGACGAGAGCCTGAGCATGCTCAAACGGCGCCCAACACGCACCCGAATCAGAGAGGAGTCCCTGCTGCCCTCCCCTTCAAATCCATACCCTGTTCTGTGATTCAATCAGTAAGTCAGTATTTAAGGCATTCACCAGGACTCAAAGACAATGAGTTCACAACAAGCATGGGACAAGCATATCCTCATGATATCCAACAATACAATTACAGCCAGCCATACAACTGCTTCAGATTTGTTGATAGCTTATTGCCTAGCCAAGGAAAAAGATGACATTATTTCTGAAGATGTGTGCTTTGTAATACAAATAATACAAAAAGATAAGACGTTTCAGAGAGTAACATAAATCAAAAGGTTCTTTTGGTACCATCAGAGCTAAAACCTGCAACTTTAATATAGGATATTTCAAGTATTATCAAGCAGAGATAATCAGACTTTGGTTTAATTGCTCCCTTTGTGAAAAGACTTTATTAAATTAATTAACCAAGTTATCTTCTCAGAGCACGATCCATTACTAATTCTAAAATTATTGATCTTTTCATTTGGAAGTCATTGTTTGGCATCAAGCTGGTTTTTACAATTAGCATATACTAGCAAGCTTAATAAAACTCAAGGACTCCTCTAAGGACCTAAGACTGCAAAATGAAGATATTCCTAAGTATGCTCAGAAATTACCATTATGCACAGTCATCTCGATCCCAGGTAAGGAAGGCAGTAAGAACCTAAGTAACTATTGACAGCACAAATCCCAGCTGAGCTTAATATGAAAAAAACTCTCTTTTCTCTGGCCCAGCCAACACTGACTTACATACTAATGAAGTCGCATCACCCACAGCCTCCACTTTGCCCTCCAAGCTCTACCTGGCAGGAACGCAAAGCTACTGTGTCCCCCTCATCGTACAGACTTTGTATTCCCTTCTCCCACCTTGCTTTGGAAACCACTCATCACAAAGTCCTCAGCTTCTGTGCAAACAAAGAGCCATCGTTCCCAACTGACAGGGAAGCGGTTGTGTAAAGCCGGGAAGAAGTTTCCTAAGCACCCACAAAGGACACTGACTGGAAAAGCCTATTAAAGCAGTACTACCAGCATTCCTAACAAGCTGCATAACTACAAACAAAAGCAAGGAAACCTGACTCTAAGGTAATTCAGGAAAAGCAGAAGTTAAATTTGCATGGTATCATTTAGCAAACAGAAGGGTTTAACGCAATCCTATCCATCAAGTGATGAAAACTGCTGACAAAATAGTTACCAGAGGAGGGGTATAAGGCAAAGCAGATTCACAATGATATTCCACATACACAATTTTTTATTATCAAAAGGAAGTCTCATTTACCCTACAAGGTAATTAATACAGGGCCCTCAGACTTCCTTTCCTCCTTTCTGTCCTTCTAAACTGCTTTCTTTGCCCTCACTTCTTTCCACACTTCCTCCATTTCTCTACACGTGCCCTTTCCATAAACAATGACAGACTGGCATCCAGGTGGAATTGAGGCCTTTCAGATCATTTCATCCCACCTTAATTTTGTCAGTGTACAAGTTGGGTGTGGCAACTGCAGGACTCCAAGTGGCACTGGCCTTAACTTCTACAAGAGGAGAACCTCTAAGAAAAATCTCACTAGAATATCCACATCTTTCCTCTTGAAAGCCAGTACCTCCAGAGTTTTCCCAGGATACACATTAAACCACCCAGTGCAAAACTGCAAATTGGACATCAAGAGGTAAAACTATAACTAAGGCAGGCATCAAAACAATGTACCTGTTGTTCAGAGATAACAACACACACAGAGAACTCCTGACATTCCTGCTTGACAGAAGAGCTTCTCGCTTTGATCTTGCTATGAACCAGTGCAGAAGATTCTCTCCCCAGCAGTAGGGATGGGCATGGACCCTCCATTAGTGCCAAAGACATCTGAGCACAGGCACAAGCTGCAGCAAAAAGCCTCAGAAGTCCTCTTCCCACAGGGTGCTCCTTCTGACCTGCTCCTGCATCACTGAGCTGTCAGTCTATCCGCACCTGCCAAGAAAGCAAAGCTGGAGACTGCTGTATTGAAAGGTCATGCTGCCACTAAAGCAGAGACCTGAGCCCAGCTCAGCAGGAGACAACTTCTATTTTCTGTAATTCCTGGTTTCTCATTATTCTCTACACAGCAATTTGATTACATTTATTTTAGCTGATATCAGCTCGAGTTTGGCTGAGATATTTATCTCTACTTCATATGGATCCACACATATGGTTCCATTCACTACTAGAAAGCAGAAAACAGTAAGTTTTTCAGCAACTGAGAAAGACCAAACAGCCAATCTCCTACCACCCTCCATCTTTTCTAAGCATGACAATCATTCCTCTTTAGCTACACACAAGTACAGAGCTAAAAGCTCTTCCCAGTATTCATAGGCAGCTTGTTAGTACGTGTAACTTCAGGACAACATTGCTGTTCCTGTCTTTTTGTCCAAATAGAGGACAGCAAGGGATGTGACCTGCACGCACAACTGCTGATTTATGCTGTGCTGACTAGGAGGAACTACACTGCTAGCAAGGCAATTTCTCATGATTACAGTGTTTACTAGTCTCCTGGAGACCAGAAGTCCATGTTCTGAATCTAAGAAGAAAAGCTATGAACAGTGCAGGTACAAGACGTAACGCATGTGTAGCATGTACGAGCTAAATGTCTCCTTTATGTAAAAGAGAGATGAGACATACTCTAATTAAAGGTTAGTCAAGGAGTGGAATGACTAGAGGCCAAACTTAAGAGATGATAATAATCTTGATTACAGGTTGGTCAGACAGATCAAAGTAATAAATTGGCTCAGTGTTCCTAGAAACAACCTTGTGAACTTTGGATGAGAAGATTACCGTGTCCTGAATTCCTTCCCCATCACTTGAGACTTCTTCCCTTTAAATAGCCCACAAAATTTAGACACTTGCTTCTTATTCTCCTGCTTTGACCAGTGCTGAAACACTGGTGAAGTAGAATTAACTGTGAAGGTAAGCCTTGATGTACTGAACTCAACAGTGGCTTCAACCTTTCTGGGTTCTGTGCCTATCCATACTCTCCAGAGCTGCAGCTTGCACCACAGCAGAAGAAAGTCCTGCCCCTCCATGGGCTGCCCTTGGCTCTGTACTTCCTTGCCTGCCCCTGCCCACAAGCATCGTTTCGGCCTGTCCTGCCTTGCTGAATTCCTCCACCGAGGGTGAGCCACAAGTCCTTGCCCCTGAGCTGCTCCTTTCAGCCCACGCAGCTGCCTGCTTCACACCCTCCTCTTGTGTTAGCTCAGCAGTCATGGCTGCATGCCTCGAGCCATCTCCTCCAGGATCCTGCCCATCGAACTGTCCTCCACTGCTTCCTTGAACTAACCTAGACCACTTCTTTCTTCTCAACACACTCCACAGCATTTTCCCTCACATCTAACACCCCACTGACCCTGGGACCACAAGCCTCCTTATTCCTCTCTTCCCAAAGCGTGCTTCCCTTTAGTCATCTCCAAAAAGTTTCTGTAGAGCCCTCGGGGTCCCCCTGCCTCACTCTAACACAGGGGACTCTACTGTCTTCCCACACCCCTTGCTGCAAGGATCACACCTGTCCTGCCTCCAGAGCCACAGCTGGAGCCCAGCATCCTGCATCCCCACAGCTGCTCCCCACCCCAGCAATCAACCTGCCTTTGCTGCTGGGCCTGTCAGAAACTGCAGGGAGGAAGGAGGCCAAAAGGAAAAACATCTTCCCAGAAACTGATCTCTCGGCCTCAGATGAAGAACAACGTCTGATTGCCCTAGGTGTTGGGAATGACATCTAACTGAACTTTTTTTCTTATGGCCTCCTGAAGCAAGACTGAATAGACATTTGCATTGGATAACGGGAAGCGCAGTGTCATCTTAATAGCAACTGCACTACAACAGAGCTTATTTTCTAGGTTAGGCAGAGAAACAGCAAGCAAAAAGGGGATCGGAAACCTGTTACTGTCTTGTTTTGTTGGGATGATAAGAACTACCTGTCCTCTTACCGTTACGGATAGCAGGTACATAAGGATGCTCAGAGAACGAGTACTTAATCTAAAAAGAAAAATAAATAGTTACCGATGTTTATTTAAAGGCTAAAGAAGAAAGTACAGTGCAATAGTTCCCCCTACTGACAGCGTGAAACCAAGTTTCTCATTTCACGTCCCTATGTGGTACCTACAAGCGTACCCGTACACCATAACGCACGTGATGATCACCTGCCTTAGAAAACAATGAAGATTTGCCAAATGGTAGAAGCACCACCCGACAAAACTCCACTTGATCCCCAAGATTACTGATCACGTTTACAAAACTTCAGCAAGATTAGAAAATACATGTAAGCACTACATATTTTGAGTGAAATGCCAGGCTATCCATCAGCAAAACCAGAGGCACAAGTAAAGTGCAGCTGTATAGCTTTTCCTTGTGGAAATCTAGAGGACAGATGGCAGGTCTGAGCAGAACTTGCCAGACTCTGGCTGTATTTGAGGATGGACCTCTTCGGACAAAGAGCAAGTCTGACATTCAGCCTGGTCCCTAGCTCCCAAGAAAAGGCAGTGAAAATATTGTCATTCTGCGCTAGTGTCAGCTCTTCTGAGCCAGCAGCAGCTGAGTTAAATCAGAACCAAGAACAGCCAGCCACTTAACAGAAGTCAAAAGGCCATTTGGGACTAGATGTGAGTCTGGTCATGAACAGAAGCATTGCTCCCACCTTACACGCCTAGCTTTCATTTCTGAATTGTAAAGCTAACATCATGTTTGCACTCTGGCCATTTAGCAGAGGCTGAAGAAAATCCTCTACAATGTTATATCCTCAACTCAGTTGAAAAAAGGTAATGATCAAATACGCAATCACAACAAATAAGGATAACAGACACAGCCTAATGAAATATGCCCCGGACCACACAATTCTGTAACACAGAATTTTGCAGAGTTCTGCTATGATCCTGGCTCTCTGTATACAAATGCACCTGAAAAAAATGCTAAATGCTACCAAAGAAAACATGAAATCTCATTTTGAGCACACACACAGTGAACACGATGTCTACCCAGACGATACTTTGATGGGTAAGCTGCTGACACCTACACCTGGTCTTCTAGAAGTTGTCTGTGTAGCAAAGCTCATCGTACTTTCAATTCTCCTTCCACTCTATCTGGAAAATATAATTACACAACAATAAGGACACACACACACCTTCCTCCTAATGGCACCTCCAGCACCTGGCTTTTTCACATGAAGAAGGCTTCATGTTCCCTGGAGAGCACAGAGTAATCCCACTGGCCGGTTCTGCAAGCATGCCGCTTCCTCCAGGTCTGCGCAGCCTGGCGCAGAAAAGCCTTGCTTGTGCCTGGGGTTTCTGGTGAGACAGAATATGACAGAGAGAACGATGGTCAGTCAAAAGGCCTGTCCTTTAGGCCAGACTGCAGCTGATTTGCATCACACCTGAGCCAAGACCCAACGCCTCAAGCTCAGTGCTGAGGCAAGACGGATTTGAGAGGGACATAATTTAGCGTTTTCCACTCATGATAGTTTTAGCAGCTTTGCACTTCCTCCTGCAGAAAGCCTTTTCCCAATAACATGCTACTTGAGGGAAACAGTATTTGGGGCGTGCCTCTGCTGCCATAGCCCTTGCCGTAAAGATACCATTCACGGGTAACTGTGTCAGACCAGATCTTTTTCTGTGAGAGAAGCTCCTGCATCCCAGCCAGGCACCGCCTGCCACGAGGAGGAGGCCAGGATTCTGGCAGGGCTGCCCTACGCCACTGCCGAAGCAGGACAATGAGTACGTGCGTGTGGAAGCGGAGGTCTCTGCGCCCCCTCCTCTGCAGCAGCGGCCTGGCAGATTTTAGGGTGCTCGTTCATGAACTGTTCGGGCCCTGCACCACGGAGCAGAAGGATTTTAATGGTTTAAAACACCTCCTTCCTTCTCTGCGCATCTCGGGGAGGGCTGCCGCGACCTCGGCTCCTCCACTACCCCCCGCTGCGAAACGCGGCTGCACCGAGCCCCCCGGCCGGCCCAGTGTTTCTCTGCGGGCTCTCGGCGCCCTCCGCCGTGCCCGCAGGCGGGCGCGGGGCCCGGGCTGACGCACAGGAAGGCCGCCGGGGGCGGGCGCGGCATAAAGCGGGCGGCGGGGAGCGGGCGGACAGGAGTGAGCCGTCACCGGCAGCAGGGCTCGGCTGGGACCCGCTGGCACAGGCAAGTGGGGAGCCCCGGGGGAAGGGCAGGAGGGATTAGGTCCGTAGCCCCACCGGCGGCAAGGTGGAGCGGGGGCGCCCGGGCCGGCGGCCCTCGCCGAGGAGGGGCGTTGGGAAGGGCGTAGCGGTTCTCGACCGGAGGGGCGAGAGGAGATTGGCGTAGCGTTTAGCGCGGCGATGCGGCTAGGCAGGGACGGGCGGGCTGAGCCAGCAGCGCTTCATCAAGCGCTCGGCCACGGTAGAAGCGCGGCGTGGGGCAGCGGCGCCCCGACGGACCGCCCGCGGAGGGCCGGGGGATCCAAAAGCTCTTCAAGCTGCCGGTGCCGCTCCGTCTGCGGCAACGCGAGCGGGTGCCGGGCTGCAGGATGCCGCCACGCCAAGCCTCCCCTCGGCGGGCCGGACCCGTGCGCCTGGCGCGGGCTCGTGTGCGTGAGCGGCCCCGCGCAGCGGGCCTGAGGGGGCCGCGGCCCCGACGAGAGCTGGGCCCGTGGTTCTTTCGACACTAGTACCGTTGCTAAATCGGTTGTTAGGATGGCACCGCCAGCAGCAGGGAGCGGGCTCACAGTCCTCAGTTTATGGACATTGTTCATGCATCGTGATTCGGTTCCGTCAGCGTGGGTCCGGGGAAGGAGAGGCCCGTGACTGCGACCCTGAGCGCGGTGGCGAAGCCAGCAGGTTGCTGTGGTGCGCCAGTCCTCGGCAATTCAGAGAAACAAAGTCAGTGTTCAGGCAATACTCTTCCCCCCCCTCTCTAAATGGAAGCAATGAAGAGGAGAGAAATTTTGCTGGGCGCGTTTCCACTGATGTTACAGGGTGTCTGTCCTGCATACCACACACCAAACTGTCCCATCCAGCCTTTGCTGAGGAGAAACTAAAACCCATCACACTCTGTGTAAGTGCCCAGGGCTCCATTACACCTCAAGACAGATCATAATCACTTTTTTTCCCCCCCCTCTCTCTGACTTAAGAAAATACATAATTAGAGGCCACGGAATTAAAACTATGATGTATTCTCTGGTTCAAACTGTTGACAGTCTGCAGCTATGATTCAGATTTGGAAATGGAAAAGCTGTTCATGAAAAAGGTCAACTTTCTATAAAAATGTCAATTTTGATGAAATATCATCTTTTTTTTTTCCTGGAAAAATTTCTATCAAACATGTTCAAAGAGGTGTAATATGTTGACTTACCACAGTGCCACTTGTAGTCTGTGACCAGATTTTGTGTAGTTTGCTAACACCTACAAACAAATATAAGGAGAGGGATGAGGACCTCTGGTATGGGATCAGGGTGTGGGCAGAGTCCCCTCAGACAGAGATCCCAGGGCACAGGCCCTAGGACATCTCTGCTCATCCACTATGGACTGTTCTCACCTTTACCTCTGACTTTTTGTGCACATGCCATGTCTGGAATTACAGCCTGGCGTAGCCTGCTCTGAAGCAATGTTTAGTCTTCCCTGTGCTGGAAAAAAACAAAAAAACCCTCAATGAAAATGGTGTTTTCACCAATGGGATTAATGATGACATGGTGCTCCCTAGGGTGCTGGTATCAGAGAGGCAATGTTTTAAGTGGAGAGAGGATCACTCAGGCTGGGGTGTTTATATGGAGATCCTGCTGTCCCAAACCAATCTCCTTCAGGCCATGGAAAACAGCTGATACTAATTCAGCCCACCTAAACACCAAGTTTATAACTTCAGTATCTCAGTAAACAGCCCAAACTTTCTTGAGATAGTTAATGCAGTAAGAATTTCAGAGGCTGTCATTGAGTGATGTAACTCTTGATTGTCTTACAGCTTTCAGCTGATCTTATGCTTCCCAACCTTTTTTTTTTTCCCTGCAACATGAAATCTCAGGATTCTATGGCAGTTAAAAATGGAAAAGATGCAATAGATAAACAATGTTGGTTGTGAAACAAACAGTACTCTCCAAACAGAAGATGTGGGGCTTTAAGAACAGTGCGATAACATACCGTCGTTACGGCTTTAGGAAGAATTTGGGTGGTATGTGTTCACTAAGAGCAAATTAGTTGCTTTGTACTAGTCTTTAATAAGAATAGTTTTACCTGGACTTGAAGAGTACAGTCCTAAACGCCTTCTCTCTTGATGAGTGATGCTGTTTGTACAGCATCCCAAAATATTTGCATCAGGGGAGGAGATTGGCAGAGGGGTCCATTCCAATGTAAGAGCTGGAACTTCTTTTAATGGTCTTGCTCACATTTTTCCCCTTCTCCCTTTGACCAACAAACTTGAGTCAAGTACCATCTGTTTTGAAAGAGAGGAAACAGGAACATGAAGGTATATAATAAGAACTGTAATGAAAACAAGCAGTTTATGTACTCTGAATTAATTAATTCACCTTTCAATGGCTAACATGTTTAATCTTTTCTTTTGCAGTATGTCCCAATGGAGTCAAGTTCAACAACTGGAAATAAAGTTTTTGGAGCAGGTAGACCAGTTCTATGATGATAACTTCCCCATGGAAATCCGGCACCTACTAGCACAATGGATAGAAAGCCAAGATTGGTAGGATTACATTTATTCCCTCTCATATGATTTCAGTTGTGAAAAATTCTTTCATTATCTGGCAGATTTTAGGGTGCTTGTTCATGAACTGTGCAGGCACCTGCACTCCCAAGGACGGTACTCCACTAGTTAAGCATTTAGCCTGTTGAACAGTCAGAGTTTAAATTTAAGGAATATCCAGAGGTGATGTGTCAGTTGAACTTATTCCTAAACAAAATCCAATACAAATAGTCTAGCAAATTAATAGTATTACAGGTCTTTTGTAGGAAAACAGAAAAGGTTAGCTTGCAGTGGAAACATTATACATTTACCTCTTTCAGCATAAAATTATTCACTCATCCAAAACTGCACTTAAAGCTGGATATATAGTTTTGGGGAACAAGCCAGCTATTTGCAGGAACTGTTCTCTAGAAGGTGAATTTATGCACAAATTTGGATTGAACACACTGGATAGCTATCTTAAGAAAATACAGAATTAAACACACAGGGAAAGGTTTATATTAGTCATATCATCAGAAAGAGGCATGCCAGCATTTCAAGTTAAATTCACAAGACTATTGGAGGACTATTGTGGAAAAAAAGAAATCTACTAAGGAATGTAGGCTTGCCTTACAGGTTATAGCTCAGTATTTATGGGGCTGTAGGAGCATGGAAATCATTACAATGTACTTTTTGCCAGATTTAGCAGGCATATCTCAAGCAGGCATCTGCTATTTGAGGGACAAGGAGAGAAAATATCCCAAGGGTAAGGATGCCATGCAATCCAAAGCTAATCTTCCTTGATGATGTTAGGACCATTCATGTCCCAAACTGTTCAGTAAACAGCAGAACCAGTACAGCCTGTTTCTGTCTGTGTGTCCTCCTTTGTCCCCTACATACCCTTCACCAGTAGCTTCAGAGTCTTCCTGTATCCCCAAATAGTTTGGCCAGGCAAAGGCTCATCTGGTGCCTGGTGCGAAGATGTATATCTGCTGACTGGCCATCTGGCTGTTGCCTCCTGCAGCAAGTTATTACTGCCATTTTCCTCAGTGGAGGCACTAATTTGGATTCCTCTCTTCTACCAACCTGCCAGTTTTCTGTGAAATTTGTAAGAACGTGCTGTCTTTTGGACTTTGAGCCCACTGTCAACTTGGTCTGAAACTGGGCGGCAAATCCAGAAATTATGTCCATGCAACTGACAGAGAGGGATGGTATGCATAAGCCTTGCTCCCTTGGGGAAGCAAGCTAAAAATACTTCAATAGGTAAATAGTCACTGGACCTAAGACTAGAAAACCCTAGTTGTCTCCCCTCAGGCTGACTCCATAGCCTGTGCTAAGAGCATCCTCACCCTGTCTCTATAGCCCCATATCTGTGTGAATATAAATAAAAGGACTGTAAAAAGAATTCTTCACAAACCCCCACCTATGTTCAAGTCACTGTATAACTAAAGCCTTTCTTTCCTGCCTGAATTTCTGAACGGATTATACTTTTCTGTGCAGATAAGTTGACACTTCTTAGGACATTTTAAACACGTGTGGTTCTCATTCCTTGATTCTTTAGGGAGGCTGCGTCCAACAACGAAGCAATGGCAACCATCCTTCTACAGAATCTGCTAATACAAGTGGATGAACAGCTGGACCGGGTTTCGCAGGAGAAGAACCTTCTCTTGATACACAACCTGAAAAGAATCAGGAAGCTGCTGCAGGTAGGTCATTCCTTCCAATGGACAAACTGCACGCTCTTACTGGTTTCTAAAGGTAAATCATTAGCATGTTTGCTATTTTATGCTTAGATGGGGTTGTTTGTTAGAAATGGCTTAAAGGTTTTTCCGTTAGGCTTCTGAAAAATGGTATTTATTTTGTCTGGCTGAATGTTTCTCTAATAATTGTTTATCTAAGGCAGGGATTCTCAGAGTTCCATTTCATTAGTCACCTACTTCCTGACATCTATCTGTCTTCTGCATATAACAGATAGGCATCTGAGTTTAATGAAAGTTTGGGGTTTTTTCTCTTCTTTGGTGGTGTTTTCCATAAGTACTTAAATGACAGTTATATTCCTTGCAAAACATTTTCTTTACTTCATATATATAAATATGCACATACACTGGTCTGGAAAATCTTAGCATGAACTTGCCAATTATTTTGTAGCTGGGTGTCTTTCCACACTTTATCCCTAGTGGTGGCCTCTTAGAAACTTGACAATGTTTCCATCACTACCCCTTTTATTTCCAGTGTTATGCAAGCAGTCTCATGGAACTTGAAAGCAAAGTTTCTTTTTACTTCTTTTCTGGTTTGTGTAGCAGCACCATCCATAATTTCTGTACTGCTCAAACAGCAGATTTACTTAACTGCTTTTGGAGTTAACTGCAGGAAGGTTAATCCTGTTACTCCTCTCACGGTCTTGGCACACTTGACCACAATAGGGCTGAGACAGAGCTGCTGCACCTTACTAAAGGTATTCTCCCCCAGTAGCATACATGTGGAAAGAGCGTTTCAGGGTAGTGAAAAAAGCAGTTGCAGTATATTCCTGGCTTAAGAGATTGTTCATTTAGGATTATACCATCACAGTGTGCACATGCAGAAGGACTGGTGTGTATTTACATACACCCAGAAAAAGTAAAGCCTCTCACTGTTCCTTCTTCTCTTCACATCATTTACTTTATTGTAAGTTTTTCACCAGAAACATGAAGGGGCAGCTAAGTGTACTCTGTGAAATCTGGCATATCAAGATGAGTAATCGGGCCTTGGGCACACACACACATGAGTTTACCTGACGGCTGGTGTGAAAATGGCCAGGGCGAAAACCATATCCTTTAACTCCTGGCCTGTTTGGAAATTATATTAATCATGTGCTTCCCAAAAAGCAGAAGGCAAAGGAGGCTTTCCCCGGAAAAGCAAGAGGAGGGGAGTTTTGAGTGGTTTCTGATTAAGTGGTTTCTCAGGTGGAAAGGATCTGAGTCACAATTCCAGAACAAGCCAAAACACTCAGGTGTCCCCATTACAACTGTATGCGCGGTTACAGTCACCGGATACTAGTTACAGCTGTGGCAGAGCCAGGAACAGAGCTGGTCTTTTCCAACAGTGGAGGGCGGTGTGGGGATGCCCAGCCTGTCATGCTGGAATCACAACGCTTATTAAAAAGGATCTCAGTCTTGAGATTTACATTAAAATTTTTCTAGCTGAGTAAAAATAAATACAACATCTCTCTCCATCACTAATAATGTTGGTCCTGCTCCATTGTATAAGGACAGGAGATTTCCTGTATTTAGATAAAAAGCTACTCATTCTGTTTCTGTGAGCCACCAGATACTGAACAGCACTTTCGCTGCTAGAGCTTTTCCTGTTTTCTTAGGACCTTTAGCACTGTCACCCACAGTCTATTCTGATTTCCAAAATGGTTTCTACAGGCTGGAGTAGGACCAGCCTCTTGCAGTGAGTGATATTGTTATTATTTTGGGTGAGGCAGGTGACTTGAACTATGTTTAAGGAATTGGATATACAGGTATTTGGGATTTTTGTGTCAAGTAGTCTGTTACAACTTCTAATTTTTAGAACATGGGCGATAAATACATTTTCAGCCAGACTATGGTCTGTGTGATGTTTCGAGCTGTGCAGGCAGTCTCCTGAGCTTCAGCTGTTAACATTATTACTTTGCTGGTTAGGCAAGTATATCAGGAAAAAATTTGCTCTGGTAGCAGTAATCAGGTGACATCCTATCCTTGTTATTAGCTGCCAAGAGCTAACAGAGTATGAACTGTACCTGACACAGAGTACATGAACAGTGTCTGCTGTAATGTCCTTAAACTTGAGTATGCAATCATCATCATGGGTCTGATTTTTTTCTGATTGTATTTTCTTGCTGAATATATGAGAAGTTTGGGACTGGGCATTTGGCTTCTCACCCACAAGCTGGATGCACTTGCAGTTATCTAACTCTTGCAGTTGAGTTAGTTTGACAGTTTCATGACACACCACCAGAAAAAGGTGACAGTCCAGTGCCACAGTCCCTTTTGCCCCAACATACCACCTAGAGAAGGGGGAAACTGGAAGGGCACGCTGTAAACTGGCAAGATTTTTCACCAACTTTGATGGGGACAAGACTGAGCCTAAATAGGAAAGGAAGCTGCATTTGTAAACATCTTTTCTGATGACTCTGTCAACAGTGTTGGTTTGACTTTCTCTGAAGGTTAGTTACCATGAGCCCACCTTTATCTCCGCTTTGCTCTTTAGCACAAGCACTTTGAAGTTTCACAGTTCACTCCTCTTCCTTCCCCTCTGCACCACACACAGACATACAGACACAAGGACAGCATGCATGCACATACAAACCTGCTTAACTTCAATACAGGATCCAAGAGCTATATTTGTTTGTTATTTTGAGCCAAATTGTTTGATAATATTAAGTAATACTTGTCAAACCAGATAATGCTGGAAGCCTGTGTTTATCGCTAAGCATGCGGGCTAGTATGGGGAGCGATGGCATCAGCTCCTAAATACTTTGGCAATAGCAATAATAAAATAATTATACAACACATGAAAGCCATTCAAAAGCAATCTCTAGTCCTTGACAAAAGGCAAAATGAGGGACTAATGTTTAATTAGAAGTACAACCAGATCGTTAATGAAGAGCAGCCTTAGATGAGGAAACAATGCACATTTCACAAATGGCTTGTACAGCTGTCTGCTAGACAGCAAAGGACTCGTTAGGATCAAGATTCCTGGTGCTGTTACTCAATCTATAGAAAATGATGCCTACGAATCACCAGTGCTACAGCCAAGCACACCCCATCTGAAAGATCTCCCTGGGATTCATTTTTGCTATAAAATGGAGAAAATGTTCTATTCTGAGCTTCGCCTGAAACATCTTAATATAAACATCATGGTTGCTCTGTGAGAATAACGGAGAAATGGAAATAGTGGAAGCAGCGAGAGCTTGCCTGCTTCGTGCTTGCAGTGCAAACCTTTGGGCAATCTTGGGCACACTGAAGGGGGACAGAGCCTTAGTGGGAAGATGGGCCTGCCTGGCATCCCCGCTGGTAGGCCACGGGGACCATCCCTATCCTCTCTCCATTAATAGAAGCAACTGGGGAGCATGGCATTTCTGCTCGGACTGCTGGCGTTTCCAAAGTTATCTTGAGGCAGAAAGAAACACTGACCAGGAAACATGCAATTTGACAAAATTATAAGCACTTGAAAATGATCTGAGAAACTTAGCTCAGCAGCTGAGGTGTTACTGCTAGCTCTCAGGAATTTGCTTCTCCATCTATTGACACATACCTCTTTCACCGAAACATTGCTTCTTGACATTAATCTGGCATAAATGCACACGTTATCTTGAAGTCAGAGTCAGCGGTTTAGGTTAAAATCCTTCATATTTAATTCTTGCATTATTACTACTTCTCTAGTTGGTAAATTGGATTCATTTTTATGGCAGAACAGCCTTTTGTTGCTGCTGGTCTTTGTCAGCAGACAGCACAGCACAGTCACTAAGGTTAAATTCTCTGTCTTCTGATGGAGAAGAGAAAATCTTTGGAGGCAGTAGGGGAAAGGCTGGGGGGAAACTGGGTATGGTTCTTTCTCCTGCTTAAAACCTAGATGGAGGAAAGTAAAGCAGATTAGTCACAAGGGGATGGTTTGCGCTGTTGCCATGACAACAAGATGTAAAGGGCAGATGTTAAGCTCAGAAGAGCTGCCTATCACTTCTAGGAACCAAACTGCAGATGCAACAGTCTACACAACTGTAGCCCGTGAACAATTACCTCTTAGTTTTCAGAAGGAATGGTTTTAAATGACAGTGTACCTGTCCCTGATGTAAGCTGCAGTGCAATACAAGAGTAGATTGAGTACATAAAGACGACTGGCAAAATACAGAGGTGCTCATGTAAGGCAGCCACTGCACATGTTCCTGACTTACATGCCCAACTCTTTGGTTAGGGGACAGTAGCTGGGCTGCAGCACACCCAGGAAGTCTCAGCGTAGCTTGGGAACTGCAGATGGCCACTATACCCCAGCGTTCCACCGCTCCATTTAGTGGTGGTGCTGGTGGGCAATTGCCTGTGGGTCTCCCGAGTACTGTAGTGGTGTTCACCTCAGAGATGTTCTTCCCCCCCTGCTCAGCCCCAAGCCAGAAAGTTGGAGTACTCAGCAGGTACCTGGCTGCAGCCTGGCCTGTGTGTGGGCTCAGGTGAGCCCCCAGGACCCAAAATGTCACTGGCTGGGCTGTGCACTGAGCTGGGGGTGTATCAAGTGACATCAGGAAAAAGCAGAAATTCCCAAAATCATCTTACTTGTCACTGAAGCTTGCATATATGCTCTAGTCTCAGGATAATTTCTGAAAGCTATTCCTTCTTGATGGCAACATGCATCTGTGTCACATCACTGTTTTACAGTACTGAGGGGAAATCTGATTACATCAATCTTCCTTTGTAAGGGTGAAGTAACAGATTTCAGGAGTGGGATGAAGGGCTGCTCTGCCCACTTACCACTGAAGCCCAAGTTAATGAGTGCACTGTGTGCTCCGGGGAACAATTTGCTGTAAATGATGTATATTCATGATACTCATTTAATACACACAGCAGACTCTCAGGTATGGGTGAACTCTAGCACTCACCAGCCCCACTCGAGCCTAAGAGGAGGGAAGGGCAGGCAGCAGGGATTCTGCCTGAACTCCCAGTCTGCATGCTCACACCAGTAGCACCTTGGGTCCGCTTACTTAGGCAGAGGTCAGGCAGAATTGCCAGACTTGCTGTGGTGGTTTAGGTGTGGCTGGAGGCCAGACGCCCACCAAAGTCTGTCTATCGCTCCCCTTTTTAGTTGGACAGGAGAGAAAAATACGTATTGAGAGGCTTAGGAGTCAAGATTAGGACAGAGAGAGATCAGCCTGTAATCAGCAACATGGGCAAAACAGACGCAACAGAGAGTGAAGGGAAGAAAACTAATTTATGACACTACACCACACACACAGTGGAACCAGAGTCAGATAACGAGAAGCGTGACCAGATCTTAAAGCACCTACCCCCACACCTCCCTTCTTAGCAGACTTCAGCCAGGATTTTGCTCCCTTCTTCCCCCCCATTGTGGCACGGGATGGGCAGGGACTAGGGAAATGGGTTTCCCAGTAGCACCTTCCCCACACCCCTCCATTCTAAGCAGACTTCCCTTTAGCCATGAATTTGCTCCCATCTTCCCCCCACATTGTGGCACAGGGGGGCAGGGACTGGGGAAATGGGATTCTCGGTCACCTCTTCATGAGTTGTTTTCCTTTTCCAGCCCAGACAGCAGCCTCTTTCCATCCACAATAGGAACTGAGCATCTGCATGCTTCTCCAGGTGGAACTCAAGTGGGTTTTATTTTAGGTCAGATGATTCTTTATGCAAGTCACCGTACCAGAGAGTTACTTGCATGAGGGATCCTAAGATTTTTTTATTTATTTTTTTTCAGCGCAGCAAAGAAAATGGATACAGTAGCAGTAGGTCTGAAATAGGACGTTCCAGTTGGTACCTAACAAACAATTCTAATAAGCACTGTGCTGAGAAACAGTTGCGAAGAATGGAAACATAGCCATCTATGTTTAAGTTGCAGTTTCCTGTTAAGGCTTACCATAGGGTGAGAATGGAACAAAAGAGAGAAAGTTTCTGATAGACCACAGAAGATCCATTTCAGAATGTTAGTTTACGCCTGTTTAGTCCTCACATAAACTGCTACATCAACAAAGCAACAAATGATAGCAGGAAACGCATTTCAGACCAACATGTCCTGCTGTCTAATACAATTTAGATGGGGGTTTCATATTAGCACCTTGCCCCCAGTGAGTTTCCCAGTTCAACCATTGAAGCTGTTTACAAAAAGATTTGGCTTACGAAGGTGAACGCTGCGTAGAAGTCTGTTTGCTCAAGCAGCTAGCTGTCTGCCGTCAGCGACTGCGGGCTGGCAACTGCACGCCAGCTAACAAAGGCACTTAAAAATGCTTGACACAAGACCAAAAAAATTTTACTCTTAAGAAGGAAAATACTTTTGAGTTCCTAGTTGTTGTTGGAAGAATATAACAAACGTTTTATAAACGTTCAAGTTTTGTAGAAAGAATAAGAATTAGCCTGCAAACATAAGTTCAAAACCAAACAAGCAAGCAAAGGAAACAAACTCTTGTGGGCCATATTCATTCTGGAGTATTAAGGGCCCAGTTGCAAAGAGATTAGTTTGTAATACTCAGGTCTTTGTGTCCAGAAGATGGAGGGGGAAACAAATAAAATAAAAAGTCTTCTCTCATCCACTGTTTTACTTTTTCATAGGGAGCACTGTACTTCTATTTATCCTGAAATAAAGCCCGTTTAAATAAGCAGCATCATTACATTATCCATCTCCTGCAGGGGCACAGCTCTACTGCCTGACAGTGAGATCTATAGCCAGACATTTTCGTAGCTGTATCTCACCGTGCCTGCCTCGAAATCTGCTGCTCCTATAGACCACTCCTTGCCTAGTTTTAGTGTCACCTTGGAAGGACACAGTGGTGGAATCTGGGGGCAAACTGGGGGATGGGGAAAAAAAAGAAGAAAGACATCAGACCTCTCTGTCTTCACAGCGTATTTGCTGCGCTTTGATAGCTTTGCCTGTTGCAGTTTGGTTGCCCATGCCCTAAAAAACAAATCTACAATCTTTTGGAAGTTACACATTACACAATACAAGAAAAGCAGAATCGCAGCATTGCAGAGTTAGGCGCTGAGGGCTACCTGCACAGCACAGATGTTGTCTGAAACGATGAGGCTGCGTTCAAGCTCTCGTATTTTGAGAGGGGGAAGGGGAAATCTAAAAATAAAAGTCTAACAAGAACAGTCTAAATAGACAGTGTCACAGGTACTTCCTCTTCAAGTCCTAGATAAAACAGAGCCTGCTTTCTATTAGAAAAAGACTGTTGCTCAGAATACAGTGCCTGTTTAAATACAGGCTTTCAGAAACCTGCCAAGCACTTTACCTATATGTGGGTACCACAAGGATCGACTCTTTGTTTGTATTCTAGTACTGTTTTCAGTAGATTTTCTGCCTGAACACATAAACAAAAGTAGGAAACAAAACAAGGCAAAATGTTGTTTGTTGTATTTGAAGGTGAAAACGGGAAGTGAGTGTCTATGGTTATGCCTTCCCACCCACACGTTTCTTTGAGATACACAACTATACCAAAGTTTTTTCCTCTTTCAAAATAAAATAATAGACAAAAAGGGGTTTTTTTCTCCCTGTTTTTTAGTTACATGAAAGATGTGGTATCTGCTTATCTAGAGAGATGCTGAGTATCAGACTTAGTAAAGTGAGTGTATCGTGAGTGAGCAACAGAGAAGGAAGTGTATTTTCCCGTGATTTAGCAATCCCCCACCTCCCTTCCATCACCTTCTCTAAATACTCATTCGCCTTCAACAAGTACATCAAGTGTCTTACTAGTTAATGGCTCCACGCCTGCAGTAAAGCTTTAACTGTATACACTTAAAAGGCTCAAACAGAGGTTTTATAGCAAAGCCAAGAAAAAATATAGCTGGTGGTTTTGGTAGTTTAAAAAAAAGAAGAGGAAAGCAAAATGCAGGGAAAACGTGAACCAAATTCTGAAGCGTTTTGTTCAGAATTAGAAAGCACTAAAACACAAGTCTTTTTTAGGTCGCCTTAAAAAGCAAGAGAGAACCAGGAGAAGCCCTGCCTGGCTTTCTAAAGCTTTCACAGCGCATCCTTCTGCATGACAAGCAATGACCAACAGTCATTAATACCTAATCCCCTATGGCTGCAAACAGACTCAGGGTACTCAGTTAGCGCACACATCGCATTCATTTGTGTGTGTGCGGTATACAGATACCTTTGACACCTGAAAAGAAACCTGGCCAGTATTGCTGTGGTTGGGAGTAATCCACTGTGATGGAGCTGCCCACAGGAAAAGAAACTAAATTTTGGAAAATTAAACAAAGGAAAGAAGAGTAAGGGAATGAATCTCTGGTCTAAATTTCCTCATTCATCTCAGGAAAAGCAGTAAATTTCAGATAGATACTAAAATTGATGATCGTTTGGCATTCTTTTTAAAAGCACATGTATTTTAAAGAGTTGTGATAAATGTTTTAATTTTCTTCATGATCTTATAACTTACAGAATCAAGCCATGCATTTCCCACGCCTGTTTCATGCATATTAACATATCCCAAACAGTTCAAGCTGTTCTAAAGCTTGGCTAAAGGGTCTAACCTCTGCATACCATCACTTATAAATAGTTTTTGCAGAAATGTCTGCTTGTTTTTCTTCATGATTTAGCAAGACACTGTGGCCACAGATGTCTCTGAAGCAGAGAGAGTGCATGCTGTGCAGTGGTTGGAAGGTTTTCTCCTGAGGAAATGTCATCAGCATTCGGAGAAAATTTTCACCGGTTCAGAATGAAAGTTTAATTTGCCCCATTTGCTTAAATTTAGCATCATACTGGTAGTTACTGAGAAGAATCCAGTCCAAGCAAGATAACTTTTTGCACGTTGTAAATCAAGATGTGGAAGACCTCACTGAAACAGAAGAGTGGAGAAAGAAAGTTTCTAACAAGAACAGAATTACAGTAATATTAGCAGATAAGACTGATGTTGCCATTTGAAACTTCAGATGAAAAGTGAATCCTTAATTTCTCTTTGTTGGTATTTATCAAGTCAAGTACAATTTTGCATAACTACGGAATCCAAACCCTTCCTCTCTTCCCATCTCAAGCCTTTTTGTTTGGTTAAATTTCTTTTTTTGGCTCTTTCAGTGATAGGAAATAATATTCAATTAGTTATGCAGAAGCCAAGGTCATATTGAGCAGATTCTGCCCTTAACCGAAGACCAAAGGGAAGTGCAGAACAGCAGGAGCTGGCGGGAGATGGGTAATAAGGGAATCCAAGTGGCAGGTGCTGAAGTGCAGTTACCTCCCAGACGTATGAAACATGGGGGGAAAAAATTCAACACTTCGACAGGCAAACACATTGGTGGTTATAACTTTTAGTAATAATTATTTAATATGTTACAATTTTTGAGATACTTAATGTTAGGACTTATCTGCTATTCCTCAACTTACTATTGTTGAGCTGCAAACCCATCTCCTAGAGTACTGCGAGAGAGGCCATCATACACACAGCTCAAGACCTGGAGAAGGGGATGCCAGCTCTGCTCCGTGCCAGCTGCCCAGCACATCTGTCCATTGGAAAGCCAAAGCCCAAGCCCAGCCTTCAATCACAAGTGTTCCTGCTGCAGCTCTTATCTGAGGGGCTGCAGCTCTGAGAGGGCAGGCAGCCATTCTCCTGCTCAGAGGCCTGCTCAGCCTCTGCCTAAATTGAATGAAGCAAGTGGAGCTAAATAAGTACCAGACAAGCATGAGTATGGGAATCACTGTGAGCGCAGCTTACTACTACAGCTTTACTAGTCAGAGAAAAGAAAAAGGAAACAAAAAAAAGAGTGAAGTTCCACTTCTCTTGATTCAGATGGTTTTCTCTTAATGAAACAAAGAAAAAGAGAAAGAGGTTTTTTTAAAGTTTTTTGCATATGAATAGTATCTAGAAATGCTAGGAAAGTCCCTAATACCTGGCATTTTTTGTGGGGGATTTTAAAACATCCCGCTGTCAGAAGATATTTTTAAATGCCTCTTCTACATAAATACATTTTACAGCTCCAAGAGGACATTTTAATTTCTTATTGACTTTGTTAAATTGCTTTTGTTTGACTTCTTTTTGTCACTGGGCAAAGTGAAAAGGCAACTGTCAACCCTTAAAGAGTGCTCAAATTCTGTCGGGCAGAGATGAACGAGGACTAAAACCTCCTCAAGCTTTGCAGGTTCAGATAGCCTGCAGCTATCAAGATGTGGTATGGTCCTCATATACCAGCCATCTATGCAGAAAGTAGGACCCCAGTTTACCAGCAAAAATCAACAGTGACAAGTAGAACTTAAGAGACATTAGCAGAGGAATTAATACGCACATCAGTGGATTTACAGCAGTCGTGGATTTCTCACCAGTTTCACCCCAAGCCTTATCACAAACTGGACGTTTTCCTCATCTACTTGAGGTGCAGACAGGCAGTGCCGAGCAATCTAGCCAACTGCAGCCAAAACAAGGCAGGCTCATGCTCCCCACTCCCAGCCAGCCTCTCTGACTTCATGTGAGCTAGTCCTTAACAGCAAGCTGGCCCCACCAGTGAGCAGAAAGCCTGTTCTGCAAAAAAGAACATAAAAAACAAGCTGGTTTCCAGCCCCATTAGCAATCTGGATGGGCTCACTAATGTGTCAGGGACTGGACAGGGGCTGGCACTGCACAGCCAGGAACACAGCCATTCTTTGCAGCAATTCATTTGCTCTGGCTGTTAGCATTGGATCCTACTATTACCTTTACTTCTTCATGAAGCTTCACTTTGCTCATCTTTTGCTATTTCTCTCATTCCCATATTCCCTTCCCAAGTTACATCCTGACGCTACACAGAGGCAACTCAGGACTATGCTGGGTAAAGTGGGCAATGGATACATTCCTGGACCTGAGACTGAGTTGCCCTGAAGGAAGCATGCAGTGAGAACATGGTTCCTACTCTTACAGACAAGGGCACCAGCAGCTGGCAGGGACAGAGTAAGGACAGATCTTTAGCACTGGAAGTCAGCAGCATACCCTTCGTGTTACATCTCCCTTCAGTGCCCATCTGTCCCAGAGCAGGCAGGGAGTGCATAGTGCCTCACTAAGTATCTATAAACTTACTCTGCCCACATTCAGAGAAAACAGGAGTAAATGAAGTTCTGAGTGACAGCAGAATATGATGAGAATAAAGACTAACCAGAAAGAGGGGAAAACAGTCCAACATTAGAAACGGGAGAAGAAACGCACTGGGTTGATTCGAATGACTGGCTGAAAACTGTATAAGCACTGAATGAATGATGCCTGATTCTTGAATAATAGGCACGAAGGATATTGAGAAATACTGAACAAAGACATCACCATGAAAGATGCTCCTCAATCATTCCAATTTGATAAATGCAGCACGAACCAGAATATGTTCAAATTGTGCTCAGTCCTCCGTCGTGTATCGTCACCTTGTTTATGGTGGTGTAGAACTCGACTTTTCTGGTTCATTGGCTTGGGACAAGAACTGCTGCTTCCTTCACCTTAGGTGCATTATTTGTTGAAGGAGAAAAATTGTTCAGAGGCATTAAAATTTAACTCTTCTGCTTTGTGCTGAGGAGGCTTTTCTGCTTGCATCATTACTGTATTGACATGCTTACAGTTTTTTTGTTGGCAGAAGTGCTACACGATGACAGCAACATCCTATTGAAAATGGAAGGCATGATAAAATCGTGCACAGAACAGGCTGACAGGAAAGCCCTTTCAAAACAGCTGTGTTAGCAGCAGAGCAATTTGATCTTCAAATGATGTACATCTCAGAGTTGTATCTTTATAATCTTTGTAGATTGTTGTTAAGAATCTTTCATGACAATGGCACTGACACTGAATTGCAAGGCTGAACCAGCACTAAGAAAGGTTGAGAGAGGCAGTGCCGTCTTCTACCCACACCAAGCTGTAGCTCACAGACACTGAAACATATTGTTTGTGATTTCCAGAGGGGCACCCCGAATTCCAAATTCTTAGAAGTTGTATTTTCTTGTGCTTGCAGGGCAAATACCATGGTAATCCCATGCACATAGCAGTGATCATCTCAAACTGTTTAAGAGAAGAAAGAAGAATACTGGCTGCAGCTAGCATGCCTGTACAGGTAAGGAATTTTGCATTTCATTAATCTGCTCCATGCTAATATGCCAACGTGCTTTTAAGATCACATCCTGCCCTCTCATTCCACTAGAGTGATTCCTGTGCACAAGGGGTTCACAGAGTCACAGAATTGTAGGGGTTGGAAGGGACCTCCAGAGATCATTGAGTCCAACCTGCCAAAGCAGGTTCCCTAGGTCAGATCACACAGGTAGGAATCCAGATGGGTCTTGAATATCTCCAGAGAAGGAGACTCCACACCCCCCTGGGCAGCCTGTCCCAGGGCTCCCTCACTGTGAAAATGTTCTTCCACGTATTGGTGCGGAAATTCCTGTGTTCTAACTTGAGGCCATCGCCCCTTGTCCTGTCCCCACAACCCACTGAGAAGAGTCTGGCCATGTCCCCCTGTGTCCCACACTTCAGATATCTATAAACGTTAATCAGATGCCCTCCCAGTCTTCTTTTCTCAAGGCTGAACAGCCCCAGTTCACTCAGCCTTTTCTCATAGGGGAGATGCTCCAGGCCCCTAATCATCTTTGTGGGGTTGCCAGATACTGCCCTTTAAAGTCATGTTTGTGCTTCTGTAGTGGCTTTACTGCTGCAAATATTGCTATGACTGCTGTGTCACAGCTAATCTTTAAAGACTTAATTTGTGGGAAAAGCTTTAAAACGAGTACTCTCAGCAAAACAGATTTGTATATTGTAAGATATGCAATGAATCATAGAACCATAGAATGGCATGGGTTGGAAGGGACCCCAGGGATCATAGAGCTCCAAGCCCCCTGCCACAGGCAGGGCCACCAACCTCAGGCCTGGAGCTACACAAGGTTGCCCAGGGCCCCATCCAACCTGGCCTTGAACACTTCCAGGGATGGGGCATCCACTACTTCTCTGGGCAGCCTGTTCCAGCACCTCACCACTCTCTGTAAAAAACTTCCCCCTAATATCCAATCTAAACCTTCCCTCTTTTAGATTTAATCCATTCCCCTTGTCCTGCCATTATCTGCCCTTTTAAAAAGTTGATTCCCCTCCTGTTTGTATGCTCCCTTCAGGTACTGGAAGGCTGCAGTGAGGTCCCCCTGCAGCCTTCTCTTCATTAATTCTCAATGCATTAATTCATATTAATTCTGCAATGCAAAAAACACTCCATCTGATATGTTACAAAGGCATTGATAGTTTTTAGGTTGTTGGAGGAAAGCAACTTTAAAATAACATATAAAACCTAGCTTGGGGGAATTGCTACATGGTTAAAACCCAGATAGAATTTTTAAGTCAGATGGGTTCTTTTTAATCACCTGTGGATGTAATACGTATTCTTAAATGAGTGGGTCTCTTTCAGAAATCTGATAAACTGTGTTTCAGTTTCTTTCCTAGATGTTTACTGTTTGCAGTGTACATAACCCTTTCACCACCTTTTGGATTTCAAAGTTAAAGCAGCATGGTTTTTGGACCTGTGGAACATAACACATTTGTCTGTTGACACCAGTCTCCTTCTGAATTCCTTCTCTATGCTCCCACTCGCAGTACGGCTACACCGCCACCCCTTATTGTTACCCATCTGCTCATCATCTGTCCAATGTGTTCCAGGGGCCCCTGGAAAAGTCTCTGCAGAACTCTGTGGTTTCTGAACGCCAGCGAAATGTAGAACACAAAGTGTCAGCCATCAAGAACAGCGCTCAGGTATTTTTTGGTCCTGCTTGCTGTTTACACAGCCACAATTTCCATACAGACATACCTGAACTGTCTTTATGCTAACAAGCTACGCCTACCATTTCCCCTTACGCTAAGGAACTTGGCCCAGGTGAACTCCTCAGGACTTACTTGGATCCTTGGGTTTTTACAGTGACTCTGGTTCACTGTGAGCGCTGCCTATTTAAAAGCTGTCAGACTCATGTCTACACAGTTGCAGGCAGACACCTGAGTGCAGTAAGGGCATGCCAGCTGCCTCTGAAAAGATGTGAGGTTCAGTAAGTGCATTTCTGCAGCCTCACCTCTTTTCGTTGGGCCAGTGGTAGCTAGCCTTTGTGACCCCTGAGTCATGTACCAAGACCTTAGTACAGCTAAAAGGCTACGTGACATAATTCCATGTTTTGGAGATGTGAGGAAAGAGGAATGCTGAGAGCTGATGGTAACAATTCTCCATACCATTGCAGGGCTGAGCCAGACCTGTAGCTATATCCCATAGGGACCCGAAAGCTCCGTCGGAGAATACCCACCCATTCAGTTCGAGGCCGGGTAAGGATTCAGATTGCCCTTGGCTTTCTGATGATCCCAACCCCACTTCCCGCTTTGCGGCAGCCTCAGCATAGAAGTTACATTGAAATGCCTGTCCATACCCCACTCAAACAACGCTTTTGGTATACTGGAAAGAGGTCCTGGTAGCATCGCCTCAGCAGCATCTCCCTGCATGGGGAAGAAGGGATGAAACCCTAAAAAATTATAAAGCTAGCTTTAGAACACGATCCTACATCTCTGTGTATAAAGTTACAAGAGCTGCAGAGCAAAAGCACACAGAGTGGCACCCCCTCAGCAACCTACCATGGTGCTGCTCATGTCTGCCTGGGGAAGTGCAGTCATCCCAGGAAGACCAGTGATAATGAGAAGGATTTCTAGAGACAAAGGGGTTTTTTTAGCAGGCAATTAACAGAAATCAGCCCACTCCTTATGCGTGTAATTTCATAGTTTACATACATAATTTAGAAATAAATAGGAAACCAAAATGGCTAATTCTGTGTCCTAAATTAGGAAATGATTTTTTCTGTTTTCACTGACACTTAATGAGTACATCTCAGGAAACTAAAAAGGATTGTTTGAATTGTTGGCAGAACCAAGGCTTCCTATAAACAGCACAGAAACAGACCTTCAAAGTAAACTAGATGATTTTCTGCTAGTTTATTTTCCTTCTTTTGCTGTGCCTTTTTTTAAATTGTAATTGCTTGATTACTAGAAAACACCTGCTAAACTTTTTTCAGTACGTAGGAAAACAAACCTTTGCAGAGACCCAGAGCAGCAACAACCTTTCATTTCTTTACCCAAATCCTTAAGCAATTCTCTAAATAAAGCCTCAGAGGTCTGCTCCTGTCTCTGGCTCCACCTTTCTGGGTTTGCACACCCCAGCCCAATTTCTATCTAAATCAATGCAATTTGCCCTGCTTAAAAGTTCGAAGAGGAGCCTTGCGTTATCAGCATAATCATTTCAGTTTAGCTCAGGCTAAATATCATCATTCCTACTTTCCACTACATCCCTGAGCTCCTAAAACAAGAAGTGGTTAAGTCATACCAACTACTGTTTGACTGTGGGGAGAAAGGATAATAGTTGGCTTTCTGAAAAAAAAAATCTGTGGTTATCAATGTGCATTTGTGCAATCAGCTTTATACATGTTTACAAGATACCCAACCAGAGTTTGCAGCGCCGCGTAGGGGTTTTCAAATGGTAGGAAAGGAAAAATACTACATAGTGCATTTGTCCATAGCAAACCAAATTCCTTTCTATGTCACTGTCAGCACCCCAATAATTTTATTTTCTTTTCCCCATGAAAGATGACTGACCAAGATGTCAAATATTTGGAAGACTTGCAAGAGGAATTTGACTTCAGGTATAAAACAATACAAAGCTTAGGTAAGAGTTTTTATAATAATCTTTAGGTTCTCTAGGAAATGTCTGATTCTGCTGCTAGATCCCAGTGTCACGTTGTTTTGTGCATTAGCCAGTTAATATGTGTAAATAAGAAAAGCATTTTCAGTTTATATATAGTCCTGCAATATAATGACTCTTTTGGGGTTAAGAGGGTAATCAGGATCATGTTGAGCAAGTACAATTATTTCCTATAGATAAGCTGCATAATGGCACGAAAAGTAGCAATTTTCTTAAAGAACCTATTTTTCAATCTCCTTGCCTTTGACATGGCCCTTCCTGGGCAGGGTGTGGAAGACCCTCTTGTTTCCCAGAGTAGAGTTATGAAAAACTGGTATTTTTTTAGCCTCTAACTTGGCTTTCTGGTTTTTTTAGACCACAATGGTGATAAACAACTGGTAAGCGCTCTGAATGCATGTTTGACCAGCCTTCAATGGCTGAGATCCACACACAGTAACAGTCCTTGCATGACCTCTTTCAGAAAAGAAACTGAGGTCCACTTGTGTCTGCTCAGATATCTTCATTATCTCCCTTTGAACGTGCAAAGATATTGGGTTGTCCGAGTTTTTAAACATGTCCAACCTGTTTGTTTATGACTGGATATGGCCAGAAGAGATTTGAGTTGCCATGGTTTAATGAGTTGTCAGTCTTCAGGCCAGTCATAATTATGACTACTATATAATCACACAGGTGATGGAAGCTTGCCCTGCTTGCAAAACAAAACATGCTTACAGAATTGACTTCCAGGGCTTAAAATCTCACAGTACCAACCAGTACCCTACAGCAGGACAGTCAGCTCGCAGTACCCTACCCTGCGCATGAGCAAATGCTGCGGCTGAGCCAACAGTCAGTTACTTGTCTGCCTCTATTGAAACACCTACCGTAACGTTCTGGGAAGATGTCCATCCAGAGCTTAGCAGAGACACAGTTGGCACCAATTTCTTTTTTGAAGGTAGCATGAAAGGTACGAGAGCAGCAATAGGTGGGGGAAGGTGAGGGCGGGGGGAAAAGCTGCATGAAAGAGCACGGGGAAAGCTTGGGGAAGCTTGAAACTAATGCATGATCCAGGGATGGAAAAAAGTTACAGAGAGGGGGAAGTGCCCAGTGACCAGTGCTCCTGGCTGCTGAAATCCCCGCGGCGCTGAACGCTTTCCCTCTCTTTCAAATGCCTAACCTCCATTCTCAGCCAAACACTTAATTCACAAGTCCAAAGAGCTTTGGCCCATCTGCTGACACCTCGAGCGTATTTCAGTAGCGTGTAGATCATCAATCCAAGGCGGGTGTACATAACACACAAGTATACACATAAGAAATGTATAGATTTCCAAGTATCATCCATATGTTTTCTGCCTTTGCCTGTTCCAACTGCACGTCTAAAGAGTGGAGTCATAAAACCTTGTCTTAAACGTCTACTGAAGTTAGTCCATTCCAGTTAAGCACGCTGTTACATAAGCTACCCATGCCAGCAGTTGGTTTTTTTGCTAGTTTAGACTGCAGCCTAGTCATGGTTTTTTCCCCTCCTCCCTTTGTAAACACGCACACAGGTTTATACGGAGTTTTTTCATCTCCCCGCAGAGCAGAGTGACAAAAACAGCGTCCTCATTAAACAGGAAATGTTGGCGTTGCAAGCGATGCTCAATACTTTAGACTACAAGAGAAAGGTTAGTGACATGTTTTGTCATTTGTGGTTCATTTGCTTTCTCCCCTCGTTCCCACATTGAATACTCAAGTGCGTACGTGGGCCTTTTTAAAGTTTTCCTTGGAAGAGCAGACAAATAACAGGAGTTACAAATCCACAAAAGGTTTGGGGTGATTTTGACTGGCAGTTAAGAAATTGGCAATTAACTAACAGCTCTGTCAAGGATACGGTTCTGCACACCTCAGAAGGAAGGTGAAGGCATCACTTTGCAGGACCTCTTATGTATTGTGCTGAATAAATAACTTAGCTGGCAATGTGTCTTTTAAAGTAAGCAAAAAGTAAATGTAATATAATAATTGGGGAAAAAAATGAAAGCAAAAAAAAAACCACCCCAAAGAAACAAAAAACCCCAAACCAACTACCCACCACTGGTACCCTGCTTGGTTTGGTGACTAAGACTCGCAAATATGACACATATTCCCCTGACCACTTCTTTGCTGGCACAGAAAACAGTACATTTAAATCCACATGGTTTTTACAGATAAAAGCAAGCAAGCAAAACCACCACTGCACTGGGTAGGATATGAAACGAGAGGAGGACTTTTTTGCCTTGACAGTACTTGTAAATGACAGCTTCTAGAGGTGTGCTGCCCACAAAGAACACAGCAATCTTCCTTCCCACCCCATAAAAAAGCAGTTTTACCAAGAAAGAGTCCATAGATATTTAGGATTAACTTCAAACGTAACGGGTGATTAATCCAGCCACCTCTCCACTAAAAAGACTGAAGTTATAGGGGCTAAACACGATTACTTTTAATGTAATTGAAAGAAACGTGATCAGCACTTTTAAGATAAACACTGAATGTTGTGGCTGTTCCCTGTGGTCAGTTTGTGACACCTTTCCTATTTTACAGGAAGTACTCAGTAAAATAGGCCGTGTGATTCATGAAATCGATATGCTTATGAGCAACATGCTGACTGAAGAGCTGCTAGACTGGAAGAGACGGCAGCAGATTGCCTGCATCGGGGGTCCTCTCCATGGTGGGCTTGACCAGCTCCAGAACTGGTAAATGTGCCTTGAGCTTGTGTTTTCACTGGAAACCACAGGAAGTCTGCTGCACATGAGATGAACCTCCCTTTAGATCAGTTACCTTACAACAGCAGCAAGTTCATTACCAGCTGGGCAAGTAAAGAAGAAAAAAGCAGTTTGGGTAGACTACATTCACCAGTCAGACTTAGTAATGTTAGGGTGACCTGCTGAGCCCAAGCTGTGGCAGTCAATCATTTTTTTGGTTTGACAGTTGTCCCAGATACATGCTATATACCCTCTTGGGAGTTTTGTTTGAGTAAGAACTGTGCTGACTGTGTTTGTCACTGAGGGCAGTGGGAGTTTTGTTGAGGCAGGAGCTGGGTAGACACTTTATGCTTTGACTCACTAGGTACATTACTCCTCCAGGCTTCAAACTACACAGGAATTGAATGGTGGTAGTCTCTGGTAGTAACCCTAAAGGTGTTTGTGAATAAATAATTAAAATGACAAAAATTTAAAATAGGGTAATATTTTAAAAGGTAACACAGATGGCACATGTCAATGACCTGGTCATTTCTCTCCTACACTGACCTTCTAAAGACGGTGAAGTAAAAAGTAAGTAGAAGGAAGGAAAACTTAAAAAAAAGAAGCTTTTTAGGTTTGAAGAAAAAGGGAGGGTGCCTTTTTTGTGGGGTTTCTTCCACTGAAGTATTTTTTTTCCAACAAAGATGTTAAAAATAGCTAAGAGATGAGATTTTGTACACACATAGCCTATTAAACTGTTAGCAAGCGTTTGGATTTGATTTTCCTAATGGCTTTTACACATCTGAGAAATGCACTGCCTCAGTCTTTGGAACCTTTTAATTTATATAAATATTATCCTTTTAAAGAGGAGCATATGTTTTGCAAAACCACTGCGCTGCAGGAAACAACGTTGGCACAGGCGCCCTGCATGTAAAGCATCAGAACCATGTGTATATTTCTTCTAAAGCATGACAGGCAGTGTTGCACTGCTGTCAGCAAAAATACTTAGCTTGGAAAATAAAGTAGGACATTGGGCCTGAGGTATTTAGATACTCCTGTAAACAAAAGCTGGAGGGACATGAGTATGGATAAAGCAGGAAACGCCAATCGGTACCGATTCCCATTTCCATCTGCAAGAGTTTCAGCAGCCATCCCATTCTGCACAGCCCTTGACACGAGAGATTGTAAACCAAGCTTTTGTCTTCCTGTAGCTTTACACTGCTGGCAGAGAGTCTTTTCCAAGTTCGGAGGCAGCTAGAGAAACTGGACGAACTGCTGACCAGGCTGACGTACGACGGGGACCCTATCCCGGTGCAAAGGCCTCAGCTGCTGGAAAAAGTCAACTTCTTGCTGTACAACCTTTTCCGGAAGTGCGTAAGCCATTGTCAGCGCACACAGCTTCACCTGAGCTGACACCAATCCATTGACAAGAGTGAGACCCTACTGTAAAGAAAAAAAATAAAAATATATCAAAAGGTTGGGTGTCTGAGGACCTCAGAGACCCCGTTCCCAGCATAAAACGTATGTACAGCTGGCAACAAAATTCCTGGAAGCTGAGGGTGCCAGGCAGCTGCGCGTGTGTGGCAGTTAAGGGTTTGTGGTCAGGCTCTGACTCTAGGCGAACACACAAAATCCACTTATTTCAGTAGGAGTCACTCATGTACTGCTGAGAAAGGCTGAGGGGGGCGGGTTGGGTTCATCTGTTGAAGCAGTGTGGCAAATGCTAATTTGTTCCTTAGCTTTCCTCCTCTCCACTAAGACATTCCACTGATACGTAAAATATCATCATCGTTCCTCCTGCCCTTTGCACTGGCCATATCAGAGATATGCCAGTAGTGACTCTCTGAAAGCAGAACATGGTCAGTTGTTTGGTGGGTTTGAGTTGGGTTTTGCTTTGGGTTTTCTTTTAGAAAAAATTTAAAAAGATAAAATTATTTTTTAATTCCACTAGAACCAGGCTCGGGGTATTTTCATACTCTGATTTATGGTTCTGATAAAAGTCTTGGCCCAGTAGTTTAGGACCACAGAGTTTATTTTGGCTTGATTTTTTAGTGTATTACAAATACCAGTTTCTTGTTGGAACAGTTTAGCTGTAAATTAGACCTCTAGACCATTCTGAGAGCCCGGCATTGGAACATACCTTCCACTTCAGCATCTGCAGAGAAATAAGAGTACTTTTTCCCCCCAATACAGCTGTTTGTTTATCCATATTCCTAACACTCTTTGTTTCATTTCTTTTCACACAGTTCATTCGTGGTTGAAAGGCAGCCCTGCATGCCAACACATCCCCAGAGGCCAATGGTTCTCAAAACGTTAATACAGTTCACTGTTAAATTGAGGTAAGGAAAGAAAAGGCGGTATCAAGCCCTCTATTTGTGTACTGCATTTCATCCTAGTAGCCTGTTGCAGAGTTGGGAAGGTGAAGCAGACCAGCTCCTGCTAGAAATCCTTTTGACTCCAGGGAGAGTTTTCTGGAGCAGGGATATCAAGGCCACGTGTACTAAGTAGCAATAAGGAGCAAATAAATCAGTGTAAGGAAGAAAGATAGATTGTAGCCAAAAATTAGCACCTTCAAGATTCTGTATGCATTGAATTCTTGTTTTAATGACTTTGCAAAGCGAGTAAATAACAATCTGCATCCTACAAGCCAACATCTGAATCTTCAGAGCCACTGCTGCACGAGAAACTTAGGCGTTTTGGGGAGCTCTGGTGACAAGTTCTGTCTCACAAGCTCCTTGCCTGACTTTGTGAAAAGAGCAGAGCTGGGAGGGGAACTCACATCCCATTTCCAGCTAGCAGCAAGAACAACACGCAGAGGGGCAGAGGGTGGAAAGCGCCTGCGAAGTACACATACACCTATGGCACAGTCACAGGCTGTACTCATCCATCTCTTAATTATGAGCTATCCTTGTGTCTCAGGCCATCCCCTCACACTGCTAACTTGCACCTACTTGTGGGGAGGGGAGAACACCTGCCACTCCCAACAGCTCAGCTCAGCCCCGCTTTCCGAGTGTATGACCCTGCTGATCATGATATAATCCTGGATGCCTAACCTGTTCTCAGACTGTAATCATTTCAGATACTTTGGTGTGGAGCTACTGGGCTCTAACATTTTCTGGTGAGAAATTTTTTCTGTTAATATTCACTGCTACATTTTCTGTTTTCAAGGTTGCTAATTAAATTGCCAGAGCTAAACTACCAGATCAGAGTGAAAGCAACTATTGACAAGTAAGAAAATTTAAGATATTCTCTCTCCCCTTACAGAGACAACACAGGCTTTTCAAGTGCCACCCTATCTGATTTAGAAGTTGCTCTAAAAAGGAAAAAACCCCAAATAAACCAACAACAACATAAGCCCAGCTAAAAAAATCAGGGCAATGATGGTTTTTTTTAATGTGGAAGACTTCTTTGTCTTTTTCTTTTAAGCTGCTATTTCTAATTGGTGTTTTCAAATTGGAGGCAACAAGTCCATTTGAGATTTGTTTCAAGACTTAGATAAAATGCATCAATCTTAAATAGTAGCATCATGTAAAACCTTTAAATCACAGTGTATTGCATTTATGGGACAGTTTGCTTTGAAAGAGCCTTTATGTCTGCTTGCATTAATAGGCCCAGTACCTTCAATGCAGCTGCTCCAAGCAGTACACGAAGCTTCTCCTTGAAAAGCCAGTGCTGCAGTTACTGACTGTGGAGCTTAGAGTTTTTTATCCCTGCCCAAAACTAAGACTGCAATATAACCTCCTTCTTTCTAAGGGGTTTGGTGCTTTGAGACCCACGGGTCATTCCAATGGCAGAAAAAAGCTAAATAAAATACACTGCTTGCATCTGGCCAGGTGCAAAAGTCTTAACTGGACACTACAAGTTCTAGTTCTCTATTGTAAGAGTTGCAGCTTTATTGGTAACACAAATTAATTTCATCAAGGCAGAAATCTGTGATCTCAAGATAAGTTTCTCAGCACAACCACGGCTTACATTTTTACTGATTCACGACCTGTTTTTCCCCCCACCCCTCTTCTATTTTAGGAATGTTTCGACTGTAAGGTAAGAAAATAAACTACCAGGTTTCTTAATTTATCCAGTAAAGTATGATCTGAGTATGTAAGTGTAATGCCCTCCATAGTAATCGCAGATTCGTTCTGTGTGGAACCCACGTGAAAGCAATGAACATGGATGAATCCGCCAACGGAAGCCTCTCGGTGGAGTTTCGACATTTAGTGAGTGTAACTGCTTCTTTTCTGTCACACACCTCTGGCAAAGAAATAAAACTTGCCTTAAGAACTATGCAGGGAAAACTGTATTGCTGTCAGGTCTACACTAATGTTCTTTTTCCTTATGGAGAAAGTTTACTCCTAAGAACCTCTTTATCCCGTGCTGGTTTTGATCCATTCCATAAAATGAGACTATGTATTTTCACAGCAATAGTAAAACAAATCCTAATAGTGCCAGAAAATGAAAAGACTAATTATGCTGAATTACACAGCTTCCTTTTATTGAAAAAAAAAAAGCCCCACCCAACACCACACCCAAAACCCCCCCAAAAACCCAAACCACACCACCATTGTACAGGGGAAATATATTGAACTGAATGCTTTACATCAGGTTGAAATTAATGCCTGCCACAACTCTCTTTTGAGAGACTCTGGTACTGCTCCAGTGCCTTCTCTGATACCCAGTGAATCATGCTTTCTAACCAGCCTCCCTCACCTCTGGTATTTTTTTCTTGGCTTAACCACAGATGCAGTGGGTTGGTGTAGCCTTGCAGGATATGGAGATTGCAAGCCTTTAGTGCTTTTTTTTTTTATTAGACCCTTTGCAAGCACCCTAATTAATGCTTTGTTACATTAATTTGATTTCTTTATAAACATCAAAAGACTACTGGCTGAACAGATTTTTCAAGGCATTGCCTCAGAGCCTTCGTTAAGGTTACTTGTATATTGTAAACAAAGCCTTTGCACTCTAAGAACATGATGGTTACAAATGATGGCCTTTATGTGTACTTCTATCTGTAGCTTCTTTGCCACATAAATACTGTTTTGCTTTACACAGCAACCCAAAGAAATGAAATCAAGTGCTGGAAGCAAAGGAAATGAGGTTTGTGCATTTATTTTACATGTTACTTTTGATTACTCTCACAAGTATTTCAGATTAGATTTAAATCAAAGAGCAACAGTATGCTGTTAACATTTTGAAATATATTATCTTTATATTAAGTATAGGGAAAATTATCACAAGATAGTATAAGTATGAGAGCTTTTCAGCTGTAAGTATTCAAAAGTTTTAATTACATACCTCAAAATACACGTAGAAAAAAACGTAACACTAAAAGGTAAGAAGTAGCAATCTGACTGCTGGTACACATCCTTCTTTAGGGCCATGTTTTCAGTCAGTTACATTTTTAAAACCCGAGCTTTTTTAGCTTTGTTCTCAAACAATTTTTCCTGTGGGGACGGTTCTCTAACTATATATTCTGTCAGCCTCTAGCTTACAGCCGAAGCAACGGTATAATGGTGTTGCATCAAAGAAACGGGCTTGCCTCAGCCAGGACCAGCGTGCTGGGTTTACCAGTACCCATGGAGCCCGGTCGTAGGTTCCCCTCTTGTGGCGACGCTGCGCTCTGCCATGGCACCCTAACAAACCAGCGGGCACTGCGCAGCACCCACGATCACACACACGTACCCCCAGCCTGCTTCCTAGCAGAGGAGCTTGAGGTCTATACAGCCTTGCTGTGTGGAGAACAGAAATCCACGGTGTCAGCCCTGGCACTAATCCACAGCCAGATCTCTGTGCCCCTGCATGCCCCCATCACAGAGAGTTCCTGCCATCCCCGTGCTACCTGCCAGCACCCTCACACCCACACCACCGCCTTGTCCTTACCCCGCCCAGCTCCTCTCTGCACAGCTCTACCCTGCTGCTTCTCAGCTCCCACTTCCTCCAAGCTGTGGCTCTCTTCCTACACTCTTTTGCACATTGGAAGTGTTGTGGGTAAAGTTGTATTGGCAAGTTGCAAGAGAAAGAAATTTTTTACCACCACCCCCCCCCCAAAATTATACCTATCACCATCCAAATATGTGTAATTACACAAGCACAAAAGTTACTACAAGCAGCATTTAAGTACAAACCAAAGGCTTGATCAGCACAGAGGATTTTAACCAAAACCCTAAAGCAGGAGGTACTTCTGCACACTTCACATGGTGCTTCTCAACGGAGTAACTTGCAACCTGATTAGCAAGACTGAAACTCAGGGCTTGCCTCCCGATTACTTTGCTGCTTACAAAGTCATTTGCATAAAACAAGCAAAAGCAATAACGTGGTATAAAACCAATAGGTGTAAAAACGTTGGTGCTGTACTGCTGGTGGCATTTTACTCCCACACATCGTGCCTTTATAACCATACAAAATGTAGGGCTGTGGAGAACTGGGACAGCAGAGCTGTGACACATTTCACTGCTAGTTTCCTCGGTCAAATCACAGTCTGAAATAGTTATTAGCACGATCAAGTTCTTTGATTAGCAGTGACTATAGCAACCCTAAAACTTGGTTTGTTTACAGGATGTTTAGTAAGCCAAGAGTGTAGTTGCTAAGTATGACTTGCCTTATTAAAAGGTGAAAGCTCTCTGTATTTGAGAGTTGTCCTGCCATGCAGATACACCTTTTCTCCTGGATGGTTTCTCCATAATTAAAGAATAAAAAGGCTTTGCAAAATCTTAGCAGGGGGAGAGGAAGGGGTGTTTCAGTAACCTTTTTCAGCATTTTGTGAGCAATACAGGTTTGGCTGGATTGATTCTACCTGTATTAAAACATTTGAACTCATTTGATACCTTCAGCACTAAGCTGGACTTTCCCTTTGCAAGGCAGATTCAGTATCAGATACCTGAGGATCTCCTGTACTCTTAACCTCTCATTTATACACCATCTTTTGTTGCAGTGAGGAGGAGGAAACCTGAATAGGAAAAGGACAAATAGATGTTTATACTTTGACTTCTGGGGATGGCACTGTATTTCCAGAGGTGTTTCCCAAGGGGCAGAGATGTGGATCTTTCCAGAGCTCGTGTGCAATCAAAACAAAGTGTTTGTGCTATGCACTTTAATCTACTACAACTAGCAAATTTGTTTCCCTGTCCAGGGAAAATCTCAGGGGTTTTTTTGATACCAGATTTACTGTGTATTAGTGATTTAGGTCTCTACTCCTTCAACTAATACCGTGTAAGTATACTTAGAACAAACCTGCTGTAAGGTGGGGGCTTTTTTGTTCCTCCTTGAAGTTTAACATCTCTGTTCAAATTGGAACTGTCAGTCAGTAAAGAAACTTGAGAAGAAGTTGGAGAGAATCTTTATCAGAGACTAAAAACAAGCCGTTAACTTCTTGTACATGACACTGCTTGAAAACAATGTTATAAACAAATTAAAAGCAAGAGTTAAAAGTTTTAAAGTGTTGCTTTAACAAAGTCAGGCTTGGGGGTGGGTTTTTTTTAGATTTACCAGGGAAAAACACCAATTCTGAACTAATTTACTATCAGCGTTTAACAAATAAATGTCCTTCATGCCCTGCTTTTCCTGCTCACGTATGTGGTGCATGTTTTCTTTCAAAGTTGTGCAATCTTGGCGGTCGGGTGGCTAAAGCAGTGCTAAACGTGCGGTCAGAGTTGAACGCTGTACTTACTCCCCAGGGCCCTCACATGGTGACCGAGGAACTGCACTCCATCAGCTTCGAAACACAGGTCTGCCTGTACGGACTGACTATCAATTTGGAAGTGAGTATTCTCGCCAGCTTTTCTGGGGCAAGAATGAAAAGCCTTTTGCAGCAGCCTACAGGAGAACAAGCATGTGGGGCCAGACCACAGGTCTGTCTCTCCTAGATTTTGTCTGCACCAGTAACCAGAGGCAGACACAAGACTCCCAGGACAGAAAGGAGTACACACAGATTTACTGCAACTTTTTTAGCCCTTATCTTCAGAAGCTCAAACACTGACTTCTCACCATAACTCTGTTACGCCATGCAAAGGTAATACATCTTGCTGAGCAAAGGCTCTGGGATCCATCGAAGCCAGTGACAAAATCCAGTCACACAATCCATACTCACTGGCAGGACCATCGCTCCATTAAGTACTATAAATTAACTCAGAGAAAGGCTTGCACCAACTGCAAGTCACAGGCTATGGATATCCCTCGTGTGCCTAAAAGGGACCTTTAGAACCTCATTAGGCAATAAGGACTGACACAGATCACTCTTATGGCCATGGGCTGCCATGCCCATACAGCTGTCATGCAGCTCCAGCAAAGCTTTCTGTCCGGGTCCAGCTAACCTGAGTCCCAAATGCCCTCTGAAACACTGCTTCTCTCTTGAAATACAGGCTGGGAATCAGCTACCACCAGCTGGTCCTGCTCCCCAGGCTAAAGAACAGTATCTTGAGGGGTGGAGGAACTAAAAAAGGAAGGAAGAGTGGGCTAGAAGAAAACAAAAGCGTAAGGCAGGAGCAGCACTTCCCTTAGCAGCACTGACATCCTGCGTTCATTCTTTCCACCAGACCAGCTCTTTGCCTGTGGTGATGATTTCCAATGTCAGCCAACTACCCAACGCGTGGGCTTCTATTATTTGGTACAATCTATCAACCAATGATCCTCAGGTAGGTCCTTCAGAACACAAGTACTGTCTTCCCTGCATTTTCACTTTTCTGTTATTTGGTTACCAAGCATGTTTGTTATGAAAAGGCTGGGTTGACCTCTTAAACTGGCCTTATTTGTCTCATGTATGCTGTTACCAACATCATACTTTAACACTGTTCACTTTATCTTTTGTTCCCTGCCCAGATTAAAAAAAAACAACAAACACACACATGCATGCTTAACCTTCTTTTTTATGTAGACTAAAGTAGTAGTTTGTTAACTAAAGAAACACAATAGCACTCACAGCTTTTCTAACTTGATTTTGTCTTTTTTGGATGTGGTTGACCAAGACTGAACTTGGTACAAAGTTTTTCTTCTAGTACAATTCAGAATTGTCAAAGCAGGTGCATAGATGGGACTGTAACATACTTAAGCAGTGCTTTCCTCACACATTTTATAGGAGTTAGTGCTTTCTACAGAGATAGCAAGTGTCAGGCAACATCTTTGAGTGCCTCTTACCCGTGAGCAAAAGCAGAGTCACTCTTCCCCAGGCTCCTGCTGGCTCAGCACATACATTAGATACCCTGTTATGGTACCTGCAGACTGAAGGCCAGTGCTGCCAACAGCTCTCAGGCTGTCAGTCGGGGATTCGTGGCAGTCACATAGACATTTGGAGGAGAGAAAGGGTAAGACAGTTTACCATGGATGGGGCCTGAGAGTGGTGGCAGGCCAGCTCACCAGCAACCTGGACTTCATTATCACTGTGTCATAGTCTAAAGCGCCTGCTGCGCGGGCTTCAGTGTGTCCATTACATGGCCCAGAAACCAAGGGAAAAACTAAGATGAGCCAAATGATTCAGCAACACACTGCTACAGGAGCACGTAACGGCTCGGGAGTTCCATGCACCAGACATTACAGTGAGGCTAGGCTTTCACCATATTGTCACTGTCTTCACATAGGATACCACGGGAAGCACAGTGAGGTATTTTATCATCCAAGATGTGCACGCAGACTCGTGCTCTCTCTAGGACTGCCCCCCTGCACCCTCCCCTACTCTGCCCAGGCAGGCACCCAAGCGGCCCTTGCTGGGGGACTGCAAGGGGGAGGATGAGCGCTTAGGTAACCCAGCCTATAGCCCCTCACACCTCATTTTTAGTACCTCTGGATTCTACTCAAGTAGTTGCAGCCTTCTTCCACAGCCTTGAATGTATTTCAGGGTTGCTGACTGTCTAAACAAAGCACTAATTCCGTTGCAGAATTTGTCTTTCTTCAACAACCCACCTGCGGCCACCTTAAGTCAGCTCTTAGAAGTACTGAGCTGGCAGTTTTCATCCTATGTTGGTCGTGGACTCAATTCTGAGCAGCTCAACATGCTGGCAGAGAAACTTATGGGTAAGATTGTAGAAATACACACATTTTATTTGCTTTTGGGCTCTTATATTTGATAGTCAAAGGTAATGACTTTAAGCGTACCATCCACTTCCAGGGCTGACTTGAGAAATGCCTCAATGACATTTTTGTTGCTTTAAAGAAAAGTGTGCATCAGCTCATTCTTACCACAAAGTGATTAAACTTCTGAACTTCCAGGCTGCTAAACCAAAGAGAGAGGGCATCAGAGTCACACTGAACCATGATGTTTTTCTGTTTCCTTAGCAAGTAATTATCTCATGCATCTGAAATCAAAAGGAAGTCTTTTTGCTTGCTTATGGGGTTTAGGTTTGGTTTCATTTTAAGTACCCATCATCATGTGCCCGTTTAGTTCTGGGACCCATCCTTCACTGGTGACAGCATAGCAAAGAGGCCCTGTAACTTCAACAAGATGAACTTACTCTGCACTCTGATCTGACTGTGCCCCAGGGAAAACTGGCAGGGGAAGAGAAAGCCTTATCTCTTCCTGGAGAAGGAAAAATTATAATTTATGCTGTAAGAAACTCCATGCTGATGGTGTAACAGTATCTCTGCTGTTGAGCAAGAACAAAAGTATTTGTCAAAGACTGGGGAGCGGGGGGTTGTGGAAATCTTTACTTCTATTGCTTTCAAAGATGGGAAGCAAAGTCTGATTACCCTGGACAGCAGTCCCCTTTTCTGATGATTTCTTTGAGCTTTCTTGCTTAGTGGAGGTAGAGGGGTTGAGAGGTGCCATTGTAAGTCAGCATGAATCACAGAAAAAAAAAAATTAAAAAATTGTCCCATAATATGGAAGCCTAAGATAAAGTGAAGGCTGAGAGAAGGTAACACTGGCTAAGAACTGAAACTGAGCACACAGAAACTGCAGAAAACAGCCCCAGACTACGTTAGGCAGATGATAAAAAAAAAGAATTAATCGACTGCTTCAAAGGGGTACAGAAAAACTGATCTACAGCCCTTCAGCACATCCCCCTCAATCCCCCTCCAACCTCCATCCCGAGTGTATGGGTATCAGACTCTATATTTATTTCAAAGCTACAGAAAAACAGACTCACCATTTGTGGTTTGGTTTTGGTTTTGGTTTTTTTTCTCCCCTCAGGACAACAAGTCAGTTACAATGATTATCAACTGTCCTGGGCAAAGTTCTGCAAGGTATGTTTCCAAAAGTCCAACTAGACTCTTCTCTCTCCTCCGGCCCGCACACGTGACCTAGCTCTGTCTCTCTGATGCTACCGATTCCCATTTGCCATAAGTGGGAAGCAAAGCCCAGCACAGTCACATCCACTGTAAAAATTTAAATAGGAAAATAGTATTTCTAGAAGTTTAAAGCTTAGACTAAGAGATTTACTTAGTTACATTGCTACAGAGATCAGAAACTGCCATTATTCCAGGCCCTAAATATCTCTGTAAACACTCAATCGATTGTGCTATCAAAGCATGTATTTTTTCATACAGCATATAGTAAGCTGATTCACATGATCAGCTGTGACCTAAATTATTTCAAGTCAGTTAATACATTCGTTGTGTTTGATGAGGAACAGAACAGTTACTGAGAAAGAAGGGTAAACCTGTTTTATTCGTATCAATTACATCATTTAAACACAGGGAGACCCTCGGGAGGAAGTCTGACTTTCTCTTTGCCATTCCTCACAAAATGTAATTTCATAGCCCAGAAGAAACAATAGATGTGATTCTTTTTGTGTGAAAAAATTAAATGCTTCCAATGCACATTTTCAAAATCAAGTGTTCTAATGTCAGGCTGAGACACATTACTTGAAACAGCAGGCTAAGTTTGTTATTCTTGCTTGACCAAAACTAGATGATTCTTAAGAAGGAGAACACACCATGTCATGTGGATGGTGGGTAACACCACTTTGACAATTCTCTTGTGTGACTTTTCTTTTGTGTCTGTGACTGCTTGTGTTGGTTTGTTGTTTGTTTGGGTTTTTTTTTTAACCATTAGGAACATTTGCCTGGCAAGTCATTTACCTTTTGGGTTTGGCTTGAAGCTATCCTGGACTTGATTAAAAAACACATTCTTCCTCTTTGGATTGACGGGTGAGCAGCAAGGAAACAGCTATATACTGATCTCTCCCTGCTTTGTCCTTTTTCCTTACTAATCTCAGTTCTAGCTATGCAGAAGAGAAGCTGCAAAGAGTTTAATGCTCCTGTCTGCCTCTTGCCATTTCCTGCCATTTCCTGGGCTCCATCAGCAGAGGGGTGGCCAGCAGGGACAGGGAGGTGATTGTCCCTCTCTGCTCTGCCCTCGTGATGCCCCACCTGGAGTACTGTGTCCAGAGCTGGGGCCCCCAATACAAGAAGGATGTAGAACTGTTGGAGAGGGGTCAGAGGAGCCACAAGGATGATTAGAGGGCTGGAGCACCTGCCCTACAAAGAGAGGCTGAGGGAGCTGGGCTGGTTCAGCCTGGAGAAGAGAAGGCTGCGGGGGGACCTCATTGCAGCCTGCCAGTCCCTGAAGGGAGCTTATAAATAGGAGGGGAATCAACTTTTTAAAAGGATAGACAATGGCAGGACAAGGGGGATGGATTAAAGCTAAAGGAGGGAAGGTTTAGATTGAATATTAGGGGGAAGTTTTTTACGGAAAGAGTGGTGAGATGCTGGAACAGGCTGCCCAGAGAGGGGGTGGATGCCCTGTCCCTGGAAGTGTTCAAGGCCAGGTTGGATGGGGCCCTGGGCAACCTTGTGTAGCTCCAGGCCTGAGGTTGGTGTCCCTGCCTGTGGCAGGGGGCTTGGAGCTCTATGATCCTTGGGGTCCCTTCCAACCCTTGCCATTCTATGATTCTAACTTCTGGAAATTGCTGCCCAAAGGGAGCATGGTTGAATCTCTTAGAAATGCTTGTTTAGATCTGTTCATCAGTTCTGTCAGTGTTCAGACAAGTACTGCAGTAAAGCTTATCATGAATGTAGTGCATTCAGCTCATTGCCGTACGCCGTGTGCAAGTCACAGGAAGCTTTCATCAGAGTTTCAAGGCCTTCTAAAGCTTTTGCAGCCAGACTTTGAACACCTGTAAAAAGCTAGGCTAGATGCATTGCACAGATTGAAGTCTAGTTTTTTTTAATCCAAAAGTAAACCTGTGATTTCCTGTTACACTGCAGGTACATAATGGGATTTGTAAGCAAAGAGAAGGAACGAATCCTGCTCAAAGACAAGACACCGGGAACGTTTTTGTTAAGGTTTAGTGAAAGCAATCTGGGTGGAATTACCTTTACTTGGGTGGATCAGTTAGAAAATGGTAAGTACAATTTTTTTTTTTAATTAACAACATAAATGTCAAACTCTACAACACATCCCTAATACAGGAGCCACAGTTTCTTTAGTTTGAAAGTAAAATTCACGTGTATCACATCCCGATAATGGGGTTTGCAAGATTCAAGCAGCATACTTACTAAACCACAAACAAATTCTGGAAGTCTACCTCCTCAGTTCTTTATATTAACTATGTAAGTTCATTAGGAGTGGTACCTGCTTACTGCAGGCTTTAAAATTTGTTTCCAAACACGCAGAAAGTTTATCTGGAAAGCTACACCCATACAGACAGCCTTACAGCACCCCAGCATTAACTGCAATAGAAAGGCAACACCACACTCTGAGTGCAGATGCTGATCAGCCAGTTATCAACAGTTATGGTGCCTTTGTATTTTCACAGGAGATGTAACATTTCATTCGGTGGAACCCTATAACAAAGGCCGCTTATCTGCACTGCCTTTTGCCGACATACTGCGCGATTACAAAGTTATTATGGCTGACAACGTTCCTGAAAACCCTCTGAAGTTCCTGTATCCAGACATTCCCAAAGATAAGGCCTTTGGCAAACACTACAGCTGTCAGCCAAATGAAGGTTGGGCTCCATTTCTGTGTTTACCCTTTCTGCAGAGCTGCAACGTCAAAGAGGCAATTTGAGGAAGGGGAGGGGGGGAGGAAGAAGGGAACAGGGTAAGATCCCTTCTTTAATCGGCATCTTCAAAAGAACGATTTAACACGCCTGTCATTTAGACAGACTCATTTTGTAAACAAATCCCCAGTCTTAGAGGGTACATTAGAGGTGATGACAACAATATTTAAAAGAAACTGAAAAACAGATCTCAGGGTAGAAAGAGTAAAAAAAAAAAAAGAAAGGATTTTTTTTCTTGACTGGTGCATTACAAAATGTGGTGCTCAGGCATTCAAAGGAGATGAAACTGGAAAGTCACCCTGCTTAACAGCTTCATAAGTGTGTTACATGGCAGCATGCTATTTCTTTAATTTCAAGGAAATGCAGTTTTTTTCTCCAAACAGCTTGGAAGACCTGCTTTTTTCCAGCAGTATAACCCCTGCCAACTGCACTGGAAAATACAAAAGGGCTAGTGAATAATGGCTACAGATATGCTTGGGCTCATGTTCTTTCTTGGCCAAATAAACAGGCCCTCTTTAGATCAAACTCATTCTCTCGCTCTTAAGAAAGCCTTTAAAAAGCCTTGGGGGGTTTTTTTAAGACACTTTCTCTTTAAGAAACAAATTTTTTCTGTGCTATCAGTATAAAAGGTTACAATTCCACCCGAGTTCAAATTCTTACACTACTCAAAAATATCAGGAGGCTACGAATAGTTTTTCCTCTTCATTCTAATTTGATGGACATTTAAAACAGGATGCTTATGTTTAATCTCATGCAGAAGACTTGCTGAAGGATCTGTAGAGCACGAGCTCCACACAAGCATTTGCAGAACTGAAATGTTGAGTTTGAGAAGAACCAAGCTTGTAGAGTTACAGCATATTTGCTTTTGATGCCCTAAGGAGATCTCCTCCATCAGCTGCTGTATTACAGTCCGAGATGGAGATTCATGTCATGGGAGCACAGTCAGTTATGTGACTAAGATGGGAACTCAAAAGACTAATCTCCACAGTCCCCCTCATTTCTATGGCTGCTTATTTAAGCATAACTTTTTTTGTATATTATAGTCTGCAGTGCTTAGAGCATATTATCTCAAATGAATACTAAAATTACTAGGCAATATTTAATCTCTCTAACATTTATTTTTAGTCTCAAAGCCCTCAGATGGAGGAGGCAAAGGTTACGTTCCTTCTGTATTTATCCCAGTCTCCAAGATGTAAGTACCCTTAACAAACATATTACACTCCAAACGTTGTTTTTATTAAATTGACATGCCATTTAAGTTTTCCCTGCCTCCCTTAGCCCATTCACACAGTTTGGGATAGCAACACATTGCATGTTTTTATTTGTCCAAGGACTGGTAAAGACAAGAAAGGGAACTAAAGAACTTCACTTCTACAGTGCTTTTCCCATCCACATGGCAAAACTTGATAACAACTGAGTACAGAATTGACGATATTCCAATCAGCTTATCTTTTGCTGTCTCCTATTCCTCTCCAGCAGCTGATTAATACCAGGTTCATTCTCTCTTCATCCCAATTAATATAACTTTAATTCTCTCTTCACTTGGTCCTACCTCCTACATTTTTAAACATACACCAGGTGCTGGCATGGGCTTACAGGGCTACCAGCAAGCCTGGACACGTTCCTGTGCGATTTAGTCTAGGTGACCCTGCTCTGGCAGAGGGTTGGACTAGATGATCTTTTGAGGTCCCTTCCAACTCCTAATGTTCTATGATTCTGTGCACAGGCTTAAACTTACTAAGCATTCACCATACTCCACTGCTATGCATCAAAGTTAGAGGGATTTAGGTTGCTTTTAAGATTATTCTTGTGTATTTTGTTTTTGTTTTTTGAAGCTTAAATGATTCTACAGATCCACATTCTCCATCAGATCTTCTTCCAATGTCTCCAAGTGTTTATGCTGTGCTGAGAGAACACCTGAGTCCCACAGTGATTGAAACTGCCGTATGTTGTAAACTTTTCTATACATAAGTTAATACTTGCAGAAGGGACGCATACAACAGATGCTGGTTGTAAGTGTGCTGCTTGTATAGTTAGGAAGAAATCAGAGCTCTTTCATCACTTGCTGTATTACATTCCAAAACAATGGTGCAGATGTTTCCTATTCTAACTGGGACAGGACACTGCAAGGATACTCGGAAGCACTGCGTTAGGTAGAACTGCCTGACACAGTGGCCATGGATGTCAGAATCGAAAGACCTCTGAGTTCTTGCAGAAACAAAGCCTTCATGCTGACAAGTACATAACAATGACGCTAGTGCTGTAGATATTACACAGGACTTGACTTGCTCATGGAAGATGCATAGGGAACATAAAAATTTCCGATTCAGCAAACTTGCAAAACTTTTCAGTGCTGCAAGTTTCTACATGGAGTACCAACGCGAGGAATTTATGGAGGCAAGCAAAACATTTTTAGCAAATAAGTACATAAAAGCAAAACTAAGTACATAAAAGGTTGGGAAAACAGTGTACCAGAGTCCTACTAAAAGTATTTTCTTTCCTCTTTTACTTGCTGACTAAAAATTGTGTTCTGAATCACTGTGGCTTAGAGTACTTAGCACAGTGATGTATACACCCTGGGGATTTGTCCAGGAGATTTATATCAGGAAACACAGCAGTAGTTTGCCTTCAGCAGCTTTAAAAGAAAACCTCCTTTTTAATACCAGCTCTTAGTTTACATATGCTCAATGACTTATGACCTTAGAATGGTTATGTATTTAAAAGCCTGTCAACTCCCTGTCACATCTCTCTCTGCATGCATTCGTCCTCACCCACAAGCAGAACAGCACTAAACCAGAATCCTGACTGTCAATGACTGGAAGCACAGTTAAACCTCATATACAGGGAGTTCTTTAGTGTATGCTGAGGTGACGATCTGTTCAAGAGCACGCTGTCTTTTTTTACCTCACCTTTTTACCTCTCTGATAGCGCTCATGAAAATTTAGTTCTTCAGCTAAAATTGAAATGGCAGCCTGAAGGAAAATTCTGTGTTAAAACCTGCTACACCCAGTCCGAACCATGTTTCCACTCATTCCTTGTTTTGTTTATACACATAAAACCAGTTCTGACCTCCTAAACTGCTTTTGTGAACAACAGATGCGTTTCCAAAAGTTTCTGGGGTGAAAAGCATAGTTAGCTTCACTTTCGTTTAGGATCAGGCTACAAATGTTTCTGATTCCTTTTAGCTTTCACAGCAGTCCTCAAGCCAGCCCTGTCCAGAGCTTCCAAACCAGCTGTGACCATCAGTACCTTTCAAGGTCGCGGTCACAGGGAAAGAATGTGCTCGGCAACGAACTGTGAAAGTCAAATACAATCATACCGCAGTTTTTAAGGGTACTAGAGGAGTGGTCCAGTGCTGCTGGATGGCACGTGGATTTCTAGAGGCTCTCAATAGAAACGTTTTCAAGTTTCGCTAGAAATTAGAGGAAAAAATAGTTTTGCAAAAAATTTGTAACATCTCCTTCCTTTTTCCATTCTACTTATGTTGTTAAATGGGAATGAGGAAAACACGGAGGTGTTTTCTTCAACATTCCAAAAATCACACAATATCATTTACTGTGGGGAAGAGCTGGCTAAGCTTAATAAAGACACAATCTGCGTTATTAGAGCAACAGTCTTCCTCCATGAGGTACCAATAAAAAGCACCCTGAGAGATACAGAGAACAAGAGCAAAGTATCCTATACCTCAGTCTCAGCAAGGTACGCTTTCTGCTGTCTTGCTGAATTCCCTTCTGTTTTCCCCATCTCCAGATTCCCCAACCCACTGGGAAAACAGACTCCAGCAAAAACCCTGTTATACATATCCATAGGCTGCCAGAAACAAAAGGTCACATAAAAACCCTTATCACTTATTGCAACCATACCCCACACAGCATTTCCTAATGGGCACACCTGTATTTTGTAAAGAACTGGAAGCAGGATCCCCAGATCCTCACCCAGTTGGTGTTACACAGACAAAGCGAGGCCGCTGTTCCCTTGAGCTGGGAAAACATTTGATCTGTGGGTATTTCTGAATGAAGAGCAGCAACTGTGTGAGACTAACCTTCTCCTCCTTTCCTTCTAGCTGAGCTCCCCGTACTCAACTGACTGAAGTTGGCATACTGGAAAAACTAGTAATCATCTAAGCACCAGATGGATTAAAGAATTAAAGATAGAGTAACTTATTTCCCCTCCTCCCCCCATCATCTTTGTAAAACAGCATTTCCTGGAAACTATTACAATGTCATTCTTGAAGTCACAATTGTAGTAAATGCAAGAGTGTAACAAAATGGTTTGCTTCTGAGAGCAGCACATAAGGGTAACTCAAGACATTAATGTGTTTGGGGCAACTAGGATTTATTAGGATGTTAAAAGGTTTCCGATTAGTAATCGTCTTGTATGCCATTGACTTAGCTGCTATTTGAAAGCAAAGATTCTCATCCTTCTGGGTTCAAACGTGTCATAGGTGTCCAGGGTTTGCTTGTTTTCTAAAGATGAACTCCTTTCAGTACAGATTTTTATCTGCCAGCACAGAAGTTGTGGAAGGCAGGCAGGCAAGGCTGGGAAAAGGAGGGAGTTTCCTGGAAAGGAAACAGATGTCACTTGTGGTGTAAAAACGCTGTCTCCATTTCACTACTGGAAGAGAGGGCTAGTAAAACTTAGCCCTCTCACAAAAGAGTTGCAGAAGTAAATCTATTTGTGCAGAAAGCACTCGGGTACCACAGCAGAGTGTTGTCAGAAAGGCTCCAAAGGAAAAAAAGAAAACCTGATCTGACAGAGCTGGGTAGAATGATAGAATATACTGAGATGGAAGGGACCCATAAGGATCATCGAGTCCGACTCCTGGCTCCACACAGGGACAGCCAAGTCAGAGCATGGGACTGAGCACATGATCAAGATGCTTCTTGAACTCAGTCAGGCTGAGTGCTGTGACCACTTCCCTGGGGAGCCTGTTCAAGTGTCTGACCACCCTCTCAAGAGCCTCTTCCTAATATCCAACCTAAACCTCTTACGTCACAGCTTCATACGGTTCCCTTGAGTTGTATCACTGGTCACCTAAGAGATCCGTGACTGCCCCTTTGCCCCCCTCATCAGGGAGCCATAGACCATGATACTGCCTGGGAAACGCCGACTGGGGAGCGCAGGGTCAACCACAGTTTCTGAAGAGCTACAGCATTTGCTGGCCAGCAGGCAGTTTGTGCTGCGTGACCGAGTACTAGGTGCCTGTCAGCAACTCACTCAGTAAGCATGGTAACTAGTTTTGATAAAAGTGGAAAATTGCTATTTTTAAATACTATTTCAGGCACCGTTGAGTTGTTTGGTTTTATTGTCCTCCTCCTGGCCCCCTTCAAATAAGTTAACCCTGTTACTCTCTTAGGAGAGATTTTAAACAGTGGATTCCAAGGCTGCTGCACTCGACACACGCAGGCTCATTCCAGATCTCATTTCTGCCTGCAGAACATAGGGTTAAAGCACACACACAGCCACTCAAGCGTCTGCATCTCATGCTGTTCTCCAGTAGGTACAAGTTAGACATGAAAACAGAACCTCCTTGGATCAGTAAGACCTGGATTTTACTTTCATTTCTCCTTTCTTACTCCTCTCACATGTACTGAGGATAGTTGAAAGCAAGCAAATTGAAAGAGTACAGATACTGCTGTGATACAGATCTGAAACAAATGAACACATCTGTTCATTACAGTGATTGAAAGCAAGCTGCACATAGTCATTTTCTCTCAGTAAGCATTCTGTATAAACAATGTTCCAGGACAACAAGAGCAGTTATGTATATACTTTGGTAACATCTCTTATTTATATGATGGATATGAATAAAAACTGATTTTGGGTTAAAGCTGGATGTCTAACCTTTTGGGATTTTTTTCTGAGATGAAATAGAGCCTTGCCATCTTTGCATTGAGCTCAAGCCTGAACTACAAGTAGTAAATGTAACTTCTACCTCACATCAGCTATTGCATGCCTTTTCTGTTCTCAAAGTCTTAATACAGCCAAAATGAGGGGTACCTTATACTTTTGGTCATTTAAGTAGTACTCTAAAAAAGGTGGCACATAAATCAATCTTCTCACTGCTCCCTGTGCAGTGCAGCTCTTCAGTTGACGACTCTGAAGCCTTGATTTAAACACAAGATACTTCGTGCTTCAAAAGAGCACTGCGGATCAGGTTTGGGCGTTACGGTTTCTGCTGTTGTTTGAAAACAGATTTTGCAAGGGGGAGGTTTAACATTTAATTGAAAGGCACAAGATTTCAATTTGTTGCTTTAAAGAAACAGTCTTATTTAAGGTGGGGTTTTTTTGTTTGTTTGTTTAAGATGAACATAGACAACCCAAGCCTTTTATAGAAGAAGTGAGAGCTTTTGTCCTTGTGCTGCAGTGAGTACAAATACAGTTCCCTAGGAAGATGGCAGGCAGGAACTCACTGAAAGGGATGCCCCAGATACTGCCAGAAGAAACAAAACATCTACTTTTAAATACCAGCTGCCCTTGTGCTTTCACTGTTTTGCAGTGGCTGCAAGGTGGAAAAAAAAAAATAACCAGGGAGGGCGATGGTGGGAGGATCATGTCATTGTGCTGTGCTTTGTGTCCTGCTGCATCACGAACAGTTTGAATTACACACATGTGATAACTCCTCGGTTGCCTTCTACTATAGGTTTTACTTATAGCCACATTTGTATCCACTACTCAGTAGCATTCCACCCTATGGAGTTTACCAAACAGACCTCCTACATACTTGTGTCTCCTGCAGACAGAGATTTACCTCCTCCACCTGAGGAGCAACAGGGATAAAACCGGTAGGGAAAGGGATCCGTGTGTCCTGGAGGCCCGCACAGAGGCCCAGGCTTCGTTGGCCCTTGGTAGGGGAGGCAAGAACAAACGAGACTGCCTGGGTCCAGCCCGCAGCAAAGGTGCCCTGGTGTGTCAGGCTGCGGAAAGCAGGCTGGGCCGGAGGGAAGGATGCTGCCCGGCGGGAAAAGCATTCGCAACAAGGAAACGCTGGGAAGGAAGGAAACGCTGGGCTGCACACAGCTCATAAGCGGTCCTGAAGCTCCTGTGCCTTGGGCTGAAGGCTGGGTTACAGCCCAAACACTAACCACCCGTGCTCCTGGGCCCCTTGGGTGCTCCTGGGCCCCTTGGGTGCTCCCTGCCCCCACAGCCTTCCGCACCCCACTGCTGCCTTCCAGAGTCTGTCCGGCACCGCGGCAGCCCAGCACTTCACCAATGAGGGCTCTTCCTGCAACAGGGACTGTTCGGGGAGCGATTGCTGGACATGTAACATTCCGGATGGGGGCTGCCTTACTGTAAGGCAGTCAGCAATGGCTGTCTCCCTGGGCTAGGAGACCCCTGAGCTGCGACTCATAGAGGATGCTGCTAGGCATCCGGGGAAGAACCTTGGCAGGAGCAGCTTTTATTGCTCGTAGGCTGGCGCTGGGAGGCGGGGGGAGGCGGGGGGAGGCGTGGCGGGGCCTCCGGGTTTCACTTTCGCCTTCCCCTCAGCCGGCCCTTTCTGGTTCCCCGCCGCGTTTCCCCGAAGTCACGTGCCGCGGCTGTTCCCACCTCGCACTCCCCCTCCCGCCGCGCCTGCGCGCTATGCCCGGGCCAGGACAGAGGGCAGAGTGCGAGGGCAGAGCCAGCCCTACCGCGGCTCCTCCGGGCCGGTCCCCGCTGGCCAGCGCGGCTCTCCAGCCACAGAGCGCCCGCGGGGCTCCCACACGGCAGCCCCGGCTTTCTCTCGCCCGTCCATGAGTCCAGCGCGTCTCAGCGCCTCCGCGGCAGCCGCTCGGCCCCTCACACGCTCCCAGAGCCCCGAGGCTGCCCAGCGCCCGGCGCCGCCCCACAAACACGGCGGCTTGCCCGCGGGGCCAGGGCTCGCGCCGTCCCTGCCGCTGCCTCGCCTTAACACGCGGGGCTCGCCGCGCGGTACGGGCGCGTGGCTCGCCTCCAGCCCGCGGGCCGGGGGGGGCGGGACGAGGGCTGAGCAGCAGAGGGGGGGGGAACGCCGCTCCAGGAACGCCCCGCCTCCCCCAGCGGAAGGCAAGCGCCTGTGGGCGGGGCGCCCCGGCACTGCGGTACGCCTATTGGTCAGGGCGGTGGCAGGCCGGGCTCCGATTGGCCCCGCAGCTAGCCCCCCCACGCGCGCCGGCTCCACGGGTATTTCTGGGCAGCAGCGAGGGTCGCGGCGTGGAGCCGGAGCGGTGCCTCGTCCTGCGAGTAAGTGCGGGCCGCGGGGGGCGGCCGGGGATGGCGGGGCGGCCGCCGGTGCGGCTGCTCCGGCGGGGCGCGGAGGCAAAGGAGCTGCGGTGACCGAAGGGGCGTTCGCCGCCCTTTGCTCCCGAGCCGCGGGCGGGCAGGGTGGGCGCGGAGCGGGCAGCGATTGCTCGCAGCGGCGGGGCGGAGGGCGAGCAGAGCGCGGCCGGGACGCGGCCTGGGGACCGTGCGGGACGGCAGCTGGCAGGCGGCCGCGCCGGCTCGGCTGCGGGCCAGGCCCCGTAGCGCCCTGCCCCGAGGGCGGGCGGGACGGCCACATCGCCCGGCAGCTGTGCCGGGGCGGGCCGAGCCCCGGAACCCGGTACCGGGCTCTCCCTGCCTTCTGCCTGCTGCTCCGGCGCCCCCCTGCTTGCAGCCCCGGGGGCGCGTTCGCCGCTCCACCCGCGCGTGTCGGGCTGGCTCTCCATCCCCGCTGGCGCCCTGCCCCAGCCGAGGTGCTCCAAGGCAGGGGAAGCCCGGAGAGCATCTCCCTTTGAGTGCATCGAGACGGACTCTTCCAGCTCTCCCCCCCGCGTCACGGTTGGCCCACTATGCCACTCTCAAGCGTGGGGGTACCATCAGGAGCCTTGCAGCCCTCACTCAGCCATAGCCTGTGCCTCACGCTTGCTTCTTGCTCGGGATACTCTGAGCGGCAGCTGAGGGCACGCAGGAACCAGTGGACTTGGCAGGAGCCCGCCTGTAAGATAGCCCCTCACCCTGACACGGCCCTGTCCCTCAGATGGGCCATGTCACCCTTGAAAAGCTGCGGGTGCGAGCAGGCTCACATCTCCCTGCCCACATTCTCAGCCTTGGATGTGTCTCGACCTGCTGTTGGCACTACGGGCACACTAGCCTGCAGCCCAGCGAGGAGAGGGTAACGGGCCCACAGCCAGATATCATATCAGAACACACAGCTACTCTCCTATGAGTACTATTGCACGCCACAGCTTCTCGCAGGTGAGCTGTAGGCAGCCTCTGCCTGCTGCAGACAGCTTAGCCCAAGGATTCCATCATGACAACATAGAGAAAAAACACCAAACCCAACAGTGCTCCAGCACTTGTCTGTTTACAGGGACTGGAGATCTAGTCCCTTGGCAGGGCAGGTAAGCGAGGACACAACCAGCACCTGAAAATAGGACCCTAAAGGTTGCCTGGATTCCTTGCTCACTTTTCCCCCCAAGTCTTGGTGATGGGGAACATGTCTGCACCAACAGGAGGTGAAGCTCCACACACAGGATCTCCATCCTGCAGAGTACCAGCATCAAACACAGGTGCTCATTCCTGTGTCCCTGCTAGACAAGGGAGTGGTAACACTGCCTGTACCCTAGATGCTGGGAGAAGAGGTTCAGAGGAAAAAAATGCACAAGTTTTCATAGCAACAGGTGATCTAGCTCTGAGTTTGGGTTTTTTCTCTCCCTATGAAGTAGCATACTGTCTTAATTTGCAATTCATAACTTTTCTTTTAAATTAAGCAGCAAAGTTGTATTGAATCGTGCTGAACTGCTCTGTAAAACTGTCCAGCAAACAAACATTTTGGCTTCAGCTGGAAACACTATTCCCTTCCTACTCCTCCAACTTTGCCATTGTTCATGAAACCCTTAAAATGAGTTACTCTTCACTAGGTCACTCCAAATACTACTCAGGCACTTACACAGATGTTTTCTCCTCCCCAGGATGACTCAATGGTATCAGCTACAACAACTTGATTCTAAGTTTTTAGAGCAAGTTCACCAGCTGTACGATGACAGCTTTCCTATGGAAATCAGGCAGTACCTGGCACAGTGGCTGGAAAACCAGGATTGGTAAGCATGGAAATTGGAGATAGGCAGTGTTCTCATACAGGTGGTTATGGGCAGCAGCAGGATACCAGGGGAGCAAGCTGCTGGGGGAACCTTTGCTGGTAGGATGCCTCAGTAGCTGCATGGCATCCTGCTTTAGCCCTTCTCTAGAGGGACCTGACACCTGGGGTAACAAAGGCACCATTGCATATTTCCCTTGGTCAGTTTGTACCAGAATTGGCTGGTTTAAGACTGATGTTCCTACCTCAGCAGCACAGACTCTGTCTGTTGGCAACCTTTGAACTCTAAAGATTTACATGGAGCATCTTTTAGAAGAGGTGGTACAACACAGATGCATCAGGTTCACTTTCAGCTTCTTGATGTGTGTGGAGTTCACAGAAAATCACAGAATTGTAGGGGTTGGAAGGGAGCTCCTGGGGTCCAACCCCCCTGCCAAAGCAGCTCCCCAGCTCATACTGCACAGGTCGGCATCCAGACGGGGCTGGAATCTCTCCAGAGAAGGAGACTCCACACCCCCCTGGCCAGCCTGTCCCAGGGCTCTGGCACCCTCACTGGGGAAAAGTTCCTCCCCATGTTGGTGTGGAACTTCCTGTGCTCCAATTTGCAGCCATTGCCCTTTGTCCTGTCTCCACAGACACTGAAAAAGGGCTGGCCAATTTCCCCTGCACCCCATACTTAAGATATTTATAAACATTGATTAGGTCCCCCCTCAGTCTTCTTTTCTCCAGGTTGAACAGCCCCAGCTCTCTCAGCCTTTCCTCATAGGATAGATGTTCCAGGCCCTTCATCATCTTCATAGCCCTTCTCTGGACTCTCTCCAGGAGATCCCTGTCTTTTTTTATACCAGGGAGCACAGAACTGGACACAGTACTCCAGGTAGGGCCTGTCCCACCTGGAGTTGTAAATGGAGTTGACCAAAACAACGGCAAGAACACCACAGAGAAACAACACTTCTGTATCAAAGAAAGTCAGATGAGAAAATGAAACTGGCCTATGTTTAAAGCTCTCCTACTGCTTCATACACACTACAGCTGAAGGGGGGAAGTTAAGAATAATAGTAGTCCTGTGTGCATTTCGTGACTGTTGTATTGAAAGTGTATTTAACACAAGCATGCCTTAAATTATTCTAGGGAGCACGCAGCCAACAATGTATCCTTTGCAACGGTGCTGTTCCATGACCTGCTGTCACAGCTCGATGACCAGTTTAGTAGGTTCTTGATAGAAAACAACTTTTTGCTGCAGCACAACATAAGGAAAAGCAAACGCAATCTTCAGGTATGGCTGGGGTATACCCTCACTCATTTGCTTGAATTGCTTCAGCAGAGCAGTTGGGATGCCACTAAGCAGCTACCCTGCCACGAGATGCTCTCGTAGACAATGTGAGAATTCTAATTTAAAAGGCAGAATTCAAGTGTTGTTTGATTTTTGTTTTAATTTGCTACAGTCAGAAAGTTACAGTTTTGTTACCAGCACAGTTACAGTTTCTGAGAACTCCAGAAAAAAAGGAAAGTTACTGTTTGTGAAGCACTTACTCTGTGTATTTGCGGCTCTTACTCGAATGTAGTTTCACTTGCCCCACCCCTTCCCCTGCCAGTTTCCTCAGTGTCCTAACAAGCTTCTGGTGCAGAAGAGAGACAGGGGAAGAAGGCCTTCCCATATCACCAGAGGATTTCAGTCAGTAGCATGGTCCACATTGGATAGTGCCCTGTGCATCCCATGGCACTAACAGAGAAAAGGCCCAACGCCATTGGCAGTTAGTGGCAGTGAACTACCTCTCTCAGTCTTCCCTGGAGGACTTCATCCCAGAGGGTCTTCCATAAAGTCACCTTCTCCACAGCCTATTTCCCACCCACCTAGCCTCTCAAGTCAGCAACTAGGGGAGCAGAATACAACCAGGCTGTACTTGTCTGACAGCAAGTGCAGATCACTCAAGGCGGCTGATGCAGGTCAGCAAGCCCCTAGGACAGTACCCAGTCCAGAGCCTGCTTCAGCATCATGTGCATGTTAAAAACAGCCAAGCTGAATTTGTATCCAGCCTTGACTGTATGTTAAGCAGCAGCTACCATATCTCCTTTACATCACCAACGTAAGAGCCATCTGTACCTATCAAACTAGGACAGACACCCTTCCAAACCAGCAGCTATACTTCAAAGGTACAGGAGGGAGGGTGGCTCTCAGGGGAGAACTTCCCCCATGAACATCTCCCTCCCTTTTCTTTCATGTGGCATCCCACCTCTTCATAGCTAACAAACTAAAATAGACACTGGTTCACAGAGCTGGTTGCTATTATGCTCCCTGTAGTCTTGGAGCATGATGTGAGCCACACAGTCACACAGAGATCTTTTAGCCAGTCAGTTTACCAAAAGCCAAGAGCACTATCCAAGTGTGAACTTCAGTAATAGTTTCTCTCTAATGTCAGGATAACTTCCAAGAAGACCCAATACACATGGCAATGATCATCTACAACTGCCTGAAAGAAGAGAGGAAAATACTGAACAGTGCCCAGTTGTCTAATCAGGTAACTTAGCCTTGGAACGGTCTGCTGCAGTTTTCTCAGCCTTTTTCTGTTGTATAGGACAGAGAGCAACTGAAAGAGGAAACAGGCTGTTCTCTATCTACCCAACATGGTTTTTTAAGACAGAAAAAGTGAACCAACTCTATTAGTTGGACAGCATGGCTTGTTTGTGCTGTACGAGGCATCTAGAGGGAAACTGCAAGGAACTAGTTTTTATGCATATGCTTTTCTAATGCTTCAGTAGTATATCCTGATGTGCGCATCAGATTTTATTACAGTTCAGTAATTAGTGCTTGCCTTATGTCTCCAACAAGATTTTAGCTTCTTGCTGCTGTGTTTTACTCCTTAATTTACATCATATTGAGGTGCTGAGCCCTGGTGCTGCTCCAGACAGTTATCTCTGGAAGAAAAACCACATCACTTTCCTTCCCACTGATCTCCAAGTGTTTGTTTTTTTTTAAATGAAGCCCATTCCTTTCCTCTGAACCATAGGTAAAGCCATATCCTTCTCTTTCTTCATCTGTTCTGACTTTTCATCATGTGTTTTTCCTTGGCAAGGAGAACTATTTTGCAATAGAAGTTCTGCAGTTGGGAAGAGGGATGCAAGTTATGTAGCTAGATGTAATCCACTTACCTACTAACAGAGTGATGACTGACCAAGCACATTGACTTCTGATACAGGAATGCTTTCCTGCAGAGCAGGGGTTTTGGATGTGTTTCATAAAGAGTGGGAAGAGCACCCAGGGGCAGGCTTTCAGCAAGGGACCTAATGCAGCTCCTGGAAAAGCATGGCTGACACAGCCATTCCCTAATGCCTCATAGCTGCATCACAGCTGTTCAGTTTCTGTTCTGGCAGATGATGTAAAGCACACACAACTGCCTTTCCAGCGTGCAGTACGTTTGTGTCATCAGAAAGGGAAATGGATCCTCCTGTACTTGCTAGGTGCAGCACCACATCCTACCTATTCTTTCTGGTAAAGCATCTTGCTTCCCAAAGCCAACTTAGAGCGAGCACGATCCGGAGCGTCATAAAAACCAAAGGAGAATCCCAAGTGTCAGAGTGTGTGCAGATTGCCTTAGCGCTCCGAGTTAAACCTATGAAGGGGAGGCCTCCACCACTTTCCCCAAAATAAATACTCAAGGTAGCCTTAGCTTACGTTAGTCAGAGGAACAATGTATACCTGACTCCCTATTAGAAAGACAACCTTCTAACAGTTGCTGATGTGTGGAACAAGCACAACTGTGTTTCAGATCCTGATGCTCTCCCCAAGCTGTGTTATACAGTGAGCTTCCTGAAGGCTACTGGGGCCAGCTTTCAGAGAAACTGTACAGAGCACTGAAAAGCACTCAAAGGGCACTGTAGGAGAGAAGTTACATACCAGGTTATCCCATCTGCCTGTGCTCAGACCTGCCATGTTCTTGCTCTTAGCCTGTTTCTCCCCTTATTCCGTATGGATGAGTCTAACGCTACACGTGGACATCATCCAACACGTATGGTTGCTGATTCCTCAAGATACACAAAGACAAGCAAACAGAACAGATTTGTGCAGAGAGAAAATAGAATATAGGATTATATTGCTATGATAAAAAAATGCAGCATCCTCACACATTTTTACACCCCCCCTCCCCACTGTCCCACCTTGCCTCTTGCAAAGCTCACTTGCTCTGAAAAAATTCTATTCAGATTTTATAATATAAAAAGAAGTCCAAGCCATGCTTGGAGCCATTTGCCAACACAAGCCACTGACTTGGATTAAAGAGAAAACTATTTGCTGTCATGGGTCACCCTGGTTTGACTTCCGTTGTTCTCTGCTTGCCCCCCTCAGATGGAAGTGGGGAACGTACAGAACACTGTGATTGGGATGCTGGACAAACAGAAGGAGCTTGATGCAAAAGTGAAGGCTGTGAAAAACAGTGTTGTAGTAAGTATAATGTAACGATTTAAGGTGGTGTCCCTCAGTTCATGTGTATTGAAAAAGCTTTCAGTACCTAACACTAAAACAACAAGTAAAATTAAGGTAGCAGTTTTATTGTCAACTATCACTAGTGCCTGAAAATCCAAAGTGATCGTTGCCAGCAGCACTGTAGTGCACATTGGGATTTGGCTGGTTTAGCAAGATGAAGTTTCTTATGCTTGAGTTTTAGCAACAAGTGTTCTACCTCTCTGAAATACTATCAACTGAGGAAGAGCTCTTAAGCAGTCACGTGGTGACCATGTTGTTAATTGGAAGATAAACTTTCAGTTTAAATACTGTTGTGACAGAAAGCTTATCTCCAAGCAATATTTCAGAATTCTAAGGTCTGTTTAAGATGCAGGGCACTGTTCCAAGTTTTTCCACTGTAGCCTAGGTTCTCCTGACTTTGGTAAGCTTACATGGCTAGACAATGATGGCTTTCCCATATTTTATAGTTAACAGATGTTAATTAGCTGAGAAGAGGAACAGAAGGTGACTAGAAGGCCATGAAGTTTAGGGCTATTTCCTGTTAGGGAGTTCCATGAAAAGGCATTGCTGTAATACTGGACTTTGTCCCTGTAAATGGCTGGTGCCAGGCAGCTCCTAATCAGAAGTCTTGCATTATGTGAAGGCACTGAATAATTGTGGCCATTTTCATTTGCACTTCATAGGATGTGGAACAAGACATCAAGACATTAGAGGATATGCAAGATGAGTATGACTTCAAGTGCAAAACCTTGCAGAACAGAGGTAATTTAACCAAGGACGTACAGTATTGCATGTAGTTCCCAAGAGTACATTTTGCTGTCCTGTATCATGAACTTAAACCTCAAGAGACATAGCCAAACTTACCGATTACGCCCCTCTTATTAATTCTGCTTTATGCTGAAGCCTGAATTCCTAAAAAACACATTCTCCACATGTGCCAGTTTTCACAGGAAGAAAGAGAACCTCTGTGACAAGGGTCCTTTGTAATTTACATCCCTTTGCTACCAGAAATGGCAAGCCCTATAGACTCTGTGACCATTCAACCACCAAGTAATTTTATACACCTCTCTGCCAGCTGCTATTTCAGACACCTTCCCTGCATCAAGCTCTGTAAGCCCTTGCATACAGAGGGAAGCACTTGCAGCTGTAGCCCACACTGGTTTCATTCTATAGACCTGTCTCTGACTTGGGTCTAGAAAAGGCTTCAGTTTCCAACACAGATTAGCAGTTGACTGTCCCTCAGAAGAGGGACATGTTTGGAAGATACCAAGGGGAGCACGGAGCCATAATCTTGCTCTTTGCACTTGGGGGCAGGTGGTACTTCTGTGAGGCAGGCAGAGGCATCTGGCTTAAGGTCAGTAGGCAGCAGAGATAGAGTAGCTCAGGCCACCACATAGGATCCAGCTGCTGGGTTACACTCAGGAGGCTGTAAACACCCTCCCTTGCACAGATACCCTCTGTTGCCAGGTGAAGTAATTGAGTGATTCAAGTCTGAAGTCAGCATGAGAACAAATTGCTCCGTGTGTATCTTTACACAATATATTCATCATTTTAACTCGTGTTCTTGCTAAAAAAGCAAATCTGACTCATGCTTCACTTCACTGGGATAGGGGCTTTTCCTTGCATTAGTGCTTTTAAGTGTAAACTCTGTACTTTGAGAAGGAGGAGAGGAGAGATTGCAAGAAAAACCTAGGATTCAAATATTTCCTCCCTTAGGAAGGTATCCTTCACTTGACATCAGCCAGGCAGGTCCCCTGTTCCCCACAGTGTTTCCTCCACCTGTACTTCCCTGTTGTCACAACAGCATGACCTGTTGCACCCCTCCAGCCTCACCTCCACAATCTGGACTTATTTTACAGAGCACGAGTCTAACAGTGTGTCCCAGGAGGAATACAAGAAGGAGCAGATGAATCTCAACAAGATGTTTTTGTCACTTGACCTCAAGAGAAAGGTAGCACTCTCGTTTTCTTTCAGAAGACAAACAGCACTTTGTTTTGAACACGTTCTCGTTGGCTTGGCATAACAAATTATAGGAAGCATCAGCTCAAACTAAGGCATCATTCTTTCCACCCTGACTGAAAATCTAACTCAGCTGTCAGCAGTTCTCTGGCAGCCTTTATCACACCATCAGGTAAAGCTAAAAGAACAGTGAAAGGGAAAAGCATCCTATCCATGGACATGTTTTTGAGGAAAAAATGATTAGAGACTCACAGCTCCATTAGAGTTAATGTGCTCACTCCCATTGCAGTGCTCAAATCTACAGCAAGTGCTGGGTGATCCCAGAGACAACCCTGGGACATGGGAATGCAAGACCTGGCTCCTTAGAATTCAGCAGTACTGACCAGGCATTGTTTCTCTACTCACTCTAACAAACACTCCAGCTAAAGAGCAGCAGGTGTTTTAGGAGACATCCTCTGTTGACAAGCTATTACTTTGAGGGCCTTGCAGAGTTTTGCAAGACAGATAGCATTAGCTAAAGCAGTACTTAAGTTTTTCCTGTGTAAGGTAATTTTAATAAACAGAGTATCCTTAATTTTCTCTGTAGGAAGTGGTGAACAAGATAGTACAGCTGCTGAACACCACAGAACACACGCAGAGTGCTCTTATTAATGAGGAGCTGGTGGAGTGGAAGCACAGGCAGCAGACTGCATGTATTGGTGGCCCACCCAACGCCTGCCTTGACCAGCTACAGAGCTGGTAAGTCTCCAGTCAAGGCCAGGAACTTGAAGCATGTTATGGAGGAACACCAGATGTGCAGAATACACTGATTATTTACATTACACATTTTCATTCTATCACAGCTTAACTACATTTCATTGATTTTCTTACCTCACCACATTTCTAATTAGCAAGAAGTGTTCTGAGTGCCCTGCCTAGCCCTTGGGGACAGTCACCTGACTGGTGTCTCAGCAGTATTGCAATCCAAAAAAAAACCAAGCTGAAAGTAATAAGCTCATGTGATTTTAGGTTCACCACCGTTGCTGAAAGTCTACAGCAGGTTCGCCAGCAGCTCAAGAAGCTTGAGGAGCTGGAGCAGAAGTTTACTTATGACCCTGATCCCATCACAAAGAACAAACAAGTTCTGCAGGACCGAACACACAGTCTTTTCAAACAACTCATACAGAGGTACCAGGCAAGAGTCTCTGTGTTTGCGTGAACAAGTGGATGGAGGGCACCATCCCTCCTGTTCCCCCAGTATTTCCTGTGTGCTAACTTGGCATTTTCTGAGGTTTTTTCCCAAGTTTGTCACAAGCATTGAACTAAGTGACCATTGTTAAGATATACCCTGTCTGGGTTTCCACAGGCTTAGGCCTGCAGAGAGGGTTTGTGGTAGCCACCGCTTCAGGTCGTGGGAGCTGTGCTACAGTACATGTGGGTTGTGGGGTCAAGCTCCTGGGCTCTTAGTCCATTTCTTGCTTTAAGCTTCAGCCCTGCAAAGGGCTATTTACCTGTCAGGTAAATAGAGGGAAGAAGCTATCCATGCCCAAAGTAAATACACACTAGATTCTCCAGCGCTTTGCCTCTGGATGCATCCTTTTTGTCTCCAGCAGAGGGAAGCCAGCCATATCTCTGTACCATCTCTGTGATGCAAGTTACTGTAACATACAGTTGTTCCACATAAGATCAGGGTTCCATTCTGTAACCATGCAGCAGACAAGCAATTCATGCTTGCAGAAGACTTGAAAGTGGCAGGTAGGAGCAGGGGCTTAGATAAAGTAGGTAACACTGTTATGGGCAGCAAGAACCCAGAGCTCCAGAGTCCCATTCAAATGCTTTGGCCACTGATCTTCACTTGGAAAGCACAGTGACTGCTTTCCAGGGAAGCAAAGGCAGTGAGGAAGAGCTGTCTGGCTGCTGCTTCACTAAGCTGCTGCTGAGATCTCTCAGCTAGGAGCATACTGAAAGGAAAAGTCTCCACACTGCCTAGGGCTCCGTAACGGTACAACCCAAAACTGATGTCTACACTGCACAGCACCACGCAAAAGGTGCCCAAAGCAGTAGCAGTTTTGGATGCATCAGCACAGGTTAGCCTCAGGAGACTGGTTTATGTGGTTAGCCAGGCCTCAAATCCCCAGCCAGCTTATCCAGCTCTTGGGCAGGTGTTGTTACACAGGACAGCCTCACCATGCCATAACAGTCAGACTTCAGCAATCACTGGCAAAGGAAGCATTCCTCACTTGGATTGTGCTGGTTACATCACAGCTTTTAAGTGCTGTTTGAGTTCAGGGAAGTTAGATGTAGCACTCTTCCCTCCTAAAGCCATCAGAGTATTTAGGAAGAGCCAACACTCAAATCATTTGATACTTGTATCAACAGCGCTACAAATACTGCAAGTGAAAACACCCACATGCAGACCTCTGGGTAGATTGAAACTGAGTGGGGAAAGCATGCAGTACCAGTGGGAGATCACCATTCTTTTGAAGGCCACTTCTTAATGCAAGTTCTTACTGTTTAAAGACAACACTGATAAATGGAACTGCCTTTAACCTGTTCTTTCTGTAGCTCCTTCGTGGTGGAGCGGCAGCCTTGCATGCCCACGCACCCTCAGCGGCCGTTAGTTCTGAAGACAGGAGTACAGTTCACTGTAAAGCTGAGGTATGTTTTCCTTTCCCCCCCCAATCTTGTTTTGTGGTAAGCCAGTCATGCCACAGGCTTTCTGCAGCTCAGAGAGCATTGCAAGTCTTACACAGGAGCCAGAGTGCTCATGTCAGGAGGAGGAAAGCACTATGCCAGGGGATGTCTCCCAGCACAATTTAACTTGCATTTAGCTTTTGCCCTTCAACAGAAAGAAGCAGGAGGTACTGAGTATAAAAAACCCACCTCAGAACTCACACAGACCACTTTGTCACATGGAAGAACTCATCAGCCCATCTAGCTTCCTCCCTAAATCAGGATCTGTGATCAGTGTCTACAGACCTTACAAATTCATCCTGTCACCACAAGCATGACATCTTACATGGAGCAAGCTTAAAGCCTGCACATACCCCTGAGTTTCACGGCTTAGATACACCTGTGATGAGCAGTGCAAAGAGAACCTGTCTTTTATAAGCAGCTGCAATTGCAAAACTAAACAACTTTCTCTTTCCAGATTGCTGGTGAAATTGCAGGAACTGAACTACAACTTGAAAGTCAAAGTTTTATTTGATAAGTACGTTGCATTTTTCTTATCCCTATGCACACTAATGGTAAGCAGCCCCCATGCTCAGAAATCCAAGAGGCAGACATGTTTTAAGTGGTGAGGTGGCCAGGAGCAGGCTGGCTCTCCCTGGCAGCAGGTACATCATCCCTTTCTCTTACCCACACTCTTGCTCCAAGTCCCTGTCTGCCTTGAGACACATGCCACAAAGCACGGAAGGCCTCTGCACTTGCTTTAAAGGGGAGGCAGAGAAATGGGACAGCCTCTCCAAATTAACAAGAGAGGCTGGAGGGTCAGGAAAGGAGGCTCAGCTTTTAAGTAGATGGGTTTTCTTCTCCACATTTGAGTCTAAGTGGTATTCTGTTCACTTGGAACAGATCTGGGGTCCAGAAACTGGCATGAAGTGAGGGAAAGGAAAAGGAGTTCTTACATGGATGTGGGCCCTGAGGGTTTGTGAAGTGCACTAGATAGAATGCAATTCTCAAATCTTGAGTGGGGGGAAAACTGATTCAGGTGATGCAGCAATTCATTCAACAAGTCGTATGCTGATTTAGAATGGCTGCTATATATTTTTCCCCCTCAGGGGCAGAGGTACAGCCTGTGCAGTAAAAGAGAGGACTTGCTTTGGTTATGGAGGGCCCATAGCAAAGTTTAAGTCTCAGCACAAGATAGCCTGCATAGCACAATATTTTGCCTGCTTGTACCAGCTGCCTGCCCCACCCACCCCACACCCCCCCCCCCCATTGCACTAAAGATCTCTCAGAAGCATTTTGCTGGTTCTCAGTCAGTTACTAGAACAGAAGTGATTTCTGTCTGTGGCAAAGCCTTTAAAAAATGTCATTTTTGTCTTCTTTTGACAGAGATGTAACTGAGAAGAACTCAGTCAAAGGGTACGTGTCATTACAGTTCAATATACTAATGGTGGGTTCTGCTCTACATGAACATGGGACACTCCTCTCTTCTCTCTCTTTTTGTGAAGGTTCAGGAAATTTAATATTCTGGGCACCAACACAAAAGTAATGAACATGGAAGAGTCTACTAATGGAAGCCTAGCAGCAGAATTCAGGCACTTGGTAGGGGATTTGGTTTTTCTTCTGTTGACACATCCATTCTGTTGTGTGGGTAGGGGGTGTGCTAGGAAGGAGACAAATTGCTTTTGTTATTGAAATCATAGTTTATTTTTACATAAGAGGAACTGGGAATCTCAGGGCATGGTTTTTTGTTGTTGTTCTTTCTATAGTATTTATTCTGTTTTAATATTTGCCTTTGTTGCTGAAGCAGGGCCAGAAAGGCAAACCGGCATTTGCTGCTATACAGCTGATGTTGCACTGAGTTCTCTGGAGGAGAAAAGGAAGCCTAGAAGTGCTATCATGGGCCTTTCAGAGGGAGACCCATAGGCAGAGAAAGTTTGGAGATGTGTAAAGTGCATTGAAACTGGAGGAGAATTGCCTAGGAGGGGGCAGCTACAAGAAATGCGGTCCTTCAGCAGACTGCACAGCACCTGATGTGCAGATTGTAAGGACAGAACCACGAGAAAAGAAAGGCTGTAAGCCCTGAACCTGTGAATGAGGAAGTCTCCCTTCATTGTCTAGAACAGACTCTGCCTGGAGTTTATTGTCCAGGTCAGAGGGGGGCTTTGATAAGCCAGTATTTAATCTGATCCTTCCTGATTTCATACCCTTTCGGTTCTTGTAAAGGTGTTAAATGAAAAGGGTGCAGTATATGATTTCACAGATCAATGCTTGTAAGAGAACGTTACCTATAGGATAATCCATTGGCTTCCACATCTTAGCACCAAAGAGGAGGCAGTGCTAGTGCAGCAAGCTTGCATACAGTTGAGCAACTAGAGCATGCAAACATTTGCATCCCTTATTTTTGTTTGTGGCCAAGGTAAATGAGTGACAAGGGGGTTTTTGTTCCTTTGCAGCAACTGAAAGAGCAGAAAAACGCAGGAAGCAGAACAAATGAGGTAAGCAGAACCCCCCCCTCACTCATGAAGCTTCTGCATGGCACTAAAGAGGCATTCAGGCAATGAAGACAATGCTCTGCTCAACACCATGACAAAACAGGGTGACATATCAATAGGAGAGGAGTTCAGGGTTTGAGAACTGATCCCTGCAGGATGTGGCTACACATGGGAACTACTGCCAGAGTGGTGCCCCTGCAGACTCAGTGGCACCTGGCTTTAGCAGGTGTTTCTGGGAAGAGCAGACTTTTTACATGGCTTTGGGGGAGGAACCAAAAAAGTGCCTAGGAAGTACCCAGTCTAACAGGCAGCTATCACTTGACTTAGACCTGTAAGCCATTTCTGATGTCCACAGCAAGTAACCTTGGGTAGAGAAGGGTTTTTCCCCCCACCCTCCATGATAAATCCCTTGCCTTGCCCCCAAACAAGTTTTCAGTCCCTGAAAGGTTTTATTGTTTGGGTTTTTAACTGCCTTTTTTTCCTTCAAGGGGCCTCTTATTGTAACAGAAGAGCTTCACTCTCTGAGCTTTGAGACACAGCTGTGCCAGCCTGGCTTGGTAATAGACTTAGAGGTATGTCTTGGATGGAAGAGGAATGGACTTAAATTTCTGTATATCACTCACACTGATAGTCTAAAATTTTTTTTAAAGTACTCAAAAATACCACACTCATAGTTATTTCAAAATATATGACTGACTTTACAACATCTCTGTATACATGCATACAGTGAGGATGCATTCAAGCCTCTGGTAACCAGCCCTGTGCTTTAAGCTTTCTAGGTATCAGTTCCCATTTATTTCAGAAGCAGCATGCCAAGAACTCTGCTGCTATCAGTGCTGTTATAACTGACACTAATGGAAACCTTTATCTGAGGGGAAAAAATAAAGTCACCCAAGTCTTGCCAGTACTGCATCATGCTGACACTTTCTCCCCTACATACAAGCTCCAGGGAAAGAGTTCAGACCACACAAGCAGGAATTGCAATGGAAATGTTTGTATGGGTGATCTAGAGGACAGCTGCAGCAGGGGTACAGGATAACCTGCCACCTTTCCTTCTTTGTCCCTTTCAGACCACATCCCTTCCCATTGTGGTGATCTCCAATGTGAGCCAGCTTCCAAGTGGATGGGCTTCTATCTTATGGTTCAACATGCTGTCTACTGATCCCAAGGTATTTAAAACCCACAAACACCAAACCGATCAGCCCCCCACCCCCAGCTCCTGTGTATGTGCAGGAGGAGCCTCTGCAGTTCCCAAAGTCAGAAATGGTGGGTGTAACTTCCAGGTACTGTCTGTATACAAGTGGCTGCTGCCTTTTTCCCCATGCAGATAACTGAGTGAAGAGACACACAGTGACCTACTTACCTATCCTAAACAAAGCGAGGGTTGAAGCCCACGTGAGGGCATTATACACTGTACTGGGTATATAAAGCACACAGCAGCTAAATAAACATCCGAGAGTTCAAGCACAGGGCACTTGGCTAGCACAGGAATTCTACCCACTGGGAGGTGGTGTGTCCAAAGGACAGGCCCAGAGGTTGCTTTTCCCAGTGAAGAGCACACATCAGGCCAGCAGCCTGCTATTCCTGAGTTGTGTCAATCTGACATCCATCCTTAAATCTGTGTTTTGCTCTGGCAGTACACTTTAAGTGGCATTCCAAAGTCATGCTGACTAACCCTAGATTGTATTTTTTCCCCTTCCATTCTAGAACTTGTCCTTCTTTCTGAATCCACCTTATGCAAAGTGGTCTAAGCTTTCTGAAGTTCTGAGCTGGCAGTTTTCCTCTGTAACGAAGAGAGGACTTAATGCAGACCAACTGAGCATGCTGGGAGAGAAGCTACTCGGTATGGCCTCCTCTTCCATCTCCTTAAACCTCTCTGTCTGAGCAAGCAGGTGGCCTGTTTGAATTGAAGCTGATTCCTTTCTGCAGCCTGCTTTCAGTCTTCACTTCCTCCAGCACCTTCTCACTGGGGCACCACCACTTTGGAGCAGCAAAGCCTTTCCCAGTTCCCAGCACAGCAGAGTTTGGAAGCAGCGGTCAGGCCATGACCAAGCCTGCAGCTGTAGCTTTGGAGCTCTGTGTGTTGGAGCAGGGCAGAGCAGGGCTGCTGAACCAACACCTTTAGTCAGTGTTTGAGGTGGCTGTTCCTTGGATTTAAAAACAAACCCCCAGAAAGCCACCTCCATTAATTTTAACTCCATGCCCCCAGTCTGGAGGGTGGGGGTGTTTATCTGTGTAAACACAATTACAAACTCTCTGAAACTATTAAGTGGTACCAAGTACAATGCAGCCCAGACAAAAGCCCTTCACAATAGCCTGACCAGCCCTGGATTTTGTCTTCCTAACTCCTTGTCAGTTTGCCTGACAGGCAGGGCACTTGACACAGCCACCAGGCCTACATAGTAGGCTGTAGTTAAAGAGCTGTTAGTTCAGTATATTCCACCAACCCAGAGTTTCAGGAAGCCTTTGTATTTAAAGGAATTTGACCAAAGTAGGGTCTGGGAGTCAACTATAGCATTCTGGTCTCACATGCTCTTCCTCTACCATCCCCAGGACATCAGATGGGACAGAAAGCTCACTGATTTAATAGGTTACTTTTGGGGATTCTGCAAGGAGATTAATTTTTATTAGTGTAGTTAGCCATTAGGAAGGGAAAGTGACCACTGACCTGTTCCTGTGGTCAATCTGCAGTTCAGATCTTCAGGGATTCTCTGTCAAACTCCAAGTAGGAATGCTATTTAACTCTCACCTCTACAGCTAGAAGTATTTTACTACTAAAAAAATCCAGGTGGCTGAAGGCAATACACACAGGATCCCATAGTACAAGGGGGTCTATTGGGCTGCCAGGATACAACTCATCTACTGCTTTTGTGATGTGAAAGTTGGAAGAATCTTGGTCTGAAGTATCAAAAACTCTCCCTGCCCCAATCTATTCTGGGAGAGATGAGAGGGAAAAGCAGCAGATCCCTGACTATTGAAAACCATAGCATGATCTGTAATGGAAAGATTTGGCTCCAAAGACAGTCAGGGTCTGCAAAGATCTAGCTACTGTAGCCACAACATGGGATTTTCTTTGCTGTGATTATGAAACACTGTTGACAAGAAAATAAGGCAAGTGAGGAAATGATTGCAACAGGAGTGAAATGAGTCTTTGGTTGGGGCAGCCCTGGGAGCCAGAAGTTTCTGGGGCAATATCCTACAAGAGTCACCAGGATTGAGGCAGAGAAGTGCTTGATCTCAGAAAGATGATGTGGGGTCTGCTGAGCACCTGCAGGAAAGCTTCCAGGCTGCAGGTTTCCCATTTAGTCAGAGAAGATAGGTGCAGGACCTCAGTCTCCTTCCTGGAAGCATTTTGGAGCTGGCCAGCACCAAGTGAGGCACCCTGTAGAGAGCATCAGGTGGAAGTTGCTCCTGTTACACAAGGCCTGTTCAGATACACGTGGCCATGCAGCAAGCTTCTCCAGAGGGGAACTCTGCACCCTCCCTGTGCTAGCTGGGAGACACCATAACCTTGCATTTCTTTTCTTTCTTAGTCCAACAGCTCAGAGCTGTACCTAAGCACTGAGAAACTCCATACTAGAAGTACTTTTTTTCCAGCCTCAGTAAGTAACTGTCACTGTTCTGCACAGGGCCAACAAGTGGAGGATCTCACGATGGCCTCATTCCTTGGACAAGATTCTGCAAGGTACAGGCACAGCTAAAAAAGCCAAGGCAGAACAGGGAGCTTCGTCTTGGGGTGTTGGGGGTTTTTTTGGGTGGGTGGTTTGTTTGGGATTTTTTTTTCTTCTCTCAGGTGCTTTCTTTTTCAGCAGCATACTCTGATTTTTCTAGAGCTTAAATGGCTGATGGAGGTTTTAGTGGTGAGGCTGTAAGAGCAGCAGGAGAAGGGAAGAGGCTTGTAATAGCAAGGAGCAGGTTCAGCCAGGTAAACAATATAGAAAAACACCTTTTAAACAGAGCATCTTCATTATTATGAACACAGCTGCTATTAGTAGTTCTCATTAACCATCACAGAAAGCATCAAAAACCCCAGCAAGGTGACCAATTCATCTGTCATAGCAAAGGACACTTACCAAACCAGGGGCAACTGGATTAGAGCAAGGATTAGCACAGGGCAGCCAAGAGGGGCAGCACGATGGCAAAAGGCCACACATGAGCTGTCACAACCCTGGCTGTAGCAGGGCAGGAGAACTCTGCACTTCTTTTGGCTTTAGACCCTAAGCTGGTGTAGGTAAGCAGGAGATGACAGCAGATGGGGACAGACTCCAGGGTAAGAGCAAAGCTCCAGTGACCTGAAAACACTGAAGAGGGATGACTTATACAGGTCTCACGAGGGACTGAAATCAGAGTCTGGACAGAAAGCATCCCAACACTGGTCTGCCAGCCAGCCAGGCTGAAGGCTCCAGTAAGGACAGTGCCCAGGCAGAAACCAGCCTTTTCTCTGTCCACAGACCAGGATTGCTGCATTGGGAGGAGATGGATCACACACATCTGTGTGTGCCGTAGGCTCAGGCAAGCATCCCTCTCCCACTGTCCCATGCCTTTTGATTCAACACATGCCTCATTCCTAATAGTTTCTGCCCTCCTGGGGTAGGGAAACAAAGGGAGAAAGTCCTAACAGAATATGGGGATGGTGAGAAGGAAAAGGGAGAGAAAATTGGAAGAACAAGCAGGTGCTGGCAGGATTGAGAGCTTGCTTCCTCTGCTTAATGAAGCTCCTGGTAAGTTACCCCTGTTCTCCCCCCTCTCACCCATGCCTTTACATATTTTGAATTTCAGGAAAATATAAATGATAAGAATTTCCCCTTTTGGCTGTGGATTGAGGGAATCCTGGAGCTTATCAAGAAACACCTCCTGTGTCTCTGGAATGACGGGTAAGACCTGACTAAAGTTAAGATTGACATGGCCAGTGCCTCAGACCTTTCATTTCAGCTAGCAGCTGCACCCTCAGGCTGCAGGGATGTTTGTGCAGAAATTTTGGACCCAAAACCCCCCAGAAAGTCTGAGGCAAATAAGGAAACCTGTGATGAGGCAGCTGCTTTTAAGCAAAAGCATCCTATGACCGAGCTGTACCACTTAAGTCACGCGCTAGAACAGAGCCTCTCTGGTGTCTGACAGGGAAGGCTGAAGCACCACAAAGCCATGAAGTGATCATCCATCTCTAACACACCTAACAGAAAACTTTCCCTCAGCAAACCTAATCTGTGAGCCCCTCCAGGTGGGAGCAACCTGGCTGCACTTCTGTCTGTGATGTCCAGAAAGTCATCTTTGCTGACCTTACGAGTGTATTATTAAGTAGTAAGGCTCTACCAGATGGAAAGCTGGTTCCATTTGCCCTTTAATGCTACTTTAGTAAACCAGTTAACATACCCATGGGGCTAAACCACAACCTTAGGGTTTCACAGAAAGAAAAAGGTGCAAGTTAATCTCTGGCTTTGAGTACCACCAGTTTGTCCTCTCTCAGCTGGTTTCCTCTTTGTTGGATGGTCACAGGTCTCTGTATTTTCAGAAAGGGAAAAAACCCTCTTATAAAAAAGATTAAGTATTACAGCCTCAAGAACACTTCCCTTTCTACAGGGTGCACTCACTACCAGATTTTTTTTACCTAAAGCAAGCCAGGTAAAAAATCCCCACCAAAACCACAGAGACCAACCAAAAAATTCCACAAACCCTTAAAACAGGGCAGCTTACATAAGCACCTAAAATCTCTAAGCAAAATCATGATGGTTTGGTAGTTTTTGTGCAAAAGGCACTCTCCCTAACACAGTGCACAGAAGGGCAGCAGCAGTGCTTTGTGAGCAGTACTTGTAACTTCATTATTGATTATTTTGAGGAATAAGCAGCACTGCAAAGAAAGCCCAACCTTTAAAAAAAACCACCAAACACAGCACAGTCAACAGCTGGGGTTTGGCCAGGTTTATGCCTGAGTGCTGGCCAGCACAGCTCCCCCCCCAGCACCCATTCCTTTCATTACCACACTGGCCTCCCTGCCTACACAGTGACATTTGCTGAGCACAACGTACCCAGGGGTCAACATCACACCAGCTTAACAGCTCATCCACCTGTATGATTGCTTTTTAGCTTTCCTAGCTGTCCCAGGACAGCTTAGATGTTATGTTGAGGACTAACCTCATCTTTTTCTGGTCAACACAACAGCTGCATCATGGGATTCATCAGCAAGGAGAAAGAACGTGTGTTACTGAAGGACCAGAGTCCAGGAACATTTTTACTGAGGTTCAGTGAAAGCAGCAGAGAGGGAGCAATCACCTTCACTTGGGTGGAAGGATCTCCAAGTGGTAAGTCAGTAACAGAGAAGACCTTTGTCATCAGAAATACAAGCTTACATCAGAACAAGAAGTTCTTGTGCTCTTCCACACCAAGATCCAACACAACAAACCACAGTAGCAGTCCCTGCCCTTACAAGCAGGGGGCCACAAGCCATAGCAGACACACACCTCATTTGGTACAGTCCATAAACCACACAGGATTCTTGAAGGGCAGTTTACAGCCCTTCCATGCCCACATCATAACACTTCCCAGGTACTGCTACTGCCCTGGAAGCTTGTTGAGAGCAAACCAACTGGGCCATCCCTCCACCTCTCTCTCTCAGAAGAGACATGCACATCTACACCCCCCTCCAGACCCTCATCAGAGCTTGTTTTCCCAGGAGAAGTTCACCACAGCCACACTCAGGCCTCCATGCTGCTGTTCTCTCCTACCACTTCACCCCATACACAACATTTCTTTCTCAAAAGGGCTTCCTTTAACTCACAGCCCAACACATTTTGCTCCTCCCCACGTTCTCCCCAGGTAAAACAATAGCCACTTAATTCATTTTCCACCACTTTTCCTTCCTCTTGCTTCCTGAGGAGTAGCTGATGGAAAAACCACCCCTCCAGCTAGCCAGACTACTTATACTCAAGGAAGCCCAAAGCCTTAAAAGCTGCTAAACTCCTCCCCACCACTTATCCAATGCAGGTTCTTCCCTTATCACGTTACTTAAACCAACCCACCTGCCTGGATGCTGCAGCTGTGGGCGCCTCACTTGGATGAGGGCAAGACCTGCAGCAGCTGGAGGGGAAACTGCTGCATGTAGTTGAATGACATTGTCTTCATTGCTGCTTTCATAGCTGAGCCACCCAAAAACAGAGTGGAGAGGGGTGATGGCATTTGGAGCATTTAGGGTGGCTTTATCTGTCCTTATGGTTCACAAGAGCTCTGAGTGGTGTGTGGGGATCAACTTCCTAACAGGCAGTAGTAGAGTTTGAATGACACAGTTTGGAAGAAGGTTGAAAAAGTAGTGCTACTTTAATCAGTTAATGAAATACCCCAGTTAATTTCCACAGACAGTCCCCCCAGTCATTCTGAACACAAACTACCCCAAAAGCCATCACTAGGTGCCACCCCTCCATCTGCCTTCCGACCCCACGGAGCAACTGTCCTTTCCCTTTGACTGCCATTAAGTATTTACCTGCAGCACAGTAGGTGTCCTCCAGGTAAGCCTGGTGTTCACCTGGCCTCTGAATTTAGGAAAGAGGCTGTGGCTTTTCTGGAGAGTTTTAGAAAGAGCCTGGGAAGCACCTTCAGGCGCTGCTGTTCCTCTCTCCCCTCCCCAGAGCCCCAGTTCCACTCCGTAGAGCCATACACCAAGAAGGAGCTCTCTGCTGTGACCTTCCCTGACATCATCCGCAACTACAAAGTGATGGCAGCTGAAAACATCCCTGAGAACCCCCTGAGATTTCTCTACCCAAATATACCCAAAGACAATGCCTTTGGCAAGTACTACTCCAGGCCTAAGGAGGGTGAGTGCTCTAAGTGGCCCCTAGCATGAGGCTTGTTCTCGAGACCCTTGGGGGCCGTGGCATGGGGGGGGAGTGGCACTTGGAGCCAGTGCCTTGGCATTTGGGAGGTGGGAACAAGCACCTGAGCTTCAGCAGGTTAAGAAGAGCTCTGCTTGTGAAGAGGCACGACATCAGAGCTAGTCCAATCAAAACCTGAGTCCAGGATAGCTGCTGGCCCTCTAATGCAGCTTTCACATGAGCCTGTGAGGTATTTCAGACTCCAGGCTCCCACCAGGAGCTGGAGCCCTGACCCCATTTGAGAGTTGCAGGGGGCTGACCTGGGCTGTGGGGGACCTGGCAGCCTGTGTTGGTACAGCTGCACCAGACTTCAGGGGAGGTTTCACTCCCCACTCTCAGTTCAGCAGAAGGGAAAATGTGACAAGAAAACAGAATAAATTACCCAGAGTGCTGCAGAACGCATGGAGGAGAGATCTGCACGTTGTCTGGGGCACAGGCTTTATTTTTGATAGAAAAATGATGGCAATATGAAGTAAACTTGCTAAAAAATGAAAAATTAAGCTTTTTTTTTTCCCTTCCCCCCCTCCTTGAAGCACCAGAGCCCATGGATTTGGATGGTCCCAAGGGAAATGGCTACATCAAGACTGAGTTAATCTCTGTTTCTGAAGTGTAAGTTTCCACACAAATGCTGGATTTCTAGGACTCAATCATACCTTTTTAGCTGTAGTTCTTTTCTCTTCACCGTATTTAAGTTGTAGGTGCCCCTGTCAAATCTTTCCTCTTTCTTTGAGGTTCTGATCACACCTCATACACGCAGTGCTGTCTCTGATACACCATTTTTGGGTAGAAACCCTAGAAACCTGCAGGCAGTTGTACCAGCAAATCATTTCTTGAAAAGCAAGTTCTGGAACAGGCTGCTCAGGGTGGTTGTGGAGTCCCCTTCTCTGGAGATATCCAAGACCCATCTGGACACCGACCTGTGTGATCTGTCCTAGGAAGCCTGATTTGGCAGGGGGCTGGACTCGATGATCCCTTACAACCCCTACAGTTCTGTGAATCTGTGATTGACGTGTTGGGCTCTGATTAGACCGTAGGTCACTGGGTACCCCCAGTTTTCATTTAAAGCCCCACTGGCTTTGCAAGGCGTAGCGAGTTGGCTGGGTCTTCTTCACAAGAGACCTCATCAGTGGCCCTTCTGGCCTCGGAGCCATTCGTGGTAGCCCAGCTGCATCCCTTCCCTTTAGTGAAAGCTTGTCCCTGCTTTCTCCTATCAGCCACCCTTCCAGGCTCCAGTCTCCAGAAAACCTGCTCCCCATGTCTCCTGAAGAGTTCTACGAGGTGTCTCGGATGGTGGGCTCAACAGAGATCGACACTGTGGTACGCATCGCAAGCCGCCTGCGGGAGGGTTGAGCCCTGACTTGCTTTTTAGCCTTTCTCCCCTCCAGACACAGGTCACTTTGCATAAGCTCACACTTCAGGCATGTGGGGGAAGCTGGGATCTGGCGTGGGGCTCAGGTTGCCGGCAGTTGTTCTTTGCGCTTGTTTGTGGGGATGGGGATGGGGTGAGGAACAGCAGAGCAAAGCCCTCCTCTCCAGGGGAGCAACAGGGAGCAGTGGGGGGTGTGACTGGAAGTGTTGCCCTGCTGACACCTCCAAGGTTCTGCCTGTTGGCAGGGTTGTCCTTTTGGGGTGTACTTCAGAAAAAAAAATAATTCAAATTAAAGCATGGCCATTGGGGTTTTTTTCCCTTTCATTTTTCTTCTGGTTAGTTTAATGCTGAGCTGTGAATCTGGTGCTGTCTGGGGAGACCCAGTTGCGCTCTGTGGTTAGCAAAGACTCTGGCTTTGCTTGGTTTAATTCCCACTTACTGTTCTTGTTGCAGATGTGTTCGGCGTATTCAACTTAAAGGTCAAGCTTTTTACTGCATCATTAACACAGCTGATTAGCTTATACATCCCGCTCCGCAGTGACTTGGCAGCTGTACCTCACTTCAGTTCTTTGGGAAGGCCCCACAGCACTCACAGCTCATCAGATTCTCAACCAGTGAAGGTCCACTGGCAACTTCTAACTAGTGGGGACACGAGCAGTGGCCTGGGTAGCCTCCTTACATGTGCTTTTTTGGTTTAGATGTTCTTTGTTAACGGATTCCCAGTTAGCCAGATACAGTGCTAGAGTGGAGGAAGAGAGGATAGGAGTGAGAGGTCCTCAGCACTAACCATGGGAGAAACACACTTCTTTTGGTTGGAGGGAATTGGTTAAATTTAACATTTAAACCAGCCAGCTGTACATAGGCGGCTTCAAAGGAAAGCCAGCTCTTTCACAGAGGTTCTGTTCAGAAAGCTCACACCTTCCATGTTACTACTCCTGAAGAACGTTCATGGCCTTAAATTTTCACCTGCATCACAGAAAGGAGAGAAACACTGCCTCGCTGCGCCCGTGCTGCTGAAGCTTGTCCTGGTTTTATCTCGTCCAAGGGCACGGCTACCGTACCGAGAGAGCAGAAGCCAAAAAACATTGCCCACATTTCATTTCTGTGTCTCAGGGCAGAGTGGTGGTGTGTAGGCCCTTGTGTAGGCCCTGCGGCGCAAGCTGCCTCTGGGAGAGCATGCAGGACAGCACCTTAGAGCTACACTAGCACGTGCTGAGCTTCCAACCCCACGTGTACAACCAAGACGAAAGCCTCTCGGGCTGCAGCCGTGCTGTCCGGCAGTGCTGCTGGAGACGAGACCCTGCTCTTACAGGGTGCAACGAGAGTGTGTTTTTACTCACCCTGCTTAACCTGCCCAGGGGAGGGTCTGGTCACTCCAGTCTGTTATAGTAACATGTGCCTCAGGGCTGTGACAGCTGGAACAGAGCTCCGTTTTTATTGTGAGCTGTGAAGCGGGGCGCCTGTTTCACTGTTGATTTGAGCAGCTACAAGACTCTACGGGCTTCGATAGCCAAGCGGTTCTGCAGCGGGGGGTAAGGCACGGGAAGGTAAATCCATACCGCATAACGGCTGTGGGGTATGCGGCCTTTAGTCCTCCAGCGATGGAGTCGTGCTTCCACCTGAGGAAGAGCATGTTCAGGTACACAGCCACCAGTCTGCCCTTCAGAAGCACTCAATCCATCAGCTGCTGCTTAGACCATAAACAACTGGTTCAGTTTAGCATGCTGTGCCCAGCGAGGCTGACGTGGCCCCTCAAAAGGCCTGAGAAAGAAAGTTTAATGGACCTAGGGCATGCAACACCTGGATTTAAGTGGAGAGCACTGCTACACAGAGTTACCTGTGGCACCCTGCCGTACGGAGGCTAGCAGTGCCACGGAACATCATAACCACTGACTTACTGCTTCTGTCTTACTCTAACCGGCTGAATGTGTATCTGCATTGTAACGCACACCCTGTATTTGTTTCTTGAGCTACACCTTGTACTCACGTCCTGTACTCAGCCCTTTGTTTGCTTAACTTTGTATCTCAGTTTTATCAACCGGGATGAAATCTGCATGTGAGATAGAAAGTGATGGCGTTACTCATCGCTTTGCCTTTACACGGCAGATGGTTCTGGAAATAGTGGGGTGTGGTGTTTGGGTGTCCCATCCCACCCCACCCCCCGTGGAATATTCTTTTGTCATTTTAAATAAATGGAACTGCCAATTGACACTTGTGCCCTTGGTTGTGTGTTTTGGCTGCTTTTCTTATAAAGATGCTGTGTCTGCCAGTAGTTGAACATCTCATCAAGAACTTGTTTGTGCAGCTAAACAGAGCTCAGAAGCCTAAGGCCATATAGATGCCTGTAGTTCAGGGCACTGCTGCAGGCCAGTCTGCATTACAGAGTTCTTGGAGGTGCTGGTCAGAATATTTTTTATTATTATTACTATTATTGCTTGTATCGCATCACTAAACTCCATGTGAATTCTGGATTTGAACTGATCATGAGGATGCCTGATCTACAGCTGTAAACTTTGGGAGCTAGCAAGCTGGCCCACCGCTGCCCTGCCTTATTTTTAATCTGGGGCTATTAAGTCACATGGTCCATTGTCTCACATTTATCGGGCTTTTCTGTTAAACACACAGCCAGAGGAGTAGTAAGGGGACAGAAACTGTGGGTGAGGTGAAGGACAGTGGAACCAAAGGCCAGGAGGAAGCTAGAGCTGTTGAGGGGATGCAGCCAGTCCACTTCAGACCCACAGCATTAACAAAAAAGCAGCCAGCAGCAGGGGACGGCTCTACAAGTGTTTTCTTTTAAAAAAGCAAGACCCCAAAGGGAAGCTAGATCAGATAAACTCACTCTGATTTCCTCTAAGCTCTGCACAAGGGGCACGACCCACAGTAGGTCTTCCTGGACAGCCTTCCTCGTGACTGAAGGCTTCTTTCAACAGGCATCGCGCAGATACCCAATGAACACTCCACCACCGCCGCCGTCATCTCAGTATTTCCATTTATTATGCCGTAAAAAGCAACACTATCTGTCTGGATTTTATTTCTTAAAATAAATAACTTTCATTTTCAGAACCAGTACAGCTCAAGTTTAGATTCCTTCATGGGAAACTGCTAGAAATACATTCATCACTGTCTATTCCCCACAATACAGAATCTAAAAGTCAAGATCAGCCCGGTCAGTCACGAGGACCAGAAGTACGCTGCCAGTAAGTACGGTCACTGATAGGCCAGCTCTGAAGCAAAAAAAAAACCAACCAACCAAAACAAACCAAAACCAACCCAGTACGATACATTTTGTTCACGAAGAGGCTAATTAATGCTAAGACTATCACAATATTTCTGAGTACAAAGCATTAAGTTAGCTTAACGATCTTAGGTTGTGATACAGAAGAAACATATATGACATTAAAAAAGAAACCCAAAGGAGTGTTGGGGGAGGGGGGAAATCCTCTTTGGAGCATAAGAAGTCAGCGTTTGATAAGATAGAACCAAAAAGCTATTTACGGTTAAAATCTACATGTCAGTGTCGTGAATGATAAAACAGCCAAACCAATGTACTGCATATATATTTATACTGATAAATAACGCCATGGCTACACAGCTGCACCGCCGAACCCCACACTACAGGATAGCGCATCTTCTCACAGGGAGAAAGTAGAAGAACTGACCAGCAAATATGCACGGAAGCTACGGCCGGCTGAAAGCACGCGGCGCGATGCAGGGAAGCGGTACGTTTAGGGACAGCCCTGACCTTCCATGTCGACTCAGCCCAAATCCTTCTTTTTGGTGTGGGGATGATTTTTTTTTGGTTGGTTGGTTTGGGTTTGTTGTTTTTTTTCAGTATGTGTCTTATATAGCATATAGATGCCTCTTTAAAACCGACAGTTTGAGCAGTGCGAATTTTGGTTAGATAAAGCTAAATCAGGTATTTTTCTGAGAAGCTGAGGGAAGAGAAACCACGCAGGAGGTCTGATCAGCACTGAGATACAGAACACTCAGCCACAGTCTGTCTGAAAACACCTCTCCGCGCTGAAGCTGACAGACCTAGTGCCAGAGGAAAGAGGCTGGAGCTCACTCAGCTCAGGGTGCAGCAGAGAGGAGGCCTCGCGAGGAGGCCTCGCGCTACTCAGCGTGGCCCAGTAAAGAGCCAGAGGCCGGTTTGGTTCTTGCTTAGAACAAAGGTGGCTGCGACAGGATTTGAGAAGCCTTCAGAAAAATAGCTGATCTTTGGAAAAACAAGGCAGGGGGGCCAGGGGGGAACAAAAAGAACCAACAAACCAGCTTAAGAACAGTAAGATCCTTGAGAAAAAGTGTTTGATAACCACACCAGCCAGCTTCAAAGCGCTGTTTCAGGGCTTTAGACTTTCAGACTCTCCAAAGATGTCACCATCGTGAGGACAGCCACTGCTCGTGATGAGTATCAAGCACTTTTCCATGCAACCTGTCCTCCCCAGGGGGAGGCAGTGCAGCACAGCAACCAGAGGCTGTACGGGAACTGGGCAGGGTTTATTCTCAGCTCTACCGACCCACTGGGTCGCTCTGGACAAGTTACTTCTCTACATGCCTCAGAATGCCCATTTGCAAAAGGAAGGTAATGTGGGTCAGATCACCTTTATAAAGTGCTTGGGCTGTTCTAGAAAGAATTTGGGCACTATTTCAGGAGGATTTGGGTGCCTAACACAGAAAATGTGAACTTTGAGATCTATCAATGACTTTTACACTGTGTGCTCAGACAAAAATAGCCACATGCACGCTGCTCAAGGACAATCTACCTTTCCATGTGCTCAACATTTCTTGCCTAAAATCCGTGTGCTAAAATTCCTACCTCTGCCCAACAACTGTGGTGTTTTGGGAACACCGAATGCCTACGTTCAAGTGACTGCTCACCCACTGCTAAGGCTCCCGTGCCTCAGCACCGGCAGAACCAGGGACAGAGCACTGGCCTAACGCTGTGCTTCTGCACACAGCAACAGGGCACATGCCAAGGTGGCTTCGGTGGCACTGCAGCACCGGCCACCACTCCCACCAGGGACATCACCGACTTGTGCTCCTGTCGCTGAGCTCCCGTTCCACACCAACGGGATCCCACCAGCGTGACACCCTGCTCCCTGCGTGACAGCGGCACGGAGAACACACCCCAAAACCAGCCCTATCTCCCACTCCGCGCACACCTTGGTTGGCTCCGTGCTCCTTAAAGCCGTTTCGCTCCACCCACGTTGCTTATCACAAGCCTAAATCAAGGCAGATTCACACAGGGTATTTGGTTTGGGGCTCTGCCCTTCGCGTTGCCCTCGCTGGGTGCCGGTGCAGCTGCCGAGCGTGCCACCGGCCAGTCCAGAGGAGACAACACACCTGCAAGGAAGCACGGAGCAGCAGCAGTCCCCTCCCCAGGGAGAGGGGAAGGGAGCAACAGCTCAGCGGGGACAGAGGAGTGGTGCGACACAAAGGGAACAGAAACAAACACACACAAAACACCCCAATAAGCACCACTTGATGTTATGGGGCGCATTCCCCTATGCCATTTGGTCAAACAACCCTTAGAACAGACTCCCCGACAAGATTATCTAAGAACAAGCCTAGACCATCGACAACTTTCACCTACGTGCTCTTCTGATACTTATATGATGTAAATGAGGTCGTGTGGAAAGTTTTATTTGGGGTTTCTTTTTTTTTCCCCCAAAGGTAAGTGCAGATCCTCACTTAACAACACCCAGCCAAATCTACATCAGCATCCTCAGCTCTTGCAACCTCACTGACGCTCACACCCGACAGCGCTCTGGCACAACCCGGCCATACTGCAAACAGAAGGGATAGAAACAAAAACTGAGCAGAAAAATTCCTGACCACAGAACGAGAGTTCACATAGAACACAAAAATAAATTAAGTAGTGCACAGTAAAGCCAACGACAGCTAAATATTTTTATACATCAATTATATGCAGCATGAGGTAATATTGCTCACATTATGGAGGGAGATTCTTAGTTGGTTTTGTTTCTTTTGAGAGAGATTGGATTTGTCCTGTGCGTATAGAAACTCCTGTAACATAACACTGAAGTAACAGAGACTTCTGTAAAATATATACCACTATCAGATAGAAACACACACGCTCTTCATTACTTATGTATACCACAATTAAATAGGTAAGTGATTTGTTTCTTAGGATCTAGCTGCAGATGATTATAGTAAGCCATCCAGGTTTTTATGGACCGTTCGGTTCTCCTTTCCATTGTTGGAATCCTCCGATGGCGTGTACTGGACCTGATACTCTTGAAGAATTTTAAATACATCATGGTGTCCAAAATGTAAAGCTTCATCCATGGGAGTGTTGTTCCACCTAAAAGGAGAAGCATGGCACTTCTAAGATCAGCATGCAAATACAGAGCTCTACACACTGTGGGAGTAATTCAGTGTGAAAACTAAGTTCATCAACTGGGAAAATACTTTAGGAGCTTAGGCTCAGCTTACAAATAATGAGCTTGACTTCTTATTCCTGGCCGCTCAACATGCTCTGCTCTGGTTTGACAGATAACCTCTCCCCACAGGGGGCTAGAAGGACTCTCAGAGCATCTGCCTCTCCTCCGCGCTGGCAGTAAAACCACTCACCTGTCTTTGGGGAAAGGATTCACTTTGCATGCTTCCAGTAGAAATTTAACAACGTCCACATGTCCTGCAGGAAAAGCAGCACTGTGAGTGTACATGTATTTTTTTATATCTCTCTATATATGCACACACAAAGCGCTAAAGAGCGGGCACACATACAGAGAGCACAAAGACGCTGCAAAGAAACCCTGGTCACCATGCAGCAACAGACAGCAAGCGACACTGAGGAGACATTACCTTCTGCAGCTGCCACGTGCAGGGCTGTTCGCGAGTCGTAGTCTCTTTGTTCCATATCCATTCCTGAGAGAGCAAACCTAAAAAAGCCCCAAACCCCAGCCCCAGTTACAGAGAACACTTACATCATTGAATCAAGCTACAGAGTTCACAGGAACGGCATCCCTGTGCTATAACGCTGAGCCAGCTGCTCAAGAGGCCACAAGCGGCAGCGCAAGGGCGCGTTTGTAACAGCAGGGCCCTGGCTTCTTTGGCTCGGGGAATTAGGCAGGGGCTTAACTTTCTGTCAGATCCCCATTGCTCACAAAGGAAAAAATGAAATGGGGACGTCTTTGCAGGACTTGTAACAGTCTGCATGTCTCACTTAAACGCAAGAGGGGCAGCTAAGGCATATAAGGCAAAGTAAATGCATGCCAGCTGAGGAAACCCAGGAAGGAAGGAAGGACTCAGCATTGAAAAGCCCCTAACAGCATTATGGCACTGGGAGAGATCCCGCAGCATGCTACACCGGCCCAGCACTGCAGAGCTGACCTACATGCATTCTACCAGCCACTGACTCTTTTCACGCAGATACATTTATCTCATCTCTCTCTCCACGTGCTCCAAACATCGCCAGACCTGGAAAGAGAAACTAGATTTCCTAGCCTCTCTGACCACAGTGCCCGTCTTCCAGACAGGCATGTTGGTGTCAGGTTCAGGACAGAACTACAAAGCAGGCTAGAGTGCAGCTAGGGCTACCTGTCATGCTACAAGGGATCCAAAGACAGGGAAAACAGTGGGATTTCAGGATGGCCAGGTCTGGGGGGTTTGTTTTGTAGGTGAACTGATTCAAGGCTCAGACAGCATGGGCAGAGCCCATGTCTGTAAGCAAACAACAGCTTTCCTGCTCCCAACCCCGCACCAATTTTTACCTCCGGAGTGCAGAAACATCCCCCGTGTAGGCAGCAAACAGCAGATTTATCACAGACTTCACCTACAGAGAGAGATGAAGGCCAGTTTATTTGCTTTCTTTTTGAGGAAAGAAGTTAAAGGGAAAGCCCAGAGAAGCCCAGTGCAGCCGGTCAGTCCAGAGGCCACCGACCTGCTCACTGTAACCCTCTCCCCAGCCACAGTGTACAACGCCTGGAAGAATTCATTCCAGCTTCCTTTGCTGCTGGTCCTCCTGTGCCTGTCTTTCCAAGGCTGAAGTCACAAGGGCAGGAAGAGAACTGCAACAGGCAGTATTGCTGTTCTGTGCACATGCTGTACGGACGAGCCGGATCTCTGGCTGACGCCGAGGATGGAACTACAAAGTCAGCACCGCTTCGCACCACTCACACAAACACCTCATCAGAACGACTCATTCTGGAAAAGTTGACCTTTGGGGTGGTTTGGGTTTTGTATGGGGTTTTTTTTTTGGTCTGGTTTTGTTCTTACAGAGGAGACACCGAATCCTGAGAGCAATCTGTCAGCAGTAGAGAAGCAGCGGTACTGGTTTGGTTCCTACCACAGGTTTTCCTCCCATACATCTAATACAGAAGCTTTCTTCAAATAAGTGATTTCAGGCAATTCTATCACATAATGAACCACTACAAGAAAAGCAAGGTTTCAGGGCAGAAGACAAAAGCAGGAGCTTTTTAGATGAAGTAACACAGGTATTATTCACAGCTGTATTAAGAAGAAACCATATCGTGACTTGACCCCATGCACATTTTTAACACATCCTGGCTATAACAACCCTGAAAGCTTGAACAAGAGCCAAAACACCAACACGATGGATGGATGTGAGCATCTCAGCTCAGCTCCTTTCATAACCTGGCATGGCCAAGTGCCACCTGCATTCTCCAGCGAACTTCCTGAACGCCAGCGCAGTTTTTAAGGGAGTCTACAAAGCGCTGGTGCCGCTACCAGCCAAGTACCAGAGATAAAGCAGAAGGCCGGTGCTGTGCTGACCTCCCACGCAAGGAGGAGGAGAACCAAACAACGCCACCGCCCACAAGCACGTCTCCCACAGATGGCTGCAGAGACCCCAGTGCGTTTTCACGGTGAGCTGACATCTGTGCCTCTGGTAAGCCTCAGCAGTGCAATTGCTTGTTATGTTTTACACCTCCAAGGGGGCTGGTGGCACCCAGTGGGCTGCCGGATGCTCTCCTTCCCAGGGGCTAGGATGTGCAGAGGACATCCTGTCTTTAAGAAAAGCCATTTCGGGGGGAACTGACCCTTTTGGCTGGGCTTCTTTACGTTTCTGGGAAGCACAAACATGTACTAAAATAATAAAATACAAATAACACATATTCCTTCCTGCCAAGAAAAAAAACCACCTTTCCAAGGGCCATGGGGGCCAAGAATTCCTCTGTCATCCCGCAGGACAATTATCAGCAGAATAAATATCCCAAACTGGACGGGAATGAACTCCAGCTGAAACCAACGCAGGGATAGTGCAGCCATCAGGCCTGAAACACCTCCTACCACCCCACCAGGCCCCATTTCGAGTGAGACTTTAATGATTTTATGAAAGAGCGAAGGTTGGATTTACTAGCGACAAAATGCAGCTCGAGTCTGTAAGCACATCCTACACTATCACCAGCACAGGCCAGGCCAAATGATTAGCAAGTTCTACAAGGTATGAAATTAAATTCCTCAGAAGACAGCCATAAACAACAAAGTGAGGTCAGGCAGAAGGTTTTAAAACCTGAAATCCAAAATATGCTTTGGATTCAAAGCAAGAATAGGCACTTTCCACAAGCACCTTCAGGAACATCCCTCAGATCTCAAAAGACCGTCAATCTAAAAGCACATCTGCTAACACCTCATGTAAGAGGTCAGCATTTACACTGAGAAGAGAGTCACCCTGTCCAAACAACTCGCTGCCAGCAGCTTTGTGTCCACACAAAACCTCACTCGAACTGCCAGGGGGTGGGAGCACAGGCAAGACTTGGAAAAAGCAAGTTAAAAAGCTCCACCCCAGCTCATGGCCCGCTAAACTGGGCGCAAGCAGCACGATGCAAGAATCAGTGGGAGCAGCAGATGTGGCTGTGGGCCACAGTGACAAATTTAGGTGTTGGAAGACTCCATCAGTGAGTTCCTCCCCAAGTGGCTCATTGCCTTCCACACACCATGATGGGCACTGGTGTGTCTGTTACCTGTGGTGAAGAACACACGGTTCTTGCCCTCCTTTTGGCAACAGGTGAGGAAGCTGTTGGCCTGGCAGCCATGGCTTTTTCCTGCTCCACAGCACGCCTCCACCATAAGAATTTAGTAAAAGGCGAAAGGATGGTGTTCCTCAATATTGATGAGCTGAAGAAAACATGGCCACACAACCATATCAGACCCAAAAGCACTAGCCGTTCATCAGACAGGAGATAATGCCCTCAGGCATTGCGCCAGAGCGACTGAACAGCTCTTCTCACCCTGCCAGAAACACAGAGCCCTGTGCAGTCATCTGCAACGAGGCCCTCCCTGCAAACGCCCTGTCCCAAGCACAGGGTGTAATCCTTGTTAGCCAGGTGGTGAGGCCAGCAAGGGAAGGGTCCTCAGGAGCACTGGTGTCCCCCAACACTAAAGGTCAGGAGCCCCAGGCCACATGCCTCATATTTTCACTTCAGGTCAGTGGGTGTTAGAGGTCTCGGCCGCAGCAGGATAAAGCTCTGATGGACTCGGTCTAATGCAGGCAAGAGTCCTGCTTCACATCGGAGGTGGCCCAACAACCATGACCTCCACAGGTGCCGTCCAGCCAACCGTTCTGCCAGCCCATGGGCAAAAGCGGCACGGGAACGAAAAGTCAAGCCTGTTGTTGCCAAAGAACCACGCTGAGGTGAAGGTTAAGGGAAGGAAGCTCTCAGGGCCAGAGTGGCAGGAAGGCACTCCACTGCAGCGGATGTGTTGGACAAACATGGGAGGCCAAAAGGAAAAAAACCCAAAAATAAACCTCTGTGACCCCAAAGCACGAGCCAACAAAAGATAGTGAAAGGAAAGGAAAAGCAAGGCGCCGCAAGTGACAAAGTAAAGCTGAGTGCTAAAGCCACCCTTGGCCCAACGCTTGCATACTACAGCTACAGCCAGCATCTCCTAAGCCCAGCTGCAGGAGAAGTTTTAGAGAGGTTTCCTTCAAGCAGCCAGATTCAGATGTGACACCAGCAAACACCAAGGCTGCCTCAGTGCATCGGGGACCACGTGTCCAACACAAGGCCCTGCTGCCCCCTGGCCTGCAACACATGCTGCCAGGGCACTTGGGTATGACGTGGCAGGATTTGGTTAGTTTTCTGTTTCTTGGTGTGCCAGCCTGACAGGCCTAATGGAAACCTAAGCTCAGCTTCAGTATTGACATGCCGCAGTCACTTATCTCAAGCGGAATTCCAACACCATGAACTAAGACGAAAGGCTTGGCTGGTACGTGGGAACAGCCTTGGGGATCGTTCCTAACACCATGGCCCTTCCTGCCTGACTTCTCAAGAAGACTTTAGTCTTGTGATGGTTGATGGCACATACCCGTACCCGACGGAGACGAGAATCACGCGTCTCACCATCGACTGGTCTAGAGGGCTTCCTTCGTGTGGAACAGCAGCACATGTCTCACTGCAGAGCTCTGCTGCCAGCAGCATCTCTCCAAACCCTTCACAGACAGCAAGCTGCTATTGCTACCAGCACCAAGACAGGAAACCAAGGCCCAGAGATGGAAGTGAATTGCTATGCTCTCATGGCAAGCATGGAGACACCTGGCACCTCCTGCCCAAACCCAAACCTCAAGCAGGAACCCAAGCTGAGCAGCCACCTCCACCAGCCCTGTGCTCTATACCTGCCCCACACATCCCTGGTGCTACAGGACTATTTGTCCTGCACTGCTGCTGCTGCAATGACACCAGCACGGCGGGGAAAGGAAAAACAAACAGCTGTGCAAAGAAAACAAATCCTTCAGAAAAAATTAATTTTGCTTGGAGCTGGATTAATTCCATGAGAAGCTCTTAGCTAAAAAGGTCACCGAATCTGGATTTTAATTTCCTACTGTGTCCTGCTTCCCGAGAGCACTTGCCTCTCCCAATTTCTCTGAAAACATTACAGAATTTGCAGTCTACAACAACATTACTTCCCACTGTTACTGTTTCTCCAGGTGGCCGAGGAACAGTTGAGGCTGATGGTTCCTAATGGTGCTGCGAAAGGCAACTCAGACAAGGGCAAAGAAACCAATATCCCCCAGTCCTTCCAATACTCTTCACAAGATATTTAGGGACAAGGACATGGGTTATTCTTCAAAAAGTTGTTTGAAATATTGGGGGACAAAAAGTTGATTGAACGCATATGGTTTCTCAAGCACTTTGCCACGTCTGAACTTCACTGTGCACCAGCCCCGCTGTGCTAACTGGAGATTTTCAAACACAACGAGCTGGGGGGATGGGGTGGGGAGGGGGAAGAGATGGTAGAGCTAGCTGAGGAAAAACAGTCATCACACTCTTCCCTCATGTCTCATTTTTTGCACTTAAAATGGGACGTGATGTTTCCTGTTGGGAACCCTGCCCTCCTGGCTTGAGGAATGAAGCTTTAAACCTTCCCCTGCACAGCAGAGCCACGGCGACAACCCAGGATACACACTGCAGCTCCTGCAGAGCTCCCGCAGCCCAGAATGGCCCAGAACCACCCACTCACAGTGACCGAGGCCTGACGTGCCGGGGGGATCTCAGAGCTCAGCGAGGCTCCTGGTGCACAGCAGCCCAGCCCCCAGCCACAGGGCACAACAAGAACCACGTACCAAACTCAGGCAGGTGTTATTTCAAACCGCGGATCCTGGCAACACATCACCACAGCCAGGAGAAGGCAAGAGCACAAAGCGCTCGGTACCTTGTCTTAGGCAGTGTCTCCTCAGCCTGCTGCAGCTCAGCCCTGCTTGGGTGACACCAGAGGAGGTCCTGCTAGCGCAGGGGTCCCACATACCCCCCCCACCCTGTGCCCAAAGGCTGCTGTAGCTGCTGCCCTACGTGCTGAGCTTCCGCACCCATTGTTAGCCCCACGCGGCACCGCTAAGCCGGCTCAGCGCTGGATTAACTCTGAAATGCAAAAAATAGACTTTTAAGCTGTCTAAGGTGAGCGCTTGTCTAGTGAACCAGGATTAACATTTCATACTGGGAAGAGACCGGCTCCCACAAAGCTGTCCTCCTGTTCCTCTGCCCTTCGCCAACAGCCAAGGCAGCAGCAAAGGGTCTATGTCAGCCCAGGAGGGCTGCGCTACGTAACGAGAGCCCCCAAATCAACTGAAATTTGACTTCATGGTAACAACTGTTCTGCTGCTTGTAAAGCCCCTGAGCAGGGCTGTCTGAGCACATAGCAAAAGCAATTGCTCCTCCTGCTCTCCTGAAAAATGCAGGGTTTCAGACACCTATTGTATCAGTGGAAGAGGATTCCTTAAATCTAAGGCACCAACACAAATTCTGAAACAGCGGTGTCAGCCTGTAAAAACAAGAAAAACAGCACAAACTGAACGATTCAGCTATCCAGCTTTTGCACTGTGACCTTGTAATTCAACTGTGCTGAAACATGGCCTACAGGTGCCATTCTCCCTGCATATAAAGTTTCAAAATCACAAAGCAAAACAAAACCCAAACCTGCTCAAGTCAAAGTTTGGAGCTTCAACTTTGAAATTAAACTTGGAATGCAAGGAGTCCCTGAAAGGGCAAAATTAAACCAGGGGTGAATCTCAAGAGAGGAATGGAGGTGTCTGCGTGTTCAGATACTAGACAGGATCACTTACTTTAAAAAAGAGACCGTTTTTGCATTTGCACTAAACTGGAACCTGCTTTCCAGGACTCGCTGGCAAGGCTACTGATGGAAAAACTAAATAAATCACTGCTGAAGTCTAAGAGAGACAGCCACAGTTTTCCTTTAAAACACCATTCCTCAGCACGAAGTTAAGCTGCGTTCTGCAGGGAAAGAAGCCTCAACATGAAGTTGGCATCTTTGCAACTTGAGCTTCTACTTTGTCTCCCCTGAAATAAAGTGAAAGTTAGGAGCTAAGGGTAAAACATTTATTTTTAAAAGTAAAAACTGAGACTGTAAACAAATACCCAGCTAAAACAACACGGGCTTGTGCAGAGCGCCACAGTATCTCTGCCTTCCCACTGCAGTAAAACCGCGAGTTTTCAGTCCAGCAGAGACAGACCCCCAACATCCAGTGCCTAGGAAGGACCAGAACCAGTGCAGAGATGCCCTGAGTGCCAGTGCTGGGGAAGCGCCTGGCTAAGAGTGCCCAGGCAGAGAGCTCCCAGCACTGCTACCATAAGCTACGCTTCCCAGCTGAGACACAGAGGTCTGTGTGTGCCCAAGTGCCCCATCACAGCGCAAGCAGACTGCCAGGATACACCACCATCACTAAGCGCTGTGCTTCATTCACCCCAGTTCAGACCAGTTTAGGTGTGTGGCCAGAACAAAGGCTGGCTCTGAAGCCATCTCAGAGCTTGCCTGGCAAGGATCTGCGCTCCAGCCCCCACCCCTAATTTCTAGGGATGATCAGCCCATGAAAGCACTAAGCAACCTTTGGATTAACCCACAAAATTAGATTATTCTACTGAACACTAACACATAAGAAAACACAGTTCCTCAAAATACCTGAGCGAAGCTAAGGGGGCTGTGTCCCACAGGGCCTCTCACCTCAACTTCAAACCAGCACTGGGCTCACCACAACTTTAGAAAGTTAGAATTCCTTGAGAATTGTTCCCATTACACCACTATAACAGCCGGACATGTCAAGAAGTTAATGCTCATGTGTACGCACATCGTGGAATGGAGATATACCTGAAAATACAGATGAGGCTGACTGTTCTTTCTCAGGACCTTCCCCCCACCTCCTTCGCCTGTTTCCTGCACTAATAGTCCCTGTTTCCTCATGTACTTTGGAGAATGAGCAAAACCAGCTCTAGAGTCGGCAAACATTTGCTCTTCCCTGTTTTGAAACTAACAGAGGAAACGATATTCTGTCAGTTTTTCCTCCAGCCCCTCTCTAAGGCACCAACCACCGTTTCCTCTAGATGGTGCAAGCTCCCCTTGGCAGGACGATACCCACCCAGCCCCTTCGGTTTTACGAGCTGCAGCAGGCACAGCATTTATTTTTGGAGTCAAAGCTGCAGCAGGAACTTTGAAAGCTGCTACAGTGGGGTTTATTTCTGGAGCCTGCCTGGTGGAACTAACTGAGAACGCCACTTACACAGCACTTACTCACACAGCCTGTGCTCCTGCTCACAAATGAAGACTGACAGCACACCTACTCACTCCTCAGGACCTGCCTTTCAGTTTTCAGCAGCCATGTTACAACACCTGCGTACAGACTGCGTACACTTGCGTACAGACTGAGGGCTGCCTCTCCTGTGAGGGGTGTCCAGGCTGCACCACACCAGCCTTTCACATGCAGCCACACCTGCATTTTCACACAGACACATCAAAGTGGCTTTCAACTGACTCCGCTGCTATACCTGCAAAAGCTGACCCAGGCTCACAGAGGAGCTTCTCGGTCTCCCCTTTGGCCAGACAGCAACACAGTACCACCAGCCTGGAATCACTCAGATGAGTTAATGGCATGAACAACCACAACAAAGATGCCTAACACAGACCCTTACTGCACCCACACAGTTGAGCTGATTACACTGAAACGCAAGCAACACGTTATTTTAGGTGGTATTACAGCTTACTCATGAGTTCCTACTTCACTAAAAACGATACAGACGTGCTGCACAGTTTTGCAAGTTAAAAGAGGTTTTAGCTCAAAGTGCAGGTGAGTATGGCAGCAGTCAGCAGCCACTGAGAGGAGCTGGGCACGCTATGGGACAGGGACGGGCACAGCAGCTTGGCGAGTGGCATCGCTACAACCTGGCAGCCCCCTGGGACAGCCTCCGCATCAGGCTGCTCTTCGGGTCCAGATGGATGGACAGAAGGTTGGGTAAGACAGGGGTGACCGTTTGCTAACAGAGCAGCTCAGCAGGAAGAAGAATTATGTGGTCCTCGGATTATTATTTTCTTTTTAGTGTATATCAAGCTGGGCAAAATCCTGACACACTTTTAATATTCTCTTCTGGCAATTCGCCTTTCAAAATGATTTCAAATCCAACTCTGATCTTTTAGGATAAAGCTGGGCATCTCTTCTTCTGACCTCATGTATTTTTTTTAAATTAGGAGGTGCATATTTGACAAGAGAGATGTTATGGTCCTATACAAGTGACCCTTCCCAAGTCTGAGGGCAGAGCAGAGCTGTGACTAGGCTCAGCAGAGACTCAGAAGCACTAACATCCAAAAGGGCTTGGACTGGCAGCTCAGCCCTAGTACCTGCCAGAGAAGCACGGAGCTGGACACGAGAAACATTTAATTAAACCAAACACGTCCACTGAAGTTTTCTCTTGACTCCAGGATAAGAAGTGATCAGAAACCCCCTCTGCCATCCTGAGAACAGCCATCCATCTCCTTCACTGGGCACCACGTAGGCGGAGTTGCAGAAGGAAAAGGGAGGTGAAGGCTGAGCAGAGATGGTCTTTCTACCCCCTCAACTGCTAGTTCCAAATGTGTTTCTACCATTTTTCTACATTTCCTTCAGACGCAAACCTTTAGGAGACTGGGCAAAAATTCAAAACACTGGAGTAACACCCACCTGAAATTGCAAATTAGAGCATCAGCACGGCATTTTACAGCATACTGATTTGCTTTGCCCATCTCTGCCCAAAGGCCTTTCATTTCATCAGAATACTTGAAGGTAATATAGGTACTTAAATACATCTAAAAACGGTACTTGCTACAAGTCAGCACAATACCCTAACTGTTTGTCCATCTGTTCTGCTTTGAAAAGCCTAACGGGGACACAGGAAGCAGGTCACCTGTTCTGATCACATTTGCAGCTATGGAGGACAGACTGAACCAGAATTCACCTCTTCCAGTCCCAACCTCTTGCTCATAAGATGCTCATCAACTGAGCACACAGTTCTAGAAAGAGTCCATCTCACTGTTCTTCCTCAAAACAACATCTCTCTACCTGTGAAAAAGCTAATTCACCTGAAACCCTAGCAGGCAGGGCATGCACACTCTTCAAGGGGCTTAACAAAACATGCTTTAATGCATATGGAGACAAAGCAAAAGTTGCAGATAGGACTAAGCTCAGTTCTGCAACTGAGCTCAGCCACTGCATGCTCACAGCTTACTGAATTTCATTTTTCTAATTTTTAAATGATAAATGACATTCAGCATCTTGTAAATGAAACTTAAAATACTATATACTTGCAATATATTTTGTGAATACATAAGAAACTGCTCGCTTCATACTATGTTTTTGTTTTGCTCAGGTGCCTGACAGGCTGTAACAAGGGCACTGGCTGAACTGTACTTCAAGAAGGCCAGGTTGGATGGGGCCCTGGGCAACCATATCTAGATCATGCCTGGAAGTTGGTGGCTCTGCCCATGGCAGGGGGTTGGAACTCTATAATCCTTGGATCCCTTCCAACCTAGATCATTCTATGATTCTATGGCAAGCTACAAAAGCAGAGAATTGAGCTCATGACAAACACACACTGTAAATTTGCAGTGAATTAATATTTACAGTCTGGGCTACTGATTAATCCTGAAGTATTAGTAAACTGATTCTATTTAAATTACAGATAAGACTATTGCATTAAAATTAATTGTTAAAAAAAAAACGTTTACTAGATTAAGTGAAACACCTACTTACCTTCAGTAACTGAGATCCTTTCAGAAAGGCCATGCCCATTCCACTCAAGGCTGCCTTGGCTGGCCACGGTTCTCCACTCCCACCACTGCCTCCCCCAACGGAGACAGAAGAGTCAATCCTCCACCACTACTGACTCCAGAGTAGGAGAGTGGGTCACACAAACTGCAGATTAGCTGAATCCCTGGACACAAGCCTCTCACCCCAAACCAGGGCAGTTATTTTTATCTAGAAAAGAGTACATAAGTATCGTAAAAAGGTCCGAGGCGCACAGATGAGGTGCCTTCTCCTTTCCTGTACCACCACTGCGGCAAGGGCTGCTTTGTCTACTTGGAAGACAAAAAGGTCCCAAGATTCCCTCATACATAACTGTGGTACCCAACATCAAGCAGAGGTACCAGGATGGACACAGCCAATATTATTCTGTCATGGATACCCTGAACAACTCACAGATGATTCCAACGTTTTCAACACAGGAGACCTTTAGTAAGTGATGCTGAAGCACTACCAGGGTTTACATGATGATGATGTGGTGACTAGAGAGCTTCTCTCACTGTGCACATGAGTGCTTGGAGACAAGCCAACGAGCCTGGTAGAGAGCAGCTGATCTCAAGTACTACTTACTGATGGTTACTTACAGATGTCTTACGCTTTGCTTGATACCCAACAACACCTTTGTTTTAAGGGTGACAATGCTGAGAACGTGCTGGTTGTACTGGGATGAAACAGGCACTGGGATTTCGCACCAACGGGCAGAAAAGCTTTTTCACAGTGAGGGTGAAGGAGCAGTGGAATAGGCTGCCCAGGAAGGTGGTGGAGTCTCCTTCCCTGGAGATATTCAAGACCCATCTGGACACCTATCTGTGCAATAAGAGCTAGGGAGCCTGCTTTGGCAGGGGGGTTGGACCCGATGATCTCCTGAGGTCCCTTCCAACCCCTACGATTCTGTGATTCTGTCATTTCAGAAGCTAAGAAGACTGGGAAGAGGAGAGAAATCCAAGTACCAAACTGCCTTGACTAGACTGGAACGAGCACGATCATGTTTGGTTCCACCTGCTCATTATCAGTGAATTAACACAGTTTTTGCTTTTGGATTCAACAGAATTAAGCATATCGCTGACAAAACCCCAAAGATGTGAAGTAATCAAAAACAAACCCTAAACTTCTTCCATTCAACCTAAGACCTAAAGTTGGTTGATTCCACCTACTGATAGGGTTCTTTTAAAAAAAAAAAACCCTCTCAAACTCATAAATCCTGACAGCAAGCAGAAATTTGTGAAGTCTTAGTAAGGAAAAACAAATTAGAGTAACTATAATGAATTAGGGAATTCCAGAGAAGTGCAACTTAAACAAGAGGGATTAATGAGAAAAACTGACCCAGCTCCCTGTCCTGATGATAAAAGGTATTTCTGCTGCAGCGTTTGCCATGAGTGGAACAAAAAGGAATAGCAGGTAGACAAACTATTCCAATGCAAAGTTTACTAGATCAAGTGAAACAGTTAAGGCATAAAGACATTTACCCTTCAAGTCCAGTGATAAAGACCAGGAAAATTTCCAGCTTCAGGTGGTACACATTTGCCATCAGTATTCTGAATGGAAAGACTTGAACCTTGCTGCCACGTCCAAGTCAAAGCTCGGAGCAAAATGAACAAGATTCTCAAGGGCTTTAACTCCCTCTGCTGCCACTAAACCTTTTCAGCATTTCTTCGCAGCAATGCCATGATGTTTTGCCAGTAAACAGGGAATGGAAATTTCACAATAGTAAAGCAGGAATTCTTGCAGAAATCTGTTGCAGGAATCAGGGTTGGCAACATCTCATGATGCAGACTTTTTTTGTATTGCTGCTCTGTCCTTTTATAGAATAAATCCTACAACCATTCTGACAACAAAAAGCAAACAGAATACACAGAGAAGTCTTAACAAGGGGAACAAACACTGACCAGTTGACTCTGGATGCAGGGGAAAAAAAACAGAGCCTTTGAAGTAGTGGATGCAGACATTACTAACTGCAAGATTTGGGACCAAAGGACTGGGATCAACCACAGCCACAGAGATAAAGCAGAACGCTGATGGGTGCTTTAGTGACCCGAGTTGTATTAAGCAGGCAGGACAAAAGAACGTCTGCCTTTTCAAGGACCTGTTGACTACCAGGGGTATCCACACAGCTGAGTAATGCTCCTGCATTCTGCGGTCTAGGTAGTTCACAATGTATGGACCACAGTTTACTCTTGGCTACAAGAGTCAGAGCGTGAATTATTCCCAAAATAAAGGAGGATGTTCTCAGAAAGGTATTTACTGAAACTGTGCACACAGTGGACTGACTACACTGTACAGGCTGAAAGCAGAATAGAGGAAATCCCCACAAATTTGCACTCTGTTGGGAGAAAATTCTCAACTATTAGGAACAAGTTTCTAGAAACCTTCTTCTAATTTTTAGACTATATTCTAGACTATATGCAGCTATTTCCTGCATCAGAAATATTAGCTTAAACAGATCTTCCCCCATGGTTTTAGCTCCAAACCCTAGGAATGGTCATATTATTCCCCAACAGCCCATGACAAATGGGGCAAAACATACTTGGCTTATTAGCCTCTCCTCCTGTGACTGCTTCTTCAACTCCTCAATCACAATTCTTAATCCTGCTCTGCAGCAGCACGGGTGTTTGGAGGGGGGTTTGTAAAAAACACGCAGGCATCATCTTGTTCTCAGACCAAGATTGCATTTTAATTACCTGCCTTGAAACAATTAGGGGTTGGAGAAGTTTAAAAGACAAGTCCTTTCAAAGAAGCGTGAAGTGCACTTGCCACGCAGAAAGCCAAAGCTGCAGATAACACCAAATCCAGGTCAAAAAAGAACTGATATTGAATGAGCAATTCCTGAGCAAACAATAAAGTTGCCTGCCTTGAGGAAAAAGCTGGGCTAGTGAATGACATCAACAGGAAACAAGCAATATTATCTCTTCCTATCACTCCACTTGTGTTGGCAGTTCATTGTTTTGATAACAAGTGCTCTGATCACAAGGGGCCCTAATAGTAACATGCTGTCCCTCAGCAAGGAATGTACTACCACGTTTGCTTTTAGCCCATTACCCTTTAACAGAAAATAAAGGGACTTCCAAGTTTTAAATGTACTTAAGTCACTTTAACTTCAATTATATAATAAAAAAAGAACTTAATTCGGATCCAGTTGGAAAATGTTAGTTATTGCTGATCTAAAGCCATTTTTAGCTACACCACTTCTGAAGGCCAAGGGACTTCAACATGACCATAAGCTCCTCATGTACAGCTGAACAAACAGGAGTCACCATCTCAGGCTGCAGTGAGGGCAAATTTCCACTGGAGGTTGGGAAAGAAATGTCTGCAATGGACATGACAAAGCACCAGGCCAGGTTACCCAGTGAGAGTACAGATGCCACGACCTTGGAGGTTTTCAACATCAGACCAGCAAAGTCTCTGAGCAGTATGATCAAACTGATGTTAGACCCTGCTCGGAGCAGGAGGTTGGACTACACGATCTCCAGAGATCCCCCCCAAGCTCTACGACCTGCTGGTTCCATTGTTAGGTTGCTTACAGTCAATGGAATCTCCTGCACATCATGCAGGCAGGTTATCATGATTGCACCCAGCTAGGTAACTGAACCCATTGAAGAAAAGGTACAGCACAAAGGTAACCTGTTCAGCAACTCAAGTGAAAATAGCCCTGAGCTATCAGAGAACCTCCCAGAGAAACTAACAGGTATCTGAGGAGGGTATTATCAAAGCAATGACTTCATAGTTTCAGAATATTCAACAGTGGAAAAATAAGAAACAAATTCAGGCAATTGCACTGAAAAATCATAATGCCAAACAGGTTGGCAGAAGTGCAAGTATAGGAGGGGAAGGAAGTCAGACTTCATTCCAAGTCTGACCAAATAATTAAATTAATGCTTACTGGTGTTTAACAGGAGAAGCACTATCAACTGCCCATAACTCACAGAATAATGGTGCTACTCAACCAGAGATTATCTGCTGTAACTGATAAGATAAAGATGTCAGAGGGAATCTGGAAAGAAGATACACAGAAGCCAGCTTTTGCCTTCTGCAAGTGTAACTGGTACCAGTAAGCACACAGATGACGCTACAGAAGGCACCAGCTCTGTGTCAGCTAAGTCAAAATGGGAGCAGAGCAGCAGCTAAACCAGGAAGCATTACCTTAGAAGAGATGCTCCCCTGTGTGCCTGCTGGGTTAACTAAATACATGGAAGTATGCCTGGGTGGCACATTTCTGGGCATAGAAAAGTGTTCTGAAGCACTTTCCTTTTCCCCTCATCCTTCCTTCAACCTTGTTACCCCATCTTCTCCTCCCAACATGCAAACACACCAGTCTCTCCCTTTTTAAAACAACAGCATGGTCCAGTTGAACCTGCCACGGATACGTGACCAATGGTAAGGGTGTAAGAGTTATTGCCTACATTAAATTTTGTTTAAACTACTTAAAACTCATTTTAAAAAAACCCAACAAAAAACACCCAGCAAACAAAAACCCCCCAAAAAACCTGCCACCACCACACTTCTGCTAGCCTAAGCTTCCTTGCAGGACCTGCTTTAGCAAAACTGCAGGTTCAGATGCAGCCATTACATGAGGCCTGAGAGGAGCAGAAGGAATGCACATGCATTTTCAGAAGTGACCCAAGTACTGAGCTGTGTCACTCCCAAGGCTTGCAAAAAAAAGTGTTAAATGCCAAGTGTATGGGGGGGGGGTGGGGAATCTCAGAAATCTGCACAAAACACTGTTAAGATGCTGACAGTAAAATTAACCTCCACTTGTATGAAAACCAAAAGGAAGCAGTATTCTTTGGAAGGAACAAATGGTAAGTCAGAAACCACGCTTGTTTCAAAGTAGATACCTTAATTTAGACAGCAATAAGCCATTCAAAATACTGGGACACAGATTCCTGAAGGGAAATGGGAGCTTGTGTGACCCATCCCTTAAAAGCACATCACTACGCATGCTACTTATTCATTTTCTAGACAGGACAAGAAGCATGGAACAGACAAGATACCAGCACAATAAAAAAAATATAAGAGTTAGGGTTTAGTTAGATTTCTACTTGATTTAAAGCCTCTTGCAACTACTGCAACTACTAAGGACATTAGTGCTATTCAAATTCCTCAGAGACTCTGCACCAAAGGATTAGGTGTATTTAGTCATCCCAGTGAGAACTCTGCTGAAAAGAAGTCTAATAATCTTTCACTGGAATAACTGCTTCTTCTGAATCATGACCAGAAAACTACAGAAATATTTTAGCAAAGTTAAAAAACAAAATGTCACACAGTCTTTAGATGAACCATTACAAAAGCAGCGTTTAGGATGCTAAAGTGTTCTATATAAATTATGAAGCTCATCATGAGCTACTTTGCACGCAGCTAACTAGCGTGCCTCAATGAGATGTATGCATCAGGACCAAGGGAGTACAAGTGGGAAAACAACATGCTCTGTTGTCCCTCCCACCCACCCCTGACACCACTGCCTTTTTATGTCTGATACCCACCCGCTGTCCTTGTGACACCAACACACAATGGAAACCAAGATGGAAGAGACAAAATGATTTTACAGTAAATCACCCACGGGTGCGTCTGTAACTGCCTCTCTTCTGCCTTTCCTTCTCCCTGTGACTTTTAGAGAGCGAGCTCTTTTGATATATATACCATGGATGTACAGCTAATTTAAAAAACATAATAAAGACAACTGCAGTTTGCAAACCACCCTACAGAAAAGCTAGTGATTACAGCCATCCTCAGTACGGACATGGCTCCAGTGACAAGATCTTGCCTCAGAATCATCACATTATAAACACACCTGCTATTTAGTATCTCAAATAAATTTTCACTGGAAGAAAAAAGTAAGCCTTTGCCAGGAACCAGATCTGACAAACGGTCTTTCAGACCCCACAGCTGCTACTACAAGGATGTGGGGTTTGGACCACCTTCCTCACTGCATGCAATTTATTACAGGCTGTATCTTTCGCTTCATACTGGCGTCATACTGGTTACCACCCTGGCATTGGTACCAGTAACCACGTATTTTCCAAGCGACCAAATTAGTATCTTCAAAGCCACAGATGTATTCAGTGATGATAACCACCTACTGCACCGTGACATTTTTATTAGAAAAGCCACGGTGAGAAAAGTTTTGCTACTTTGATTTTTGCTTTCAACTTTGCAAGATAAAAGTTCCAAGAAAGAAAATATAAATAATTAGACTACGGTACAAAATGTTTAAGAAATCTTAGGAAGGTTTTCAATGGCTGTTTAACTAAGCCTGCTTATTCCACCTACTTTTCCAGAACTTTTATCTTGTTTAGAACAGAGCGTCACTACCTCACTTCGGTCTCAAAAATATCTTTGAACCAGTCTGTTCTCCATCGAGAGAAAAAAATACAATAAAATCAGCTTAAAATAAATTTATTAAACAATACAAAATTAAGCATGCTGGAAATTGAGATACATAAATAACATACAATGCAAATGAAAAAATGGGAAACGAGACAGGTAACTTAACAACTGAGCCAAAAGTACAACACAAATGCTAAAATAAAACTTTAAAAAGCATTTACATTTCTAATGAAATGTTAATGATGCCGACAAAGAAAAAACAAACAAACAGCTAAAAATGCTTGAATATCAAGAATTGCTATTACTGTAGCACAGGTGAACACTAAAACCATTGCAGACTCTGAACGTTCAACGCCTAGCCTCTCTCTCTCCTTGGTCTTGCAGACCCGCTCCCCAACACAGTGCTGGCACGGGTAAGTCATGGCGGCAGACCCGGCTACGGTGCGCGCCAGCTGCCCGCGCACCCTGCCGTCAACAAGAGCCACCCGCGGACATGGCAGCCCACAATGAGAAACCAGGAGTGGAGGCAGGGTTCAAAATAACGGGGTCCAGAGGAGTCTCCCCTCTTGACCCCTCCTCCTAACTAGAGACTGGCTTAAATTCTGAGACAGGCTTCAAAAGCATATATTACAGATCTGTAATATATAGAGATCTAAAGTAAAGATTGTGTAAGCTGTACCCTAAATAGTCTTATTATGCATACTTAACATCTCATAGTTTCCTTAATTTCCTATTTCCCACGCAGGACTCACCCCTACCCTAAGTTTTGTATGCAACTGACAAGCATGTGCACAGTTACAGACTTTTATTTTCGAGTCAAAACCCAGATGGAGCAACTTTCCATCATCAACCATGTTTTTAGAATTAGCTTCAAATAGTACTAAAAAAACCCCCAGAAAATAACGTGTCAATTTAATCAAGCAAGTCCTGCATCATACATTTTCCTCTTCTAATTAAATCAGTAATTTAACCAGCAACATGTCATTGCTGTAAATACTTTTCATTAGCAGCACAGACACAACTATGTTCCCTCTTGCAACGGAGGGTAATTCAGGTAAAGACATAGTTTTGTGGGATCTGAGTGTTAGTTATGTCTCAGTAACTACTATTTTACTGTAATATTCTCAAACAGGTGAGATTCTTAAATTCAAGACTTTGCCTTTTTCTTATTTTACTTTATTTTCAAGATAAGCACTGACAAACCTAACCTCACCAAGAGCAGTAAGATTATAAAACAGGTATTATTCAGCAATTTGTGGCTGACATTTATTACTGACATCTGTGCCACAGATTTACCTCTTCATCCCAGCAGGAATTCAAATTCACCGAAAATCGATGTTTCATATTGTTTTGTTTAAACATTTTAATCCTGGGCCTCAAAGGCAGGAAGCCCACCCTTTTACAGTATGCTGCTAGATGAAGATTATTCAGGGTTTAGTCAGAGCTTATTTCAAATGCTTGTGCAAAACTAACAATACTTAAACAGAGTAATTAAGAACAGCTTGCTTTCTCGGAGAACATCAGCTTTACTCCGTGCATCTTCCTTAATTCACAAACATCCAGATGGGACAAAAGGGGGCAGGAAAACCTCACTCTCCCCTTATGCAAAACTCATGTCCGAGTCCAGTTTGGAGTGGGACTGGGGGAGGGAGAAGGGGTGGAGGTGTTACTAAGGAATTGTCTGTCATTCTCTCTTAAAACACTTGATCAGCTAACACCATTTATCATCATTTGGACAAGTTTTCAACTGCTCTGCTGAACAGGGCTCTGTATTAAGTGTACCAAGGGCGGGACATATCTGCAAGCTTTTAAAGGGGAAAACTTTATAAAAATAGAGAATAACTTTCTGAGATTTTTAGCATCATTAAGAATCCAATAGCTACATGTATCAAGAATTTAGCAAGTCTGTGCCCTCTGTTCAGCATTGCCTATGAGCCTATTCGAAGCTAATATTCACCATTACAAGAGAAGTTCTGCTCAAGATCCTCAAAACTATCCAATTATGCAGACGACCAGACACAGCTGCCTGCAGAAGAATGCAAGTCCCCATTCTTAGCAAGCTGCCAGAGGTGCAAACTCACTATTCATTTTAAGAAGCAGCAACTAACGATAACTTTTTAAAAATATGCTCATATATAAGTAAATGAAACCTCTGAACTTGTATAGGAAGATGCACACACACTAGCAGTCAAAAAATATAAGTTAATTGTAAACAGTTTTAACACTATCTACCTATCTCTGTGTTGCTCTGAATATCCTTCCTGCTGGTGGCCGGGCTGGTTCCCACTCCAAAGGCAGGACAACTTACATTCCTCTCTAGGGTGGAGCGCGGCATTATTAGGCTTCTGAGTCATAACTGCCAGCTGGCAGTGTGAGCAGCTAGCAAGACACTCTAAAGAGTTTGGTAAGAAATCCTTCTGCTGCGTTCGTTAACTTGGGGTTTTTCCCCCCATCTTCTCCCAGTCCGCCCCAGTCATTATTGCTCTTTTTATTGGTTAGCATTAATAATTATTAGAGGTCTGATCAAAAAATATAGATAATCTTCGCTAGCATGGCGTATCCAAAGGATCCATTTCTGTTCAAAGCACTCTGAAAGCTCATGTAAAACAGCAACAAAAAAGGATACTGCAACAACATGACTCAGAACCTATCTCCATTTAATAAACAATTAAGAGTCATGAATTCGCTGTATTTTGCTGACACTATTTGATATTTCCATGAAAATTCTTCTTTCTTTACATGCTGACCCTGATCAGAGGAGTCACCCTAAGTTCTTGCCTAGTTAATTTACTTTAAATTCTCTGATATATACCAAAAATAAACAGATATACACAAAAGCGGTATATCTTTGAAAACATTCAGGTTTTAAGTACCTAGAAAACTTAATTAACAGTTTTGGTTCTCTTGTTTGCATGTGCTTCCCCATCCCATTCCTCCCTCACCCCCCCACCCCCTCCCCCCAACCACACCACCACTACCCCCCCTTGAACTTTTGACAGTCTTTTTGGTATAGCATACAGAATTTACACAAAACGTATATATAAAAATGAAACACCAGGCAAACAATATCCAAATCGAAGTTAAATCTAGAGATGCTTGAGGGATTTTAAAAGTGAAGAATTTAATGAGACTAGAACCCATTCGTTTAGTTTTGCTCTCCCCGACCTTCCATTCTATACACTACGGTTCTGGAGATGTCCTCGTTTGATTCGGGTGACACTTTTTTCCATACTGTTTCTTTTAAAGCAAGTTCTTGCTGGAGATTCTCATAGTCCATTGGTCCAAAGGAATGCTAGTTGTTCAAGCAACATATATTATTTATTAGTGTATTTGAAGGAAAAAAAATCCATACTTGCAGTCAATGCTATCAGACTCAAGTTTTTCACCTCTCCACATAAGCTCTTATTTTCTCTTTTCCAGTTATAAAAAAATATATAGAATTCTAAACTGGGTATTTTTTTAGATGTATACATGCAAACAGAATCATTCTCCTGTCTCTTCTCCTACTGAAATCTTCATGCTTTAGGTAAAACCTTACTGGGAATAAAAGCAAAGAGGTTTTACTTATCTCTCGCACCCTCGCGCTGTCAGCTTTTGTGCGCGCAGTTGGAGCGGATTGAGGCCATTCCCAGAGGTCACTTACACCGCCTCCTTAGTGCGAGGCACTTGCCTACAGCAAGGTAACACCTCAATTCACTGCCTGTGCGACTCTCAGCAAGACACGGGGTCTCGGAGATCTCTCTGCTGGAAAGTGCTAGGCACAAATCTCAGGCATTGCAGCACAGAACGGAAAGGCTCAGCCCACCAGCTGGTCAAATCTTTGTTAAAGGCAACCAGAGCAGTAGAATTCTTTGCAACTTGTATCCAATACCATATACTTCCTCTAGCAGGGGAGATGAGCTGCACGAAACGGGAAGATAACACTAGCGCGGAATTCTACTACACAAAGCCCTGCCATAGTGTGGGCTACCCAGGTTAAGCGCCTGCTAGAAACAGAAACTAACTAGCTTGATCTGAGAGCTTCGATGCAACACGTGTCATTGAGCAGTTCTGCATTTAGAGGAGAGCTTTCCGCATTCCTTCTGATAACTACAAGCACCACGCACAGGACACACAGAGTAACTTACCCGCTGGTCACCACCTTCTCTGCGAGGATCGAGCTTTTTTGCAAAGTGTCTCAAATTGTCGTAGTTATGGAAATTGCACAAAGAAACCAGATCCTGCAAATATTTAGGGAATATACATGATTTATTTGCACATGACAGTCAAATGCATAAGATATTATAATACTAATGATTGTATTTTACATCAAAGCCCAGTAACTTAAGTAATAACAGAAGCTTATTTAATAAATTAGTTCTAATATCTGTAAAGCCTTTTGAACATAACACAGTGATAAGATTAAGTTCTAACTCCATCAGAACTGGGGTGACCAGCAGGGACAGGGAGGAGATGGTCTCTCTCTACTCTGCCCTCGGGAGGCCCCAGCTGGAGTCCTGTGTCCAGAGCTGGGGCCCCCAATACAAGAAAGATGTGGAACTGTTGGAGAAGGGTCAGAGGAGCCAAGAAGATGATCAGAGGGCTGGAGCAGCTCCCCTATAAAGAGAGGCTGAGGGAGCTGGGCTTGTTCAGGCTGGAGAAGAGAAGGCTGCGGGGAGACCTCATTGCAGCCTGCCAGTACCTGAAGGGAGCTTATAAACAGGAGGGGAATCAACTTTTTAAAAGGGCAGATAATGGCAGGACAAGGGGGATGGATTAAAGCTGAAGGAAGGAAGGGTTAGATTGGATATTAGGGGGAAGTTTTTTATAGAAAGAGTGGCGAGATGCTGGAACAGGCTGCCCAGAGAGGGGGTGGATTACCCCATCCCTGGGAAGTGTTCAAGGCCAGGTTGGATGGGGCCCTGGGCAACCTTGTGTAGCTCCAGGCCTGAGGTTGGTGGCCTTGCCTGTGGCAGGGGGGTTGGAGCTCTGTGATTCTTGTGGTCCCTTCCAACTCATGCCATTCTATGACTCTTAACAGCACCTTGAAACTACTGAGTACTACAACGCAGGTAGCAATTTGCAAAACATCTGTTTTAATATATTTTTACTCCAACTGTACTTAAGGAACAAGAAGAACAGTCCGGGCTAGTCTAGTAACTTTTAAATTCAATCAAAAGGATTGAACAAGGAAAGGTGAGACACGATTTTAATTCCATCTGACTTACAACATGAAATATGAGTTACATAATTTTGCTATGCTGTTGTGTTTTTAAAAGTGAATGTTATTTGCATGCCATGATGACCTGCCAGTTTTTAAGTCTCATTCTAACACAGAATAAACACAGTAAATCTTTCACTTGACATTCTATGATCGTATGTTTAAGTTATCAAGTACTAGACTATTTCATATGAAATATTTTAAAGCATGTAAGCTAGAATTGGTATCTTCCTAGTACTCTTAATTTGCAACAGTACAGATGTTAGATAAATAGACATATGGAAAGTTTTAACTGCTGCTCACCCACATAAGCAGCCTACTGCAATTTTGCCTACTGCAAATCCCACACTGTAGCCAATACCCCCAGGAACTGAAGTCTATCCAAACTAACACCACTACTGCAGCTTACCTGTTATCACTACTTTAAAGCAACAAACAAACAACAAAAAAAGCCCAACAAGAAAAAGCCTGGTTATGGCTTCAACCTCCCATACATTACCAATAACCCTACATTTCCTACAGGGCTCTAGCCAGACTACTGTTACTCTATATTCTGAGACTTTCCCCCCATTTACTATTACTTAATCAGTAGTACAAGGGGGGTTTAGGATAAAAATAAAGGGTTTTTTACATTTTCCTTTCCCGCAAAACATCTTTATTATCAAGGTACTCCATAAAAATCTCTTCTGCTTCTAATTCTATCAACAGACTGTCCGCAGTCCTTTCCAAAGCAAGAGAAAAAGGAGGGAAGAGCTTGCCCAACAACAGGATCTGACGTAAGACCCTTTTCAGGTTGGATTATTTACAAAAATCTGCTTTAAAAAAATACAAGAATAGCAGTATTTCAAGGGAATCGTTTATTGTAATGAAATAAGAGTTGCATTTCCACTGTTTTGAGAGGAAAAAATAGTCTATAAAGCAAGCTCTACAGTTTCTAACACAGCATACAAAACACCGGCTCCTTCATTACTTCATGAAGTGCTCCTTTTCAAAGCTTTCCCACAACAAATTTCTCAAGTGATTTTGGCCTTGCATTTTCTAAATGCTCACTCAATTACAGTGTTATTTCTTACTAAAATGCAAATATCTCTTCTTGGCCTTCCACCTTGGATCAGACGAGTCTTGCCACTACTGAATTCAGTTACCCCTCAGCTAGATTAACCAAAGCTCAGTAAACACCAGCTGCAAGATAACAAGAAAACCCACAAAACCCAAGCAAATATTAAAGGCAATGCTGCTTACATGACAAAAGTGAATTCCTTTAACACTGTTGCCCATCTTGTCCAAAGGCGGTGACCAGCACATCAAGCCCATGACATTAGGAACAACCAGAAGAATTCCACCGGCGACTCCAGACTTTGCAGGAAGACCAACCTATGGAATAATTGGTGAATTACTGACCTCTGCAAACTTTCTTCACTACTGTAACACAATGCATTAGCATCAGACTGAGGATTATCATGCAGCATTTGTAACGTGCCCATCTAGAAAGTAATTTAAGCTGGGAAAGTATTGCTACCTGCCTCTTTTTATATAGACAATAAGCCGAAGCACAGCTCGTGGCAAGATGCGGCACATGATCATAAAGTTATTTGCCCTCAGTAACACAGAGAATCAGTAATACAGTGCAAAAGATAATTCACATCTATTATAAGAAACAATTCCGACTAAACAGGCGTACAAAAGTGTATTTGTGATGAACAGTTGGCAACAAGGTACACTTTGATTGGAGAAGGTAAAAAAAAACCAGTAAGGAAACAGAAGAGCCAGTCCATAAAGCCATACAATAGCCTACTTATTTACAATCCAGATAATGTATTTTTTTTCCAATAGGAACCAACCTATGACATACCCCCACAGCTCAGTGAGCCAAAACCTTTTAGGTCACACGAAGCATCATAAATTTACTCATATGCAATGAGGAAAAACTAAAGAAATCCAAAACAAAATGCTGAAAACACAGTACGGCACAGTACATCTCTGAATGCTTACATATAAGAAAGGTACTGCCAGGAAACAGAAGCATGGCACATACACCATGTATGACAGCCACACACAGGAACAACTTATGAAACTAAGTCAATGAAGAGAAAGTAACAGCCAGCCCTGAACATGAAAACAATTATACAGATCAACCTTCCTGTTCAGCTATAATTAGTATCTGGAAACTACTTACATGGAAGGCAAACTGCCCTGAGAAGTCATACATGCCACAGGAATGCATTAAGCTCAAGGTGTTCCGGACTGCTTCAGGACTCAGCACTCTTTCACCGGTGATTGGGCAAAAGCCACCATTAGCCAGAGTTGCTGCCATCACACTTGCCGACTCACATGTTACTTCTATTGAGCAAAGCTTATGAAAGAGAAATTGAGATTATAAGGACTGATACTTCTAGTACAGCAAGGGCAACTATAGCAGGATCAACAATACGTCTCTACAGAAATAACATTTCATAAAATAACCTGCAGCATAATGTTTGTTACAGGGGACGCTAGTAGCATCAACTAATATGATCCGAATCTTCCGACTATAAAGATCCCAGCAACAGTGTTTGTAAGCCCTCTTAATAGTTTAGGATAGTGTTTTACATGAGTTAGCATCTCCACTTGATTCCTCCTCCCCCCACCCCCGTTATGTTCCTTTGAGGGGAATAGGTCTGGAAAACAATCTCAGTATTTTGCATCTGTTTAAATGGAAAAACCACAGAATGACTGATGTTTTTTTTTCAATTTGTTTTGTGTGGCTGCTTTTTAAGCCTTACAGGACCACACACACATGTATTAAAAGTACATTTTAAAGCTGCAAACTATAGCACATGCAAGTCTTAATGCCAGCACTTCCTGCTGATGCAGCCTTATTTCACCTTTCTCTCACATATGTTTTTCAATATATTAATGATACGACCACATATCACAGTTTCTCCCAGGATCCCTGCTTCAGTACAGACTATACATACTTTGGTGACACATCAGGAAATGTGATATGATGCCATCACCTGATGCTGCCTCATTTCTGCAGAAACCAAAAGATAAGTTGGTTTCAACCTGAAGCTGAAATGCTACTCTGAAAAGTAAACAAACTAGTGCTCCTATTCTTGCTTTTGCCAAACAGTCATTACATGATACTTCATGAAGTTACCTAAGCCAAGTTTGCATGAGTAGTTACTACCTGGAATTCTTATTTTCCGGGTGCCAAACTCAATACATCCTAGTCCAATCAACTGGAGTTGCAAATCAAGAGATTGTCAGAGACGCATCTAAAATGGCAACTGTGTTTTAAACATATGAAGTATTACATAATATCACCTACTTTGAAAAAAAGTGTTTCTAGGTTCTCAGTTTAAGCACCTGCATTTTATACCTTGGTTCTCTAAAATGAGAATAATCCATCCTGACTTTACAGAGACAATTGGAAAATAAGGTTATTCCTGTTCAGAAAGTGACAATTACACAGGGGAGGAAGAGCATCACAGAAAAGGCAAAGAAAAGAAATAACCAGCCTTTTAAGTAGAATCAGTAGAGTGTTGGAAAGTAGCCTTGTAAGGGGAGAAGAAAACAGAATTGCCGCTCATGTATGAGCTGCCCTCTTCTGAGTATGGAGGGAACAGGGGATTTTGCAAGGGAAAAAAAAAAAGAATGACATGCAGTTGTGAAATTAGAGATCATGATGCACAAAAGTGAGGCCAAATTAAAATATACCCAGAAAGTTAGGTATGGCATTTCTTATGAATACCTTTCCACGCAGAAGTGCATCGGGATTTGAGGCAGCGGGACAGGAAGCATTTAAAAAGCACGTTTAAACAAGTAAATCCCAATAAATTATCAGCTTTGTTCCGTAACAACAGAAGTTCAGAGTAGACTGTTAGCATGTACCTAGTTTTCAACTCAAGAGGAGATCAACTAAGGCTAATCACGTATGCCTCACTTCATGAACAGTCACTTGATTTAAGAGCAGAGCAGGTGCTCCCTGACACAAAAAACCCAGGTTAAAATTTGCATTTAAAACCCTCTGCTTGTAATTTACATAAGATCAAGTCTTAAGAAGTAAAACCAGATTCATATTAACAACTAAACTCTGGATTTTTAAAACAATTTTTTTTTTTTTTAAAAAAAAACCAACTATCCCAGACAGACTGAATCAGTAACACAATTTGAGCTGCCTCTTGAAAACTAAATGCAGCAGAGCTGAGTTGCAAATATTTTGACATTGGGAAATCCTTACTGAGGAAATTCCTCACACTCGCCAAGTTCTCATTTTGTGACAGTTGCAAATAACTTGCTGGAAGTGACAAAGAAAAAAAATGGGGGAGGAGAGAATATACATGACTAGATTGTTTTACTCATAAGGACTCAGTTAAACAAAAAGGAGGAGATATGTTATTTATAAAACTACCCATGAGCCCAATACAGCATGCATACACTCCTTCAGTTACAAATGGGGTTTAAGGTACTTCAAGTACAATAAAGAGCAGCAACGCAAAGAAGCAGAAATATTTTATCAAACTCACTGAAGCATTACAAAGCATTTTAACCTTCTAATTACTACTATTTTAAAGACTATTGCCAGTTTGCATTAGCAATAAAGACACCTAAGTGCATTGCCTAAACAACAGCAAATCTGTATACATCAAATGTACGTAATTCATTTCCAAAGCTGACATGTCTAAACCTAAGTCATCAAAGCCTTCATATTTATGAACAAATCAGATTCTACTGCTTACAGTAGTAATTCTAAGTCTGTAACGAGTCTCAAATTTAAAGCCAGTTACCTGGAAATAGAAGTCTAGTATAGCAACCATATCCGTGCCTTCAGGAAAGCACTAAGGAAGAAAAACAAAGAGTCTTCAGGTAAAATTATTATTCTTTTTAAATACTGCTTTTAGAGAGACATAGGTTAAAGACATGCTTTTGTCAGATTAACATTAGGCAGATTTAAAATAAAATATTTATATGAATGTAAGAGGTAAAAATATTAAAACATGTCAGATTTAAAAATAACAGTGCAGTGAGGTATTAATATATTTTTTCCATACAGCTTTCAATATTAAATCAGCAAACTGCAAAAGGCACCTAGGAGATTTAGAACTTCATCTGTACAGCACAGATTATGCATTTTATGACAGATAAAGCAAATTATTATGGGTATGATACAGAAAAAACATGTTACTCTAATATAATACCTGTAATAATTGTCACGCTTTCTAAATGCCAGCATGTAAGTAACAGTATGAAAACATGTATAGCAACAATTTATGCCATACTGCACACTAAATAAATGAAAAGTCTTCACAGAGTACGACAAACACTCACCACACAGTCTTCAAAACACAGTGAAGAAAAGGTACCAACCTTTTTCTCTTTCAAGTAATAGCCGATTGCAAAGTTTCTATCTCCACTCTCTCTTTCAGACTGGAACCTTAACAAGAAAAAAGAGACAAGACAATCTGTCAAACATCCAAAAAAACCCCACTGCACTTGAGACAAATAATGTAATTCAGTAAAACTGCATGTAAAGGATACATTACTTCTGAACACAGACATCCTACTAATGGGAGAGAAGTTACTCACGCCAGTAAACCCAGCCAGAGCGAACAAGCCTTGACATCCAACTACACACAGCAGTGGTTACCTAATCAGACATAAGCTGTCTCAGGGATAAGGCAAAGCAGCCCAAGACCCTACTCGCAGAAGTGTTTCTAGGAAGGCCAGAGTGGAATGAAACATCCTGCAAGGAGCTGTAGTGAAAGGGTCATTCCCTGAGACCACTGACCCCACCGGAGAGGAATTTGAGGATCAAGTTGCAGGTCAAACAGCACCCAGCCCAGCGGCTGCACTGTTTATCCTGATAATTAAGTTCAGGATGGAACCTCCAGAAGGAATCTGCATGGGTAGGTACAAAGGTGGGTAATTTGCAGCCGTCTGGTTCCTTCCTCTTACGTTAACAAAGCTCAGGAAAAACAGTAGTTATCTCATTCTGCTTCTCTGCATGCCCATGCCAACTACCAACGTGGAAGCAATTCCACTCTATGGAATCTTCATGATTTTCCCAGTGCTGCTTCAAAAGTGCCCAAGACTTTTGGAACGCTATACATTGGGTTAATTGGGGAACTGTTTTAGAAAAGATTTTAAATATGCAAAGTCAAAAAGCATAGAGAGTACCAAGCACATCAGGCATGCCATCTAAACATGTGATACGCAGCCATCACCATGCAGAGTTAAATTTGCAATGTGAACACCAGGAGAGTGAGAGTTGCACTTCCAGCGCCACAGCACCAGAGCGCAAAGATGCAATAACGACATCTGAAAGGGATAACCCACACTGCTACATGAGATGTAGCTACACTGGGGTCCCCAGCATTAGGGATGAAGCGATGTTTTTAACGTTAATAACTGATCTTTCCTGTAAGTTCAAAATGCCAACTATCAGTTGAGGCATTTTCCACCTCCCTTCCATTAACTAAATAAAAAATACTTACGTAGCATTACTGAATCCAACATACTCATTACCAGCCATTTTATTCATGAACTGCATCACCTGTAGGAGACAGAGAGGAGGGGGCAGAAAAGGAAGCTAACATTTTCAGACACCATCAAGTTGCAACTGAAGAACTTTCAACCCAGCCTTACCCTAATCCTCGTAACAATTTTACAAATGCAATCCAAACCAGTAAGCCTTTAAACACCCAAGTACAGATAAAGACAAAGCATTTGGAATGACTAAAATTTCACTTGCAATCCCCTTGCCATCTTGAGAATTTTACCACTGAATTTAGTTTAAAAAACAAAACCAAAAGATTAATGTTGTAACGTTAACTTACGTAGTCAAATTTTTCTGCATTATTTGCTCCTTGCTGCAAGAAAAGAAAAAATAATTTACAAAAATTGTTAACGTAAGAAACAAGTTAGTTCACTTAACAATATTAGGATTTAATGCATATGACTAAGGTATGAGGCTAATTAAGAACAAGGTACTACAATCATTTCATATATTAATGAGAAAATTAAAGTGTTAGATAAGTAAGTCTTTCATTATCCTTTAAATTAAACAATCCTATAAGACTCTTATCGAACACCTGTATGTTGGAAATTAATTTAAACTGCAAAAGGTATGCTTTATTTTAAGTGCTCTCTAGTCAACTTGATGTGTTTGTCATAAGTAAACTTAGTAGTTAAGTTAAAAAAGTAACTACAATCAGGATAATTATAACAGAAACACTAACTTTTTACAGATTAGTAACCCAAAAGGTATTCTTGTGTTACCAAGAGAGCTGAGCATAAGAAAGTTCAAGCTACTGGAGTTAAAATATTTCTACGGCTAGCGCTCACTCTAAGAATTTAGGATGAAGACTTAAAATAAAGTGTTACCCCTTACTATGAAAAGAATTGCATTTAATCAAAATAATCTGCTTTGATTAACGTCTGATTAAAGCCCTACCTATTAAAAATCAAATACTTAGAAAAACAGAATTTCACATCACAGCATATGTAATTCTGCTAACAATGTAAGGGGAAAAAAAATCATCTAACTCCAACTTGGTAAGGATGCTCATGAAACTTAAATCTTGGGGTTGGTTGGGTTGGTTTGTTTCAGGGAAGACAAGGGGTGTTATTTTGGGGCTTCTTTCCTCCACCCCACCCCCCCACCCCCCCCCGTTTAAGGAGATTCTCAAATTTAGTAGCTGCCAGGTAAAGACATATTAGTTCTTTAATAGTCTCTGACAGGCAGCCTTCCACTAATTCCTGTAGCAAGATGTTGTAAGAGGGGTGGGAGGTAAAAATTAGCGCATGGTGGTCTACTGGGAGGAGTTTTTAATGTTTTGCAGTATCTGAGTAGAATTTTTTGAGGAAGTTTTTTTTTTTTAAAAAAAGGACAGCATTACCTACACATGTGGAAACAATGTATCTAGAGAAGATACTTTTATAAATAGATAATAAAATTTATCTAGATAAAACAGACTTATTGATACGTATTTAGATAACAAAATTCTGTTTAACATAAACAATTCCAAGGCACTACTTGCACGGTGTTTAGGATGAGAATGGGGAAGTGGAAAAAAAAAAAACCTGAAGCTTTTTATCAACCAGTGTTTTACTTAATGAAATGCGTAAAGCCAGTCTCATTTCCCACTCTGTATGTGGATTAGGGTGTCGCAGATAATCTTTGAAGCCCATGCATCAGCTCGTCTACAAGAGGATGTGCAGTCACACACGTACGATCGCTAGCTGAAAGGAACACCACACTGTTTTGTCAATATTATGCACCAGTGGCTACCTTAGGCTCAAAGGCTAATAACCTTAGTATTAAAGGCAACAATCTCTAGCTAATCTGCAATAAGATAAAAAAAATTCACGATACATTTCATCAAAATGTTCCTGTATAATATACCAGAACACAAGTCTTAAAAATTTAACTCCAAATCTGTTCAATGAAAAATAATTAAAAGAAGAAATTACCAACTTCATTGAACTGTTGCAGTTGTCAAAATATTCCATAGATCCTAATGCTGTAAAATATGTAACAACATTTAAACCACAAAAACCTTTTCAACCTTTCAAATGCACAATGAACATCTTTTTTCTGGGAAAGTGGGTCAGCATTAGTTATGGGATGCTGCATTGATAATTGTATGGTTAGACATATATAATAAATTGAAACAAGTTCTTCTGTTAAAAAAAAAAAAAGGAAAGAGGGAGGAAGGGATCATGCTTTCTGCAAAAATATAAATACATAATACTTCAATTTTTTTGTTCCCAGTTGAAAAAAAATCCCTAGCCATTCAACAAAAACCTGGCTTTACAAGCAGCACATGAAATTGGTGGGCAAAAGACTCAATGCAAATTTTACACATCACTTTGTTATAAAAAAAGGTTTCTTTTTAAAATTTACATCTAACCTCGTATTTTGGGAAGAAAACCTTCTGTATACTAACTCGGTCAATGCCCTTGACGTTCCACACACTTGTATAGGTACTTGATATCACAGACAAAAGCACTGCTACTGAAATTACACTGCTCATATACCTGAAATATTTGCCTATGTAATAACGTTACCAAGACCTCAGTAAGGGTTTAACATAATGGGTAACTAAACCAGAAAACTTTGCTTTAATACACATGACGACTAAAAAACCCAGTATGTTAGTTTCCCTCTTGCAGCAGCTGACAAGAGGTACGCTGCTGCTTCTAAAAAGTTCAAGAGACACAGAGGCAACACACATTTTGTGATTAAAGTTCACCTGCAAATATAAAACCCTAACATTCAGAACACTCAACAACTTTTGCAGAACAACTTAAACAAATGTAAGAGACAAGAAAACCTCTGTTCTTGCACAAGTGCTTCCAATTTTTGCTCGACTGTATAAGCCCGTGAGATTGGGGGCACTGCAACAATAGTTCTTAAAAAGCATTTTTAAGTTCAGATGCAATCCATCTGTCTAGCACAATACAGGAAATGTTCCATGCACTAACTCCACAAACACTCAGTACAATTACTGGAACATATGTTTATATACACACGTACTGTATACATGCTTGTGTGTATATACATATGAAAAAAAAAACACTTCTAAATGAATACAAAATGAAATCGAAGCATTTTGATAGGCAGAAAATTCAAACTTCCAGAAGACAGCTCAATAAAACTTTGTAAACACTTAAAACCACAATGAACACTATGGCTGTCAATCATGAATTTGAATTTTTTGACTGTGTCAGGTTTTAGTGATCTTCCCTTTGAAGGAAAAAAAAAAGGAAACAAGGTACTTTCATTATTTGGATTTCTTCTAGGAAAATATAAGCTACTTCAGAAGTTGCATGTCTATATATATGTACACAGGAAAGAAGAGACCTATGGATACTTACCAGAGCTTGCAACAACAAAACTGGGAGATATTTATTAGAAAAGTAGTTACTATTAGCCACTTTCCATTGATCAGCATTCAGTGTTTATATGATTATATCACATTAGCTCATACCATGTGTCTCTTCTCAAAATAATGTTTCAATTTGGAATGTAAGCCAATCTAATAAAAAACATCATGAGAAGTTTATCATCTTCTAATGGAAAGTTATTTAAAAGTTAATGGCTGGAATTTTTTTTAAAGCCAGATTTATAACCTAACACTGCACTGTGATGAAAACATCCAGAAATAAAAAAGTAACACTATGCCAGAGTGCAAGAAAACCTTTTTTTTTCACATTGGTACATTTTACATTAACATAACTATTAATGTCTTTATTTTAGTTTTCTATACATACACATGCTTTTATTTTTATTTTTAATCTGGGCCTGTTCTCTGAGAACTGGTGTCTTGACAGCTTAGCATGCCCATTTTCAGCTCTGAAATACTTGAGAGCACACTGACACAGACACTATTTGACCCACTAAGACCAACACTATTATATTCATAATACAAAAAGACATGTAAGAATTATTTTTTGTGTCCTTCAGGTATTGAATACTTGCAAACTCGACCACTGAATACATGCCATTTCAAATATCACTACTACATACTCTATGTCAAATAGCATCCAATACATCTGAGGTATAACTAAAAGGCAAGTGCAGAGTAACATAAGTGTATGTTTTATCCAAAATAAGTTACTACAAGAAAACAAATATCCCAGGATGAGAGCAAAAATTCACCAAAATAAAGACAAGTATCTGGGCAGAGAAGATCACAACACCAACACATGTTTTCAAGTGGTATGCATGAACATTTACACATCAATCTATCAGGAAGGGTAACTGGAGCGGTGGCATAGAGCAGTTAAGCTAAAGCTGTACTATTTATTGTAACTATATTGTCAAATAAACCCAAGAAGCCATGCATTTTCTCACCCCTCATGTATGGTTTCTTGCATTAAGTTTTTTCAGGGTCAGCAAGATGAGCTTGTTCATTTCCTCATACACTGCATTTTTTGCAAGGTCCGTGAACACTGCTGTGCCTCCCAACATGCCTAAATGCTTCCCACATTAGCTCATTACCACAGGGAACCTCCCTCCAGCGACTGTGCAAGCCTATCCTCACTGTGTAAGCTCCTGCACGCAGTTGGCAGTGCTGATGGGATTCACATGCACCATATTGGGCAAAACCACTGCTGCTACACAAGGAAAGCTTTTATCTACAGATGGGATCTTGAAGTGTACAATAAATGTTACTTAAGATTAATCCCTTATTCTTTTGTGATTCTTTCCAGGCCATCTGCCTTCCTCATATTTCAGTCTGGCCCCTTCCTCTTCATCGCATTTGCACTACCCTCCCCAGTCAGTAAAAATACATGGAGGTGGGCAATTGCTGACACAATCATTGATATTCCTGGAGTTGACACGCCTTGGGAATTGAGATCAAGGCTTAAGAAAAAAAAACCCAACAGATCCAAGCCTTACAAATTATCCATACTACAGGCAATGAAGCCTTCTTCCAGCCAATGTGATGTACAAAAAGCTGCGTGCTCACAGAGCACTGAATCTGTGCTAAATCTGTACAGGAGCTGATTCTTCTTTTTTCCAAGCACCTGTACTTCCCTGGAGACATGGAAGGATTTAGCATTTTTTCCCACAAACTCCTGTAATTGCCACTACAATTTTCTTTTGATAACAATTATTTGAAAATAGTTATAACTGTGTGATTTAGACAACTAGGAATAAAGGCAAATGGCTGTACCATCACAAACAAAAGGTCCTTGGGGTTCTTAGAACAATTCTATTTCGTTACAACTAGCCCACAGGATGTCCTTTTGCTGCAGCATTTTTACTGCAAATACAAGTTTTGAATTGCTGGAACAGTCTGCGGAGCGTAGTGCAAGTACAGTCAGAACAGAGCCATGAGTTAAGGCACCAAAAAGCAAACACCTCATAGTTCCAAGCACGTCAGTAGGAGAATCGTTTCAGCTGCTAAAAGCATGATACGGTCATGCTTAAGCAAGCCAAACAAGCGTACAACTTCACATGCACAGACACTTTGCTCTTTATTATTATGAATAGCATGGGCTAAAACATAACACTGCAGTTTAGGTCTATGCTCTAGTTCCCAGGCATAGTATACCAGATTCGGAAGGGAGTTGGGAACTGGGTACATGATGAGAACCCTTTTTCCCCCCTACAATGTTAATATGCTACATATTCTGACAAAGGGATTACTACAAGCATCGTCTCTTACCCAGGAGTAATCAGATTTTATGTCAAGTTCTAAGGGCCCTCGTGTGCAAGACTGTAACAGCTGAAGAGCTGCTAAATTCAGCACAATCTATGTAAATTTTGGAAGACTCTGTGTATAAATTTCTCAGAAAGAGATAAAATAATGAATACCAAAGGAGAGAAAAGTATTCTTAACATGGAAACAGAGCAACAGTTTATTCACAGGTATCAACATGCTACCATTAGATAATTCTGTCACCCATGGAAACTTCAACCATGTTCAACAAACCCTTGATTTTTTTGGACTCTAGAAGCCATTCAGAGTCTTCAAAGATACAGAAGGAATACCTTAAACAGAATGAATGCAGAGAACTGAGGGCAAAACGTGGGTTAATGAAGCCACCTCTTCCAGAAAAAAAGTGAGTCTTAGGTTAGATCAAATATAAACGTGAACTACTTAAACCACTGAACAGTTAGTAGGAATAATGGTAAGCTGCAGAGTGTAAAGAAGATTTTTCACTAAAAAATCCAACTATTAACTAACTTTGTACTTTTGACCATCTGTGTATGTATCTTTACAACATGATTAGTTGGGTTACCCAAATGATAAACGGCACCTTAATGGAAGCAATCCATAGAATAACCTACATTTTAGTCACACTGAGAACAAACAATGGAGTGCGTTAAGTATGATATGCGTCCATCAGACGTGCAGTTACCACATGCAAAAACATCAGTGCAATGCAATACTCTTTGTAAGAACATTACAGGGAAAAAAGAAAAAAAAACCCCAAAAAAACACCACCCAGCAAAAAAAAAAAAAAAGTTTAAAAAATCCACCCAATCTTCTAACAAATACCACAGTTGCATGCAGTAAACAAATACATGTTATCTACTTAGGAGTACACCATTTACCAAGAACTACGTGCCTTCTGCAAGAGGCACATGCTTGTGTTCTGCCTTATGACCAGTAGACATGTTGTAGTAGGACTAACATTTTGACAGTTCAGACAAATGTGCTAAGTCAGGGTTTAAAATTCACTATTATCCAAGTGAATTTCAATGCTCAGTCAACCTTTAAAAAAAAAATTAAATGTGAATAAATTTACCTGTCACACTTAAGGCCATTTTCTTTCACCTACAGCTATTAAAGATAAATGTCTTTAAGCAGGAGTTCTTACACCTTCTTTAAATAAAAAAATAACAGAAAATCACGATCTAAGTAATTTTAAAGTCAACATTTTGGAAATAGGAGGTAGGGAATACTGTAGCCAATGGTCTTTGAAGCATAACCAAGACAAAGGCTTGTAAAGCTGTAAATAGACCCCTGAGGCAACAGTATTTAAGTTTTCTAGTTCAAAACTCCAGGGGACTGACATGCTCCCCACAACTCTAAGCAGGTACCCTTAGGGTTTGTTGGGTTTTTTTACCAGTGGCTACCAAAAAGAGGCAGAAAATACAAATGAATTTATCTGGCACACATTAGCACTATACAGCATTTACATCATTTAAAACTTAAAAATATATATACGGCTACTCTAAGGAAAAACAAAACATAGCTCTCCAAAAGTCACAGGATCATGTACTAAAGATGTTCAGTCATTACTCAGCTATGATTTACTGGCAAAATCCAGGTAACTGTTTTCAAAGACACTCATTTAAGAAAGCACATTTAACACTCTGAAAGAAACTACGTAACACAGAAGTTAAACATCACTTAGATGCAGTATTGTTAATAGTGGACAAATTCAGTATTAAGACTGAGGTGCAAATACAGCTGCAGTGCTCCTGTACAAGTTACAGTATCTTCTTCATACATTTCTTCTGCACAGCAAGAAATACTCTGCTAACTTTACGCTCTGCAAGAGCATTAGACATTCAGAAACATACTTCTGAGTGCTAAAGGTATACTCCTCAGGACATACTCTTAGTATTTAACACTATGAGACAATTCTCTCAAGAGAATATCAAGTGTTGTGCAGTTAAAGAAGAAAACAAAGAAAAAACAAACACTGTGGGGAAAGAGAATCTCTCAGCTGCACTGTACTTTTCAAAAATGGCTAGTCTAATATTGCATTTACTTGGAAGTGATGATATTTTCAAAACAAAGTATGGCATACATAAAAATGAAACCAATTCATACTCTGTACAAGAAACGTTTTCTATATGCTATTAAAATACTCTGAGGGAAACTAAAAATTAACTTTTTACCTTGATTAAAGACGTGATCACAATTGCTCCAGCATTCACCATAGGGTTATGAGGCCTGTCTGTGAAACAAAGTTTGCCATTAGAAATGTATCCCAAGACATCTTTGTCAAACAAAACCACTGAAGTGTTAAAGTGAAAAAGGGTAATTATTAATGTACAACAACGCCATGAATACAGAATAAAATCCTAAATTTAAAAACTGTAACCAGACCTTATACAAAGTTCTTTGTAATTCTGAGCAAAGCATTTTACAGCTGAGTGTACCTGAGCCTAACGCTACTTAACAGCCGAGTAAATTCATCAGTTGAGCATCATTTCTTTTTGTGAAAATTTTCAATCCCCTCCACTGTTCCAGAATTTGATCAATGCAACATTTGCAAGTGGAAAAATCCCTAAGGGACTTTCCAATTTTTCTCTAACTTAGCAAGTACTGCTGATATTAAGAGTGTTCAAAACAAATCCTTTAGAATAAAAAGGACTGCCAGTTCTTTAATTTCCTTATCGCTGCACATAAATACAAATTCTTGATTCTTTTTAAGATTCAGAGGTTTATGTTGACAGCTGTTGAAATACAAATAACAATTTACATCCTCACAAGAATTTAATTTACTTTATAACTGACTTGCTCATACCTACTACACTTAAGTTTTTCATCACTCATCTCCATATTAAGAGCATTTTTACATTCCCAGTCATTCTTGGCTGCTCATGCAAATGATTTTTTTACCCCCCTTCTTTTTCCAAAAATGCCTTATCAGCTGTCTACGTTTCCCAAATACAAGTCTTCATTCATCAACATCTACCTCCTACAGTTATTATTTATTTTTAACTAACATTTTTGCTAGGATGTTGATTTTTGACAATTCTGCTGTCTGAAAACATCAATGAATTCTCAATATATTAGTACTGTAACAGGTTTGAATTATTCCTATTTGCTGTAACTATGTGTATTTCCAAATTCGAAAAAAAATATTAATTTTAAGAAACCTCCACACACGTGCACACTACAAGGAACTTGAGATGATTGCTTTTTGGAGATTAGTCTGATATTCATAGTGCACACATGTATTTTCACATGAAAATTACATTGGTCATGGTCAACAGCACTTTGCCATCTATGACTATCAGATAATCTCCACAAAGTCTTCAGATTTCTTTTCATACTTTTCAGAAAGGCAATACTAAAAGAAACTTAAAAAAAAAAAAATCAAGTGATTCTATTTGTAAAAATGTAAAACCAATACCTTCCGTGCAAAAAAAGTGAAACTCACCTAAAATACAAACTTAAAGTCTATAAACTAGTTTTCAAGTTCTTAGTGCCACTCCTTATCTCTCCACAACAGACTCATGAATTGTTCTCATTTCATCAGATTGTACTCAAGATCCACCTGTATGTTCTACTTGTGTCAATAATGCAAGTAACCTGCAGTCAAATATATTTTACTTTTGATTAAAACCAGATTCCCAGTAGGAAATATGTAGCCACTCCACAGATTCCTAACCCTGCCTTCTCCTTATGGACCAAAAACCTGAACACCAGTCACAAAAATATTACCAGTCGAGTAAGTATTCACAGCAAGCCTTATCTGGGTCTTCAAATCCTTCCAACATGACAAATCCTCTACCTCTCCAGGCACCCCGTTGCTCCTAGATGACCAGTCTACCCTACCATCCAACCAGCCACAGTGTAGGACCACCAGCCCTTGTTAACATTTGTCATTACCAAGATGAGTCACACTAATCTTCATCTTTGCAATTGCTCCTGAAGAGTTTTAAGTGGCTACTAAGGGAAACCCTAACCTCCCCTTCCAATTGCTCCTTGGGGTCCTACTGGAGCCCACAGCACCTGGGCAGCCCTCCTCAGTTTTATAATGTTCTCCTCGAACCAAGGATCCCAACTCTAGACTCACAGTCCAACACAATGAGAACACACTTTCACCCCCATTTCTCGCTCCAGCTTTGCTTCTCTTTTTTCCACCTTCCTCCCATCAGGTCAGGTAACGTTCCGTTCCATAAACACATTAACAACTTAATCATATACAACCCATTTTCAAACTATTTTTTATAAATGGTTTGCTCTTGATTCTTCTGCACACCTCTATGGTCTCAATCTGCCACATGGCATAAAGCAAAAAATCCCCCACAAAACCCTGCAGCTCCCAAACCCTACCTCACAAGTATATTTGAATTAAAAGGATGTGTAGTGTTTATTTTACGTTCAGCAACTCAAAAGCTTATCAGCGTGACAAGTCCATGCAACAGAATATAGCCTCAGAAATTCTGCTGCATCTCATTTCCTTGAAGATGCCACCACTTACCTTTAATGTCACACAGAGTTCTTTATTACCTTTTCCTCTACTCTGAAGATTCCTGTCTCTCACTGCTTGAACATCTCAGTCTACCATGTATCAGTTCTGACCACTTTAAAACTAACACACCAGGTGCTGACCTCACATGAAGAATGGCAACAACCTTCTAATTAAATGAAACATGGACTTTCCTAAACACGCTTCTGAAATGAAGCTGCGTTTTGGCTTCCCCCCATCCCTGCCCTGACAAGTCAACAGGGACCAATCATTGCTGGAGCCCCAACAGCTAAGGCAAGGTGCAGCAGCCTGGCATAGCACACACTAACAAAGCTCTTCTACTGCTGCCTCTAACACCACCACATCACACTAATTTAACTGGGGTGCCCTGATTAACTCTAGCGTTGATTCAATGATTAGTCTGTTACAGAAACAACCCACCCAAAACTTTCTGAATAGTAAAGATATTCTTCTCCTCCAATACAGGGCTCTGCTCTTCTTGTGGAAAGGAGATACTTGTCTAGAACAGCTGTACACAGAGAGACTTGAGATATATTTAAAAGGCATACACAAAAGCAAAATTTAAAAAACCAATTTATTTAGTTGCCTCTCTCTCCACTGGACATCACTATTGCACGGTGAAAAGTAAGTTTGTGGGGTTTTTAATACCTCTGAACTACTTGTCAATGAGCATCATTGCTCTAGCAACCTGTCATGCAACTATGCCATATGCAAACTAGACTTTTTCCTTAATAAGCTCAAATTACAGTGCTTTTCCTCTGCCAGTTCTTCGACCTTTTTTGTCCATCATTTGCCTTAAGCCATTCTTGTACAACTGGCTTGCAGTCTTTGGGCACAGAAAGCAAGAGGTTGCCACCCACAAACAGACATTTTAATACACAGAACAGTTCATCACGGCAAATTCCTTCTGAAATTGCATCAAAATATGTTTGGACAACACAGAAACACAAAGAAAGAATTCCACCTCTGATTAACAAATCCTTCAGCAGACTAGTGTCCCAGCCATCACCCATCCCATTTCAATGCAACATTTATTACTTGACTAAGCTCTACAAACCATTGTATTACTGGACTAATTCTACAAATAGTTATCAGCAAGACAAAGTCCCATGTATGAATGTAAGGTATTAACTGAACATATTTGCAGGTACTATCAGATGTTTTACATTATGAACTGCACAGGCACAAAAATCCCTGCAAACTGCTTGACGATCCTAAGTTACTCCCAATGCCTCTTTCAGATTCATTTTACTATGTAAAACTGCTGAATTGTTTGATGGGTGGTATGTTCCCTGCAACTAAGAAAAAGTTTTAAAACTGCAATATCAGAAGTCTGCAGAAATTTCCAGATTTCCATTGCACAGCACAGATGTTACTAAAAATGTACGTGATTCTAAGTAACACTTCAAGTTTGCACCTTTGGCTACGATTTTGAACTGTTTTGCAATACTCCATTGTTTCCAGCTCAAATCTCAGTGCCAGTAAAGAACAAAATGAAAGACTGCCCTGGTTTAGCATTTGTTAGTGTAATAACTATAAAGAATACCTTCTGATGCCTATCTACCCAATTTCAAATACCTGCGTATCACTTCATAAAATGCTGATCACAAACATGAAATTCACCTATTCCAGAATAATTAGAAAGCAAATAGATTAAATATCTATACATTATATGGGTATTTTCAAATCTGATCTTCAGACTGCCAAACTCTCTCCACATCCACACCTCATACATGAATTTAAAACTGCCAGTAAAGCGTAATCCCTTCTTCCCTCCTCCTCCTCCACTCACAGAAACTCAATTTCCCTTTCTCTCCCTGTATCTGAAATGTTCCAGTTTATTAGGCTTCTACTCTCTGGTTTAGTCTTTTCCTTGAGGACTGTATAGATAAAAGGCTGTTCAGGTCAGCTCTAACTCATTTTTCTCATGTTGGTTCTATCAGTCATGGAAGCACGTCCTTAAAAATAAAAATTTCTATCATAGAATTAGTCCTATAAGTCAAACTTTCAATAATCCCAATTCTTATTTTTTCTTTTTTTTTTTTTGCATAACAGTCTTCTTCACACGTGTGACGCCCTACTTACAACAAGAGGGAAAGCAAAAACAGACAGCAGAGCTTGACAAAATGCTTAATTCCTTCCTGGCAATATGTTAGTACTTCATTTACTAACATTATAAAAAAGAAATAAATTGTCAAGATTATTTTGTCTGTTATTTTGGAAATATGATTTTAAGGTATATATAAAATACAATTATGTCTCATTTATATATTAATAATATAGATGCTTTAGTCAGAATTCAATACAGTCGTTGACAAAAATATCATCCAAGCCTTATGCTATTAATTAAATATTAATTGCAATACCATGGCAACAGAAACATTGTCTGTTCTCTTCCTGACAAAGATCTGCTAGAAGAAACATTTGCGTTTCAGAGATAACATCCAGTATTTCCTCTAAGGCTCCATGAGTCATCCTTCTCAGGTTTTTGCCATAATGTTTTTAAAAATAACATTTTTCATGCTTGAGATTTAAAATAATACAGGAAAGAAAGAATCTAGATAAGTACCATACAAGAGGTTCTTGCTAAATCACTCGTGCCACAGGAAATAAAAGAAAATTAAAAATATGCTTTTGAATCAGCAGCCAAAATCAGTTTAGAAGAGTCCGTGGAAAGATGTGTTCAATTCTGCCTTCTGGGAGGGAGCCAGTTCTGGCCTTTGGCACCAGCATGCTGAGAACTGACACATGCTTCTCATGATCAACTGACAATCTTTGACTCTTTCCCCATCATTTTATAAAAGGTGTGATTAAGGAACACTTGCTTACCAACTGAACTAAATAAACAGACATTTCAAACACCTGCATTATCTAAATCTTTTGGTTTATCCTACAGCTGGATACTAGCAAACAGACCACAAGTAATAAAGCACCTTTTACTAGCTTTCCAAATTGGCAAAAGTGAGTGACAATTGATAAGCCTACCCTGTAGACAGCAAAATATTTTCAGAGACTCTCTAATGAGAAGTCTTAAGAGGATGCAGTAAAACGAGAAGACTGAGAAAATCTGCGTAGCTTGTTTTACAATTTTCTAAAATTGAGAGTATTTGCCTTATTAAGTCTTACATATCTCTTACCATCTTCATTCAGGAAGAGTTTGTTGAATCTTAGTCCACTGGGCTCTTTCCCAACATATCTGTGCACATACTCTGTGCCAAGGTCATTAACAGCAATAGCGTATTTCAAAGGCTTTACGCAGGACTGCAGACAAAACGGAACTTTGGTATCACCGACAGAATGCCTGGGAAAAACACAGACCAAGAGCTTTGAAATCTCCTGTTTGCCAGCTGTGGCAAGCAAGTGTTAAATGTTTTATTTATTCTCCATCATACTAGGACTATTAACAGAAACATACACCAAAAGAAAAAGCATGTTTTGAAGGCCCCGTTTTAAAGAGCAGAGCAAAACGGTTTTAAGGTTTTAACAACTGCCTCCATAAGCTGAGCAGAACAAAGTCACTTGCTGGTGATTACTGCAGATGTAGCAAAATGAAAGCAAGTGCAGAAACAGGCTTGTACCAGAGGGGGGAAAAAGAAGAAAAACCCCAACTGCCTCAGAACTCTAGTATCACACTTGCCCTACTCAGCTGTGAACTACATACTCAGCAGGGTACAGCTGACCTGAATATAGCTACTATACAGATTTATGTCTATATAAACAAAAGTGAAATCCAATTCAGGTTTGGAATTGGAGGGCAATAATTAAATAGCTGTGTTTACATTCCATTTGATAATGGTGTAAGTATTTTATTATGGTAACAGTCAGACTGCATCAAGGAATGACTCACAGAAGCAGCATATGCCCTATCCAGAGCAAAAGGCTCCAAGCAACTATTCTCCTGATGGCAAAATCAGAAGCGTACTTGCTGCTTTTCTTTGCAGAATGTGTGAGAAGGCTCTAACAAAAGCATTCTGACATTATAAAGTAGAACACTGCACAACACTGAGCATGGCAAAAATCAGCATTACGAAAAGCTTTCATTAGTACAAGTTATACTATCCAAAGCAAAGCAAAACGCTCATTTAAAATAGTCAAAAAGGAAAGTATTTTTCCTTTTAAAGCTATGAATGGATTGTATTTCAGACATTTAGTCAGGGACCTGAAAAACGTTTATCTGGGATACACCGAACACCTAAAGTTACGGTACTCGGAATATGCAGCATGACCACAGCCAACTGCAGGGCAGCAGGTACAGGCAAACCGATCTCTCACTTTGTCCAGTTTCACAGGTGGACACAGAATACGTTCTCTTCTCAGCTAAATGGTGCTAAAAACTCCTTTAGATTGAGACTCATAATTCTCTCTGCTACACTGAGTCACTACTCAAGGAACAGTAACACCCTAGTTATACCTAAGACCTACATAGAACCTTACAGGAGAAAGTTTAATAAACCTGGAAGGCAAAGGCACATTAAGTTCTGTCAGGTTTCCATGTCTTCATTTTCCTTGTAAAAAACATAGGTCTGAAAATCTTCAGCAATGATCACATAATAATGCTACAGTAAGAACATTAAAATGTGGAAAAGGAACTAAATTTTAAGTATATAACCTCCAGAAAAAAAAAAATACAGCTCAAGGCATGGATACTATTAGACAAAACTCTCCAACTTCTGAAGATTAATACCATGCAAGCACTGCATCTATCTTGCCCCTTGGTAATCAGTGAAACTACCCACAGCTTCATTATTGCATTTGAATCACAAGCACAATACAGTCCAGCCTGAAATATAGTATTTACAAATGCTATGTGTATAATATTTTATAAAAATAGCAAAGTAATTCAGCTTAACTAGGGAAGTTAACCAGCTTAATTCAGCTTAACCAGGGAAGAAAAAATAATAAGACAGATAACAAATGGGGGTTTACTTTTTAACCCCCCAAAAAATACTGTACATAACTGACTATACCTCTGTCCATCCACTGTGCAAAGTGACACACCCCACAAATCAGGACTGAACTTGGCCAGTTGTGGAATATAGTCAGCAACCTATCACAATGTAAAATAAACACAGATATTACAATATTTAACCATACGTTAACATATATTAAAATTAATGCCAATGCAAAGAATGCACAAAGTACAAACAAATCATTCCACTAATAATCTAGTAAATCTAAAACTTCCTTACCAATTATTATATTCACTAGATTATAAAATATTCTTTCAATTAAAGTATAAATTTCAGCAGATTCTAAGAGGAATCTGTCTCCTATATTACAGCATGTTTAGCAATTTCAAATCACATCAAATCTTTATCTTATAACAAAGTTCAAGGGTTTTCAATTAACTTATTTAAAAATAAGCACTACAGTAAACTTTAATTACAAACATAGGTATAGCATTGATAATTATTTCTGTCAAACAACCCAGACAGTTCTGCAAGTAGCGTAATCATTTTATAGAGCAAGTGTAACCTGACAAATTACATGGCAGTTTTATTATTTACGTGAAATAAAGAAACAACACCACAACTTTCCTCTAACCTGTAGAAGATCGTTAAGGTGTAAGGAGATGTATTTCTAACCTGTTTACAAGTTACAGACATAATTGAACTTCCAAAACTATTTTATCAGGTTATCAGTTTAATATTTTGCTGAAGACATTAAGAAAAATCTACTTAAAGAACGTATTTGGTAAGCATTAAGAAATCTATAAAAGTTTGAAGTCGAGTTTACAAACAGGTTACCTTTCCTCCAGACTGTTTTTTAGCACTTTCATACAGCTCATCAATATGTGAAGTAAACGACATAAAATCTGGAATGACAAACTTCCTCCTGAAAGCTTGAGTAAGCAACACAATATTACTTTGTACACACCTGCAAAGAGTTAAAAGAGTCTATTAGTATTTTGGCAAAGTACTGCCACAAGGCCTACTCAAGTAACAGCAACTTGCTATTTAAATAAGGACCATCAGTACCTTGAAGTTACATGCCAACAACAGGCCTTTTCAATTGTCCACTCCATATATTATAAAGTGAAAATTACTTAAATTAGCTTACTGAATTAAATTTTATGCTTTTTAATTTAAATTTTTTATTCAAAGATTCAACAGTAAGGTTGTACTGCAAGGTACTATCAATTTGCCATTTGAGTAGCATCTAAGCTGGCAAAAGGGACCTAAGCCACCTATTTCTTAGGAAGAAGGTGCATGCTGGACATCTAACCCAGACTTTGTCCAAAGGAGCACTGATTTCACAGTCAGATCAGACTTTGGAGGTTCAGGGTTGCTGGTACCTCTCACTTCCAAGCAGTTTCACCATGAACTGAACAAGAACACTGCCAACAGACCACACTGGAATGAGTTTCCACTCCAGTAAGAAAAAAACCCCGGTGGAAGTATTTGATAACATCTTCTAAACTGAACAAAAGTTGACAGTGAGCATTACTGCAAGTCTACTGCTTCCAGTATCACCAGAGAAGGAATCTTTGCTGCCTTTTAACCCACAACACACTACCGCCCACGCCCTGTGAACATCAGCCCATCTGGTACATTTAAGAAACCGATGAGGTAAATAGAAAGAGACTTATCTAGGAGAAACAGGAGGAGGGGAAGAACAAAACACAGGCTGAGACATGCTGCTTGAAGTGGTGTGTCTGTGGGTGGGGGGTGAGCAGGAGCAGGGCTGACCAGGAACAGGCAGAATTATATTCCCTTTGAATCACTCTCTTTTTCTTAAAGCTTCAGTTTGAACTCCTTTGTACTTCAAAGACTTGATCCCAAACGTAACTGACAGCCACTTCAAATGCCAGCAGGCACTACTCTCCAAGAGTTCAAATACCCCATCCAAGAAGAAGTTTTTGGTGTACATGCTGGCATGCTAAGAACTGCCCTGTCTGTAATAAGCTACTTTTTATGTTAAAATAGCAATTGACCAATTTCTGTTATAATCAGTCATGCTTATCCCATCCTTCTTCACACACCCTGCAAAAACCCTGTACGTTTTTGACCCCAGCAGCCTCCTGTTACAGTTACCCACTCCAGGTTCAACAACCTAGACAAAGTGTTATGAATTACTTTTAAAGTCGTTAGGAACACTTGTGGCAGCTATGTGTGCAGAAGGAACACACCCATGGACATCTACATCTGTCCGAATCACCTGGACAGCATTAAGCACTCTTGGGAAAAAATATATATTAAAAAAAAGATAAACTATCTGAAGTTCACCTAAACCTTTTAGAAGAATCAAAGGATACAAAGTGTGGAAGACAAGGAGGTAGCATGCACTGAAATACAGACCTCCCATACCACATCATGTTTCTGAAACAGGAAGGGCATTTATGCACTTACCAATTCACACCAAGTCTAGGACACTCACTTCAGTAATGCAATCATTTTAAGCTAGAGGTTGAAACTCACTGCAGAAATAGCTCTGCTGGTTAAGGACAGTACCCATTTCTGCAAATAGTTATTGTTCCCAGACTTCTGCCAACATCACTGTTCAGGTACTTATCCTCATGCTCCTCAATGCCAGCAAGTCATGAATACACAGATACTAAATATGGGGTTTCAATTAATCTTGATGGTTATTCAAAACAACCACTGCATGGAACAGTTATTACAAATTGACAGGGGCTTTGGTAAGCCTCAATTAATGGGGAGGTAGTATTTTCACTCAGCAGAGGACACTAGCCTTGACAGCCTCTAATATTCTGTAACTGATGTCTCTCCACCAGAGTTTCTAACTGTTTTATGTTCCAGGGTCAGAAGAAACAGAACAGTAGGAAAGTCACAGGGAGGAATATAAGCAAATGAATATATTGATAAAGAACTTTCTATAGTGAAGTTTTAGGAACAACATAGCCCTTATCTGCCACGTATTTATCAGCGTTCCACACAGGTTCACTAAAAACCTCCTGCCTGAAATTCTTCTGTTTCTCCAAACCTGATAATCTCACCTTGAAAAATTTTGTCCCATCAAATTCCAGCCCAAGAGTTTCTTCCCTCAATTGAAAAGATGCCTTTTCAAACTATAGAACTTCCTGATAGATTTGGATAAGGAAGTCTTAGCATCCATATAGTAATGTTCAGTGACTTGTGTAACCTGAAACTAACAGATTAGGGCTTTTCTGGAAACCAATTCTCTGGTCTCTAGCCCAAAGCTATCCTACTTTGTTTCCTTTAACATACAACTCATTACATTTATCCACTCAAGTTCTGCCTCCAACTGGTGATTATTGCTTCCCTACTCCAATCAGACATCTGCTAAAACCAGTCTGAACTCCCACCAACTCCAAAGAACTGACAGGTTACCTATACTGCTGAATGGAAGCCTTTTGCCCCGTTAAATAACGCTATACTATAAGCACTGCAGAAAGGAATGCTAAACTCCATTTCCAGCTAGCAAGACTAGGTCTGTGGAAGTTCCCAATGTATTTAGACACTATTTTGACAAATGAGTTATTAACATTACAACACAGCAGAAGTCCTCTCCATCTTCTGTCAAAAGCTTCCTAATTGCACAAGCAAGGAGGATGAAAACACTTATTAACACCTGTGTTGAGCATATCTAAAATGTAAGCCTTCCTCAGGATTTGCTACCCAGATGGAGAGAGCAGCACAGCCTCTCAGGAGCAAATAGAAAGCCCTGCCTGAGGTCCAGCAGCAGACTGTCAGGTTGATGCTTAGAACAGCACAAGCATTACTGCTGCTTCCCACCTGCCCAGCAGAGGAAACTCACCCACACAACCACAGTCCAGCTCAATAAAGTGGGAGAGACAGCACCTGGGGACATAAGCTAGGTCTACAAAGCGAAGTTATTCTGGAAAAGGACTGAGTTTAAGGCTCAGAGTTGTAACTGTTACTCAGTAGCTCCCATCTACTACATATAGGGAACATATAAACAGGAGGGGAATCGACTTTTTAGAAGGATAGACAACGGCAGGACAAGGGGGAATGGATTAAAGTTAAAGGAGGGAAGGTTTAGATTAGATATTGGGGGGAAGTTTTTTACAGAGAGAGTGGTGAGGGGCTGGAACAGGCTGCCCAGAGAGGGGGTGGATGCCCCATCCCTGGAAGTGTTCAAGGCCAGGTTGGATGGGGCCCTGGGCAACCTTGTGTAGCTCCAGGCCTGAGGTTGGTGGGCCTGCCTGTGGCAGGGGGGGTTGGAGCTCTATGATCCTTGGAGTCCCTTCCAACCCATGCCATTCTATGATCTCATCCAAGTTTACATAATTTTCAAAATAACTCCTGATCCTGAGTTCTGACCACCTCGTGCCTTCCCCTCCCTTGACAAAAACATTGGTAGTTAAGAAACAGGGATTTTTGCAAGTCTTCTATTTTTCTGTTAGCAATGAGTTGCAAGTTAGAGGAAAAGCTAAAAGGGGTAGGAGGATTAATTACAAAGATGATTAGATATTTTTCTACAAACTAGCTACGTCATAGAAACAGATACAAAAAATAATACATGCCAAAATGCACATGCTTCACAAGGAAGATCTGTGTGTACAATATTCTGAATTTGGAAAGTTCCTTGGTTTCAACTAACAATAATGAGACAGTGTTACCACTATTAATTTTATCAAGTAGTACCATAGCTAGGGTACTGCTAAAAGAAAATTGCTGTGCTGCTGCTCTCAGTAAGCATGCTGTTCTCATCAAGGGATCATTCCTGCTAGGTGTTACGTTACAGAGATGCTACATGAACAGCTAGCTCAAGAAGTCTGCCAAGCTCTCTGAAACTCACACCAGTGAAACCTTCGAGAAACTCGAGAGATGACCAATTTAAAAACCAAGTTGTTCTGCCTTGTAACAGAGATTTTCCCCCAAATTTTTATTTAAGTGGAGAACACTGTAAAGCCAAAAAGAATCTTCAAAATAAATTTTAGTCAAACTGGAGTCTAATGTTTAGAAGCACTAAAAAGATGTTGAAATTGCTGTTACAAAGATGAATTCTAAATATAAGTGAGTTACAACATTTTACAGGTAATTCCTACTGGAATTAATTTAGTCAAGCCTATGCCGTCACTTCTCCGCGTCACTTATCCTTGATGCTTCATTTGGCCTAGCAGCTTTGGATTAAAATTCAACAGGAGAATTACACCACTGATTTTTACGTTTAGGAAACTGAAGCTTCCAAGTCCTGAGGTTAAGTACAGCTGAGTAGATAAATTATAGTATTTCACAACTTAAACACCCGAAAGGAACAAAAAAAATACAGGTACCTTGTACGAGTCCCTAGAGAGCAAACGCAGTGTGCCTAGGAGGAACACATAGCTAAAGTTTGGGGTTTATTATTTACAGAAAGTTTAACACCTGCTGCTGTGAAGTTGCATTTGCTAGGTGGAGAGAGATTCACCACTCCTCCCTCTGAAGAGCCTTTATCTTCAAAAGCCTTTCTACACAAGAAGCAACCAGGTAAGCTTTTCACAAGTTAACCTAAGAGCCACTCCCCTAACCCAGAGGATCAAATCCTATAGACAGGATGTAGAACACAGGCTAATCTTCAGCCCTCTAATTAGCAATCACTTGTCTTTTTTTTCATATAGAGCCCTTGCCTAAAAGAGCATGCATAGTTTAGTATTACAAACAACTCTTTTAGCATAAATGCAATGCTGAATAGCAAAAGTATTTCATTTCCAATCTACCCATACACCCAGGAAGGTTTCTGACTAACAACTCGGAGTTTTCAGTTGTGCTGACAAATAACCAGTAGAAGACCTGGCCTTGAACTTAATTACAGGAATAAAATTAGTCTACATTGTGTCTTTGAGGAAGTACCCCAAATTTAATTAAGGACTTGACTGGTTTGTTATTCTGTCAGACACATTAATTTTTTCTCAACGTATGTCAAAAAAAGGTTTTTTACATAAAAATATATATACCATATATACCTTATGTCTATACGTAAGTTATAGTATAAGCATATACTGTATACTATATATTTCATATATATGTATTACATATATATGCAATTTTATATGTCAACACACCTTTTTTAATACATACACACATATATTTCAAACAGTGAGAGGAAATAACACAAAACAGGATTAGCTCACAAATTAAAAAATGCTACAGAACATTTTCCAATGTTTTGACAAAAGTATACCATGAAAGAAGCAAGTTTTAGATACTATGCCATTTACCCTGTAAATGGATTATAAACATAGACTCAAAAATAATCTGTAAATTTCATCTCAAGATTTAAGAGCTCCTAAACTTCCAATCTTTTTGCACACAAAGCCCGTTAAGTATGGGAGCGAAGGGATGTGCTTGGAATGAACTGGAGAGCCTAAAAATATGCTTATGTTGTTCAGCAGACTGACCACAGACTTCCCTTTAAACAAAGTATCGCTACAATACGGCACATGACTCTCTTCCAAAACAGACTGAAGCAGCCTGCAGTCCTACCTGCTGTTATCCCTACGCATCACGAAATTTAACTGCACTTTATTTTTCATATACTCATTTTTAGAATTAAATACACTGAACATCTCACTACGCATCCTGAACTTCAGATTAAAAACTGATGATGCAGCAAGAGAAAAGCATTAGGTACTCATACTTAAATACTCCACACCACATCCATTAATTCATTTGGCATCTGACCAAGAGTTGCAGTGTGAGGTCAGATACACTAGCAAACAATGATACATTAAACTTTTGTGGAGATCATGCAATCCATCTGCTGCATAAAACCAGGGAACAAACTCACATGAAAACAGCATCATTAGGAGCACATCTTCAACTCCCTTTCTAATTGCATCTCCATGTCTATACCTTACGGCTCTTCTAAACCAGCAGGCAGTTAACACACAGACAACATTCATTCAGCATGATACAGTTATGTTAGTGACAGGAAGTTTACTTTTTAAAAAGGTCTTTGTCCAGCATAACACCATCTGAAGTTGTTTGAAGGGTCAGTCTTAACATATCCATGCACTCTTTCAATCGGGGATCAGACGTACGCAATCCTGTAGATTTGAGTGCCTATCACAATAAAACAATAATTACCAAAATGATAAAAATACGCTTTTACAATCAAGTTCTCTACTGCTCAGTTATTTATCAGGATGAGACATCTGCCACTGTGTTATCAACTGAGACATTCTGACACCTTATCGTGCCTCCTGCCATCCTGGCTGCATCTGATATCGGAGGATTAATGTGATTTGAAATCCACAGTGGTCCAACTATATTTTATACAAGTGCAAACATCACCCAGTCCTGCCATAGACACAGATGCTTTCAAGCATATGCTTTTGCGCAGCAAAGTAGTGAATAACAACACTAACACACTAATTTTCTTCCTTAACTACATACGTAGCATCAGTGGGGGAAACAGCTACACATCATGCTGCAGCTAACTATGCATAAATTCCTTGTTTTGTATTCCTACATTTAGAATGTTAAAAAAACCCAAGCTTGTAGCAATTAGCTTTCATACAGCACTTTGGAACAGTAAACTTACAGTTATGAATTTATGAACTGGTATTTTTTCTTGTCCTTCTGCAATAGTATAGAAAAGTAGATCTTCTAAGCTAGGAAGGAGACCTTGCTTCACTTTACTGAAAAGAAAAAAAACGAACACAAAAAACCACGTGCATAGATTAGTTTAGTGCATGTTTTTATTTATAGACATTTTTGCATTATTCACAAGGAAACACATTTTCACTACCAATATAACTGCTATCATTATTGTCAAAAAATGCTTTTATCAGTGAACACAAAGCTTAGTTCAGCTTTAAGAAAAAGCAGCAATATTAAAAGCAGCATACATATACTTTACAATAACAAACATTTTTAACTGCAACAGTCACATTTTTTACTGACAAACACGTATTGCTAAGATTATACTGAGAAATCGTTCGGAGCAGGTTCAGGACGTTTCCCTCTGCTTGATGTTACAGAGGAGGGACATGTTTCTTGCACATAGGATAAAGCATTTGTAAGACTCGAAGACCCATGTGCCTCATAAAAGCTGTAAGCGCAGACTGACTCATGGTTCCACAGGCGAGAGAAAGGAAGGGACGATGAGTGTGTATTATTGTCTTGCAAACAAGTCTCATTTTCAGGAACTCCTGGGAGTCCCAAAGCCCTCGGCCTTCTAGAAGTGTACGCAAGCCACATCAGTTAGTGAAAGCAAGCGAAGCCACCTGCAGCGCAGCAACCTGCGCCGGCTCAGGCACCCAAAGCAGTAACTCCCACCCTGCACACTGAGCAGGGTAAGTTCACGTGAGGTGTCGATGCATCTTTGGTCAACACGGTGGCCGTTACTGTAAACGCTCTCCAATTATCCCACGTGTTGACTATTTCACTCCAAGATATGCCTGAAGCGAAACGTGAAGGACACCTACCAGATTAAGCACCCAGGTCCTTCCAAGAAAGCAAGCTGTAATTCTGACAGCTTCCTCTCAAAGCCATTGCAAGGTCTCTAAAGGTGTAACCTCAGAGTTTCACCTTTGATAACCCAAGGCACCGTGCAGCAGGCAGGACCACAGGTGTCAACTCAGCTCTTTATGCTTCCCCTGTAAGTACAGTGTCACAGCATACAGCTGGAACACGCACTTCCAAGCTGCTAGAGACAGGGACAGCAAAGGGCTTTGGATCAGTTCTTTTAGTCTCCTGAAGTGCTTGGGTTTGTTTCTAGGCAAAGTCTGCCTGGAGAAAGCCAGCATTCCAAAGCTTGACAAGCAAAAATGAATAAAAACTATGCAGTCTCTAGTAAAAGTAGACACAACCTAGCTGAAATGCTGAGTGTGCAGTCTTATATCACTTTAGCCATCAACTTAAAAGCTCAATCTTATAATCTAGTAAGATCGGCAATACTTTGTCAATGTACCATAATATGTAGAAGTTATTGTCTGAATCTAGAACTTTCAGTGGCAATTTATCTGGTTTTATACATGCGTTCCTGTGTGTACAAACAGCAAGTCTAAGTTCTAGCCATGAAAGTTTTCACAAACTTAGGAATTCTTGAAGTGTCAGTACTCAGGGTTACAGCTACCAAAATAAAACACTAGAACTAAGCACAGAGCCTAGACAGGCCAACACAAACAGGCTGACATTAGTGCTCCCTCCTCTCCTAATACTAGCTTACTCTAGCTCAAAACCAGGTCAGTTTTATGATTATTTTTAATAAAAATCTGATTAAATCAAAATGCCCCCTTGAATTTAAGACAACCTTTAGATTGCGCTCACCTCCCTACCTTCCTCATAACCAGCAGTGAAAACCAGTAGTAAATATCTCACTTCTCATTTTTGATTTATGCAGAGCACTGCACTTACATACCAAGAACAGAAGACAGCTTTGTAAGCCAACAGAACTTTCCTTGTCTTCCAGTCTGGATTTTTTTAATTATTTTTAAAAAATTATGCTGGCTGACTAATGCACAGACAGGCTGGCAATTCAACCAAAACAAACGCTTGCAGCTACCTCAGAGCAAATTACTGAACACCCTTTTTCCTAAATAAAATCCAAGTCTTCCACGCAGCACGTTGCACTTTCAATCCTTTGAGAACAGTATGTCCAGTCAAGCCAACAGAACCGAGACTAGTACGAATTAAAGCTTCCTCCTGTGCCTGCATCCTACCTCTGTTTTTCAAAGCTAGGCTGTTACACAGTCTACACCCCTCTGTTTTCCCTGTTTAACCACGGAGCATTTAACGAAGCTCCCCAAAGCATGGAGATACCGTGTTTAAAGCAACGCCTCTGCCCCAAGACTCGCTACTGGATGGCTAAAGGTCTGACAGAGGCAACCCCCGTAACTCCCTGGCAAGCACACTGGAAAACTTTAACTGATAACCTATTTAATTACAAGTTTTGGAGCTGTCACTCAGAAATTCAACATTCGCAAGAGCTGTAAAAATTATCTGGAAGGGTGCAGAAAAGAGCTTCAGACACTTAACCTAGATTTATATCTGTCCCTCCAAGATTTTCATCCACTAAAGCGATGCGCACCTTTCGCAGCGTAAGTTCTCTCTTCACATAGTTTCTGCATCTTTCGCATCTGCTGCCATTCAATGTTGGGTCAGTCAGCCTAATTTAACCACAGACCCGTGCTGACTGCCAAAGCAAAGAGGATGGCATTCAATTTATTTACAGAAGATTGCTCTTTGTCAAATAGTCCATCTTTTGATAAAGCTTATCAGCTAAATAGAGGTGGAAAGGCTTGCTCTGCAGTTTATCAGGTCAGTGATGTCAGTAACTAATGTTTGCTTAACGTACAAAATATGTTTTGGCACTGTGAGCACACTTAGCAAGACAGTGCTGTTGAGCACATGCTGTAAAGAGGTGTTTTTCAAGCTGGGGAACTTCCATAGTCAAATTGAAGTGGAAATTCCAGTTTATTCCATTTTATGAAAAATGACTCTTGGTACTTTTTCCCTTTAAAAAAAATAAAAAATTAATTAATCAGCAGGCCATTACACAACTAAACTTCTTCAATGGTACTCTAACCTGTGGATCCTCTACAATGCTCTTTGTATTTAAAGCAAAACATAATCCAGGAATTCCAAGCACAAGGACTTCATGGTCAGCTCTTCCTTTTGTATCAGTATTATACTTACTCCAGATCCCATGGAGGATTTAATTTTGACTAAAGCTGAATTGCAATTTCTACAATACGAAAGAGATTCGATTCCAAAACATGCGAAACATTCCTCCTTTGCACTTCAAGATGTAACTGGCAAAATATAGAGCAGATCTTATAGAACAAGCAATAAAAAGATACGATACTGCTAATCACAGTATCAGGCTCATTATGAACCACGAGACATAAAAATATGAGGTCATAATAACTGGAAACTCTGAGGACTGTAACCTGCTACTCTAAATAGCTACTCTAAATCAGGCCTCCTGAAAAATGTATCACAATACTACAGGTAACTCATCTCCAACTAAAAGAACATAAGCAAAAAATATAAGCCAAGTCACCAAAAACCTACTTTCCACCCACTTGCATAGGCACTTAACCCCATTAACAGCGGTGGGCAACCATGTATCTGAGCCCTTAGCAAAATTCAGACATGTTTATGAACTCTGATATCCACTAAACCACATTCATAGTAAAAACAACTGTTGCTTCAAACCCTTAGCCTCTAAGGAAGTTATGAAAGGTCTAATGACAGCACACTTATACCAGCTTCTTGCTTCTGCACGTATTTTATGGCACACTCTGGCAGGATCTAACTGCAGGATGAACCACTGACTGGTTACTGTTATTCCTGTGGAACCTGGCCTGGGTGCGAAAGGAAAATATTTTAAAAGGTATCTCCAGAATTCATCCCTGTCCTCAAAATGGTGCACTACCGCTCCAGTGTCATTTTAAGAAAACAAAATACCACACTTCCATTAACCACCTTGATACGTTTCGTATGCTGGTACTCATCCCTACTGCAATTTAGCTATACTTCAGAAATGGAAGTTGCTCAATGCTTTGCTCCTCTCTCTCACCTTAATCTAGGCCTTGGTAACTTAGAAATAGGTTATACCAAGATGAACTATGTTTATCCTACTACTGTCAAGCATAAGACCTGAGAACAACCCATACTTACACTGAAAGTAAAAGTGAAAATGCAGAGTTACACTGAAAGTAGAAGTAAGCATAAGTAAACCTTACACAAGCTTGCAATTTAGAACTGTACTAGGCCATCATGCTCAAATCATTCAGGCACAAACACAGGTATAATTGTATTTTAATTCACAGACTTCATTATTCAAGATTACTGATTGGTGACCACCCTCAGTTTAAGTGCAAATATTTTTCCTTCCCAAAACATAGTAAGTTTCAGGTGTGAAGCGGCTCAGAATGAAGGCTTGACAGCGGATAAGGAGATGGCAGAAGAGCTTTAGGAAAAAATGCATGTGAGGCTCTGGTTATGCAATGAGATACTAGTTATTTCATCAGCCACACACCTCATCATTCATTCCCTCTATGAATTGAACTGCTCTCAATTTGCCTTTGCACAAAAGATGTTAGGTTTTCACTTGCAACTCCTACTCCTCTGTGCAACAAGGACTGTTAGGCAAGCAAGTGAGCGAGAAAGTCTTAGTGCCGCCTTCTGACACTAGGTTATTCCAATATAATAACCTACAGTGTCAAGTAGAACTGTGACCGTACAACCAAATCATTTTTTTAAAAAAAAAACCAGCATAGAATGGATCATTTTATTTCCTGTTGGGTCCACAAACCGCCTGCCAAGCACAACTGAAGTGTTATACGCTGTGGGATGGCAAAGCACTGGAATCGGCAGAACGCTGAGACTGCCCTGGCTCAGCCCAGCTGTCAGCACAGTCCAGAACGTTGTCTTTTGAAGAAGTTATTTTTTTCTTCTGAATCCTGCGCTCTGTCTTAATCTAGCGATGATTTCCACGCGTAATGCACCATTTACAAATGTTTAAGGAAGAGCTTCGTAATTCCGCAGCACGAAAAATAGGAATGAAAGTATCCAACAGCCTAACTAACGTGCCACCAGGAATTCCTGCACAGCCTGAACTGAAAAGAAACTGCTTCCAGGTTCTTCCTTGTTCACAGCTGTATGCTGGATGTTTTACGCAACCGTTCCGTGTTCATTTCACAGTAAGGCTCAAAGAGCAAGCAAGCATCTGACTTTCAAATATACCCTTTTGTCAAGAGCCAGGAATGACAAAGCACGTAACTGCTTTGTGACTCCATAGCCTTACCAGAGGTATTAGAAACTGCAGGATTTCCTCAACTGATGCTAGCGGTAGGAAGCTGTTATAAAAGCTCAGCTTAAGAACACATTACCTCTTTTAATAAACCACCTTTTTGACATCCTCAAAAAACCCTCACAGCTGACAGACTGCTTCTTCTCAAGTTTTTAATCACACTGTCTATATTTCTCATTGAAAATGGCAGTACAGCCTTTGTAAACCACACCTACTTAAACCACAGCTGAGTAATGTTTTTGTTCTAAAGCATTATGTATAGAGCTAATTCAGAAAGACTTCATATATGCTGAACAATAGTATCAATTTAATAATAACATGTGCATGATTGTGTATTATATTATATATGGTTATATAACCTAACAGGCACACTATTTTAAAGGCATTTGATGGCAGAAGTTATAAGCAATGCCTTTAAAGGAGGCTACATCCCACTGAAACAGAAGGCTTGAACCCAGCAAAGAAATTTAGTGGGAGAAAGTGGAGAACAAGACGATTGCTTCTTCCTCTGCCTGCCATGTTGAAGGAGTAGTAATTCACACTAAAAAACCACAAGGCAAAAGCACAGCTATTAACTAGCTAAGGGCTGAAGCCCTCCTCACTGGCCTTACAGAATCTTTTCCAGGCTTCCTCCAAGCATTAGGCTAACAAAGACTTTTCTAACTTAAAACAAGGCACTCCTTTCTCAGCCTTATTTCCTTTGCCTTGTTGTTTGTGTTTTTTTCCCCCATCTAGGTAATAAGCAGAGTGAAGCCTGGGAAAGCAGCTTGGGTTTAGATTTTAATTACGCCGCCCCGTGAGCGGCACAAAGAAGATGCACGGGCTGCCTACAGGAAAGCCAAGAGGTGCTTCCCAAACACAAGCAAGGGTGGTGGGTCTTCACAGGGCTTGGGAGTCAAGCTGCCAAACTTCTCATAAAAGACAAGAAGCAAAGGGTAAACTGCCAGGTGGGGGAGAGAAGAGGGAAATGAACAAAACTGTTAAGGCCTTCATAGTACCGAGGACTAGCAGAGGAGAGCGCCAAGGAGAACCATCGATCCATGTGCCTCATCGTTATACTCCATCTGCCCGCAGCATCACCTACGGGCCATTACCAGCAACGCAAACCAGAGCTGGCACACCTGCCCCCGGCCAATTATTTCAGGGATATTTCAGGTTTTAACTGCGGGGATATCGGCTTCATAGAATGACAAGGCCCTGTGTGTTTATCACCTGCGCAGCCCTCGGTCACCTGGGGCCAAACCACCTCCTCGGGGCACAAGCAGGCGCTCTGCAGCCCCTGGGAGCGGGCAGACACCCACCCTTGGCTGCACCAGACGCAGAACTGGAAGAAGACAGCGCCTGCAAAACTTCCGAGGCAGAACCGCACACCACCTGCACGGCCTTTAATAATTCATGCAAGGTGACGCAGCTTTCCACCCTCCCGGGACGCCTTCTAAGCAAGCAGCAGCGCTGGCGAGCGGCCGCCCCAGCGCCCGCTGCCTGCCGGGGCAGCCCGAGCCCGGCGGGACCCTGAGGCGAGCGGCCGCCCCAGCGCCCGCTGCCTGCCGGGGCAGCCCGAGCCCGGCGGGACCCTGAGGCGAGCGGCCGCCCCAGCGCCCGCTGCCTGCCGGGGCAGCCCGAGCCCGGCGGGACCCTGAGGCGAGCGGCCGCCCCAGCGCCCGCTGCCTGCCGGAGCAGCCCGAGCCCGGCGGGACGCTGAGGCGCGCGCGGGGGCCGGGGCAGCCCCCAGGAGCGCACACGCTGCCCGCGCCACGCGTCCGCGCGCCCTTCCTCCTCCCGGCCCCGCCTTCCGCCGCCCGCCCCGCGGGACTCCACCGGGCGGCGCAGCCCCGCGCCACGGCACCGGGCGGGCGTCCCGAGGGGCTCGGCGGTACGCGGCGGCCGGCGTTCGTTCCCCCCCTCGGCACCCACCCGGCGGTACGCGGCGGCCGGGCCCGCCCCGCCCCAGGCACGCACCGCACAGGCGCGGCGCGCCCCGCCCGGGGAGCGGCCCGGACAGAGCCAAGCCAGCCACCGTCGTCGGGGTATCCCCCCGGGAGAGGCGATGCCCGCGCGGAGCGCCGCCGGCGCCTCCCGCACCTGCCGGGGAAGCGGCCCGGCGGCCCCCGCGCCCCGCCCGGCCCCCTTCCGCAAGGCACCACGCGTCTGCAAGGGGGAAGGCGGCGCTCGCATGGCGCCTCCGCATCCCCAGCCGCCCGGCCCGGCCCCGCCGCCCGCGCCCCGGCACGCCCCCGCCGCACTCACTTCTCCCCCCCGCCGCCGCCGCCTCCGGTCAGCTCCTTGCCGCCGCCGTGGTTATTGTTGTGGCCGCTGTCGGCGGGGGGCTCGCCGGGGGTCGGCGGCGGCGCCTGCGCCCCCTTCCCCGGCTCCTCCAAGGCTCCCTCCGAACGAGTGCACAAGCCCCGCGCCGAAGGCGGCGGGGGCAACCCCGGGCCGCGGCGGGAGGCGGGCGGGCTCACGCCGAGAGCGGCCAGCGGCGGCGGGAGGCGCCTGGAACCGGCGCTGGGACCCGGGCCGCCGACACCGGCCGCCCCCGGCGAGCCAAGCAGCAGCAGCTCCCGCAGCAGCGCCGAGCGCCACAGCCGCATCATGCTGCGCCACTTCCCTCCGCCGAGTGCCCCAGCCGGCGGCCTGCGGCGCCGCTCGCGCCTCGCCGCGCCCGCCCCCTCTCACCCGATTGGAGGCGACCGCGTAACTGTCAGGCAGGCGGCGCGCTCATTGGCCGGCACTGACGCCGCTCCGGCAGGGCCACGCCCCCTCGACGCGGGACGAGCGGGCCGCGGGGGTCTCGGCGCGCGAGGCCGACGGCGCGGCGAGCCTGGCCTGCGCGGGGGCGGGGGGGGCCCTCGTGGGCGCGCGGCGGGGGCGGACGAGGACGCGAGGCCCGTACCGCCGGCGGGGCGCGAGCGGGGCGGGGCGGAGCAGCGCCCCCCCGCGGGGGCTCCGGGTGTCCGTACCGCCCGCGGCAGGCTGGTGGCGCGTAGCGGGCCGGGGCCGCCGGCCGCACCGAGGCCAGCCCGACCTTCCCGCCGTCTCCGCTCCCCGAGAGGCGAAACTTGGAGAAGCCGCCGCCCCATGCGTGAAGGGGGGGGCCCAGCGGCGGCGAGGAAGGGGCGCGGGGCGAGCCCGGCACCTGCGGGGCGGAGCCCCCGGCGCCGGGCGAACCCGGGGCTCCCCCGGGGCCCGCGGCGGCGCGAAGCGCTCCCGGCCACGCGGCCGGCGTGCGAGGGGGTTAGAGGTTCGGGTTGCCATGGATACGGGCGATTTTGGGAGGGGGGCTTTTTAAAACGCCCCGATGTTAGCCGCCGGCCGGGCGGGATGGGGCAGCGAGCGGACGGGCGGGGGGACTTGCCTCGGCCGCCCCCGCAAGAGGAAGGCTCGGGAGACGAGCGGGTGGGCAGCGGTTCCCTGCAAGACCCCCGCCCGCACCCCGCGGACGGCGCTCGCCGGGGCTCGGTCCCGCACGGCTCGCTGCCGGAGCGTGTTGCGGGGGGGAGCCGAGGCGCGCCTCCATCCCAAAACCCCCAAGGAGAGGCACGCCACCCGGCGAGGCGTACAAACACCTGGGTAAATCGGGGCGCGGCTGCACCCCGCGTTCATGTCACCAAACGCCTGGTCGGTGCGGAAATGTTACCGCTGCTGCTCACCCACGGGTCTCAGTTTGGGAACCGACTGACCCGTGGTAATGCAACGCCAAAGGCCGAAGCGGGAGGAGTGGCAGAAAATAACCGCAGGGCTTAGCACAAGGCATAAATGTCACCCCAACGCTTGCGCATCTGTCGCAGCATCATCCCCAGCCTACAGCATCCTGGAAGCAGTGGGCCTCACAGTTACTGGGTGAGACCCTTCTCTCGCATAACCCCAGGGCTAAGTCTGCCCTAGGTGAGCACAAATCCGTATTTCCTGCTTTGGCAGGGGGTTGGACCCGATGATTAGAGGGCTGGAGCACCTGCCCTACGAGGAGAGGCTGAGGGAGCTGGGCTGGTTCAGCCTGGAGAAGAGAAGGCTGTGGGGGGACCTCATTGCAGCCTGCCAGTCCCTAAGGGAGCAGAGGAACAGGAGGGGAATCAGCTTTTTAAAAGGATAGACAATGTCAGGACAAGGGGGATGGATTAAAGCTGAAGGAGGGAAGGTTTAGATTGGATATCAGGGGGAAGTTTTTTACCGAAAGAGTGGTGAGGGGCTGGAACAGGCTGCCCAGAGAGGTGGTGGATGCCCCATCCCTGGAAGTGTTCAAGGCCAGGTTGGATGGGGCCCTGGGCAACCTTGTGTAGCTCCAGGCCTGAGGTTGGTGTCCCTGCCTGTGGCAGGGGGGTTGGAGCTTTGTGATCCACGGGGTCCCTTCCAACCCTTGCCATTCTACGATTCTATGATCTCTTGAGGTCCCTTCCAACCCCTAAGATTCTGTGATTCTGTGATTAGCGCCTTGTCTCCTGTCTGGGCAGCAGCAGCAGAGGGGATCCGTGGCACCCTGCTTTATCCCTAATGCCGTCGTGGGAAAACCGGTGTTGACACTGCCGCTGGCTTTCTTGCTTTGGGCTCCACAGTGTGAATGCTTCCAGAGTTCTGAGCCCATCGCTGCTGGATTTCCTGGTGACCGGCTTCCCCCGGGGCATTGAGGTTCATTTCTCTCGGTGTGCTTACTGCCTTTGGGGGGGCGGAGGGGGTGTAGCGCCGAGTTAAAATGATCTCGCTGCAATGCTTTACTCAGAACATGCAGCTGATTTATCTCCCACCGCCCCCCAGACTGAAAATTTTGGCTGTTAGAGCATAGTAAATTGCTGCTAAAGGCCCGTGTAAAACACAGAGGAGGGGGTGTTGCCTCTTGTTTTCTGTGCTCACCAGCTCCCTACAGACACTGAGAACAGCCTTTGCTTACACTCTCACTGCAGCACAGGTGCCCACAGGAGTTCCTCCTGCTAATAAACTGGCACAACGGCTGCAAGAGGTTCTGGGAGCAGGTGTAAAGGTGCCGGATGATGTAGGCCTATTAAATGAAGCCCAGCGCAGGGGTTGTTTTCCTTCCCACTGAACAAGGAAACCTGAATACATCAGTGTGGGATGTGTAATCCTGGGCTACGCTTACTTCACATACAGAAACGCACAGTGCCTAGGGTTCTCATGTACTTGCTGCAGTACCTATTAAATTTCCTGGAACTGACTCTGGATTTCCATTTGCTAACTCTTTGGCGAGCCAGGAACTGCTTCTTTTGCCCTGCCACCCAATAACACTATTTCTCCTTTTTTTTTAAGTGCCATTATGTAAAGTGCTGCGAAGACAAGAGTCTCCCAAGCACCTTCTCCATCCCCTCTGCTGGGACTGCTGCCCTACAGCTGCAGATGGGAAGCACACCTCCTGCCTGCACATTTGTTCGCTAGCTACACACACAGTTCTACAGACCGTCACAAGATTTTGGGTTCAAACGGCACCAGGGGAGATTTACATTAGATATCAGGAAGAGTTTCTTTACAGAAAGGGCTGTCAAACATTGGAACAGGCTGCCCAGGGAGATGGTAGAGTCACCATCCCTGGAGGTATTTAAAAGGCATGTAGATGTTGTGCTTAGGGACATGGGCTGGAGGTGGACTAGGCTGTGGTTGGGCTCAGTGATCTTAAAGTTCGCTTCCAACCTAAGTGACTCTGTGATTCTAAGATTTTTAAGTGCCAATTTTTAGTGCCAACGTGATATTTTTGGTGCGACAGCTGCACTCTCTCACCAGCCAGCTGTTCAGCAACTGGCCTGGTTCAAAAAACTTGTCAAATTCCTCCCTTAACACTGCCAAGGGGGACGAAGAGGAAGTACGTGAAATGTAATGATCTGGCTCTTTCCTTTCAGTGCTCTGGTTTCTGTTTAGAACAGTGCAGATAAAGTGGTGGGAAGGAAAAGGCAAAAAGTACCACATTAACAAAAATATTTGCCACTTGTGGCAGGACCCCGTGTTACACGTGCTTGACTCTACATGAACTCTTTCGTTTTACTCATTTCCTTTTTTTTTCCCTCCCCCTGCTTTATTCCTTCATTTAACCCCATAGCATCAGCCTCCCACCTGGTGATTTCCCAGCACGAGTCCCTTCAAGAAATTAATCCTGAGCTTCTCTCCCTGGAAGTTCTCTCGTGCAGGTTTCAGTTCTCGAGGGCAGAAAAGGCGAGTTGCTCTGCGTGTGGAACTACAAACACGCAGCTCGGGAACAATGCGAAATGATAAATATAGTTTCAGATTCACAAAGTTCAAGGCCAATAGTGACTCATTCCCTACTCTGAGAACTTTTGCTGTCTATTTCAGGCCATCACTCCTTGCTCCTACTGTGACTAAGCCCCAGAAGTTTCACCCAGTGATTCTCCCTCCTCCTCCCAAAAGCTGAGGTATACTGGAGGGTCTTAATTTAAAGATCTTTCCCTTCCTTTTCCTTTTTTCCCTTCTTTTTCCTTTTTTCCCTTCCTTTTCCTTTTTTCCCTTCCTTTTCCTTTTTTTCCCTTCCTTTTTTCCCTTCCTTTTCCTTTTTTCCCTCTTTCTTTTCCTTTTTCCCCTTCCCTCTTGTCCTCTCCTTTTTCCCTTCCCTCTTGTCCTCTCCTTTTTCCCTTTCCTAATAAGCCATAAGAAATGTAGAGAGGAGAGTATCAGAAATACAGCCTTCGGCTTTTCAAAAGTATTATACATTAAACCTGCTAAGCTGGCTCCGTGGTTTTTTTGCCTTGATCTAAGCATTAGACGGGGCTTTCCCATACCTCAGCGAATTCCCCCCCCACACACACACACCCACCCTGGCCTTAGACTTCCCTCTTGAACAGAGGGATATTTCCCGCCTCCTTGGAAAGGGAAGACAGGCCATCTGCTCCCCTGTTCTGGGCTTCATGCAGTAGCGCAAGAGGAACAGAGAATTACAAACACGGTTTCCAACACAGTGCAAAGAAATTCGGAATTCAACTTCTCTATAGCTTTGATTTTGAGTTGGTTACACAAGCGGCAGTAGCTGTAAGCCAATGATGCTCTTTTTAACTCTCCATGTACTTTTGTGAGACAACAACTATGAGAATTTAAGATAACGTAGCCCTTCTGTGAAGATGGGGGGAGGGGGAAATGGATCTTTTGAACAGGCATTATTTTTGTATTTCCCTTAAGCTGTATTGTAGCAAAATATTGCTACTTCTATCCCTCAAACTAATCCATATTTCCGAGGTTTTTCTTTCTAAAAAGGGGCATAGCAGCCTTAATCTTCTAGGAGAAAGGACTCTGAGAAACAGGTGGAAAAGGGTCTTCCCAGTTCAAGCCCAAGCACTGATAACAGCTTTCAGGAAGGTTAAATCCTCCCATCAGATCTGCGGGGCAGATCTCAGATAAGCAGCAGAAATTAAGGATTATCTTGACTACGACATGAACTGTTTGCTTGGCTATTTTAAATGGTTATGTTGGCTCTGTTTCATTTGTTGCTGGGTAATGCTTTCCAAAAGAGAACCAAGGACCAGACACAGCTATTTTTTGACTCCAGTCGAGTGCTCCTAACGATTCCAGTAGCAGCTCCCAAAAATAAGGTTTTTTTCCTGTTGGGAATCTGATTTGCTGTACACTTGGGTAATGTTCTTGATATTGATTCAAACAAAAGGCAGTCAAGTCACCAGAAGCATTCCCCATTAGGTTACACTGAGGATAGGGAACGGCTTCCTCTGAGTGTAGAAGCGTAATCAGTAAATGAAGTTACTATTCAGTCTAAGAATACAAAGCTTTAAATGTTTAGGCATAATAGCTCGGAAATCCAACAAGGAGGAAAATATCCAGAGGAATAATTTCCTTGGAAGTTCATAGTTGAGGGAGTGACCCCAAGTGACAAGCAATAGCAAAAACTCCAAGTCACCTTCCCCATGTCCTGTATCAGTGAGACCACAGCTTGTTTCTCATTGCTCTTACTCCAGGCGAATCCCTGCACAGGAGTAGTCCTGAGAGACAGGGTTTATTCCCCAGCCTTGGCGCTGATGGGGTGTCTCAGGCACTTCGTTATGCCATGGCTTGGGGTTCAGCAGGGACATCCTTGGTTAACTGCCTTGAAATTAAATTATTAAGAGAGATGAGTATTAAAGGCGGGGGGGGGGGAGGGAGAGGAGAAGGAACTAGATTTGATACACATGTGAGCAGAGCACTTACATTTTCTGCATTACAATTATGCTCTCAACCCATCAGTCACCTGGGCTTCTCTGCCTATAACTTAATAATAAAGGGAAGCCACGTGAACACATGCATTCTGTATGCCCAAATAATAAAGAGACTCTGGTGACAACGGTGAAATTTGACCTACAGGTAACCTTGATTCTTCTGCATTCCCATGCTGCATCCCTGTTACCAGACAAGGGAGAGGGCGGGGGGGGGGATGGCAAAACTTCTTCCACAACTACACGGAGAAGTCTCATTGCAGCTTCTGGATTGTGGCCTTAATCATCCAGTCTCTTAGTCAGGATTATTTCCCATTACTCTATGTGTTAACACGTTTCATCTCCACCAGTGGGACAGCACCGTGGCTCCTCATGCACATTCCGGCTTATAGCACTTTTCAGGTGCAAAACTCTTTACGCATCAGAACATTTGCCTTTGGAAGCCAAGAGCCTATCTAGCAGAGAAGTATCCCCCACTGCTTCCAGCACGCTGCGTGTTATTTACTCTATAATATACCTGAATCGTAGCATTACAAACCCGACACATGGCACCCACGTTCATTCTGATGACGCCTGCCAAACTGCAGTCAAGGCCCTGCTCCAGGAGCAGGAGCAAAACTGGATCTTCCGTTCATGTTCCTGCTCCTCAAATCTTAGCCACAGTAATTTTGTACTAGCAAACAGAAATGAGTGACAACATCACCAGCATATCCTGGATGCCCACATGACAGCACCTGGGAGCTCAGAGGAGCCTGTGACCTCACGCCCAGCTGCTGCGGAGAGTGGGCACGTAAAACTGCTGCCTGCATTTACCAAAGCACTGAAGTTGACCACAGGCTGGCTCATCGTGTACACAACTACGCAGTGCTAGCTGATAGCTGGCTGATTGTCAAGATCTGCACATGCCACCCCAGCCCCGAAGTGATGGAGAGGGCAGTGTGCTGCAGCCACACTCATCCCAAGCTGGTCCCTCTGAATTCCAGCACCTTTACAAAGAGAGGGATGCAGTCTCTCAGGCAGAGACACGCAAGCGAATCCCACAGAATGGTTCCCCGTAGGAAAAACCCCCTCTCACGCACCTGGGTGCACCCATTCACAAACTGAGATTGAAATGTACTTGTGGCCACGTAAAAGCTTGAGCTTACAAGGACACCCAGGCTTAGGAGCAGAGCTACCCATCCTGGACGAGAACAAAACAAGGTGAAAAATCAAGGAAGAGACACAAGCAGTCAGGCTGGAATGGAGACTGTCCCATCCAAAGCGCTCCGACCTCCTGAAGCCCCTCTGAAGTGCACAGAGCCACTCCACTCAACTGCAGGGGATAAAGCCAGCACCAGAAAAAAAACATGACCTCTGAAATAGCACACTAATTAGCAAACTCACGTGTCACTTTCTGCTCAGGTTTTTTTGGCACCTTCTCATTTCTGTTGTTGCACTGAGGGAAGAGGAACGGACACTTTGGGTGATTTAGAGCTCAGGCTTCCTTCGTGACCACCACAAGTTGCAAGTCTCCTCTCAAGACCTTTTTAAAGCTCCTGTTGACTTAATAACAATCAGTCCCATAAAGAGCAATGGGAAAACATCTGATGTCTTGAAGCACGTAACCTTGAAAGAGGATTTCCCCTCCCCTCCCCCCCCCCCCCCCCTCCAGTCTAATTCTCTCTTTAGAAACATCTAACTTGCTTCATGTGGTGAAGGGAAGGGTGGCATGCTAACAAAGCAGATGCTCTGGGTGAGCCTATGTGGTGCTGGTGACTGCGGACAGGCTACCAGCAGCACTTCCAGTAGCACACAATGTACCATCACACTCCAAGGGTGTTTAATGTTTAGTCAAGGACTTTTCAACGGTCCCACGGCAGCAGGCCAGGGGGGAAGCAATCAAGGTTGTAAATTAGCCTGTGCGTTTGGTCATCCTGACTTCCACGAAGACAAGTATCCCATGTTCTCACAGCTATTTTTGGTGCATTTGAAGCTCAAGATCTGTGATTCTTTGGAGTTAAGTGCTGTCACAGAACATCTTCACATCATCTTTAACTACTCCATAATGCTCCATCTTTTCAGACAGGGCTTGAAACAGCTCTCACTGAAGTTGAGTTGATGGAAAAACGCACAAGAAAAAGAAACTCTACTTTTTAGATACTATTTTTAGCCCTCAGCACAGTTTCCATAGCAGTATTAGACCCATTATGTGGGCTTTTGCCTTGACTGACTGCATTGCACCCTTGAAATTTGGAGAGTTTCTAACGTTATGTGATCTCCAGTGGCAAAGTCACTTGTTCCCACACACGTGCTGTGGCTGTGTCAGCCCCCCTCAGCAGTTCTGAGGCAGCTATTGAACTGGGCTGCTGCAAACTGCACCAGTGAAACAACCTGGGGTAATGCTTGAGGAGGGATAACTCTGCCCTTCGAGAAAGACGAGCTTCCCCATGATAAATCCATGAAAGATGTCTAGAGCAGCTCTGAATCTGGTGTGCCATAGGATGGCTCAAAAGGAAGAGCAGTAGCCCAGGAGTGTTGCCGATTTCTCTCAGTATGCCTGGGCCCTGTGCCACAGGACAGGGATGTTGTTGCACAGCTGGCTTCGCACTCTTCCTGTCACAGGCAGTTCTAAAACAATGTCCAAGCGTTCAGGTATTTTGGACACTGAAATAAAGTTTCACGTGGCAGCTTGATCAACCAGCAGAGCTTCGGGCAATTAGATGTCCTTATAACAAAGCATGAAGCTAAACCAGCTGTCTGCCTGAATAATAGGGTTATATTGATTTTGGGAGGGAGCATAAGCCGTTCCGGAATTACTAGAACATCCCCCCTTCTGTCACATACTTGCACACAAAATAACCTTGTAATGCCTTCCAGTAATCAACCCAAGACATCACAGGCCTAATTTGAGAACAAATCTAATAGGGCCTACCAGTAGCAACCCATTTGACATGATTTTTTTCCCCTCTTCAGGCTCTATGCCAGGTATGCTGCGTTACACTAAACTCTCGTTAGGCACCTGAGGATTGGCTCTGCTCAAACACTCTCTGAGCAATGAGTCCAGACCCAGGCTGTGCTCGCAGAAGCCCTTTCAGCAAAAAATACCTTAAGAGAACAAGCAGAAAGTGAGCAATGCTGAGTATTTTAGGCCGGAAGGCATGCAGAACAGATATGAGCAGTTATTCATGTATCTCTGGTTAGAAAAGCATCACCCAGCCACCTTTCTGTTTCCTCCCCAGTTTTGCCTTTCTGCAACACGTCTGTGGCAGAATTACAAACTCTTGACATAGGGCATGTGCCCTCCCATTAGTCATATTTAAACAAGAAGTGAATTTGGTTTATCTCTTGGACTTTCATGATGCAGTTCTTTTATTCGGCTTCTGTTTACCTTGCCCTGAGCGTCTCTGGTTATCTGTCTTCTAAGTTGTATTGCTTTGCCTTTGGATTGTTACACTTCATTAGAGAAAGCATGATCTGAAAAAAATAGTTTAAAAAATAGTTTAAATGGTGACTAATTTTGTTCTGCTTTACCCATCAGTTACATAATTTGATATGTTAACATATTTTACTAGTATTAGAGGTGAAATTCAGAGTTGAAAAAGCACAAGCGGCAGAGATCATTGCCTCTTGATGCAGCAGAGGGACTGAAGAGACCACTCGTCAGTGTGGCTCACGTAATCTACCTTGGTGTAAAGCCAAATAAATTCTACCCTTTGAAATAAAAAGTAATTCTTAAACTACCAGTAGTTGTTAATGATTACTAGAACTTGAAATAATCAATCACAATCCACATGCTAGTGACTAATAATCTTCTACAAACATCCTGAATATAGAGATTATACCCTCCTATTTTAACAGCTAACAGGGAAAAGGTTAATTTACATCTCAATACTAATTCTCATAACAAGAACCATTAACATTATGAAGGTAATGGACTGATGCATCCACCAGCTCAGTCCAGTGACCCTGTGCTTGAGGAAAAGCTGAGGTATGCGTGTGGTGGAACGCTGCCAGTCGTTTCCCCAAGTGTATGGCCCAGTTCCGCATGCCCAGATGAAACACGCTGAGCTCTGCGCAGGATTGTCGCCAGTTTAAGCAGCAGTCTGGAAAAAGAAAGCCACGAGGGATGGTGCTCTTCTAAAGAGGGAAAAAAAAAAGACAAAAAGACTGTTAGCAGGTTGTTTTGCAGCCCTGAATAGATGACACACAATGAGCTCCAACTCTGTCTCTTAAGCGTTGCAAGGAGGAGTAAAGGAAGGAGCAGCTTCAGCAGCATTACAGCTGTGTTTGCTTCCTCACCCGCTTCTTTCTGTCCCTCGTGCACTTCTAGCATTTCGGCAGTGTTTATCAGTATGTCGGGGCTTGCATCGTGCGTGATGGAAGAGCATCACAAGCATGAGATGAAGGGTAGAAGCAGCGTAGTCACCGGATGGCTGCACCCAGGTGGGCAGCCATGAGCCTGCTGAGTACTGATGAAGCTTGACACTGGGAATTTTGTGCCCCAAAAAGAGCAGCAGAGCAGCTTCAGGCTGCCTGGAGCAGGACAAAGCTAGTTTCTCTGTACCTCTGTTACCTGCCGGTCTTCTGAGTTCAAGGGCATGGGTAATAGGCAGCTGTGCACCAAAAGTTATGGCTGTAACCTTTGAATGCTCATTTCAGAGTTCACGTATAAGCCAGCCTGCTTATTCCAGCTGGAACTCGACCTGCTTAACCTTCAGCTCTGAGAGGCTTTCAGATTGGAGCTGCAGATGGACGGAGAAGGTTATTTCTGAGCAGTCTGACAACCTGTTACACATTACCTCGCAGCAGAGCGTGCAGGGGGATGGCAGGGCACTCTGTCTTGAGCAGAAAGGGAGGAAATGCTCTGTCCACCAGGTCACGGCTCACGTGCATGCCAAGGCTTTGGGCAAGCTTGCTGAAAGGCCACACGATGGCCAAAGAGAGAGGGCGTTTGTATAAGCACCTTCTCCAAAGGTGTCAAGAAGCTGGAGGAGATACCAGTCTTCCCCAGAAGGCACAAGAGAGTGAAGGGGGTGAAATTTTGTAGATGTGAGCTGTGCAGGAATGAAATTACTCTTAACCACTTCTCTCTTCCTCCTTCCTTACTATTGCTGTATAGTAATACTGATGAGAGGAGTGAAGTGATGAGGAATGATGGTACTGGCAATCATGAGGTACACAGCATTTTTAACAAAGCTAATTAGACTTGGGTTTATGCAAAAAGGCCTATGGTCCATAAGTGATTCTATAATGATTCTACTGGGGTAAAAAAAAATACCCCAGAACTGTAAGTGCAAGCTTGCACAGAGGAGCAACCATTTAAAGAGGTTTGCTGTGGGTTTTTTTACTGAGCAAATAATCCACTTTCTCCCACTGTTGTGAAGCTTTTCAGCTTTTACTCATACTAGCGCAGCAGACTGAAGGTACCTTTGCACGGGAAACGTTTCTTCCCACAGCATCTGATGCAAGCTCAGCAGGACCAGCTGCAACGCAGGTACGTTTTCATGGCGCCGACGATGCGTTCAGCTTCTGCACAGCATGAGGCAGCGCATGGGAGCGCGGCTCCTGGCACGGATGCAGTGGGGTGGGTGGGCTCTCAGAGCTGGGGCCGGGGTTGCAAGCAAGTAGGAGCAGAAATTGTTTAGCAGACAGCCAAACATAGGGGCAAGCTTATCATTTTTATAAGTGTTGCAACTGTTCTGAGAACAATAAAAGGAAAGAAATAAAGAAAAAGAAAACCCGAAAAGAAAAGGCTTTTCTGCCACAATGAAGTTCATCTTTCATGAAACCCGGAGGAACAGATGTTACTGTGTTCCCAGGCAAGTAACGTCTGGAAGGAAATGAACACCATTATCCAGGAAATGGGAATGATTGGAAACAGATGTAGGCTGGAGCTCGTGGGCTCTCCCTGGCAAGTCCTGCGGCTGCGGCTCGCCCCTGCAAAGCAGGGCTTGGGTGTCCCTTTCACTCGCTTTAGGCGTTCGGGGACACCCCCGTGAAGGCTGGCTGCAAGCATACTTGAAGATTATCTTAGGGAAAGCGCAGATGCTGTCCTAATCCCGTGTGGAAGCCATGACCAAGTGCAACCCCCACATGACACAACAGGGTCTCTTCTCTGATGGACAGGATTTCCTGCATGCCCACGGCAGTGTTCGGCTGGGCACGAGGAGGATATGCCAGTGAACGGGAGCGCAGCTCAGTCACACCAGGGACATGACCTATCGCAGCACTTGAAGTAAGAGTTATTGGCATGCTTCCATGCTTCTGGACAGCCTTGCTGCATACAGGACCAACGCGCTCCTTGCAAACCTGAGCAGCTTTTTGGCTCTAAACCCCAAGAACTGAAACAGACTCCTGTGAGGCTTCCCCTCCACTCTCTCAGGGGTGCGCAGACAGAGTTCACGTACCGGTGCCTAGTTTCTCCTGCCACAAACACATCCTTTCTGGCTGCTGCTGGAAAGGAGCACCATGATCATCCTCCCCTCACAGCCATCTTTTGCAGCCTGGCTGACAGCCGTCAGCACTTCCAAGCAGCTGAAGTTAAATGGAGTGGGGGCTTTTGTCCATCCGATAGTGCCACAACTGCTCAAAGCGAGCTTTCCCTGCCCCAGTAAAGGTGCCTCATAAAAGAGGCTACAATAAATGCTCTAGCTGTAGCGACACAAATGCGACAGGCTTGGGTCTGGAAAGCATTAGCAATTACATGGGCAGTGTTATGAACCACTTGCATTTTGGGATACGATAAGTCACCCCGAGAGCTCTGACACAGGGCAAGAGGAAAAGATCATTTTTTGTTCATCTGGAGGTGAATGGCTGCTCCCCTCCTCTGCCCCCTTCCCCCAAGCTTATTTCAATACTCGAGTCCCACTGAGAGGACTACCAGCAGTCCAGAGCTCCATCAGCTGCCTCAGGACACGCAGGCAACATCAGCCGTGGCACCCAAGAGGCTGCATGACAGGAACAAAAGCACTGCTCAAGCAGTTATCGAGCAAGCTAGTCTGTGCTCTCCAACTGGCTCCGAGCCCCAGCTCAGAAGGTCACGCTGCTGACATATCATCCTGTGAGTCATACCCTGACACTGCCTGCGTCCGGCGTAACTCGTGGTTTGGCAGCATCGGGAGGTTCCTTCTGCTGTCTTGCCACCCAGTGTCAATGCTGCCCTACAGAACATACAAGACAGCAGAGCCACCAGAAGACATACATACGGCAACCTGACTGCCTTGGTAGTCATCACCACCTCCTAGAGTGACAGCACCAGACAAAATTCATCCTGCAAATGTTACTTGCAAAGCGGTGTAGATGACGAAGGCTGCATCAACACAGCCAAAATACACCTACTCACACCAAAAATAAAGGTTTGCAGCCCAGATCAACTGACTGATTTTCAGGCTCTGAGGTCCCTGTTTCAACAGCAGAATGCACGCAGATCTTAGGCTCAAGCCACAGGTGTATTCAGCAATGCTAAGTTGGATACCTGCTGTACCCAGCACTACAGGGTCAGACCCATCAGGTCACACAGATTTCATTCGTGGTCTGAATCAAGTCCCTAACCAGATAGTTAAAGCCCAGGAGACACAATTGGCACCCTGACAGCGCGAGGATGTTGCAGAGCATCACTCCATTGAGTGGGTGCTCAGTCAGAGCCACCACTCTACCACAAACCCACCATTTCTGCTCTGGCCGGGGGGGGGGAGCAGGAGCTAAAGCCACAGCCTGCAGCAGCTGGCTAGAGTCGGCAGGGGAGGCAGGCACTGAAGACATACAGAGAAGTGACAGGGCACATGAATTGGCAAGAAGCGCAGACAGGCTGTTTTGGGAACAAGGACCTGGAGTCGACAGAGGAAAGCAGCAGAAGTGAGGTGAGACAGGAGTCCCCCCAGCTTGCCTGGTGCCCCTCCATCCCCTCCAAACTGGCATTTGGAGGAACGAATGCCAGGTCTGGAAGGCAGACTGTCTTGCTGGAGCATACAGCTCCCAGCAGGTCACCGGTCAATGTAATGACCGCGAAAGGATTGTGCTACAGGTAGCTGTGACAGGAATACTGTGATGCAGATCACACACAGGACAGCTGCAAAAAGGAATGGCCATGGTTAAGCAGCCTGCTGACCATGTGGGCACATTTAAGATGGGTGCTCACAAACATTTTTCTCATGAGGAGCAGAGCAAACTGTATCTTACAGCTTTTCTACACAGGTAAGGCTGGTTTTCCAGAGAATTATGTCCTGATGACCACCAAGTCACAGGATTTTTCTTCTACAGTGAAAGAAAATTTATCCTACGTTTTGACTTTTATCAAAAATCCACCATCCCATAACACCAGATAAAGTGCTGCAAAATGCCACGGCTGTTTTGTAGCCTTGCAGGGGCTGTGTCTGCCTACAAAGGCTGTGCCAAACCACGAGGCTACTGAACGTAGTGCTGCGTACGTGCCACTCCAACTCCTCGAGGCTCCTGTTGCAGAGCCTCAGCAGGACCTCAGCGGCTGCCCTTCACCACCCAAGCTGTCAGGCAGTGCTGCAGCAGTGCAATGCAGGTAGTGGATCCCAGCCCACCTGGCTGGGACACTCAGGAGGACAGCACAAGTGACTGCCACCATCACCCTGCAGACACTGCTGCTTGAAAGAGCATGAGGTGTGTGGAAAGTCAGGCCAGATGAGCCTGTGAATCAAAGGGAAGTTACGCTGTACGTCAGGAACAATACATCTGTGTGACTACGTCCACTCCAAAAGCTTGCATTAGACATTCAGGGACAGATGCCAGGTGGAGAAGAGAGGGTAGGAAAAGCACATGCAAAAATCATATCTTTAAACAAATAAATAAATAGAAAAGATGCTCAAGAATATTTTTCTAGCTACTGCCATACTTTGAAGAGGGAAAGCCAAGGGTGTTTAATCAGGGCTCATACCAAAGACCTTGTACCCTACATGCTAAAGTTACTCATTATCAGTTCACGTTCAGACACAGGGATGTTTGTTCAGGGCAGCCATGTACATTTGTTTTTATTTTCTCAGAAACATGCAGCTTACGAGACTGGGGAAGATCAATTATTAACTCCCACCTGAGATGGAAGCATACAGCTTTAACTTCCCTGAGGGACAGGTACCTCTCATCATGTTTCTTGCTCTGGCAGGTTCTGGCGTGGCATGCTCTGCACCAGCACCGAGTGAAGCAGTCCCACTGGGAGAAAGGGTACTGCACTGATGGGGAGAAAACAGGGGTTGATTTCATTTAAATTCAAATTTTTACAACGTTAATACAAACAATGTTGTGGGAAAGGTGTTATTCCCAGGGCTTCTCTCTTGCTAAAACCTGTTCAGAGTTCTTGGCAAGGTGCACCGTTCCCCAGCTCTGCCCAGAAGGTGACATATCGGGCCTCTATGGACCCACTTCCATATGTACGTACATGACATGAGGAAACGTCCTGGTGTTTCTGAAGACTGCTTCTGAAGTGTAACTTTAACTCATCCATCAGATTTGATTAAGCTCTTGGATACCAGGTGATTTCTGCACAAATAAAGTTTTACAGTGTACAGCAGTGCACACACACACACACACACACATATTTGCCATTTTATACTGTCAGCTGTTTAGCAATGGGGGCCATACTTTTCATTTAGGACAGCTTTTTAATCTTTACCTTCTTCAAACCGCCCCAGCTTTACGGCTGCGTGACACAGCACCCAGTCCCCTGCCCAGTAACAGCAGTGGTGCGCGAGGTCTCTTGCGGGCACGTTTCGCACGTTATGTGACCACATGCCCTCAAGGTGCGTTCTGCAGCTGAACCTGCTTCCTCAACAGTCATAACCAGGTTTGGAGAGTATCCAGGGGTCTGCACCGAGCCCCTCCCCTTCAGGGAGAATCCTTTTTTAACTCCAAATCGGGGGGGTGATAGTGTTTTTGGCTAGTTCAGGAGCACTTCTGAATTCCCAGAGCATTTGGAGGTCTCTGCCCTGTGCTGCAGTCTTCGAAGTTGGGCTCAACACCAGATAGGATCAGGTGAAGCCCTTCTGTTGGGCAGCAGGCCACACATACCAAACTGGCAGTACTTTCTCAGTTTTCTGAAACCCTTTTCTAAAACAAGCAAGGGAATTACCCCACATCTTGTCTGTAAATTCTGTTTCTGTCCAACAGTACGTTCTACTGACCTGCAATCGCAGCACGGGAGGGAGGATGAGCAGAGCCAGGGGCTGGAGTATCGCCATGATGCTCTGCTTTGGGAGACCACCTTCCATACAAAGACAGCCTCATAAGCTCCCACCAAGGCTGTTTCCTCCCGCCCCTCCTCTGCGAGCCCTCTGCATCTGCTGCCTCGCAGCCGAGACGCCAAAACCCAGGGGAGTCACGTGGCTGCATGGCAGACATTAGCAGATCTATTTAAATTGATTAGGCTTCAAACAAAACCAGCGCTGTCAATGTCTATTTACACTAAGGTTTCAGGAACATTTCATAATACGCTTTTTAATTAAAAGGGTAAGTGGTTACCTCTGTTGCTGAGCCAGCAGCCTTTGCAAAGCATCACTGCTGCCTCCCCAGCATCACTCTATCCCAGGAAGGGACCCGTGGCACAGCAAGAGAACAGATCATGCCAATTTACCCTCTCAAATCCCATGGGCTGCTTGGGCACATCTGCAGGTGGATGAAGCTCTTACAGACTGCAGTACAAGCCATCTGTCTAAGAGTCAAAGAGAAGACAGCTCAGACAGGGGGAAGGGGTGACAACCAGGCACTACAGCCAGGAATGCTTCCTAAACCAGGGGAAGAAGTACTCTCCAGCCAGCTGGAAGTGCCCAATAGCCCAGAAGGTGTTCACAGCTTCCAGCTGAAGAGAAGTCTGCTGAAGGACGGACTGGCAACAGAGGCTCTCCGCACTGGCTGTTAGGAGGCTCCAGCTCAGGCAAGCGTGGAGATGTTTCTGCGGTGTGCCTGCACACACCTCTCTTCAGATGGAAGCCTGTGGCCTCCTCCATGCTGAGGTTTTGCGGTTTAGAGGAGCACTGTGCTTCTGACCATCCCCACAAGGTTCCTTTCTGACACATCCTGCTGCTTTTGGGATTTCTGTGCCGAGGAGAGGCTCACCGGAGAGCTGCACTTTCTGGCAGCTCCCTTATAAGGCAAAGCTCCAGGCTCCCTCAGCCTGTAGTCTTTCACAGCAAAAATAGACCTGCGCTCTGGTTCCCATTGTACTGCCATCACACTGGAAAGAAAACCAGGATTCCTCTCTTTCCCTTTGCTAAACGCCAGCTGACTACACCATTTAAAAAAGACCCAAAACAACCCACAACAAAAAAAAGAGCCAACCACCCCACCCCCCAAAACACCAAACAGCACAGAGAGATTGTAATGCTTGTACAATTAGCTCTGCACACCAACAATAGCTTGCAAACTCTTCAGCACTTGTCTCTATCACATGCCCATATAGTGCTTAACTCCAGAGAGCTCTGCCCCTCATTCCTGATCTCTGGGCATTATGGTCACATAAGCATTATGGAAAACAGGGAAAGCCCCCCCCAAACAGTGCCCTGAGATGACTTGAGTTACTAGGGGCTGGGCCGGGCCCTTACTCATCTCTCCCAGGAGCCCTCTCACAAAGGCTACCACACGCTGGCTCAACCAACTCTCTTTCAAGCCTTTGGCTAAAAGCAACTATTGTCTCAAACACAGGGACTGCAAAGAAACGGGAGGGTGGCAAGCACTCCGACTGCTGCAGTAGCAACACTGAGATGAGAAAGAAGATACGCAGCGGGTACGTATATAGTTATTCAATGCTCAAGCTGGGAGATGGGTCTAAGCCCAGCTGTGTTGGTGCTGGAATGGGTGAGGTTCAAGCTCAGCCCAGATTTTCCAAGGAGCTGTGGAGGGGTAAGTTTGTACTTAGTTCTGCACATGATCTCGATGCCCTGGGCAAAGTTATTCTGCGTCAACCATTCTAACCCATAAAGCCTTAACAATTAACACCTCGATGACCACTCTGTAAAGTTGATTAAACATTTGCCTAAAAAAAAAATTAAAAGGTTTTTTTTTTTTAAAGAAAACCTGTTGCCCAGATCCAATTTAGGGTGTGAATTCAGTGAACTGTTGAAGCAAGGTGACAGAGAAGGTGATAATCTGCAGCAGTTAGGGCAGCTGAGGATAGCAAGCCAGCGGCCAAGAGTATCTTTAGCCTTCATCCGTCTCTGCCTAAGCAACAGCAATTACTTGACTTCCTCCAAACTAACAGAATTTATCATTTATTTGTAAATGATCAGGAATGCACCTATTGATTTTTCCACAGGCCTGCAATCCCTCTGCTTAAAGGGAAGCAGCTCCAAACCCTGCTCTGAGGGGTGACTGAAAGGAGCCCTTGTGCACTCCCCAGCTTGGAGGTGACTCACTTCCAAAGCTGAAATGCCATTAGGTATGCAGCAGTTTCTCAAACCTCAAGAGCATTCAGCTGGAATAATGTCATGGGTGGAGGGGGTAAACAAAAAAGGAAGAAAAAGAAGGAAGTCCTGTTAGCTGAAGGGATGAGCTGCAATTCAGCCCCTTGCAGTTGCTTCCCACATCATGTGCTACCTGCTTGGTGAAACATCATCTCACTAAGTCCTGTTTCCTTTTAGAAGGGAAGCAGCCTCTCCCCCCCCATCACCAGAGCGGTGCAAAGAGGAGCCCCCGGCTGCCTGCGCTGGCTTGGCAGAGCAGGGCTGCCTCCGAGCGCTCCAGCGGCGCGGCAGTGAGCCTGCTGAACGGGTGCCTGGGCATTTGCGCAGTCAATGGGGGATTTACTGCTCCACCCAAAATTAATCTCTTAATAACCGGAGGTATTTGCGCATCAGCGTGCGCTTCGCTGTCGATAACAGCCGGGGCTACTGTGTTACGGAAGGGCTGCCTATCAGGCGGGGCGTGCAATGCCTCCCATGGCTTCCATGGGTTATCTTACGCATAAATTACGCATAATTACAACAAAAATGCTCTTAACGGGTGGGTTTGCAGTGTGAGGAGAGGCGCTGAGGCGCACAGGCTCCGCGGGGCAAGTGTCTTCGTTGCTGCTGGGACTTCCTCGAGTCACACCACTGTACAGACTGCTGGGCTCCATCCCAAAATAACATTTTTGTGTGTGTCAGAGGAGGAGAACCAAGAAAGGGAAATGCCGTACAGACAACACGAACTGGATAGGTGGAAGCGACCAGTGCTTTTGTTTCTTCCACAAAGTCTTTAAGTAAAACAAAATAAAACCTGTTGTGACTGAATTCAGCTTGTTTGGAGCCAGCCGCCTATTTCCTCCCGCACCTGCCATGTCCAAGTTACTTCTCCATTCAGCAGCATGAGGAGCAGCCCTTCCCTCCTGTGACAGCGAGATCAGCTCAGGCTCTTGACCGTGTTTCTCAGAGTTTGAGAACCAGCATGTCGTCAGGCGTGGCCGCTGACGGGGATCTTTCATAATAAAAAACAAACAAGCAAAGGAAAAACCAAAAACACCCTTCCAGCCATTAAAAAAAACCCACTGTGGCCCCAGCGTTTTCCTCATACCACTGCCATTAATTACAGAAGTGATAACATATACTGCCCAAACACCACCCTCCCCTTCACCAGGCTCTTCCTTGCTGCCCATCCTCAAATGGCTGTTTACTTTGCCAGCGATGCAGGGCAAAGATCTGCCTTCTTAGGTTTTGAAATGACACTGTATAAAAGTATCATAAAATCTACACCGGCATATATCCACGTGGGTTGTTACTGTTCAGGCTGTTGCTATATTTGCAGGTTATTTTGCCACGCAGTCGCTATCTCGCTCTGATTTATCGTAAGCTCATTATAGGTTTATATGCAAGGGCAATCTAGCAAATGCAAGCGATTAATGATTTTCCCGACAAATGTAATCTGCGAGAAGTAGGATGGAAAGTGCGTCATTCGGCAGGACGGGCCTGGGAGAGGGGAGAGAAACGCTGTCCAGAAGCACAACCTACAGGTACAAACCGACACTGCACTCCTCCTTCAGGCTGCGCAGCTCAAACCCGGTGTGTGGAAAACCAGTCTGCTCTCGAAGGCAAAGCATCGAAACAGGTTATGGGTGCAAAGGGGGTACAAGAGCAAAGGCCTCCCACTCGTTCTAGGGATTTCCAAACCAGTTTTGAAGACAAGCGCAAGGTGCCGGGGAAGAGGGTGAACACAGGTTAAACCACCACCATTTTTTCACAGAAGCCCTTTTCCAGAGAGAGTGAGCTAGGCACTGTAATTTATAATAGCATCTCCTTCTCCAAGAAGTCAGGAAGACTTGGAGTCCACACAAGCACTGTTTACATGGGATATGGAGAGGATAAATGGCCAAAGGAAAGCATGGCTTACCTGCAGGTGAGGCTCCAGGTCTTCAGGGAGCTTCCCGAGCAGCTCTGCACGCCAGCTGCTCACTCTGCTTGCTACCCTTCCACCTCCATCTCCTTATCCCACAGTGATTTCCCACCTGGAGTATTGTGTCTACTTCTGGGCTCCCTGGTATAAAAACGACAGGGATCTCCTGGAGAGAGTCCAGAGAAGGGCTACGAAGATGGTAAAGGGCCTGGAGTATCTCCCCTGTGAGGAAAGGCTGAGTGAGCTGGGACTGTTCAGCCTGGAGAAAAGAAGACTGAGGGGGAACCTAATTAATGCCTATAAATATATTAAGTATGGAATGCAGGGGGAATTGGCCAGCCCCTTTTCAGTGGTCTGTGGAGACAGGACAAGGGGCAATGGCTGCAAGTTAGAGCATAGGAAGTTTTGCACCAACATGGGGAAGGGCTTTTACCCAGTGAGGGAGCCCTGGGACAGGCTGCCCAGAGAGGTGTGGAGTCTCCATCTCTGGAGACATTCCAGCCCTGTCTGGACGTCGACCTGTGCAATATGAGCTGGGGAGCTGCTTTGGCAGGGGGGTTGGACCTGATGATCTCTTGAGGTCCCTTCCAACCCCTGTGATTCTTTGATTGTGCTGGAAGAGGTCCAGACTCCATATTCCTGCATCCCTGGCACATCACTGATTGCCAGGCAACACCAAGAACCCCCTCAATGAATTCCTCCAATCCTACCAGCATACCCAGTGTCAGTGAGCTTGGGCATAACCCCAGCAAGCTGCAACAGCCAGAACACCCAGGGGCTGTAGGGCACCCACCTACCACAGCCAGGGCTGTGGTGGGGCCAGGCTGCTGTGATTATTCAAATCATGGGTGGGGAAGAAAAGGAGGAGCAGAGATGCGGGCAGGTGCTAATGCTCAGGCAGTGGTGCTCCCTGGGGCTCACACACCAGAAACAAGGGGTCCTTTCAGCTCCCCCCTCCCTGGGCAGGTTGCTCTCTCTCCATCAGTCTTATGACTCCAGATATTTGAAAATCGCAGCATGTGTCTCAAACGCAGAAGCTCAGCCACACAGAAGTAACAAACAAGGGTGGCTGACAGCTCTCATCCAGCCTGATATTCTGCCTCATAGCAATTTTTAAAAATCTGCTCCACTTGAGGGTTTTCAAATGGGATGGCCAACGATCAGCTATAACTCTTCAAAACATCAACCTTAGTATTTGTCCTGTGAAGGCCCAATGCACTTTGAAGACACTTACCACTCCCAGGTAATTCAGTAGTGCTCTTAACAGCAACAGGTCTGTGTGTGGAAACCAACTGGAACAACTATTTCCAAATCACCGCCAACATTTTGTTCAGGGATAAAGGGAGCATTATTTCCTTGATTATTTTTTTTTCTTTCCACCTTTATTCTTTTTTTTTGGGGTGGAAAGTCATTAGGAGACAATCATCACACAGGCATCCGGGAGAAATTCTGGAACTGAACCAAAGAATGGGTTTGAGGTGGGGTTTTTTTCCTCTCTATTGCTATTCTGGTAATTTTCTCCATGTGGAAAAATCCTGACAAAGGTCGAGCTCTCAGTGCAGCTTATCTCTCTTAGGGCACTGAGAGGACAAAGGAGGTGATGCTCCCCCTCTACCTTTCCCTGGTCAGGCCCCACCTGGAGTACTGTAACCATTTCTGGGCAACCTGGTATAAAAAAGACAGGACTTGGAAAGAGTCCAGAGAAGAGCTACAAAGATGATTAAGGGCCTGGAGCATCTCCCCTATGAGAAAAGGCTGAAAGAACTGGGGCTGTTCAACCTTGAGAAAAGAAGCCTGAGAGGGGAAATGATCCATGTTTATAAATATCTGAAGTGTGGGACACAGGGGGACATGGCCAGCCTCTTCTCAGTGGGCTGTGGGGACAGGATAAGGGGCAATGGCCTCAAGTTGGAGCACAGGAAGTTCTACACCAATATGTGGAAGGACTTTTACACTGTGAGGGTGACAGAGCCCTGGGACAGAGGGGGTGTGGAGTCTCCATCCAAGACCTGTCTGAACACCAACCTGTGCAACCTGTCCTAGGGAGCCTACTTTGGCAGGGAGTTGGACTCGATCTCTGGATGTCCAATCCAACCCCTATGATTCTGTGACTCTGTGTTGCATACAACCTTCTCTAGTTCTCAGCCATCTCAGCTATGCACAGGAGAAAGCTGTTCTGGTGGGCACATGGATCTGATAGAGATTTCCAAAAGCATTGGGGAAAAAAGTTAATAAAAGACAGGAAAGCTGCCTTATTCTAAAGTGTGTGCATATATGTGTGTGGAGATATATATATATATATATATAATCCTCCCTTTGCACTCTCCCTGCATACCAGCAGGGTGTGCCTGCAGACCAGCTTTCTTACACGTACGCAGCTCATTTTTTTCCCCTTAAATGATGCAAACTCTCTCCTTTATGCATCATAGCTTTCTTCAGTCAAACAAAAAAATAAAGAGGCTCTGTACCCAATGAAGCTAACAAAAAAGGGTCATCCTTGCTGTCACCACACCACCTTCCTGTAATTCCTCAAGAAGTACAACTAAACCCCAGCATCACGTAAAATGAGTAGCAAAGCCAAGAGAGGGAAGGCACCTCTGGTTTCCTAATAAACACTAAATACTCTCAGACTCCCCTTCGCACTGCCTGCTCTTAGGCGGATCAGCTTGGCAGCCGTCCCACCAGGATCTCTAAAACTAGATTTCCTGGGAAGGCAAAACGAGGGCATCGCAGCTCCTTCTTCCGCCCCAGCTCCCGCAGACCCTGCTCAGCACCACCGGTTCACAGGGTGGAGTAGGGTCCATGACCCCTCCAAAGTGCCCCATCAGCAGCACAGCCAGAGCTGCCTCCGAGAACCAGATGCCAACGCCGAATTGCACTACACTGGGAGCCCAACCTGCCCAAAATAGTACTTTTACAGTATTAGGCAATTTAGTTTACCGACGAGCGAGACGTGCTAGGAGCGGAGCTGTGCACAGGGACGTGAGGAACAGCACTTTAAAGCTGTTTAAAGGCACTTTGTGCTGCCAAAGGTTTCCCCCTGCAGCCACACATTGCAATATTGCGTGCATCACTCTGCGAATTCACCTCCACTGACCCAAAAGAGCTACAGCTGGCATTTGATCTATTTTTGACACTAATGCAAAAAAAGCTGCCCTGGATCAGTAGTGAGCACCATCTGCTCTTTGCAACTGAAATGCCATCAATTCACACACCAGGGCCAGGAGCTTCAAAAATAGCTAGCCTGAAGTGAGATGCCTCGATCCATATGTAGGCACCTGCCTGGTTTTGAGGGGACTGCCGAGCACACTGCAACACCTGCTAACCTGAACCCAAATCCAAAGCCCCCTGCCATTGCAGCCTTGGCCGCGTCCTCTGTGTGTCTCCAGCCTGGGGGCTAGCAAAAAAGAGGGACTGGTTCATGCTAGATGCCAGTTTAGCTGCCTCCCAGATGAGGGAAATTCTCCAAAGCATCCAGACTACCAAAGTTTGAAGTGACCAGATTGATGCTGACTTTCCCTTTCTTAAGCCAGAATTAATGGCCTCCCGCTCAGTTACTTTTTTTGTTTTTTAAAAATTAAGATAGCAATTTTCACCTTATGGAGATAATAAAAGACAAGCTCCAGTTTTGGTGCTTATGAAGGGGAGAACAGCGTGTGGAAGCGATGGGAGTGCTATGCTAAATTTGCAGCCAGCATCCACTGTGCACCGTTTACACGAAGGACTTTCAGAAACATCCTCAGTCCTGCCATACCGACATACTCCAGTCACTGTCCTCTCAGGGGACTGGGGAAACGCGGCCTCATGCCTATGGTGCAGGTCCAGGAAGACATTTCTGTACCAGTGGAGACCCAGCATTTATACGGCCCAACATAAAACCCCTGGAAGCTCTAAAAGATGTTTTCACTGTATTAGTGACTGTCATTTTGATGTGAAACCTGCTTTAATGAATACCTGACAACCAAACCTTTTAAAGGAATGATTTCACTTGACGTGAACGCATTCAGCTACTGTTTGTTGAACGATATTGTTCTTAAACAGCCAGCCAGAGAATATAGCGACACTAAATCAGGGGCTTGCCACCTTTGCAGCAGTCAGGACCATGTTCCAAACCTGTCAGTGCACTCAGGGTGATGCCGGATCGAAGCTGCAGCTTAGGGAGATTTAGATAAGCAGAGAGAGGCCTTCAGCAAGTCAGCATTTGCTGTGTAGCCAGAGAGCAGTCCTCACTACAAACAGCACTAAGCGTTGTACACAGAACATATTTTTTCAGCCAGTGTATTTAGGGGTTCCCCCCCCCCCCCCCCACATCGAACACAGACTGACACGCAGCCAGCCTCTGCGGGCCAGGTGCCCACTGCTCTTGGGTTAGGTCTGGCAACTCCTGCTCAGCTCCAGCCTCACCTCTCCAGCTGGAGTGGAAGGCCATATGGCTCCTCTGCCTTTCCAGGCTCTGCAGAATGCCGTTCAAGCACCCTTTGACCACGCAGGTCCCTCTGGCACCAGGGCAGATTTTTGCTGGGGTTCTCAATCTTGAGGTCAAGGGGGTCTCCAACCCTCTTGTTCCCCATCTCTACCGCCTTCCTCCTGCAAATGTGGCGGGCAGCTACAGGTAATAGAGGCAGATTACATCTTTAGATCAGAGCTATAAAGCATGCAATAACATTTGGTGATGCTAAGAGCTCTGTTTCCATATGACAACACTGTCACCTTCCCATGCGGTAACGGCGTTAAGCTGCGGCGCGCTGGTTCACGCTCAGAGCGGGTGCTGTTGCCAATGAAATAACTTGAAGCTTTATTAGTTTAGGGCTGTTTCGGAAGCTCATCTGCTGCAGAATGAAAGAAACCAAACATTTGGAGAGATGGCTCCTCTACACGCGTGTGGACCTGGAGCAGCACTTTCCCCCCTGTCAAACCCAGCCGGAGTACTGACACTACTGACTGGGAGCACCGTGCCGGCGAGCAGCGAGGGGTGCACGCTTTTTAGGAGAAACAGAAAGCCACCAAGCAGACCCTGACCCCGAGGGGCAGCCATGCCTTTTTCATACCAGCAGGTGTCACATGGAAATAAGATGTCACCGCCGCTGGCACCGCATCCCCTGCCCGGGGACAGCCAGCCTGGCCCCACTTCCAGGTGAGGAGGGGATAGGTGGCCCTGAGGAGGGGATAAATGGAGTTACCTTCCATCATGGCTCAGCGCGGAGGTGCCTGGAGAGCATTTTGGAAGCTGCCTCTGGCCAAGCAGCTCCCTAATTGGACACACCACCCTTCTTTCTCACAAGTGATTAGTGATAAAAGGCAAAGATGCCTGGCAAATGACACTTAGCTGCTTTGTTAGGCGAATTAACATTACCTGACAGGTGCTAGGTACACTTTTTCCAGGAAATATGGCAATTTTGTGCTACCTAAGCCTGCACTGCTGCTTGCACAGGGCTGCAACCAGGTACTACAGGCTGCCCAGCCCCAAAACACAGATGTAGGGGTCAGCAGGACATGTGAGTGCGAGGGTTTGAGTGGTGTTGCTTTTTGGAAACACCGACGTTCCCAAAGCATCCCTTTCCAAGGTGGGAGTTGTGAAAGGTGAGGTAAAAAACAACCCAACAAACCACAAATAATAATTTCTCATTTCACAGCAATTTCTAAGCCTCAAGTAAACATTGTCTAGGTCATTCTTTAAAACACTTCAACAGCTGCTCTCACTCAGTGGGATCCTAATGAGCCCAAATTTCTTCCCAAGCAATCTGCCAGAAACACAATGGGCCTCAGCATGGTGGCACAGCAGCTACACTAATCCCCACCATTGGCAGAGTGTCATCTGAAGGAAACCTTCACAGGCGTGCACCGGGACGTCACCCAAATCTCTACACCACTACTACAGACTCCCCTGCTCCTGAGGACTTTGCACAGGGGAGGTGTATAGGGCGTCCCCAGGCTGGGGCATCTCAGTGAGAGCCACACCATGGGACCTCAGCTCTGCAAGAGCAACCTGCTGTTGGACAGCAGCACCGGGATGAAGGGAATTTGGTGCTGGGTAAGGGCCTTCAGGTCTGCCGGACCACCAGTAAGAAGGAGTGACCAGCAGCGCTTTGCCTGAAAGGAGAGACCTGAGCTTTAGTTCATTAACACCAGAAAGTCGGCACTGCCTGGGGGAACTGTCCACATAAGCAGCCACTGGACCACTCTTTCATCTGCTGAGTGACTAGGACGGAAGCAAACCAAGACAATTATAACTCTATTAAACAGAAACATTAATTTAGTACAGTTCATAGAGTCAGGAGTCTTCTTGAATTACACCATGTTACCTTGCTTTGGAGACAGGCTTTTCTTCTAACATTACTGCCAGAAAAGTAGGCATCCTTTCCAGAGTCCATGCAGCCTTGTATTTCGTTCCCCTCCTGGAACTGAAACAAAGGGGAGGGTGGATGCTTCATCGAAGTCAGTTTTCAAGAGCCCTGTGAAAGTGTGGGAGTATGAATGTCTAACATCCCCCTGCAGCGTCAGGCATCCTCAGGCCCACCTACTGCTTACAGGCTCCATCAGCCTGTGGCACCCTGAAATACCTTGAAATAGAGATGATTCATGTGTAGGGACTGGGGGGGTAGCATTTCTCCCACCAACCTGCGTTCAGCTAGAGAAGAAACTTTCAATAGAATGAAAAAAGACCAAGAAAACATGAGTTTTACTGGAACCAAATGCACTGGTGAAGCTTTAAAGCTCAGGAAAAAGATAAAAGGGTGACCACCGTGCTTGTATGGCTGAGGGGAAGGAAGACATGACTAAAAGGGGCTTTACATTTCTGGCCAATGCTTCACTCGATGGTCACAGGTTTTATTTTCCCGTCACTGTCTCTGCTAGACTTGGCAAACATTTCACCTGGACTTCTCAAGCATTTTCATTGCTGGGCTATAGCACCTCTTCCTCAGGGATGCACGGTTCTGCAGTGCCGGGTTGGGCATGCCCCACACCTGCTCCAGCTGAGGTTTGGGTGGCCAGCACCTCCACTCTGCCTGCGGCCAGCCTGGCCAGAGTCGGCCCTTTGCTCTGTGCTCCCGCTACAAGGTGGCTTTTGCCCCTTCCCTCCTGCCCCTTCTCCATGAAGGCACACCACAGGAGATGTGAGCTCCACTGGTTTTGAGCAGGAGAGCAGCCAAGCTCAAACAGTAAAAGCAGCACGGAAATGCACAGGGCCCTGGCACTGCTCTGCAGCACCAGGACCAAAAGGACCCATGCTCATTTTTTTCCCAGAGAAGCAGCAAGCTCACAGAATCACAGGGTTGGAAAAGACCTTTGTGTCCAACTGTTCCTGTCCTACGCTAAACCATACCTCAGAGTACCTCATCCACACATCTTTTAAACACATTCAGGGTTGGTGACTCAACCCCCTCCCCAGGCAGCCTGTTCCAGGCCCTGACAGCTCTTTCAGTGAAGAACTTTTTCCTAACATCTAACCTGACCCTGTCCTGGCACAGCTTAGTGCTGTTTCTCCTTGTCCTATCTCCTGTCACCTGGCTGAAGAGACCATCTCCCACCTCTCTACAAACTCCTCTCAGATAATTATAGGCAGTGATAAGGTCTCCCCTCAGCCTCCTCTTCTCCAGACTAAACATCCCCAGCTCCCTCAGCCAGTCCTCATAGGATTTGCCCTCCAGCCCCTCCACCAGCCTTGCTGCCCTTTTCTGGACATGCTTGAGGACCTCTATGTCCTTCCTGTAGTGAGGAGCCCAGAACCATGGTCATCATCTCAAGCTGGGGATGCTGTCAGGGATGGATCCCCACTACAGCCACCATGGATTTTCCATGCACACAGGCGCAGGGGAGAGGAGCAGAGAGAAAACACAAAGCGTTGCCATATCATTCACATCATCTCGTGTCCATCTACTGCTGTTTCCAGCTCTCCCTTTCCAGCCTTCATTCACCCCAAGACCAGAAGCTCCAGGAAGCTCATGGCAGGGAACGTACCCTTGTGCAAGTCCACTGCAGCAGCTACAGGCACAACAAGCAAAGACCCAGCTGTTCCCATAGTCCTCTCCGGTGGGTAACCACGTCTAACACCCAAACATCTACCAATATTCAAGTAGAGAAAAAATAAGAAGCCTCTTTTAATCCACAGTTTCCCTCTGTAAATGCTACGTGTGACCAAGCCAGATCTCACAAGGCACGCAGAGCTGCTCCTCAGCTGGCACAGGCATATCAGTAAAGGATATTTGCTCAGTGATAACAGCCCCAGGGAGTGAAAACCAAGCCTTGTGACAGGGCAGGGACAAAAATAACTGGAATTGGATAAATAAAGGAGGGAGAAGTCAAAAACCAGAATAGTATTAAATGTTATTTTTTTTCAACCTCATGTTACCAGGCATTGAAGGGACTCTACCTTGAAAAGCAAACCAGGGCTTGCCATGAAGCTGAGTGCTGTCCTCACACATTTTTGCCATGACAGTGAGAAGAGCACAGGGAAATCACAGAATCACAGGGGTTGGAAGGGACCTCGAGAGCTCATGGGGTCCAACCCCCCTGCCAAAGCAGCTCCCCAGCTCATACTGCACAGGTCGGTGTCCAGACGGGGCTGGAATCTCTCCAGGGAAGGAGACTCCACACCCCCTGGGCAGCCTGTCCCAGGGCTCTGGCACCCTCACTGGGGAAAAGTTCTTCCCCATGTTGGTGTGGAACTTCCTGTGCTCTAACTTGCAGCCATTGTCCCTTCTCCTGTCCCCACAGACACTGAAAAGGGGCTGGCCAATTCCCCCTGCACCCCATACTTAAGATATTTATAGACATTTATAAGGTTCCCCCTCAGTCTTCTTTTCTCCAGGCTGAACAGTCCCAGCTCACCCAGCCTTCCTCACAGGGGAGATGCTCCAGGCCCTTCATCATCTTCATAGCCCTTCTCTGGACTCTCTCCAGGAGATCCCTGTCCTTTTTATCCCAGGGAGCCCAGAACTGGACACAATACTCCAGGTGGGGCCTGACCAGGGCAGAGTAGAGGGGGAGGATCACCACCTGTGACCTGCTGGCCACACTCCTCCTGATGCCCCCAGGATCCCAGTGTCTCTCTCAGCCCCCAGTGCACACTGTTGACTCATAGACACCCTGTCATCAACCAGGACCCCCAGGTCCTTCTCCACAGAGCTCTTCTCCAGCAGGACATCCCCCAGCCTGTACTGATACATGTGGTTGTTCCTCCCCAGGTGCCAGACTCTCCACTTGCTTTTGTTGAATCTCATCTGGTCTCTCCCTGCCCAGCTCTCCAGCCTGGCCAGGTCTCTGGATGGCAGCACAGTGTCCTGTGTGTCAGCCACCCCTCCCAGCTTTGTATCATCTGCACTTGCTGAGGATGGGTGCTATTCCCTCATTAAGGTCATCAATGAAGATATTAAACAGGACTGAAATACACAGAGCGCAGTGCCACCAGCAAAGGGCCTGGTGCTTACCCTTCCTGGGCCATGGAGGACTGCTCTCTGCTTGCTTGAGTGCCCGGAGCAGGAGGGCAGGCAGTGGGGCTGGCAGACCCTGGTAAAGTGTTGCACCAGATGAGCTCTGCTCCGTTCATCCTTATGAATCACAGCTGGAAAGGCAATGTAAGGAGCACAGTTGTGTTTTACTCCTCAAATTTCTCTTCTCTTGAAGAAGGACCAGACTTTCTGCTGACAGAAAGCACACAGATCATGATTTTCTTCATTCAAGTCTCTTTTTGTGTACTGAGATGAAAAAACCCAACCCCGTGCTATTCTTATGGTCTGGCATGTGTCAGAGCTTCTCTTGTCTCAGCCCACCGAATGCCCCTGCTGCTGGCTTGTTCCTGTGGTTGCCTGGGTGCCAGTGCAGCAAAGCCCCCATGCATTAAGCATTTACACTTGCAGACCTTTAGCTGCACTGAACTCTTCACATGCTCAGTGTTTGCTGCTTGGCTGGACCAACTGCTTCAGAGCTCTGCTGGGGCAGTGATGGTGCCTGGCATGAGTGAATTAGCCCTCAGCATCCACCATGTATCACCCACCCTGCTTCTTCCCTTCTTCACCTCAGTGCTCCCTTCAATTATAAATGTTTAAAATGGAATTCTTTGTTTTTCCCTAGCCCAAAGCCCCCATTGCCCGCATGGCACAGAGTGAGGGGCAAGCAGAATTTGTCTGCCACTGGGTCCTTCCACAACTCCTTGGCAGGGTAGCACCATGGAAATCCCAGCAGGAAACCCTTGGATCTAGGAAAAGAGATGAGCGGGCTGGTTTGGTATCAATGATTTCCTAAGTGTTAGAAGTCAAACGCTTCAACAATTGTACAGTTATAACATTTAGCAGGAATGGCATAAAACCAATCCTTGATTACATTTTCTGATACAGAAGAGAAAGATAAAGCAGTGTATTTATTTTAAATGGAAAAACCACTCCTCTGACTTCAGAGAGGAAAAGCACTCTCTTCTTGCCATTCCCAGTTGTTTAGTGCATGCAGCTGGCCCGCAGCAGGAGCAGCCCTGTCCCAGCTCCCTGGGACACCTCTCCTTGCCAGTCTGTGCCCCTCACACGGCCCCTTGCAGGATTACAACATCCCCCACCATCCTTTTCTCTGGATTAAAAACAGACAGAAAGCCCTTCGCCATGAAGCTTTGCTGTCACAGAGAGACCATCAGGCACATACCCGGTGTTCCACCATCTTCTCCAGGAAAACAAGGGCCAAGGGAGGTGCTGGTCCTTCTGAAACCTGGGATCCCAGGACTAAGGGGTACCGGACTTCTAGAGGTCACAGGGGTTGTGGCACCAACTGCTGAAGCATGTGGGTGGATCCACAATGTAGTCAACATTTTGACCAACACGCATACAGCATGAGGTGAGAAACCAGCATGGTGAGAGGCTGTCATTTGCCGTCATTCCTGTGGAATGAACTGTTTTCAGTTTGCAAACAGCTTCAAGAGCCTTATAAAGGGAGTCAGACAGACAGACAGGCACAGGGAGCGGAGAAGCGGCAAGGAGCAGTGTGTGGAGGCGCGGCGGCAGGAGGATGAGTCAGTGTGAGCAGGCTGGGGCGAGGGCTGTGCGTGGGACTGGGGGCGCGGGGATGCGGGTGCCGGCACAGCCCCGCGGGTCGGGCAGGATGCCTGCCAGTGCAGCATGGTGAGCGGCACACCCCAGTGAGCTCTCGCCTGGGGTCCTGGCAAAACCTATCTGCTCCGATTGGCAGGGAGAAGTATAATAACTCTAAAACCTGATTTTACACAGAAAACTTCTGTGAGATGCAAACCCCTTCTGCCTAGGTGTGTAGCCACAACAGCCCAGCCCATGGGGCAAAGTATTTCGGGGAGCAGCCTTGGCTCTGGGGAGAGCCCCCAGGCAGGAGAGGTCTCACATCGCCCAGCCCTCAGCCCCCTTGAAATAGCTCCCCAGATTGAGCGATCATTGTAATTAAAACGGAGTCAAGTGTCATGGCAGAGCAGCAGCTAAATTACAGGCCTGAGAGGTGGGAAAGGCATGCATCCGACTGCCTGACAATCAGAGATGGTAAACGAATCTCTCTGCTCTGATACGCTGTAATTGCACCCCAGTCCGAGGACAGGAATAGAAATTTGCCTTAAAAAAAAAGTTAAAAACCCCCTAAAAACCCCCTCATGTGGCAATTTTGTTTCCCTCCCTTCCCACCCATTAGTTTGAATTATAAGCATTTAAAATTGTGATGGGCAATACCTCTGGAGACCCGAGACTGTTGACAATGAAAAGGGAAAATAAAAAGCTGTGTAACAAGCAAACCTGGGCTATTTTCACTAACTGATACTCTGTGACATTGCTTGCCTTGTTCCTCACCTCTACACAGGACGCGTATCACCCAGTGTGTCCTGACTCATTACCAGCTGTCTGTCTGTCCCACTGGCAGGGCTAACCAGCTGTAGAGCTATCATATGGGGCAATTGCCTCAGCGGTACCTTCTTTAGTGGCATAAAGTGAACTGTTGACCCAGGACTTCTGCAGAAGCCATGTGAGATCTGGGAGCGGGAGCTGTCGGTGGTCTGGTGGCGGCCAACATCTCCGACAACACTTGGCAGAGGACAGTGCTGCTTGCATGCGCTGGGAAACGCTGCAACTGCGTGGGCAGTGTGTGCTACGGTGGACACATTTAGAAGCACTTACACTGACACTTTTAAAAATACATTAATTTTACACATCTACTACTTCAAGAGGGATTTTTTTTTTAATTATTCAAAATAACACCCTTTCTCCCTGCTAAAGTGTGCTCTGTGTAGCAATCAGAGCTAAGAGCAATCCTTTGGTTCCTCATCTGCGCAGAGCATCTCAAAAAAACCCAACCAAACCCAAGCAGCAAACCAATAAATTATAAAGCCTGCTTTCTACAGCCATCTGCTTGGAGAAGGAAATCCCTGCTGTACATCCCTGTGGGCCAGCTGGGGGGGGGGTGCAGGGCAAGGGTAGGTATTTACCGAGCAATATCATAAGGAGCATCCGTGGAAGTTATTCCTGGTATTTCAATAAAGAAACACACATTTTCCACCAGAAGTTCAGCGGTTTTCTGGAGCACCCAGGTAACCCTGAACTGCCAGATCCATGTGGTACGGGAATGTGCAGGAACCCACTTGCAGGACCCAGGAGGACTTTTTCTTTTCTGGGAGTACATGAGGTCCTCGTGGCTTAAAAGACACACACCCCCCCCCACCGCAACCCTTTTGCCCCTGTTGGCAGCAAATCTAATTACAATTCATCATTAAATGTGGCAGGAGGATACATAGGGAAACATTTCCCTATCATCCCATTTGTATAGAATGGCAAAGCTGGCCTTTAAAATTTTTGTACCCCCAAAAGACATAAAAATTACTAACAGTCTCAAGTACATAGACAGGGTTACTTAAGTCAGCAGCACTGTTACATGGAAACAAAGGTTAAACATCAAAAGCACCGATGTCAGGCCAAAGCAGGTCCCTCGTACCACCGATTGCGCACCCAGGTCTTGCACAGATTCAGCTGGATGTGCAGGTTTGTGGCCACAAGATCTGCATTTTCTTCATCACTTATTGAATGAGTGCTTCATTGATTTGCTCGGTTTAATCAGTTTTCTCTCATGTCACGCAGACTTAGCAAACCTGACTGGCAGAGCATCAAATAGCAATACTTAAGAACAGCAGTGAGGAAGAGTGTCCCACTGTACTCCCCTTCCCTTCCCCCTAAAAGCTCCCGTATGGGGCTGCTGAGAGGTGGGTTCCCACAGGGATGGAGTCAGCAATCTGAGGCCATTCAGGCACTATTGCCATTGCAGGGGCACCGAAAGCAATAACAAAAAACCCAAGCCCAGGTCCCATGGAAGGAGTTAATTGCAAGTGATTTGCATTCAGAGAGGTACAGCCCCAACACAGGCTTTCAGGGCCAGAGAACTAAGGTCACATCACACCTGGGATCCAGAAGTGACAGTGATGGGCACCACAGAAAAGTCTTCACCAAGTTTAGCTTCTCCATGAGCTCTAGGCACAGTCCTAGTCCCACAGAAGCGTGTGGGCATTTTCCAACTATTCCCAGTGAACACAGATCTGCTCTCCTCTCCTTGGTTGCTTACCGGTTCTGCATGGCAACCTTTCCTCCCCTTGGCTCTCCTGCCCTGGCAGGAGTTTGACAGAGTCAGCACCCATGGTCGTGGGCAGGGCTTTGCCACCAGTCCCGTGCCCTCCTTGGGGTGCATACGGCAGCTGGAAACCAGCTGGTTTCCAGCCCGACTTACCTCCCACATCAGCAGAGGTAACTAGCTCCTGGAGCGGAGCATCCGACGGGAAACATCCGCCAGCACCCTGAGCTGCCGGGAAGGAGCTATTTGGGAACGCTGCATTTGCAACCGGCGCCTTTAAATTCATTTTACAATTACAGTCATTTCGCTAACTACTTAATTGCAGCCATCTATCTGCGTCTGTCTCGGTCCGACACCCACAGATGCAGCCGCCCACGCAGCCACCCACGGCGGCCCACGCTCTGACTCATGCTCCAAGCCGTTGTCAAAAAAAAAAATCCCCGCTCCCTGCCGAACGCAAACGCTCCCTTCAAACGTGTGCTGCCACTTTGATCTATTTCCATAGATTTCTGTGAGTCATCTGAACCGTCTCTGATCTAAACCCAGTAGACTAGAGCCTACATGTATGTTGTTTTGCATGAATTTGACTTGCACGGAGAGCTGACCCCGCTGTAATTCGCAGGCATGCAAGAGCAGAAAATTCCTGGGAACTTCTTCCAGGAGGGAACTGCTTGCTAATTCAAAAAGAACAATTATTTCCTGCCAGAAAGTCCTATTGTGCTTTGAAAAAATAAAAAAATATATATGTAGCAGGGATAACATTATTCTGAGCTATAAGGCCGCAGCGGTGCTCAGAAGCCCTTCCCATCAAACCCCCTCGCAGCGCCTTACCACGCAGCCTTTTCCCACCCCTACCCGTTCAATATCCTCTCCCTCGCTTTGCAGATGGCAACGCAGTGGTGCCAAACCTTAACGCACCCATTTCGGCAGAAGCCGGAGCCAGCCTGCCACTCGCAGCACAGCTTAATTAAGGCGGTAGGGATGATTGGTGCCGGGCGCCTTGGGGGCTGAGTGATTCGGCTGCTGTCACAGAGGAAGGCAGTAGCAGCACCCCAGCTACCACCGAGGTGCTGTGCTCGCCAAAGACTTCTCACCTACTGTACGGGATGCTTGCAGCCCCTCGTTATCCCAAACGTCAGAGCTATATCCCAGGGGCACCCTGCCAAGCAAGTGGCTTCACCCGTTGATGTATCCACAGGTAGTGCTTGTGGGCGAACCCACAAAACCCATCGGGGAATGAGTCTAAGCCCACGATCTCTTCAAGCTGTGACACAGTCTGGGGCAGCACCTATGTGGGTTAAGCACCGGATGGATGCTCAAGGGACACTGTTTCCCACGTGGATGCTGTTTGCTGGGCCACGCCAGCCTGCACCGAGCTAACCCTTGCCCCTCTTCTCCCAGCACCATGGTCCTGGCCTGTGCTTGACCTCGCAGACAGACCCTCTGCCCTCATCTGCCTGAAAGAATTGTTGCTGTACCCCCTGTTATTATCCTTTCTGCCACAGCCTCCCCACACACAGCGGGCAGGCAGGATCCCTCCCTGAACGCTTCTCGCAGGCATGTAGCAGATGGTGCCTGTCGCTAACAGCAAATAAATGCTTTGGTATGCCCTGATTTATCTACACAAACACCACCTGAGTTATCACGGACAGGAGGCCCAGTTGGAACCGCTTTTCTCGGTGGATTTGCACTGAACAGCAGCAAGCACTGAGCACACAGAGGTCATGCTTCCCTAGCATGCGCATTACATTGCTATTGGTGGCTTATTTAGGGTTGCACAGATGCATTTGGAAAAGAATTAAAAAAAAAAAAAAAAGAAAAGAGAAGCCAGATGGGTTTTGTGAAGTTGTCACAAGGATCATTCTGAGACATGTTTCAAATGCTAAATATTAAGAGGGAAAAAAAATAGAATGAAAGATGTGAAACCTGGAGCGTACACCTGAGCTTCCTGAAGCCGGTGGCAAAGCTCCCATCGCATCTCTGTGAGAAGAGGGACACTCGAGATGGGAAACCCAGGGCCAAAGCGCTTCCTTTTGCTCCCCGGGTATGAGTACAGATTAACACCCTTCTGTGCAGTGGATCAGTAACAGGAAGTCAAGTCTTGCTGCAAGATTCAGAGCTTCCCTGTGGCTGAGGCTTGGGCTCGGCCTTTATTTTCTCCTCCTCACAGGTCTCGGCACTGCCTGGCACCAGTGGTACCCGTAACATCCATCTCCCCACACAGCACAGCCCAGTTGTGAAGGAGCACCAGGAGCTGAAGGTTTATTTAAACAAAGTCAGCAGGGCCAGGCGTTCACTGCATCCTCTCGGTTGTCGCGGCAGCCAGCAAGAGAGGCAGCACAGTATCTCCCAGCTGCGCATCGCACCGAGCGCTGTGAGGTGCATCACAGGGGACACTCTGCCGGGGTGGAGTGGGATGATTATTATTTTAAATATCTCGGACTGGCAAAGCACAAGCTTCAGTCAGATAATTTGTTGCAGGAATGACATCTGCCTGAGAGGAGTGACCAGCCCTTACCATAATATACAGCCTTGCCCCAATCCTGGACACCCCAAAAGGTGCCAGAAATAGGCTGAGCAACCCAGGGGGCACAGCAGGGCTCAGCAACCAGGGTACCAACCCACCAGGCACTTTTTCCAGGAAACCTGTAATTATGCAACAATTTGGTACCGAACAACCCCTTCTCCCTCCCAGCCCCCCCCTCCCGCTTGTTTTTGTTCGCTTTCATTTTGTTTTTGTTTGTTTTCAAGAGAGCTGGGGGAGGAGGAAGAGAAAAGGGTAGAAAAAACATAGCGTGATTTGATTTCAATTGCACTGCGCTTCGCCCATACTTTATGCTTAACGGGAGTGGCGTGTGCAAGGCAGAAGGAACAGCACGATTCACCAGCCTGAAAAACACTGCCTTCTGCCTGAACCAGGCTTTCACCAGCTCCACTGGAAGTTGAATTGAGTCTTTTGAGTAGCCGGAGGTGTGATACCATGGGCTTTAAGATACTATATGGAGACTTAAGTCTCAACAGTCTCAAATATTTTTAGCGTGTTGATGGCCACTGGCACTGCTGAGCAGCATGCTCAGAAAGCAGCACACAGCCCTCACAGCGCTTCCGAGCGGGAATCTTTAAAGCAATCGAGGCTCAAGATGGAGACTTTTTGCCTTCCAGGTCTATAAGCAATATGCAATATCTTAGTAGACTTGAAAGGGATCATAAAAACACACGGGAACCACCCGGTTTCCCCTCTCGCCCCTTATGTGTCAGCTCTCAACGATGCACTTTGGAGAAGCTGCAGTTAAAACATGGCTGTTTATTCAATTATTTCCATATGCATCTTATTTATTTAAGATCAAGATAAATGCTACTCGCCTGCCTGCTCTCCCAGCATTAATCATCTCCTGCATCCTGGGCTGCCGGGGATGCGGGAAGTGGAAGGAACGCAGCAGCCATGCCTGTGGGCGGGCGGGTGGGCACAGAGGTGGGCGTTTGCCTGTTGGAGCAGAGGTTTGCAGCAAGCCAGCGTGCATGACAAAATTCAGAGCCTCCCAAGGGCTTCATGCAACACTCCCTCTTTATATTTTTTTACAATTATTTTAAAATATCTTTCCTTTGCAAATTTTATTTGCTATCAAGTTACAGGTTGTAGTGTTTGGGGCAGAACTTCTCCTGGGACAGGACAAGGTATTTGTTGCTCCTCAGAGGCTTCACGCTTCTGTGGCCTTTGAACCCCTCTTTTCGGGCTTGCCTCTGCACCGCAGCTGTAGCGCTTTGGCACTCAGCCGCTCTCCCTGCGAGCCCTCCCTCTGCCTTCAGAGCTACTCAAAGTGCCTTGGCCACAGCTGAACAGGGGAACACTTGTTCCCACTCTCTATGGCACAGGAAGAAAGCTGTACATCCAGAAATTATGTCAGTACAGCATGCAGAAACCCAACGGATGCGGCCTTTATCAACGCAGGCATGTAAGCACGGGCATGGCTGGTATCACTTGTGGCAGGAATTAAATCCATTTGGAGGAATGAAAACACTTCCCAAATTCCTTGTTGGGAAGCACCATGCCATTAAAGCCACGACTTCGCTGCGCCAAGGGGAGGCAGCCCCCAGACACACCACACAGGGCCATGGGCTACAGTTCTCCCCCTAGCACCAGCTCTCCGCGTTCCCTCAGCCACTGACCCTTACACCAGCACAACCCCTTCCCTGGACATTTCCTTCGCTTGACAACAGCTAATTTCACTCTGAATTCACTCCTAGCCTATTTAATTAGCATTGATTGATCCCGTTTCAAAATGAACGAAGGCAGACAAAAAGACTCCTGCAGTAGAAGGCCTAGTTACAGCAAGCCTGATGAAACACCCCAAGTTAAGCATGTCAGCCACGCATGCCGCAGCCACGCCTGAGAGCCAGTCCTTACACCGAACCCCACAGCAGTGTATTGACCCCCCTCTGCAACATCCCAGTGCCATTGCTTTGTTATCTTAGAAGCACAGAGTCGTTTCAGTTGGAAAAGACCCTCACAGTCACCAAACCCAACACTGCCAAGGCCACCACTAAACCATGTGCCCAAGTGCCATGTATCTTCTTACTTCACATCTAGTTACAACAGTAAGGAAAGCCATAACAGCTCCTGTAGATGCGATACCCGACCCAGCTGTGCCCACAAGGAAGCCTGCCCTTGCCAGGCACCCTATGCCATAAACAGAGCCTGAATCAGTGCCATAGGACCACTGATGTCCTGCTGATGCGAGGATCAGCTTCACATGGAACAAGCTGACAACAGGGAAAGCTCACACAAGCAGCAAAGCAAAAGCCAGTCTCATCCACCCATACCTCCAGCTAACAACCAGCAGTACCAGGAAGAAGGCTTTAATCTCACCAAAGCCCTTGGCAGCCTGATAGCATCCATCCTCCTGCATCCTCTCTTCTCCATCCTTTCCCAGGAAAGTCCTCAACATAGCAAAGAAGAAAACAGGTTTAAACATAACTGCTTAAATACATTTTTGCCTTCTTTTTGGAAGAAAAATTTGAGCAAAGCCCAGAGGTGGGAGCTGCATCCCACCCTGCTTGGAGGAAATGCAATCAGCAGAGCCCCTGGAAAAAGGGCCCAGCTGTGGTGATTCTCCCAGCTGGGACCCCACCACCACTTTCATTTCAGCTGGGGAGCTAAAGGTGAAAAAACCCCAGGTAAAAGCTGTATGTAGGTTGTTCCATTCAACCAAGCAGCAAAGGAGTGGTGTGGGCACAGCAAATGGGAATCCAGGGCTGATCCGCAGAGCTAAATGGGCCTTGTGCCTGTTCAATCTCCCTTGAAATACATGTAAAGAAGAGCTCCAAAGGACGGTTCTTCTGTTTTCTATTTAACAACAGAAAGACAAATACAAACTCGGTGCTTTTGCCCTCAACCAGAGAGACTGCGAATTTATTTTGGGAGAAAGTAAAATGGCATCTCCGAGCCTAACACGTTCAAGACTCCAAGTGCTCCAAAAATAAACCCAAGCATCACAAGGCAGGCAGTGCCGTAAGCGGGCTCTGTGCGGGGATCGCCTGCCCCTGTCAGAGCAGATTTCATAAGGCTTTATAGCAAAGTCGTCTGGTGAGGGCTCGGCTGTCTAATCTGCAGAAGCATACCTGATAGCACAGGAAGCAGCCTTGGATGTACTCACTACTCACACTGTCAGACTGGGGCTCCACATAGTATCAGGAGCCCTTTCTGAAGAGCTTAAGAGAAAGTGATTGGGGAAAGAAGGGGAAAAAAGGGAATAAAATACAGGGTGACACTTCTATAGATGTCATGGCTAACAAATGCCATGCTTGTTACCTGTAGACACATGCCTGTTGAGACTAACTGGATCAGTTGTCTCCCAGTACTGGAGGCTCTACTGGCACAAGGTAAGCATGGTCCCTATGGTGGAAAACTGGTGGGGTTTTGTTCCAGCCACGAAGATGGATCATTTGGGAAATCAATACTCAAAGACAAGATAATGCTATAAAATACGCACTGGGTTTCCTGGGTAAATCCCTGTTTACACCGTCAGAGCAAAGGGGGAAAGCGCTCCAAACACCACCAAGGGACCAGCTCATTGGAAAAGCTCCATCTCACGGATTTGTCATTACCGAGTCAGCCTTGCAGAAGCTCTTTGATGTGTTTCCTGCCCTCCTGGAAGTCACCATCACTTTACAGGACAGGGTGTCTACCAGCCCCAGGTGCTGATAGTAGAACCAAGGTAGTAGACAGCCCTGGCAAAGAGCTGTTGCTGCTGTGGAGAAGAGTGGGACCATCCCACTCTCTCTTCCTCCTCTCAGCCCAGTTGTCAGCACAACATCTCTACCCCTGCCAGAAGGACAGCACAAGGACCCTCACTGTGTCCATACCCACAAGACCAAACCGCAGAGCTCTCCCCAACCCTCATGATTTACTCCCTTTGCACTGCTGAAGGAAAAGAGGATGGTTGTGGGGTGCCAAAGTTGGCTCTAGTGCAGCAGCTGGCTCACGAGCCAGGCAGTCTGCACTGTAGGGTCTCCTCAGCGTTTTCTCTGTAAGTAGATCTGTGCAGAAACGATGATGCTATTGTTATGGGTAGATGTTAATAGCAATTTCTAGACGAGTGGAGTAATTTCTGCTGCTATGTTAAGGCTGTATCCCACAAATATCTATGCTCCTGAGTGGGGTGGTGAATAAATATGCGTATGTCTGTGGGAGCACTCCCCTGACTTGCCTTTTATGCTAAACCCTGGTGAAATATGAAGTACTGCCACCTCCATGGCAATTCGATACCTAGGGTCTGTGGAAAATCAAGTCCAAACCTTCAGTGGAATGGCTTGGAGGGGATGGGTAGGTAGGGGGAGTTACCAGCATCCCCTGGCCCTGGGCACAACCTCTGCTCCTGGCCCCTCTGTAGTGAGGAGCATGGGGGTCCCTGGACATGGGAGGCTCTAGGTGGGCTGGACCCAGGGCTGTCGCTTTTCCTGCTCTGCTTCTCACCCGAGCTTTTCTCTCTGGGAGCAGCAAACTCTCATTAATTACTACTCTGAGCGGCGTAATGGACTGGGATGGGGCTGGGGGGGAAGCAGCGGTTCACTGCAACGCAGCTTTCGCCATTTCTGCATCTCTTCCCCCTCGCTCTGGCAGAAAACAACAGCAGTGACAAGCGGGGGCGCAGCATCATCGCCCGCTGCCTGCTCCCACTCGCTTCGGGAAGAAACCAGCCTGCTCTCGGTTCCTCCTCGCTTGCGTCGGCTTCCAGCAGCACGACAGGCTTCCAGCAGGGTAAAGGGAGTCGTGCCAGCTGAGCAGGTACACACACCTCGCTGCAGGCGAGGCGGTCACAGATTAAACGTCCTGTTGATTCCTTTCCAAAGATGGGTGTTGCAGGAGTGCTTGAAGGGGCCGCGTGTTTTCATCGTTAGGGGGATGAAGCTCACCTGTAGGGAGTAGATTGGCCGTGAGCGGAGGCTGTGTGGCAGAGTCACTTATTTGCTATTTATTTCCCCGGATTTCCACAATACTCAGGCGGCACCCATCCAAAAAGATCCAGGCTCGGTGCCATTATTTAAAACATGTACATCCAAAGTTACCCACCCCCCTGGCAAGCCTCACCCCCGGCAGCAGCCAGCTGTGATACTCAAGGCGGGGTGGTGGTGGTGGGGAAATAAAAAAGCCTAGAGAGAAACACCAGGCACAGTCCAGGTGCCTTCAGTGCCTGTCACACTCCTCTCCGTTACCTCCCCGTAATGCCCAGCTCCTCACCCGACGTCCATCTGTGACCAGCTGCTGGGACGGGGCAGGAGGCAGACCCCAAATCTGGGCTTCAGGTACTGGCACAGGCACTGCCTTACCCTGCGGCTGGGCCCGGTAGAAGCCTCCTCACATCCCCGCGGGTCACAGGGGTGTGGGTGGCAATGCTGAGAACAAGGATTTCTACACCCTGGTTTCTGAGCAGTTAAACCAGGACGAGAGACCGTCTGCAAGCTGAGGGAGAGCTATTTCTCGAGCCAGGAAAGGGAACGGTGCCTCTTAATATAGCAAGGGGAGCAATATAAAAAGAGTTTTCCCTATCTCCCACCTCCTGTCCCTCCTACAGACTGACTTATTTTAGTGCCTGGCTACGCCCCGGCATGCAGAAAACCATTAGGGTTGCCAAACGCCTGTTTCGGGAGACAATTTACACACACAAAATAATTAAGGTTCTTTTCACTTGCTGCTCACTGGAGCACCTGAGGCTAAGGCTGGCCAGAAACCCTGCCGACTGCTCCTGAAGTTTCAGCTAACTTCTTCAGCTGGCTGGGAGCAGACTGTGACTTTTGGCTCCTTCTTGGATCCCAGGAAGCCTCTCTGGTCCTGGCTGCGGCTCCAAGCATGCCAGCGGCCAGGCTGCAGGAGCAGGATGCTCTGGGGCACAGGGAAAGGCCACGTTGGTCCCTGACTACTCCTGGAGCTTAAGGGCAGTTGAGGGGGAGATGTTCAGTGGGTGGTTCCAACACAGCACCATGGCTTTCAACAACCTGGAGTTTGAGCTTGGGGAGCAAGGGAAGTGAGAGCCCAGCGCTGCTGGGCTAAGGAAGCCTCCCCTCCCACACCAGCCACCTTCCCACCTCCCGCACAGACAGACATTACTCAAACCCATAAATTAAGACCACAGAGTCATAAATTAAGACCACAAAGGATGTTTGCACGTGGCTTTGGATAATGCCTGAGCAAGTCAGTCTCTCTTGGGAAGAAATCCTGCACCTTCCCCACTTTTTAGCAGCCGCCAGCACCCCATGCCTAGCCCCACCAGTGCAGAGCCCTGACGCTGTCCCTCAACCCAGGGCACATCTGTGAGAGCATCACTGCATCCCAGGCAGCTGCTCACCAAGAACTCTGGGGTATTGAAAGCCTTTTTTTTTTTTTTTTGGGTCAAACTAATTCTTTTCCATCACAAAGGCACCTGCCACAGAATTGGGCTGTTGATGAAACACAAATATGGATGGAAGCTGTCACTTTATAAAGGAAGGAGTCCCCATTTAAGAAGAAAAAAAAAATTTTATGGAGTTTCCTTCTAATAATATTATTTTTACCTATTAAATCACATGTCAGAAGTAGTTATTGTATCATGTCATATTATGACAAGAATAATAGTTGAAATATTCTCGTTTTATTTTCCATTACAATCACAAAGAGCAGCTCTTACCTGGTGCTATTCGAGACATCTTTTCTCTGTTCCACATCAAAGCAGCTCCCGTTTGTGCCCTAGCAAAGCTGTCGAACTGTTTCGTCACAACACACATGGGAGACGCTTTGATCTAGAAACAAAGGGAAGGCAGCTTAATCAGTTCTTAATTAAAGAAAAATTTAAAGAAATGATAAGTTGTTGAAGTTCTTACGTCATATTATGTAAGAGTAATTGTAAGGCATGTCACATGCTGCCTTCACAGCTAGGACGTAAAAAGTTGGAATGGCAAAACATCCCCATGCACTGAGCCAGATTTTGAGATACCAATTTTTTTTCCTCAAAATTCTCAAGAAAAATTAGATTTGCCAGAGATTCCAATTTATGGAAAGCTGAAAATATTCGGGTTTGTTCTAGTTCAGCAGCTTTAGATTCTTTCCCCCCCCCCCCCCCCATGACATTTTGCAAGAATCCTGAAATCTGATGAGCTTTCTACCTCTGTCGCTTACTGGTTTTCCAAAACGTCATCTCCAAATTACTGCTGCTAAAGGCTAATTGGTTTAGCAATGTGTTAACACACATTTGCTGAATCCTCTTGAACTAGCAGATCTTGATTGACAAAAAAATGCAGATTTAGTGAATCCAGAATATTTTGAAAGCATGTTTACATTTCATCAAGGTCTGAAGACAAGTAACCTCCGACTTCTCCTTACAGTTGTGATAGGCTTATAGATTAAAAAAAATCTACAAAAAGATTGTGATAAAAAAATCCAAATTATTTTTATATGAATTGCATAAAATAAAGTTTCAGGAAGGTCAAAAGACACTTTAGAACCTTTAAATTCACACAAGATCATGAGCTTAGGGATAACATAATGTCCCCTTGCTTCTCCCATCAGCTTTTGCAGCTGTCCCTTTTCCTGCGCAGGGAAAGGAGAAGCCCCATCACCTCCATTGGCCAAAACTGTTTCCGTGCTGGAGGCAGCGGTGGCAGCAGGAGCGGCAGGAAGGACGGCGGGTTTGTGTTCTCCTCTGGAGAACAAAGTTCCTTGAGAAGCCCTGTGTCCTGCCACCCCTCAGGCCTGATTGCCGCTGTAATCCCCACAGACTTAAAGCCGTGTATTCTAAAGAAGGGTTTCAGCACTGGAGGAGCTGCAAAGCCCAACAGCTGGCTATTAATGCAACTTGGCATCACAACAGTTTTGGGGCTTTTTTTTTTTCTTTTTTTAATTAATGCTCTGCCATATTACAACAAGGAAACAGTTTCTCTTCTTTTATTACCACCCCAACCCTGAGCCAAGTATTAAATAAGATTTGATTTAATTAGTTCTTATATTCTCTTGTCTTGCAGGATTATTCAGTAACACAGGGTTCTTACCCAGCTCCCTTTCTCGCAGGCAGATAAAAATCCTGCTGATGGTGGTGGGAACTCATCAGACACTTAATTTACGTGCAAGATGTGTTGCTGGGTTAGGAAAAGTAGAGATATTTTCAACCAGTCCTGTGGTTTACCCTTTGCTCTGTCATGTGTTCGCAAGTGGCTCTGCTCTCCGTGCTCTCCCGCAGTATGTGGAGACATCTCTGGGGCTCAGCACCGCTGGGGCTTGTCCCACCCTTGGGTCACTCCTGGAAAACTAAAGCTCAGAGCTGTAGGGTGAAGGTTTATACACTGCCATCCCTTTATCCAGCTGGCATCACTCCTCTCCCTTGTCCCCAGCTTTTCTCCGCAGGCTAGATGTGGCAGTTTTCCTTACCCTGGTGTTTTGGAGGAAGGATTGGCAGTCCTAGGAAAGGCCTCTGGTCTCCTCCTTAAGCACTCTCTTACTTGGATGTGGACCTCTGGTGTTTTCAGCCCCGCTGGGCTTTTCCACCCAGAAGACAGCCTCCCAGCTCACTCGTGAGACTGCCAAGCCACCAGAAGCCTTGCTGAAGACAAGGACTACAGCATCTATTGCATCCCTAGACTCCACCACTGAAAAAATAGAATTAACTGGGTGGCTGCTGTGCCCCCGCACAGCTGCACCCATCTGTCGAGGTGGGGCTTCCACCAGGATTCAGAGAAGTGGAGTCACCACTGCATGTGCCTGAGGTAAAAACCAACTGACTGGACAGGACCTTGAGGGATGGGCCATGGGATAGAGCTCTCTGGGGGACACAGGCCTTGTCAACACAGGTTGGAGCAGGAGCAAGCCCGTGTCTCATCCCATGCTGGAGCCAGTGTGAAACACCGGCCATGCCTCCAACAGCACCCGGTGCTTGCTCTGGGCAGGAAGCAGTAACAGCAACGGCAAAGGATGCTACCAGAGGACTAGGATGCCACCCGTGTTTTGGCACCCTGGCTTGTCACCTTCATCTGTCCCCTGGGTGACCAGAAGCAGCAAGACACTCTGGGCAAGCCCAGAGCAGGCCCAACTTGAGAAATCTCGCAGATATTTTTGCTTCAGAGCAGGCATCTCATGCTCTCGAGGCACCAGTAACTAACCTAAATGTTGCAATTCATCCCCTAGAACCAATGGGTACTGACAGCCACAGCCTGGACAGAGCGCAGAAAATGGTGCCTTTGTTAGAAGTGCTTGGGAAGGAAAGGCCCAGTGTCACAGCATCAAATCATCTTTGGGGAGTAAGAAAGCAGTCCCTAAGCTTCTTAGCTAGGCAGTGTCTGCTCCACAAAGCCAAAGATAGAGTGCATCACCCCAGAGCAGCAAATTACAGCAGAGCCCAGAGCCTCAGAACAAAAGCACCCAGCAGAATGAGCAGTACCCAGCTCTGAAAGCTTTGTTCAGTCCGAAGTGGAGAGCCCACAAACTGACCGAGGCTGCTCTGCTGTGAGCCACATCCACCGCTATCACGATACTCTTGCAGGCAGGCTTGCCTTGGGCGGGGGGGGGCTAAACCCTGCCCACCACCCTCTGCACCCGGTGCCAGCACTGCCCCCAGCACACGAATGACCTGGGCACCCGAGCCCAGTGCCTGCAGCAAAAACAACAGTGATGCTCCGAAAGTAGAGCGAGGAAAGTTTTGGGCACAAGCAACGTCTGGGGGAGACGTCAAACAGCAGCAGCTCTGTGAGGGGAAGGCAGAGATTGATGGAAGAGCAAGGAGCGGGGGGGAGGGGAGGGAAGCCCGGGCAGGAGTGGGCGTCTGGTCCAGGTACTGGCGACAGCGCGTTGGGCGGCTTTCGAGTCTGTGAAAAGCACTCTGTGAAAGGAGGGGGGGAAAAAAACCCAACCCCACATTCGAGCAGCAAGGTGAAAGGTCTAGAAAAGCGGCGAGTGAGAGGGAAGGAGGAGGAGGAAACGTGGGCGCAGAAGTAGGTGGTGCCACATAGCAAGTTTCTGATGTAGCCGGGAAAGGCATCCAGAGCTCCCGATTCCCAGTCCCACGCCTTCACCGGGAGACCATCTGTCCTCTCCCGGGGGGAAGGAGCCCCTGGGTCAGGCAAGAGCGCTTTCCTCATCCTGCAAAAAATAGCAGGCGGTGCTGAGCCTCGGCACGGCACTTCTTCTCAGGGTTTCTGCTCCAGCAGCTCTGCTCCAAGTGAGGGCCGTGCCTGACGGTTCCTGCTCTGTGGGAGAGAGGCAGCCCTCCTCTGGGACCTGTCATACTTACCTGCTTTCCGACACAGTGGCTCAGTAGATGCTTCAAAAGCAGCAGATGATAGCTCAGATTTTTTTAACCCGCTGCACAGCCATAGTTAATCCAGTTCCTCCCTCTGGAACATTTTTAAGGCAGGCTTGGGTTTGTTCTTTGTCTAATGAAGATAGATGTTCCCCTAAATTTTTTCGAGTGTAGACTGTAGAGCAAAGCAACTGACTGACCAAACCAGTTCAGTGGTGGGTCTCTTTTTCTCTTCCCTCCTGCCCCTATCCCTCCAGCCTTAATTCGAAGGAGAATTTTAACAATTCCAAATAGTAATTCTTCTTCATGGTATCATTTGTAGTTGTGAGAGCAGGCACAACGTTCGCCCCTTTCCCAGGCACTGCTTGAAGAGGACTCACAAGGAGTGCTGGGAATACCTTTGTCTTGTCTGTGCAGCTCAGCTGCAGAAAGCGCACATCCCCAGTGCACCAACTTCATCGCCTGGAGCTGCCAGTACCCCTGGATCACCTGCCCCTGCCCTGCCCGTGCTCGCCACAGCAGGTACCAGTGGCCCTGAGCCATGGGGTAACCTGCAGCAGCTTTGGAGTGGGGAGGATGCGGTTCAGATGGGTCCTTCAGAAGCATGCCAACCTACCAGCATGATGAAGGGGAAGCATCCTGGTGTCCCAGGTGCCTCCTGTCACAGACGTCATGAAGCCCAGCACAGTTCAGGAGACTTTTCATGAGATGTTGGAGGACCGTCAGGTGCACCCAGCCTCTCCTCTCCAGGACCCCTCTGTGTAGATCAGGTCAAGCATCTAAAATCGGGGGACCATGAAAAGACTATCTCCAACAGCTCCTAAGATCAAGGTGTGGCTTGTCCACAGAGAAGGCTGGTACCTCTGGTAGGCAGCTCAAGAGCCCCCCATGGGGTCAGGAGCACCAGTAAGCAGCACAAGGCGAAGTGTCCCACCTCCTCCCAGCATGGCATGGAGCCTTTCACAGTGCTCTGCAAACACCATGGCCTGCGAGGAGCAGAACAGCCTGGTCTGACCTAACAAAGATGCCACAAGCCAGCACCCAGCCTTGCACTCAGCTGGGCACAGGCACAGGCAAAGCTGGCAGCCTCAGGCCCATGGCCGCCTGTGCCCCTGCCAGTAGCTCAGCCCTTGGGGGCACGGGGGTGCCAGCAGCTCCTTGCACAGCTGCAGCGAGAGGCAAAGCAGGCCGGGCTCTTTCTACCCCACGGGAATGCAAACGTTTGACACTGTTGAGAAGGCCCCACAAAGGCAAGCTGAACCTTTACACCTCTCCCCTTTCCCCTTGTGACATGTGGGTGCCGATTTCGCAGGGCCACCAGTAATGGGCTTCAAATGCCGTGCATTCAGGATCCCTTGTCTGCCCTGCAGAAGGTTTCTCTTCATGCATCAGAGTCAGAGAACAAAGCACGGGCTGTTTAGCCGCAGGATTTAACCACCTGTTGTAATACTTCGTTGATCTAATCTTTTGTTTTAATTAAAAGCCTTTCAGTTTGGTTTGCAGGCTTTTTTTCCCTCCCTGCACCAAACACAGGCTTGCCACCTGCTTCACCAGCCCCATCTCAGCCGTGGAGCCCACACCAAACCTCTTCGATTTCCCCCAAATGCATAGGAATGACAAGGGAAACCCCACACCACCCCAGCACGTGCACACTTGGAGACCCAGCACCCTCCAGACAGCGGTCCCTACAGCAAAGGGTGAAATTAGGTGACTCCAGGTAAGTGGGGTGTCCACAGCTCCTCAGACTGTACAAGAAAGTGTTTTGTATGAGGCTGGGGTTTGACGTTGGTTTCAAGCACAGACATGAATTCCTCTCTATCTCATCTTTTAAACACCTAGAGTTGCAGCAGAGACCCGTGATGGACACGTGCTTTGAACTGGCCGCTTTGAACAGCACACCAACTTCTTTTCCTCTGCAAATTTAAATAAAGCACAGACTGGAGCAGAAGGACTTTTTAGCCTTTTGAGGAGATCATTCCAGAAGAAGAGAAATCAGCAACCAGAAAAGCGAGTTTTCAGGAGACACAAAGCCAGACAGAGGCAGTCCCAGAGACAGCAATTCCAGAGAAGCGATTCATCCCTACCGCCTGCCCTGGCCACTCCTGGCAGCCCTCACAAGAGGGACACTCCACTTCCTCTCCTGTTTGCCACTCATTATTCCCATCAACCTTTAAAAGCTTTCCTCATCTCTCGGAGAAGCTCAGTGACAGCCCTCTGAAACCAGCCACGTGCTCTAACGTGCACGAAACCATTTGCAAACTTGGTGTTTCACCTTCGGGTGCTGGTGATGCAGCAGGGAATCCCACGCAGCCCCGGCCAGCCCTACAGAGCCATCTGCAGCTAACGCAGCCACTACCACGTGTGAGAAACCAAAGCCAGAATAATAGTAATATCTAAGACAAGAGCGGCAGGGCTTTGGGTGTACCAAATGGCTGTGGGTTTCCGTGCCTTTCTCCCTGCTTTGGCAAGTATGTATTAAAAGCTAAGACACCGCTGGCACCGTCACCATCCGCAGCATCCAATGCTCTCCTCTGCTTCCCCAAAGGCATGACACTGCTGAGAGCCAGTGGGTCTGGCCAGTGGGTCAGGCGGGGCACAGCAGAGACGGCTGTTCTGTGCCGTATGGTGCTGCGCCACCCGTGCCGCCGAGACCTGTCAGGATGTGTCACAACACACGGAGCGTCGTGCCTCGCTGCTTCATCAAGAAACAAGCAAAAAAAAAAAGAAGGGGGGGGAAAGATTGGGATCTAATATGTGAGTGGGCTGGTATGTGCAGGAGAGATGAATACGAAGTAAAACATGCTGGATGCTACCGTAATAACCAGGCGCACACAGGAGAGGCTGGAAGCCAGCCAGGGAGGGGAGATACGGGAGGGATGCTGCTGAGCTCCATCAACGCGTGGCGGCAAAGCAGAAGCTCCTGAATGAGCACGAGCCGGATCCCGAGGCTGCCGCTCAGCCACAGCATCAACACCGCTCCTCCAAAACCAGCGGGAGCCATCAGCCATGTTGGTCACCCCCCAGCTGGGACTGGGACCGTGCCCAAGCCTCCTCCAGAGAGCAGCTGGGAGCTCACCAGCCACCGGGATGTTACATTCTGTGTACAGGAAGTGGCTGGATTTTGCCCCTTCAGAATGAGGTGGCTCTTATGCACATGTTGGGCCTGGTAAACTGTGCCGCCCAGCACAAAGACAAGTGAGTGACCTCAACAGCTCACTGGGAAGCATCAGAACGTGTCCCCTAATGGTCCTGTATTAAGGGGGGGGGAAGGGCTTGTGCTTCTTTTTGCTGCACGATGACGCTGGACCTATGGGACCCTCAGGCAGCAATTTCGTGCCTGCGCACGAATTTGGGGACAAGCGGGAGGAGGGCTGAGGTCACAAGTGGGGCACCCTCCACCAAGCAGCGTCCCCGTGCTCACACCCCATGCCCCGCTCGTGGGAGGCGGGAGGAAGGGCTGTCTTCCCTAGAGCCCGTGGGTGTTCGACAGGGCCCCTTTTCAGCAGTCAAACACACACTTACCAAGCGCAAACTTTTAATGGCATAGGGATGAGTCATTGTGGGGTTTCAAAATGCGTAAATATGATCACATCCTAATTCAGTGTGTCACCGATGAGCTACCCTGAATCCGGGGGGTTACTCTGCTTTGCAGAAACCTCGGAAATTCCTGCCCAACCGTGCGATGAAAAACACCATTTGCATTTGTGTCATCGCATGCAAAGGGTTAATTATGATTTTTTCCTATTTTGGCACTGGATTTCAATGGAGACTTCTGTGCAGTTTTACACCCCGATACTGCTATATTTTGAGCTCCTGATTTACAACCAAACAGTAAGTAAACACAAGCTTTTTTGGCTACATAGGATTTTCCAAGGTGATTAAATAATTTTCTAAATAGCTCTGAGAACAACGCTGTCTGAAATCCCCAAGGTAATAGGAAATTAACTGCATACACACGTGCTCAAAAGACATAGGAGCAATTCAGATTTACTGAAAGCAACATACAATATTTAAGAAAGCAAACAAGACTGACTAAGAACCACCCCAGTGTAAATGCTATTGACCTGCCACATGTGCCGGGGCTGCTCCAAGGGACTGCACCCCTAGCCCCACATGGCCCCTGTGTCACAGGTGGCACACAGCTTGGGCAAACACCCCTTAAAGGTTTTGTTAAATGTGCAAAAGCAGTCATCGACCCTCGAGTCGCATCAAGCCCCAGCCTCCCCCCACCCCAGAGCGGTTTGTTGTGCACAGGGAAGGCTTTGACAACTTACCAAGGAGCAAGAGCATCACTGCCTGGGCTGGGGGTGCTTGTGGTGGGGTGAGCAGTTGGCTGAGGCACCATCTGACGGGCCGAGGACTTGTTCAGGAACCTTCATTAGTGCTTCCCAAGCTTTTCTATAGCGGGAGCCACCTTCATCACTTTCCTCAGCCCTGGGGCTGCTGCCTGCCCAAGCTGCCAGCTTACCCAGGGATGGGCAGGTGGCCTCGACCTGTCTCCTCGGGTGGGAACAACAGCCTAAAACCACATGAGAAGGGGGCTTGCCCCCCACAAAAGCTGCAGGTGCCAGGGATGGGGCCTGGCCAGCAGCCCTGCCTGGGGCCTTCCCCCGGCCAGGGCAGACCTTCATCCCGGCACAGCTGGATGGGGGGCACAGGGAGCTCGGAGCTGCTGGAGATCGGGCACCGGAAAGCCATCCCTCCTGAGCAGCTCGAGGAAATTCATATTTCATGTTCTGCTCCTCTGCCCACGGAGTTCTTTCTCGTGGTGGTGTGTAGGTGTATGTGAGGGATTTATCCTTTCCCCACTGAATCACTGCAGCACATCTTTTCAACCCTTCTGTATGGCAGAAACGAGCCTTGCCACATTTCTCCTCATTTTCCTGCTTAAGGAGACAGCAGGGGAGCTCCACAGCGCAACCCGGCTCGAGGAGGGGAAGCAGCACAACCCCTCCTAGCCCCAGCGGAGGCATGCCCAGGGGAGCAGGCTACCCCCTCTCCTGCCAGCTGGCACCCCAAAACCACAGCCCACCCCACGGGCAGCTGGTACCCAAGGTGCTAGGGATGCCACTGATGTTTCAGCTGGAAAACTCTGTGCTCAAAAGCAGAGTTGGGTGCTCTCCTCCCTGCCCCAGGAGCCCGCATCCGAGCTAGTGTTACCAAATGCCAGTCTCTACAGTAATGAGCGTCCCTGTTTTAACAAGGGGCTGCTGGAAGACTTCTCATCACCATGCCCGATCCTGATGTTTGTGTACCAGTTTTCTGTATGGCAAAAAGAAAATGTGTAGAAAATTAGTTCCACAGCCACCATCCCAGGCAGTGCCATCACCATGAGTAAAGGCATGACCACAAGCAGCAGCTTTCCCCATGGACCCTCACAGAAATTGCTTATTTAGGAGGAAGACACAAGAGCTTTAAGTAGGTAGCCAGCAGTAAAAATCTAGACAAGTAATTTTTGGGGCTGCATGAGAAACAGGCACCTCTTGAAATTTCCAATTTACATTAATGAATCTTCTGTAACAGTTGTTACTCCTCAGGTGGTCTCCACTGAGGACCTCAGAGCACCGAGCATCACAGCCCCTTGATGAGACAGTGGTGGGCCAGTCACCAGCCTGTGGACCTTGACAGGACCACACTGGCCCAGTATCACTGTGTTCTTGTTGAACTTCAGGCACTGTCCTGCCCAGATCAAGTTTAAAAAAAAGAATGAAATACCTAAAGCTTTTCGAACGATACTCACATGCAGTCTGAAAATCAGCAACTTGTGGCATAGTCTGTCTGCCTCATCCTTGCACCTTCAAGACAACAATGCCTACCTCCTTCCTCTTCCTCCTCCTGTTTCCTTTCCCAGAACAGGGTGAGATCACACCAAAGACGAAAAGCGGCAAACATGAAGCCACGGGTTCCAATTTCCCACGCTTCCTCCCCTCTGGGCTGGGGAAGGCAGGGGCATTGCACCCCACGCTGAGCCCGCCAGGCTGACCAGATCCTCCCCTCAGAGTCACACCTGACTTCTTCGCCATTGCAGCCACCTGGCTGGTTTTGAGGGGTTTTGGTGGGGTTTCCCCTCTCCTTCCCCTTGATATTTCTGCTCTGTGGTCAGTTTCCCTTCCCTTTTTACACGCCATCTCCCATGCAGTTTCTGTCCTCCAACTAGACTTCTCTGGAGACGTGGGCCACCATCCAGAACGCGAGCTCAAACAACAGTGGATCACCAGGACAGATCACCTGGCAGATCTGTGCACTGATGCAGCAAAGCCATCGGGAAGAGCACAGGAGGCAGAGGCACTCGAGAAGCCCCCCATGCTGCAGACCCTTTCTGCCCTTGGCCAGCTGAAGCCCCACAAGCCGCACGCGTTAACGAGGATTCAACCGCAAGCACAGGAAAAGGTTTCCTCCGGTGAGAGCTGCGCTCCAGCTGCAAATGCTCCCTCCTCCCCTAAGCCCAGAAAATTAACATCTCATTTTAGAAAACACAATTTAAAAAAAAAAAAACCAGAAAAAAAACCCAACACAAAGGAAAGAAAAACCCTGGGGAAACTAAAGAGTTCTCACGGTGAATTTTATTTTGTAAGCAACAATATAAACATGTGAAGAGCAGGCATCACTTGCAGGGCTGGCCTTTGATCCAGAGTAGCCTGGATTTAGCAACCCTTCAAGAGCAGACGAGGGTGAGCCCTCACCCGCGGCTCCAGAGGCTAGCCAAGGTGCAGTCCACCAAGACCTTTGTCATGGAAAGACCAATGCTTGAGTATTTGCTATTACCAAATGTATGTGCAATCTCGGAATGTACCTCCCACCCTCCCCTCCCATCCCCTCCCAGGTTAAAAAAGAAAATAAAATCATACAGCTGCAAACCAGTAAAAAAAATTGCTTCCAGCTTATTGAGACTGAAATGGCCTGTTGGACTATAAACTGAAATATCATTCTAGAGATAACCAACCGGTTGTGACACAAAGTACTGTATTTACAACTCAAAAATATAACTGTTATATACTTTTAATTTATAGCAAATTTAATACATTATTAGTGTTTACAAAATAAATTCTGGACTCGACTGAAACAAGTTCTTTTTTCCTTCCTCTCGCTGTAATTAAGAGACCAGCAAGCTCAAGAGCTTCTTCTGCGCTCCACACACAACTTCTGATTGTGCCAGCTGTTGAACTGAAAAAATAAAAAAGCCCACCATTTCCTGCATCTCTAAAGCCTCGTCGCTTGGTACCTTCTGCCCCTCAAGCGGTACAGTTCAAGCCTTAAGCTGTCCTTTAACAAGTTCCACACACGCCTCACGAAAGCTGCTCAGGTCCTAACCAGGGCACCGGCTAGCGTTACAAACCGAGGAAATACCTTACCCGCACTACTAGCTCACACAACAGGAAAGAGGAAATATAACTACACATTCAATCTCTTATTTCTAACAGCAAAGCTGCAAACTCCGTTGCTTTAAAGTAAGATACTTCAGTAAGTGAAACAGTACCATACAGTTCAAGAAACATTTTTTTTCTTTTTTTAAAAAAAAGCCCAAACGTTTTAATAGTATAAAAAAGTTGTTTTACCGCTGTTTCTACTATAAAGCTTTGTTCCACAAATCGAAAGTGATAAAATAATCAGATATGTTTACAGTGGTAAGAGACTGCAGTGTAGACATTTCAGCTCACATTTCGCTGACCGTTTCCGTACAACACAGACTGTGACTGAACGGTGAATACACACCTATGACACGGAGCAAACTGCAGACATGAAGGGCGCACCTGAATATGGGAGTTTACCCACTGGCATGGCAACTACCTTTCTTCAGCCCTCCTTTCCCCCTCCAGAACACACCGTAGGCAAAAACTGTGTTCAGAAACTAAGGCATGTAACTATTTTGACGGCGGAAAAAGCAACTCTTAAACTGAGGGAGCTGTGCAGAGGAAAAAAAAAAACCAAACGGATGCACACAGACACACCAGGGCAAACTCCCAAGTTACGTGCAGACCATACTTCTCCTTAGATAAAATGACATCTGCAAAAGTGAAAATGTACAAAAAAACCCCAACAAACTGTCAAATAAATAATACGGATGTCAATGAAACACACACATAAAGAAACGTATTGGCATACTGTATGCAGTATACGGTATACTCATAGAATCACGAGGGCTGGACAGCACTTAATAGGGAGTCACAGGCTAAAGACGTAACTCCTTGTCTCTCTCCTCCAAAAGATCTCGCGGTTTCTGGATACCAAGTGCGACCTTTTACACCGCTGCATAAATCCCGCACCGTATTTCATCCTTGCCACACCTAGGATGCTGTCTCCATTTAAAAATTTAAAAAACAAACAAACAAAAAAAAAATCCACAGAGAAATCCAGAAAGTTACAATGGTCTGAATCACAATTTTTGCAGCCCTGTCCGTGCTACTTGGTCTCTTGGTTTCCTACCAAATCAGATTGATAATTATATAGTGTACCAAACCGTAGTTTTTTCCCCAACAAAACGGGAGCCAATCATATGGACTCTTCCATACACCAACTGGCATGTTCTACGCTCCTGAACTGTAGGTCGGTATTATGCTGTTAAGTGTGTTACACAAAGGCTGCTGAAACCATCGGAAGTGATGTAATGATAGTTAAGTGTCAAGTACGTCTGCTATAATACAGAATAATCAGGGTCTAGGTCTATCAAATGCTATATCCACATAACATTTTAAACCATGAAATATTTTATGCGTTTTCCTTTTTTTTTTTTCTACAAATATTGTTGCAAACTTGCTGTTAATTGTGTCACGAGGTTCGCATTCCTAATTCTCCAAGGATTTTTAATTTAAATGTTTAACAACCATATCTACGCTAGGTACACTTAAAGTAGACATTGAAATTTCAAGTAAAATGAACTGTAGCCACATCTACTGGACTCAATACACGTCCCGACATCTAGATTTACTTTGATAAGTTATACAAATACATAATACATTCTTAAATAATGAAGACTCACAATATTAACTTGTGAGTCTTCCCACGTTATCAAACCACTTTTACAGGAATGTTTATCCACCTGTATTACTGTTCTAGTTTGCAGTGTCTCTTGCTTTCCTGTTTCCACAGGTTACTGTACCAGTTCTTAGGCTTTGGCTATTGAAATCTCTTATTTGAATGAGGCAACACTGGTTATTAAGGCTGGTTTGTTTTTCTCTTGTGAAGTTTCATTCTTTAATACGACACCGTTTTCCAGAGCAGAATGACTATCTTGTGTCTTCAGGTTCTGTTTTTATCACCTTCCTTTCTATGTTGTTAAAAGCCGAATGAGGAAAATCCTTTAAAATACCAAGGCCTTCTGCATTAAGAAAAGAGAAAGAACGATGTTAAAGCCACTGCTTGGAAACAAATATATTCTGTTCTTAACTCAAGATAAATGGCCGTGAACCATAAAGATAGCAACAGCTGAAGCAGTAAATTCTGCCTCCTCCTGCTGGGCTTTAACCCAGCTGGGTTAGAACCACATCGGTGACATCACAGTGACGTCAGAGCAATCACCACAGATTTACTTCCGTCCTCTCTGGGAGCAGGGCTCCATGGAGACATGCTTTTCACTTGCAATGTGAAAGGGAACTGGATAAAAATCCCCAAATGGAAATTTCAATATGTGAATTATCTCTGGGACTGGGACAAACTGCATAAAAGAGGCGAGCTACGACTGTGATACACTAAAGCAGAAGACACAAGATTCAGACCGGTCTTCAAAATACCTACTTCTGCATCTCATCTTACAACCGACCTCCTTCCCATTGCATCTTTCCAACTCAGACAGGATTTGACTATCATTCCCAGAGTTGCAACAGTCTCAAGAAATCCTGGCTCTATCCCCCTGTGCCCAGTATTTAACCGAAACCACCCATACGGATTTCCCAAAAGATTCTTCCTGTCTTGAATCTGGGGTGATTTCCAAGGGACAGCACTAACCTGAGGACTGGGACTTTGCCTCGCCACCAGGGTAAAGCCGGATCAAGTCACTGCACAGAGGTTTCCCAACGTGCTGCTCTCCATCCAGTGAAATGTGCTGCAACTGTCTGCTCGGCAGATTCGACATTCGCAGGTTCAGCGGTCTTTCACCTGGAATTAGTTCACAGTGAAACACTGATGCATTAAAAGCAAAGCAATATTAGGAGACAGGCAGACACTTAAAGGCACGCTACGAATTCTATCAGCAAAGAGTATCCTAAATTCCAGAGGCTCCAGGGAAGATTTCTAGCAAAACAAGGCTTATGTAGTAAACACACTGCTCCACGGGCTATTCCACAGGCACTCCTAGAGACACTCAGCCACACAAAAAAGACACCCTCCAAAAAAAAAAAATAAAATCATTCTTATTCTGCTCAAAAAACCCACTGAGATCTTAGAAATTCCAATTCCCATTGCACAATCCCTCTGAGATCCTAAAAATTCTCACTCCCACTGCACAGTGGATAAATGCTAAAGAAACCTGCACTATGAAGAAGTGCTGGATCCACACACTTAATTCTTCCTGTACACTTGTGTACCTCACTGCTCGACCAGTATACACAAGTGAAACCCCATGTTTTTAACGCTTACTTTTATTGACTCCCTCTACTGCTTCTTTCCCCCTGCCACTTTAAACTACCTAGCTGTTACAAAAACACATACAAGAAGCTCTGGTTGTATTTCTTGTGTTTGTAACATTTTGTCTGGTTTCACAACAGTAAAAAAAGAAATCCAAACACAAAGTGCTCAAAGGAAACAAACACTCTTAAAATTAATTCAAGCTAAGGAATAGCCAGTTGGTTAATCAAAAGAGATAACCACAAAACAGCAAGTTTTTTGAAGAATAACAAGCTACTACGAACAGCATTAGAATCTGCTTAGAACGAAGCAATTTACATAGCCAGCTCCTCTGGTTCTGTTCCTAGGCTACCCAAACAGGTAAACAAAAAGGGGTACCAGTTACATTATCTGCTTCACCGTCAGTCAGTATCCACAAAGCAAGAACATGAATGAGACGCAACTATTTAAAAAACTCTGTATTTTCAAAACCTAGGACAAAGCTAGAGCCTAGTCCTGTCCCTGAGAACAGTGGTGCACCCTCCCTTCTTCCCTCCTCATGTTATCCACAGGGAAAGCAGTTTGTCCATACACATCAGAGGAACAGAACAGAATCCGACTGTACATCTGATTGCATTACTGAGACTCTAAGCTCCTCAGGGCAGAGATCTTGTCTTGTCCGTTCAGTGTTCAGCGCTCTGTTGGTGCTAGGCTAGATAAATAACACCACTGACAAAGGTTGCATAATAGCAAGTGTATTTGCTGGCAGCAACGCCATGCCTGGAAGCTACTATACCTTGTCCATCAGCATTATCTAATGACATGCCATTGGGGCTGTGCTCCTCTGAGTTCTGTCTGTAACACCCTGCGGAAAGACGTCTCTCTAATGCAGCCTGGTTGCAAAGAAACTCCATCTGTTTTGCCATCACCTTTTCCGACTGCAAATAAAGAAAAAAAAAAACCAACATTCTCTCTATATACATACATATAGCGAGTCAAAACACAGGGAAAAAACCAGTATCAGATGATCAGACTAACAGCCTAGCTATAGGTTTTTGTTGACTCACATGTACAGATGTGTGCTTTACAGTTTCTTCAAAACTACCGAGCAAACAAAACATTTTTGCACCCATAATGATTCTGAAACTGTACATCTGAGTCACTTAAGAACGCTTAAAATGCAAGCTGCTGTAGCTCATCCACCCAGAAACGCAGCTTTAAACTCTGTTCTTTGAAAACACACAGAAGTCACTTTCTGCACTTTAGGACTGCAGGTTAACGTGAAGAGAGCCTCAAGAAATGCAAAAAAAAAAAAAAAGAAAAAAGAAAAAAGTATTAATTATCCAGTCAGCTCTGTTCAAATATATGCCTTCACAAAGCATTCCAAGAGCAATGGCAACATCTGCTAAAAACTTATGCCAAGATTTCACCAGACATCTTGGAATCTTTATTTTAGGAAACAGCACTACACAAGCTTCAAAATCTGCCATTCTGAAAGTGTGGGATGACAGTATGTTTGTGGGGGATAAAGGTGTGAAATGTCTGTCTAGAAGAAGAACAAGACCTATACACCTCTAGCGAGTGAAATTAAACAATGCAGCGCAACGTGGGAGGAAATGGCGTCTGAATGTTTGTCATTGACTTTAATGCCAAGAGAATTCTAACTTTCGATATAATCTTGTTCTAGAGAATGTAAATAAGCATCTTAAAAAGAAAAATCAAGTTGATTTAGAAGAGCCACGACGAACATAAGAACAGAAAACGTACCAACTTAACATCTACAGTCAATAGGGAAACATTCGCTTCTCCTTTGGGTAATGCCCTAATTAGGTCAACCAGTTGAGAGGCCTATTCACTGTGGAGTTCTTAGCTTTTCTTGGGAGATGGTGAAAGCCCTGACTTCCTACAGAAGTCTGCTTACTCAGCACAGTTCAATAGTTTACAAACACAACGACAGCGTTAACAGACCAGCAAAATTTCCAACACAGTCATGACCCTGATAACAGGGTAATGACAAGACTGATATTTACTTACTCTGGCTTAGAGCTCATCAGGTTCCACAGAACAGACACTGACAGCTCAGGCTTGGTCTTGGGACTTAGGTAAAAAAAACTAATTTCAAATAGTCTCCTCTCGAGCCTGCTCTGACTCTGTTATTCTGTCAACTTGTGAACTGTAAACAATTTTTAAGAAGAATAAACAGTTTCTCACTCATGCCAACTTTATCGTTTAACTGGGATAAACCCAGAATTTCTAACTGCAATGGAGCTTCAGATCACTACAGAAAATACACCCAAGCTTCCATTAAATCTCTAGTCCACTGTTACGAAGCAGTGACCAAGGAAAGCTTTAAGCATATGGAAGATGAAAGTAAGCTTGCAAAAATCAAGTCCCCTTAATCATGATGTGACGTCAGAACATGCAGCGCAATTGCTTTTTGATGTATCGCAGAAAACAGACTTCTGTGACTGTACACTACTTTGCAACAGAAGAAGGTGAAAGACAGGGTAACACATCCAGTCTCAGAGGATAGGAGCACAGCTCCTAAATGTCATCTTACGTACAAACTCGGTGATCACATTTGCCCAAATCAGCTACACAAAATAAATCTGTTGCAACTTAGCATGAAATCCCTCCTTGGCAACAACTGGCAGTAGGAGATGCGTATTTTGCCTGAAGGCAGGGATACACTACTGAAGAGACAAAGAAAGAATTGGAAATCTGTCTTCATTTATAAAAAAGCTTTATGGACACTCAAAAACCCTGCCCTTCCACCGGGCTAGACATTACTTAGAAAGGCAATATATCCTCTCAGATCCAAAGGTTCACTCTTCTTTCAAGAAGTGTCAGAGGACTCCAAGATCGCCTACTCTATTCCTCTAGACCCAGCAACTTGAACTTTCTATTTATAGCTAATAACGCAAGTAACGCAGCACACACTGTACTAATAGTACCCTACTTGCTTCCAACAGGCGATCACGAATTTCCAAGCCTACTGCTCTAGACCTTAGCTCTTGGGAACTAGCAATACTAAAGCTGTAGCACTGTGTCAGAACAGTTTCAGAAGGTAAACCCAAATTAGGAGTGATGTAATCACAGCTAAGCTAGGCAGCCTTTGAAAGCTGGCAGGAACTGCTTTAGTCATCAAAACAATACATCTAAATCAATGTACAAAGGCACGGCCTGTATTATTCAGTGTGGTGTAGTTGGTTTACCTGGGAATTAAGCACTGTTGAGTCTTCACTCTTTCCTTTAGCCAAAGCAAGTGGCATTTTGTCTTGCTGATAGAGCGCCTGGACTGTGTCCTGGAAATCAGGATAACCATCCTATTGGAACATAAGAAGAAACCAAACACCAGGAGTGACATATTATTGCTTTTTCTTTGCCCTTTCTGAATACTCAAAAGCAAAAACACAAACACACACCACATTCCTGAACTTCTGTGAAAACGCTGGGCTGCAACTCACACCTTTGTGGGGGATAAAGTGCTATCCACTTAATTTATGTCTGTGCACAGATCACACACAGCCCCCCAACAAGAACTGCTGTGTATCTCAAATGGCAAACATGGGCAATCCTATCTCAATCGCCCACAGTTCCAGGTGAATCCAGACTCCTGTTGTCACTGACATTAAACTAGTTTATATTCAGCTGTGCCAGGCAAATTTAGGCCTGTGGTTTCTGTCACTCGTTGCATACAGTGGCTTTGGAGATTCTTAAATCAAGTTTAGAAGTAGTTGAGAATAGGGCACAGCAGCTGGGTGTACTAACCTTGAGAAACTGAGCAAAGCCTCCTGCAATGCAACGTATTTCACACAGAACCTCTACTAGTATTGCAAAAGGAAATATCACCATTTCGAAGTAGCAAAGACTTCACACACTATGGGAAATCATGATTCAATAATTCTTCCACTTTCAAATGCTTATGACATGCAAATCTCTTTTGCAGCTTGTATATGTACCAATAAAGCAAATAAAGTTCCTGTGAAAGCCTGCCAGACTCCATTAAAATAAATTAATCATCGAAGCAAAGGTTCAAGATGAGAAATCTATCCTGCTCGGCATTATAAAAGGAAAGCTCATGTAAACCAGAAGAACATCCAGAAATGGTTACAGAAGCATGCTATAGGTGACTGTGTTAAAAAATGTGAGAGGAAGCTAGAGATACTAAGACAGAACCAAACCCAAAAAACAATGACATCTGTCACTAAGGATCTGCAGACCCAGGTATCAAATTAGGCATATTCTCCTTGTAGCTTCTAGAGGCACATGAATGCAAGTAACATTTTGTACAACAGCTGGACAAATGGGTTACTGCCCAGGAACAAGAAAAGCGACTTTTCCGAAAACGCAGAGGGGGAAGGGCTACAAGGTCCATGCTGTTTGCAGGCTGCCTGCGGAGCAGTGGTGGTCAGACCCACATCAGGTGGCCAGACGCTTGGTGCACCATTATGCCAACACAGCTAGTCTTTATGCTCAGGGGAAAGGAAGAAAAAAAAAGAAAATGAAAAAAAAAAAAAGAGAGACTTATCTGTCTGAACTCTGCACATTGCTTTTATCCACCCAACATACTCCCTCGGGAAAAAAATAAACATGATAGCTATGCAAAATTTCATAAACCAGGTAAATTGCCAGAAACCCTCATCCTCCAGAAACAAAGGCTTTGGCATGCATTTCCATGAGCACTGACCATTTTGTAGTTAGACCTGAATTTGTTTGGGAGAGGAGAACGATTGTGTGTAGGAAGATGAGAAACTGAACACACAAAAACCTATCACTCAGGATCCTATTTTTGCAACAAAACAGGTAAAACAGCTCTCTAGCATATCTGTGATCACTTGCCCATACGAAAACCAACAGCTGTTTCCGAAAAGCAGGGCCGGCTGCCCACCGCCATGACCTGTCAGGCACACAGGTAACTCCTTGATGATGACGCAGTTGTGGATCACCTTTCCACAGCCCTTCCCCACTGCCAGCTGCTGTTCCCCTCCTCGGCTCCCTCAGCAAGGGCTGAGGAGGAACAGGCCAGGCCAGGCATGACCTCTTTGCCAGGTTTGCCTGGAGGTTCCCTCTCCCTCTGCGGTCAGGAGGGCCTGCACACGCAGAGCAGCGTTTCTGTTTCACCATTCTGCTGCTCAGTTGTTTTTCCAAGTGGCTTCATGCAGCAGATGTTCTCAGTCCCACATGTGCTTTTTCGCTCCCTCTAATGACATTTTTCCTATGCAAACAGTAGCTTCTACTGCTTTTGCTGTTTTTGTGAAAAACACAAATCCCACACTTTGACTGGTTTTCTTTTCAACCTTCTCAGCAATAGTGGAGGTGGGATTTTTCTATCCTCTCCCTCCACCCATATGCACACCAAGGGAAGACAAGGCTCTTCCTTGCAGCCTCTGCTCAGGTCTTGCTGCCCGTGTCCCCTGACTCCCGCTGAGCATTGTGAAATCAGTTTTTCCAAGCTCTCCCCTTCCACTGAACGGAGACAATGACACACAAAGAACAATTCCTTGATACCACAGACAGCAGGAGCATTTTTAAAGCCCCTCTTTCTTTGCTCTCTTGGCTGTTCATACTGATTCTGAAGGGGAATCTCCTCAACCTCAACACAAAGCAGCGGCCTCTCCCTCCGTGACTTCTGCATGATACACCTATGACTTGCTTTGCTGTCTACGTTGGTGCCACAACAGCTCATCACTTTGAGCAGTCCCGCTACTGAGTCACAGAAGATGACAAAATAAGGGGTGCCCCCGCCCCACAACACCTATGTGGGAGAGATCCTTGCTTTGCAGCAGGATGCACCATTTCCATCCCTGCTAGCCTGGCCTGCTGTTTGTCCAGAGCAGAATTTGGAACTACAACCCCTTTGTTATAACCTGCTTCCAAATCCCAATTCACTCCATTCCCGTTTTTGCTCCCTCCACACACCTTTAGTCTGTCATTTGCCTGGAAATTTTTCTCCTTCTCCTCTCTACACTTTCACTCCCACAGCTCGCCCACCCACTCTACGAATAAGAGGGGGAGAGCTCACAGGGGAAGAGAAAGGCTTTTACAGGTAATTTGATGTAATTCATGGCATATTGTTTCTTTGTAATGCTTGTGTGAGTTTCATATTCGTGAAGAGGATAAATTGACAATGGTGGCTTTAACCCAGCAATGTGCAGCCTGCACACACAGCTCTGCTCAAGGGTGACCTTCGGAGTCTCTCTGGAGGCTTTTCTAAGCGTTATTATATTTCAAGAAATTAACTACTACATTTTTTTTTTTAAAAGTAATCTTTTACACTATGCAAACAGGGGGCGAAGTCTTTCCAAATTCAGGCACTAGTATTTCAGACCATGCTTTGCAGAGATAACAATGACTAATGAATAAGGGAACGGTGAATCAAAATACAGAGTTCGGCCTCAAAACAGAAAGGCAAAATGACCTTTACAAAAAAAAAGAAGAGCTAGTTGAAACAACAGATCTCCCATGTTCAGATCTTCTGCGTGATATTAGCATGATACTGAGCTAATAGAGCCATGATGAAATATTACAACTTTAAAAGCAGGATAAGGATTTCTTAACCAGAAGGAAAATCTGCAGCAATTGCTACCTTTTTTTTTTTTACCTCCACCTTTCTAAAAACAATCCCCCCAAATTCCCAAATACCCTACTAAAGGACCTTTTTTTTTTTCCTAAAATGCAAGCCCAAAGAATCCAAACCCCCACTTTTAAAAGTAATCTACTAAGTAGGACTGCATGCTTTTTATTTCTTTGAAGAAAAGTCCTTGATTTACAGTGTCCCTCAGAACTGTAACACACTGAAGTAATGGTTTACTCCTCAGAAGACTCCCAAAATTGTAAGGAAAAAAGACATCTATTGTGAAAACACCACCAGTCCTTTCATAATTAATAATGCTATGCTATAAAATGAAAGATTACTTCATTTAGTTTAACTTTCAGTTTCTTATTTTGGGAAGGAACTATTTCTGAAATAATAATTTGTACAGTTAGGATGTGAAATTTTCACAAGCATCTTAAAAGATGACTGGTACTTTCACATAAAAAAGAAAACCAAGTGCCCATCCTTTCTCAGAATTACTGACCAACAGTGTATCTAGAGAAGGCAGGCCTTCCAGACTCTTAAGATTTCACCATGCAGTGAATAAGATCGCACACATCCCCTCAGGCTGTCCAAATCTCCTGCTCACCAAAAGCCTAGTTACAGCCTGTGTTTTTCAGGATTTTAATTTTACATTTTTCTTTCAATGAAGATCCTGTGGAAAAAAGCACCTCCCTTGCAGTGTGTCACATTTGATACTTGCTCATCATCAATTACTACTGAATGAAAGAAAAACTTCTTAACACTGAAATCTAATAAGCCAGTGAAATCCTATTTCAAACAGAGAAGCAGCAGCTCCTCAGCAGCTCTCATAAATTAGGACTAGGCTGGACAAAAGAGGGGCCACTCAAGCAGCCATCCTGCAACACGCTGAACAAAGAAAGACAATGCTGAAGCTGGATAATATCATTTAATGCAGCTTTCCCCTGCTCTTTTTTGTGGGTCAAAGAACAAGCATGGGTCAAAGCAAACCCAAACACATGTAAATAATGTTTCCTGACTTAACAAAGCTATCAGTAAATCCTCAATGTGCATGTATATTTTGGATTATATACCCTCCAACTACCATGGTAAACAGACTGATGGAACTTAATAAAAAAATAAAACCTATTGACTTCTCTGTACCTATCTACATATGCCTTTTCAAAGGTAACTGACTTCACCATGGCTTGCCTCACAGCAAAAATCCCTTGTACAGGTGACAGAGCACCACACTACTAAAAAAGCCCAAAAGCCTTCCACTTGGTGCATCATTTATCACAGAGTGATTTACATATGAGAAACGCATTCCACAACATGTGGAAACCTTCCTCTACTGTTAAAACAGTGTATCACGTATCTGCATCACACAGAAATCTAGCTCAGGCATAACTTACATTCTAATGCACATTTAACCTACACCTTTTGGAGGAGACACTATAATAAAAACAACCGACAACACTAAGGATGAACTAGATGCCCATGTAACAGTGAAATAGTCATTTCTTTAAGAAAAAAAAAAGCATTAACAGGGAAGATCTGTTATTCTTATAAAGTATATAGGTATACGTGCTTTAAGTATTTTTTTAGCATTAGAAACAACTTTTTAAAAGGTCTCAAATTTACTTTCTGCAGTGTTAACTGCAGAACTACATGTGTGTTACCCCTGCTCTCCTACCAAGAAACTCCTGCCATCTCCCTAGGCAACACCTTGTGCAGGTGTATACATTATCCACATATACACACTACTTACACAACCCTTTCTGTTGAGATATACAGCTTTTGACTTTTCAATATGATGACTTTTATAATTTATAGCATAATGAGAAATGGCCACTATTCCACCATCAATCCTTATCCAGAAGTCTGGATTCTGGACACGATCAACAGCAGACTCAAGAAACTCCATCTCACACTTATCATACCACAGGAATTCAGTCAGTCCCTTCCTCCTTCTCCAAGTGCAAAAATGAGAGAAACTTTACCATAAAGCAAATCCTACTCTTTACCCCTGCTCCTACAGGTTTTGCTATCAAGCACTTAGATTTGCAGAGAGGATGTTCTCCCCCTCTCTCTCTCTCACACCCATCAACTGTCTGTCAAATGTTTTCTTGACAAATTTCCTCAAGACAGATTCCCTTCAAAACAAAAGTGAATTTCTGCATGCATAGGTCAAAATACAGGAATCACGATACCATACCTCTATCTTGATTCTCTTTGGTGACAGCTCATCCCTTTCTCCACATTTAGATCTGGAAGAGAAGACACATACACTCTGTGTAAACATCACATTAACCTTCACCATCAGAAATAATCATGAAAAACAGAGTCAAGGAAAAAAAAAATCAGGCAAGAACAAGTGAGATGCACAGAAAAAGCCTCTGATGCACTCGGACTTGGCAGTACGTGTCACTCAAGTATAGCAGATCCCAAGCACCTTGCCTTGTCCTCAAAAGTGTTGAGAGACTCACACACCCATCTTCCAAACAGGAAGGCAGGCTACCTGAGCACAGACAATTACACAACTGCTGCTCACCCAGAACAGGCGTGTGTTTGTGTTAATTACTATGGAAGAAAGGGGAGCAAAGGAAAGCTTTAAAGAGCTCCTGGTAGTGTAGGCAATTACCTGGAAAGCACACTGCATTCTATATAAGGGAGGCAGTATTTAAAAACAATATATACAAAGTATCAAGACTTCCAGTGGTATTTATTAATTGTAAGAAAAAGCTGTTAAGCCTTTGCGCCTTTTTGGTAAGGGCAGTTTGTTTGACAGAACAGTAACAACTGAAATTAGGACTGGGCTTCAGGTTTTTTTAGAGCAAGTTTGGAAGCCACTCCCTGTGATCTTATCTTTTTCACTCCCTGGAAGCTAACAAACCAAATCTGTACATGGGAAAAGAAAACAACCCAACTGATAAACAGCTTTGGCTACTCTGCCTAGTTACATGAACCTTGAAATACACAAATGCCTTGAATACTTGAAATGTCAGCCTCTCCAATGCCTCTCAACATGCACTAGCATCACAAAATCTGGAAAACTGGAGAGCAAGTGAAAAAGGTAATTCAAGACAGCTAAACCATAGCAGTTTAAAAGCTTTACGACTTAAACAGCGTTTTCCCACCCTCCTCAGAAGAGCACTTTGCTTGCTAAAGGGCAAGAAGAAAGTGTCTCTAGCGCATCAAAAGAAATGCTGTCAGACTGATTAGCTCCCTGGAAGTAAAGGTCTTTTGAGTTAATTAAAAGCTTACTTGGTGGTCCTGTAAGTATACTTGTATGTAACTTCTCGAGAGATTTGCCGAGCTAGTGCGAAGAGTTCATCTCTCCTGGTCAACAGGGCGTTATCTTTTACGCAGAGCTGAGCGGCTGCTTCATTAACTGTTAGCTGGAAATCAAACAGAGACAGGGATTCACCATTTTGCATACTTTCACCCATCATGCTTGTAAAAGTACCTGTTCTTCAGATACAGCAAGTAAAATTACCTACAACTGTATACCAAACCCTGGAGGGGGCCTTCAATGTATTTATACCCTTACCAAGCCAGAGAAGAGACATCAGTGTAGCTGGCACATTTGATGTCCTTTGCAGCGTTATTGTAAGACTCTCTGAATGTGCGCTGCTTCTACCTCATCCCAGCATTAATTAAATCTCAGTATAAAACAGTAGCTCAGAACGTTCACAGTGTTTGGCTCCCAAAGCCTGGTTTACAGGGAATACTATTTTTATAAACGCAATATGCCCAGGACTTGGGGAAAAAAAAAAAAAAGCAAAAAAAAAAAAGCAGCCCTGACAGTGTGGGTACAGATGGCTTTCCCTGGTGAATACAGCATAAATTCTGTAGAAGGTGATGGTTTAAGAAATGATTAAACTTTTTTTTAGCTGTGATTCTCACCCTCGTGTTTGTGAAGACTATCTTCAGACATGAATCAAATGTAACTTGTTTCAAGGATGTTTTCCTGAGCGCACTGGGACACATTCCTAGTGCCTCTGCTGCTGGCAATAGGGGGAAGGAAGAAAAACCAAAAGCCTTCAGTTAAGGCTCAAAGCGGTTCTGCTGTGCTCCTCAGGAGCCCACTGGAAGCGGAGATACTGCTGCTAGTTATACCAGCTAAACAACAGTGCTGTCCATAAAGCCTACGATCAACGGCACAAAGTTGTTACTGCAAGGAGAGACCCTGAACCTGAGATGCCAGAGATGAGACTCCCCACTCCTTCCAGAGTTATGCTCCACCGGAATACTACAGGTGTCTCTTTGAAAGTGCCCACGATTCTTCTACTCCTTGTTTCTGGAAGTTGAGCTGCTCTGAATGGGTCTGGCTTCTGCCAGATAAGCACAGCCCAGGCTTCGCTGCTACTGCCAACGATACGCTCCGTATGCCTCAGCCAGCGAATATTACAGAGCAGCTTGGGTTGCTGGCACAGCCAGCACACTCACCGTGGCCCGAGATGTGCCAGCCCCAAGCCTTGAACCGGCAGCGCCAAAACCTGCCGCACATCAGTGCGCAGGGCGATGGGGCTGAGGACAGGCCAGACGGCGCACGCGGGGCACCAAAGCCAGGCTCGCACAAGGAAAGGCCTTGCACGGAAGCGGGCGGAAGGTGAAGCTGCGGGCAGACCAGCAGGCCTGTGGTTAGACAGTGTCTCTCAGGAGCGGGATAAGCCACTTGCTCCTTTACTCTGCCGCTTGCCCCACGCCGCAAACGTCACCTGCAAATCAAACCACAGAGGCCAGCAACTCACCCGAAATGCCCCACACTCCATCCCTGAAAGATGGGAGCTGTCCTAAGCCAAGAGCACACCATGCTGTCCTCGGTATCATCCAAATTAGGAAAAAAAAAAAAGAAGTATTTTTTGCCCATTTTGCCTCATGTGACGCTTGTTCTCCAGAGACTTTGAAAAAACAGAAACATGCATGAGAAGAGCCGAGATTCTCTCCGCAGCCTGTGCCCGTGCAGTACTCCCAATAAACTCTCTCAGGGAACGGCTGCTCCTCATGTTTCATAAGCATTTTTTGCCTGCGTTTAGCACAAAAGGCTCTGACCTGCATAGGGCACTTCCTGCGGTACCCGCATGCTAATCAGGGCGCAAAGATGTCTCTGTCAAGAGAGCTGGGTATGCTGCCTGATCCCTTATGTCTCCGTTCAGACAGGAAAGAGAACGGCACAGAGATGAGATGCACAAGGGTGGGAAGTTTAGGTATAATCTGTGAAACATTGCTAGGTTATTACGTGCCTACAATGCAATGTACTAAAATAACAAACTATTACCCCTTAGACAGGAACAGTTGTTCTACACTGTCTATCTCTTCAGAAAAAGCACTGGGGGGATGGATGGGGGTGAATACAGAAATAAAAGATTAATACAGCACTGATGAAAAGAATTACTATCCAAAGCAGGCATTAATTTCTTGAACAGTGATAGCTATTACTTTGCAGAGGGTGAATAATATGGCTAATGCTTTCAAAATAATTTGAGATGTTTTTTATCCCTCAGTAAAGTGTTGAAAGGTTGCAAAGAGCTGAAATGACTGAAAATGCTTTGGGTAGTTGTAGGCAAATGCTGTTTATCCTAATGTATGAGAAAAGCCAAATGTTTGTTTGTTTGTTTTTCCTGGTTTCTTCTTTCGGGTCAGATCCAGACTTACTGAATTGAAGTGCATCATGGCTTCCTGCCTTTTCAGGAGGCATAGTACTGCAGAGCGAAAGTGTTGCATGCCTAAAAATAAAGATTTTGTTTGCTGAAAGCCTTAATGTAACACAGGCTCCACAGAGAGGGACGGGCATACTCCCATCTGATGAGGTTCGTAGATTCCCCCCACTAAAACACACGTAATTAAATGCCAAGCCCTACTGTTTTGGTGACTCAGCAAAAGAAGAGACCAAGCTAGACAAAATTTATTACTTGCAATTCTTATTCCTGCTTCTTCCACTAGTAAACTGTTTGGGTTTTTTTTTTTCATTTTTTTATAGGTACCTAGACAAGCACTGAAATACTAACATGCAAATTACATCTCTGACTCAAACACACACGGGTCACCAAGTTCAAGGGCATGACTGGTACTCATCTCTCCTCCAGTCCAACTTTCAAGTGCTCTTCTTGCTCAAAAAGCTGTGCAATACCAGGACAGGACAATGGGATGGATGAAGGACAGTATATTTATCAGTTTGGGACGTGCATGAAAGATTCTGCATCAGATTTTATGCTAGATTAGCGGTTTACACAGATAATCCTACCAACAACACACACGCTTCCAAACCAGTGCGGTGTCTACAGCTCCCACTGGCCTCCAACAGCTGCTCAAGCCCTCCGAGACATGCCAGCGTTCACACTGAAACAGGGAATCTTCCCCACTAATCCACCAATTCCATCGAGTTTGAGTTTCACATGGATGTAACACCACTCTGTTTGAGGAGTCAGATACCCTGATCTTTACACTAAGAAGCTACTTAAGCTTTTTAGATTCACAGTGAGGTTTATTCAGCTGCTCGTTGCCAGCTACAAGGAGAAACCTTGAACTGCAAGGCAAGAATGACAGCCTTGGAATGCATTAACATGTGCAGGAACAGTCTCTGGACAAGCAGAAACTTACCTCCCTGGCTGTTTAAGGTCCTTCCTTCTGAGCAGCAAATTGCTTAAGCCATCAAAAACAAAAACCCACTGAAGTTGAGTTTACAAAAGGCAAACTCTGGTGTAGCAGATTTTGAACAAGAAAATAAACGCTCTCATTGCTGCTATTCATGTATTTTCTGCTTTGAAATGGAAACGTAGAGAAAACTGTTCAAAACAAAACTTCATGAAATCCGGCCTCTTTAAGCAAACAGTAAACCAATTATGAGCAAATTCTTCTTCCTTGCTTGTGTGCAGTTCCCATCAAGTTCAGCGAGGCCCCACATGCGTAAGTGAGGCATAAGTCAACCACATACTCCTTTGATCTTGTGCCCTTAATCATAACAGCGATAGAAATATTTCCTAAAGCCAAACCATGCTCTCATTCCATTTTTAAACATGATTTTACAATGATGCTGTGAAGATCTGTAGTGCAGTACTACAGAAAATTAAAAAAGAAGACCAATCGTCCTTTCTTCCAGTTCTTTGCCACCCTGCCCCTCAAAACTAGCCCCCACCCCACCACTATTCATCCCTCCAGCTTTGCAGAGCCACTCCTGAGCCTGACGCGAAAGCTGCCCCCAGCACCCACCTCCCATCACGCTGCTGGATGCCAGGGAATTATCCTACGAGAAGCCTGCCCAAGTATCAGAGCATTTTCTGCAGCCAGTACCCCAGAAAGACACACAAAAGCGCAGACTGCACCCACTGCACACCTTGCCTGTCTCGATCCGCAGGTGGGGAGAAGCCCCTTTCTCCAAACCCTGACTCTGCAGCAACGCATCTACACAATTAATCTTTTCAAATCCTGCCTCCACCTCATCAGCAACTCGTTCCGCTACGGGAGAGGCTTCCACAAGGCCAGGGAACCAAGACGGGATTTGTTCTTGCACACTGGATGAATTCACAGATTACAGGCGTACAACATACAGTCACCAAGCACCTGAGCAAAAGCTGCACAGCTAAAACCCTGTGGCAGGAATGTGGCTGGCTGCTGGCAAGTTCCCTTGGAAGCGTCTCCCCAGTCTGTAGTAAAAGCCCTAGTGAAGTCACTGCTGGTGATGTGCAGTCGCCTTCTCAATGTAAATACACAAACAAAAATGTAAAGAAATACGCCTTGTTTCCTTCTGCCCTTCTACTGAGAAGCAGAAAGAGAACCTAGCCTTACGCTACGGATCACACACCTACAAAACTTCTTCTTGAAGCGAAAAAAGGCTAAAGCCAGTACAGTTTTTTTGGCACTCCTGTAACATAAACATTGCCTTTCCTTTTGGGAGCTAAGCCTCACATGCCAAATTTTAAATCCAACTGAAGTTTTGCAATCGCTGTTAACTGTGAAAATGCTGATGCAGCATTCGTATCAGCAGCGTTTTGGCACCGCTTTGAATTAATGTTTGTTCTCCTCTTGTACTGTACTTTGGCTCTGAGGAACTATTCCCCACACAGACACACCTACTGCGTTACAACACATGCGGCGTGAGCCTCAAGAAAGCCAGGAGAGAAGTGAAGGAGGCCTGCGTGGACTTTTAAGGACAGGAGGGGACAGATGCTATGGGGACATTGAAGGACAAGCCTTCAAATTGCAGCCACCCATCGATACTGGAGACAGTTCTTCCCCTTCTTCCTCATATAGTCTGTACTTTGCTTGTCCAGCTTAGACAACTGAGCCCAAAAAACCTCACAGACTGTATAATTAAGCTTCACCCCGATTCACAATTAAACTTCACCCCAATTCAGAAAAACTTCTACCCCACCTGATTTAGGAATCTCATCAGCAGAATCCTTTGGACCTCAAGGGCACAAGCTACGGAGCAGGGTCTCAAGGTAAGGACAGAGGGTAGTAACCAAGGCAGGCCATCCTGTTCCCAGACACAAATGATTTTAGCTACCCATCATCTGACCAATCAGCCTACTCCGAAAGCTGCAAGGGAACACCAAGACAGGACTGTTCTGAAAACACACCGATTGCCTAGAATCCTAATGGCCCTGCTCAGTGCAACATTGGTTTGCTGCCTCAGTGCCAAACCGCTTAAACCCTCTGTCTGACAGGCCGCACCAGTGGCTGAGCAGTCTGATGACACCACATCGAAGTCGTCAGCACAGACATGCACCCAGGACAGCATACCTCTACTGGACCCAAGACTTCCATCCCCGGGTAGGACTGCCTGTGGCTCCCATAACCAGCCACACTGGTCAACCAGTGAGAAGCACCCGTACCAACAAGCGTACCCTGCAAACAGCATCTTGTAAAGAAGTGTAGGAATAGGCGAGGAAGCCCACTGCCCCTCAAAGGACTTTACCTCGTGGAGGGTGAGATGCTTGCCATCCTTTCTTTTCGAGTCAAATCTGCCATATATTGCACTGTACTTCCTGATCTCCTCCTCTTTGTGAGGGTCCTCGTCGCTCATCTCAAAGATGTGACCAATCATCTTTGCCAGTTTCTTATTTGTTTTCAGTAACTCCTTGACTTCATTCGAGTCACTTTTGGGCAGGGAGGGAACCATACGTTCTACGCATTCAGCAACTGACAGAGCAGCGGCAGCATCCAGGGTCTCACTGTTTTCCTTTGGTGAAGCTGGAGAGCCAAGGTCAGCCGGGGAAAGACTGTGCTCGCTCTCTGTGGTGTGGTGTCCTTGCCAGAGTCTAGGCTCGCTGCCACTCTGCAGCGACAAGCTCCCCACCACGTCAGATTTGCTTGTGCCCACACTCTGCACGCAGGTCGTGGCGGCACATTTTGGAATCTTCAGGTGAGGCTCCCTGGTGCTGCTGTTCCTTTCGTAGCTGCTGCAGGATATTCCCAGCCACGCAGGGGACCCTTCTGGCAGCTTATATATTGGAATGCTGCTGACCGGTAAGGAGGTGAGAGGCTGGTTAAAGAGACCAGGGTTTGTGACCCAGTCCCTCAAAGCCTTCTGCAACCTTCGGACGTGAAGCGGCTTGCTAGCCATGCCTACCAGAGCCATTATCTCCAAAAATTCCTCTTCACCTGCTTCGCAGAGCTGCTGGACATCATCACCACCCTGCTGAATGAAGGCATCGAAGTAGAACAAGAGATTTGCTTTTTGTAGTATTCGATACAGCTGCAATTCCCCAAGGGTTCTGGGTAGAGCTGACGCCATCACGGATGACAGAACCTGCAAACAGTAAAAACAGAGAGAGGATGAGCACCAGAACACCAGTGCCCAGACCCATCCCCCCCACTGCCTGTCCTTCCGTAAGACTGTCAGCTCAGAGGACAGGATTTCTCTCTCTCACGTACGGCAATGAAAAAAGGGGGTGACAGCTCTATTTTTTGACTAGTTAGCTTAATGGAAACATTTGTGAAAAAAACAAATCAGCAGATAGTTGCATTGCACCTACAAAAAAGATGATTCAAACATGAAGCCAGCTTGTTTTCAGCATTCCCACTTCATGTTTGTTCCCAAGAATGTCATTCAATATTGCTCACTGCTTCTACTTGACTTTCTTTTGTATCTTCAGATCAAAATGATCGCAAAACACGCAGAAGAATCACGGACTACTTGATCCACTGAAGAAGAAAAGCTCAGATTAGACTGTCCTCAATTCTCAAATTGTTTGCCCCCACAGCAGCGCAGAGGACTGCAAGGAGAAAACAAAAAGAAAGAAGCACTTCACGGAACCTGAAGATTGATGAAGCTGGTTCAGTAAAAAGGTGCTTCGGAACCACGTATTTCTACGGTTTTCCCCATTTCACATAAGGAGGATTTAGTGCCTCTACTGATCTTAATTACGGCAGTAAAACCTGCAGGCAAAGCCAAACCACCGATGGATTCCATCATGCCTGGTTTCTAAACCTTACTCCAAGTTCACCTGTCCACTCCATTTGCAGATGCGCCCGCATCTCATCGATACTGAGGACGCGAAATAATATTGAGCAGTACAGCCACTGCGCTCCAAGGGCTCCCAGCAGACAGACAGACTGCAGCAATATTCTACCCTTACGGCTGCAGAAAACCCATTTGCCCAAGTTTCAGCTCCATAAAACCTGTTATCCATAGCCATCCTGCAAACAGCAAACTCCGGGGTGCGTTCCCTCATCTCACACACACCTCTGTGCTCCACGATGGCTTTCACACCTACCAAGGGGTGATTTCTGAGATCACCGCATTAGGCTAAGCCACCAATCCATGAGGTCCAAAGCATTTAATTTTTAGTTGGTTGGGAAAGCAGCAGGAGTAAAACACGGACCTGATCTGTTAACATTACTCTGGCTCTACTACCTCACTGTACTTTAAAACACACACTGTAGTAACCTAGAAAATCAGCTCTTGCGGAACAATTTGCTCACACTGGGGGGGAAACTATGTTAATAACATGCAACCCCCACACCCCCGTGCTTAGGGGCACTGGGAGGCTGCTCACCAAAAGTAAAACTTTTGATTTTTACAATAGGCACTTTTGAGTATTGTTTGTTTTACAATATGCATTTTTTCCTTCAGTAACTCAACATAAAACACACAGGCATACCACACAGATCCTCAACCCCTATTCAGGAGGCATCTGAAAGATCAGGCTTCTGCTACAAAGCTTTGATTAAACCCTGCTAGAGGAAAAGAAAATTAAGGGAGGCCAACAGAAACGTCACAGCAACGTACGTGGCAGCAACAGGGCACCTACAAACCACCTCTTCGGGAAGAGCAACCCCAGGAAACCCCCCCAAAAGTACTAAAGCAACACCCACTAGCTGCATGGATGGTTCTTTGTAGCTGGTGTCTGTAGAAAGGAAAGGATGGCGATAGCCACTCAGATCTGAGCATCCTCCTGAAGGAGCTGCTAGTGGGTTCAGAAGCTATCGGACCACGCACTTTGGCACTCGGGGTTAAACTGGAAACATTGAAGAGCTACATACTCTGGAAACGCAGTTCAGCTTTCAAAAGTAATAGCTAATTGCAGAAAAACAATCACATGCTGTCTGCACTCAAAGATGTGAGCAGGAACAAGGAAAGCAAGGGGAAAATCACTTGAGGTCATCCTTTAAACAGTACTCAAGTCAGGGTTTTAAAGGTTGTTTTGACTTCACAAAAGTCCTTAGAAAAATCTTCCCATTCTTCCTAAACTTTGACAAGACAAACAGAACCAACATCTTCTGGTTTAGTGGCATTTCAGCACAGTGCTCCTGCCCTCCCATTTCAAATGATGTTGACTTTCCACCATCAATGCCATAAATTAACTTGGATAAAATATTACAAGAACACCCGTTTGCTCTGAAAACCATCCATCTTAGTGCAGAATCTACATAAATCTACATAAATGGACCCTGTGCAGAGAGCTAAATTGAATCCTGGGAGGACAGTGTCCATGAAATTACACACAGCCACAGAGCTCCAGGCAAGGCATGGAGCTCATTTTTCCAGCCCACAGGCTGGACGAGCTGCAACAGTCCACAAGCAGCCTTTACCTAGAGGCTTCTAATCAACAAATCTCCTCATGACAGATAAAACTGGATTAATATGTACTATGGAGGCGTCAGTAGCGAGTCCGCAGTTCAGGCTGTGTGGAGATTTGCATTTAAAGCAAGACTGAAATCCCTTTGTTTTGTACTTTAAAGACCAATTCTGCTTTCCAAATTTAGCAGAGCAACTCCTGCGAGGGCCGTGCAAGTTTTCCACTTAGGATCACCACCAATTTCTGCAGAGAAGGCATTTTTTTCACACACTCCTCCTTTTGACCTCTTTTCTCCTCTCATTAAACCAAGTTCCTCCTGCCTTCACCTCGACAACATCCCAAGCATTTCTAAACTTTTACCAGGGGAAGGCTCCTTCCCCTTTGCGAGACAGCCTCACCACGCGGCTTTTCCAGACACCGTCGGCCCGCTCCACTGGTTTGGCTCAGCTCACAGCCTACAAAGCCAGGAAAGCGGGCAACCTAGTTGACCTGGAGGAAAACATAAGGCTTTGGAAGGGGACAAGCAACAAACAAGGTCTGCTGAGCAAGCAGCAAAGCAGGGCCTGAATCAAGAAGACTGTGAACCCAGAGAACACATGGCATTGCAGCGCCTGCCTGGCTCCGCTTACCCATCCGGCCGCAGCAAAGCCTCGGCACACCAGCCAAAGTCTCAGCACCCTGCAACTTCCAGGTGACCTTTAAACTGCATTCAAGAGACCCAGAGAACTGCTTTCCACCACTGCTGTCCTCCCTTCTCAGGGCCAGAGAGACCATGCTTTTAGGGCAAAGGGTGAGCACAAGAAGAAGTTACACAACAATAAAAATGGGGCAAACTCCCAGCCAGGAGAGTGGCGTATGCTTCTCACCAGGGAAGAGCACCTCGAGTAAGACCCTGGGGCACCACGTGCGCTCCCCCTCATCAGCAGCCTGCTCGATAAGTCTTAGTCTCTCTAATCTGCATTCCCAAACAAACCTGGTGCAGGGTATCAGCCGGGTAACGTCCTCAGGCAAACCCGAAGAAGCTAGCCAGAATGATCTGCTGCCTCAGGAGCAAGCAAGCGGATCTTCTAAGGTCTGGCCAACTGAAAACCCTTCTACAGCAAGAGGCGGGAATGGGAAGCAGGCAGGGAAGGTCTGCGGGAACGAAGGGATGCAGCGATGGCACTTCTGCTGCTCCTTCTCCCCCTCCTCTGCTCACTGTCCGTACCAGCAGTGAGGAGTGTGGGAACACACAGGGGAGAGCAGCTGTCTTCTACGTATTTCACATACAGAACAAACAAAGCAGCGAGGAAATTCCCTGCAACAGAAGAAGCCGTTTAAAATACAGGCCAGGTCGCGTACCGCCACAGCTGCCGAAGAACCAGGAAATCGCAAGTTCGATTTTCACTCTGGGTTTGCAACCCACAGCCATGCACTCTCGTTTTCCACACTCCCTCACTCACGTCCACAGCCACCCCACGCACCATGCCCTCCCCTCCAAGGGCTGCGTGTCACCCTAACTCCGACCGCAAATGTTAACTCCTAGGAAAAGGGGAAAACCACAGAGACCCCCACACCGCACCGCTAAATACTTGTAAACAGTCAAGCGCGGGAATCGCAAACCTGTTCCTGCAACCGGCTCCCTCTACCAAGACAACCGACGGTGGCAGCAGCCCAGCTCAGCATCTTTCAGCCACGGGAAAACACCGGCTCTCTTCCCATTCCACCAGGTTCTGGGTTCAAAGCCGCGCATTTCCCGGAGGCGGCAGGAAGATGCGCGGCAGCAGCAAGCAGGTGGTGGATGTGGGCTGAAGCACGGGGAGAAAGAAAACTCGGGCGCTGCGGGGTGTCAGCACAGGGCAAGGACTTGGCTTAGCAGCTTCCCCCGATTTTTAGGGCCCTGCGCCTAGCAGTGACAAGCAGCCGAGCCGCCTTCACCCATCTTTAGAGGTTTTCATCTCGGGCGAAGCCTATTTGAGCTGTCACCCACTAAACGGGGAAGGCGCACAGGCGCCAAACATCGCACTCCCGTATTTTAGGCAGAAGCGATTATTTCATAATGTATCCTGATCACTTTGGGCGTTTTGAGGAGTCTCTGAAGGCAAGCCGGGTTTGGGTGCGGGAGCTGGCTGCTCTGCATATTCATCGCGTTCCTGCAGCGTTTCCAGAGGACTTTCAGGAGGAGAAACCCGCGCGTAGCTGCAGAAGCGAGACTTAGCAAATTAAACCGTGTTGTCTAGCTCCGAGACGTGCCAAAACACAGCCCGTGGAGCGGCTCCCGCGCAGGTACGGGTGCGCTACGGGTGCGTTACTTCTCGCCGCTACTAATAAAGAAACTTACTCCGTGGCAAAAGCCATGGCGCTCGGCTGCCGGAGGAGAGGGCAGGGAGCGCTTCGCCATCCCCTGCAGCTCGGGGCCAGCGTCCCGCCCGAGCCCGGCTCGGGAGCGTTACCTACCGCCCCGGCACGGCATGGCACGGCAGCCGGGACCCCGCCGCCGGACCCGGGCGGGCCTCGGCACGGAGCCGACGCGAAGGAAACCGACACCGTGGGGCGGGTGGGGGATCTGCGGTCCCGAGCCGGGGCCCGGCACCCCTCGGGAAGCCTTCCCAGGGGGCCGCTTTTCCGTGAAGGCTGCGCCGAGGGGGGCGGGTGGGCGGGCAGCGGTCAGGCCTCGCCTCCCCCCCGCCACCAGTCCGGTTCGGTTCGGTCAGTCCCACCAGCGGAGCCCGGGCCCAGGCAGCCCATCACCTCCCGCCGGCGGAAGGAGAGGCCGCGGAGGGGCACGGCACCGCGCCGCCCGGAGAGGGAGAACGGCCGGTACCACAGCGCCGCCCCCCCGGTACCCCCGCGCGGAGCCGGCAGCCCGCCGCCGGGGCCCGCCCCCACCCGTCCCGTCTCACCCGTCCCGTCCTGTCCCGCCCCCGCCCCGCGGCCCCCCCGCGGCAGCAGCCACGGCGGGGACGTTTCTGTACTTTCCGCCCACTCCACGTCCCCCCGCTCCTCCTCCTCCTCCCCGCGCCGGATTGCTCCGGGAATCACCCACGCACGACCCGCCCGCTCCTTCCGGCCGTACCCCGCGGGGCCCGGACCGAGCCGCCCCCGGCCCCGCGCCCCCCCGGCCGTCCCGCACGTACTCTGCAGTAGGCTGCCGCCGCCGCCGGCTGCCCGGGGCTTCCCTCGATGCCGTCCCGGCGCCGCAGACTCAGCCCCGCCGAAGTTCCTGCCAGCGCCCCCCCAGCCTGCGCGCCGCCGGCCCAGGCTCCTCCTTTCCCATCGACGGGGCGGGTGGGCGAGCCGGTCCCCGCCACCGCCTCGCTGCCGCCGGGGGGCCGCGCGGCCGCCCCGCCGCCCCGCGCAGCTCGCCTCGTCGTGGCCGCGCCTGCCGTGCGCGGAGGCCGAGCCGGGCGGGTGGGGAGGGAGGGAGGGAGGGAAGGAGGGAGCGAAGGAGCGGCCTGCGGCGCCCCCGCCCCCCCCCAGGGCCCCGGCCCCGCCGCCGGCCCCCGCCCCGCACACACACACACCGCCCCCTCCCGCGCGGTCACATGGGGAGATCCCGCGCGCGCTCCGCCGCCCGCCCACGCGCGGCCGCCGCGTGACGCAGCGCCTGGCGGGGGCCGCCGCCGCGCGGGGGCGGCACCGGCCGCCCGGCAGCGCGCCCCGCCGCGGCCGGGCCCGGGGCGCCCTCCCCCGCCGCCCCCCGCTGCTGCCGCCCCCCGCTGGAAAAGGCGCCTTCAAACTTTCCAGCTCGCGCGGGCTGGAGCCGCCGCCCGCCCCCGCGCCGGCTGGGGAGAGGGGACGGCGGCGCCCCCGCTGGGGCTGGGCACGGGGCGCTGGGCCCGGGAAGCCAGCTGCGCGGGGAGCGCCACGCTGAGCTACACCAGCGCGATAACGGTGCGGTACGAGGCGGTGCCCGGAGACACCGCGCCCGCACCGGGGTGTGACCCCTCCGGCCATCTATCGCGGGGGTTGCGTGGATGCCCGGGGCCTGTTGCCCGGGCTGCCGGTTGCCCTATTACCCTCTCCGGGGCAAATATCACCCGCGCACCCCAGACACGAGGGGACAAGCTGGGAGATGCGTGTGGGGCATTCAGTGGGTGGCACATCTCCAGCCGCGGTGCAGAAACCAAGTCTCTGCCAATTTTCCCCCGTGGCCCCTGCTTTGGAAAGGCAGCTTTCCCTCTGGGGCGCAGCGGGTACCAGCGATAGCAGCAAGCATCTCTGTCTGCAGCTTGATGAGCTAATCAACGTGAGCCGGCCATTCCGTGACCTGATGGTGGGCTTCTCTGCTGTGTAAAAACCTGACGTGAATAAGTACAAGGCGGCTGTGGGAATTGGATTGGTGTTCCCCTCAGGAGCCCGGGTGAGGCCAGGGCCAAAGTTTCATACATGTGGGGGGGGTTCAGCCTATACAAAATCCCCCACACCATACCACACATTGGAGGGAGGGAGGAGGACAAATGACACCGTGTGTTTAACCAGTGGAGAGGTGGTCACAGTACGTGTTTCCAGTAGCGTAAGTCAGCTGGAAGCAAGTCAGTGCTGGTAACTGCAGGAAAGGGATGGCATGGGTGGAGGTAGGAAGAGAGCACAAGGAAAATCAGCTGCAGCTGATGGGTGACCTAGGAGCAGAGCCTGTAAAGGTGCTCTGAAGACTCAGGGCAGCATTCCGTACCTAGGGAAACACAGGCAGCTGTTCTGTAGCAACTCCTAAGCCGTGGGAACTTGCCTTCCTCCACGGAGCATTTCCCTATTTCCCAGCTGGTTGTGACCAGGATGCTAGTTGCTGTGTGTTAGGCCTGCACCAGAGCTGCAGGGAAGGGCGCTTGGAGGGCTGGCGCAGCCACACAAGGCCCCTCTGTCCATCCCCTCGCCTCTCCCCCTACCCACGCACCCATGGCACAGACCTGGGGGGTGGCTGGCAGGAGCGAAGGCTCTGGCTGCATCGCACACCCAGACCCAGAAACGGGCATGCCGCTCTCCAGGCAGCTCACAGATCTGCACCACGACTCTGCGATTGCCCAACCCTAAAATCGGCCCATGGGCCAAACTGCTGCTCCCTGCCAGAGGGGATGCTGCCTGGCCCTGTCAGAGATACCTGCTGCCTGCAGAAACGGGCAGCACCTGGCCTGGGTGCCCCTCTGCAAACCACGGGCACGGCCAGCACAGCTTTTGCCCGAAACCAGAGTGCCTGCAGCTGCCTGCGCGGCCTTGGAGCGCGATGCCGGAGCAGCCGAGGGGCAGGGGCAGCTCTTCTCCCCGGCGTGCCGTGGTTCCCATGAGAAAACGCAATTGCGCATTGCCCAGCAAAGCCACAAAAATGTTCACAGCGCCGCCTCCTCCTCCCCTCCCACTCAAAATGTTTCTGCACACGCCTTCAGGCACCACAATCATGGTAATTAAAGCTGTAAAATATTATTAGTATCACACTTCTGTAGACTTTTCATCCTGGCTGCTGCATATACTGGGCAGCCAGTCCAACAGAACTGCAGCCGCTCCTCTGGGGAAAAGGGATGGGGCACACCAAGGCCCCGGGAAGTCACTGTTCCAGCGGAGCTGCTCGGTGCAAGTCCCATCTCCTGAAAGGAGTTTCCAGGACGCTTCTGAAGTCCACCCGCCGTGATCCTGTGCTGGGACTCGGGGATGCCAGTCCTGGAGAGATTTTGACTTCTCCAGGAGCACTCAGAAAGATTTGGGGAGGTTTATGGTCCTTCGCTGTGCTTCCAACCACTGCCGGAGGAGGGGCCACTCAGCTCTGTCCTGGGCCACTGCGTACGTCAGGGCAGGCCAGGGAGAGGGATGAGTAGACCATAGCCAGCTCAGCAGCACACGCTTAGACCGGGAATGGTGCCCTACCTGCTCCAGTCTTGCATCTCTTGCTGAGGAAAAGGAAGAGGACACGCGTGCTCTGCTGTCTCCCGGTAGATCCGAGAATGCCAGGCAAAAAGCCAGAGGCAGCTGAGGAGACAAATCGAGACTTCCCCAGCAGAAAGCACGGAGGCATGTTTACAGTATTTGTTAGCAGTGCCCTGCCACTGAAATTCAGATGCTTTCCCACCCAGGTACTGCTTCCGCCTGCATCCCTCTCCTGCACGTCCTGACAGCTGCAGGTAACAGGCTCCAGAGGACGTCTGCACTGTGCAAGTGGGAAGGGCAGGATGGAGAGAGTTCTGGTAGTTCTACAGCCCCTTTCATGTTTTCATAGTTTGGTTTTGAAATGGTTGTAGCATACCGAGGGTGAAAGCGAGAGATTGTGGTGCTACATAAATCAGGAGGATCCAGTGATGGAAGTAGCTCATAAGACAACCTCTACTTCAGGCCTCCTGCCTTTCCTAAAGCACTTGCAAGCTATGGAGTAAATGCCAAGTTTTAAGACCCTTACCTAGCATGAGTACCATCTAGTCTGATCAGCTCCATGACACAGACCCTACGGAGCACTGAAAGACTTGTGATGAGCATTCACTGTAATGCACGAAGGGCGCACACACCCCTGCACCCAAACAAGCCCAAGCATCTCTTAACAAAGTCTATAAATGTAAAGTACAGTACAAATGAATATAACCAGAGTAAGGGTGAATGAATATATTTCTAGATTTTAATGTATAAATATATACAGTATATACACATCAACTTATGGGTGAGGAGATATGATTAATGTTTATAAATATTTTTGAAGTGTGGGACACAAGGGGAGATAGCCAGCCTCTTTTCAGTGGGCCATGGGGACAGGACAAGGGACTGATGGCCTCAAGTTGGAGTACAGCAAGTTCCGCACCAATATGAGAAAGGACTTTTTCACAGTGAGGGTGAGGGAGCCCTGGGACAGGCTGCTCAGGGGGGTTGTGGAGTCTCCTTCTCTGGAGATATTCAAGACCTGTTTGGATGCTGACCTGTGCAATATGTCCTAGGGAACCTGCTTTGGCAGGAGGTTGGACTCAATCTCTGGAGGTCCCTTCCAACCCCTACAATTCCATAAAACAAGCCACCCAGCCTTCTATATGCGCTTGTCTACCACTGCACAAAGGTACCTGGGTGGGTACCGTTGACACATGAAAGACAGGGGGGAAAAAAGCACTTCTGCCTAAAATTCTCTCTGCTTCCATGAAGTTACTTGGTTCCCCAAGACCACTGAAGAGTGAGAAACGGGCTCATCCACGGCACACACGCATCTCTGGGCAGACACGGGACTTGCTGCTCCTCAGGGACTCCCTGTAGCCATTGCTGCTTGAGCAGTCCTGCCCCGGCGGGCTCTGCAAGAGAGATAACATGCTCTGCCATGGAAAATTTGCAAGGCTGAGCATTGCAGGGTGTGGGGAGGTGAAGTGTGGGGTTAGAAAGGGGGATGTAATAGATGTGCCATCACCTCTCGGAGCTGGGAGCAGGGATTATCTCTGCAGAAGCAGCTCCTTCCAGCACAGACCTCGCTGGTACAGTCTGACTCCTTGATGTTCTGTCTGATCAAACAGAAAAAAAAAAAAAAAGAAGATTGGAATCACACATGGCATGGGGACACTTTCATAATATACAGAAGAAATGTGCAGATGATCAGTTCTCTATTTCCTCAGACTCCCCAGATTGCAAGATTGACGAGGAATCTTGAGTAGGGTACGAGTGCCACAGAATCAAAGGGAAAGAAGGGAAAAAAAAATTAAAAAATCAGCAGCAAGCAATTATATTCAAGGAGACAAGACGGCAAGTCAGAGCCAGAGGCAGCTCTGCGGCTGCCAACACAGCAGCTGGTACAGCTCCCCAAGGAGCACCACGCAGAACGTCTCTGTGGTCGGTCCCCAGCCTCTCCGACTGCCACCGGAGGAGGAGGAATGGAGTGCAGGGGTGGAGGTGCCACCTCTCCCCCTCGCCCCGGTCTGCTGCCTTCGAGTGGGTCACGGCTGCTAGCTGGGGCACAAAGTACACAGGAGTACTGCTGGAAGTGTGTGTGCAAACAGGTTTCTTAGGGAGGCTATTAATGTTGGGGGGTGGGAGGGAACCCAACAAAAAAACCTGAAACAAACCCTCAAATTGTTTGCTCTTAATGGGGAAGACAAAAAGTGATGGCACAAGCACAGGGTTTTTGTTAGCTGTCCCATCAGAAGCTGCAGGGTCTCATGTTGGACCTTACAGCTGGGTCCAGAGGCAGCTGCACTCCCCTTCTAGCAGTCATCTGCTGATGCCAGGCAAGTTATTTCACCTTCCAGCACCTCAGTTTCCCCATGTGGAAATTAGGATAATGATCTGACTGCTTCCTCAGTAGAAGCAATTTGAGATCTGCAGAAGAAGAGTGCTGGGTCAGGGATTATTGTTTAGCATCATAAATATTCATAACGCTGTGCAACGGGCAGGACTTGCTGAACAGATGACAGCACTTGTTAGAGACCATGCTCCAGAGAGCTTGCAGTCACCAAAACACTGTACCTACAAATTCATCCAACACGGTGCAGAACAAATAGGGAGTGGGATGCGTTTTTGGCAGCTACAAGACCCAGCTGAACGCATGGGTTGGGGAAGAAAGGGTTTTGAAGGGAGAGCGTGTGGTGCATGCAAGTCAAAAAGCGGCTTCGAACAGGAAGAACAGTGCCCAGAAACACATGGAAAGCTGGGCAGGACAGGGTGGAGCACAGCTTCCAGGAAAAAAACCAAACCAAACCAACCCCAAAAAATCCCATTTAAACTTGACAGGAGGGTGAAAACCAGGAGAACAGGGTCAGGGCTGAGCAGCAGAAGAAATTATCTCCTCACTGCTGCGAGTGATATCTTTCTATTGATTTTCAAACGAATAGATTTTATGGCCAGGAGCAACTGTTTAAAGTCATCACAGCCTCACCTCTTGTAACCTGAAGATCAAAGAATTTCATCTAGTCGTCTGAATTAGATTAAGCCTATGTGAATAAAACAGCGTGCTCGTTATCATCAGTTCCAGGATACAGACTCATCAGAAAGACCTGTGCAAGCACACAGTTCAACAACAAAGACTTTGCTAAAACTTCTCACTTAGTCTCCATCGCACCAAGCACGGAACCTGGAAGTTACGCCAGTTTGGAGCTGTAAGGGCACAGTATTTTAGCTGTGCCTGTGTCAGTCCCTCAGGGAACATGGGTCCCTCTGCTGTCTAGGTGACAGTCAAACTATGAACCCACCTGCCTGGCCACTGCAGGTACCACCATGCCATTTCTTGCAAGGGTGACAAGGTACCAGTGCTCGCTTCTCTCCAGTGTCACCCTCCGCACTTGGGAAGGGCAAAACATGCAAGAGCTGGGAGATGTGATGAAATGGGAAGCCCTGGAGGAACTGAGCATCTTCAGGGATTCGGCATGCTCATCTGCAAAGCACAGGGAGGAAGAGAAGGGACTGCTGGGGTGTCCAAATATACCAGTTGACCTTTTTCAAAACAGCAGAGCAGAACTTTTTGTTTGATAAAAACACCCCAAACTTAAAAGCTAAAAAACAGCATAAAAAAAAAGGTGGGGGGGGAGGGGCAGAGGAGGACAGAATTACCCCAAGCGTTAAAGGAATCATCATCTTGGCTCAGACTCATTGCTTGGGTCAAGTAAAAATAATTGTGTTTCATTTTGTATCATACCTACAGACACAGGCATGAAAATAGTTACGTGGTTTGGGATGGGGTTTTACCCCTGTGCCTTTCAGCCATAAAACCAAGGTGGCCATTCTTTGCCCTGCCCCGCTGAAGATACAGGGAGTGTGGTGAATAACCCCTGAGCCCTGAGTATTGCTAAGGCGCTGCTCAGGACCCTCCTTCTGAGCAAAACTATTCCATTAGCTACTCCTCGGTCTGTAAAAACAGCCAGACTTGTCAGTGGGAAGGGATGGAGGGAGCCGGCAGCTCTGGCATGAGCGACAGCGCGCGCAGCACCGCACCTCAGAGTGGGAGGTTGGCTTCGCAGCCAGCCGCTCAGATCCCATCAGTAGCCCGAGGGAGTTTCCAGTTTGTGACTTTAATCTTCTAATCTGGCTCCCTCCTCGTGTGTGGGTGGGCGAGGAGCACTCGGTGGTGGGTTTGTCCTCCAACGCCTCCCCCTCGCTTTCTGCTGGTGCACCCCAGGCCTGCACTTGGGATGCAAGATGAAAACCAAGACCGTGAGGCGTCAGCGGGCCGGAGGGACCAGAGAAAGGGTTTTCAGCACATGAGAAGACACAGCGCCCCGAGTCTCCTGAAGACAAGGGAAGTCAGGGCCGGTAACCCAGCAGTCTAACTACAGAACTGCCAGTGGCAGCGCCTACTTGAACTTGAAACCAGGACAGTCCTGTCTACACAGGTGGCTGGCAGCACCCTGCAAAATCACATGCACACACACCCCCGCCCCTCCAAAAAGCACCATCCCGTACTGTTCACAGGAGACCCCAGTGCCTGCTCGCTCTGCAGCTTGGCACAAGCCTCTTGCCACAAGCGTTTAAAGCCAGAGGGCAAAGTCTTTACCTTGCAGAGATCAAGGAGTTATTCAGTCACCACTCATTTTGCTGCGGTCAAGCAGACATCCAAATCCACGCTGAAGTGCTTTAAAAAGAGCAAGCTGGCTTTCAAACACACCATGTGCCTGCATCTCCTGAGCTCCTGGTGCCTTCATACAGGCTCAAGTGTGACTTGAAACACGGGATGCTTTGGTTTATCTGTGTCTCCGTGGCAGCTGAGTGTTATTCACATCACAGCATTTTGGGAAGTCAAGCGCTTGTGAAGCAGCCTGAAGCCTACAGGTGAAAGCCTGCAGGAGAGGGGAGCAATGATTATCCTCCAGGCCCTTTTTCCAAGTAAGGAGAAGGCTTCTGTGCCTTCCAGCTCCTCTCTTGGCAATGATCTGTGTGTAGGCAGTGGTCATAGTCAGGAAGTGCCTCCTCCAATTTACAGCTGGTGGTACCACCTGTGCCTCTCCAGTTCCAGCCAAAACAACCACCTCCTCAAACCCACTTGTAAGGAAGGGCAGAGGATCCAGCTATGACAACTCAGAGGGAAAAGCAAGGCTCGGGTTTAAGCGCTGACATTTCCCTAGACATGCACTGCTGTTTATCAGTAGAGTCTTTTCTGTCTTCTTCTTTAAAATCCATCGCAGCATCTGCTGAGAGAAGATGACCTTGCCATGCCTGGCAGAAGGGTGTGTACATACCACAGCAGCGAGCAGTGGATTAGTGATGGGTGGACATGAGACAACAAGAAGAGGTTAAGACGCTCAGACCTGCTGGGCCAGTGAGGGACCCATGCATGTGCCTGTGTGGCAGCTGGAATGGAAGAAAGTGGAGTCATTGCTCATCACTTCAAGTCTGTCAAGGATTTTCTTTCTGGAAGGAAAACAGCAAGTTAGTAATTGCTGTTGGGGTGGGGAGCGTTTCTGTATCACTGAGATAGAGAATCACAGAACCATTTGGGTGGGAAGGAACATCAAAGCCCATCCAATTCCCACCTCCTACCACAGGCAGGGACACCCTCCGCTAGCCCAGGCTGCCCAAAGCCCCATCCAACCTGGCCTTGAACCCTGCCAGGGATCCAGAGGCAGCCACAGCTTCTCTGGGAAATCTGTGCCAGGGCCTCACCAGCCTCGCAGGGAAGGATTTCTTCCTGATACGTAATCTAAATCTCCCCTCCTTCAGCTTAAAGCCCTTACCTCTTGTCCTTACACTACACACCCTTGTAAACTGCATATATGGGTGTATGTTCTATATACACAGCCCATTGGTATTATCCTTTTGTCCCCTGCACTGGTTTTTGATTGCCAGGTCCTCCCTGGCCTTCACACCTCATCACTGCCGAAGCCACCTCCCTACTTGTGGGGCATCTCCAGAAACAGTTCTGAATTAGTAGTCACTGCTTTAATCTACTCCAGACCTTGAATGGAGATATTTTATTTCAGGAACTAGAAACCTGACCTGATTTTAAATTACAGAAGTTGGTAATAATTATATCTCTGGTCAGCCAAAACTAATACCAGGAAGGGAAGTCTTGCTGTTCCTGCTGATGCAACCAACAGCAGGGATTCCCTGTCTACCATGGGTGAGATAGTCTGGACAAGAAGAACAGAGGCCACCACCTCATGGCTGGCATTTGTTCTGGGTGGCTTAACTTTTCCAGATATAAGTCCCTTGTGTGGCACATACTGCCTTCCCTGCTCACAAAGCTTCAGTTGGCTCCTCTGGAGCACGTGGGGCTGAGAGACACTGATCTTCGGGTTTACCGAATGCTTGCGTTTCCAGTTAAGCTGGAGTTGTGGGTGCCAAAACCTCAAGAGAGTCACTTACCCTCGCTGCAGCTATCATTTCAGCCTTTGTAACACCACTGGAAAAGGGATAACATTTTGAGAAGGCCTCAGGGCACTCTGAAAGCTCTATGCAGGAAAAACCAACAGAATCTGAATGAGACCCAGCAGTTTCTGATATCAGGCACTTCTTTCACTCGCTGCTTCTCCCTTTTCATTTGCTGTTTCTTTTCACCCACTTCCTATAGCCTCCAAAAGTTCTTGTTGAATGACCCATTTGCTGCAGGTCTCCTGAAGAGGCCCAACCACCTACTCCCCTTTGGGAAAGCACCTCGCTCTTGCCTGGTCCTACAGCCACTTCTTGTACCTGAGCCTCAAGCAGGCAGGTTCCCATCTGCCATTCAGACCTACTTATTTATTTTTACTGGGTGGCAAGAGCAGGAAGATTTCAGCCATATGGCTCCATAAACCTTTTGATCTGCAGCTTTTCCTGTCCAGTGCCATGGTGACAAGCCAGCAAGGGGAAAATCCACTATGCAGGAACTGAGACACAGGGGTCTTGCTTTTTGGAGAGAGAGCACTCTTCACACAGCAAAGCATCTGCCCAGAGGTATAAAGCAGGCACTGTGCTGGCTTTTAAGGCAGTTCTGCTACAGTGTCACCAAGTCACTCTCTTGAGGAAAGGGGGATATTTTTTTTTTCCCCTGCTATACTCTGTATGCATTCAGTGTGATCCCCACCACTGCCTGCTGAATACACAGAGCATGGTCCCAGATCTGGAAACTGGGGATGTCTTATCAATGGAATCCAGCACAGTGGGATTCAGACCCATGCTTGGGGTACTTCAGTGCTACCAACTTGTGAACAAAACACAACTTTTCCTCTTCTAATCCACAAAGACAGATAGTCACCTCTCGTTATCACATCCAAGCAAAGCCCTCCAAGACATGGAAGCATGCATCAAAAGCATCACCAGCTCCAACAGCTGCGACCAGTCTCATGGCCACCTCCCACTGCAGTAAGGAGACCCACTGTTTTCTTCTTCTATCTTCTGGGTTGAAGTAGAGTGGCAAAAATCGGTCTTCTCCTGCTATACAACCCAGACAGAGGTGCCTCAGAGAGCACCAGTGACGGCTGGAAGAACTGGAACAAAGACTAGCCTTGTGCTCAGTCAGAAAGCAACTGGTGGCCAACATGGATGTGTGAGAGCCAGGCTTTAGCAGCAGACAGACAAAAGCAAAGCCCATGGCTTGCTTTCCCCTGCACAGGTTTGAGATCAGGGTCATGTACAGGTATTGAACACAACTAAAATACATTCAGAACCTCTTCCGAGGGGGTTGCCAAGAAAGAAGGCAGAAAAGACACAGTCACCTTTGAGTAATATGTGGGGTAGCTGCAAGGTTCACTCCAACAATTGCTGTGCAGGTGCCAGCCTTTCAGAGACAGAACAATAGACAATCTTCTTAAGGCACCAGTCCATCTTAGGCGATGAGTCCCAGCAGGGCTGAGAGCTTCATCTCTCACCTACCATTTCCCGTAGTGAACCCCTGGTTTGAGATGCTTTGATCTTGCTAAACTTTAATAATTTGGATTAAAACTCTCCATGCCAGGTGCTTACCTTGAGTTGATTTTTAAAGATCAATACATCTTTTAAAAATCAGTACAGAAGGCCTACACCAGCATCCTCACTCTACATGACACTACAACCACCCTTTAACCCTGCTATCAACAGGAGCAGGGATGAGCAGGTCTGGTGCTACTCCACAAGAAACAGGGCTAGAAATGCTACATGATCAGAGGTTTTTAACAGCAGATTATTATTTCTGGGGTGGGGGAAGGGAATGAGCAAAATTGCTCATTACACAAACCTTTTCTATAATGTGGCTTTTTAGCACTGGTAAGACCTAGCTCGTAATTTTAACATACACAAAAGATATTTTACAATAACTTAGTATCTCAGCTCATTACAATGTGTGCAAGCACCTGAAAGGAGAACACGTTTAATTTGACACAGAAGGATGTGATCAGGAGTGTTACTGACCTTTCACGTGTTCTGCTAAAGGAAACATGAGGTGGCACATCCTACCTGGCGATGGGGAATAAGGAAGACGGTGAGTGCCCAAAGGTTGCTGCTCTCCATCTCCCCTTACACTGCACAGAGAAGCGCATTAGGCTTTAGACCAGTCACTACAAGATGCCAGAAGAGGAGCTCATCAGGTTCCCTGCTGTCCATCCTGTGGTTGGTGGCAATGACCTTCCTCTGATGTCACTGAAAACATCATGTGCAGTTCTAACTTACTGTGATTTGAGTTTCTTTTCGGGATTTTTTTGCCCTCCACCAGGAACTGGTTGGAGAGGGAATGAAGTGACTGGGAGGGGTGTGGGGGGGGAAAGCAGCCCATGTGAAAACGGGAACCTGAAGCAAGTAGCAAGGAGAAGTCGTTAGAAACCTATTTAATAGCAAGAACATTTCAGGTTTTTTGAGAAGCAGAACTATTCCTCTCTGTGCCACAAGCAAAGTGACCAAACTCTGCTATTTTCCCCTCAGCTAAAACCCAGTTTAGTCGTACAGATTTCAACCATGTAAGCAATGAAAAATAATTCTCCCCTCAATTTTTTCCACAAAGTGCTTGCAGAAGTGGCACGTTTTCCTTGTAATTTGAATTTGCTTTTATTTCTGCCAAATGTAATTTCTGACCTCCCATATGTGCTCCAAAAATATGCCTGAAATAGGAAACAAAACCTTCCCTCTGATTAAACACTCTTACAGTTTATTGTCACATAAGAGCCCCCTGCCCAGTGCTTCCCTTCCATTCCCCCTTGCCTTTAGAAATCCCTGCCCAACTCAGAACAGAACATCTGGGATGCCTGACCACGGTGTTTCAGGGAAAAGGAACTAAAGAGAAAAGGTTTTCAGCAATTACAGTGGAAGAAGAAATAAAAAAAAAGGGGGGGGGGGAAGAGAGGGAGAAGAAAGAAAGAAAGAAAGAGGAAAAAAAATAAGTCAAAGGACGAGCCCCGCACTTACCCACCAGTCCCAGCAGAAGTTTCAGGCAGGATTTATTCTAGTAATAAAAGTATTTAGGGGATACAAGTATCCTAAACCTACAGAAATAGCAGCACTGGTAGAGCCAAGTATACAGAGATGCTGTCACCTCTTACCCTCCTGCCCGTCTGGGCACAGAGCAGGTTCTGTGGGATCACAAATGGGCAATTCTGTGAGCCCAGGGCTTGGGAGCAGATGAAAGCTTGGGTCCACCATCCCCCAACATACCTGCTGGAGGAGTTGAGCTGGTGCAGGGTGGGGAAGTTAACTGTGCTAGATAAAGGAGTGGTATTAAAATCTCTGTTTGCCTGGGGCAGTAAAGAAGGTAAGAGAAGGAATAGCGACTCTCCGAGGGATACAGCTGCATGCCACTCCTTTTTGGGGGTGAGCTGTGATGCTTTGCTCCTACCTGTTGAATCTGTGCCCAGGAAATTATAACCTTGAAGGAAAAGGAGGGTTTATTTATTTATTATTACCAACCCATCACGCAGCATTCTTTGTCTGTGATTTAATAGCTCCTTTACCATTTGTAACCTTCTGTGATTTCAACCAGAGGGAAAAATGTGATAGGATTTTGGATGACTCATAAGTCTTGTGAAATACTTAAAAATGGCTCATCTTTCAGGATCTTCAACCACACTTGAAGCAGAGTAAAAACCTGAATTCTGTAAAATTCAGCATCAGTCCAGACACTGAACTTCCATAAAGTATAATGCTCTGTGCTTTTTAAGAGTGATATTCTTCTGAACATACAAACTGTTTAGGAAAATTTGGCAAACATGTCCCTGACTAAGCCCACAGAGGTAATCCCCACATTCTTAGGTACATTCTTACATACCTGCATGGAGCTTTGGGCTTTTTCTTTTTTCTTGGATTTGTTTGGGGTTTTTAGCTTCTTTAAATCAAGCCCAAATTTTCAATCAGTAGACTGAAAAGTAGATCTGCAGATCTGGCTTCACTAAACCACTAAGGAGGATCACCTGAAGCTTCCATACATGGTCACTCTGCTCCCAGCTGAGCCCCACTCTCAGTTTCTGAGGCCAGACTCAAATCTATATAGGGCTTGTGGGAAACCTGAGCACTGGCGATCCCTCGCCTCTAGTTTTAGTAAGGAACAGCCACGTGGATTTTCCTTTCTATCTACTTAGCTTCAGTCTACTTGGGTGCTTTTTCCTGCTCCCTCACACCACCAGCACTCGGGACAGAAAGGCAGGTAATTGCCAGGGCCTCCCTGAGGAGCAGCAGACTGAGCACAGCGGCAGCCTCCTCACACCTTTCTATAGGCATTTTTGGAGCGCAGATACTCTATCTGCTGTGACATCAATGCTCCATGCATCACAGGCACCCAGCCGGTCTTCTCTTTGCTTCCTAAGAGGCCAGAGCCTGCTACAATCTCTCAAGTTGCATGTCCTCTTCTTTGATCTTTCCACCCATCTCTGTGGTCACAGGAACACGAGGTTTGAGCGGTCTGGTTTTCAAACGCCTGCATTGTTCCCCTGCACTGCCAACCTCAGCCAATGGCTCAGTGGCTTCCCCGTGGACAGAAGGGCATTGTACAGAGGGGACAGACTGAGGAGGCAGCAAGCCAGAGCAGAGGCACGTCCATGGAGATTGTCCCTCACGGCAACTCTGAAAAAGAAAACCTGCGGCCGACACAGAGGGATCGGTTACAGGCTCCAAATAAATGGCAGCCTCTGAAAATCCTGACCTTTCCCATGGCAGGGAGCACTGTTGTGCTGCTGTTCCAAGTAACTCCTTTGCAAAGCTTACTAACAGGAGCAATTAGTAATAGTAATGGCGGGTTATGGAACAAGTTCTGGGTTCTGACTATCATTCAGCAGGGAACGGAGCGCATCACAACTCTCTTCAGAAGAGCTGGGAAAACTTGTCACAGTTAAGAATGAAAGTATTAGGCAGATGTGACATTTAATATCCGAACTGCCAGCCAGCAGGAAGCTGCACTGTTAATATAAAATGAAAAATTAAAAAAAGGAGAATTTGGCAGTGAGCACGAGGGGCTGGCTTCATCCCTAGTGCAGAGCTGTTTCCTGAGCTTCCGACAGCGCTTCCCATACCACAGCATCCCTGCGAGTCAGCTTCACGCCGAGGCTCCTGGGCAACTCCAAACACACCTCAGGTTTCTAGGCCCAACTATATGGGGGTGAAAAAAACCCCCAAAGACCAAGAAACTTCCCAAACCAAATGAAAGCTACCTCTCTTATTCCTCTCCCACCCCTGACTCTTGTCTCTGAAACACCTTGCTGTGTTTGCTGCAACCTTTCAGCACCAAAAGGGCTGCAGCACAAAGGTAGCAAGCTGCAGGCAGACAGACCCAGTCTCAACCAGGCTTGGATGGAGCAGGAAGGAAGTTAACGGGGAAGGTTTCACTTTTCAGCAGACAAGCCTTTCTCTATAATAAGACAAGAGGATTTGACAGAATTTCTCATGTTTTAAGCTTTGCACCCCTTTCTTAATAAAAGGCTAAGCTGCCTGTCTCCCGCCGACATGGTGCGCCGTGTCTCGAGATGAAATCCTTCTGAAGAACAACATGCACACACAGTATAATCTGACATTACTCCAGTGCTACAGGGAACATCTTGAACATAATTGCACCACATGGAAGTTGACTTGCTAGGAGAAAAACACACAAAAAAGCTTTCACAACAAATCTGTAAACACATTTATGTTCCCAATAGCCATGATAAATCCAATTAAACAGCCAGGATTTGTGCTACAAACTGTCACTAAAGGAGTAAATGCCATTTCTGTGCAGGGAATATACCAGCTTTAAGTAAGGAATCACAGTTCCTAGCTGCCTGAGGGTCACAGTTTTGTAGCCGAGCTTCTCTTGAGAGGACTAGCTGCCAACCCAAGACTCCTGAGACCCAGCTCACTCACATCCCATCCATGGTGGTACTGCATTGCCTCACCCTCACTCTGCCTCCAGCATCTCCTCCCCTCTACCTCAGCTAGCTCCTTCGAGGTGCTCTAGTGATTCCTCCAGCAGCGCAGGTGATAGGACTGAGGACATCAGAATGAGGTTTGCCTGGCCATGTCACAAGCGTCATTTCATTTTGGGCACGGCACTGACGCTGGCGGTAGCCAAAAAACTACCACAAGTCAAATGTGGCCCTGCACATCCACATGCCATGCCCCATGCTATACCAGCAAGCCTGACTTCAGGGTGCAAAGTTGTAAGAGCACACATCTTAAGTGTGGAATAACTCGTTTGTTAAGGTGGTGTTTGACTTCCCCATGGATGCTAAAAGACATAGTTAGGGATAACAAGCACATTTTTAAAGCTGGTTAAGCAGAAGGCCTGATTCTAGTCTGAACTTCTGCTCCTGATACACCAAAAGCACACAACAACCCCAGAAGAGGAATGATTTCAGCCCAGAACTGAAGATTTTCTTCCCTGCAGATGCCAGTACAGAACAAGGGAAGAATGCTGCCTTTGCACTGGGAAGAGCATGGTGACCTGCAGCATCAGGGACCAGGAAACTCTGTCCAGATGCTTCTGAGCAGCATCAATTCAGACACAGTGATGTCTGCATAATTAAGTCTCATCTCTATTTCTCAGGAGGGGGAAACTGTACTTACAAGCATTCAGAATGGAAGCAGCTGCTGGAGATGCTCTCCGACAGCTGGTCCTAGGGGCAGCACAGCCATGGAAACCCTGAGCGGTGGGCAGCACTGGGCTCCATTCCTGAGCATCCTAACCGTGTGTTAGCTATTCAGGTAAGACTTCAAAGCTGAAGTCCCCTTCAAATAAAGGGAGTGAGGTGAGCCCAAACCCTCTGGCTGGAAGGGGCTGAGGAATGTTCTAGCCATTGCTCCTGGGCAGCCTCCCTGTTGCTGTTTCCCTCCCCAGCCACCAATATCCACGTGGACACTAGGTAACCTATTCTCCTTCAAAGGTTTCAAGCCTCTGTTTTCAGCAGGTCTCGCGAGGGCCTCTCCCAAGGCTGCAGTGGGATGACTCACAGCAAAAGAAACCAGACTAACACTCAGCTAGAAAGCACAGCTAGGGAGTAAGAACAACACGAAACATCTACACAGCAATGTATGCCTGCGTAACATTGGCTGATGCCTTTGAGCATCGCAAGTTTTGGTCACTTAGAGATGCTTTAGAAGCATCCAGTTCTCAAAAGTGGCTGTACCCCATCTTTCTTCAAGATTAACACTCTTCTAAAGGCATCCTGTGGCCTCAGATTGGTTCAGAGAACGTGGCTCATCCTGGGCTGGAAGATGTTGCTGCCGATGACAGGCAGGGAGGACAGGAAGGGCAGGAGCAGAGCTGTGCTGCCAGCACCAGTGATGCACCCACCTGCGACCCTTTCTGAGCCTCTCTCAATCAGATGCCAGCAAGCACTGCTTTTTATCCCTCTCTGAACACCACCGTGGATGTTTTTATTGCTGGCATTTCTGCAGCTGGGTGCCTGGAAAAGTCAGGATCTCCTCTCCCTGCACAGGTGCTAGATACATACAAACAAATTAAGAAATGGAGAAGCAATACATCCATGACTTTAGCCTCCTGAGTTTCTTGGGGCACCTGAGTTGCTGAAGCCACACTTGTCTGGTTCACACATTGTCCGAATGTTTGCAGAACTGCTAGGACACTTTTCCAGGCTTGTCTGAGCTGGTTTTGCCCTCCTCAGACTGCAATCCATTTGGCTAATGAAGCTGGCAGGATCCCCTGGTGTGTTTGGTACTCGCAGCCTCTTTGAAGCAGGGAACAGTGTGTTGCCACGCCAAGGAAGCTTGCTTGGAGCTGGGAACTGAGGAAGGTCCAAGTCAGAGGGCAAAAACCCCCACCTGCGTATGGACACTTTCCCCTGGAAATACAACTCTGGGAATTTAGACTTGAGATTTAATGTCGCAGAAGAAAAGCTGATGCTTTGAGACTATGCTGCTTTTGAGATTAAAAGCTTTAAAAGTGGTTTGTTTGTTAGTTTTTCCAGGAGTGAAAGAAAATGTCCAAGTCAGAAGCCCTCTGTCCAGCTAGCTTTACACCTTTGACATGAAAACAGACAGGCAGGAGCTATTGCTTTGTTTTAATGCCCATGTTATAGGACTGTAAAGCCCAGAAGAGTGCCATGCAGTTACACAACCTGGCATCTCACATAAACAGTTTCAGGTTTCTAAACTGGAGTCGCTCTTCTGCCTCCATCTCTCCTGCATCTTCTGCAGTAAACATATGCATAGTTGAGCAGGCCTGACGCCAAGGTGGGGCTGTCCCGGCACCAGTGCCTCAGAGGAACACAGCACTGACACCACCACCTTCGGTGGGTTTATAACCGCACTGAACATGGCTCTACGCATTAAGGAAACGGGGGGTATGATACAAGGTTGGTCATGAGTAGACAGCAGGAACCACAGGGACCAGCCTGACATCTACCCCAACGAGAACCTCCATCAGCAGAAGGGTGGTCAGCAGGGACAGGGAGGAGATTGTCCCTCTCTACTCTGCCCTCGTGAGGCCCCATCTGGAGTCCTGTGTCCAGAGCTGGAGCCCCCAATACAAGAAAGATGTGGAACTGTTGGAGAGGGTTCAGAGGAGCCACGAAGATGCTCAGAGGGCTGGAGCACCTGCCCTACAAAGAGAGGCTGAGGGAGCTGGGCTTGTTCAGCCTGGAGAAGAGAAGGCTGGGGGGGACCTCATTGCAGCCCCCCAGTCCCTGAAGGGAGCATACAAACAGGAGGGGATTCAACTTTTTAAAAGGGTAGGCAACGGCAGGACAAGGAAGATGGATTAAAACGAAAGGAAGGTTTAGATTGGATATTAGGGGGAAGTTTTTTACAGAAAGAGTGGCGAGGGGCTGGAACAGGCTGCCCAGAGAGGGGGTGGATGCCCCATCCCCGGAGGTGTTCAAGGCCAGGTTGGATGGGGCCCTGGGCAACCTTGTGTAGCTCCAGGCCTGAGGTTGGTGTCCCTGCCTGTGGCAGGGGGGTTGGAGCTTTATGATCCTTGGGGCCCTTCCAACCCTTGCCATTCTATGATTCTATGATAAGCCAGCAATGCGCACTCACAGCCCAGAAAGCCAACCATCTTCTGGGCTGCATCAAAAGCGGTGTGGCCAGCAGGTTGAGGGAGGGGATTACTTTGCTCAGTAAGAGGAGTTGGACTCAGTGGTCCTTAAGGGTCCCTTCCAACTCAGTATATTCTGTGATTCTGCCCCGCTGTACTACTTATCCAGCTCTGGGGTCCCCAATACCAGAGGGACGTGGACCTGGTGGAGCGAGTCCAGATGTGGGCACAAAGATGATTGGAGGGCTGGAGCACCTCTGCTATGAGGATAGACAGAGAGTTGGGCTTGTTCACCCTGGAGAAGGTTCTGAGGACACCTTATAGCAGCCTTCCAGTACCTAAAAGAGCTACAGGAAAGCTGGAGAGGAGCTTGCAGGGGCATGGAGTGATAGGACAAGGGGCAATGGCCTTAAGCTGAAGGAGGGGAGATTTAGATTAGATATGATAAAGAAATCCTTCCTTGTGAGGGTGCTGAGGCCCTGGCACAGGGTGCCCAGAGAAGCTGTGGCTGCCCCTGGATTCCTGGCAGGGTTTGAGGCCAGGTTAGATGGGGCTTTGGGCAGCCTGGACTAGTGGAGGGTGTCTCTGCCTGTGGCAGGGGGATGGGACTAGATGGGCTTTGAGGTCCCTTCCCACCCAAACGGTTCTAACTTGCAGAAGGTAGTCTCAATCCACAGGTCGCTGCAATGAATGACAGTACCGTGAAGCAGGCTGTCTCCCTGTCCTTCCCCAGTCTCTGCTAGCTCGGAAGAAACTACAGCTCTCACTACAGCTTGCCCTGCTAGCAGCAGGACAGGGCTCTCCTGGTGCTTCACGCTGCGGAGTCATGCCCTGCTGTGAGGAGCAGCAGGATTTTGGCGCGGGCTGGGCATCAGCGTTGGCACCAGAAGAGCCCCGCTGACTCCAGCAGCAGCAGAACAGCAGTGTGCAGGCAGCGAGGTGCAATGCTGTAAAGCCCTAGGACAAGTCCCATCACAAGGGCATTTGGCAAGTGCCTTCGCTGCGTTTGGCGGCAGCTCAGAAAACGGAACCCTGCTAGCTCGTGCTTTGAAGGGAACGCCTCTCTCCTCGCCACCCCATTTCTCTAAGTTATTCTTTCTTACCCTGTCAGAATAGATGCCAGAGTTGGAAGCTCTCACTCCGTGAGGAGGCTGGAGTAGGGAAGAGTAGTACCTCACGCTTGTTTTGTTCTTTGGCTCCCTTGAAACTTCACTGGACACTGCCAGAGACAGGAGCCCGGGCTTGTTTAACCTTTCATCAGAGTCAGTACAGCAAGGCTTTGCCTCCACTTTCTGGCTGGCACGAAAGGGAAAATAAAAACAAATAGAAGGATTTGCACCGTGGTGAGGTCACCATCACGAAAATCCCATTGTGAGCCAGAGTTAACACAAGTGGGAAAGGCTGACATGGCTGCACTGGGGAGTATTTGTACAGACCAACTTGGGGCACATCCTGCATACCCCAAGCGCCTGAGGGAGCAGCTGTGACTAGCAGGGGTACAACGCCTGTACATCCTGGCTCTTCCTACCCAGACATTCTCAGGTGCACCAGGTCCCTCCTACTTATCAGTGTTCCACAGAAGGCAGTCCCTTAAGCAAACTGCCTCCGTTTAGAGAATGGCACAGGCAGGCTGCCTGGGGGTAATGTACACTGCAAATCCATCAATCAGGCAAAGCTGCCGGCACACCTCTACCTAACCATTCCACAGCACACACCATTAGTCTCTCCCATGCTTACGTTTGGATAGGAAAAATGCCACAGTCAAGAAGTTTGCAGAGGATAAGGAAAACCAAACCACTAAGCAGCCTGTTCAGATGCAGAGAGGCCTTACCATGAAGGAGGACTGCATCTGAAAGTGGGAAAAGCAGAAATTTAAAGACACCAGGCGTGTTGGGAACTGAGGGGACACATGCCAAGGCGGCGTGTTTTGTCTCCAAGAGGAATCACACACTAACGCGTTTCACAGGGGTTTGGGGTGAAGGGGCGCAGCGGCACATGGGTATGCACTGTCAGGAAAGCTGCGGAAAGGAGCAGGCAGCAACCCAGACTGGACAGGCTCTGGAGAGCAAGGAGAAGCAGTAGGCAGTTTGGAAGCGCTGTCCTTGGGCGTGCTGTCCCTTGAGTCCCCCAGCCTCCAAACCTCTGCTCAGGCAGGCTGCTGCCTCTCTTCAAAATCTCCAGGGAGCGTCTTCTCATGGGAAGCATCACAAGAAGGCTTCTGCAAAACAACTGGCTGTTAACAAACCACTCAATCTCAGAGCATCAGCACGAAGGACTGAGTTCTGGGGCAGTTTAACCCTGGTACTGGCTAATGAGCAGGTCTGGCTCAGAGGAGGTGCCCACCAAACATGCACCTGGCTGATCACCAGCCCTTGGTTTCCCTTGACCGGTGTAATGGCACAGCAGCAATGGCATTCCTGCAAAGGTGGGACTAGAGGGCCACTGGAAGAAGTGATGAGAATTTTCTTAATACAAAACAGCATCCCTCAATTTCAGTGAGGTGACAGGCTCTTCTGATGACACAGAGATTAATCGTGAAGATAGTTGAGCACATCAGGGCTAAAATTTCATTTCAAGAATGACTGGAAAGAGAGTAATTCTTTTCACGTTTGTTTAACACTGACAGCAATTCATTTTTCCAAGAGCGCTTTGCCAAATCCCAGAGCAATTACTGGAGGCTACCATACAAACGTAGGAGCAGGCACCAACCGCTCACACGCCGGTATAGCTGAAAGCAGCAGACACGCACTTATCCATCAGTAAGACATCGACTCTTTCAAAGCCGTACCTCCTCCTGTGGCTCCTCACAGCAGGCACTGGGGTTGCCTTGATCCATTAGCTCTCCTGCCTTCCCAGGCTCTCAACGCTTGTTTTTAAGTCAAACGCAGTGACTAGGAATGATGCTTTAGAAGTTCTCGACGGCGGGCAAGCCCTCTGTCTCTCTGCAGAAGGGATGTGGCAAGGCAATGACCTGCCTGCCTGTGAGCAGCCAGGGCTGTCCAGCTGCCAGTGAAGTCCTGGGTACAGTCCGAGAGCATCAGCTGGGATGCCAGCGTTAGTGCCAGGGCTTGGCTTTCGCCACGTGCTTATTTGCCAACTACAGGCTGGGCTCGCATCACCAGTCCTGTAACCACAGACCATCCATAATCAAAAGGAAGCAATAGATTTGGGCAACTTCTATGCTAAGACTGCAAGCCAAAAGCGCTGATTCCTGAGCTGTTTTCCAGTGTCTCAACCCGCCAGCCTTGTCTATCCTTCAGGTGTCTTTTCAGAGGGGATGTCCTTCCCCGCTGTGCTAGCATAGGTGGGGGCTCACTCGCACCCATACCACCATCTGCCTCATCACCATCATCACAGGCAAGTAGATTTTATCCTAGGATTTCCTTAGCAAGCAAATAACCAACAGCAAACATGCGTTTACTTTTTGCTGTACTAGGTATGCCAAGAAAGACTACTGGCTCTGTTCAAGTTGTTTGCTCTGCTGTGGAGTCCCCTTCAACTCTGGGACATTTCCCCATGGATAAATACACGTTAAGTTATTAGTGCCTACACAGCACCACGAGACGATCTCACAGCTTCTCTTAGGCTTCATCAGTGCTCCTTTAGATAAGCAACAAGATCCCTTATGCTTAGAAGGGGGAGTTAAGAGGCCATTGAAAAATCAAGTGTTAATCAGAGCAAATTTATCATAATAAATAAGCACTCATGGTCATGAAAAATGAACCACAAACTGGCTCTCTGTTGCAGATTCAGAGTGAAGGAGGAATCTAGTCAGATTTGTACCACTGCTTCCTCACTATATAAATAGCTGCAATTGGTGTGCTAAAAATAAACCAGCTAAATATTTAAGGCCCACTGCTACTTAACTTACTGTCTGGGCTTGCTTACTGTTGTGTAAATCAGGAGTAACATCACAGATCTCAATGAATTTGCACCAGAAGGCTTAGCTGAAGTCAGAGGGAGGTGTTTCCAGTAATCACAAGCATGTCTCCCTCCCGACACTTTCCTGGCGGCTGAGCAAGCTCCCCTTCCTTCTGACCCCCAGCTCCCTTTGATTGCGCTGGGAAAACAAATACTGGATTAAACACTGAGAGAGCTGTGCAAATCGAAGGCCATGGAAGAAGGAGAAAGCTGTTTTCCTCAGAGGGGGGTACCTAAAGACACAGATTTCGCCCATCTCTGGTACATCTGACCACCCCCATCAGTGACGTAACGGGGAAGATGGGTTATGGCACGCTGAGTGCCAAAACCGTGGCGAGCTAGAAAGAGCATCTTGCACTTCGATTAAATAGGCAAAAGTTTGAGATAAGACAGAATAATGAAAAAAATATGGTCCTCCTGCCTAATCAGTAAGAGAGGACACAGGTAACCTTCCAAAAATAATTTCCTTTGTTCATTCTGAAGCTTAGCCCAAGTGAGGATTGCAAAAAATACCTCCTGTCTAGAGCAGTTTAAGAGAAAGAAATATTCCTGGTAGAGCAGCATCGAACTCAGTATCTATACATGTCAGATAAAACAGTGATTACCATAAAGCTGCTGTAAAAATAAGCAGTTATACTTTTCTTTTGCAGATAATTTTTCTCCCCCCAAAATAACTCTGTATTTTGCCTGTGAAATACTTCAGACTAATGCACTCCTGGAAAAAAAAAACCAAACCAACAGTTGGAGATGAACAAAATAGTCTCAAATGGCTCTTCTGTCTAATTTTAACTCTAAGAGACCATTTTACATCAAATAAAAAGACAACATAATGTACCTGATAATAAATCACATTATTTGTGAGGGCACTTTACGGAACAGGAATTATTTGCGTTACCAGAATAAACATTCAACAGACTCTACCAAAACATGTGAAACTATTTAAAAGGAAATTCAGCAGCTCTCCATCCTGAATAAACCAATGGGGAAAAAAAAAAAGAAAAGAGAAAGAACAAAAGAACTGTGCATAAGCACATATAGATATTGTGTTGTTCTGATTACATGGGAAAACGACAGGCACAAAGGCTGCCTGTTCTGCTATTTTTTTTTTCCTTGCTTTTCCAGGAAACCAAGTATTAAGTACCTGGCTTTACAAACCTCCTCCAGCCGTTGATCCCACTTCCTTTGACGTTCACCTCCTACAAATGACACAATCCAACACCCACGTGCCAGCTCTATGAAAGCAAGAATGCCACAGCTCCAACAAACCCCCATCCGCTCGGGGCTGGCCAAAGAAAGATAACACACCCTGTAACTCTGCAAACAAATTATGCCCGTTGCTGATGCCAGGCAGGGGAAGGGAGAGCAAAGGGGGGAAAGTCAGAGGAAGCATCCAGAGCACATGTTGAGATTTTAATGGCGCAGCTGGAAATTAAAAGCCTCTATTAGCTCAAATCAGAAAGTAAAGGGTGGGCTGCAGATGAATGATGAGCATCACCTTGTAGGGTGAGTGACTGTCCCCAGCCTGGGCTTGTGGATGCTGCAAGGGAGATGGGCTGTCTGCAGTACCAATAGGGCTTAGGTGGGCAAGGCTTTGAGGAGCACAGAGGACCTCTCTGTCAGTGCCTCATGCAGCTCCAGCCCGCTTCTGTGGCAGCATGGGCCATGTAAGTGACAGTAAGTAGCTGGGTACTTTGCAGAAGACAAAGGGTTCAGCAGCACAAAGAGGATTTGGTATTACACCTAATGTTGCAGTCAGCTTTTCAGCAGCTAGACAAGGGCACTGCAGATGATGTTAAGGAGTGCTTCAGGGGCTGGAGTATGTTGGGTGGCAGAACCCAGAGCTCTGAAAGCCCAGGAGGAAAGCGCACGCTGCAGACATGGCCCTGCGCTGCTCGCCTGCTGCCTTCCTGATCACCCAGTGAATCTGTTGAAAGCACAGAGCTTGACAGCCCTGCGTGCTGCATCCCAGCAATGTGCCCTGTTCCCAGCACTGCCAGCAGTGATGCTTGCCACAGCGAGGGCTTCCCCTGAGCTTGGCCAGCCAAAAGCTGGTCTAACTCGACTCTCCCCAGCTTACCAGACCTGAAAAGGGCAGAGCTTCCACAGGCTGAGCTGCACCTGCAAGCAACAACCCACTTCTGTGATTGTATTTGTAAGCAAACAGTTAAAAATACTGCCTTGAGCTGGTAGCCTGAGCCTCGGCCTAAGCACCACCACTGCTTAGGAAGTCAAACAAACATACAGGAAGCAAGGAAAATGCCGCATAATTACTCACAGCCGCCCTGGAAGGAGAGTTGTAGTGAAAGCACCAAGTCCTTTTTATTAAAGGATTTCTTATTGTGGTAGAGTGCTGCCTAATCACTGCTGTATCCCGCTTGAGCGAGTGTGTTCTCCTCGGAAATCAAGAAAAGGTTTCGAATTGTTTTTGACAGAGCGCGGTCCCCTAAAGCTACATTCTCCATCTGATTCATGCTGACTGACTGTAACCCTGCGACAGTTATTGAAAGTTAATTAGCGGTGAAGTGCAAAGAGCTCTAGGAATGAAAATACAAGCGAGAACTGAGCGTGGAGTGTCTCTTTCCCAGAAAAAAACACCATCGAGAAGATTAACGTAACCGAGAAAAACCCTGGAAATCAACGATGCAAAAGGGATTCCTCCAGTAACTTGGCTGTGATGGTCCCCCTCCTGTTTAGACACGCAACTGAGAGGTATCCCATTTCTAAGGGCTTATTAGGGAAGCAGGTGAACCCAAAATCCAGCATATTATTTCCTCACATTCACTAAAACGCCTGAAAAGTTATATAAAGACAACACCCAAATTACATAAAAAGACAAAGATACGAATCAGTCGCTGCTTCCTTTGGAGACTAGAGTTTGTCAGATGTTGCACGCACCAGCAAATCCCAACTATTTTTGCCCTTATTCTCCACTTCCTTGGTACTTGCGAGCAGCAATCCGGGTATGTGCGCGCCCAGCCAGCGCGGAGCTGGCGTAGGAGGCGAGGCGCGGCGCAGCCCCACACCACCCACTCCCCACAGACGTAAGCGCCAAGGCAAGGTGCGAGGCAGTGGGCAGCCCCGCTTCAGGTGTTAAAAAAGCCCATCCCAGCACCGCTGGGAATTGGATCTGGCCCCTGAGCAGTCAAAAATAAACCCGAAGGCAACCTTCCCCCCGGGAAACAGCACAGGTTTCAGGGTGAGGGACACGTGTTGTAGGAGAGCGAGTCGGTTGGGAAGGCCAAATGTAGGGTGCAGTATAAAAGCAGATGCCGGCGATGGGAAAATCATGTTTATTGACTGTCACAGAAAGGAGCCACATCCCTTCGCGGCCCCGAGGGCTGCCCGTGGCCCCGCAGTGGCTAGCAGCTGCGGGCAGCGACCGAGCTCAGCCGAGCCGAGCCTTTGGCCTCCCAGGAGAACCAGGCGCCCGGCTCCCAACTCCTCTCGAGGCTGCCGCGGGAGCACACAACAGCCGCGGCGGCCAGCCCCATCCCGTGGGAGCGCGTACCGCCGCTCAGAGCCCTGCTCCGGGCGGGCACCAGGCCTCCGTAACGCCCGCGTTCAGCCGCTCGGTGGCCGGGCCCGGCCCTTCCCTCCCCTCGGGCTGGCTGGGGACGGCACAGGCGACTATTAACCGCACTCCGTCCAGCCGGGTGCTGCCGTGCGGAAAGTCTGGAAGCGCGGCAGCCCGCACACGCGAGCCTGCGGTTCCGGGCCGGTTCGCGCCCCGTCCGTAGCCGCATGAAGCCCATCTACCGAGCCGCTGTGTTCACATCGCCAAGCCGCTGGCCGGGAGCGCGGCCCCGAGAGGGCAGAAGGGCTCCGGGCGACCGCACCGCCCCTTCCCCGCACAGGGCCCGCCCTTGCCGCGGCCGGTAGGGGCGAGGCCGGAGCCGCCGGCGGCCACATGGCTCCGGCGCGGCCGCCCCCCCGCGGGCAGCGCCTCCGAGCCCGGCCGGGGCTGGGGCTGCTGCTCCTGGCGCTGGCCGGGGCGGCCGGGGGCAGCGGGGAGGCGCCGGCAGCAGGTACTGGCCTTCACCTCCCGCCCCCGAGGGGCCTCCGCGGGGCCGGGGGAGCTCCGGCGGCGGGGCAGAGCGGGCCGCGGGCGGGGCGGCGGCGGTCTCGGGCGGTCTGGGAGGGGGACGGGCGGGGGGCGTGATTCCCTTTCCTTGTCTGGATGGTCGCAGGCCGGGGGAAGCAAGGGGACCTCCCCCGGCTCTCCCCGAGTGTCCGTCTCCCAAGTACAGCGCGCCCCGCCGCCTCCTCCTGCCTCTGTCCAAAATGGCGCTGCCCTGCGGGGCGGCCAGAGCCGCCGCCTGCCCGCCCGGGAGCTGAAGTGGTTTCTGGGGCCAGACGCATCTTCGGGGCGACTCTGCTGTTTTCTCCCGCCTGCCCCAGCGCAGTTCATTTTCCCCAGGGCCGCCCGTGGTACCGCGCGGGGCGGGCAGGCGCCGGGGGGCTGGCCCGGTACTTCGGGAGTGGCAGGGGCAGAGGCCGGGGGAAACTGACTCGGGGTGTTTCTTACTCCCTCCGCCTTGCTCATGAGCTCGGCTCTGGGGAAGCAGGTGCAGGGCAGGTCAGTCATTCCGAGGTGACTAGCCCTCAGGGTTGTTCGCCGCCGCAGCGGCAATGCAATGCCTACCTCGAGAAACCGCGGCCTCCCTGCTTGCCTGGATGTCCCGTCCCCCAGCTCCCCCAGTCTCGGGCATCCTCCGGGTTCTACAGCAGGTGCCAATTCTCTTCACCACTCTTAACCCTAAAACTCCAGAGTTGCCCGCTCTGCGCTCTCCCTCTCTGTGGTAGCTAAAATCCTCCTCCCTCTTGGTTACCTGGTCAGAAGCATCTTCCCTGTTGGAACATGAATTTTTCACTCTATGGAGCCGATGGCATGTTTGAAGCAAACTATTTTCCTCAAAAAAATGTCCCAATGGGCTATGGAAATATTTGCTAGCGTTGTAGATGGAGGATGTCACCACTGTGGCTGGATAGCTTTTGCAGGGCACCAGAAAGCCCTACTGCACCCTGCAGGGAAGGTGTGAGTGCCTTCGGTTGTGCTTTGGGCCGCTGTTGCTGTTTCCTATCACCAGATTGCCCTGGGCAGTGCCCAGCCTCGCCCGCTTGCTGCATCAGCCAGCAGTGCTTCTCAGAGGGAGAGAAGTTTTGCCACAGCTTCATCTGATGACTTCTCTAGAAGTGCCTGTCCAGAGAGGTACACCCAGCCCTTGCCTCTAGGGTTGTGCCTCCTCCCGATGGATTTGCCATGGATGAAGATTCAGCAGATGGTTAATTTTTCCCAACAAAAATGCCCAGGTGTTGAGTTTAAACCCATTTACTTCAGCTGGACCATCTGTGGACACTTCTAATTCTGGAGTGACTTAATAAAACTTATCCATGAGCATCCACACAGGTATTTTTCATTGGCTTAATTAAATTGGTTAAAAAATAATTTAGCCTAAATTAATTTTCCTTACAGAGACAGGGCAGGTTTTTACCTGCAAACAGTATCTCCTTGTCCAGATAGAGGCTGTTTTGCACACATTTACTGTGCTGTTCTGAGTGCATGACAGTGTTTTAGCAGTTATTACCGAGCTTGGCTTAGACCTACATTTTCTATCCAGTGAGCCAGATGATTCCCTCTGTTCAGATCTGTAATTATTTCCTTTATTCTCTTTAATTATGTTCCTGGAACACTGCGGTAATGCACTGTAGGGTATATTTTACACATGTACGGATCGGAATGTATGTTACGCTTCAAAGTTTGCCCCATAAATCTTGTAGGTGCGTTTCTGCTCAAAAGGGCAATTTATTTCCGAAGATCCTGGGGGGTCACCAACACTTCAGGGCAGTTAAGACCAATTAACATCCCTAATTAAAGGACTTGCGCAAGCTGTTGCTGCGGTTGCCATATTACATGTCACGGCCGGACTACGTCAGGAGACTTTGTTTTAAAGAGGAGAGTTGTGCTTAACACTGGAAGCGTTTCTGAGGGAGAGGAGTGCGACGCCTGCGCTCAGCAGCTGTGTCATGTGCTAAATGACTACTTTAACATGTAAGCCTGTTTACCTGCTCCGACTCCTACAGTTGCGTTCACCATTGGTACAACCGCCGACTCCAGTGGAGTTACACCCACTCGTGCCAGCAGGGAATTTGGCCCAGAGGCCCTGTTCCAGTGCCATCAAAACACTGATACTAACGCCAAGCTTTTATATATTGCATTACAAAAAAAAAAACACCTCCCCCGGATTAATTTTCTTTTTCTCCCCAAAGGTGTTGCACTTTACTTTGGAGCCTAAATGACTTGGTTAGAAGTCTTAAGTCGAAGTTTCATCTAAATTGTATTGAACGTGCTACCCTGCAGCACAGGGGTTTACATTTGATTATCTGCAAATTGTGAGTCTCTGGGCATATACAACAAGGACATGAAGGAAGATGATACATTTGTATTTGACAGATGCTTAGTTAACTTCTCTGCTCTCCCCCCAGGTAGAAACTGCAGCTTTTTGCAGGAGATGGATGTGATCCAGAAACGGGACGAAAGCTGTTACTGCTACGTGCAAAACAGAACCATTCGCTTACAGTACGTGTGGTCGACTCTCCGGGTAAGGGCCCTGTTGGGTATTGTTGAGATGCTCTGCACATTTCACCTGAGCTTTGGCCCCAGCAAAGGGGTGGAACGGTCAGCAGCATCAAAGCAGTATCTCTGGGTTACATAGAGGTGGGACCGCAATAAAAATGCAGCGCTGTGATCTCCACCTTGGATGCAGAGATGTTTGGTCTCTCTTCGTTAGAAGGATGGCAGCCAAGCGGAGAGGACGATGCCACACAAACATTAGCTTAGTGTTGCCTATCATTTGGTTGCACAGCTTCACCACTGATGGACCATTGTTAACCTCTGCAACAAACATTTTTGCCAAACACCTTTATAAAGCTTTTAAATGTGAGGATAAAATGCGGTCCTGCGCCTCGCTTGCTGTAGCGTTCCACACCACAGTACATGAACCAAAGGTGTGTCAGATTGTGACACCAAAACCAGCAGTAGCAGTGCATCTCTGGTTTTCTGAGTAACAGAGGATCATCTTAGAAGAAACGTGTTTAGAGTTTAGCTTGAAACAATATACAAATCCCTTAACAGTGGAAGCAATAATAGCTAAAGGAACAAGCTTTCTGTGTGGCTCTTGTTGTGGTTGTTCTTCCCGGGGAAGTATGTCATGGGACAAGGGAAGGAAACAGTTTCACTTCATCTCTGTTGGAGGAATTTCCTCTCAGACCTAAGGAAGTGGAACACCTCTTTGTCTGGCTCCTGGGACTTTTCCCCAGGAACATGCTGCGGGTGTTTCTGTGAATGGCATCAGACTTCAGGAGGTGGAAACCCCACAGCAGTCACACAAGCTTTCTTAGAGTAAATGTTTAAAAGCAGGAAGCTCCAATTCTTCCCACAACAAATCGCTTGCTGATGTGTTGTCTCTTCCCCCAGTAGAAGCCTGTTTTATTACCTTCTGCATCACTTGTTTATAGATGGGTCATTGTTAATTGGCCCTGATCAAGGGCTCACAATGTATCACAGTCTGCAGGAAGATCATCCCATATCAGAAGATGGACAAGATCAGTTACCAGTTTGGTGGGGTAGGGTGCTAGGAACTAACAAGAAACTCCCAAATACCCAACAGGAATTGTATTTAAATTTCTGGTTATCTTTCATTTTCCTTACCCCTCTTCCGTCCCTAAAGTGAAGATTGCATATTAACTATAAGAAAAGCAAGCCCCATATTTTTACTGGGGAAGCATATGAACATCCACAGAAGAAACTGGTCAGTCAGATATGACTGGTCTTGTCAGAAATTTGTGTGTGGGCCAGTGTTGTGGTAAAACCAAACCCACCGAGCTTACGGACAGACTGAGAACTTGGCTGACATTGAGTTCTCTGAATCACCTTGCCAAGGCCTAAACAATTAATCTTTGTGCAATACTAATCACCCAATAGTAAACAATGAAGAACTCCACTAGCATTTTATTCTTTAGCTCCCTACACTCGATTTGCATTATCACATACAAAGTTTATGTGCTATATAGTGGAGACCCGAGGCCGCAGTGATCCTGAGCCACTGCTTCGTGTGTTCTGTTCTTGTTTCCAGGTTAAAGTGAGCAGCAGAGAAACGTTCAGGTTTGAGCCTCTTTCAGAAAAAAGCAACTGTCGTAATTCTGAAACTGTTTTTGAGTTTGCTGCATGTGCTGTTCAAATCTTTTGGAAACCTGAGACATCGACAGAAGCTTCCATAAGCATAAAGCAATATGGAGAGGACATTTGTTTCAACGTGCAGCCCTTCAGAACTGAACCCTACACTGTGAGCGTGAAGCGAGAAAGTAAGTAGAAACGCTTTTGGTTTAGATTACAGACAGATTGGTATTGCCAGTGTTACTGAATGTACCACCTCTTCTGTAAGAAGCTTGGGACTTTGCTGTTGATGTTTTATATAATCACCATTTCAGTTTGAATTAGTCTAAAGTCCATTTCTATTTTTTTTCTCCCCTTTTTTAGTGCTAGATGGAAAACTCTTGTTTTTGTTTGTAGCTGGAATTTTTCTGTTCCATTTTGCAAACAGCCTGAGCAGGTGAGTACTGTCTGCTGGGTTTTGAACTTCTTTCCCAAAGCCTCAGCATCTTTGGTCTGCCTTCTGAGCTAAAGAGGCGGTTCTTTGGGAAAGCAAATTAAGGAAACTGGACGTACATTTAAAACTTCATACCGATTGTCTTTGGACAGATTGTGACATACCTTGGAGTGCTGCACTCTGTCAGCCACTTACCTGTGTCAGGGTCCTTGTATCCAAGCGTCCTGCACTGGGTAACACCAAGACAGTCCGCAGCATGCGAGTGTGTGGATCCAGATAAAATCTCTCTCCTGCTTGTAGACCAGTGAGGTTGGCTGAACGCAGAATAATGTTGCACATATGATAAATGATACCTTCCCACCACGAGAAGTGCTTAGGGTGAGGTCACCTGGGGCCTCTCTGGGCCAGCCTTTCCCCATGTTTTGCATAGCGTGTCAGGGAGGATACTTACTGGTGTAGCAAAACATGCATCCCCTGACTTCAAAGAAAAATGAGTCACAAATTAATTGTCAGGAGGCACCTCGAAAACAAGAAAAGCAGCAACAGGTTTTATAGAGTTAGGTCTGAGTTAAAAAGCCAGTCTTGATAAATGCATAAACTTAGAAAAAACCCCCAACTTGTAGGTTTGTGGAAGACGTTTTACATTTTAAATTAAAAACCAAAACAAACCCACCAGTTTTTCTAGCAGTACAGAAACATATCGGTACGTAGAAGAAAATGAAGTGACTTGAAAGCAGAAGGTCAATGAAATCAGAAATAGTGTGTGAGCTTTAAAAAACCCTCAACACAATCTCCTAGCCTGTAACATCTCCAGTGACCTCAGGTATCTCTTGGGAATTTTTCCTCACATGGATTTACTCTCTAAAGGGGGTCCGTTAACCATGAAACTCTGACTCGCAGCTGTGGTAAGTTCCTACTGAAGATCACTGCTGTTTTTACAAATGTTGGCGTCTTAACCAATTACAAATTACACTTCTCACTGTATTCTCTCTTGTTCTCTTACAGGAGTACCAAGTTCTTTTACCTTTCTGGAGTAATACTGGGTGTTCTTGCTCTGCTAGTCTTTGTCCTGTTGACATTTAAAAGGTTTATTCCAAGGGTAAATCTACATTTATAAAATATAATCATCAACATCATAATATAGGAAGCGAAGAGTACAGAGCCAGATTCTGATCTTGCTCTGGTTTTGTATCCAGGTAACCCCACTGAAACAACTGCAGGATTACTTGCATCAAGTAAATACAATGGGTCAGAATCAGGGTCTAGTTAGCTTTTTTGAATTTAAGGCAGACAGGAGATTGTTGATATACAGGTTTACTTCTGAACCTATGAATCGATCTGTATAAATCTGTAGCTGTAGTGGCAACTGGGACAGGTCTCCCATTCACCAGAGACAGTTCATTGCAAGGTAGGATGTGAATTTCCCCCTCAGTTTTACGAAGTCAATGCATTCCCACAATATTGCCAACACACACTGACCGGAAAAGCACTGCAGTAGGCTTACACCATGGTTACACCATGCTTACACTGGGACACGATACACAAACACAGAGAAGCAGCCACTCCACTTAGAACTGATGCCGTTCGGTGGCAGCGTGCAGAGTATTGTGCAGTGAAGTCCCAACAGATCAGAAGCCTTGTAGATCTACTGAATACCCCATCTGGTTTTAAGCCTGTGAGTTCCCTTGCACACAATGGTCCTGATTCTGACTTGACTTGACTGGTTTTTTAAGTTGGGTTTTTTTTCCACGTTTCCAGCACAGCACCTTCTGGATCTTAATGAGTGGCTGCTGGATGTCCTCTCTCTATTTTATTTACTGCTTCAAAGAGAATATGCAGTGGTTGTGGTCCGAACACAGAAGCTACTTGTTGGGTAAGAAAATGACCAAAAAATGTGCTGCAGATTTTGGTTTAATTTAGTGGGTAGATCAATAACTGCCCATAATCAAGATCAAGTGACTCATTTATGAAGTCCTTTTTTCTCCTAAGCCACAGGCATTGCAATATTCCAAAGGTTCCTAATCCACTCTAATGAACATTTCCTCGCATTGGATTTTGATAGAGTGGCTCAGTAGCAGCTGTCAGAGCAGATTTTGCCTGTGTTATTTGTGCATTGGTTTGCCATTGGATACTTTCCCTGTAATGGAAAAGGGGTGGTTATGCTGGTTTGCATTTTGCCAGGCCTGGGAAGTGGATGCATTAATTGCTAACTGGATGTGGCTGCAGGAGCTGACCGATGCGGTGATCCGGCACCTGCCTCCACATTCTCCCATGGGCAGAATTCACGTGCAGCTCCATAGCACCAGCCAAAGGCTGGGAAGTTTCCATGGTTGGTGTGCATCTTGTTCTCCATGTTATTTTCTGTCTCTGCAGGGTACTTTCTGGCTGTAGGAATTACCAGCTTTGCCGCTTGCTATCGGCACGGACCGCTCACCACGGAACTGAGCATAACCCTGTTCGCATGGACGCTACAGTTAACATCCTTTGTCTTGATCTATGGTGGTGTCACCATACCTCAAGTCGCATATGCAGTAATAGCAGTCAGCCTCTGTTCAAAAGGCCTGGGCTACCCTCTTGGTGCTGCTTGTCACATAGGCAGGTTTGTGTGTGCCTGTGGTCGTGCCTGTGTCCCTGCATCAGCAGGAAATGCTGGAGGCTGATAATGAAAAAACCCTTCAAATAATGATTTACACCTTCCTTGTACTAGTTTCCACTTGGCAGTTTTAAGCACAAATTTTGTTCTGTGAAGAAGTGGAGAAACATGACTGTGCTCTTGAGTACAAATGTAGCACCTTCTAGGCTGCAGCATATGGTAACCAAAACATTCCTGTTTGGTTGATTAGCCTGCAGCAGTGCTGCCTTGATCCACGTGTAGGGAGAGAATCTGCAGGTAACTTGTACTGAACCTTGGAGGATCAAATAGTGTACTGTCACTTAGGAAGCATATGTTGAAAAGGGATGGTCTTGTAAGGTTAGCATAGAGTTCAGAGACTGAAAACCCATGTGCTCAAAAATAATGCTTGCCACTGACTTTGGTTTTTCAAGGTTATTATCCTAGATGCACATGTCTACCTTTATTTGTGGCAACAGTCTCTCTGAGGAGAATGGTAAAAGGGCCTTTTTGTGTTTCAAAAGATGAAGCAGTAGCACCAAACTGAGATCATGATGCCAGATACACACTTCAGAGCAGCAGATGCATAAAAATAACCAGGAGTCTTGCATTATTTGTTAAGATCAATACTGATCACACAGAGCCAGCAAGATCATTTGACCTCAAGAAGGGCTGCAGTTCATTCCTGCTTTACAGGGAAATGAGGAGGAGAGTTGAATGCTGCAGGTTGGAGCAGGTGTTTTCATAGGGAGCTGAAGGTTTTATGGGCATCCAGCCCTTGCTTATCTTAACTCATCACAACATTTAAATTGAAAGCAGTCGACAGAAGGGAACAGAACATGGCACACTTTCTAATTGATATCTAATTATATTATACATTGCTACGCAGCAGCTAAAAAAACATCAGATTGTAAACATTTTGGCCTCAGACTACTCAGTTTTGTAATTTAAAGCAAGATTTAAGAGAAGCTATCTAGTAAACAACATGAACAACTCATAACAGACTTAAAGCATTGCTTATCTTTGAAGTTACATATGCAGACTGGGTTTTGATTCAGCCCATGTCTCTGCACAGACACATTTTGCATATTGCACCTAAAAATGGCTGAGCAAGAAGCCATCTATTTAATTCTGTGAGATTTCAGTCCGTGCATATACAATAAGGCCCTGATCTGAAGCTCATTAGACATCCTTCTGTGGAATTCTACAACTATGGTTAAGACCTAGGGTAAACAGGCTAGCAAATATTAGACACCTTGTCCAAAAATGTGAATGCAGCAATGTCACTCATCCTCTTAAAAGGATAAAGGTGATGAATGCATGTTAACAGCGGGCAGTAGAGAAAAAAGGGCAACAATAATTATGTGCCAGAAGAGTTTTTAGAAATACTAATTGTTTTCATTTCATTCTAGAAAAATGAAGAACCACTTCAAATCCAAAAAACTAGTGTTTAAACACCTTACTGAAGAGGAGTATCGGGAACAAGGTGAAACAGAAACTGTCAGAGCTCTGGAGGAGCTACGCTCATTCTGCAGGAACCCGGACTTCCCATCGTGGTTGGCTGTGTCCAAACTCCAGTTCCCACACAGGTAAGAAGATCTGGCTTCTCTAGCATGGGAGATGCTGTTACACAGCAGACCCAAAAGCTACTGCAGGCACTGTTCCTGCCAGATGTGTTTATATTGCATGCTGCCAGATGTGCAGGTAGCCTTATCTACTTGAGTAATCCCACTGAAGGTCACACCCACACCTCTCAAGGACATTACTTGGTGGTGGTGCTAAACCCCCTGTTTGTTCCTCTCTGACCATAAATTACTCTGGGAGTTTCCAGATGTTTGCAGCAAGCTCATGGTAATGGCCGCTTCCCTGAAAGCATACAGGCTTCCTGCAGTGTCTCTGCACAGCAACTCAGGTGGCCACCTAACTAGTGAAACACCCCTTCAGTTTGTAGAGCAGCACACTTCAACTGTACAGAATTAGGCCAGGCTGAACATACACGTTCAGATCTCACCTGCATTAAACTCTCCAACTACAAGCCTGCGCAGCCAAGAAATCCTATTACTTGCAGTATCCAAACCTGAGACTAAGAATACAGAGGAGAAAAAACAAATCAGTGCCTGCACCTAGGAAGTGTAATAGGAAGAACAGCTACTCCAGATACAGCTTAAGAGACGCTTAGGAGACAGATGAGTTAGGAAGGGAAGGGTCAGATGAGTGCAGCCAGAAAATAGCACACAATATAAAATTAATCGCAGCAGAAGTGTTGCTCCATCAAAATAAAACTTTGAGATCTCAGAAATAGTTTTTCACCTATTACTGAGCCACAAAGACTTAGCCCTTGCCACAGAACCAAGTATTGCAATTTCAAAGGTGCCCTAGTCGGCTTGGAATCAACACAAAGTTAAAATTAGTTTCAAAACCCTCATCCTCCTTTGCTGGGCACACTGACAGCCCCGCTGCCAGGTTTTATAGATTTATCATCTTATTTTCTAAGATACTTGCATTCTGTAGCATGACTGAAGAGATAAAAAGTGAAACCTCACTGCAGTATTGTAGAACAAAACCCCACCAAAACCACAGCCCATTGGAGACACACGCATTGTCCAGCCATCTCTCAGTGAAGGTAATTCCTACAAGTGGATCACTGTAAAAATAAAAGGTGAACCAACACAAGTCTGATTTAAAGCAGAGTATCCCTTCAAGCTTCCATTAAGCATCAGAAGGTAGTTCAACATGAGGCAGACCTGTAAAACACAGCCAGTCCGGTGCTGTTCCCCATTTAGACTAACAGCACTTCCAAGAAGAGCGAGGTGACAACGTTCATCTCACAGAAATGTGAAGCCTGAAATGTAAATTATTGATCAGTTTACCAGAGCTCCAGAATGTAGCTGCATTTCCTTTTTCTTACATTTCTCTGGTGCTGTCGACACTTACCAGGGTGTCAGAACTGCCGTCTGCTTCCACATGCCTGCCAGAAACCCTCAGCTCTGCGCGCTCTCTCGAGTGTAGTCGTCCACTGAAAGTAGGATTTGTGGCGAAGGGAAGTGTAGGGGCAGTGCTGAGTTCACGCTGTGTTCTGCCAGGTTGGCATTTAGCAGAGTAGCTGCAGAATTCCCAGTCTGCAACTCCAGGTTCACTAAAAGCAGGAATTCTTTGGCAAGACTGTAGCTCAGCTTGCCTAGAGTGCACACGCAGCACCAGAAGCGAGGTGATAGCACAACGGAGTGGGAATGCAGAAGTTCTCATCGTTTCTCCTTTCATTAGCAATGCCAGCTTACCTGAATTCTCACAGCCTTTGTCTCAAACGTGCTCCAGCTTTCAATACACCAATTTTTAGAAGGTACAGTGCCGTCTGTCCAGCTATGTGAAGGCTTGCTCTGGATTACCCTCTAAGTACTGACAGGATGTGAACGCAAAGTTAGATCTTCTTGCCTAGTTACAAGACCTTGCAGGTGGTCTCCAGAAGAGCAAAAGTTAAAGGCTGAGAACTGAAAAGAAGATGAGGCAGGCAAACAAGACTTTAGGGCTGTTGCCATCAGTTGCTATTTACTCTCTGTTGTTCAGCACTCCCTAGCTCACATTGCAGCTTCCCCTCCTCTGCACCGCCGGCGGTTGCATCCCTACACAGCCCTGCTTCACTGGCAGTGTCCCTGCGCTGAGAGGAGGTTCTTCTATTCCTCAGCTGATCACTTCTCCCTTTAAAAATCTGGCAGGTTTGCAGGTTTTGTTCTGGGATCCCCTCACGTCTCACCTGCAGAATCAAGGGCGCACGAGGAGGAATATGGCATTGGGAGCTTCTTCCTGGAAGAGCAGCTCTTTGAAATGAGGGCAGAATCCGAGCAAGGTGACCCAGCCACTTCCATCCATGAAGGAGAGGATGAGGAAGAGGAGGATGAAGATGAAACACGGAAACAGACTGCATTTCCATACGCTACTGAGTTGCTCTGAGCTTTGGGAAATAACCCAAAGAAAGGAGAGATGGAAAAAATTTGTCCTGGAAAGCAAGGATACAGACTGAGAACTCGTTGATTTCTTGTGGTTGCTGGTGGACAAACAAGGGGGATCTGAAAAAGCTGTTTCCTGCATCACCAATGTTGCCTGACGAGAGCAACAGAAGGAAACCATAGGGGCTGTGAAGAGGATTCTCAAGCTGCTGGTACTTAAACTGGGGAAGTAAACATTGCTTATTTGCAAAGTAAGTGCTGGCAGCCTGTCTCACCAGGATGCCTTGTTTTTCCAAGGATACTACCTCCAGAGAACAGAGAGCCTGTTTTGGCCCTCTTCTTTGTCAAGTCCTCTGTGCTGAGCACTAGAGGAAAGGGAAGCCATTATTAACACACTACCTGTACTAAGTACCCTATGCGTCAGCAATTTCAGTAATGTTATTAGTGTGCTGATAAACCGTTCGTATTGTCTGAGAGACTTTTCAGTGCTAAGGATAAGAGAGTTAACAGTCGATGGAGATTGATTTGCTCTTCTGGCTAGGCTTGCTCTCTGTTAGCTTCATTTTGCCTCTCTGCATTTGTTCTAAGCTCCCTCTTCTCACCCTCTGCTCGTGTGATTCTGTTCTTGGTCTCTGCTCTAGTTACACCGCACGTTGTTCTTTCCATGCCATTGTTTCTTCACATACTCTTCTTCTTCTTCTACAGGTCTTTCTCTGATGAACCTTTCTTCAGTCCTCTGCTTCTCCACCTCTTACAGCTGTGGATGATTTAGGAGAGGATTTCTATCCCCAAGTGTCTCTTTACTGTCACTTTCAATTTTACTGTCCCCATACCTCAGAGGGGTACTGCCCCCCCATTCCTGGCCTCTCAACAGCCCAGGCTACAGCTGTTCCAGCTGCTCGGAGGACCTGCTGTCAGCAGCGCCAGGGCGATGCTGTACCCATGTAATTGGGAATATAGGGAACCCACGTGTAGCTCCACTGTCCTCAGAGTATGCAGTAGTTTGCTCATTCAGTGAAGAGTGGAAAGTAATTCCCAGCAAAACAACAAGGGAGGGATACCTCGTTTCTATCAGCCCTCTTTCAGACTTGCCATAGGAGGTGCATGGGGAGGACAGGGAAAGAACAGGGAGAAGAGAGAGTGAAATGTTCTTCACCTTACGTATAGCACAATCTTAGGCCAGGGAGTAGATCGTGTCCTCTCAGCTCACGTACCTGCAGAGGTCATTTCTTCTGTTCTTTAGACTATCCCTCTATTCTTCTATCCTCACCTTGCTGTTTTCCTTTACTGCCTCCAAACTGCAGAAAACAAGAGACCATTAATTCTGTCACTGATTTTACAGACCCACCACCAGCGCGGGCGGCGTGAAGCAGTTGTTAGGCCCCTGGGGAAGGCTCCTCAGCCCAGCATAGATCTGGTTTCCAAGGGGCATTGTTTCAGTGATGCAGCATGACTTCAGTGGTGCACGCACAATTTTGGTTTCTTACTGTCCATTGCTGGACAAGGGATAAAAATGTATTGCTTCTAACAGTACTAAGAGGTGCTGCCATACCGTATTCCAGGAGCTCCTCTGCATAAAACAGGACTTGGAGTCAGTACCTAAAAGCCTTATTTACACAGGACTTTACTCCTTTGTATCGTGAAGTGATACTTAACACCCTTTTGTGCCATAAATGTACAAATACATATGCAGAATCTATAGCATGTTTGGCAGAGAAGCCCTGTCAAGCAGGTGATCCAAAATACACTCACTGGTAAGTCCACAACACTCAAAAATAGGAGAGTTCTGTTCAGGAAGGCCACTAACAGCAAGAGTCAGCCTCTAAGAGAGGCTGGTACTACCAAAGTCCCAGATAAATAGCCACCCACGCTCCAAAGGCAGGCTTCACAAGCCTGAAGCCAGCAGCATTAATTGTTGCAAGAACTGAGAAAAGCCTCATTATCTGCGATGGTTTGGGAGGAGGATGGAAACTGTCCCCCCAAACAGTGATTTCAGTAAACTAAACCTTTGTGTAGTCATAATGAAAATGAAGTATGTAGAATTATTACAGGTTGGTCAAAACAGGATACTTGAAGAGCTGTCTTGATGTTGATTGGTTTTTGTGTATTTTAAAATATACAGGGTTTTTTAGCATGCTGTGTAAAAACTCCTGTCTGCAGGATTTGAGGCCAAGGGGGAAGATTGAGATTGGTCCTAGCCTAAACCCACAGGCTTTCTGGATTTCCTTCCTTTACAGACGTAGTAATGATTATACTTCACTAAGTACATAGCGTGCATTTATGTGCAATAGCCCAGATTAAGATCTTTTTCCTAAGCAATATGTTAAACAGGGAAGTGTGTGTCCATCTGTCTCCCCCCCACCAAAACCAGGCAATTAAATTTTTCAGACACTGTCCTTCTACATTTACGGCAATATCAGGTACACCTACTCCAACAGGGGAAAAATACAAAGCACCAGCCCACACTGATGCAGTTCTGCAGGCCATCATTTGCCTGGGATGGGTGAACGCTAGGCAGGGCAGAGAATGAGTAGATACACCCAGGCAGAAGCACGGGGTGTATGAGGAAGATGACCAGTACTGTAGTGGATAGCTGACACTGACCTTGAAAATCCTCCCAAGGCTGTCCAACATTGGATGCATTTCGTAAAGAACCCCCACCAAGCCCCAACTGCTGCCATTTGAGCTCTTTGCCAACAGCGAGTTTACTCGCGCGGTGCTCCTGTGATACGTGGGGATTACGTAGGTTTACTGAAACACAACTGCTCAGTACTCTCCAGTGTTCAGCCAGAAAACCCGGGAACAGAAACTAAATGTTAAGCCACTGTCTTGCCCATTATAAAAGCCTTTCTTCCTCAACAAAGGACATTACCTTTATCTTGATTCATGGTCTTAAAAGTTAGAATTTGGTATTTATTTTGTATTCATGGTAGAGGTTGATAGACTTGATTCACTGTCTCGTAACATCAAGATTTTTTTAAATTAAAAGGATTTTTTCAACTATGTGGTTCTCCTCCCTTAAGCATTTACTCTTTTCAGAACACCAGGAGACACATCATGGAGGAGCCAAGCAAATGGGGTGTGTTTCTATCCCGAGGTTTTCTCCCTCGTTGCAGATCTAAGAAATGGTAACTCTCCATTAGCTGTGGTTGCTCCAAAACGCTGTCTCCCCTTGAGCTCAAACCCATCTCCCTGAAGGAACCTGCTGTTCCCATTCTCCGCTCAGGACAGATCCAAGCCACCACAAAGCCAAGCTCATCAGGCGACAAGCGAGGATCAGCAGTTACAAACAAAACTCCCTGTCATCACTTGTGCAGGCATGCGAGTTAAGTGGTTCAAACAGTGAAAACTGAATTCCACACCTAAGTTACAATAAATTCCAGGCACATGTGCCACCGTGTAGGGCAAAAGTAGTAGTGCAAATATACTTAGTTAACCAGCAATAGGCAGGGGAGGCACTTCCTTACAAGCTGATGCGACCCGTGCTCAGCCGCCCCCATCTCGAAACCGCTGTCACAAACTCGATCCAGTCCTGTCACATGCAGTGTCCTGCACGCTTCCCTATCTACCTGCTCATGATGCACACTGGTGTGCTCTCTCCTCACCCACAGAAGGGAACTTGTGCCTATGGCCAGATTTTACCATGAACCATGTTAACACTCTGCTAGAGCAGTCCCCAAGCTCTAGGCTCACACTCCTCCAGCTGCCCAGCACTGCCATCGACTGACTTTGAGTTCAGTGATGATGTTCACTGTTGGCACCCCAGGACGAGCAAATGGAATGAAAGTTCAGATCGATACCATTAAATACATTATGGATCCTTTATATTTCTTACCACGGTTTTTACAGTTGCACAAATATCAAAACCCAGGTGTACATGTCCATTTTGCAACACAGAATGACTATACAATTCCAAAAAGAGCAGGCATTTCAAATACACAAAGTGTAAACACAGTGTACAAGCTCTTCACCTCACAATCCAGGTGCTATGCAGTAGCAGCTGAGGTAACACCGTGGAGCATGAACTCAGCAAATGGTTGGTTTGCCTCAAGATGATTTTTAGCATCCTTCTGTCCTGTCACCTGTTCGGTCTTTAGTTCTCCCCCAAGCTATACAAACATACAATAAATACATTTCTGATTTTAAAGGACACTTAGACAAGTCATGAGGATTTACGTGAGTACAGTACATTTAAGTTCAAGTGCAAAAAAAGTAACTAGTGGCTAGTCGTCGATGTTTCTTCTTACTGTCTATGGTGTTGGTCCCAGACACCACCAGAATACGGGCTGTTCTAAAAGCACAGCTGAAGCACAGCCACGGGACACCCCTTCGTTCAAGCTAAGCAGATGTCAGAGCAGGTAAAACTGCACACCCTCTTCCCTGCTGCTTAGCTGCTGCCACCTTCCTCTGCCCCAACCCTGCCCGCCCGTCCAGCTTGCCTCCGGATCACTGTAAGTCCCTCAGCAGCACCTCCTCCCCTGCAGAAGGCCTGACACCTCACACATGGCTGATTCAAGGAGGACTAAGCAATACTCACGTGGTCTGGGAGAAGCAAAGCGCTCAGCAGCATCTCCCAGGAACGAGCTGTTAATGTAAGCGAATGGGCCAAAACTGACTATGCTAACTAAACTCTCCTTGAGCCCAAGGATATCTCTCCAGCAGCAATTTCCACTGTGCACCAGCAAGAGAGCTGGCTGCAGTTAATATTCAAAAGTGTAACAAAACAGGATCCAAAGTCTTCCAGTGTCTTGCCATTGGGCAAAGTAAGTTCCTACATGTACTGTGATTTAGTGACATTTGCTTCCTCCTGAGAATCTCTTGCTCTACTTGATTTCTTCATCAACAACTTTGCCCTTACAATCCTAATCATTAAGATTTTTAGGTGATTCCTCCCCTATCCCCCCACCTTCCCTAGGCACTTAAAGCTTACTGTTTTCTCAATAAATAACCACAGGAACTACACTGCATTAAATAAACCATTGTATAGATGATGAAATCAAAACCCCGAAAGACAGTGTGTCCACTGAAACCCTTGATCAAACTCAGGCTGTGCAATCTTGATCAAGCATTCGTGTCTCAATACTACATCAAACCTAAAATTACCCAAGCACACGCAGCCTATGCCCAGCTGCAGGGCAGCAAGCGCAGAGGCTAACTTCTTCAGAAGCCTTCCTCCAGCTCTTCTGTTTCACTAAAACGCCAGTTCAAACATCTTTGCTTTGCAGAACTAAGCCTTTATCTCAACCAAGGTAACGTTAGCATCAAAAACATATTCCTTGAGTATGTGTGAGTTTACTTAATCCATCACCATAATATGAAGATACGCTTGCTAAAGCTACTCTGTTTCTGAGAAATCTTTACAGAGACGGTTTCATGCTGTTCCTATATCTATTGGCTCTGGTATCTGCTAATAGACTACGCAGGGAAACTCAAGTTTCTCTCATGAAAAGTCTTTTAATTTTGTCTTGGGAACAAATTCAAAGAAGAAAATCATCCACCCAAGTCAGACACTCTGTGCCTCAACAAGTGAAGAATGAACTCGTTTTTTAATACAGGCTGCAAAGAAATCTCATAGCACTTGACTCAGCTTTAGCAAAGCAGCCAATTCTTCCTACCGTTAGATCCGGCCACATCACTTCCCTCAAGAATTCCGAACTTTTGGCTCCCCTGCTCATGTTGCTCTGTGTAGTCATATGGATACTTTTTATATAGTTAAAAGCTTGCACCGCATCACATGATGATCGTTAAGATGAAGGAAGTCCTACTTTTGAGCTCCTACTCCAGCATTTCCCAGGTGAGAAGCAGAATTCCATGCACTGGATTTGATAAGATGAGCGCATCTCAGGGCCCTGCGGCAGCAGGCTGAGCATCGCGATCCCACACAACGCGGTCGCCATCTACTTGGGAATCGGCTGTTGCTGTAGGTGTTGGTGTTGAACAATTTCTGGACTGCCCAGAATTTGTCGGATTATGGGGTTGTCTTGCTGAGCTGGTTGACGAAGCACTGCAATTCTCATTGATTTTCTAAAGAGAGGGGAAAGGACAGCATGCAGAAAGTAAGTCTCAACGCTCAGGACACTACCCCCCGGCGGCATCCCCCCAGATGCATTCAGGCACTTCTGGAAAGTCACAACGCGCTCACTTGGGATGCCCGCAACATAACAAATGGAACTTAAAGCAGCAAAGCCAAAGGAGTACATTTCAATCCAGATGACACCAATAGCAAGCAGACAGTAGCTTACCTTCCATCTCTTTTCCTAACTGCACTTTCCCAAGAAGCATGCAAAAAACAAACTTGTTGTGTTTCAAGGGGAAAAAAAACCACAATTAACTGGACTTTAAAGTGTTCAGACAAGATTGTTATTTCAATCAAACAGTTTTGTAAAATTTTTTCATGCTCCTTAAATACAGCTTTCCTCAAGAGTTCACTCCCTCCCCAAGACACTGCTCAGACAAGAAGTAGTGCTGTATTTTTGCAAGGAGGAAAGAACAACGAAGAGATGCCAGATGACACAAAAACCTTCTCAGGGAAGCAGTGGGGTGGTGTCCAGCAGAGCAATGGCAAAATGTCCTTTCCTTGCCATGTGCATTGCACAAGTTCTATGCAACTGCTTTTCTCTGTTTCCTCTTTTTAAATTGGGAAAGCTTATACTAACCAAGACCCTGAGGACATTTACCAATGATAAATAGAGCGGTTTGTCTGGAAAAATTACTTCAATGTTAGAGACCCAGTGATACCTTCAGTATCACTATAAAAATCCAAGTTCTTTGACTCAGGGAAGTTCAAAACCAAACTTAAAACCCAACCAACCTAAAGCAGACATGCCCGTAAATATATTTTCAAGAATAAAGGCAAATAAAGGCAGGAGATCACTAACCAGGTGAAATTCCTACACACTCTGCCCTGCTGATTCATACTCATAACCCAAATCACCCATTTCTAAAGACAGCATTCGTGGAAAAAGCATTCCTGTGATTACGCCTACCAAGTGCATAAGAAGGGACCTCACCCACTCCTCCCAGACAGGTAATCACAATGGTTTGAACATGAACCATGCTGTTCTAAAACTTGCATCAACAGTGTTTCCCTGCTTTGTTAAGCAGAATGCTTCATCACTGATGACACTAAAGGTATTAAAAGGCACGTAGGGACAGACTGGAGAGAAGGGAAATGGTGTAAAGTAAGCACCAGCAACCCAATATTTTGAGTCATGGAATGAATGGCTCTCATCTAGTGTAACTCTAGATAAAATTAACAAAACGATAAATGAACTTTCTGTGAACAGAAAGCTCTGTGTCCTGTCAGCAGGTATCCAGAACACCTATTTCAGCAACCATGTAGATGTTTGAGAGCATCACCCAAGGAAGCAAAACTAAATAAAAGCCATTTTACACCGTTAAGCAGCTGTGCACATTCATGTTCACTTATCTCGCCAATTTTGCAAAATGTGTAATCCACAGGTTCCAATTAATATGAAAACAAATGTAAAATTAAAGGGGATTCAAGTATATCCAGGCCTGTAAAACAGAGTTTCTTTCTATGCCTCTCCCTCTCCTCCCATCTTCAGGAAGGTAACACTTGCAAAAGTAGCTACTGCTGCTGTCCTATACATAGAAACAGACTGTTTCATGCTGTATCTCAACTAGTGTTTCACAACTCCAAATTTATTACAATCTGACAGAGAATACCTGCTGGGTACTAAGAAATTTACACAGGTTTTCAAGCATCCAACAAACACATTTGAAGAATATCCTGTACATTAGAAGATTACCTGCAAAGGCTGGTTCTCAGGAGCTGGGTTGGTTTTGGATAGTTTAACCATCTCTTTTATCTGGTACACAGCATAAGCTAAGGTGACCCAAGGAGAAGAGCTGATGCCCCAGGCGGGCTTGTTCACATCCTCTTGCTCTTCTTGGTGTTTAGTTTTCTTTAGAGGGAGTCTGGGCTCAGTCCGAGGCATGATATCATCCGACTGCTGCTGTACAAGGTCAATAGTTGCTATTGGAACAGGACTGGAAGGCACTGGGATCCTTTCGGCCAACATTGTCTTTTCTGAGGTTTAAAACAAAATAATCATCAGCAAAAGCCAACAAGCTTAAAAACTGTGAAGCAGATAATGAGCACTAAGTGGATCTTGCTTTTGTGATGTGCTGGTCACTGTACTGAAAGCAGAATGTGGCACAAACAGCTGGGAGTGAGACATGCCATGCTCTAGTCAGGGAAGCATGATGTGGATGCTGTCTTTCCAAGCAAGGCTGCTCTGCACCTGCAGTGAGGTAGGTTGTACACTGCATAACCAGGAGGGGGTAATGAGGATGAGGCAGCCCCTTTGTTCCTAGCTAGTCATCAGAAATGCCTATTTTCACATTACATGGAAATCTGTAAGAAGCCATCTTCATGCTACCAGCTACCCGAAAAGACATCTTTTAGACCTGTAGCAACCTTCTTGCCCTGCATAAAGCCTGCACCTTGCAACTCGCCCGTACGCGTAACGACACACGGGCTTCAAACAGGAGCCATTTGATGAGCTCCTCAGGCACACTTCATCAGAATGGCCCGTTCTGATCTTCAAATTTCCAACCCTACCCATTCGACTGAGGTTGTTCTACATCTTCACCACTTTTTTTTCATGAAACAACCCCCCCTCCATAGTTACTAGGGAGTTAAGCAGTTACAGAATCACAGATTTGTAGGGGTTGGAAGGGACCTCGAGAGCTCATGGGGTCCAACCCCCCTGCCAAAGCAGCTCCCCAGCTCATACTGCACAGGGCGGCGTCCAGATGGGTCTTGAGTATCTCCAGAGGAGACTCCACACCCCCTGGGCAGCCTGTCCCAGGGCTCTGGCACCCTCACTGGGGAAAAGTTCCGCCCCATGTTGGTGTGGAACTTCCTGTGCTCCAATTTGCAGCCATTGCCCCTTGTCCTGTCCCCACAGACACTGAAAAGGGGCTGGCCAATTCCCCCTGCGCCCCATACTTAAGATATTTAAAAACATTGATTAGGTCCCCCCTCAGTCTTCTTTTCTCCAGGCTGAACAGCCCCAGCTCTCTCAGCCTTTCCTCATGGGATAGATGCTCCAGGCCCCTAATCATCTTTGTAGCCCTTCTCTGGACTCTCTCCAGGAGATCCCTGTCCTTTTTATCCCAGGGAGCCCAGAACTGGAAACAACACTCCAGGTGGGGCCTGACCAGGGCAGAGTAGAGGGGGAGGAGAGTTAGGAGTTAGTGAGGAAAGAACAAGGTTGGCGACACACACCAGGGAGACAAAGTATCTGCTGCAGTTTCAGGCTAAGGAAGAAATCCCCCCAACAGACTTTCAGGTTCAATGTCTCCTGACAATCTGAAATAGGTTTCACAACTGTCTTAAAATGTGACCTGTAACATGATTGTGCGTTACAGTCTTGAAGAGCCACAGTATTTACATGTGAAAAGAAGTGAGACAGGTTGTTAGAAACTGTTGGATGTTTTAAGTATAGCTGCAAGTTCTCTACGAGTCTGTAAATTTTGAGAAAATATTTGTTCTGAGTAGAAATATTTTACCCATTAATATTTTTTTCTCCCCAAATTATAAAATTCTATTTTGCTTACAGATGCTTAGATAGTACTGGGTATTTTAAGCAATGGCTGGATGTTCTCTAGTAGTGAAGAAATAGAGATTAATCCTGCACACACTCGACCATATGCTTAGTTTTACCCATCCAACTGGCCTTGTTGAAAGGAACCTAATTACTGTCATGCTTAAAATTAATTTCCTTAAGATGGGCAGCATGTATTAAATGAAAACCAAAGGCTGCAACAAACTAAATAAAGTATGGCCACTAAGAACAAACTATTCTTTTGTAGGTTCAAAACTAATTAACCAAACATTGATTGGAAACTGAAGCAGCAGATATGCTTTTCACCTCTCAGTTTTTTGCCATTATCATCTGAATGGAGGTGAAGAACGTTCTAGCACAGTAAATATTTGAATACTTCAGTACAGGCAACTTGGTGACTAGTCAAGGACAATTTAATGTTCCAGCTGAAGAAAACCAACTTTCCTTTCACACTCAAAGCTCCTATTGGAAAGTAACATTTAGGTAAGCAGCAGCTCAAAAAGTCATGTCTTTTCAGAATCTGACAGAGTTTTGTTGTCTTTGTAAGAAAGATTTATGCTAAATCCTTAACTTTTCACTGAATATTTAAGTTCTGGTTAGCCTGGAGATGAAAAAGTTCATGTTCCAGCTGGGGGAAGATTTCTCAGGTACAAGGACAGGACTGGATAGAAATCTGTGTCCTCTGAAGCCATCTCTACAATTCCTGGTAGAGGTGACTTGGTAGAATAGGAGAACACACAGTGGTCAAGGTGACCTTAAAGAACTGATGCAACTGAAATGACTCACTGTTAAGACTAACCTAAGGGATTCCAAGAACTGAGAGGACATGCAGGTAGTAAAATGCATTATGCTTTCTTCCTATTGACTTCCCCACCCTTACAGCAGGAACATCAATTTCTGTCCTCACTCAGGGGAAAAAAAAAAAATCAACCTACTTCTCACTTGAAAACATAATGTTCTGTCAAAAGCTGAGTCAAGACACCAAAGATACAAACCTAAAGCTGCAGGGAGCAGCTTCAGAGATACCTCTTTCCACTACCAGCTCTAAATCTCTAGCACCTCAGCGACATGAGTATTTACCTTCTTCTTCATCAGGAACCATCAGCCACTGGATCAGTGCAAACAGAAGAAGAATCACTAAACAAGCCATCCCTATTCCTCTGAATGTGGCAGCAGGACCTGTAATGAGATTTTTTCTTTTTTTTGAGAATTTACTTAGCAAAATTAACACAAGATGAGTCAGCATTATGCACTCCTTGGGTATGTATCATCCCATGTAGACTCTTATTAGCTTGTTGCATTACATTTTCCTCCCCCAACACTTCAACAGGCTTCGCAAAGGATTTTAAACTGAGTAATTAGATTCTCATTTGTTCATCAAGAGGCTGCATAGTAGTATCAACCTATTCTCTCACAAAGGATTCATTCATCTTATTTAAGGATGAAGCTGGAGACGTGCTCACACAACACTAAAAATATCTAGGCATAACATACTTAATCAAACTGTAACACTGACATGACAAAGCCATAAGCAACCTGGTCTGAATTCAGTGCTGGCTTTGCTTTGATCAAGGGCTTGGACTGGGGATCCCCTGGGTTCTCTCCCAGCCCAAGCACTTCTGGATTGCATGATTTTGACATCTTTATTAGTATTACACTCTTTAAAACATAACAATACCTTAAGCATAAATACATTTCGAGCCGGTAGCTCAGTAAACCCAGAATTTCAATCAATACAATAAAATTGGATACAAATTTTGCTTACCAAAGTAATTGACCAAAACCCCGCCAACCATAGCCCCACATCCTCTGCCCAGACCCAGGTGGAGACCTTGCAGGATTCCCTGGGCTGACGTTCTCAGCTCCGGAGGCACTGCTGCACTAAGGTATGAAATACAAGCTGCCCATATAGCCGCATGGGTGACACCTAGAGAGAGGAAACATTGTGAAGAGTACAGGTCCAGAACACACCAACACAGCATCAGAGCAGGCTCACTGGGCAGCTGGAGCATCAAGCCTTGGGGAAAAACAGTAAAACTCCTTCACTGATAAGTGCCTCTGAAGTGTGAATCAGCTTTTGGTAATGTGATACTGGCAACCAAGCCACAGGGAGACATGAGGACTCCTTCTTCTGCACAGTCTATAGCTCTGTCTTCTACTCAGATGACCTCACTTCTCTTCCTGACACGCAGTCCCTGGGAAGACTAAATAAAGCTCCTTAAAGTCTCTCCGCCAGATTCCTTGTCCTTTTGAGAGTGACCTGGAGCCTTTGAAAGATGTTTCTGATTTCATAAGCTAAGCTGCAGGCAATTAAAGCACTGATGGCTCTCAGCAGTCTCCTTGCTGCCACAATGAAGGCAGTGCAAAGGTTATAAAAGTCAAATGATCTCAGAGATATCTGTGTCATTTCAGAGGCAAAAATTAATCCCCTCCTGCCATTCCCACTGCTCCCAAAACCAACCCCCAGACGAACTCTTTCCTGACACCACCAACACACTCTGCCTTTAGTCCGGATGGAAAAAGCAGGCCAGCTCCTCAGGGCAGGGCAAAGACGCTGGTTTTCACCCCTGCTGCTCAGGGGCAGAGTCAGCACACCCTTCCTCCCACTGTGACCACATCCTGCGTAGGTGCTGCTGCCGCCTCGCATTTCAACCACTATGGGGACTGAGCAGAGCTCCTCACTGCTATGAGCAGCAGCCCCAGGTCCCCAGCAGAGACTCTGGAAGTCTTCTCCTGCCACATACCTTGTAGGTTCAGGGTTAGGAACCGTTTTTGCTACCTTGGGAGGAGGAGGAGGGCTGAGGGGAAAGACAGTGAGTGACAGTGGGCACGCAGGAACAGGCTGCAGGAGGGGCCCTCGCCCTTGAGCACCTGCTTTGGTGGGGTGGGGAAGGAACAGGACAGGAAAAGGCAGGGTTGTAGAGAAGTTGGAAAAACAAAAGAGTTTTGTAGCTCATCACACATTAAATAAGCCTGAACTATTTTGCCACCCTCAGACTGAGTGGGAATATATATTTTTTTCTTATTTGAGTGCTATTAAAAGTAGTCAGAGCTTACCAATGCCAAAGCTCTACTGCCTGGCTTCGAAAACAATGCTGGCACAACCCATGAGTCAGGCAACACGTTCCTCTCCTCTACGCTTGACTTACTAACGAACAGCTGGACACTCAGTAATTACTCAGGCATTTAGGCTGAAGACTCACAAGAGCATGACAACAGATATTTTGTAACATACAGAATAATGTGGATTTTGCTTAGCTGTCTGATTCGTAGCGCCGTACAGAGTTGATGCAGCTCAGGTGCAGACATGTCAGATGGCCACAAGGTTGTACAGCTCATTTTCATTCCAAATCTAAACAAAGATTTCTCAAGCTCTGGGTGGGTGAAGGCCACCTTTAGGCACTACAGAGCTGTGTTTGGTAACAGTACAGCATCTCATTGAAAAAGAAAAGCTTTACATTAGGATGAGTGGATTTCACCTTACCATTTACAATTTAAAGCTTCAAAACTCACATATTTTCCTCTCAAAAAGCTCAGTTTTAATTTTAACACTCACTGAATATTTGCTTTTATTTTTTTTTTTCTGCAGCTGAAAATGGCAACCAAAGGGCAACCAGAAACTATCCCAACAGCAAAGCAAAGCTGATCAAATACAGATAGTGTGTTTCTATTTTAGAAAAGACAACAATTAATGTAAAACATTCAGGTTTATGAGCCATTAAAGAGTAAGTCAAGTATTAAAGCCAGGTAAATCAAAAACACATCAGAAATTATTTGAACCATGAAGCACAACAGCACTGTGTTTGTTTGAAAACAAAAGGCCCCACTTAACCAACAGGTTCTTGGATGTTTTCACCTTTACTAGACAATCCAGATAGAACACAGTGTTCCCAGTTCCTCTGAAAACAAATCCATACTTCTAAGCCAGCCTATTTAACTTGCCTTTAAAGGTACAGGCTTTTTTTTTTTTTGTCTCCCCTCTTCACTATGTGTACATCACTGATGAGATTTTTATTGTAATTATTTATACAACAATGACTACTGGAGCAGTTTTTACACCACCTTTTATAAGGATTCTGGTCTGGATTACTGCTAATCACAATTCTTTTAAAAGAAGTTGCTCATGATATATTGTGATATCATTTGCTCAAACTGCTAACCACCATTTATCTCACCACCTGGACTATAGCTCCAAGGAGTGTAAGAACCCTAGTGTTATGCTTTGAATAACAATGTTTAGCAATCTTAGCAAAATTTACACACAAAACCAAGAGTGGAAGATTTGGGGAGCCAGATTTATTTCAAGAGAGACATACCCTAATTATTGCCAGTCAAAGACATGAGCTTTCTGCTCTCCAGACATAACTGTGCCACTGAAGCATCAGTAGGAGTCACTTCTTGGAACAGTACTTGTTTTGGAGTTTGTTGGGTAAGTGCCAAGTGAGAATTGCTAATATTCAGGTTATCAATACAGTTTTGCACTTCAGAAAATTCCTGGTAGGAAAACTGGTGAGCTAGCTTAGAGAGAGAAATTGGACCACTGCTTTGGAACAATATAAATTGCAGCTACCTAGCATATTAAAACTTAATCTAAACTGAAACACAGAATGGCTCTTATTTACAATCAATAGATGCAGACTGCAGAGTCACCTTCCAGAAATCTGCCCCTGCCCTTCAGCACAGCACATGGGGATAAATCCTTCTTGTCTTGCAGAAACTGATTCAAAAGAAAAATAAGTCCTTTACAAAAGTCAACTGAAACTGTTGTTGACCTTAAAAGCCTTTCAGGTGATGGAACTGGAATTTACACAGTATTTGACAGCTTCCTGGAAGAAGAGCTATGCACAATGATAACCAGGACTTGCACTGAGTGATTTAAAAGACCTAACAACTTGATTCAGTCATGGCCAATATGGTACCTGCATCCTCTGCATAACCTGCTCTTTTTTTGTGTTCTTAAATACTTCTAACCTTACACATAGAGAAAGCAGCTACAACTCTTATCTCCCTCTATCAACAACCTCACTTAAGAAAAGTAAGAGCTGCCACCTCAGCAAATTTTCTTAGGGTGTCATCCCTTATCCCTACTGACAGATTTGGTGTATGTGTAGGAAAGAAAGCAGAGCCCAAAGAAAGAGGACTTGGCAACTGCTGCAAAAGAAAGAATGGCTTGAGTTTAAAACCAGTAGTGTGAGGAGGGGAAAATAATAAAGCGGGGTGGGGAGGGGGGACAGGCACCCAGCCAATAAACAGTCAAAAAGATCTCCAGACCAGTCTCAAGAGTGGTCTTCTGATCTCCCATTCAGCCACACCAAATGACGTTACTGGAACATAACAAAGGTGGTGGCAGCAATGAGACACACACACCGCGTACCTATGGACCTCATGAGTGCTACTAAACCATGTTAGGTGTAGGCTGAAAAGTGCACACAGAGGCTTTTGGGGTGACTGACAGTACATGAGGGGTTCTGGTTTGTCTTTACCTTTCCCAGTTGCTGACTACAACTAACTGCAAATAGCAAGCTCAAGCCAAGCGTGCGTGTCCCAGCAGTGGCTAGGCATACACAAGTCTGGCAGGTAGACTGATGAGAAAGTATTACTTTGAAAAGTCCTTTGTCTTTTCTTTCCATCTCAATTACTCAAGATTATACCACCCAAAAAACACCACCAAAGCAGCTCCCTTGCAACTTTGCTATAAACCCACGTAGTAAGCAATTCATACTGAAATTTCAGAGAACAAGGTTCAAAGTAAAAGAAACTTCTTTCTCAGCCATGACTCTAGGATGCTTTTGGGCACAAACTTACTGCTGTGCTGTTGAGATACAAGAGTGGTTTTTAACCTGGATTTTGAGCTGGAGTACCTTTCAAACAGGATTACCTAAAAGCCAATATCCAAAGCTTAAACACCCCTAGGTGTTCAAAGCAGGCAGGAGAATGACACACCTGCATTCTTCAGGTTCTTTGTGCCATTTTCTTATTTTAAGACTTGGTATGCACAGTGAAGTATCGATTCAATAGCTGTAGTTCAGGGCTTTTTACCAACAAAATCCAGAAGCATGCTGCTGTGGCAGTTTTAATACCATAAACTGCTTTTGTTAGCAGGGAGGGGCCAGGACACACACAGATTTCTTCTTTCTGTGTGCATGTAGAGATCAACACAGTGCTCTCCAATGGCATTTTATAACTCAAATTAAAATCTACCTCACAAAAGTTTAGGTAAATATAGTAGAAAAGGGTAAAGCAAATCCAAATTTTGTTGCACGCAGTAGAATAAAACTTCTAAGTATCATCTGTGGAAAATTTTCTAAGCAACATTGTATAAAGTCAAAATACTGGCTTTAACCAAGATGGTACAATTATTTTTAAAGGCAGGAAACCATTTTCTGCATTTACATTAACCACTGTCTTGCAAGCTTAAAAATCCAAATGCTTAAATACTGGAGAAATGGAAAGTACCAAAATGTACATTTTTCCTGGATTTGAGAAGTGGTACCCACCAGAAAGACACAAAAGATGATCTAAAATCTACATTAGGACAATTTATATTTTCACCTTGCAGTGAAGGTCTTACAGACCTCTTTGAGAGCACGACTTGGAAAGCAGGGTTCAAATTGGTTTTCATAGACCACAGCTCTGTCCTTCTAATTAAATGGGCAAGTATCTCTAAGAAGCTCTATTTGCAGAGACAAAGCTAATGAAAGAAATTCCTCTCTATTAAAAAAGAAAACACTATAGTCTAAAGGTACTGATTGAACAATACCACTCAAAAACTACAAAATCCTTTAGCAGCCAGAATGACCCAGACTGTGGTGGTGGTTTGGGGTTTCTCTCTTTCCCTTACAGCATCCTTTCAAGAACCATGCCCTTTTCAGTGTAACGAAGTTCACATTTACACTAAACAGGATTTGCAGGAGGTGTGTACCGGGTTCTGGCTTCTGTGTCTTTGTTTGGTTAAAGGGTGTGTTGCTCTCCCTCTGTTCTGTTTGAATAAACAGAGAGCTGTGCACAATCAAATGCAAACCCACCCTTTTGACGTCAAGGATTTCCCAAGATAAACAGTGATCTTTTATGAACCTGAGTCTTCTGAGATATTTATGGCCAAAAAATTAGAGAAATACCAGACTTTTAGTTAATCACAGTTCCTGTACAAAGCACAGAAATGCAAGCACCTGATTATACCCTGGAAGGGCCTTACTGGCTGTCTTACCTTGAAGTACCTCCATTGGGAGAACGGTCCAGGCATTTTCCAGATACGAGATGTAAATGTATCGAGCTGTATTGCAGGCAAGACCAATATAAAGCACTCTAAGGGAAAAGAAAGGAAAAGGGAAGTCAGGATAGTTTGCACTTGCCTTTTTTTGGTATGTTGTTAATAGGCTTTACTGCTCCAGGAATCACTTGCACGTGTACAAACTGTTTGACAGCATTCGCTCAACACAAAGCAGTTGAAGTCCTACGCCCAAATATACACTCTCCTTTTGCCCACTCCAAGCACATTTTCAAAACAAGGCTAAACTTAAATACCTCTTCAAAATCTTACTGGGAAAAAAACCAAACCAAAACAAGAAAAATGGCACAGCAGACCCACTGAGCCTTTAATAAAGCTCTGTAGCTCTTCACAGGACTATGTTTTAGAGACCATTTTCAAGCACGTGCAACATCCCTTCCAAACAATCTTGTTTTCTAATCATTCAGATATTCATTCTTCCATTTCAATGTAAAGCCAGTGCAGGTTTGTATTAGATGAATTAATTCTACTCCAATTAATATAAGTTTATAGTTCTAGTATCTGCAAACTGCTCAGAACTACTCTAAAAACACATCCCACAGAAGCAATATGGTTCATAACAACATGCCTCAGGATAAAACTTAACCATCCTGTTGAAAAGCAGCAGATGCTGCATCTCAGAACGAAGAGGGAAAAAAAGCTCTTCTAACAGTTTTTAAACAATGAAGCACAAAGACTATTTGTGCACTGCACTTCCCACTGCATGGCCATCCTGATGCCTTTTCCCTTCCTTTCAGATTTAGTTTAGCTCACCTCTGGGCTGCTTATTCATCCAGCCATCTTTCTCTTATTTTTAGATGGATCTTAGAAAACAAAGATCTAATTGAAAACATGTTTTTTAGCTTGAGAAAATATGCTTTTGCAGCCTTTAAAGGTTTTTTCAGGGACCAGAATTATCTATTGTCCAAACATGGCTTCTTAGTTGACCCTTGGTTTGGCACATGTGAAATAAATGCAATAATTGATAATTAAGGTGTAAGCACAGGCACTGTGAAAGGGCTCGTTATTCTCTCTGCTGCTTTTTAAGTTGTTTTATAAAAGCACACAAAGATCTAATTAAATGGTACACAGCCACTGAAAAATGTAGAGTGAGATTCAACCCTAAAAAAGCAGCACCTTGTTACCATCTGATGTCTCCAAATAGACATGTTGACAGCTAAAATACCAGTACTGTACTTTTCATCATGTGAGTGATATTAAAAACGGTTCAAAATTATCAAGACAGGTCCATGCATTCCAAAACAATGTGGATTTACATAAACAAGATATTTTACTTTCAGCAAGCTGGATAAGCTTGCAGGAAATTGCCTCCCTCCCTCACCCTGAACCACATACCAGACCAAGCTGTGTTGCCTGCAGATACACGTAAGGCCCATGAACAGCTGGCTTAAGCTGTGTAAGGCATTGTTGAAGAAAACATGGGAAGCCATGAAAGAGTTCAGTAATATGCAGTAAAGAAAACAAACTTGCTCTTTGCACCATGCATCAAAAATTTCATCTCCCCCTTCAATTAATGTCCTCTGTTCCAAAGAAGGAATCATGTTCCTTTTGTAGCCACAATTTACCGTAACTCTTACATACAATCACAGTTCTGAAGTGTGGGAAATGTGTCACCCATCAGAAACACCAAAGGCAAGCAAACATCCAAGGTCTGCAGGCTCCCTTCTTTGGTCCCCACTACTATACCCTGGGGTGATGGGCACTTAGGGATACAAAGAGTCTAAGTATACAACATACTTCTTTTGCCTGATTAGCAGTACAGATGAACCCAGCTCTCTGTTTAGGATCAGCTCTAGCCATCTTAATTTCACTTTTGTCTAGTAAAACCTTTGCTTGCTCACCAGGAACGTTCCTCCCACCTCAGCTCTGCCATACCACAGCCAGGCCAGAGATGTGAAGTGGTCATCTCCTGCTTCATAGTTTTTCCATTGTCACTAACACACCTGGCTACCTGTGCTTTTCTACCATGCTACATTTGCAGAAAGATTTGGATCCAGAGTTTAAGAGCAGCAATTTCATCAGGTTTTACCTTTCAATTGGTTAGAATATGTACTGGTTTAGGTAAATTATAGTTCATGAAGATTTCATAGAATCATAGAATGGCAAGGGTTGGAAGGGACCCCAAGGATCACACAGCTCCAACCCCCCTGCCACAGGCAGGGTCACCAACCTCAGGCCTGGAGCTACACAAGGTTGCCCAGGGCCCCATCCAACCTGGCCTTGAACACCCCCAGGGACGGGGCATCCACCCCCTCTCTGGGCAGCCTGTTCCAGCACCTCACCACTCTCTCTGTAAAAAACTTCCCCCTAATATCCAATCTAAACCTTCTATAATTCTACTTTTGAAGGGGAGCATCACATGAGAACTTTTGTGTATTTACAGAGTGTTTTCAAAAATGAATTTATAATAATAACTTAGGCTCTTTATCAGACCAAAATGGATAAGGTAACATGTTCCTGATGAACCCCACATGAAGCATCCACAGAGACACCATACTCCATTCACAACTTAAACATTTAAAGCATTGAACCTTATTTATGATAAGGAGACCTAGCTGTTTACAGCCTACCAGTCTCTGCTTCCTATAAAAACTCACATGCTGGAATTATGGTCAGACAAAGACATTCAAGCTTAACCTCAAGTAGGAGGCTATTTTCAGAGATTAACATCATCTTCCTAAAGTCAACGGCAGCTATGAGTGCTTCTACACAGGATACCATCCAACAATGATGTCTAAACATTTGACAGCCACTTTTGCAGGCTTTTCCATAACATCATCCTCTCAAAGAACTTGTGGCCTTCACCACGCTTTTTGATGACTTCTTTCTTTTCAACTCTTCATTTTTAAATGAAAGTCTTGGAAGATGGCTGGAGGAGGCAAGACAGAAAATACCCTTCTAACACCTGCAATATTCTCTCTCCTCATAAATCTGTACAGTCACAGAACACTTTCTAGCTGAACTGATCACTGGCATTACTCCAGATTCACTGGTGACCTAACATGCAATGTCTGAAACACTAGGAGCACATATAATGTACACGCAGGTGCACTGCAGCAAAGCTCAAGTCAGAAAGCAGGCATTTTAATCAGCATGTTTAGCATGGTCACACTTTAAATGCTTGGACAACAATTTGTATATTAGTTAAAAATAACCTGTGAAAACAGAATAGGTTTCAAAATGTCATAAGGATCTTAGACGCCAATACATACAGTGGTAGAAACAGAAGCTTTACCAGGCTGCAAAAGGAAACAGCACTTCTGTCTGACCAGGGTGTAAAGCCTGTTTTCTTGTAGTCCTACAAAGGACAGTTAACCGTGTCCTTTCCTGGTGTAAAGCCTGTTTCTTGTAGTCCTACAAAGGACAGTTAATCGTGTCCTTTCCTGGTACTACAGTGCAAGCAATCCTGGTCCTCAGACCTGTCTTCAAAGAACTGGGACAGGAGGGACAGGGTAAATGGAATGATAATGTCCAGATAAACACTGTCCAAAGATTGCCTGCAACCCAGAAGAATGACTACAAATCCTCTTTTAAAAAAAACCCAACATTGCTGACAGAAAGAAGTCAATGGAAGGTGGGACAGCCTCAGCACTGAGGTCCTCTTACCAAAAAAAGGTGTCAAGTCACATTCCCTGTAACTGTGAAATACCCTGTGGGTTAAGAGGTCCTTCTTTCTTACATCATACAAGACCTTACACCAGAATCCCCATGAACATAGAACTGCTTTTATGCCAGAATGTTTATAGCGGCTCAAAATTCCTTGTTTACCAACCAACCAACCAACCAAATATCCCAAATGCTTCTGACTAAAACAGTTCCAAGAAAGATATCTAGTTGGAGGGTATTGGTTCTTATCAAGGGGAGAAACAATGTCTGTAGTGTAAGGCAGCAGACACACACAGAGCTGTCAAAGAGTGTGAGCCACGAACATTCCTCTTGGAAAAATATATATAAGATTTATGTGCATACTCATACTATGTTTATAAAAATAAATTTATAGTATTCTAATAGGTATATTAAAATACATATAATTCCCTCTTTTTAAAAAAAACAAACTGCCTCCTCTTGAACAAACCCTACATTAGACAGAGTTCAAAAAGCACAAGGCAGCAGGCCACCAGGAGACATCTCATAAACTGGGATGACTAAATACAAGCAAGCATTAGATAGTATTAAAGTATGACTAATGCCCACTTCCCAGGTGTAGGTATAAAGAACGTTGTTTCACTGCAAATAGGAGCTGGTGTTTTAACAACTTAATCTTGATCCAATTTTGGCTTCATAAGCTTAACAGTGCGAAGAAAAAACCCAACAAAGTGGAGTTAATCCTGTACATCATCTTTCCTTTTACAGAGGAGTTGCTGTCCCCCCTCTGCTTCATCTTATTCACAATTCTTTTGTTTTCCATTCTTTATTTGAAGCCTAAGCCTGAATTCTGTACTGTACCAATGCACACTGAAAGAACATACCCAAGCTATCTTTAGCTATCAAGACTGTGATCTGTTCTCACCACTCCTCCATCATCAAATCCTTCCTCCATTCTTTGCATGCAAGGTGTCATATTTTCTCATACTAATTATTGTCAAATTCAGAGATTAAAAAACTAACTCAAAGTAAAGGAATCTTCCCCAATTTAAAGCTAGAAAAAACCCCAACAATGTCTTTTAGGTAATCTCTCAAATTACGATGCTAAATATCTCAAACAGTTTTAGTAGAGGTCAAATGAATAAAAAAAAATCATGCCAGTAAAAACAAAACAAAAAACCAAAGAGCAAAACCACAGAACAGAATACACAAGCAGAACAGTGCAGACAGCTTAAAAATATTTGTATCACAATGACTGTATGGTTATAAACAGGGCATTTGGGAAAGGCATGATGCTAACAGCACACAGAGCCCTCTGCTCACTTGCAGACTACCTGAGTAAATATAAAAAAACCCAACCTTTACAACTTCAGTAACTCTGATTCCCCCCCAACTTCCCCACCCCTTTTAAAAAATATGGAAGGTATCTGGAATGTGTAGAAATTCAGTCAATTGTGAATTTAGAGGAAAAGGGTGTTCACTAACAGGCTGGAAGGAATCTGTTCCCCTTAAAGCAAAAACTGCAGCAGCCCTGCACAGCCATCTCACTTGGGCTCTAACACACGCAGTCGCAACTGAAGGAAGGGAGCAGGGAACGGAACTGGTAAGCGACACTGCCAGGCTGCAACCTCATTCTGCCAACACCCAGAGTCTGATTACCAGGGCATGTGCACAGGAGGTGCTCACCTCACTGCTTCATCTCCTCCTTCTCCTCCCCCCCTCGCAGCGTGCAAGTGACACCTTTCCAGGCTACTGTGGGGGCAAAGACCTGTCCCGCATGGAGCAGCAGGCTAAAGCTGGAGGTTTCCGGAACGTTGCTACCCACAGGAAAAAATATTGCAAAATTAATGGTATTTCTATGTCAAAACAGACAATCCTTGAGTGGGTGGTGATTTGTAAAGATCTCTAGCAGAGCTCTGCATCAGTAGGAACTAGGATGTCTTCTGGAACTGTCTGCTAAAGATTACGCTGCCAGGCATAATGCATGTACTATGCAACTGAAATGCAAAGGAAGCATTTCAGAGCATTTTCAACTCTTAAAATAGAAATAATAAACCCCATCAGGCAAACTATGCATCTCAGCAAGACTTGGAATTTTAAAATAAACAGACTAGCTGGGATTTCGCTTTGTTAAACAAGACTAAGCCTGAAATTCTACATTTTTTTGCATAGCTCTCTAATGATCACTCACATCGTACCTGATATGGCCAACCAATTCAATCAGTTTGTGGCTGAAGAAGTAGGCAGTCAGCTCAGAGACATGACTGAGCACAGAACAAACTCCAAAGAGAGTCGTGGTGCCGTTCAGGTCTTCCAAGTGCCAGTAGAGAAAGGTGAACACAAAGCCATATCCAAACCCCATGAACCATGCCACGAAGAGCACTGAGCCGTACTGGATACTACACAGCAGTTTTATTAGGTCCCACAAACTGAAAGACTGTGACTGGCTTATACTGGTAGGAGTGTTATCGGAGGACTCATTGGAGGCATTTCTGTCAACCTGGGAGATTTCCACCTCTTTTCTCTTATCTTCCTCTTGCTTGAAGTGAGCGTAATGAAACCGAAACTGGGTGGCCACAATTAATGCCATTGTCATCAGAACACCAAAAACGATGAAAACTATCCTGTAGTTCTTGTACTCGGGAGCTTTACATCCTTGACCTTCAATGACAACTTCTGTATGGGTATAGTCAATGCCAATTCCCACGGAGAGCATGGCCAGCCCCCAGCCCAGAGACCCCCACATACGTTGCAATCCATACCGGTCCCTGTGTTTGCCAAGGTACTGCAGGGTTACGGTGTCCACAATAGTAACAGAAGAAGCACTGAAAAATTCTCCTATTATGACAACCAGCAGAATGAGCAGGAAGATGGCTTCTACTTCTTGTTGATCATAAACGAGCACAGCTTGGTCAGAAGGCATTGGCTTTGCGGTGATGGCAGCTGGGGTGGTACTCGGAGTCATGTTCCCCGGTGAGACGGGGCTAGAGGTGGTGTTTTTCGACATAAAGTGGGTACTGTTTTCCAAGACAATGTCCACATCATTGCTCTGTGTAGGTAACAGGAATGTTACTTCAGGATTAGCTGTCCCTGTTGTTTCCAAAGTGACTGGACTGGAAGTGAGCAGGTCTCTCTTCCCACGAACTTTCAGGGATGCAGTACTCACTGTGGTTAGCAGCGAGGCCATGGAGGCATTTTGCAAAGCTGTTGTTAAAAGGCTGCTTGCATTGGTGGGGTGTGCTGGGGGAAGGCCCTTTGGTACACATCTTAAGGTGGCTGGTCTAACAAATCCAATCCCCAGGTTAAATAAAACCCAGCATAAAAGCGAAAAGAGGAGAACGATCTTCCCTTTCTTGAAGCGATCTGCCACAACTCCCCAGAAGGGAGCACTGCAAAACTCAATAAAATACCTGATGCCCACCAGAAGTCCACTCTGGCTGGGTGTCATACCCAGCTGCTTGTAATACACAGGCAGCAAGGGATAGAGCGAGCCATATGCAGAATAGAAGAAAAAATAAAAGACCTTTGAGATGAGAAGGTCGTTGTTTATTTTGACGCAGTGCTTTTCTAACCAGTCCAGCTCTTCGTCTGGGACGGTGGTTGTCTCCGTGGAAGGGGATTCATTCTGGGGTGGCAAGTCTTGATCCTTGGAAATGCCGTTGAAAGGATCAGCAAGCACATACTTTCTTTTCTGGTCTTCTTCATCATCGGTTAAAATGGCAACCTTATCATCAGCTGCCATGGTTTACCACAAGCATCCAGGAGCCGGTGAGCTCTCAAGGAACCAGGTCTACCCTGCAGGCAAATAAAACGGTAACATGGTTAAGGTACCACAGGGGAAGAGACCTGCAATACCAGTCATCAAGGACAAAGACAGCTTCTTTATAAGTGACTTTCACAGAATCCCAGAGTTGTAGGGGTTGGAAGGGACCTCGAGAGCTCATGGGGTCCAACCCCCCTGCCAAAGCAGCTCCCCAACTCATACTGCACAGGTCGGCGTCCAGATGGGGTTTGAATCTCTCCAGAGAAGGAGACTCCACACCCCCTGGGCAGCCTATTCCAGGGCTTTGTCAGCCTCACTGTAAAAAATTTCCTCTGCATGTTGGTGTGGAACTTCCTGTGCTCCAACTTGCAGCCATTGCCCCTTGTCCTGTCTCCACTGACCAAAGAAAAGGGGCTGGCCAATTCCCCCTGCACCCCATGCTTAAGATATTTATAAACATTGATTAGGTCCCCCCTCAGTCTTCTTTTCTCCAGGCTGAACAGCCCTAGATCTCTCAGCCTTTCCTCATAGGATAGATGTTCCAGGCCCCTAATCATCTTCATAGCCCTTCTCTGGACTCTCTCCAGGAGATCCCTGCCTTTTTTTATCCCAGGGAGCCCAGAACTGGACACAATACTCCAGGTGGGGCCTGACCAGGGTAGAGCAGAGGGAGAGGATCACCTCCTGTGACCTGCTGGCCACACTCCTCCTGATGCCCCCCCCCCCCCCCCCCCCCCCCCCCCCGGATCCCATTGTCTCTCTCAGCCCCCAGGGCACACTGCTGGCTCATGGCCAACCTGTCACCCACCAGGACCCCCAGGTCCTTCTCCACACAGCTCTTCTCCAGCAGGCCACCCCCAGCCTGTACTGATACACGTGGTTGTTCCTTCCCAGGTGCCAGACTCTACACTTGCTTTTGTTGAATCTCATCTGGTCTCTCCCTGCACAGCTCTCCAGCCCGGCCAGGTCTCTGGATGGCAGCGCAGTGTCCTGCCTGTCAGCCACCCCTCCCAGCTCTGGATCATCAGCACTTGCTGAGGGTGGGTGCTGTTCCCTCATCAAGGTGTCAGTGAAGATACTGAACAGGACTGGACCCAACACCCAGCCCTGGGGACACTGCTGGTCACAGGTCTCCAGTCAGACTCTGCTCCACTGATCACGACCCTCTGAGCTCGGTCTGACAGCCAGTCCTGAGCAATAAATGCAGTATCAGTGTGGGGAAGGCCATCTGTCTAGAGTGGTACATGGTAGCATCAATAAAAACGTGTTTTATGACCAGTTCTGTGAGGTTCTCCCAAGAGCGGCTTTAATATTGTGCAATAAAACATCTTTCATGTTTAGGACAGAGAATAATTTATATATTCAAAGTTCCTGTGGCAATTAAGCGCTAGCTCTTCTAAATTTTTTCTTTCAAGTTGCCTCTTCTCCCCCAAGGCTAAGTGCTTTATTTCAAGCATTCCCTACTATACCAAAGGACAGCCATGACTTCATAATTAAATAACGCAGCCACATATATATATACACACAGTGCTTCTTAATTATCAAAGCAAATTATCTGAAGCCTCACAATGGCCTTCAAAAGATTCATCAATCTCCTCTTGAAACGTGATTTTCTAAGCAACTGCCCACACTTACCCTTTGCACAAGACTGCAAAACTGACAAGCAACACTTAAAAATAAATTTACCACTATTAGACTTTGATTTGACCAACCAGCTTTCACATTTAAAGCCAAGAAACCCTTCTAATAAGCTCAGCTCGCTCACTGCAGCTTTCCCTTCAAGGCATAAAAAAAGAGCTCTACCAGCAGGCTACCAGCTCAAAGCCATTGTGTTAGGCAATATGTTTTTTTGCTATATTAATATCTGTAAATTTAACCTAGCTCACATTCATTATGAGAAAGTCAAACATTTAATGTATTTCAGCTTTGACACCCCTGTCATTGCTGTTGGCATTCATGGTACTATCCCCAGGAACCTTTTCAAGGACTGATATTTGAAAAGAGTGTTTTACTCCAGAAGAACCTGAATTTCATGAAAAGCATTCAATTTAGGATCGGGAATATATTCTCAAAGAATCTGAAATACATTTTTGCAGGCCTGAACTTTATTCCCCCCATGAAATCAGAGTCTTTAAAAAAAAAACCCACTGAAAGCACAGGATCACCCCCTTAAAATTAGTCATGCATCCATCTATCCAGTGCCTTTAAACTAATTAATTTTAATTCAGAATTCATTTAAATGGTGACAGTGGATTTGCAAGCTGATGCAAGGCTAACAACAGAAAAGAGACTCTAACATTCACCAGTATGTTAAAACGTTTCTTACTGATTCAGCATGCACACAACAGCTGACAGAACAAGCCACGGACACTTCTAAAAACAGCAGTCCATTAAAATAATCTGAATCTTATACAGTTTAGTGACAGACAAATCTAAAAATATCATCATTAAAATCCCAAACACTCAGGAGGTTCGTGTGTGTTTTTCACTTTTAAGTATATTCCTATGGGATAATATCTGTGAGGATCTCTGCTTTTAGTTAGGGAGAAAAGGTTGCATAAAAATCTTGGGACTCTCAAATACCCCTGTATCCAAGGTCAGAAGCCAATGGAAAAGATGCCAGTGCACAGACAAAGACTGCTTTTTCTTCAGTTTCTTCAGAGACAATCAGATTTTAAAAAAAAAACAAACCAAAAAGTATTTCAAGTTTGAAAAGATTACAAGTCCTCATTAAGTTGTTAGAACAGTCAAATGTAAAAACACATTTTCTTGCTCTTACCTGCTGCCATCAAAAGCCAAATGAACCAAAACCCAGCAGCAGTCTAGTTATCTCCTCCAATTGCCAGTTTACTCAGCTACTTCCACCTGACAGCTGGAAGGACTGTGTGGTTTTTTTTGTTCATATATTTGCTCATTTTTGGCTTCTATATCCATAAAACAACTCCTTCTAATGAGTAAGTTAAATCAGTCATCATCTGTGTTTTTATTTTCTTCATGCCCTGCCTTGCTTTGACAACAAGGACTAAAGAACTTGTGCAGGGCCCCATTTATGTCAAGAGGACATAACTGAGGTTTCAGTGTTGTTCCCATGTCCTACCAAAATCAGTGCATGCTCATCTGTTTACAGCAGCTTGCTCACTAGCTGTATCACAGCTTTACGGTATCTAATTTTGAATAATACATTTCCTCCCCTGTCCCCATGACATAACAAGACAGAACTCACATTTTAGCCACTTGGATATTAGGACAGCTCCTTTGCAAGTAGAAATTGAAATTATCCTGATTTAAACAATACAACCATATACCTGAACCATCTGATTTCATATAAATTATACTGAAGGCTTTGACAGCAATTAGTATTTGATCTTTTTTTATTCAGTTTCCTTTTTCTATTGGAATGGGACTTTAATTTGCACATTGTATGAATAGTGGGTATATTAAAAACTGTTATACTGTTAATCTTTAAACACTTCAGTGGCTGCATCTTCTTCCCTCACCGCGCCCCATAAGTTATATCTGCCCCAGCATCCATCTTCTTCTAAGCCACTGTGTGCACTGATTAATCCAAAAGATCCACTTCTAGTATTTTGACTAGAACATCTTGGGTAAGAATGCAATGAAAAGTATACTTCATAATGGTTTCTGTAAATATTTTCCCACCCTTAGAGTGTTTCATTGAATATTATTAATAAAACACAGAATATACTCTTCAGAAATGTAACAGCATCAAGAATGCTAGGAGCCATATGGCATTCCTTAATGTTTTGATAACTAGTTTGTTTAAGAGTCAGGTTTTTGAAAGTGATTATATTTAGTGATTTTTTTAAAATTCTAAAAATAAGTGACTAGAAATGAGAAAACCAACAAAGTGGTATTGTTACTGAAAAAAATACGCCAAAACCCTTAATAATCTATGGGGTTTTCCTTCTACTGACAAAAAAAAATCCCAACCACAAAACATGCCAGTCAGGGCTTGAATGTGCAGCAATTCAAACAGATGGAAAACTGACATAACTGTAAGTGAGAAGAGACTAGTTATCTCCTGGCTATTTTAACCACAGCCTTCAAACACTGTATCTTCACTGTGCAAAACCTTTTCCTGGCACAAGGCAGCAGGAGGATAGAAGACAGCCTTACTGGCAAGCTTAAAACAAAGAACAGAGAATAGGAATGAGGAAGAAAGGTTTGGTGTGAAGATAAAATTTAAGATGTGTGAGGCAGAGTGGAGCACCAAACTTTGGTAGAGGCTTGCTGAGGATCACCTGTGCAGCCAGGGCAAGGGAGACCAGAGAGGTTCCGAAGTGGTAACGTCACTCTGAAGACCAGGAGTAACGCTTTTGAAGCTACCTTCCCTATACTGAGGTGAGCTGGCAGAGACACAGACAACAAAGCCCTAATATACAAACTGGAATCTTCTGCCCAGATCCTGAGAAAGCCCCACAAAAGGAAAGGGAAGAGGCAGAGCAAGCGGGCAGCACAGCCCATCTGTGTCACGAGAGAGCACCTTCGTCCTCTGGCAGACAAACAAGCTTTTGTCTTCCCACAGGTTTCTGTTTCCCAACCAGAACAGAGTAGGGAACAGAGGCTTTGTTCCCTCACCATCCCATCATCCCTGACATGGCCGCAACGGACAAAGACTCCATTAAAATCTGAGCTACCCCCCCCCAGCCATGATGCTATCGTAGACACCCAGGAGCACAAGTCCCTTTGCTCACAGCTGCACAGGAAGCTTGCGGCCAACTCGGCTTTCTCAGATTGGGGATTGCTCTGCAAGACTGCTCATGCTCCAAGTCTGTTTATCCACAACTGCATGTGCTTTATTTTTTTAGATGTAAAGACTATACGTGGTAACCACAAGACTAGTCCTTCTTCAAGCTTTGTGAAGATTTTAAGGTAAACTAGTGTCTCCTGATGCAGATTGCTGCCGCCCGGTTTACAGCTATTCCTCCAGCGAGTCTAAGTCAACTTTCAAACCCTTACAGCTATGTATGATGTGTCTTCTGGCCAGTCACCTTCTGCAAACAGCCACAGCAACTCTCCTGCAGACCTGCACCTTTGAGAAGCTCTCTGAGGAACAGAGGAAAAACCATTTGTCCCAAGGAGTTCAGTGGTGACAATGCAATGGTCGTTTTAAGGACTGTGACGAGGCTCTTTGGCAAGCAGGTGGGAAGAGGTAGATATGGATATTCTACATTTAGTTAAGTATCTTCTTGGCATTCTTGTCTTTTTTATTTTTTAAATCGATCCTCACTTACCCTGGCTCTCCTGATAATTAAGAGGATTTCAAGATCAGAAAGGATAAAAAGCTGATCTATTCAAGACAACCTGACATTACAAGATATGCTCTAGAAAACAACAGAAAATGATATAGTATACTAAAACCCCAGCTCTCCTCTTGGAGTCACTCTTCCCAAAACCTTGGGAAAAAACCCAAGCAACCCCCAAACACCTGCTCTGCACTGTGTCTCAGGGAAAAAAAAAAGAAAAAAAGCAAAAAAGCACCAATGAACAGATCAGACTGGGATGGCAAATCCCTAAGCCTCTTAGGGAAACTATCATGGCACTTAGAGCACAAGGCATTAAAGCTTCACTTGCAGACCAACCACCAGGAAGTTAGATTTGGGGTGAAGGAACGCTGCCATTTTTAAATGAAGCTTAATTCAGCATAAATATTCCATTCAGTAGGCTTTGAGAATTAATGTATAATTAAGACTGACAAAGCAGAGCCTACAACTCAGGGTTTGGATGTAGACGGAACGTAAAAAAAGCCATCAACCAAAACACCCCACAGGACAGAAGACAGTACAAATGCTCAAGAGTAGCTTTGCCCCTTAAATACCCAACAAAAACACTGCTGAAGATTTGTATCTATACAGTCTCATAAAACATAAGCCAAGAGTAGGATTTCAAAACAGGAATCCTTCATTCATCTCTCAAGGCACATGCAGCTCCAAGAATGGAGCACACCGCTCGCTGTTTGCAGAGTGGGTAAATCAAAGCAAGCCAACATGGCATCACAGCTTATTGCACCCCTTTCAGACCAGCAAACTGACTTTGCACCAGACACATCAAACTCCCCATGAAGTTTTCGTTTGGCCATTTAAAAATCTGCTAACAGAAAACATGTTTCTTGAATAAACCTTTAAGTGACTAATTATTGTTTGATTCAGAACAGGTCTGTGCTAGAGAAGCAGATTTACAAACTAGGCATGTTCCAAAGAAAGCTCGCCTCACTCATCCCCTGGCTGGCAAAATTGCCACAACAAGCCCACCCATCCTACTGCTCAGGCACACTATCTCCTCCTCAGCCCCTTTCTTGCACTGATGCAAACTACACAACCTTTGGATCAAAGAGGTTCTGGTACAGTATCTGTGCAGCACCCTTCAGAATCAAGCCCTGCACCCAACAGCCTGCAAGGCATCGCTGCAATAAACAGGAATAATAGACCATACTTTCCATTTCCAAGCAAGTTTCACCCCTAAGGAACAGCCTGGTGCTGTCACCTTCATCCCTGCCAAGGAGGAGGAGAATGTTATGCAAACAACTTACATCATGACAGAGGTGTGCACAGACTTCATTTACTTTTGCATCACATTCCCAAGCCTATCCCAGGCAGGCCAACCTCCATGCAGAGCCCTCAAAGGGGCTGTCCCCTGCCAAGCCAGGCAGGCCAACTCTGGGCAGGCTGACCCACCTGCCCACATGACCAACCCCCCTCTCTCTCAAGGCTCCAGCATGGGGGCCTTAGAATCTATAAAATCAGGAATAAATCACATTACTTAATTAAGTCAGCACTGGGAAACGTATGTGTTTCAAGTCTGAAGCAAGACATGAGTGTTGTAACATTAACAACCATTACCAGGGCTTCTATAAACTACTTCGTTCTAAATCACCTAACTCTTAAAACTGCTTTGTTTTGTGGTATTTCCCATGTACTTACTTAGTATGTTGGTCCATAAGCTTTTCTGTTTCATTCAATATGCATATAAAACCCCCCACACTTTCATACATTTACCCAATTAGACTGAGAGACTAGAGTATGTCTGGAGTATGGCAAGATTGGGTTTATAAGAGGTTTAATGCACTTTATAATAGGTCTGAAGGTGCTAAGTTGATAAAATAGTGCTAGTATTAACATTAAAGAAGACAAGAATGGTATCAGATCCTCATCTGTTAAAGAAAAAAAGTTACAGTCACATCTCAGGACTGCTTCCCAATCAAGCTTTCTGTTGAATACGTGCAACTTCAGATGTCCTAGTAGACTCCAATTTTTAACCAGCTTTTAATTTACTAACCACATACCCATACTGCCAAGGTTTACACTTCAGTAAGGATGGCAAATAACAAGCATGTTGTCAACTAGAGACCAAGCAAGTGCCCTGAGTCAGAGCGGCAGCAGCCAGCAGGCACAGCCTCCTCTGGCACTGGGGAGGGACACGGGCCCCCGGCTGCACCCCAGCAGCTGGAGCAACCCTCTGTCTCAAGCCAGAGTGGCTGCCAGGTGACACCCGGCCTCGGGGACAGCGGCTGGATCTCACCGGCAGTTCACGCTCTCCTGCACTGCAGTGTAAACTCAGGCCGGTTCTGCTGTGGCTGGAGATTAAGATGAATTTTAGGTTGTGTTTAGGTTATGCCCTGGCACTAAATACATCAGCTTCCCTCAACCATCAGTTCTTGCTCTTAATCTCTCACTCCACCTGTTTGTTTGAATTATTTTTTTTTTGTTTTTGTTTTAATTTTTATAACACCTACTTAGGATTTTCACTGGGTTTATCACAGCACCATCCTTCAGAAGAGGACTGTTTTGTTTTTGCCCTGTTTCCCAGCAGGTCTTCAGAAAATACAAACAGTAAAGTAAATGTTGGTTTTGTCCACTATTTATACCTGGAGAAACAAACCAACTAACCAAGCTAGAAAAGCAGCATTTTATGATCTTTTTCCTTTACTGAATACAGTGGGCATGTATGTACTACGTATCTTAGAAACATACTAATGTTTTGGGTGAGTTTTTACTGAAATACTCCAGTGTCAATATTCAGACAGCCACTCAGCCTTAAACTCCACTTTTACTGCTCTTCAACAGCGTGTTTTTCATTAATACAGCATTTGAAGAGTCTGATGTTAAAACTTTAGTGCTGCTGACCAAACATGGGTCTTAAACTCCATCTAACGTGACAGAACAGGCTTTGGCAACACCTATGGTACCTCCAGCACCGATTTCTTAAATAACTATTCCTATGCTAGTTGCAATAAACAGAGGAGCAACCAACAGCCTGCTTACTAAAACCCACCCCATTCTAAGGGTTTGAGGGCTCAGAAACCGAGCGACAGCCACACGTCACACCACGCCTGGGTTCTGGCAGCAGGGACAAGCTGGGGATGCCTGTGCGGGAGTTCCCACGGGACAGGGCCAGCCAGCAGCCATCTCCGGGCTCCCCAACACCGTCAGGGGTGGTGACACGGGAGGGTACGAAGAGTTTGGCGTTGGATGGCTGGGTCTCACCACGGGCAGTGGCTACGCCTCAGACAGAGCGCTGCTTCTGGAGACAAGGGCCGGCATCCCAACGAGGTCATCACTCAGCCACAACTAACGTCAGGGCACCTCAGCCACAGCGACGCGAGCGCACAGGCGACCACCCGGCTCAGCTGAGGAGCAGCTGACCGGCCCCGGCAGGAAACGCGTCCCAGGGAAAAGCGGCGCAGAGCTGCGGTTAAGCAGGGAAGGGAAAGGCTGAGGCAAGGGCCCAACGGCAGCATCCTCCTGGGCGGCTGCGGGGACAAGGCCCGTCGCCGCCGGCGGGGAAGGAGCCGGAGCCGGGTCAGAGATCCGGAGCGGGAGGAAACGGCCTCACCGGCCAGCCGGCTGCACGGCTCCCACCGGCAGCCGCGAGGTGCGCCACAGCCGGCCCGCCGGTCGCCTCGCCCGCCGGCAGCCCCGCATCGCGGCCCACAGCGACCCCCGGGTCGGTACCCGCCGGCCCGCGGCGGGGCCCGCCCGCTGCTGGCTCCCCGCGGAGCGCGGGCAGGGGAGGCGGCGGCACCCCGCCGGGGCGGCCTGCCGCGGGCCTGGCTGCCGGCCCGGCCCCCCGCGCGTCGCGGGGCCGCGCTGACTCACCTCGCCCGGGGGCGGCTCCGGGGGGGCGCTCAGCCGGGAGCATCGCAGCCCCCTCCTGCCGCCGCGGCTGCTGCGGGCGGCGGCTCCGCGCACCCTCGCCCGCCCCCCCCCGGCCGGGCCGCGCCGCGCCGCCGCCGCGCAGGGGCGCTGCGGGGAGGGACGGAGCCGCCCCCCGCCGCGGGGGGGGGACGGACGGACGGAGCCGCGCACCCGCCCGCCCGGCGCCGCCTCCGCGCCCCCCCCCGGGGCGCCCCGGTCAGTCCCAGACCGGCCGGCGAGCAGAGGGCTGCCGGCGTCTGGCGGCCGGGAGAGCGAGCTCTCTTAGAGGCTGCTCCGTTGAGGCTGCAGATGGCAGATCCCGAGCTACGGGATGGGCGTTTGGTTTAGGAACAGTGTTTGGGGAGCGCTCCTGGGCCCCAAGCAGCCAAACAACTCAGCGCTCATCGGGCTTCCTGCTCCTCTGAAGCGCCAAGCACGTATTACAGCGTAAGGAATTCAATTCCTACCCCGCCGCCTTCCGCAGCCACCGGCATCATCCCATCAGTCCCACTGTTGCTAGAACTAGACACAGATAAAATGATGTAAACATGTAAAACCCCACAAACTCCCACCCCCGTGCAGTAATTACTGAGGCGGAAAAGCACAGGCAGGGAGGGCAACTGCCCCAGCGGCAGCTGAGCCGTGTGGCACTGTCAAAAGGTCAGAGGTGCTGAGCTAAAGGAGGGGAGTCATCAAGACACAAAGTGAAAGGCCAGCCTGAGATTTGGGGTGTTTATCAGACCTGAAGTTGTTTCAGGATTAAGTTCAAGCGCTGGTGTTCTGTACACAGAGGTCAGGCTGGGCCATAAGCCAAGCTGAGTCAATAAAGCAATCAGATTCCGCATTTCTCTCCAGGACAGTGACCAGACTGCTGGCAATGCTAACTGGGGCAAATGCATCACTCCTGGCATCGTCCTCTTCTTTGTTACCCCCCCTTGCTGAAGGAGGATCCCCCTTTCCTCAAGGAAAAAAAAAAACCAAAAAATAACTTGCATTACTTTGCCCAAAGGACAAAATTGAGAGAAAACTATAGGTTTGTGTAACTGAGGCAGCCAAAGAGGAACAGTGGCTCCACAGGCATTTGACACATTTAATGCGAGTGCTCACCAAAGTGAAAGGGACACCAGTCCCCGTGGAAGGCACTGCTCTCTCAAGGTCATTCCCCTGCCACAAACAGACCCATGGGGGGGTGACTTTTGCATGGGGTCACATTCAGGACACCGTCCTATCAAAAGCTCTCCAACCCCTACAATAAAGGCCTCTCCTGAAGGAGACAGGAAATAAAAGCTGAATTTTGGAGGAAGATGACCTGGGGCAGGAGAAGGCTTGTTTACCTTCTATCTCTGGAAGGATTTTTCAAGACTCTTAATCTTTGAAAAATGCTGCCACAGTTAATTAACCACCAAGAAAAACCATGTCTGAGGAAACCAAGAGCACAGGTCTCCCATAACTTTGCACGACGCTGAGACAGAGAACTCTTGGCTCATACAGTGGGGGTTTTATTACAAAGTATTACTGCAATAAACCAGCTATCAGCTCCAACTGAAATTATTTAACTTTGATGGAGCCCTTTCAGCAAGTTACTAAAAATGCTTTTAGGAAGAACGTGTATTTCAAATTATTCCCAGTCATTGTCTGTGAACTGAAAAAGGAAAGCTGATCTTTGTAGTCACAGACTACATTTACTGGAGTCCTTCCCTAAGCTCTGACGGCATTGCAAATACAGGGACCCACACAGATGGGTCCCTGATGTCCAGATCTGGGGCCCCAATACAAGAAAGATGTAGAACTGTTAGACAGGGTTCAGAGGAGCCACAGAGATGATTAGAGGGCTGGAGCAGCTGCCCTACAAGGAGAGGCTGAGGGAGCTGGGCTTGTTCAGCCTAGAGAAGAGAAGGCTGTGGGGGGACCTCATTGCAGCCTGCCAGTCCCTGAAGGGAGCAGAGGAACAGGAGGGGATTCGACTTTTTAAAAGGGCAGATAATGGCAGGACAAGGGGGATGGATTAAAGCTAAAGGAGGGAAGGTTTAGACTGGATATTAGGGGGACGTTTTTTACGGAAAGAGCGGAGAGAGGTGGTGGATGCCCCATCCCTGGAAGTGTTCAAGGCCAGGTTGGATGGGGCCCTGGGCAACCTTGTGTAGCTCCAGGCCTGAGGTTGGTGTCCCTGCCTGTGGCAGGGGGGTTGGAGCTTTATGATCCTTGGGGTCCCTTCCAACCCAGGCCATTCTATGATTGTAAGATACCTGCTAAGAATGCGATCTCTTTCTGCAGCTTTGCTTGTATGACTGTTTCTTGAAGCTGTGTCTTTGAGGACTTACACCCTGATCACCCCCCTTCCTTCCACTGCGTTTCTGAAGTGCCAGGGATATTTCCTAAAAAAATTTTAAAAAAAGAAAATAATTAAAAATGCTGTCTCAATGGAAGAAAAAAAAAAGCATAACATTTCTATGCAGACTGTTGCATCACCACATAAGTGAGCAAGAACTTACAGCTGATGACCAGAACGTTGGGTGTGACCAATGGAGTCATTTACAATATTTTCTTCATATATATAAATATATAAACCATATCACCACTATTTTTTTAAAGTCTAATTGAAAAGCACAGTCTGGTACTGAGTTTGGCCATGTGGCTCAGACTGCCTCCATCCAGTAAGCCCCCTAAGGGGAGCATTGGCAAAGCCTGAGCACTGACCAGTGCGGTCTGACACAGCCCGACACAGCTACTCCAGTGTGAGCAGAACTGAACACAACAGGGCTCTGCACGGGCATTTTTTGCAGTGAGGCTCTGTGTAAAGAGCTGGATTACAGCCTGTTAGAAATTATTACACTTGCTCAGAGAGTTCCTCCTTTGTTCTTTCAGCTGTGAAAATGAGGATTAGCAAAAATGGAGGAACTGCTGCACTGCATGCAAATGGTCCTGATGCATTTTTATCTCAAAGGGCTATGTATTTCTAGTCAAGGCAGTGCTCAAAGAAAAGGCAATGCAGCTGTAAGCTCCTTACAGTACTGTGTTTTCTACTAAAACAGTTACCAGCATAAAACATTACAGAAAATAAAGCTGAGTCAGGTGTAAAATCCATTGAAATGAATGGAAATATATATATTTTTTTCCAAATATGTCTGGATCGAGCTCTGAATCACAATAAAATGTGATATATGGAGAAACTATCAAACAATCTTTTCCTCTTAGCTAATAGATATAGCAACACTAACAAATATGTATTTGACTACAGGTTATTAGAATATTTGGATATATTACTTTATAAAATAAACATAATTCATACATATGCATGCCATATAGTAAACTCTGTACTATAAACCCACACCTGAGTTAAACCTATCCAGGAAATGGAAAGAAAGATTTCTGTGGGTTTTGGTTAAATGCATATATTACTTTATAAAGATTTCAATTTATGTGCCCTATACCACTTTATGATATATAATTGTGAGAATGCTTGCCAAAAATAGTTACAAATGCCTCACTGCCTAAAAAACAAACATACAAAAAAACTTCCATGTCTAAAAGAAAGCTCAAAAAACACCTGAAAAAAAGAAAGCAAAGTAGTTCTTTTTAAAAGTAAAATAAATAAAAGTATATACAAATACCTGTTAGGGAACTGCACATTGCTAACTGTAACAGATTTTGCTTCAAAAGGACTCAGAGGTGTCAGCTGATTCAGTGACTTGTTCCTTAGGTTAGAGGAAAAATAAAGCAGATACAGCACAACACAGAAAACTTTCATGGAAAAATATCTTGTATGTTTTATGTATTATATATGCATCCCATGCTTCTGGTATTTTCCAGCAATGGCATAGGTAATGTATGTCAGCTTGATCTTATGGTAACAGTTCCTAGGAGAGTAAGTTTTAACGTCTTGGTTTCTTTGATAAGCTTGAACTGTATTTTGAAATCAAGAATTTCCAGTTGACACAAAATATTCTGTCATCCTTTAGCAGCTTTTAACTCTGAGCCAAAAGAAAAAAAAAATTTACATCAGTCAGATTAGAAAGATAAACTGAAGGCAAGAGCTGTGCTGCTAGGACTTGCCCCAGAGTACACTGAAGGCAAGAGGAAAGCTTTCATTTCCATCAGACCTTTAATACATTTTGCATAACATGAACAAAACTACTTTCTTTAGTCAAACCTTTGCTAGGAGAGGCACTGCATTAAGGCAACTATGACGTTAATCTCTTCCTCAAAGAGTGTGTACATATCCCAGTACAAATCTGGGCAGAAGTCAGGTCGTTATGAGGAACAAAGTGACTTTCCCCCACTGTTTCAAAGGCTAAAAGCAACTATATTGCCAGTAAGAGAAAAATCCCACCAGAGGAACTGAGAAACAGTCACCCAGTGAATCAGCAAAGCACCCTAAGCTGCAAGCAATGTTAATGGTAGCCAACAACAAAATATTCACAGCTGGTAAGACAACTACCACCATTGCAGCGGTCGGTCTGGTTTGGCAGGGAAACAGAAGATGCTCTTCCTCTGATTTTTAACCTAACACTTTTAGAAGTATTGCATTCATTAGCAAAGAGAAAGCAAAGCAATGTGCAAAAGCAAATACTAATTACAGAAACCGTGTCCTCCTGTGGCTTATTCATGCACTTTTTCCTATGGGATAGGCCTGCCTTCCCTGTCAAAATGAGATTTGTGCTTGCATGGCACCTGCTTACACATTACTCAGCCTTTCCTCAGCCCAAGAACCTCTGTACCCACAGGCAGGTATCAACTCTGATGTGCGATGACAGTCTCACAAATTCCTGCCAGGCTGTGTGACCATCAGTGGCTGCCGAAGGAAAGGCAGGAGTGCGCCCTCGCAGGAGGACAGACCCCGGCACCGACTCCACGGCAGGCTCCACTTGGCCTGTGAATCACTGCTGGTGCCTGAGGAGCAGTTACCTTACTGGTGAACCACAGGCTCAGAGAAGGGAGTCGAGGAGGTAACTGGAAGAAAGGCAGAAGGGACAGCTGAGGCTTTTAAAGCAGTAGAGACAAGGGAAGGGATTATAAATGCACAATACACAAACTCATAGGGAATCAACCTTCTTCATTTTTGCTGTCCACAGAGCAAACTGTTTACGTTGGGCTGCTGCTAACATGGATGCCACTGGAGATATGCAAAAAAGTGATGACCTTGATCCTGTCATCAGCTCCACTGCCACAGAGAGGGGAGTGTGCAAAGCCCTGCTGACTCTGTAGTCCAGGCAGGAACTGGAGACAATTTATGCAACTTAGCCACTGAACCTGCAAAGAATTCTGTGTGGGCCTGTCTTCACAGGGTGGGGGGAAGCTTAACTGGCCAGAGATTTGAGATGGATCTACTTGGACCTTCTCTTATAGTGGGGTTCTGGGCCAGAGAAGACCAAACAATTTATGCAACTTAGCCACTGAACCTGCAAAGAATTCTGTGTGGGCCTGTCTTCACAGGGTGAGGGAAGTTTAACTGGCCAGAGATTTGAGATGGATCTACTTGGACTTTCTCTTATAGTCGGGCTCCTGGGCCAGAGAAGACCAGACTTCTAAAACTTAGTCTCCACATGCACACACATTTTATTGTAAATAAAAGTAGAAATGTTAAAATAAAAATGCAAAATGCCTAGGCTGGATAGAATAGCTAAGTAACTTAACTACAGCAGTTAAAAATAGGATGTATACACCCACTTTCCCTGCCCACTGTGTCCTTGCAGGGTAGGTCCCTTCCATCCACACTTGGCTTCAGTAACATAAATACATGCCTTCTACCCTGTATTCAGAGCATACTAAAACACTAAGCCTAATGTTTTAATAACTGCAGATGCATGACCAAGGGACAGCAAACTGACTAGTTCTCCCTGATCCCTAGAAAGTTCCTTATATCCATTCTGAGAGAAAGGGGTTGAGCAAATACTGGCATTCAAGCAAGACTAGCATTTTCTAGCATTGTCCTTTACATCTGCAAAAAAATCCCCAAAAAACCAAAAAGGATATAGGGTCAGATATACGTGTTTTCCTAATTACTAGTCAATGACTCGAGGTCAATTGGAATTTAAGTTCTGAGAATAAAGGAAATTATTTATATTTCTAAAGGAAATACAACACCCCTGCGCAGCAAAATATTCCCTGACCAAAACGGATTTTAGTTGAGGTTCAGGATTCTACATCTTGAAAGACTATTCAAGAAAATGACTTCTGACTTTACACAGCATTATCTATTCTTGTCTTTTACTCTGAGGACTAGCTCTAACCATTTTTATGGCTAGAAAAATGGTGATGGCTCGAAGCAGTTTTTAACTGAATTGGGTTTTCTTTTTTCTTTAAATCAGATAAAAGCACAGCCATGTGATCTTATCTCCCTGATTAAATTCAGGTCATCTATGATGTAGCTTTGTAAACTTAAACCAAAACTAAGGCAGGCATTTTTACTTAGTATATGGAAAAGTGATTTTTGATGAAAACATCTTGGTGAGGCAAGCAGTGAAACAATCTTTTGGACCAAAGGACACATTGTACCAAATTCAGGCTAACAGCTGACCTCAGAGGCCTCACATCTGTCTCAAGGGCTCAATTTGCCTCCTTGCAAACAGATGCAGTAAATGTCATTTCTCATAGAGAAGGGAGCCACAGCGTTAGCCAAACCACCTAACCTCTGCCTCCGAAAGCAGACTGATCTTTTATTATTTCATATTTCATCTCAGGAGCTCCAGCATAACTGATCAGATCATCTGTCTTATTTTCTTGGTTAATATGACAACATCCAAGTGGTACTGGCAGTTGAATTCTGTTACAAGGTGAATTGCAAAGTTCTCCCCTCCCCAAAGTGTGAAAACAACGAGCAATCTACAGATGCCCTTCTCAAATTCTTGAGATTGTAATCCTCACTACAAAGAGCAAAGGACTTTGGAATTTATTTAAGTGCCAGTAGGAGGATTGCCATAAGACTTCAGTTACAGTGAGTAACAAATAAGAAGCACTCATCTATTTAAAATGTGCTTAGGACAGGTAAACTATGTGGTCAGTCAGTCACACCACAGAATAGTGATACCATCCTTAATATTCTCTGATGATATTAGAGAATAAAATAGTGTTACCATTTCTGTGTTCAGATTTCAAGCTGGGTAGTAAAATTGTTAGTAACATGTAAGAAACCTTTTAGAAGTTTTCTTTTTTGGGCCATGAGTGCAATGTGAGCTAAAGACTTCACATAATGGTACATGAAATATTGTGCACAGCTGTTCACCTGCTTCCTACAATTTCCTGATAATCAGAATATATTTAAGATAGGACTTAACTGTAGCATTCTCAGTGGAAAGCTTCAGAACATCTGTTTATTTCAGAGTCTGATGTTGAAGATAAAAATAAGACAACATCTCAGAAGATATTAATAGTTCCATACTTTCCAAGCTCATTAATAAATTCATTGGATTCCTCCCCAGCAGTGTTTCTTTTCCAAACCTGGAAACTAAATTGTTGACAGTGAAAAACAACAACATATGTTTAGTTTCCAACAGAATGTTAATTTAGGTTTGAAGAACCTGATTCTGCAGCGTGTACTGGCCTAAACATCTATTAAAACCAATGACAGTGGGGACACACTTCAAGCAAAGACCTGGTCCTGCTTTTGTGGGCGACATTGTGTCTGGCAAGGACTGAGAATGCATAGCTTATGTCAAGCTGGTTGCCAGGATATAGCTACCATGAAACCCAGCCTGGTTTCAGGAAGGAGCTTCTCTTCAAAACAGAAACACATCATAGAGAAAGTTTCTCCCTTCCATTTAATGTCTTACTTGACCCACAGCCACCAAAACATCTCTCTCAGTTGCCCTAACAGATTTAGATAGAAGCAAATGGACACTCCACTAGAGGCACTTTGGAGGCAACTTGGAAAAAAGGAGCAAACTTGATGACTGCTCCCCGTTCAGAGGGCACAAGTACTGCCAGAAAAATGATGGTCTGAAAGTTATATGTTCTGATTTATACTGGCTATATAAGTGGATAAACCTATAGAGTAGCCTGGTTTATTGATTGAGAAAAGGCAAAGAATAAAAGTAAAACCCCAGAGCAAAGCACTGTTCCCCAAACCCCTAACATTTTTAGATCCATTCTGTTGTGTTCAATTTAGAATACTTTTTGTTCATTGTTGTAGACTAAAATATCCTTGTATTTAACTATCTAGTTGTTAAAATAGATTTGCAGACTCTGGAAACTAAAGTTACTTTTGTGTTACTTAAGATTAGTTAGGAATACAGTCCTTCAGAGTTCCTAGGAATGTAGTTTCAGTGCATGGTGACGTATAGCAGGAGGCCTTAATGAAACTGGACTTAAAGGGCAGAATAAAATAGTTACAGCAAGAGTCTGAGTCAGCCACAGGCCAGCTTTTCTTTTAGAAAGTAGAACACCCAATCAGTACTTTAGAATAAAGTCATGAAAAGACACAGCACTGTTCTATATTCAGTGATTACTTTTGAATTTTTTCCTTTGGTTGCCCATGCCTTAAGGGTAGACACACATTTAGCAATCTCTTCATGTTTTAACTGCACAGTAAGGAATGGCAAGGTGCCTTCTACTTGCATCACTGAGCTGTGAGCTCCCAGAGACAGGGCTGGACGTCACTCTCTGCTTGGCAGCACGACCAAAAGTGCCACCTGATTCCACCTGGCTGTTCCCCACTGCTGCACAAGGAGCATGGGTTCCTCTGCTGTAGGTTAATAAAGCATTTCAAACTGGGTACATCCACTGTCAGAGACATCCAAAATCTCAATCCACACCTAAATTTTTCAGCCAACCTTTTACAGTATTTCCATTCCCTTTGTCTCTTGCAGATTGTGATCTATTTATAACAGCTCAGCTATTTCTAAACCTCAAGCAGCAAGCAGACAGAAAATTGATGCGTCACTGTAGGGATATGCCTTTGAAACAGTGGGGTGGGAAAAGAAAAAAAAAACAACCACACAGGAGTGACAAAAGCAGAAAAATAATCCTTGTCTATGAAACAGCATCAACACTTCTTACCTTTTTTCATATGCCATTCACATGACTTCCCAAATCAGCACATCAGCTATGAATTCTAAGTACCTATGCTTTTTAAAGTCATTTACTAACTCCTTTTCTTCTTTACCCTCTTTTTCCCCTGTTCTATTAATAGTTGAGAAAAGGTCTGTTGTCTGCAGGGTTAGACTATTTTATCTGCTTTTAGGATGTACAACCTAGCTCCCTGAGGATTTCTTATGCTGCTACAGTGTGACGTTAACTGTTTATTACCAGAAGGTTCAAAACTGTGAACGTACTTAAGAGGGGGAAAAGAAAAAAGATTGTAAGTGCAAAGCCAATTGCAAAGTAAGAAAGAATTCTATTTTAGCATAATATATGGATCTTTTTTTTTTCACATGGAGAAAAATTCAGACATGGATCCCATATGAATTATAGGAAAAAAAAGCAGTATGGTCTCCTCATTTCAAAAAGAATATATTAGAGTTGGAAAAGGTTCAAAGAAGGATGCTCAAAAGGTTGGAATGACTTCTCTGCCTGGAACAGCTGAGAAGTCTAGTACTCACCAGTCAGCAAAAGAGGCAATTTAGCAGAATATAGCACATTTACGAAGTCAGGAATTGCTAAAAGCAAGTAAATTTACTCTTTCTTCTCATTCATGGATTAGGGCACATCAAATGAAGCCAGTAGGAGACATGACCAAAGCTTGCAAAGATACTGTGGATGCTAAAAGTCAGTTGAGTTCCAGGGGAGGCTGGACAAATTGATGAAAAAGAAACTCCCAAATTACTAGGCAGAAAAAACCCCAAATGCCACCACATCCAACTATGCAACTCAGGATTCCCCTGGGTTGTAAAAAGTGTGAGTTATGTTTGCCCTCTTCTTACCTTTCCCCATGCAGCCTCTGCTCAGGGCTGGTTTTGGGAGATGATGTCCTGGGCTAGACAGTCCTTCAGTCTGACTCAGCATGGTTGGTTTTATGCCTTTTTTGTTTGAGAGCTGAAATCTTCTGGGGAACAATTAAGAGAAATTAGAATAACAATAAATCAATAGCTCTCACACATTTTGTAATCAGAGTTTATTTTCCCTTCAGTTTTTCAAAAGATCATGCATTCCTATAGTTGTTTTAAGTAAGCTGTAGATCTGTTTTTTGCAGATCACCTTTGGGACACTGAGGGTTTCGTGGACCCTCGAGTTCCCTATGCTACCATGTAAGAAGTGCTACTAACCCTCAGTCTCTGCCTTAAACAGATGTACTGATTTAGGAAGGCCTTTTTTCCTCTTCTGCAGAGCCATTCTAACATACTTCAAACAATAACCTTTCCTCCTAGTACAGGTCCATCAGCACATGCATCTCAGAAGGAGAAGAAGCCAGAGCAAGCTATCAGCAGCTTGCTCCTTGACATCAGTCATATTTAAGTCAGAAAAGCAGTAGTCAAATGTTCCTTGTGTCTTCCATGGCCTTGGCCACTGCTGGCAGCAACAGCAAGGAATGTTAAAGAAAGCCTTATGTCTCAGTTCCTTCTTTCTTTCTACCATGTGTGCTGAATAGCATCACTACAGAGAGCACAAATGCTATCAGCTCTCAACTGTGGAGTTTCCTTGTTATTCAGGCTGCAGTGGAATAACAAAGTTAAAGAATTATCTATGACTAAACCTCCATATTGACTATGGTAGACAACTGAGAATCGGTCCTCTTGAAAGCCTTCAGACAGCACTCTGAGAAATAAGCCTTCTAACCCTGAAAATTCTTTGGTAAACTGGTTTGCAATTCCCTTTGGCAAAAATGAAAATGCATATGGACAGGAATGTACATGACATATAGACTGCCTGTCTACCTTATATGTGCCACTTTCTAAATTAACAATTTAAGCATCAACTACCATTCCAAATAGTAGTACTGGAGAAGAGTTTCAGAGACCTCAAATTGCAATCTATTTTAAATTTTGACCCAACAGCACTTGAAGTCAATGCAGCATCACTAAAACAGGAGGCAGTAACCAGTTTACAAAACTGGTCTCGTCTTGCCCACCTTCAGATTTATTAGCTCCACAAAACTTGTAGAGCAGTGGACTCTGAGCTGGGTGGGGGTCATCTCCTTGCAACAACAGCAGCTGAACAAACATACTTGGTTTATACACATAAGGCTCAAAAGGAGGAAATGGATATTGGAAGGTTGGCTACTAATTAACTCAGGCCTATCTGGGAAACAGATAGTGAGACAGAAAATGAACTAAACTAGCTTCAATGCCACAGAGTTGAACTTTCATGTAGCTATTTACTGGGAAGCAGCACTTTAAAACCATAGCTGAGCTATGCTTATATATTTTTTTTTCTTATGATCGTTAAATACTGCCCACATTCTACACGTTTAGTAGGTTTGAAAGATGAACATCAATCTGCAAACAATTCCACTGCCTGGACAAGAAAGGTGAAGCTTACACAGCACGGGTCACCAAAGTCTGTGGCAAAAAGATTCCAGGTATTTAAAATGAAGTGACATCTTCCAGTGAGGATCTTTGCCTTCACCTTCTAGAAATAACTGCACATATTCCTGAGCGATCTGCTTCTGGCTGTTATTATGCAGTGACAAAGTCACAGTCTGCTTTTGTGGCACTTTTGCTGTAATTGTGTTACCTACAAGCATTATGACTGTTTATTGTGAACAAACACAAACGGTTTACTGTGAAGGGAGAGAGCTGACTGCTTGTGCAATTACCCTACAAACTTCCTGCAATTGCACACTGGAGGACCTGACAGAATTGGTTTGCTCTTTACTTCTATAAATACTAGGCTGTTTTTACTTAAAAAGCAGAGAAGGTGGGAAATTCCTAGATAGGTGGGAAATTTCCTGCCTACAAGGAGAGGCTGAGGGAGCTGGGCTTGTTCAGCCTGGAGAAGAGAAGGCTGCGGGGGGACCTCATTGCAGCCTGCCAGTCCCTGAAGGGAGCATACAAACAGGAGGGGAATCAACTTTTTAAAAGGGCAGACAATGGCAGGACAAGGGGGATGGATTAAAGCTGAAGGAGGGAAGGTTTAGATTGGATATTAGGGGGAAGTTTTTTACAGAAAGAGTGGTGAGGGGCTGGAACAGGCTGCCCAGAGAGGTGGTGGATGCCCCATCCCTGGAAGTGTTCAAGGCCAGGTTGGATAGGGCCCTGGGCAACCCTGTGTAGATCCAGGCCTGAGGTTGGTGTCCCTGCCTGTGGCAGGGGGGTTGGAGCTTTATGATCCTTGGGGTCCCTTCCAACCCTTGCCATTCTATGATTCCTCAGGAGAAAAGAGAATTCAAATGCTCCTGAGGAAAGGAGTGAGGCTGAGTGGCTGCAGCATGGATTTGTTTGTCCTATGGTAAAGAAAAGTCCTCATTTCCTTCTGCAGAGCTGGGTGAGAGCTGGCAGACGGCCGTGTTACAGGCCAGCACGTGAAATCGTGGTCAGAGGAGCTGTTGGGGAAGATGTGCACACCCTTTCTAACACACATACAAGCCCCTGGTTGGATACCTGTTTGTAACAGCTTACAGAACAGCTTTGCTTTTCTTTTTTAAAGAAGTGGGGAAATAGATTCCATGTGTTGATTTGTAAAGCACCACAGAAATTCAAAGCACGTGGTGTCTGAATCCTCCTCCTCCTCTAGATCCTATCACCCAGGGTCATCACACTACGTGGCATTTTCTGGTCTATGCACTGCAAACATATAGATAGAATACGCTCAAGCTTCAGTTCAACAACAGGAGCCATCTTCTGTGTGACAAGACTCCATTTGGTATCACCAGTGCTTAGCATCTTAATGTTTAAACTGTAATGTGGGCATTACAGTGAGGCAGTAAAGGTTACTTTCTTCACCTTACAGACCTGAAAACTAAAACAGGATAGTGAAAGAGTTACAAACTGATTTCTCAACGTCTACTGCTTCTGACTATTTAAAGAGTGTTGAAAATGCTGTGTTGCCATTGCAATTAAGCTGTCAGACAGCTGTATCTGCAAAATTCAGCTGTCTCTTACTAGGAAGAAACTAGTCCATGGTGAACGTCCCAAAAGGCTCAGAAAAGCTACAGAGATGCTCGTGGTGGCACAGGAAAAGGAATGCACAGTCCAAACGTGTTTCATGATTCTCCTGCTCAGTCATGGTGGGGAAGGGGGGGGAAAAGAGATGATTTCCATTAACATTTCAGATTGAAAATAGATTTTGTAACAGTTTTTGATTTCTCAGAAAATATTTTAGCATAAAAAAACCCAAAAGATTTTTCTTGTTGGAACTGGCCAAAACTTTCTCTTCCTTAATTTTTTTAGGCTAAAAACGTCAAAAAAAGTTTCAAATTCCTGAAATAAGGTCTCAGGCTAATTTTACACAGTGCTACATCCTAGGCAGACATGCAGCCTTTAATTCAAGCAACAGATTTGTGTGCTTTAATATCTTGGCAGGTCCCAGATTGAAACTCTGCTGTTAACTCCTGCAGTTAACCACACAATAAAGCATCTTCTTGCTCCTAGAGCCTGAAGAAGTGCTCTTAGCAACAGTTCTGTAAGGTAGTGCCTGCATTTTTCTTGGCAGACAGAGGTGTGTCAAAGTATGACTAAATCACACTGTGTTGCATGTTATTTCTGACATAATTATATATTCCCATACACTGCTCTTAGCAGCGTGAACCTCCATTCCAGCCTGCTATCACAAAGGCTGAGAGAAGGAGAGACTGTCCATGTCTGGAGAGGAGAACCAGTAGCATTGTGAGATCCATGGGGCAGATGTAAGACTTGAGATGACAGAGAGGAGCTAATGATACCAGAGAACATATATTTCCTTGTGCATAACCAATATTGTGGCCTGCTGCACCTGCCACTGCCTTTTTTTACCCAGCCCTCTATCCCTGGGGAATTAGATGCACTGAACAAGATCTCCAGGAACCAAGTCCTTCGTCCCTGTCATTTCCATTGTAAATTTGTTTATGATCCAGCATGACAATATTTACTTTTAAAAACCAAATGAACACTTTCCCTTCTGACTTCTTACACATCCTTTCCATCAGGTTAATAATTATACACAGACTGGTAAACAGAGTTGCACTGAAACTAGCATTTGCTCACAATTGCCCCATATTGGAGGCTGGTAATTTATACTTATAAACAGAATGCATTTGCAGCAATGAATGATAGATAAGTCGTTTTTAATAGCTTAAAAGGCCCCTATTTATTCTGCTGACTTTTTTTTCCCCACCCTCATTTTTAAGTTCTACAATCTGCTCTGTGTTCCTTTGCATCATTTGTGGCATTAAACATCTCTCCCTAGACAATGTTTTTCAAAGGCATTATGTGATGAGCAGTTCTAGTTGTACTCCAGAATTAAATACAATAGAAAGGAATTTTGAAAAATATTCTTAATATTGACTTTTAAAATGTAGATCTTTTCAAGTGAAAATTAGTACCTCTCTGAGGTGTCAGATGAATAAGGTGGAAAGGTTTGAATACACATGCATCCATTTAATAAGATACTGACTGTCACGCTGTCAGCCAAACTGCCCTGCTGAAGAGCCTCACTTTAATTCAGAGCAACAGATTCTTAAAATAAACATCTGAGATGCTTTCTGTACTCATCATATCCCTGGACTGTCAGAAAGCTACTAATTAGCATCAAATGCTTTTGTGCTTAATTTGCCACGATTTTGACAAACACAACGAGGTAACTAGGTGTTCACTATGACCTGAGAAGGAAAGGTTCAGTACCAGATGGTTCAAGACCAAAGCATCTGACATTCCAGCCAAACCACAGATAAATCAGGGAGGCAAACAGGAATGTTACATACAGGACTGAGCTCCTAAAACGTATTTGTAATGATCCTAAACGTTTGGAGAAGGTTTTTACTGCATCTTGAATAGTATCATTCCACCACAATAGATCATATGAGGAAAATTTCAGGCTAACAGTAGTTGGCAAGATAAGTGTATAATCTGCATTTCAAATCCAATGTACATTCACTGATATAAAAGGTATGAGAAGCACTACCTTTAAAGGTAACTGAACCAATGTGAGATAGAATTACAGGCAGGCCCAATAGCGCTTCAGAATGCTACTGCCAAAGGAATTGCTTCAATGTTTTAAAGTAAATCAGGCAAGTGACATGAACTTACTATTTGGAATATTGTTCCTCCTCAGGGTGGGTATGTAATTCCAGTAGATTATAATTAAGTTACATAAGATTCGGTGGAAGGGTATAAGGATATATTTAAAATATTCATCACCATTCAAAAATAACACTTTTAAAGCATCAGGATAATTAGTTCCACTAAGGTTACATCTCCATTGATACTGCTCTAGCTAACATAAATCCATCAGCTGATCCTTCTGTTGTGTCACATGCAAATGCGTTAATTAGGCTTATTCATAACTTCCTTTGTTTCCCAGCTGATCAGTGTAAGGAATTATGCCTACATTTCTCATTCCTACTCTAGGGTAAAACTCTCCAGAGCTACAGAAGTTAGGCTGGAAGGCGGGGGAGGCACTGAAATCAGTGAGCCCTGTTCCCTACCGCATTCTGTCTGTGCAGTCCTGGCCAGTGAAAGGGGTCTGACAAACTGCTCTGTCTTGACTGTAAGGTGCCTTTTGACAACCCAGTGTGTGCTCCTTTACCATGAAGAAAAGTACTTCACAAGGCTAAAACCATTAAAAGATCACGCCTGCAGTTTCTAGTCACTAGGAAAAAAACTATGTGGCCGGTGCAATATTACTTAAAAATTCTTCTGTACTTTGATAGGGTCAGATTTCATAAACTGTCTGTTACTGCATTTCTCTGAATCATTACAGACCACATCCTGCTATAAGAGTCTGCATCAGCAATACATATGGAAAATCTGATGCTGGTGAGAAATCTAGTCAAAATAAACGTATGGTTAGAGTTTTGGCTTGAGAATAATGCATGCAACTATCTCAAGACAGGAGAACTTTGATGAGGACTACCTATTGTAAATCCTGTATTCCAGATTGCTTAAGATGAACCAAGTCAGAACCTGAAAGCTGTCCTGTACCCTTGGTTCTTGGAGTCTGTGAGATCTCTTAAGAAACATAAGTACCACTTTGCACTCTATACCACTAGTCTTACAAGTTCTGTTTTCCTATACTAGTTCCACTGCTATTTTCATGTAATACAAGCAAAGCACCTCAAATAACATCCTGTTAATATAAATAAGCTTGAATTTAATTCCTTATAGAAGCACAAATTTAGAATAAATCTTGAATTAACTGATATTCTGGGATAGCGCTATTTCAAGAGGTCCAACAGGGATGGCAGTCTGAAATACAGGCCCACACTGTGTGAAAACCACATGCCTTTTTTCCTTCCTACATACAGGCAGCTCTGACTCTCACAGACTCAATCAGGCACATAGGATGTGAGCAGAACAAGGGATGTGATGACACCATGGGATGCAGTGCAAGGATCATTTGCTAAGCAGACTCCTGAAGTCTTGTAGGCAAGCTTCCCGGAGTGAGGAGCCCTGGCTGCCACTCCACCATCACTTGCACTACCAGGGAAGAAGAAAATCAGTTTCATTCCTCCCAAATCTGTGAAACTCAACCTTAAAAACTAATTATACACCCAAAGACACCCTCACTAGTAAGATATCCTTGGGGGATTTTTGGGTCCACTGGAAGTAGCTGTCCTATGAACAGAAAATTCACTTTCCTCTGGCCCCGTTCCCACACACACTCCCTACAGCTATTTCCACCCACACTACAGCTCTTTTTAACTGTGTTTAAAAAGCTGAGAGAGAGAAATGTGCTGCTGCTGCTGCTGCTGGTGCTCCTCCTCCTCCTCAGGTGGGCGGGTTGGTAGCTGGTCAGTTTTCTGCAGCATTTCTCATTGCTGGATGCGTGGGAGGCCGAGAGCTGGAAGGGAAGGAAGCGGTCCTCTTAGGGAGGGAGGCATATCAAAGCAAGTGGGAAGCAAATAGCCCCTTCCCACCTGCACATGTGCAATTATATGCAAATGAAAAACTAACACAATAGATCTGCAAGCAGAGCTTTCCCAGCTGTGGTCCTAAAAGGTATCAAACGGCTTGGGTATCAAAGCCAAATTCAGGGGTGACCAGATCTCGAGGAAGATGACATTTTTCACCCACAAAGAACAAGCCCGTGGGGAGGAAAGAAGGAAGGGAAGAGGGCGTTCCTTACAGTTCTGGTTTTGTACGTAGGTGGAGGGTGGTTCGAGGGGAGGAGTGACAGATTGCTTGTGGCAGCAGGGAAGAAAGACGTAGGAGGGTGTTTGCCCAGGGTTTGTCTAAGCCAGGGTGGTGGGAGGGGAGGCACCCACTGGTGGATGGACCTCGCTTGGGGCCTCTCTCCCGCCCTCATCAACACAGCAGCGTCTGCAGCAGCACTCAGCCGCCCCCACGCTTTCCCCAGTGCCCTCTGAGGCCCAAAGAACATGGAAACTCCTTCACTCACAGTTTCAGTATGGATTTGCACTCATCCTTCTGCAAACACTTCTAGTTCCCCACTGATAAGCACCAAATTGACTGGTAAAATAAAGGGGGGGGGGGGGGCAGGAGGTGGGGGAGAGTAGCCCCCCCCCCCAGCACATTTCTATTACAGGAGAAACTCACTACCCCATGCAATTAGCTGTGCCCTCATCCCAATCTAAGACTTCAGCAGTTAGATGGATGCATCACCTGAAAAGTATCTGTTAAAAGCCCTGGGGAGGGCCCTCTGTTCCCATGGGTTAAGTTACATTAGAGACAAAAATTTGCTTCTCCATATTACACACGTTTCCTGTGTTTCAGTCCTTCCCTGGGCTGGGCTATTCTTGGGCAGTGCAGAAACGGATTAGTTTCTACTTCTACTCACACTGACACCAATGAAAGACTCTCCATTGCACAATGAGGTGTCCAGTTGGAGCAAGGAAAGCTGAACCTCTGTCATCTGTGGAGGAATATTGTCAGCTGAGACTGGACTAAGAAGAAACAATTGGAGGATCACCTGTCAGGATTGTAATAACCAGTTAGCAGGGATGGACTGGAAAACTTCCCGTTCTGTTCCTCAATCCTTCACAGTCTCACTTTTCCTTACCTTCACACAGTGTAAAGATGCACTTACTACCCACACACAGAGAAATTAGACACTAGCTGTTAGACCAGCAGCAGAGAAAAAGAGTAAAATTACACCCAGCCTGGATGCAGGAGCATGGGACATGGTGCAATACTTGTACCATTTATTATCTGGTCTTGGTGAACCACACTGGGAGCTCTCAGAGGAAAGAGAGAGGGACAAATGAATGATTAATTAGGGGTATACAGGTGGCACACAGAACACAGCTGAGCTCCTCTTAGAATCTTTCTTTGGAGCAAGAGTCCCCACATCCTGAAGTTACATGTTTTTCTGGAGAAGAAACAAAAAAAACCCCAACCCACCAGGAACAAAACCCGAAAACATCTGCTCAGCTCTGCAGTCCTCCTACAGTCTGCAATTTGTTTCTCTTTTCAAACCTGCTAAACACACTGCCAGAAAATTTCTCCAAGGAGAGGAATTACAACCTGCCTATCCTTCTGGCTTGAGTTTATCCTCCCTGACTTCCTGGCTTGGTTACTGGGAGTGAGCAGCACCCCTAATATATCCAGCCTCCTGCAGCCCTCTTTGCCAATAATGCTATCATCCATAAACTCCCAGGTTAAAGGTCACCTCATTCTGCTCCTTCTCATGCAACTTCATTCTCTTCACTCTTTTTCCTATTTCTACTCATAGAAATCTTACTTTTCAGAAAAGATTTTCACTGTGACATTCCAATCTGCAGAAAATGGGGTGTGCAAGAAGATTTAAAAAAACCAGGATAATATCTGAGTTACTTTTTGGACAGGCTTTCAGTCACTAAATGGGTGGCTATGAGAAAAATCACAATTTTCTAACACCACCAACCCTCCCCCCAAAGCCCTACAAACTATAGGTAAACTAAAGCCATCCCCAGCATGTTTTAAAATGAAGTAGAACACTATAGAATCATAGAACCTCCTGAGTTGGAGGGGACCAATAAGGATCAGGTCCAACTCCTGTCTCCACAGAGGACCAGACAAGTCAGAGCATGTGACTGAGCACAATGTCCAGACTCTTCTACTCTCAAGGAAGATGTCTCTTCTGTCACTACTTTTTCATCTTGAAACCAATTTAAAAAAAAAACAAACCAACAAAAACCCCAAACAACTCATTTAAAGAAAACATTAAGCACAAATTCAACATCAGCACTGTGGAAAGAAATTAGTAGCTGTTGCCAGATCATGCTTGCTATTACTTTGTTGTTTGTAAATGATCAGGCCCCACTCCTGTTCTCAATCAGACATACAGCTGGGAATCAGGGAAATGGTCTACACCATTACTTATACTGAAGCTGGAGGCATAAAGTCAGCATAAGTGAAAGATGAATCAGAGCACCAACTTCTATTTCAGACTCCAGAAACAGACATCCTATGTAATCATGTCCTGATCACAGCCTTGCCCATGTGCAGGTGGAATTCATGGAGCCATTTCCAGAGCTTTCCAATAGCCTCCACCTGCCCTTACCCAAGGTTAGCTTTCACACACAGGTTTCTTCATTTCCACTACATCAGTTACAAAAGGATTACCCTACAGAAAGTTTCTGGTCATATTTGCCTATGGAAATGTATAGACTTTCAGACACAGGGTGTGAACTACAATGATTTTTATCTCCTTAACTTGATTATGGCTGGATGAGAGTTTTCTCATCTTCAAAAGTAATTAAAAGAAAATAATCTAAGGGTTCAGATTGGCAACTGTGTCATTTAGACTGGTTTAGATTTAACTGCATGGTACTTACAGCAAAAGGGCATTTGGGGCTTTATTTGATCAAGATGACACTAACATGCTGCATCTATGTTGGTCATATAATCTGCAGGTGAAAGTTCAGGCAGTCTGGACTGCCTAATGAGTTCTGCCCATAATTAGTTCACAGTAGGCAGTCTCCTAATGCCTGCAAAGCACCTCATGTCCTGTTATTTTTTGATCACAGCGTACAAGACAAAGCTGTGACCACAAAGCACAGACATGGCCCTGTGTCGTTTGATTAATATTTTCACAACCAAATTTAATATGCCCTCTGAGTTACTGCAACGGGAATGGCAATACAGATGATGGTACCACAAGCAAGGGCCCGAATCACTTCTTGAAACGAAGAGCAAGGTTGCCCTCTGGGGACTTCTCTAGAAGTGCTTCTGTGAGCCAGGGTATTTTTTTTTTTTTTCTAGCAAACGAACTTTGTTGCAAGGTTTTAGAAAATTTCGTTTATTTTAAATATGAATCAAGGCGGCCAGCGCTCAAACCTGATACACTGAGAAGCTATGAAGCTACTTTGCTGCCTAATGCACTGTACTGTCATTTACTTCGTGATTCATCACACTCTTCATCCGTTTCCTGCTCGTGGTATGTGGCAGCCTAAAAAAAAAATGGCCTGGGTTGGAAGGGACCCCAAGGATCATAAAGCTCCAACCCCCCTGCCACAGGCAGGGACACCAACCTCAGGCCTGGAGCTACACAAGGTTGCCCAGGGCCCCATCCAACCTGGCCTTGAACACTTCCAGGGACGGGGCACCCACCACCTCTCTGGGCAGCCTGTTCCAGCACCTCACCACTCTTTCTGTAAAAAACTTCCCCCTAATATCCAATCTAAACCTTCCCTCCTTTAGCTTTAATCCATCCCCCTTGTCCTGCCATTATCTGCCCTTTTAACAAGCTGATTCCCGTCCTGTTCCTCTGCTCCCTTCAGGTACTGGGGGGCTGCAATGAGGTCCCCCCGCAGCCTTCTCTTCTCCAGGCTGAACCAGCCCAGCTCCCTCAGCCTCCCCTTGTAGGGCAGCTGCCCCAGCCCTCTGAGCATCTTCGTGGCTCCTCTGACCCCTCTCCAACAGTTCCACATCTTTCTTGTATTGGGGGCCCCAGCTCTGGACACAGGACTCCAGCTGGGGCCTCCCGAGGGCAGAGTAGAATAGCGTCTGATTTAGTTACTGGTATGAAAGGGAATTTAGGACAACGGATGGACTCCTAGCGTGATGGCTATCAATCCTCAAGCGCACTTTCCGCCCCCTTTTTCGTAAAATGCAGTGTTCTAGCCGCAGTTTGTGAGCCCAGGCTGAACAGATGCTGTGCGCGCTCACCGCTCCGCCGGCAGCTGCAGCCGGAGCAGCACCCACGCCCGCTGCCTGACCCCTGTACCCACCCGGCGCTGGTGCGGCGCCACAGCCCCTCAACCCCAGCTCACTGACCTGAGCGCCGGGAGCTGCGGGCAGCACCCGTGTGGCTGCAGGCGTGCAGGGTGAGGAGGAACTGGGCGGTCAGGAATTAAGAAACCCGGCTTTGCTGCTGAAAGCCATACAGCGTCCCGACACGGCCTGACTCCAGGCAGAGCTGGGCTCTGAAGGGAACCTGGCAGCTCTGGCTCCCTCCGCCTCAGGCAGCCGCCGCCGTGGCTTATGTTATTGCCACACACGGTGCCATTTGCTTCGCCCAGACAGGAGCAGCCCCACCTCGTGCGCTCGCCCCTCCCGGCCTGAGCCAGGCCGGGGCGCAGCACCCGCTGCTGCCGAGGTAAGGCTAACCCTCCCCGCAGCCCCGCTCAGGCCGCCCGCTCTAACCGCGGGAAAGGGCCGTGCGGGGAGAAGCGGGCTGCCTCGGGGCTCGCCGCCTCCCGTACACGAGCGGCGGAGGTGGGGGCGCGGCCGGGCGATGGAGCCGGAGGCCGGGGCGAGCCCACGGAGCCGCCCGTTCCCCGGCGCTGGGGGCGGGGGGGGAACGGAGCCCTTCCCCCCCGGCCGCGCTCCCGCGCATGCGCCCCGCCGCACCCGCCTACCTGATGACGACGATCGACGGCGCCGGTTGCCGCCATGGCGGCCTGGGTGCTGAGGCCGCTGCCCAGGTAACGGGGAAGCGGCGGCAGCCGCTCTGAGGCGCGATGAAGCTTCTCCCGCGCTCCGCCCACCGAGGGGCTTAAATAGCGCCGGGCCGGGTGTGCCCGCAGCGTGCGGCGCCGGGGCATTGCCGGGGACTGCCACCCCCTGAGCACCAGTACGAGTTAGGCCCAGATCACCCAGGCACAGGTCACCTTTCTCGTTCTAAAGCGAGCGGGCGCTTGAAGCAGCGCAGGGTGCCGGGCACGAGCACGCAACCCCCTCTCCGGCCGTGGCTGGTGCTTCTGAGCAGCTAAAAGTACAGTTGCTTGTTTGTGTTGTCACAAGCCAAGCGCGTGAGAAAACCCAGCGAGCGCCGTTACTGCTTACCTCAGTGGAGTACAGGGACAACTTAATAAAGAACAGCCTCAGTACTTACCTGTGGCAGGTCCCTCCTTCGAGCCTTCCTTGCTCAAGTTCTGTTAACAGAAACCCTACATAAATATACGTGCCCCCAAGGACACAGGGGCAGGTTAGGTAGACCAGAAGCTTTGGGAATAGGCACGGTTTTGACCAGACATTAAAAAAAACCCAAAACCAACTAGCATTTAAACATGCGGGGAAAGGCTGTAAATCTTTAAAAGACACACACACTGCTAAGTATCAAACATACAGCCAAACTCTTTGTTGTCTTATTTACAGCTTCTAACTCGAACGCATTGAAAACAGTAGTAGTCGGTATCTGCTATTTACCAGTAAGCAAAGACACTTCTAACTTTTGATATCAAAATTGTTCTCTAGTTTACTTGATTTTAAAGAGGAGAATGTAAAACAATTGTGTTCAGAAATTCTTCTGACAAAGCTTTGCTTAACTCAGCACTCATATTTGGGGACTGTGTAGCTGACTTACGGTTTTAGCTATTTTTTAAAAAATATTTCTTTTTCAGGCTTAAGCCGTTCAACAGACTGCAAGTAATATTACAACATTTGGTAAGAGAAGCATCTTCTTTGACCCAGTTGGAAATTTTTAGAACTTTTAACTTCCTCAAGACAGCACATGCAATTTCTTATGTACCTTCTCACAGTGGTTTGGAATGCCATCATTTGTTGCTCAAAGTTAACCACCTCTTTGAACACTTTGGTACAAGTTTCTATTACATTGTAAATAAACCCTTAATTATTTTGGCCTTACCTACTTTTATAGTTGATTTCTATGCTAACTTCCATTTATTCCTCAACTATCATTCAACTGAGAGCTTGAAAGCAATTGTGACAATATTGTAGGGATTTTTTTTTCTACTGTTAAACATTATTTACAGACAAAGCAATGGGTAGATTTGGGGGTTCAGTGTCAGACTGCCAGACATGGAACTCTCATTGTTTTAATTGTTGCAGGTGTTTTCAGAATGTCAGTCTTAACAAACCATGTTTTTGTGTCTTACTGTGTGGGGTTTTTTTTTAAAAATGAACTCAAATGTCACTGTCAAAGAACATGTAGCTCAAAGTTGTTTGAGGTTTATTACTCTGAAGGACTCAAAAATAAAGTGGTATCAAAAGAACTGCTTAGAAAATGCAAATAAAGTTTTAAGTACATTGGGGAAGTCTTAACATACAGACCCAAAATGCATGTTTTATGATCTTAATTTGTGCATTTTGATAATGTATTTCTATAAATACTCTTGCAAGTGTGTTACTCAAGGTATCTGATGACATTTACTTTTTTCTTTGGTTTTGCATGTACAGAGAATGTCTAAGCAGGCAGATTCGACAGCTGAAGTGTTGTTGGAAAAGAAAGGAGGTGCAGGAATAATAACTTTGAATAGACCCAAGGCTCTCAATGCACTAAATATTTCTATGATCCAACAAATTTACCCACAAATAAAGGTTAGTAGCTCTGCTTCTACCTATCCACTATAAAGACATGGTCCAAAACAGATTTGAAAATTCAATCTGACACTTCTTAGCATACTAATTTAAAGAATTAAAGTCTGCCTGAGTGCACTGGCCAGTAAGCTCAGATTTATAGGAGGAGAAGGAACAGTTTCAAGCAAGTTTGACATGTCTTCTCTTTTAAGACAGAAACTGTCAAATTTAGCCTCTGGATAGATAAGAGACATGGATATTAAAACCAGGACTCAGAGTTTATATGTTCTTTTTGGTAACACCCACCTAGTCAGTTGGCATGAATGAATTCCAAGCTGTACCGTGGTGTTGCCTCCTGACTGGGAGCCTGCCTAACTGAAGTGAAAGATACAAATGACTAGGAAACAAGGCACTTTTAGTGTTATTTGTTAAAGATTATCACATGCACAAAGTCAGACTTGGTAGATTCCAGTATTTGTAGGGTAGTTGCCTGCCTTTTGGTATTTTGGTAGTGGGTTGTACTGCAAATTTATGCATTCTTTGAAGAACACTTAAAGAAAAGCACACTTCATCTGTAGTGCTGAGCATCCCACTCTCTTTGAAGTGTAACCTTAAAAAGTGGCATAATTCTAAGTACAGGAGTTGTTATACAGAAACATCTTAGCTGCATACACTTACTTGAATAAAGGATATTAAGCATAGTTTAAGGGGAAGAAAGTCTGTTAAAAGACATCTTTTTCTCAATATGGTTGCACCACTGTATAATTCAGGAACCCACCCTATAGTTTTGCACCAAGCAACACCTCTGAACACAAATTGATTTGATTCAATCCACAATTAACATGGACTGCAGTCATTTCAACAAAATCCATCAACAATTTAAATGCCATTTTCCTTGCCATGCATCTTAGGCTTACCACAACTTTAATGATTTAGCCTGAAACTTTGATATTTGAACATACATATTGCAGGCTTTCTGCCCCAGCATCATGTTACCATTGAGATTTATGTTGGACCCTGTTTTAGGGAGTGCCACCCTTCTTCAGGGACTGGGAGGTCTTGTAAAGGTCTTCACAGGCATTTTTCTGAAATACATGAGGAAACTGCTGATCTCTGATGTTAAGATTGACTAGGACACAGGAGTGGTAAAAAGACATTTATCTCTCAAACTTAGTTTAAGACAAGCCATTTTAAGCATGGTTTGATTTGCCTTTTGAAGAAGCAAAAATAGGAATTATAGACAGCATGCAAAGAAAGCTTTTTTTTTTAGACAGACTTTAATCTTACATGGGAACATTTACTTCTTTTTAGACTTGGGAGCAAGATCCTGAAACTTTTCTAATAATTATAAAGGGAACAGGAGGAAAAGCTTTTTGTGCTGGAGGTGATATCAGAGGTAAGGACTGTAGCCACTTAAACACTGGACACATCTTTCCCAGTTATAACTTTGCATTGATTTCCTTTATTTACTGTGACTTGGGTAAATGGGGGCTTGCTAATCAGCAGTAAGAGAGATTTGTTGTGCTGACTTCTTAGAACACCTTGATGTACAGATGCATTTAAGTTACTTGTCAGGATACAGCTGTTGGAGCACTGTATAAAAGAGTGAAAATCTTTTTTTTAATTAATAACTGGCAATAGCAGATAGTCATTCCTTGAAAGAGAAGGTTCTCATCTTTGCCACCTTCTCAGATTTTCATTACTGACAGCTTCTTTGCAAGAAATGAAAAATGTCCTAATGGGTAACTATTACTACTGGATAATTTGTCTGATGTTTGACTTTGAGATGGTCAGTCTGTTTGTGGTTACTTTGTAACTATGAACTGTAGGAGGTCTCTGAACTGGGAAAGTTAGCAGCTGTTTTAAATCTCAGGTAAACAGGCAGCACAGGTTATTGTTAAATTATCCCCTGCTTCAACTGGCTTCTCATTTTTAGTATGCAGTATAGCTAATGTTAGTTCATATCAATATGCAGATCAGCCACTGTCACAAGGAGGGGTGCCACAGCATAAAAAATGGGCTGCACTCTGACAAGAAGTGTGTTACACAGTCTCCAGCTTAATAGAACTGACTCAAATTTGAAACTTGGCATTCATATTAAAGGTTAAGCAAGTTTTCTCAAATAAAATAAAGCAGGATTAAGCTGCTGTTTGATTGCTGAAGGAAAATGAACTGGTATCATGTAATACTCATGTTTTTACTTGTTACTGTATCTTCTATTAAATCTTACTTCTCTGAAGCCATCACAGAAGCAGGAAAAGCTGGAGACCGGCTGGCACAAGATTTCTTCAGAGAAGAATATATGCTGAACAATGCCATTGGTATGTTTGACAGCAAATTCTGAAGCAGCACAGCTTTCAGTAACAGTGGCTTCAAATGGAAATTCACTCTCTCTCTTTGCTAATGTTTTTTTTACCAAGTTCAGTACCAGTATATATACACCATAACACATCTTGTATCTTGCACTGCATGCAGAATTTGTTTCCTTTGTTTAAGCTACTAGGACAGCTACCTTCTACTGTTCCATTGTTTTGGGTATTTGAGCTATGGATGAATAAAGTCCTAGATGCAGACAGTGCAGTTCTGTGCTAAGTATCATTGATCTACTTCAGAGAAGACCTGAGATAATGAGAGATGCATGGAAAATCATTGATATACTGTCAGAAAGCAGAAGATCAAATTATGTTAAAGTTTTTATTGAAACAAACTGCATAAATAAATACTCAACCTAAGGCAGTTAACTCCTAGCTTGTTTTAAGAACATGCACTCCTAGGTTCTTTGTAGTAAACTAACAACAAAGATGCTGCATAAAGTTTACTGGGGCAAAGGATATTTATTCTTTAGAATCAAAATCAAAAGTTGAATGCTTTGGTGAGAAGAAACTTTTCTGAACACAGAATCATAGAATCACAGAATGGCAAGGGTTGGAAGGGACCCCCAAGGATCATAAAGCTCCAACCCCCCTGCCACAGGCAGGGACACCAACCTCAGGCCTGGAGCTACACAAGGTTGCCCAGGGCCCCATCCAACCTGGCCTTGAACACTTCCAGGGACGGGGCATCCACCACCTCTCTGGGCAGCCTCTTCCAGGACCTCATCACTCTTTCTGTAAAAAACTTCCCCCTAATATCCAATCTAAACATACCTTAACTGCATACAGTTTGAGGCTTTTAAACATGGTGTCTAGTTTTAGTCACTGCAGGAAGAGAGGTGAACATGTGTTCAACTTAGGTTGACAGAAGAGCACAGAATTGATAGCTTAAGAGTAATAGCTGAAAAGTTATTTGTACTTCATTTGGTGGAGCTTTCAGTTTTAGCATGTTTGACATGTACCTTTCTTGCCTTTGTCAAGAAAAAGACTGTAATGTTTCATGTACTTGGGGAAAAACTAGTATGGCCATGGCAGTTGGATTAGATGATTGTTGTAGGCCCCTTCCAATTAGCTATTCTAGTCTATAGAATATCACAAGGGTATGTAACTTAAACCAACACACTTTATAACAAACTTTTAAAGTATTAGAGTGTTCAATGTCTCTAATGCATGCAGTTACAAAAGCTAGGTTTTTTATAACTGGTGTGACTGTATTCCTTTAAGACTGAGACTTCTGCAAAAAAAGATTGATGTCTATCTTTATTTTACAATTAGAAATACACGGTGGAGCTGCTTGGGAAGGCAAGTGTCTGTAGAAACTTAGTTCAAAGACTAACATCTAGAGCCCACGTGTTAGCTCATGTGTTCACATAGGAACAAAGTTAAAAAGGCAATTCCATTGTATTTTCTAACTGCTAATTTGAAGGACTGAACTGCCTTTTTTTAAAAAAAACCTTGGTTTTTTAAACAAGGATCTATGGTTGCTGCAGAAAAGCTAGCAGTACACTTGCAGTGGATATCTGTATCAGCAGTCTGATTGAACTTTAAGTCTGACCTGAAAACACAGAGTCAGGGATTTCATTCACAGTGAACTTCTGAATGTTTCTGTGAATGGTAATCAGAAGTGTCAGGTCCTTAGTTTCATGCCTCCTATAGGCCCCAACAGATAAAGCCAATAAGTAAAACACTGGTACTATAGGATATTATCATCTCATCCTGCCTGTGCCACATTCAGGGCTGTGACATGAAACAGTTGGTAGGACAGAACAGGTTTGCATTGCAGTAGTTCATAGTCACATTAGCATCTGGCTTTGTAATAAAGTACTGGAATGCCAGTACACTCCCTGCTGTTAGTCCCAGCTACAAGATGGGGTGAAAGGGGAGCTCTTAGATCCCAGTGTCCTCCAGAGCTATTTGTAATAGCCAGATGTGTCTACATTGTGAGGTACCCATATTGCAAGCAACCTGACATTTGATGGTTGTACAATGTTGTCTTACAACACTCAAAATGCACTCAGCAGTGTTTCTTTTCGTTGCTTAAGAATTACGTGAAGTACCTTCATTATAAGTTGGCATTTTGCTACTTAACTTACCATTCATTTTCTGTTGCTCTTGTGGGGAAATGTGTCATGTGTATACAGTTAATCCCAGATCTATTCTTTTGAAAAAAATACACTTTTTTTGCATTTTCACAGGCACTTGCAAGAAGCCATATGTGGCACTTATCGATGGCATTACAATGGGAGGGGTAAGTACCTTGATGTGATAACTGATATAATCTGTTTTAAAGTAGTATTCTGTACTTAAATGCACACATGGCATTTCAAAAATTTCAATTAAAGAGCAAACATCATAATCTGAAGTTTGTCTCTTGCTTCTCAGAGTAGATTGCTGCTCTTCTAGTGCTACTGCCATTCTTTGAAAGCTAGCACAACTGTTTTGCTGAGGATTTGGAAATTGTGTTGAGAAACAGAGCAGAGTCCTGTCACTGTAGGAAACACCTCTCACAAGCTTTCAAAATACTGAAAGTGTGGCTTTGTAGTTCATACAAAAGCTGAGAAGGATTTTCCACTCAAAGTGCATTAAGATAGATTTATATACAAATGAATTTGAAAGACAACATTTTGAAGAACTGGGAAAATACCATTCTCAACTATAATTTAACAAACAGAACACCAATCCTGCATTTTTCCAACAACTAATGTGGAAAGGCATCTATCTTCCCTCTTCTGCAGTACTCATAAGACACAAGTTAAGATCCTGATTCCCCCCTACCTCCTTAAGGCTTCACCTTATTACCAAAGCAATGGAGAACAATCCAGCACATTGCTAGTTACACTCAGTGCTAATTGTTTTGGAATCGGTTGGCTCTAAACACCATGAGTAGATAGTTAAAAAGACAATACCATGCTTTTCTACGTGCTAAAATGCTTTTCTCCTCAGTTGGATCTCTGTTGGATACACTTGCATCATAGCAGTGAGTAGAATACCATAACCCTGTTATTCTGAATGAGGAGTTTGACAGGGAAGTCCATCTGCCATATTGTCACTCAGAGTTCTGTTTTCTTGCATGTCAGCATCATATGGCTGTACAGCCTATTTAAATTAAGATTGTCAAAGACAGGATACAAGTAGAAGAACATTACATGATCCATCACCAGTCATGACTCTTCCATCATCCCTTACACATTCCATTTTTTCTATTTTGGTTGGTCTTTTCAGTGAGATAGGGAGTCCCTTTATTTTATGGTGTTTTGAATAATAGCCTCAGTAGCTATGAAAGAGTAAGCCAGCCCAGCAGCTGATGTCTTTTCAGAGGTCCAAGAGCTTGCTCATCATGAATGTGGCCTAAGCAGGAATAGATTTTTATTCTTTGAAAGGAATGGGGTTTTTTTGTTTATTTGTATTTTTACTTAAATAGGCTCAGATGATCCTTCATTACAAAGATTCATTATTAGATCCTGTTCTTTTAAAAGACAGCAGTCTGTCAAACTGTAGTTGGATATCACATTTTAGCATAAGATGCCCAAATTTCACTGGGACCTTGACAGACTTTAACTACCATTAGTTGTCTAGCCTCAATTTGATGATACTAGTAGCAGTTATCTTCATTTGGGAGTAGGAGATTAGATTTTGAGTGCATATGCAGCCAACTTTAGGGGAAAAAGCATGTAGGTCTCAAGTTCCAGACAACTTTTGAACTTCTTTTTAACCTTGAGTGCTATTTAATTTGCATGTGTTAATACAGCTGCAGTTTACTCTGAGAGAATGTCCTTCCTACAGGAGTGCATGTTTTCATCAACACACTTCTCAGGCACACTTCTTTGCTGTACCTGGAAGTATCTAGTGTTCATTTAACAAAGGTGGTCAGCAGTAGTATTTCTCAGCATCAATTAACTACTTGGGATGTCTTTTGGGTTAGTCTTCAGCTGTCTTCCACATCTTTCCTTTCAAGCACCCGTCCCCTGTCTGTAAGATTTTATTCCTCTAACCAAAACAATGCTTGTGTAGAAGTGCATTAGCTCCCACCTTTCCCCAACCCTCTTTCCTCAGCATTCTGAGCTTTGGGAGCTCCATCACAACAGACCTTAGCCAAATTTAAAGCTTGCAAAAGCTTCTTTTTATAATGGGGTACAAATGGGTTCATTGCAGTGGGGTTTTATTGATTAAAACAACTACAACAGCCCTTGTATGTCATGATCATACTGTTCCCTTGTTCTGCTTGCTGTGTGGAAGTACTCTGTCCTACTGTCATTATTCACTTGAGCTGCATTCATTCAAAGGAGTAATTCTATTCATGGTATAATTAACTGCTTTGTTTTGAATCACTCAGATACTAGGATCTATGTTTTTGACACAATCAGGTCATATTTCATCTATTTTATATGCTTAAAGTCTGGCTGTCAGTCTCTGCAAGTGAGTGGGTGTTGGAAACACTTGTCACTTAAAAACCATAATGAATTCCTTTAAAAAAAACCAAAAACAAGTCGTTAGCTCTAAAAGCAAGATGCTTTAGCTTGGGCTTAAAAAAAAAAATCATGGGACATCACTGGAACCCTGCAATTTCATGATAGTCCATTTACCTGTGAGTGAAAAATGCAAGCAAGGCTATCTCAACCAAGCTTGAGGCAGCAGCACTGTGCACATGGAGAGCTCTTTTTCTAATTTCTTTTAAACTAGAACAACATCAAATGGTGTATTCATCTTGGTTATGTGCTTAGGTAGTGAGAGTTGCTACTGATGCACAGCTATGACAGAATTGCAGTGGCAGAACTGGGAATTGTATGGGAAAAAAGGAACTGGTTCCACTTCAGCATTGCTAGCTAGAGGCTGGTGGATGGCTTTCTTGGGAGCTTAATTAGCCAACAGATGGGGCTGTGGAGCTGGTTTTCTGCACCTTCTTGCCTACTATACTCCTCTAGGTCATCAAAAATTGATACTCAATATAAATGCATCTCCTGCTTACTCAGAGGAGTAGGTTCAAGTCACAAGTATGTCTGATGAACCAAAGACGACTGCATTTTACTAAAAAAATTAACGAAGTGAGTTATAAATACCACACTTACTGCTAGCAGGCATCCTGTTGAAGTGGACTCTGGACACAAACTCTCACGTTGCTAAAACCTATTAAAATGATTTCAGTGGAATTCTACCCATAGATTTTTAGTTCCTTGAAATGAAATACCTGAACAATAGACAAGAAGAGTATTTAAACTTTAAAAAAAAAATTGTCTGTAAATGAGGTCCTAAATTTTGACTTCTTGGTTCTAAAAAAAAAAAATCCCAAACGTTCCTTGAGTTCTTTGGAGATGAATGGAAATGAGATTTATAAGCTCAGTGCACATCTGTGGTTTTAAATAGGGCTTTGGCACAAAATACATTACTGTGTCAGATACCCTAACAGACTAAAAGGATTAATTATCTGGCTCTGAAACAGGTTTAAGTACACTAGACAGATTTGAGCAGTGGCTTTCCAATGATTTGGCTTAGAATTCAAGGTGAATATTTGGAAGCACCTAAAAAAATACAGGGCAGACACTATGGAAGTTAATAAGCGTGGTCCTGGTCGATAGGCTAACTTTATGTACACCATACTTAAAACTCTAGTGGCATATTGCCAGAGCAGGAGTACATAATTTTTGTGAGCCTTTAGTTTAGGGACAAATCCATGATGGCACATACAGAGCACCCTCTCCTTAGTACTGTCTTCTAAAGCATGCATGGTTTAGAAGCTTCCTGAGCTAGGCTTTATTGCAGAACCAGGGTGCCAAATAACCACCACTAACCATACTCACCTTTCTATTCAGCTAGGTTTTTTGGACATAAAGTATCCTTTGAATTTCAGAAAGGCCTGTGGCAATTGGTTTCACAGCTGAATTTTGTACTTTGTGAAAAGTAATTTACTGCTGCTTCAGGCCTATTATTATCCAGTATTACTGAATGCTAGGGTGTTTATTCATTAACAAGGCCAAAATAGACCCTAAAATACTTTTTTTTAACTGATGAGTAAAGACTATTGCATAAAGGTAGGAATTCTTGGCTTGGGTCAGTTAAATACAGGATTTAGTCCTTCAGTCTGACCTCTTATGTGGTATATCTGCCAAGTTTATTTTAGCAAGTTAAAGGTTTAGAAAAATTATGTCATTGTATTACACTTCTTACTTTAAACAATTAATGCTTTCAGTTGTAGTACCAGAATATGTCTTCCTGTGGGACAAGTGGATTTTAACTTAATATGGTAACATGCAACATTTTCAGTACAGAAATGGAATTTAGTAGAGCTGCCAGCTCTCCAATCCTTTGCAAAGCCTTGTGCTTTGAGCTATTCCAAGAATCTTATTTTCTAATCTTCATGTTTAGAGAGAGTAAGATAGGAAGTTGGAACTTTAATGTAACTCAGAAGTTAAAGAGATAAAGGTCACCCAAACTTATTTCCAAACCTGATTCCCTTGGATTCAGGGGCCCAGGCTGTGAGAGCGATAACAGTATGCAGTATTGACTGCCTTATTCTCTCCTTTAGTAGAGAAGGAAGTCAGGAATACAGACTACAGGTATGAGAAGACAACCTGTTATTTAGGCCTTTGGTTCATGAGCATCTTTCCAGTGCTTTTGTCAACAGTTACCCTTTTTAGGCAAGGGCTTTTACTTAAACATTTGATAGTATACATCTAAGTTACTTATCTAGAGTATCCTTACAGTGACTATTAATAGAGTAGAATTTTTTTTACAGTACTGTTTGAGTCTGTCTGCTAGGTATTAACTCAAAATTCATTAAGCTTTGGATTATTATGATGTGTAGAGCTGAGAGAAACCTCAGGATTATTCTTTCACACTTGAAATAGGGTTAAACATAGTTAGCAGATTTTTCCTAATACATTCAGAACTCTGTAACAGCAGGAGTTTTGGTGGTGTTCTTTCTAGATATCCCACCCAAGTGCTTATTCTTTCAAGTTAAAATTCCCTGGTGTTTAGGTCTGTAGTAGCTGTAATCAATATATTCCTGTCTTAGGTACAGCTCTCTAAGAACATTTTGAGATTTTCCCTAAGAACTTGCATTCCTTGCTCCCAGCTATCTCTCTTTAACAGGGATAAGGATAATTATTCAGCCTTTTCTATAGATTAAGCCTCTTGGTCTTCTTGCAATCCTCTGGAACCTCTCCAGTTTGTGTGCTTTACAGTCCATTATCAGAGACTAGACATACATTTCAGCTGGAAGACTCATCAGCACCAAGTAGAGCAGAATAATTATCCCCCATATCTTACCAGGATATTCCATACAAATAGCTCATGTAAATAGCAGCCTCTCAAAGCATCAGGTGCCAGAAGGCCACCACTTCTAGTTATTCTTAAAACCATTACTCATACCTCTTTCCTCCTTGCATAACATAAGCTTCCATCACAGTACATAGCTCAATTGCTTACCTTTTACCAATTTTTAAATCTTCTTCCTGAAGCAGGATTTGTTTGCCAAAGAATCGGTCTTGTGGAGCTACCCTTCTCCTCAAAGGCTACAGAGGAATAAAAACAGTATCTATTTCTTCCTTCAAGAAAAATGAGTGCTGTATTACCTGGCACTGCCTTTTATAGCTCCACCATGTCAGTCTGATCAGGCTTTCCAGGTGTCCTGAGTCTAGGCTGGGTGGGTTTCCTTTGAGCCATAGGGTGTCTGCTTCTGGTGTAGTGTGATACCTTAAGCAGTTCTTTTTGCAACAGTGCTGCATTATTTGTACTAAGTTCATCCTTGCTATAAACCTCTGAAAAATGGCTAGGCATTTGTTCCATAGAAAATGTATCTGTAACCTCTATGTTGGATTTTTGTTTTTTAAGTGTAGTTCTTTTCACTTAGTTTCTATCTGATCTCCAAGGCCAGGTTGGATGGGGCCCTGGGCAACCTTGTGTAGCTCCAGGCCTGAGGTTGGTATCCCTGCCTGTGGCAGGGGGGTTGGAGCTCTATGATCCTTGGGGTCCCTTCCAACCCAGGCCATTCTATGATTCCAAAGTGAGATGGTTTTGAATTCTCATCTTGCCCTTCAAAGTGTTTGCTTTCCCCAAAAGTAATCTGTAAATTACAAAAATCCTTGTTATTTTGTCATTCAAGCAGATAAAACTTCATTAATGAATGGCTTCTGTATGACCTCAGCAAGGGTGCCCTCTCAGTTGGATAACTCAGTATTTCAGGTCGTTGTGCCTTCCATTTCATAGTGATACATCTCAGCTATGTTTCCCTAGTTTATGAGGGGAAACTATGCTGTGTATGGGGAAGCATCAGAAACATCACAGTTCAAAACCCGAGTCTGTTTCAGAATGCTGCTTACTGAGTGACAACATCATTTTAATCACAGGGTTAATTAGGGATTCCCCAGAAACAGATGCAGAGAAATTTCTGAACCTACTCTGTGGTTTGGAACTAACTCCTTTTATTGTGCATCTGACCACGGTTCCCTTCTGGGCTACAGATTCAGAATTACTGAATCAGCTGAGTCCCTGATACTTGGCTTTACTTGTTTCTTGTGTTGTGCAACTTCATTTTCAGCAGAGGATTCTGGAGGTTGACATTGTTAGAAGAATGTGACTTTCCTTGTGAATCAGATCTCACAACCTGCTATGTAGGTCTTCAAGGCAGAAATTTGAAGATTCAAATTCTTCAAGGCAAATTTGAAGTTCAACAAAAGCAAGTGTTAAGTCTTGCACCTGGGAAGGAACAACCATTTGTATCAGTACAGGCTGGGGGATGACCTGCTGGAGAAGAGCTCTGTGGAGAAGGACCTGGGGATCCTGGTGGATGACAGGTTGGCCATGAGCCAGCAGTGTGCCCTGGGGGCTGAGAGAGCCAATGGGCTCCTGGGGGGCATCAGGAGGAGTGTGGCCAGCAGGTCACAGGAGGGGATCCTGCCCCTCTACTCTGCCCTGGTCAGGCCCCACCTGGAGTATTGTGTCCAGTTCTGGGCTCCCTGGGATAAAAAGGACAGGGATCTCCTGGAGAGAGTCCAGAGAAGAGCTACAAAGATGATTAGGGGCCTGGAGCATCTCCCCTGTGAGGAAAGGCTGAGTAAGTTGCGGATCTTCAGCCTTGAGAAGAGAAGACTAAGGGGGGACCTAATGAAAATCTATAATTATCTGAGGCAGGGGATGCAGGGGGAATCAGCCAGCCCCTTTTCAGTGTCTGTGGGGACAGGACTAGGGGCAATGGCTGCAAGTTGGAGCACAGGAAGTTCCACACCAACATGGGGACGAACTTTTCCCCAGTGAGGGTGCCAGAGCCCTGGGACAGGCTGCCCAGGGGGTGTGGAGTCTCCTTCTCTGGAGAGATTCAAGACCCATCTGGATGCCTATCTGAGTGATATGTCCTAGGGAGCTGCTTTGGCAGGGGGGTTGGACCCCATGAGCTCTCGAGGTCCCTTCCAACCCCTACAATTCTATGATTCTGTGATTCTATGAAATTTGCTTAGTTGAAGTTTGTGCCTTTCCTCTGTATTCTTTTGCATCATGTAAGGCCCATTTGCTTAGTAAGGGTTTAAGGAGGCCCTTGGAGAAGGATGACATTTTAACCCTCTTCAGAAAAAAGTGGAACACTTCTCTGTTTTCAGCTTTTACTCTGCTTTAATCAATAAAGACTTGTCAAAATGTTAAGTACTTATTTCCTGGAGGGAGTTTGCAGCATTTTATTTCAACTTTAGCCTGGTGTATTTATGGAATTTTACCTCTCAACATTCTGAAAAAAAAAGTAGAATTAAAAAAGTTTGTTCAGTAATGCTTTGTATATTTCCAATGTTAACTTTGTTCTTGAGACATATGGGGAAAGACTTACTAGACATTTACATCAGATGTGTAATTTTTCTTGGTAGCAGAGTTCTTCAATAGGTGAAAATACATGCCTGACAAGCAGAACATTAGATTAATCTAGATTAATCTAGCAATCTAGTGCTCATGAGATCAGTCATCATTTTTTAAAAAAGTGAGTCCCCTGTGCTCTTGTATGTGTTTAGGGATGTTTGCTGCCAAAAAATGCATGTTGGCATGTCCCAGGAGGAATTGGCCTGCTTCCCATGGTTGCCCTGTGTGGGAAAAATGTATTTGCTTATTTCTTAGCTGTTTGAGGTTCTTGCATGGAATAAATAGCTGAAACCTGTGGAGGAGTTTGCTGCAAAGGTATCATATGAAGTTGTCATCTTTTTTCAGGAATCAGTATTTCAGGAATTTCAGTATTTCAGGAATTTCAGTATTCCTGAAAAAAGTGTATATAAGTCATTCTCAATCACAGACATACAGAGAATTATGGGAAGGAAAGTAATTTCTTACAGGGAGAGGTGAAGTCATTTTCAGAAGTATTTTTATACTTCAGTCTGCTTGCATGTAATTCAAACTGGATTTTTTTTTTCTATTTTGAATAGAAAAAAAAATCTAAAAAGGTTTCCAGTTCAATATTCAAAGGATCAGCTGCCTCTGGCATTTTTCTGATCCACTTGAACTGAAATGTTGTTGAGGGGAAGATCTTCAACCAGTATTTTGTTTACTTAAGATACTGCTTATTTATTAGCATGTCTGAATCATAGAATCATAGAATGGCAAGGGTTGGGAGGGACCCCGAGGATCATAAAGCTCCAACTCCCCTGCCACAGGCAGAATATTACCTTGTGTAACATTGCCTGTATGTGAGTGCTCTGACAGATCTGGACCACATTAAAAATCAAAGACTTAGATACACAGTACAAGTCTAAGAGAGTTTCTCAAGACTAGAAATGTAAGTTACAGTGAACACTTTTGAGCAGCTAAATGAATATGATGTTTTCTTGAACAGTGTTCTTAGAGGCTTGTTCTAAGTACCATGGGGATTCTACCAGTATAGCTGAAAATGTCTAAACTTTAGCAGGATTTGGTCAGCAGTTTTTATTAATATTTCTTGTCAAGTGAATTGGTAGTGATGTCATAAGCAGCTTATAGGTTATACATTGTAGTCAGAAGGAGCTGGAGTTGAGCAATAGCCATCCTTAATTCTGTCCCATTTTTACTAGACTCTGTGTGTGGCAGTGTCTCGTTAGGAATGTTCCTTTCACTACCAACATACGTGTAAAATTTCTGGTCTGCATCTGCAAATAACATTTTTTTCCTTGTTTCTTCCAAAAAATATTGTAAAAAGTGAACATCAGTGTTGAATTTAAATGACATGTTTTTATTAAATGGAATGACTTGGTTTTTTCATTGTGTGATATTCTGTGGTGGGGACCAAAGCCACACAAGGAAAAACACATCTTTCTCACTGCTGCAGATAAAAACCACCCAAAGCTCCCCAGTTTCATCCACAGTGTATGTCTTTCCATCTTTTGGGTTTTGGGGTTGGTTTTTTTTTTAATGTATTTGCATTTAGGATGTATTCATATAAACTGTATGAGTGTAACATTCAGAAACTAGGAAACATTGAAATTAACCATATCTGTAAAACCTTACTCTTTTTTTGACCACTTGTGATAGAGTTTTTAAGTAGAGGAATAAGCATTCATGAAGTGCACAGGTGGGTATTACTCAGAACAAACAGCTATTCATTTATTTTTTCATGTGTGCATATTTTATTGCAAACTAGAAATTCTTCATATTAGTTATTAATCTATTATATGCTATTATATGCAGCAAATAAAATTTAATAAAAATTATTAAATACATAGCACAGCACTTCTGTGCTATAATGGACATGATACCCCTTTAATCCTTTTTTACAGCAAGGAAACTGGGACTTGGTAATGTCAGTGCTTCTTGGGACCTCCCCTGATTCTTCTTTTTCTTCCTCCTTATAAATATGTCATGCCTCTTGTCGGTCATCGCGCTCTGAAACTTAAATATCTTTGGTTTTGTTTTAATTTGTGCTCTAAAATCTGCCCTGAAGTAAAAGTAATTGTCACACTAAACCTAGATAAGCTGCTTTCCAATTCTCTCTGCTCTCCCCCTCTCTCCCCTTGTCTGGAAACACACACATGTGCCACGTAGAAGCTTGTGGCCTGTTCTGTTGCCAGTGCAGAAGGCTTTTCTGCTGTAGAATAGAATACAGATTTTGCAAGAGGTTATTTATTGTACTTTGAAAGAAATCTTTGTGAGGTTGACCGTGTGCCACTTCGCTTGTGTAATGTAGGACGTTGAAAGCAATGCTGAGGCGATGCTAAGAAAGGATTCTCTCTTTGCTGATGCCACAGTCTATTTACCATCTGGCGCGCTGGTCTGCCGGCTAAGCTCCTGCCTGTGATCCTGGGGACAAATGGTGCACTGATTTTGTAGCTAATCGGACTGTAACATCAGCAGCCCTTGACATCAACAAAAAAATAACCACTCACTGTTCAACAATTTGTATGTGGAGCCACAGGGCTTTGTGGCGACCGGCAGAGAGCAACACGCAGTTCAATATGGATTTTAGGTGAAGCCATTTTATTGGGTGAAATCACCCAGATTCTATACCTTTCTTACTGCAAACGTGGCAAGCTAAAAATTGCTCATTGGTTACACACACTGTTCACACCGTATCGACTGGTTAGTAATTATAACGAGTTCTGATAAGCCTATCTTATAGCTAAGTATTCTCAGTTTACCTTTAACACCTAAAAGCATCCGCACACCTGCTGTTTGACCCTCTTGTCATGGTTGGTTCCTGACATGTTCTGTTACTCCCAAATCCCTTCCCATAACTGCTTCTTGGGTTAGGGCAGCCTGTACCCCTATCAGCAAGGCCGCTGTGTTTTGAGAATGTGATTATTAGGATCCTCTCAGCATGAGGAACTTTTCCTGTCTCATGGGAACAGAAGAATATTGTCAGGGCCTAAATCTTGGGAGAAGAGAGCTAGGCCGCCAGCAGGCCTGCTGTCTTCCCCAACAGGGCTTGTCATAAAGCATTGTCTTGAAAACAAGTATTTTAAATTATTGGTTGGTACTGGTACAGTAAGTAAAACTCCTCTCCCTTCCCTCTCCCAAATCTCCACTGACCAAGTTGTTTATTAATGTACACAGTGAAAAGGAGTGGGTGCCACTGTTTTACACCCAGAAAAGCAAGGCAGAGTTCCTGAACCTGCATCGTATGGCCATTGGTTATTACACAGTCATACTGCACATAGTATTTTAGAACTGCAGAATAAACATGTGCATTCCTGCACAATGTAATGGCATACAGATCACACCATAGTGCAAACATCACTTGTCTACTCTCAGACTAAAGCTGAAGCTTTATGAGACTAAAGTTGAAGCTTTAAGCTGTACTGGCTAGATTATTTTTTCTCCCTGTATGTTTAAAAACCTCTCTATGTTTAAAGGAGGTTTTATTTGTGGCTTAATGGAAAGCTTTCCTGCCTCTGCACTGTTGACAGCCATTGCAGAGATTTTTGCAGGCTTCTGCACAGATTTGTTCTTTTCATTTAACACTTGCTAAAAGTTCCGCTATTTTTCTCTAATTCTAGGCCTTCATGTAGATGCCTAATCTCATATTGAGAGTTATCTCATTATTTCCCTCTCCTTCCCTTTATCATAGATCAAGGGAAAAAGCTCTGAAGAGAATTATCTTTGTCTGCTTATCTGTCCTTTCATATTTCTGCTATTTTTTTCTCATTTCCAGAGGAATTTGAATGCTCATTTTCTCGCTGAGTTAGTTTTAATCTGGTTTATACTTTTAAAGTCTTTTTTTCCTGATACATAGAACCTCATTACAAAATCCTCTCAGTTCACTCCTGGCACCCCAAATAACTGTGTTGCTGTTTCAGTCAAATTCTGTTGTACATGCTGGTCTTTAAAGAACAGGAAGTGTTTCTTCAGTTTTAAGGAAAAAAACCCCTAAAATCTTAGTTATGGATTGCCTCAAGTTGTGGAAATGCAGGGTTCCCCCCAACGTGCCTGACTTCCCACCAACGTGCCTGACTTCCCACCAGACATTAAGATATGGTGAGTTGGACATATGGATTTCTTGCAGTAGCTACATTTTTAGGTGATAGAGAGGAACAAAGGAACAGAGTTTGTCTTCCAGAATTTTAGTAATAATAAAACCCCCACACTTAGTATCTTTTTTTCTGAACATAAATGGCCAGTTTCATATAGGAAACACTTGAGAACGACCCTGAGGAAGAAATAATGCTTTCATATTTAACACTAGAAAAAGTTTCACTGGGTAGTGATTAATTATGTTTGCTGCATTCAGATCTAAGTCATGGAATCATAGACTCTTTGAATGGCAAGGGTTGGTAGGGACCCCAAGGATCATAAAGCTCCAACCCCCCTGCCACAGGCAGGGACACCAACCTCAGGCCTGGAGCTACACAAGGTTGCCCAGGGCCCCATCCAGCCTGGCCTTGAACACTTCCAGGGATGGGGCATCCACCACCTCTCTGGGCAGCCTGTTCCAGCCCCTCACCACTCTTTCTGTAAAACCTTCCCCCTAATATCCAATCTAAACCTTCCCTCCTTTAGCTTTAATCCATTCCCCTTGTCCTGCCATTATCTGCCCTTTTAAAAAGTTGATTCCCCTCCTGTTTATAATCTCCCTTCAGGGACTGGCAGGCTGCAATGAGGTCCCCCTGCAGCCTTCTCTTCTCCAGGCTGAACCAGCCCAGCTCCCTCAGCCTCTCCTTGTAGGGCAGGTGCTCCAGCCCTCTGAGCATCTCTGACCCCTCTCCAACAGTTCCACATCTTTCTTGTATTGGGGTCCCAGCTCTGGACACAGTCCTCTTACATCTTCTGTTTTCTTTCTGTTGCAGCAGAGGTCTTTCACGTCCATAAAAAGTTCTCCTTCCTCTGACATGAAAGAGTATTTTTTAATGGATATAGCTGACTCTTGTTGCCAGGAAGTTTTGTGGGGTTAGTAAATGTGAGTCTTGGAAAGCAATACATGGTAGTGGAAAGAAAACAAGGAACACATTCTTAATTCTGGCAATAGGTCATTACAGAAATTCTGAGTAATCAGAACCAGTTTTTGTGTTAGCTCATGGCTGTTGAGCAGTGTGTGTAGGCGAGGCTGCACCACGCAACTGCGTGCTGCTCTTTGCCTTGGAGAAGCTGGCGTACACAGAACTGTGGGCGCTCAATCCCTGCTGCGAGGGCATGCCTTTAACTGCCACTGCGGCTCTGCGTGGTCCACCAGGTGGGATTGCAAGGCTAGGAGGGGTGCTCACCACAAAATGATTGAAAAGTTCACAAAAAGCACTGGGGTTTTATGATATTTTTTTTTTCTAATACTTGTATAAAGTTGATTTCTCTGTTATCAACCAAAGAGTGATATTCCTAATCCAGATTGATCTGTGATGTGGCACTGGTCTGGCTCACAAAGTCCTCTTGTCTGTTAGTATCTATAGATTAAAATGGATTATTTTCTTTGGAGTGGTCCATAACATTAATGATGAACCGTGATTAATTTTGATACAGTTTAAGATTTTCTCTGCATGCAGGGGGTAATGCTTTTACATCAGTGATTTTTGTTCTAACATAGCAGCTCCTGCTGCTTCCTGAGTACAAGCAACATTCCTGAAGGCCTTTTCTATTTGTATTCTTTTATCCTGTTGCTTATGCTTCTCTAGGTTTATGCTTTCCTTTACAGCCTGAGGTTATTTAGTAAATAGACACTTGTGATTTATGGCTTTGCTGTGACACAGATCTGCTTTTCTGTGTGTGAACAGATGTTGAGGTATGTTTCAGGAAGGGTATGTTTATTATCTCTATGGTTCTCCATTGTGGTGGCCCTCAATTACTTCATAACATCCTCAGATATGATGAGTTCTTTGACCTACTAATATAGGTCATTTTCAATTTAAAATAATACAGACTCCCATCTACAACTTGCTTTTAAAGATTTATAGCAGCTGTATTCCATTTCTGCATCTGTCAGTAATTTGCACCCTGTTTTTCATTAGGAAAATACTTGTAATAGAGAAGAAAAAAAAAGGAAATCAGTGCTAAATTTTCTATACAGAGTCACATAATGACTTTTGAAATATGGCATTGAGTCAGAAATCACGTGTATGGGAAGTAAAATTCAGATACTCTTCTGGCTTTTTCAGAAGCTTGTTGATGAATTCAGCCCAAACTACCTATAATATTGTGTGCCCCTTTGAGGTGTGCTGATCCTAATAGTCACGTTGCAACATGTTCTTTTTAGGATTAATATCTTAATATCCATGCAGGAATAAATCTGCAATTTGTAACCAAACACCTTCATAGCCAATCTATCTCCAGCAATACATTGAGGGGTGGCCAGCAGGGACAGGGAGGTGATTGTTCCTCTCTACTCTGCCCTTGTGAGGCCCCACCTGGAGTACTGTGTCCAGATCTGGGGCCCCCAATACAAGAAGGACGTAGAACTGTTGGAGAGGGTTCAGAGGAGCCACAAGGATGATTAGAGGGCTGGAGCAGCTGCCCTACAAGGAGAGGCTGAGGGAGCTGGGCTTGTTCAGCCTGGAGAAGAGAAGGCTGCGGGGGGACCTCATTGCAGCCTGACAGCCCCTGAAGGGAGCATACAAACAGGAGGGGAATCAACTTTTTAAAAGGGCAGACAATGGCAGGACAAGGGGGATGGATTAAAGCTGAAGGAGGGAAGGTTTAGACTGGATATTAGGGGGAAGTTTTTTACAGAAAGAGTGGTGAGGTCCTGGAATAGGCTGCCCAGAGAGGTGGTGGATGCCCCATCCCTGGAAGTGTTCAAGGCCAGGTTGGATGGGGCCCTGGGCAACCTTGCGTAGATCCAGGCCTGAGGTTGGTGTCCCTGCCTGTGGCAGGGGGGTTGGAGCTTTATGATCCTTGGGGTCCCTTCCAACCCTTGCCATTCTATGATTCTATGATTCTATGATTCTATGATTCTATGATTCTATGATTCTATGATTCTATGATTCTATGATTGTCAGGCCATCTTTTCTGCTTTATTTGTGTTTTTTGTTAGTTCACATAAACCCTACAGAAAGATTGTTTACATTGCTTGCTTGTTGATTTCTCAACTTGTAGTTTCATTTGTTAAGGATACTTAACAAAATTCACACATTCAGCTGTCAGTGGGGAAAAGTTTCATGCCAGTATTAAGATAAACTATCCAGATTAAAAACCAAGCCTGATTCACCATAGGAACCTATTATATTGGAAAAGTCTGTGGGAAGACATTAGTTTTAGTATATATTTGAAGATCATGAAAGGTAGGGCTCTGACAGTGCAGGATAGAGTGCATTTTAATACATACATCAAGACTTGATGTATGTAAATGCTGGGACTGTTTGGTGTATGAACGGAGCCCAACTGCAGATACTTTAATAGTGCCAAGGACCTCCTACGTGGGACCCTAGGCTCTAATGAATGATTATTTAGAAATGATCTTAAAAAACATAAGGGCATTTTTGCACCATTTTCTTTATAATGGATAAGAAAAAAAAAATCTAGTTTTCACCTTTTAAACATACCTTTGAAATTAAGCTCTTATCTATACTACAAAACTTGAAGCCAATCTAGAAAACAAATCCAACTATGGCTTAAGCACTTGGGAAAGTGAAATCTGATTTAATTACTTCTTTCAAAAGAAAAATTACCTCTTTCAACTTTTTTATTATTAAAACTGCAATTATTTTTATCACTATAAAAAGGAATGGCCTGAAAGAGAAGCTGTCTTCATGGACTACACACTCCAGTCTTTGTTACTTAGTACTCAAGCTGAAAATTTGAGCCCTTGTACAAACTTCTGATTGACTAGAAAATAAGTCAGAAAAAATGCTTCATGATAGAAAGTATTTGTATTCTTAGATATGGGATAAGAAAAAATTAATTTGAGCATTAGAAAGAGCAAAGTGGGTATGATTTAAAAATCTATCTTTTGATAAAAATCTATCTTTTGATAAAAGGTCATCTTTATTACTGAACATGCATAAAAATAATAGCAGAAATATTGTGCTTTCTCTTGTGGCAGCAAAGTCTTTACCCAATTAAGTGCAGTGAAAATTTAAACAAAAAATGTTGGAAGAGATGAAGTCACATTTCCATTTCTGAGTTCTAGAGCTGGTTTAGGAGTGAATGTGGCTTTACATGTAGCTTTGCATTTGCAAGGAAACTAAGTGCACTGGCACTGCCCTTGCTGGTGCTCAGATGAAATTTGCAACCTCTAACAGCACCACACTCTGAACAGTCCCCGAGTGAAAGGTCTGAAGGACAGATAAGGGATGAGACATAAGATTGTAGGTTTGGCTTAGTCACTGGATGTAAAATCAAGTATAGTGACCAGTTACCTTGAGTGTCCATTTGTCAGCAAATGAGACTGTCACCATAAAAACTTCATACATCTATAGGAAAACCTAAGACTGGCAGATACTCATTTTATGGAAAAAACCTCAAAGACATTTTCAAACTTAATTATGTATCACCCTGATGGAGCAAACAGCAACAATTAATTTCTTGCTGTGCAGAACAACTCTTAAGAGGCCCAGGAAAAATGCATGAGAATGGGATGAGGAAATGGGTGTCATTTTTGTTGAAGTAACTCTTAAAAATTTTCATGTAAAGCCCACTCAAAGATCTCTGTAGAGAAGTGAAATGAAAACCTGTTCTGTGTTCCACTGTCTTCTCAAAAGCCTATCAAACATATAGTGTGGTCCAAGCAAGTATCACCCAGTTAATCCCACTGCTTTCATTAGAAAGTATGAAATACTGTGAAAACCTTTACAAAGGCTAGCAGCCCTAGTTGGATGAAGTGCCATTTTTCTAGTGTTTGAACAATTAGTAATGTTACTTAAAAATCTATTACATCTCTGTTGAGACACTGACTTCTTTTGGCCAATGATATTTAAGATATCTTTGTTTTAATAGAAAAATATGGATGGATAGTGGGACTAAGCAAAGGAAAATTTAGTAGTGAGGAAGTAAGCTGAAACAGTGGAAAGGAAGAGAGAAAAAATTTATCTGAGGAAACTTCTTGTGAAATATTCAGTAGAGGGGTTTGTCTCCAGGTAGGATCTAACACACATTTCTACTGGCGTGTATCACGTAGGTAAGTTTGAGAAGTGAGACTTCTTTACCCACATGTTGTGGTTGTGCCCAGGAATACAAATATTCTTGGATTACTATTAAATAATGTTAATTTTCTCAGATAACCTTTTTCTTCAAATTTGCTCTTGACCATTTCTCTATATTAATATAACTTTGCCTAAGTCAGCAAATGCGATAGACAACACCAGAACTCAGCTCTCCAGGGAAGTGTCTCATCAGGAAGGACTGCTAGAGAAGAGACATAGGTACTTGGAAATGCAAATTCTGTTTCTGATTTGGAGAACAAAAGTGCCTAGGTTAAATAAGTGACTTTCTAACCACATACTTTGAATTTTAATCAATAATGCTGAATGCTTTTCCTGCTTAAAATATGATAGGTAATCATCACACAATAAGAATAGCTCTTTTTTTAAAAAAAAAGGTATTATAAGTACAACTTTGTGCAATTCTTGCATATTCCAAAAGTACTAGTGTTGCTTGTGTTGGTGGTTTGAAGTACGTGCAAAAAATTATAGATGGAGTAAGCAGCAAAAAGATGTCAACTCAGCTGTCTAATGGAGAAAATGGGGTCACTGGTTTCTGTTGTTGCTGTCACTCATGGTTTTTTGAGGTTAATCTCTGTATGACTCATCAGTCTTTTAAAGTATAGAATTTTATTTCAGCCAAATCATAAAGATATTGTTGAGATGTGCAAGTTAAATCTAAAATTACTTAGTGGTAGAGCAAAGCAAGAGGTGTGTTACATAGGATTAAGGTTACAAATATTTTTACTGGTAATGCTGTAACTGTGTCCTTGGCTTGTGCTCTGTGCACAGGGAGTTGGCCTCTCGGTCCATGGACACTTCAGAGTTGCTACAGAAAAGACACTTTTTGCAATGCCAGAAACAGCAATAGGTAAGTATGAATTTTAACAGATCATCACACCTTAACCTGTTTAAAGTTTCACTTTTTGCACAGTCAGGATGAAATGCCTGAAAGCAATGGTGGTAGTGAGAACTTTTAAAAGATACATTGGAGATTACCATATGTGGAAAGCATTTTCTGTTAAATTAATAGAAACGGAACTGTATTCTGAGAGGCTGATCACTGAGGGTCTTAACCTGGGGTTCACTGCCTAGACTGACACAAAGACTTATCAGGATACAATACTTTAAAAATGGAAATAGATCTGAGCAACTAAGTCTTTGCTACAGATCTCCATGCAAGTCTGTCAACCAACTTTACACGTGTACTTGAACTACCTGTACTGCAAGCTGATATGCAACATCAGTGAAAGAGATGTTGAAATTCCAGCTACAACATATTCCTACTACAATAGTAGTAGACCCATTACAGCTCTGTACAGATTGTGTACAGGCAAGATCACAGTGTCTGTGAAATCACTCATGTTTCCCTCAGAGATAATAATCCTGGCACTGACATCCACATTGAACCTGTTATTGTCGGGCACATACACTCCATTAATGCTTTGATCACTGTCCAAGTCCCTTCTCCCTGCTTATCACCAGTGTTGATGAAGAATGCTCAAAACCTATAACCTATCCTGCATTACTCTACTGTGAAGTTTCTAGTCTCTGCATCTTCCCAAGAGAAAGCAGCTGAAGGATGATTGCAGTTGTTCTTATCTTTATGTCCTCAAACAGCAGAATGAGGCTGGTCTGTAGTATGTGGCCCTGTTGAACACATTTATTTGGAAGAGTGACCCTTATCTGTTGGTTGAATAACTGAAATGGTACCAAACATGGTGCTGTTTGCTTCAATCTTAGTTTCACAGAATCACTAGGTTGGAAAAGACCTTTAACATCATCCACTCCAACCATAACCTGTCCTCTACTAAACCATATCCCTAAGCAATATTTGTGTGTTTCACCACAAAGAATTTGTAGTAAGGAGTAGTGAGCATTATTTTCTTAAAAGAATTTCCAAACTGTGATGTAATGTTAAAAAAAATCAGGACCCAGTTCTGAAAAGAGGAAAAAAGTTCTAATAGTCTGCTTTTGTTGAGAATATTTTATATTATTGAGAATATTTATATATATGACATATAGTCATGTAATTACAAGGAAAGTAAAAATGCATTTTTTGTGATTGGATTTATGCTGTGCCCCCTTTAGTAATGTTTAACAGGTCTATTGTTTTTCATATTTTTAAAGGGTGTCTTACATGCTATCTATTGTTTATTGCTATCTAGCCTCTATGATACATTTCACAAGACTTACTAAATTCTTAAAATAATAAAGGAGCTGTGAGCATCAAGCCAAGAAAACCATAATAAACCCCCAAATATAAGCAAGGTCATTCTTGCTGTAAGTCCTGGAAAAAATTTAAAAGCAGTTTGTTGCTAGCTGATGAATGCCATGTGAAATTTCAGAACAAGTAAGTTTGGGATGAGAAAGATAAAAACAATTGCAGCCCTCCAAAACTAGGTCAGTTAAGCAGCTCAAGTAGTTAATACAACGTGAATTTGCTAAACTCCTGAAGTTTATTATCAGTTGTTGTAGGAGAAAAACACAGGAAGCAGACATTTTTTTAATGAAAAAACTTATAACAGAGAAGTTTTTGGCACATAAAATTACTCCAATAATAAAGATAACTTCGTTGCTTTCTTTGTCAAAGGTAAAGATATGAGTAGTCTTATGTTACAAAGATGACTATACATCCCTTTCCTGTGTTTACAAGATACTCAAACAAATATAGACTGTGAATACACATAAATGAAAAGCTTAGAACTTGCTAAGGAAAGAAATTAAAACCCTTTTAGGATCAATTAGTAAAACCACTGAAATCTGGCTTTAAGTGCTTAGGTGTTTTGATCTCTGTGGTGTATGTTTAAAATGTCTAGCTGTCTAGGTCTTGTATTAATGGATTGCTTCATATGTTTGCTTGTTTCAGTAGGTATTGCACCTTTCCTGGGAAACAAAAACAAAGCATTCCTTCAGCTGCTACATTTTCACACAATTACTCTGTGCTTACACACCACCATAAATAAGAATATATAGATAGATAGGCCATTTTCCACATAAAAATGAAAGACAGCTCTGGAGTGTAGGAGTTTCAAACTGACATAGATAAAATAAAGCCCTGGAAAGCAGGTTAGGGGTGGGAGGGTATGGAAAACCACTGATGGGAAGAACAAAAGATGGAATTATATTGTAAGAAGTGGGCTTTAAGGTGGTGGTTTTCTTTCTTCTATATCCCTTTAAGGTTTTAGCTTTCTATAAGTAATTTACTAATAAAGCTTTAACCACCTCTGCAAGGAAAGGTGGGAAGGCAATAGCAGTACCCTTATCTTATCTTGGCAGCTGCCGAGTTTCACAGTGCAGTGTGTTGTGTCTGTCTCAGAGTGCAAACTGCAAGTCAGCATTGGAGGCACAGGCTTTCAGCCTGGTCAGCCCACCAGGCATTCAGTTCCTCTCTTGTTTATTGGAGAAATAATTCATAAACACTTAGAAAAGGAAAAAATAATACTAATTAAACCCAAGCATGTGGAATATGTTAAGAGAATCCCGGCAGCACACCGAAAGGTACGGCAAGTGTTACTGGGAGAATGAAGGGGGATATGTAGAACAGGGCCAAGAGGAGTAAAATTCAAAGAAAGGAAGACAGGGGCCTTGAAAAGGACACTGTAGAAGCTATAGCAGACTACATTCATGCAACCAAGTAAGTTTAAAATGGATCAGTTACCCTGTTTGTAAATTCCTCAATAACAAAAAAACCCCTTCATTCAATTCTGTTTTATTCACCTCTAAAGCAACTTATGTTAAGCAACTTCACAGCGTAGTTCAAATTAATTGCCCTGTGTACAGCCATGTGGGAGGGCCCCACAGACCCCAACTCAAAGATAGCTTTTCCTCCAGAAAGTTAACTGGAGCACAGAGAGGTTAGTGCTTCAGTATCAGCATTTTAATTACAGCAAAGAGGAAAAGGTTGTTGAAAGTTGGTGGATAGGGAAAATAATGAAATTACCTTTTTTGCTCTGGAGGGCACTTGTAAGAGAGGCTTCATTTTGTAACAAGGGAATGGTTTACAGTAGTAGGAAATCAAAGGGGAGGCAGATGAATAGAAATATAAAACTAAATGACAGCTTTGGCATCAGCATGATGATGGCTCAAACTGAGAAGGTGAAATGCAGAGTAGAGTATACAGAAAATGAGTGCAGATGAAAAAGAAGGGAAGAGATGAATTGGGGTTAGTACACCTTATGGCATTTAAAGGGTGCCAAGCTATTTGGCATTTCAGGAGAAGAGCTGTGTGTCTCAGTAGCCTGACCCCATGGCAGTGGGTTGGAACTAGACGATCTTTTCCAAGGTCCTTTCCAACCCAAACCATTCTATCATCATTACTGAGAAGAAAAAAAACCAAACACTGACAAGAAGTGTCTGAAAGAAACCTCCCCTTGATTCTGCCTAAGAGGAAGAAATTTTCAGGGGCCACCAATTTCCCACATCTTAAAGTACTTGAAATAGTCTTTCTATAATGTGTACGTTGCGTCTTTTGTGACTGAAAGTGATCACTTGTGAGTGAAAAATTACCACCTTCTATCAAAACACCATTTAAACTCCATATGTACATCTTAAGCTTCCCAGTTAATCTCTCTGCTTTAGCAAGTGTATTCTGAGTTTCTTATTGCTCACTTGTATTCTTTTTCATTTATCTTCATATTTCATTTATCCCTTCAAAGTAAAAAAAAATAATCAACCAACAACACACCTTTAAATTCTTCTTTCCATTTTGATTTCTTAGATCAATACAGCTAAGTTTAAATTTATAAAGTATGTTAAAAATGACAAAAAGTGTTTGAACTCCTTTTCAGTTGATTATTGTACGTAATAGATTACGACAGATATTGTCCATGTGACTATTTAAACTGATAAAAGGAGCTATATGTGTTTCAATTGCAACTTTTTAAATTTATCCTACTCTACAGAGTAGATTAAAGAAAAAAAAAGATAGTCACTAAACTAGAAAGTTTTATAATTTATTTTTACTTGGAGGTTAGACCTGTTACAGAGCCAGGTATTATTAGGTCAAGAACTTGTGCCTTCACCTTCAGGAAGAACCTGGACATACCTTAGATCCCTTAATGAAGTCTCAGCCCAGAAAATTTGTTCAAATGTAGCTGTGCAAGAGGCACTTCATCATTGTTTGATATTTTTACCATAATAACAATTTCAGAAAAAAGCAGCATCCAGTTTGACCTTGCATAAATTATTTCACAGCTCCTTCCATCACTTCTGGATGTTGTTGAGAGTACACTTGCTTCTCCAAGCATCTAAAAATGTCTCCAGTTATTGGCAAACAGAATGGATGCCACCCTGAGTTTGTAAATTATGTGTTGGTGGAAAGGATACAGTTTGGAAGGTGTTCAGTGATTTCCTTTTAGGAAGGGTTTTGATGAGTGAGAAATACTCAACAAAGTCAAGGAGGAACTTGGGTAAGAGAGAGGTGCCTAAGTTGGGGAAATGTAAGTGAGACAAGAAGAAATAGCTGCTGCATTACAGGTGTAATGAGATGAGTTCTTCTCCCTCCACTTATTTTTTTTACTTTGTCTATTGCAGGCCTTTTTCCAGATGTAGGAGGAGGGTATTTCTTGCCCAGACTCTCAGGAAAGGTTGGCTATTACCTAGCCCTGACAGGGTTTAGGCTGAAAGGAAGAGATGTGCTAAAAGCTGGCATCGCTACGCATTTTGTAGACTCTGAACAGGTAAGGAGCTAACCAGTGCTAACAGGGCACAGCCTACAGCCATAACGACAGGTCCAAGCTGTGTAGCACACACATACCAGCTTGAGTGCACACAGAGGCACAATGCTGTTAGCAGGCCATGCACTGTGAACGGGGACTGTAAGATACTGCCAAGCTGTCATTGTCATGCTTGCCAGCTAGTGATGGCTTTTTTCAAGGAGGGACCAAATGTTGCTGTCTTCACAGTTCTACTGTTGAAGGCCACGATTTACTGAGCATAATTGAAGTTGCTTGAAAAATTATCCAAGCTAGACAACAGTATCTGAAAGAAGAGATTATTTCTACGACTGCAGAGTTTTTAATCTAGGTCACAACCTATCCATGTGTTCTTTATCAGTGTCCTTAACAGATACCCTGTTTGGTTTTTTACCATGGCTGCAAGAAAGGACATTTGATAAAGTTAGGGTCATAATGTTCCAGTAACTTGCGTAGACATAAGTGAAGGAGAAACAGCAACTTTCCTTCTCTGTGTCAAGACCCTTGGCTGTCATTGTGTCTGCAGCACTGGCTGGTTGGTTGGACACTGTTTTGAGGATAGCACTGTTGCCAGGCGCCTGCTCTTTCCTCCCCAATGGCTGTAGGCTGGCTTTACCTGCTGTAGTGCTGCACCGAAGGGCTGCTTGGGGAAGCAGAGTTCTTTGCTGATCACTGCAGACATAATTAAACCCAGATGGTTTGACATTAAAAAGTGAACTCTGGCTCCTTGTGCTGTTTACCTGGTACCTCTAAGATCTGTCCAAAAGTTGGGGGCGGTGGTGGTAGTGTTTATATACATATACACACTCTATAGAACTGTTACCAAAGCAGCAGTAATCCAAGAAATGCATTTTAGCTTACTTTGAATTAAATCTTATTTTTAATAGCTACCTGCCTTAGAGAAGGACCTGATAGCACTGAAATCTCCTTCAATGGAAAATATTGCCAATTTGCTGAACACTTACCATGTGAAGGTAAGATGATCAGTTACTGAAAACAAACAGAATTATTCAATATATGTAAATAGAAGTTCTTTTTTATCCATGCTACTGAGCATTTGATTTATGTTTAAAAAAGAATGGCTTTCCAACCTCTCTGCACTCTGTAAAATACTGATTTGTAGCACTAATGCTTACAAAATGATCAAAATTTAAATTTAAAAGTCTTTTTACTCATTTTGGATACCCCTCAAATTCCAGTTGTGACCAGCTTACTCGCTTTCTCTGTGTGTGTGTGTATGTTTCCAGCCAGGAAAGCAACAGTGCAGGGAATACATTGCTGCTTGATGTTTCCCTTTACCCTTGGGTTTGCAGCACACCTTGCAGAAGGCAAAGCAGGTAGCTGCCAGCAGACTGGGAGCTGTGTGTGATGGCCAGCACATCTGGGGGGTTAGCGTGAAATTCGGGGATTCTGACAAAAACAAAGGACATGGTTGGAATTACTGGCCTGGTCCAGAGGGTGCAGAGGTTCCAGTGCCAGTTATTAAATACTATGCTGCTCACTTGGAAGCAGATGTTATATTTCCATCCCAGAAACTCTCTTGATCAACCTGAAAAATATTTAGCTAGCTTACTGCTTTTAATATAAATTTTAGCATTATTTTGATTGTTGCCTGTAGTTTAGATTTGAAGCCTGAATACAAAGCCTCACATTGTTCCCTTACTTTCTCAAATATTTTATATGTTTCTAAGGCTGTGAATCAGCACAGCAGTTATCAATAGGATAAGTATCAGCAGGGAGCAGGTATGTCATAGGGAAGGCACCTGAGGTCTTAAAGCAGTATTTTCAGGGGGAGAGAGGTGCTGTTTTCCCAGTGGACAAACCCACTGTTTTCTGTTGTGATTTTGGAGGTGAATGTAACTGTACTGATAATATATAACTAGTATTTATTAGCCCCCTGTAAATGTGGGCTCAAAAGGGTTTAGCTTCATGATAACTTTATTTAGTGGACATTTTAGCTAATTTGATGTGCATTGTGGTTTTATTTTGAAAGAAAGGAAACTTCTGGAGTCAAATCAGGATTCACTGTATTTAGTCAATCTCAGAATTACTCCTCAGTTGTTTCTGTATTGAATTTCTGGTTTGGATATACTAAGTTTGTATATAAAGATTAATTAGAAAAATAAGATAAGCTAATTTGCATGGTAGTACTGATTATTTTGACAGAATAGAAAGGCATCAAATAGGAGTGATTGGATGTTGCAGTGTACTGCTTTACAAGATGACACTGACAAGGAAGATGTTTATTTTTAGTTATCAGAGCTGAAATGACAGAGAACCTCTCTCAGCTTCAGCTGCTGTTACCCAAATGTCCTAAACCCCAGGAGATTTGAACCATTTGACAGCCTTTCTGCACAAGGCCAACAGATCTTTCACACTCTTTAGTTGTCTAAATAAAATTGTGTAAAATGAGAGAAAAGATGAAGAAGGTAAAAAAGGGGAAAAAAAATTCTTTCCCAAGTATATACATGCCTACATATTTTTAAAGAAAAGTCAAACTTTTTCTTAAAGCATTCTCAGGTTTTTGAATAGATTTATCTACATTGGTTTTCTCAGCATGTTTGATAGAAATGTATTGATAGAATAACGATTGCTTGTGTGCAAGATACCCAACCCAGTCAAATAAGGCTCCAATAATGCATAGGAGCTCAGAGCAAGCACTGCTTTATGAGGTGATGTCTTTAGCATTCACTTACACATACTGAAACACTGCAATTAATTTAAAATACCAGTGTATTATGAATATTAAACATTCTTTTATGAGACTGTATTTCTGTAACACGAGTCACTGAAATTTTTCAGTACCAAGAAGCTTTTTGGTCAAAAATAACCAAGTAAAATACGTATTTGCTTTTTAAATAGAGCAAGGTTGATCAAGAAAAGTTTGTACTTGATGAACATATGGAGAAGATTAACAGGTATTCAGCCATCTTTCTTCTTTTTTTATTCTTTTGGATAGAGAACATAAAGTTAAATCCAGAAACAGTACCAGTGTTCCACAGATAAGGTGATAGAAATTGCATGCAGGTTAGTGATTGAGATGTTTTTCCCTGAAGCTCATTAAATGTTTCACTTGTCAGTATATTAAATATGTGAGGTATTTTCCTGACTCATATACCATCCTATTAAGCAACTACACTACGATATGTTAAAATAAACATTTTCTACAGAAACCAGTTGGGGGTTTGTGGGAGTAGGTGTTCAATTGGACAAGGAGCCTTATGTAGTGCATTTGTACTCTTCAGTATAAGGTCATTTCTATGACTATTTGGAACTTCTGTGTATCAGAAAGGGAAGGAGAAAGAATTCAGAGTGATAAGCAGCAGCTAAAAATCTTGGGAGAAGGATGGCAGTAACTGGAAATTTAGAGGTGAGAGATGTTGACACTAAGCCTCTAGAAAGGAGCTTGTAGCTGAAGATTCAACACGGTGTAAAAATAAAGCTAAGACTGATGGTTGTAATTAAAGTTCCTGGGTAAACGTCAGGGTTTGGAAGTGAAGATTGTTGAAATGCTGATTGTAAAGGAGAAGGAGATGCCTGTCAACTAAGTTACTAACACATTGCTAAGAAAAGCAAAATCACCTGGTTACACTCTGTTCCTAATACCTGTTACTAACACTTCTTAGTGGATAAGGTTGAAGCAGTTAATTTATTAATCTTTTTTTCTTTTAGTCTTTTTTCAGCAAACAGTATGGAAGAAATTGTTAAAAAATTAAAGCAGGATGGTTCTCCTTTTGCCACTAAGCAGCTAGAGGTAATGTCTTCTTTGTTAGAAATCTGAAGTCTGGTTCTATACTTGATCATGGTGCAGATTTTAGTCACCTCATTAACACAACTGACACTACATAACACCTGTAGGACACTGGACTGAGATCCTCCGGTTCTCACATACAGTCCTCTAGGATTATCAGTAGCTTTATGCAGACAAGAATAGTCCTCTGTAAAGCCATACAGTGTGAAAACCATCCTATGTTTCATAAAATTGTAATCTAGTAAAAAAACCAAACCCCAAACCCAACAAACTCCCTTTCCTCTTACCCACGATCAGGGGGTGGCTGGTGACATTGGTTCCTTTTATCACTCCTCATTTTATTGCCAAGGGTTGGAATAAAACAGTGCCAGAACAGTGTTGTTAGTTTTCTTCCATTCCAGATATCTCATTTGGGTAAACAGCAAGCAGTTTATCATCATAAAGTATTTTTTAATCTTTTTAGTACATTTCTGAGTGTTGGATGTAGTCACTACTCAAAGGGACAGTGATACTACACAAGTAATATATACTCCAGCCTCAAAAACAAGAAGCAACTTACAATTTTAACTGTTTTTTTTTTTTTAGTTCCTGACACCAAAACACCTCTCCTTCATTACTTCTTTGCTTCTCATTTGTCATAACTTTAATAGGACTTTATAGCAGATTTTTTCTTTCATATGATTTGTAAATTACTCTCTTGGAGTTGACAGAATTCCAGAACAATTCCCTGTTTGGTTGGACAGATGATACAGCATTAGTAAGAGTTGCTTCTGTCCATACAAAAATTTGACACCTCCCCCCAAAAAAAGACCAACTCACCCCACTTTTTCTGGTAGGTGCAAGGCTTATTAATGTGAACAAGTACATAAGTTTCAGACAAGCTCCTAACAGCATGTGCTCTGTTGTCAGATCAGGTATTTAATTTCTTCTTTGAAAGACACAGAAATCTGAAAAAGGAAAATGTGTTTATGGAGGAGAAAAGGGGAAAAAGGGGTTCAGGTATAAATCTGGCTTTCCACAGGAACCTCCTGCCAGTTGGACTGGAGGTTTGGTTTTACTAGGGAAGCAGAATTGTAATTAAACTTAATTGTAGCTGGATGAGGAGTGGTAGCTTGCACCCTGGCAGTTGAGCATTTTACCACAGCTACAGACAGAGCACTGGTTTGCTGTCATGTTGCTTGGAGGAGCAGAGTACTAAGAAGTGGTTAGAGTAAGGAACACATATCAAAACGGTGACAGTCTGAGATTATCAGACTAACAGCTTGCTGACGTGTGTGAAGCAGGTCATTTTCCTCATCAGCTGTATCACAGTACCAAGAGTATTGTCTGTAGATTAGAGTTTCCTATCACTTTGTGACACTGAGGGCTCACTTCAGTGTCCAGGTACAGGAGCAACAGAACTTCCAGGGACGGGGCATCCACCACCTCTCTGGGCAGCCTGTTCCAGCCCCTCACCACTCTCTGTAAAAAACTTCACCCTAATATCTAACGTAAACCTTCCCTCCTTCAGCTTTAATCCATTCCCCCTTGTCCTGCCATTGTCTACCCTTTTAAAAAGTTGAATCCCCTCCTGTTTCTCTGCTCCCTT